>OX101744.1:0-2400000 GCA_944452665.1 Stenoptilia bipunctidactyla | reverse complement strand
TTTTAACTGATCTAAAAAAATTTGTATCTTGATTATATAAGGAATAAGGAGTACAAATACAAATATTATCTTTGCCACTGTTTTGAAACGAGATTTCGGGAAGCAAATTATCGTTATCTATTGTATCCAAATGTGCGATCTCCTAAAAAACAACTTATTATATGAGAACACAAATATTTTACACTGACGATGATAGACTTTTACTATGAAGTGTGTGGCTTGACATATAGTTATAAAACTTTAGAGAAGCACTATAAACAGTTTTATCGATGAAAATACCACGTATGGATGTTCAAATCCAAAACCCTGCCAGTCTGCAGATACTTTTATTTTTACTTTAGCAAAATTCACCTTAATTTGTAAAACAATGATGGAATAGATTTGTCGACGTCAATCGAGCTAATGGAATATAGTTGGGATTACTAGATCAACGTCGACCAACCGTCGATCAGCTGGTTAGTGGAACGGTATCCTTCTATCAATTTAAATTACCATATCAGTTCTCGACTTCGATCGACTATAGATCGATTGGTCTGGTAACACCCTAAATAATAGAGATAACAAATTTTCAATTGCCATTTTTTGTAAATTTTGTTAGTAATTAAAATAATTGAAGATTTCATGGTATTCCATTCATTCAATTAACCAAGTATGCTAGAGAGATTTCATCCTTGCAATTGACCCTAACGATCGATGCAATAAAAATATTTTTACGGATTTTAGTCGGTTTGATTCTCAGGTGAGGCGAGCGAACTTTCGAAAATCTTTGAATGTGGCTTTATTAATAAAATTTGTTATCTCTATTATTTAGAGTACCTACTTTCCCTCCAGGTGGAATAAAAAAAATCCACCCTGTATAACTAAAAGGCTATAAAATATTATTGAATGAAAGATTATTTTCGACTTAAGTTACTAAATAACACTAAATAAAATTTCTAAATAAATAATCTACAAGGTTAATTTTAACAATTTTTTTTTAAAATTTTAATAAAATTAACCCTGTATAGTAATGACCACAATAATTATAAATATAAAAAAATAGTTTATTATTAACACTGCCAAATAGAGTACGTATATAATCTAAACTAAATCAAATCTACAGAGAAAAACTTGCTAAAACTAGAAAAACGAGCTAATATAAAAACTACAGAGAAAATCATTATGTCACATAATTCTTGTTCACTCATTGGAGTTGTGGTATTATTAGGCATTATGAAACTATTTGTAGGTACGTTTATTATCTTTCTGTAAAAATTAATTTGATATAAGAATATATTTTTCAAAAAATTAATTGTATCCTTACAAACCGGTACGGTGAATTAAAAAGAAAACAGTATTATTTAGTGATATCAGTAAAAGTATAAAATAAGTAAATAGATTAACCTTTTAACCGTAAGTAAATTAGTTAGTTCAGATGACGACTCCACTGTTGCGAAGCTCAATCTGTGCCAAAGACTTTTTATTTCTGAAAAATATTGTTGATAAGGCAATCGAAACTGTTTTTTTTCATATCGTAATATTGATACATAATATTTAAATACATTGAATTTCGTACTAGGCTAAATCGTCACGAATTGCATAAAAAACGGCGATGTATGTCTACATCGCATTTTTATATTTGCATCCTACTCACATCGCTTTCTTTTCGACAGAGGCAGAGGTCAGAATAATCTGGTAGCGATCGACAGTTTCATACAAATTCACATGCCGTCCATTATAAGTAGACCTCCGTCAGTCAATACCTCATCTTGCATCGTAAATTTAGTTATCATGTTTTAAAATAAATAGTTTCAAAACCCACTATTGGTTTTTGAACCGATTAATAGACTAGCGCGCTATCCCTGCCGCTTAGATATAATGTTTTTTTTTCAATTATAAATTTTTAGTATGTATTTTAATCTTTTATCGTAACGTAAGCTTAGCACTGCCGACGACAAAGTGATACGTGTTCCCCCTTCGACGAACCGAGCGGCACTGAGCTGTCGATCCCATGAACGATCAATATAAGGTCTTTTCCAGTGGACGTAAAGGTTAGAATTGCCTGATCTGTTTTAACACTTTTAACTCGGAACTAGAGGACGTAAGTCTCAAAACCTGTTTTTGCTTTTTGTAACGATTGTGTGCATTTTATTGAAAATATTTTCTGACAGCATTTTAATACGATATAATATCTTACACTCAGAAAAATTTCACGTCGTTTGCTCCGGCAGTTTAAGAGATATATCGAGAAATCTCTAAAAAACACCTCTTTTTCAAATAAAAAAAGTATCGAACAAAAATTAGAAAAAGTACAATTTGCTTAAAACGACCACAAGAAAAAGATATGAATAATCATTCCTCTAAATTTCGGAAACATCGAACTGCAGTACAATAAAGCAGATCACTTCAAAGTCATAAGATTCTTGAAAGCCGATTCTTAATGTCAGTCATTGCTCTAATTTTAATGTTCATTTCAATTAATGTAACATTTCTTATTTCTTGATTAAATTCCTATTTTTGCTTAAATTATGTCTTTTTCTCGTAGTCATGGTATAAAGTATAGTATGCAACTCCTGAATAAAGTACGAATTTATATCGAGGGCCATGATTCACTCGCGTCGCTCAGGATTCTAACAGCTCGTGATTCAATCGTTAGAATCCTTCACTTGCTCGTGACTCATCTACGGCCCTCGCTTTAAATCCGTCCTTTATTCACTAGTTGCATAATATACTATTTTCTCAATACGACGATATAATTTAAAAAATCACTACAACCGCATCAGTGTTTTTTTCTTCCCCAAAGTGGGCACACTGGAACTGTCATTTTACTGCATTGAATTATTTGGCAGAGTATAGTATATGATGGACTTGCCTTCCCCGCGGCCGCAGCCCTGACTTCGGCCTCCGAGTCTTTGAGAAGTCCCTGGAAGATCTGCGCCAAGTCCGTGCGAGCCAGCTCCGGGCCCACCGCCTGTTGCAGCTCCACGAACCTGCGGGCAAAGAAGACGTTGTATTCAGTGTAATGAAAGGGTGAATTTATTACTAGCGGTGGCAGGTCGTTTTGCTAATGATCTATGACTATTTTATTCCATTCTTGTTCAAATACTCTGGTCCCAGTTTGTCATGTTCGTATTGTGCATCCATAGCTAATTGCATCTGCTATGTAAGCAATTTGGTTGTGGCATGACATTGGCTCTCACAATTAGCTGTCTTGTGTTTGTTTTTGTTTCATGTCACGGTCAAATTGTACTTTACCTATTTGTATTAATTTGATAATTCTGACTGAAAAAGAGTGCCAAGAGTTTTTTTTCACCGGCTTTTTTTGTCTCTTGGTCTACTGTAATATCTTATTTAACAACTATCAACAACTAGTTAAAGCAGAAGTATGTGACGACTGACTTCATCAAGTGTTTTATGAAATTCTAAAGATGAATAAAACTTTTTGAATTTTTGGAATTTTACATTTTATTTATTTTTTACTAGCTATTTCGCGCGGTTTTACCCGCGCCCTTTCGAATCTCACGGGAATTTCGGGATAAAAGATACTGTACAATATCATTACGTCAAATTTCATTCAAATCCCTTAAGCCATTCTGCCGTGATTGAGGGACCAACATCCATCCAAAATTTCACATTTATAATATAAGTAAGAAGTAAAATGTGGGCAAACAAAGGAAATTTAGAATTTTTATTATTATATACCAATTTTTTTTTAAATAATATTTACCCTGAAAATATTATATTAACTCACTTCTCAGCCAGCATAAACCGCACTCGCCACGAAGAGTCCCCCGCCCTCGCTCGTACAGTGGGCATCACGTGCTGCTCCATGTCTTCAGGCGGTAAGAGCGCCGCTACACAAGCGCAGGCTTCGGCGGCTAGCAGGCGGACTGAGTCTTGGTCGTCCTGGATGTGAAAAATAATGTTTTAGTTATATGGCATTTTTTTTAATTAAATGGATAGGAAAATCAAAATTCCAAGCTCAGGGTTTGCCAGAGAGCAATGGAGCGTAGTATATTGGGAGTAAAATTAACTGATCGTGTAAGAAACACCACGCTACGCTCCAAAACCAATATCACGGATGTCGCCCTGAAAGCTGCCAGGCTTAAATGGGATTGGGCAGGTCATGTATGTCGAATGTCAGAAGATCTTTGGGCTAAAACAACAACCACGTGGCATCCTGACACCAAACGACGTCGCGGACGACCACGCCGTCGGTGGAAAGATGATCTGGACGCATTTAGCCCAAACTGGCCCGCGGAAACAGCCGATCGCCTAAAATGGAAAGAGAAAAGGGAGGTCTTTGCCCAATTTTGGGACACCCAGGGCTAGTAATAATAATAATAAATGGATAGGATGTTTGTCTTCCATGCCACCTGTGTTCACAGCTTCGGTGGTGACGTGTTCAACAATGTTTATAACCCAGTATGCCAATTTCGACCTCACTGTCATATACCATACTTGGTGTCTGTAAGTCTAGATTTAAGTAACTTTCAAACCAAATCTTTAAGTAAACTCTCTCACCTGTGCCAAATGCCCGAACATAAGAATCAAGTCGACGACCACTTTGGCGATGGGGTAAACCTATCTGCCTCAGACTCGTGGTTGCGGGTTCGATTCCCGCACGGAACAAGAAAAAAAAAATGTTCCGTGTCTGGGTGTTTATCTATTTATGTATTTATATTCTAGGTTCCCCCCTAGTTCGCTACATGGTATCCCATAACACAAGCTATGCTTACTTTGGGGCCATGTATTTGGTGTAATTGTCTGGGGTTTTTTTTTTTAAGCCACTCTTGACATTTTCCACTTTGACCACCATGGCGACTGCACCCAGAATTTCCTCGACACAAGCCCATATCAACAGCCATATAGAGTCGGCTTAGAATTAGGCTTAGAAAAGACCTCCTACCCCTGGATAAGTGTGTCTTAAAACACGACTAATCCGATTGACTCCCGCATGTCCTAGTATGGATCTCAAAACCATGCGATGATATCATGAAATAGTTTTGACTGCGATCATTATTCGGTATTACTTCTCGGCGAAATCTCTTAGCTAAGCTCTTAGACTGAATACAATAATCCCAATATATAATAGTAGGTATAGTATTGATTTATGAAAGCACACGAAAGGGATCGCAAAACCTTGCGATGATATCATGAAATACTTTGACGTAAAACATATCATGCGATTTTTATTCCGTATCACTACTCGGCGAAATCTGTTAGCTTAAGTTCTTGCTATGTAGACTGAATACAATAATCCCAATATATAATAATATAGTTTTTGTTTATGAAAGCATTCGAAACGGAAAAACACAAATGAAATCAAGAAACAAACATATCATAGAAGTGAATGCCATCTCACCTTTTTCATTTGACGTTTTTAAGTCATAGATGATATTATTGAGACCCTCATTGCAAAAGGAAATGCCTCTTGCATGCATTAAAATGTATGTATGTATATGTATTCGTTTAATCACTATATCATCATTGTATCATAGACATCTTTTTTATCATGTCATGTCATGAAAGAACCGTAATAGGCCCGCATGTTTAGTGTATAGATTTTATGCACTTAAAGTTAGTCCTTACCTGTGCCAAATGCCCGAACATAGGAATCAGGTCGCTCTTGACATATTCCACTTCGACCACCTTCGCGAATTCTCCGAGTTTGTACGCGGCGGCGCGACGCACCATCGGGGTGTCGTCGTGGCAGAGCGCGCGGAATTGTTCGCGAAGTTCCGCTTTTACGGCGGCTGATACACGCGGGTAGCAAACGCTGAAAACAACAATTAACAGCGTCTTAACAGCGTTGTGATTCATGCATGTGAAAGTTCAAATGTTGCTTGTATCTCTGTTTTTGTAGAAGAAATCAGTATTGCAAGCAAGCGGAAAAACGTCCGAAATGGGAAACCTACGCACGTACTTAAGGAAGTGAGTTTCGAGTAATTCCATACAATTCAATACCGTTGGTCTGGGAATCGCCTTAAGGTCGCCCATTTTGCACATTTTTCCATACAAACTTAGTAGTCACTTTATTTAGCGTTAGATTAAAAAAATTTAAGTTTGTTGCTAGTCAGAAAAAAATATGAAATCTGCAGGCCTATTATGGATCTCAAAACCATGCGATGATATGAAATAGTTTTGACGTTAAGGCCGCTCAACATTCTCGCGAGAATCTCCCGAGAAAGCCATACTCGTATTCTACTCAATTTCTCTCATTTTTCTCTACTTTTTGTGGGTTTTGGGGTTTGTGGGGAGTTTGGAGTTTTGTGTAGGAGTCACGATCGCATGTTTCTCAGTAACAAGCGAGCCGCCGATTTAAACGGTTACATCGCAGAGTGTATCTCAGCGATGCGCGTCTGCGAATTATCATATCAGTCGAATAAACTACTAATACTGCTTGAATATTCGACTAGAACGATAGTAATATACAAACGTCCTGAGTCGAATGATACTTCTAATATTCGTAATTACTAACGATGGTTAACCTCAATATGGACGACTGACCTTGAAAGAAAGCATTAGAATGGTTAGTTGAATGACTGATTGCATTGACAGGCAGCTTGTGTCCGCTGTTTCACCCGCATAACTCCCTTTAGAGAGAGAGAGTTTTGAAGTAACTCGTAATAGATTTTAAAAGTTTTTGTTAATTTTTTTATATTGTTATTGTTGAAAATGGTCCAGGAAGATAAAAATTAATATTTAATATGTTTTATTTACTAACAAATAAAGATAAATTGTGATAAAAACATATTGATCTCAAGGCTTTATATTCTATGTATGAAGATAATTATATTAACGACTCGCGTTATTCTCGCGAGAATGTGGAGCGGCCTTAAAACTTATCATACGATCATTATTTGGTATACCATGTAAATTAAATACAATAACCCCCATATATAATAATTAAGTATTTATTTATGAAAGCAAACGAAATGGAAGAACACAAATGAAATCAAGAAACCAACATATCATAGAGGTAGGTGCGATCTCACCTTTTTCAATTGACGTTTTTAAGTCATAGACGATGATTGAAACTTGATTGATGATTGAATTTTAAAAGGTAATGCAACGCCTCTTGCATGCAAATGTAAAGGGACTTCGTTTATTCTTTATGTCACAATTGTTGATCATTGTATCATAGAAATCTTGTTTATTATGTCATGTCATGAAAGAACCGTAATAGGCCCGCTGATCATTGAAAAATGTAACGCCCAATTTTAACGAAATTTTTGGCATTAACAATTCGTATAATTAACGAATGCAGAGCATTAAAAAACCCGACTTCACGTCAAAACTTTGGTTGAATTATAATGTCACCAATGTAAACATTCTCCGAATTCATACATATTTTATCAAACATTTGAAATTATCCATGAAGTACTCAATCGATTTCGATGAAATTTATATGGGAACAACTCTGAAGTATGAATCTTCTAATATATGAATCAAGAATTTTTAAAATCGATTCATAATTGTCCGAATATCGTGTAACAAAGACGCCAAAAAAAAACATACCTACACAGTAATTGGAACCTCCTCCTTTTTTTTGAGGTTGGTTGAAAATGTTAGTAATATAGCTACAGAAATATAGTTCAAATAAATAATATTTTTTTGGACATAAATAAGTTAATAAGTTTTTTTTTTTACATTTAAATTGCTCAATTATTCTTAAATAAATGAAAAATGTGATAAATAAAAATTACCCGACCAGGATTCGAACCTGGGACCTCTCGTTTGCCGGACGAGTGCTCTTCCACTGAGCTACCGGGGCCTGGCGGTACGCCTCGAAATTACTTACCACATTTTTTGTTTTTACGTTATATTGCTAGCATAGCTCCATCTTATGGTATAGCTTTGCAGCTAAGACCACCCGAGACCAATTTCTTAGGAAATTGTGAATCCCAGTTAAAGTGAAGCAATGCAATGTTTTTTTTTTTTTTTATTTATCACATTTTTCATTTATTTATAAATGAGTTAATCTAGTTATATAGGATTACTGTGTAAGTCGACCTAGATCCGTTAAGGGTGTGTAGTACCCGTCATTCGTAACTTATTTGCGCTGGACTCCGTTGACCGAAGAGCCCGTAAACTTATTAATGACGTCGACCTTACAACCAAAAAACTGCAGACCTTAGAGCATCGTCGTAAGGTTGCGTGCGTGTCTAACCGTGTACTACAGGATACATTTTGGTGAGTGCGCCAGTGCTCTGTTTGAACAAATTGAACCCTCACCCTTTTACCATCGGACTACTAGACGCAGACAGAACTTCCATCCGTATGTGGTAGATATTCCGAAAAGTCGAACTAAGCGCTTTGACAGTTCCTTTTTGATACGGGTCGCCAAGGTTTGGAATGAACTGCCTGCGTCTATTTTCCCTGACCAGTATAGTCCTAGTACTTTTAAGCGTCGAGTGAATAGGTTTCTCGTGGATGGACGTGTACCACCTTAGTCTTTATGTTCACTTAACATCAGGTGTCATGGAAGACAAACACCCCATCCATAATTTATAAAAAAAAAAAAAAAACTATGATACACCCTACCCCAAACCTAACCGTCTAACCGTTATCGACATAATCGACTTTAATTTTTTTTCTACAAATTGCCGAATTTTTGCCATTAAATGTAATTTAGAAATTGGTGGGCTTTTTTATTATTATTATTTGTTCTCACATGCAGATTAAGATTCTACGAAAATTCTATGATAGATAATATAGTTCTGAGCGATTGAAAGTTGAAATAATCAAAATTTTTTTTTTTCATTTAAATTAAATCAAATTTTACACTTTACTTTTCTTTTAAGAATATCTAAAAATGTCATTATGTTAGACCGGCAGAAGTGCTTAAAAACATCTACGTTTTGCAAGCTACCCAACATGGTAAATCTAGGCTTTTATTTAAATTCGTAGAAAAAGTCTTAGTGTCATAGGCGATAGTGGACGTAAAAATAATTTCGCTTATTGAACCTAATCCATTCTTTAGCCCAGGAAAGTAAAATAAACGAAGGCCACAACAAAGATTAAGTGTAAACGTGTGAATGGACATAATTTTCAATCATTAGACCTTATTTTGTGGTTTGAAAATGCAGGCCTTACTGGAAGGATCCTAATATCATTTAGGCTGCGTTCCGGGCACATTCCAAGAAATAAATTTTACTATTTAATGGGTATTACTCCATCGCTACTTTGTGTGATATGTAATAAATTAGAGGACCTCACACATTTATTGGTGGAATGTTCTCGGGGTGCTGAGTTGAAGGAAAGACTTTTTGGGTCTCCATACTCACTTTTTAATGGGCAACTGTTGGCCTGCACAACCCAAGTCGAAGAGTGCCATTAATTTATACAGGGTGACTGGTACCAAACCCGCCATAGCAAATTAGCATATAGAGGAGGTCATTTGCTAATTATTGGACCTTACTTTCCCTAACTAAAGTTTTATACTTTAGGAGATATGTCAATTTTTATACATTATTGAGATTTTTCCAAAATTTGACCTTAAAGCATTCGTAACTTTATTTTTCGTCATTAGTTTAGAGTTTTTTTATTATTTCTTGGTAGTCATTAACATTTGTGAATAAAATACGTCGGAACTTCCCTCAAACTAGGGTTAAAAAATAAGACGCTTATGCTTTTAAAAAAAATCAATAAAGAAAAATTACTTTGCGATCAAATTCAACCGGAAATAATAAAAAAACTACGGCGTTTTAATAATTTATTCTACTCTAAATTAGTTCTCTAGTTTGTCACCTTACCAACGGTACTAAATTTGCAACGGAAAGTTTGATTCGCTAAACATCGGTAGGATTTTCAGGTCAACCAGTCATTTTGATCAAAAATAGTGAAGGTCCCAACGACAGGATAAAGCTAATTTAGCAAAGTAGTTTTTGCAAATTTATGAGTAGGTATTAGATAATAGAAATTGAGTGCTTAGTGTACTTAATTTTTTTTTTTACTTTTACCATGTAAAGCAAGAAATCAGGAAAAGATATCGAGCATCAAAAGAAAAATTTAAATAGAGTTAAAACTAAAAATTCTGCTCGAATTGCTGCCCGCGATTTCTGATACATGCCCGATATCTTTTCCTAATTTCCGTGGTGGTAAGACTGAGTCTAATTTCTTGTTTCATAACAGAAAATGCATTATTAATTTTTTGAATTAACTCATCTTTTGTGGTTACTTCTTCATTGTAGACCAACTCTTTGGCCCGGCCCCAAACGTAGAAATCGAGAGGTGTCAAGTCTGGCGACCGAGCTGGCCATTCAATTGGCCCACCTCTACCGATCCATGAATCGGGGAATGAACTATTTAAAAGTTCTCGGACGTCCAGCCTGAAATGCGCCGGGCACCCATCGTGTTGAAACACAATGGGCGTGTCGTCGGTTATTCCATCCAACAGCAGATCAGGCAAGACGTCCCTTAAAAATTCTAAATAATTTCCCCCATTTAAAATGTCTGGTAGGAAATAGGGTCCAAAGATATTACGACCAATAACGCAGGCCCACACATTAACAGAAAATTTCCGCTGGACCGATGTAACCCTCTTTTTATGGGGGTTATCATGGGACCAGTGGTGCAGATTGTGGAAATTGGTGATGCCTTCTCGGGTGAACTGTGACTCGTCGGTCCAAAGGATACGCTCCAGAAATGTTGGGTCGTCGACATCGGTGTGAAGAACGAGGCGACAGAAATTCAACCTCCTTTCGTAGTCGCCATTTTCAAGCCCTGCCAACACTCCATTTGTTAATTATTTACGTAAATGTTATTCTAAAGACAAAATTTGATTTGGATTATGTTACATCGAAGCTCGTCGTAATATTAATAATTTCTTTAATTCTAAAGATAACACTGGTCGCTTTAGTGTAAGTAGGTACATAAATAAACTCAAAATTACCTTGAACTGGCGTGTAATGATACGGGTGTTGATGGTCCCCATGCATCACTGACCAGACTTTCCACTGGCTGACGCCCAAAGCGGCAGCTACCACTCTGGTGCTAGTCGTGGGATCTTCTTCAAAAGCTGCCAAAATCTGCTGATCAATTTCAACAGGTAATTGTCGCACAGCTGCTTGGGGTACCCTGACGTTCAAGTTACCCGTTTCTCTAAACCGACGATATGTGGTAGGAAATGTGTCACGGTCAGGTAAGCGTCTATTTGGATATCGCTCCTGGTAAATTCGCCGCGCTTTGCGGGCGTTACTGTGTGCAGCACCATACGCCAGCAGCATGTCGGCGTATTCTTCCCTTGTGTATCCCGGCATTTTAAAACGAAATGTCTTATTTATTTATACCTGTGTCTACTCAACTATTTGTGAAAGCACACGAAACGGAAAGGAAAAGCATATATGACAACAACTTAAATGTCATAGAGATGGGTCCGACCTCATCTTTTTCATTTGACGTCTAAAAGTCATTGAAACTGTCATTGCAAATGAAAAGAGTTGGTCTACAATGAAGAAGTAACTACAAAAGATGAGTTAATTCAAAAAATTAATAATGCGTTTTCTGTTATGAAAGAAGAAATTAGGCTCAGTCTTACCACCACAGAAATTAGGAAAAGATATCGGGCATGTATCAGAAATTGCGGGCAGCAATTCGAGCAGAATTTTTAGTTTCAACTCTATTTAAATTTTTCTTTTGATGCTCGATATCTTTTCCTGATTTCTTGCTTTACATGGTAAAAGTAAAAAAAAAAATTAAGTACACTAAGCACTCAATTTCTATTATCTAATACCTACTCATAAATTTGCAAAAACTACTTTGCTAAATTAGCTTTATCCTGTCGTTGGGACCTTCACTATTTTTGATCAAAATGACTGGTTGACCTGAAAATCCTATCGATGTTTAGCGAATCAAACTTTCCGTTGCAAATTTAGTACCGTTGGTAAGGTGACGAACTAGAGAACTAATTTAGAGTAGAATAAATTATTAAAACGCCGTAGTTTTTTTATTATTTCCGGTTGAATTTGATCGCAAAGTAATTTTTCTTTATTGATTTTTTTTAAAAGCATAAGCGTCTTATTTTTTAACCCTAGTTTGAGGGAAGTTCCGACGTATTTTATTCACAAATGTTAATGACTACCAAGAAATAATAAAAAAACTCTAAACTAATGACGAAAAATAAAGTTACGAATGCTTTAAGGTCAAATTTTGGAAAAATCTCAATAATGTATAAAAATTGACATATCTCCTAAAGTATAAAACTTTAGTTAGGGAAAGTAAGGTCCAATAATTAGCAAATGACCTCCTCTATATGCTAATTTGCTATGGCGGGTTTGGTACCAGTCACCCTGTATAGTTTTCTGACATGGTGACAACGGACCATATTATAAATAATGGCATTGAAATTTTAAAGTTTCAAATCTTCTATGAGGCTGGCATAGCCGCAGTAAGTGGTTGTAGCCTCAACAAAAATTAGACAAAAAATTTTTTTTTACTAAGATCATAGAGCATTTAAATCTGCAACCAATAATAACAATAAAAGAGCGCACCGATTTTAAAATATGACATTTAATGGCAAAAAATTGTCATTTTTTTTTAAATATTAATTTAGATTAAAATTTAATTTAGATTAAGTTAAAATAGCTTTCTTTGTAAGTGTACCATTATTGTTCCTATTGTTAAAGAGCCAATTGTAAATCTATACATATAATAAAATGGTAGTAAAGTCAAAACTGTACATTGAATATTTTTTTAAAAGAATACTTGGGGTATGATCTACAATCGAAACAGAAACAAAAAATATAGTTTTTAGAATTTTTGTCTGTTTGTCTGTTTGTCTTTCCGGGATAAACTCAAAAAGTACTGCATGGATTTACTTCAAATTTGGCATGAAGATAGTTAAGACGTCGGGTCAACATATAGGCTACATATTATCACGCTAGCAGTGTTATAATCGTAGGTGCGTTTGGTGCTGCATAGCGTTCACGCAGACGACGTCGCGGGCAGCAGCTAGTAAATAAATAAATTTAAAAGTCGATTATTTCGAAAACATTTAGGTTTGGGGTAGGGTGTTGCATAATGAAGTAAGTTAGAAAAGACGGGTACTATACGCCCTTAATGGATCTAGGTCGACTTAACCAGTAACCTTGTAGTAGAACACAAGTATTTTAAAATTTTTGCCTCACAATTTCTGCAAGAATATATTGTGCATCTCGACAAAAATCTCAATCTGCATGGGAAGCTGGATGAAATAGCAAAATGATTTTGCCAAAACTAACGAGTCTGGCTTAGCAAACTGCGAACTTTTGAGTCTTCCCTATTCGTGTCTATGTAAGAGTTTTTGATAGCTTAGAGCCCCGTACCTGATTACAGCTAGTGAATTGAATACTGTACTGTAAAAAGCTTTTGTAAGAGTATTTGATAGCTTAAGTCAAACTGTACTGTATCACTGCTGGTCTAGTGATTAGATTTGAATACATTTCTCATGAAGGATGAGTACCATCAGTCTTTATGCATACTTTCCATCAGGTAGGATAGAAGACAAACATCCTATCCATACTATATTTAAAAAAAGATATTTGTATTCCTAAAATAGTCAATAACTTTTTGAATATTTTTTGTTTTAAATTTTGTAAAAGGTAAGCAAATCTTTGAGTCCACTGTTTTAATCATCTTTTCGAATTCTGAAGTTGTTTGATCAAACTACTGCTGTTTAGTGTTGGTTGTCTGTACAATTTAATACTATACCCTGACTAATAATTCAATGCAATAAAATGACAGTTCCAGTTCGCACTTTAGGGAAATAAGGAAATAGTAATGTGGTTTAAGGGAATGAACTTAATATTTTTTATATACTATTTATGACTCTGTCAGCAAGGGGCAACTCTTCTCGAAATTTCATTTGTAACAACTAAAGGAGTTCAAAAATAAAGCAGATATCGAGTCGATTTTACTTCTTCTGTAACTGTTTTACAGCACTAGGTATGTCTAGTAAATATTTATTTTCATTAAAGTTACCTTGAACCCAAAGTAGACCCCTCAAATTTGTACACTGCGATGAGTGCTGAATGACGATTGAAAATGAACAAGGCTTTTAATTTTTAACTGGTATCATTATTTTTCTATTTGACATTTCAAACTGTCAGTTTACTGCATTGAATTATTTTCCAAGATATCATGCAGATAGCACAATATCCTTTTTTATTTCCTTCCCTTTTTTATTGTATACAGGGTCCGCTTATAATAGTCAATTATATTTTAATAGCAGATTAGAAATGATGAGTGTAAATGAATTTCGAAAAAAAAAAATTCTTAAATGTTTTTCATAAATTAAAATTTCAAAATTCTGTGAGTAAACTTTAATTATTATTCTACATTTTATGACTACATACAATTAGATGAAAACGTTTTTATTACTTGCTGTGTAGTCATAAACTACAGATCAAACTTAAATTTTGATCACTTAGAAGAATTTTTAAATTTAATTTATGAAAAAATGTAAAAAAAAAAATTTGTTCGTAATTATTATGACCACTCATCAGTCTTTATCTACTATTAGAATATTATTGACTATTATAAGGCGACCCTATATACATTACTTGGGATTAGTGAACTGTTGCAACACAGCCTTTAATATCACTGGTGGTTACTTACCTCTGAAAAGCATTCTAAGCGAACAAACACTTCAATATTTTAGTATGACACATCACACATACCTGTACAGTCCACATGCTGAAGCACGGGATGTGAACCAGTCTCCTCCGGTAAGTCTCTGCAGCATGGGGACAAAGTACATCTCTAACTGCTGCGGAGAGTGGTGAGCGGCTACAGCCCGCAGTGATGCAACAGCTTTATCACGCACAACTGTTTCTTCAACAGTCGCCAGGGACTCCAGAGGTGGGAGCAGGCAGTGGGCATATTCACCCCCACCAACAAGGTTAATAAAACTTCCTGAAATATTGAATTGATATTGCTAAGTAAATTACCAAAAATAGCACACAAGTAAGGCTCAAATTAACTATGGAGGCAACACATTATGAGGGGTGTTACAAGCTTAAGAAACCTGCAGAGATTTCAAGCATAAGAACTCACTGGCTGATTCATATTGAGTATTGCTGTATACATAAAAAAGATGATGAGTTTTAAAAATAGAATTAGTAAAAGATCTGATTTAACAACACTGAAATATATTAGTACTAACTTTTACCTGCTTTCAATCAATAAACTATGTAATCACTAATCTGCATGTTTTTATGGTCAAGGCTTTTCATAATATAAAAAAAAAAGTTATAACTACTGTTCCTGAAGGAATTTCAGAAATGTCTTGCATAATGCAACCAGATATCCATTGAAGAAATTCTCTACTGACTGTCACATTGGTGCACTCAAGAAGTTATTAGATTTTTATACATAATATAAAGAGCTATATTTGCAGGTCCCGTCAGAATTTCTGGAATATATGTTCCAAATTTCAGCTCTCTACACCCAGTAGCTACAGCTGCTTATTGTCTGTCAGTCACTCAGTAACAGAACAGTTTCTGTTTTTGTGCACTAAACAGTGAACAAAAGGTTTATAGTAAGTACATTACTTTTTTTATCATAAATGTAATAATATTAACATTTTTAACAACTTTAATTCATGATATGAGTTAAAACTAGAAATAGTAATACATGTGATCTTTAATTGGTGTAAAATAAGCAGAATGATTTCCTTGTTAGTAATTAATGAATGGTTTACATTTGGCAGACAAAGTGAAAAAAAATTGTTATCAATAACTACTGCTAGCTTAAAGTTGTTAAACTGAAAAACTGTTTACACTATGATTCTTTCTGAATATTGTGTTTCTATAAAATAAAAAGAAGGTAGGCAATAGTTACTCACCGAGTTGTTCGGCGAGCGCAAGGAGCACTTCATCTTCGTCATATATGGTTTCTGTCAGAAATGGAATGAGCTCTGATCTGGTTCTCTCTACTCCTAAAGCCAATGCAATAGTGGAAAGCTTTTTGATTGAATTTAAACGTAGTTGAACATCCTCGTTTTTCAACTCATCTATAAGTACAGCAATCGGATACAATGAATCATCCGTTCCTGAGTCACTCGCTGCCATCTTGTGGTTATAAACGGTACAAAAAAATCAGAATAAAAAGCTTTACTAATTAAAATCACTGTTTTAAAATGCACAAAATACGTTTATTACAATTTCTGTGTGTATTGAACAGAAGCAAAATGGCAGCAACCAATAATGTTACCAGGTACAATCGATGCAGCCACCCACAGATAATTACATCGAGCATAGCCAAGCAGGATGTTAGAAGTCTGACAACTACTGGCAAGGGCATATTTTTTTAAACGTGTACATTTTAAAATTGAGGGATTTTTCATTTTACAATAATTCCATATTTTTCTCTTGGATTTATACTGTCTAAAAGTTTAAGTTACTAAAAATATTGTAGGTTTTATATTATAGCATTGAATTAATTAAATATAGACAAAAAGATCATGGAGGCAAGTTTGGGTTCCACTTAGTAACATTGTAAAAACCCATTCTTAAAAAAAATAAAAAGCATTATATCGGAATTATGACATTATATTTAGTTCAATGTATGTATTAGTTAATTGAAAAAACTACAACTATAACAAAAACTAGAATGAAAGACTACAATATTGGTATTTATATTTCCTCTTACTTATGTACGTGTTACCAATAAGTGACCTTTTTGCTTGGTAACTATTTGTATTAACATCGAAATTCTCTTATGAAACCGCAAGATGAAAATCCTATTAAATTTTATGACATAAATAATTTAAATTATTCCAAATTAATGTAAAACAAGTTAAAATCCTTACTTTTATAATTTATAAGTATTTCTTCTTTGTAAGTATCTTCCATGCTGGACTGGGAGCGAAAGAAAAACGTAGAATGTACGAGCTGCTTCTCATACCGGGCATACTGTAAAAGTCAGTTACGGGTCAGAGGTTTTATTGACGTTTTTGTGGGCAATGGGCCGACCCCCTGTCACTGCAATAGCCTCTCTCCATCATTATAATACCTCCTTTGTCAAACGTGACATCAGATGGTCTTATAACATCTGGTGTTCTGCCATATATGTCCTCCGTGGTTCTGCCTACCCCATAAGGGATACAGGCGTGAAGTTATGTATGCATGTACCTATGTATTAAACAATAAAGCAAGCCACGCCCAGAAGCTACCAACTAACCAGCTAACAGCACGTACGTCCAATTAACACTAAAGTCAATAGCTCCTTCATTCATTTTATTGTTTTCATTGAAAACAATAAAATGAAGAGATAGACAGATATGACAGATATGTACAGTAATTGAACTTCAGAAAAACGGGCGAAATGCGAGCTATACCTACGCGGCTCGATCTCAGCAAGCGCACGGCATGCGGCCAGTCGCGAGTGTCTTCATACCGAAACAATTTTTGATTGAGCTTTAGGTTAATATGCGGATTGTTTATACTTCAAAATATAATACAAATAAAATTTAATAATGCATCTTTTCAACTGATTTGTTATTCAAACGTAAACATGGTTTTTTGACACAAAACGTATTTTTAACCGAATTAAAAAAAAAGGAGGTTCTCAGTTTGACCTGTAAGTATGTATGTATGTTTGTCCACGATTATCTTGCGTTTGGCTGAACTGATTTGGATGCGGTTTTTAGGAAAAGATTTGTCAAGTTTAGGGGAGAAGGTTTTAGTAAGTATATTAACCGACTTCATAAAAAAGAAGATTCTCAATTTCTATGCATATTTTGTATAAGAGATGAGCTGAATGTTCGGCCGAACTTTCGTCTTCGGTACATTCGGCATATTATTATAAAATTCGTATTCAGCCGAATGTTTGGCTGATTTGCCGAGTACTAGCTGTTTTACCGGCGCAATGTCTAATTGCCACGCCACTATGCTAAATTTCAAATTTATAATAGTTATCAGTAAGATTTCTATTTATTACTACGCCAATCACGGATGGCTTAAAAAATGGCTTAGATGTTTTTTTTTATTAGCCGACTTACAAAAGGAGGCTTTCAGATTAACCTGTATGTAGGTATCTGTGTTTGTCAACGATTATCTTGCGTTTGGCTGAACCGATGTTTATACGGATATTTTTCACATTTAGGAAAACATTTTAGTATTTTAACCGACTTCAAAAAAGGAAGTTATCAGTTTGATCCGTCTGTATGTATGTTTATTCGCAATTAGGTATCTCACGTTTGGCTGAATCGATTTTACAGTTTCTCTGTTTTTCATTAATTTACTTACTTTATGTTTTGGGATAGCTATAACTTTTATCATAGTTAGTTTCCATATTTGTAGATTTTCGTGATAGAATTTTTAGTGATCAGTTTTGGGCTAGTTCTTACCTGACACGAAGATTTATAAGTAAGGTGGGTATGTTAAAGAACGCCCGCACTACCAAAAGTGAACTTATATTTATATAAGCTGCATCGCAACTTAAGCACATATACAATAGTCCAATATTGACTAGTCAAGCGCGGGCGCGTGACCCTAGAGCCGAAATCTTGTCAGGGAGAAGCTGTGATCGAAGAGCGTCACGCGTGTTTGTTGCTACTATAAAAATATCTCAAAGCGAAATTGTAAGCATTCAGTTATTTTTCTGCAATTATTGCATTCCTTTATACGCTTTCTTTTTTTACGTAAGTTAAATTAAATAATCCATAAACCGTTTTAAGTTATTTACTCAATTTCCTTAAAAAAAAATACAAAAACTGTAATATCTTCTCCTCATCCAATAACACCCAGCCATAATCCCTGGGGCGTTATAAGACAATGTGTGTGGCTATTATAAATATCAAAATTTTGAAGCATTAAAATTTAGTTATTTTATGACCAGCTATTCGCAGTTCTTATTTTTTTAAACAAAATTTGTATTTATAGGCCAAAAAAGTGACATATTGAAAAAAAGAAGAAAGTTATTAGATTATTATTGCTGCTTATGGGCGTTATTAAAAGCACCACTTTTTTTCAAAGGCGTCATTACCCTACTACGTTTAATAACGCCCAATGAATGAAAAATAAATAGTTTTTTTTTTCAAATAAAAAGCTTGATAGCTGTTTAATGTTTTTATTTTGATTATTTAAACCAAAAAAGGCAAACTAAACATGTTTACTTCGAGATGTTACAAGCATTTTTAAGAGTAACACAAGAGTTCTTATTTTTTTGTTAAATTTTCGTTTTTGTATGCTTTTTTTAGTTCTCTATAAATAAAAAATTGACATAATTGGCCATTATTGTTTTATTTAATTTCTAAAAACGATATTCTGGCTTTGAAGATTTTTTTTATAAACGGGCGCTAATAGACATAGGTACCCTTTCTAAAAACGCCCGAAACATGTTTTTAAAAAGAGGCTAGCATGTCGTGAAACGTACATATTTTCTCATATAAATTATTATTTTTCAGTAAAAAAAGCAATGATGCGTTTATGTAACTTAAAATGTATAGTCCAGTAAGCTGTTTATATTGAAAATAAATTATTTTTCGTTAAGTGGGCGTTAAATGCCTCTTGTACCTTATATCTCACTTTTCTAGTTTCTGCACGAGCAAGATGCTAAAGATTCCTAGACACAACGTATAATAATAGGTAGGTCAAGTCATGGTGTTACAGTATCAAAACATTATAGTACCAGTAGTAGTATTAGATAGTTACTGATACCATTACTAGCCCAAAACTTATCACTAAAAACTATCACTAATATCTAAACATTTAAATATCTATAAATGTAGAACCTAACTAACTATGAAAAAACTAATAACTAGCCCAAAACAAAAACCTAACACTAAAAAGTACATATGAAATAAAAAATAAATAAAAAAGTCAGAATACCTAATGCAAAATGAAAGCGAACTAATTATTTCTTTTTAAGAAAAAGTGAACCGCCTTCAAAAGTAATCTACTAAAAACGTTAAAATAATTTTTACATACGCCACCCTAGTCCTGTTCCTATTCCTTCCCTATTAATATCCCGGATAGCAAATTTCTGCCAAACATGAATTAATAATGTAATAAGAACATTAATAATATACCTGGGTAGGTATTTTCATAGTTTTTGAAGTCGGTGCCAAACCAAATTTTAAGGACAACAAAGGACACTGCATAGGAAGTAGGTATATAGTCAAAGATTTTGTATGATCATTAATTAAATAGAGCTGTTCATATTTTTAGGAAATCGAAATGGGTAGGGCGTTTTTTCCTAAAATACAGACTCTTTCTGATTCAGGGGCCAGACACTTCACTAGGGTGCTAAGCTTCCTTTGGCAGAAAAAAAATATCGAAAGGCACACACTTTATTGGTTTGATACGTTCGTCTTATCATTTTGGCACCGACTTCTAAAACTATGAAAATACCTACCCAGGTATATTATTAATGTTCTTATTACATTATTAATTCATGTTTGGCAGAAATTTGCTATCCGGGATATTAATAGGGAAGGAATAGGAACAGGACTAGTATGGCGTAGGTATGTAAAAATTATTTTAACATTTTTATATAGTAGATTATTTTTTTGAAGGCGGTTCACTTTTTCTTAAAAAGAAATAATTAGTTCGCTTTCATTTTGCATTAGGTATTCTGACTTTTTTTATTTATTTTTTATTGTTGAACACTTACTATTTAATTTACAGAGTATTTTATTTGTTTATATAAAGAAAGTATATTTGAAGTCACAAAACTAAATGGAACACAAAGTAGGCTAATGTAATTTAAACGCTGAAGGCGGGAAGCCCTGTCACATGGGAACGGACCACGGCGCTGCATTGTAGGTAGGCATTGTAGTTGGCATTGTAGTATGTAGGCATTTATTTCAAAGATGCGGCCGAATTGAATTACTGTAGATATCTGTACTGTGGTCCTACTTTTTGATTGAGAAGTATATTATTAAAATGATAGACAACTAGTATTAATCAGGCTTAAAATAAAATAATAAAATACAGTAATTATTTTTATTCATTATAATCAAAATCTGAATCCAGCAATTCTGTATGGAATGAATCGTCAGAGTCACTGGTATCGCTGTTATGGTTTATTTTGTCACTGTTGATTCTGAAACTACCTAAATTTCAATGTTTTTTTTTAAACGCCCACTTTCCAAAATGTATCTGTCCCCATCACTGATCATCTGGGGCTTTTAGGCGTAACTATAACATCCAGTTTAAACTTCGGTCAACCAATTGTGTCCATGGCTCAAGTAGCTTCGAAAAAGTTGGGAATCGTCTCAAAGGTACGGTGGTACTTCGGCCCTGCACAGCTTCTTAACTTATACACAGCTCAAGTGCATAGAGTACTGCAGTCATCTTTGGGATGGTTCAGCCAAATATCAAATAGAAGCGCTGGACTCCGTTGACCGAAGAGCCCGTAAACTAATTAACTCGACGTTGTTAACCTAACGACCAAAACACTGCAGACCCTAGAGCATCGTCGTAAGGTTGCTTGTTTAACCGTGTACTACAGGATACATTTAGGTGAGTGCGCGAGTGCTCTGTTTGAACAAATTGAACCTTCACCCTTTTACCATCGGACTTCTAGACGCAGACAGAACTTCCATCCGTATGTGGTAGATATTCCGAAAAGTCGAACTAAGCGCTTTGACAGTTCCTTTTTGATATGGATCGCCAAGGTTTGGAATGAACTACCTGCGTCTATTTTCCCTGACCATTATAGTCCTAGTACTTTTAAGCGTCGAGTGAATAGGTTTCTCGTGGATGGACGTGTACCACCTTAGCCTTAATGTTCACTTAACATCAGGTGTCATGGAAGACAAACGTCCCATCCATATTTTATAAAAAAAAAAAAATATATTGCACCATTAACTGTTTTACAAATAGTCGCTGTTGATGAACATAGCTGCTACGACGTGGCATTTCATTGATAATACTACGACGTAGTACTACATGATGTTTTGTAGTAGCAAGTAGGCATCTATATTTTAATGGCATTCATTCAAAATTTATAATGACCATGCTGTCCTTAGTGTGTTTGCGAATAAAGTTAATTACCTTGTAAAAAAGTACTTCCTTTTTTTGCAAAAATGGTTTCAATAAATTATACTGATTAGGTACTTAAAAAAATTTGGCCGGTAACTACAAATCAACCCTGTATATGAAGTCTTTCACAAAAAAAATTCACCATTCCAACAGTGATATTTTATATAAAGTAAGTATCTTCCAAAACTCACGTGTTACTAAGTCTGACCTCATCGGCACCTACACTCAAAAATGCGGAGGACTTAAATACTTATATTCCATCTGTATATTCTAGACTTGTATATTCGTCAATTAAAATCTTTGAAAATTAGCTTTATTCTAATGATTGCAAACTGTTTGTGCACTGAATATAATTTATTTATGTTTTCGTTTTCTCCAAGGTAAATCTCCCACCGAAACAATTCCAACAAACATTTTGGTTATCTGTGTGTACACTGAATGGGAATCTTGACGTTGACTGACAGCCTAGCTAATAAGAAATGTCCATCCAAAGTACTGGGCCCTTGAGGTCAAGTATGTTACTGTTTACTCTTTGATTGTTCTGTCTATTTAACGATTTTAGTGAAATTATCCTCCTTCGATATTACCTAAATGTGGTCTTAGAACTTCCAAATAAAATTGTGTTGTTATTCATAACTTGGAATAATGAATTTACAGAAACGGCACCGTTTCTATGGTGTAGAGTTTTGTGGAAAATATAGATTTAAAAGACGTATTGGAGGTGGTTCTTTTGGTGATATTTATTTGGCGATCAACACTGTAAATGGCGAGGTATGTAGCATTTAAATATATAGTTTAGTTGTTGTTTAGTAATTTCTTAGAATTGCAGAGTATTACAATATAATTTGCCGAGTTTTCTAAACAACTACCTGTGATGGTGTCAAATTTTATTTACAGTTTTGTTTTACGTATTCAAAACAAATTACAATTCAACATGTTTATGAAATTGTGAATGGTATTTATTATTTATATACTTACTATTATTTAAAGTGAGAGAAATAGAACCTTTTTATGCTATGTTTACTTAGGGCATTTAGTAATTACACAACTCAATTATGATAAACAATGAAGGTAAACATTGGGATAAATAAAATTAGACAATATATTAGTCCATACTGTTGTTTCAACTAATCCAATCAATAAAATAAATCCAAAAGGCACCATATTTCAAGAATAGTTTTATTCTTTAACAAAGGTAGATATTTGATATACAGGGTGACTGGTGACAAATTTTAGATATTGAAGGAGAGCACTCTGAACTCAACTCTGATCATAGTTATGTTGTAAAAGGAGGTATTTAATTTTTCACCAGAAATCCCTATAAAGAAATAAAGTTATTACACTTTTCCCGACCCGCTGCCTCAGTCAACACAGCAGTGTTCCCGCCACACGCACACCACCACCTGCTAAGTATCTATTGCATTATGCTTAGGTAACCATGTGTTGCGTAATGAATCCTTTAACTTCCAGTTAAGTTTACTCAGTAAATAATTAATAATTATTTTTATTTTATTTTTTCTCTTCATGTATGATCTGAAACTATCACATTCTGGAATTTCGAAAATGTCCCACCAATCACCCTGTAGACCACCAAAGAGGGAAAATATGAATCCTACTTCAGAATATTTTACAAAAATTTGTATTCCAAACTGTATTTATAGAAAACAATGAAGTCCACTCATTGCCAAGAGTGCCGATAAGGAGTTTAGTGAATTTTGTAGTTTACAAGATAATTTGTTTATTATGAAGCAAACAATGTAACTATTCATAACGAGTTATCAATAATTATAAGAATCATTTGACAAATCCATGTTTTAATATATGTATATATATATATTTTAAAATAAGTGAATTGTATCCTAAACCTATATAATGCAATCTATGCTACACCATTTACTATTTTTTTTTAAGTTAGTAAGCACACTGCACTGTCAAATGTTTTTAAATTAATAGCACACTAATAAAAAAGTCTTTTCCAAATTTTTTTTTCTTTTTTTTTTCCCAAATCATTGCTTTTTTTTTGGTAAAAAATTATACACCTGTAAAAGGAAAAACATATCACAAACTGTATCTACTCATAGCCATTTGTGGATTTTATTCACCATTTTGAAAATTGTATTCTAAAGTTTGACTATGTTATTAAAATGTAAATACTCTGTATTCTGGAGAGTCTGTAGCCCAGTTGTTTAAGTTATCTGCAGAGATCGCTTGTTTGATTGTTTTGGAAAACTAATTTAATTTTTTAATAAGATAATGAAAGGTTCTTAAGAAACATAGGTAGTGGTTACATAGGTGGTGTATCAATTTAGTAAATTCTAGGTATACCTACAATGAATGGGAAAATTTAATGAAATAGATGAATGTTTGTTGTTATTTAATACTGAATTTCTTATTGTATGGAAAAACCTGAAAAAACACAAAGGTTGCTTTATACAAAAAATATATCTTCACAGGATTAGGACAAATATATGATCGGAGTACACCTTGGCTTTTCTTTTACCAGCGATAAAAACGGGAATTTGACCTGAATTTCACTTGTTGACAATAGAATTTTCAACAAATATTGACAGTTATATTGCACTGTATATTATTTTAATTTCTCAACCTATAACTACCATACTTGGTGAATAAATTATATCATATTCTTTTAAAAGTACCCGATTCTTAAATTTCTATAAAAATCTATTTATGTAATGAAAAACGTTTTATCATGCTGAGATTTTCATAAAGATTTATTAAGAAACATTTCTGAGATTTTATGTTGAAAAAGTAAATAAAGGATGGTTTTAACTTTTTGTTTTTTTTTTTTTTGCTTTTTTCCCCTTTTCTTTGGCTTTAGTCTTTACCAATGGACATAAGCATTTCTAAAATGCCTTTCATGGTAATAATGCACCCCTCATTTCCATAATTATGGCACCTTAGAGAATCTATGTATAATATTCCACCATGTTGTTAAGGCTATTTAGTGCATGATTTTGTTCAGCTATAGGAATTGTCTTAGCAATTTGAGATCAATGCTCAAGATTAAATGTTAGTTTTCGTGATTCGTTAGTTAAATAGAAGATTTTTTATTGCATTGATCACTGCTTTATTAGACACCGAAACGTCGATAAAGTCCCTTTAATTAGGTCACTTATTTATATGCTCTGGCATTCTAATGATCTACGTCAGAACTTACAGATAAATTACGATCGTGTCTCTACTAAACAACACTGTTTGGTTCTAGTAGTAAACATCTCAAATAAAACCTAAAATTTGCGACAAAGGAGATTTATCGTCGCGTCTTCGTGGCATAATGGCTACTGTGTATAGCATAGAGAACTATCAGGCTCAGCATATAGGGCCATGCTTCCCACAATGCCGACTAGGAGCTTGCGGTATGAGGAACCCGCCCCCACTTTTGACAGCAGCTGCCCTAGGGCGGCCACCACCTTGATGAGCTGTTTATCTAGCACCTTAAAATGCTGGCCGAAAGTCGAGCGCCCATATAACATGAGACCCAGATACTAAATTTCCCTCTTCAGGGGTATCCGAATGCCATCCACCATCAGGGTTGCGCTTGGACCCTGCCGAGGCCCGTGGAACAAAAGGGCCTCGGTCTTCTCCAGCGCGACCCTGATACCCAACCCCCTTTGTGGCTTGGTTCACCACTAGAGCCGCTCCCTCCTCCATCCGAGTCGCTCACTCGGCGAACGTCGTCAGCGTAACAGAGTACGCTAATATGGGGCCGCAGAACGCCCCCAACACCCCGTCGTAGACCAGTTTCACAAGAGCGGACCCAGCACCGACACTTGTGGAACCCCAGACCTCATCGTTCTCCGCGTTAGCCCCCTCCCCTCTCGTTGACATAGAGAACGTCTCTGTCCCGAAGATAGTTCTCCAACAGCCGCAAATCGGAGCGCCTCGAGGATCGCACTGAATGTCAGGCTGTTGAAGGCGTCAGCGATGTCCAAAGATACCGCTAACGACCTT
This sequence comes from Stenoptilia bipunctidactyla, assembly GCA_944452665.1. NCBI lineage: Eukaryota > Metazoa > Arthropoda > Insecta > Lepidoptera > Pterophoridae > Stenoptilia > Stenoptilia bipunctidactyla. The sequence continues at coordinate 2,374,078 of OX101744.1, read as the reverse complement.
TCCCCCCTCGCGGCACTCTGCGGTGAGGGTCTTCAGGGCAGAGACGGCGTTCAACGTCGACCGCCCCCTTCGAAACCCAAACTGTGGCTTGGACAGGTAGGCTAAATGCTGCTTAAAAAATCTTAGATACAGGGAGTTCGTGGCTCGAACTTTAAAATTAATATTTACTAGTAAGATTTTTAAAGGCTCTACATGAAATTTCATTTATTTATGGTCATTAATCCTTAACTACTAATTATAAAAATTGTTATTGATGAACACAATACCAAGATGGCTTCTCATCTTTTCTAAGTTAACATCTCAAATGAAACAGATAGAAACGAACAAAGTCGTAGTACCTAATCGAGGATACGGGCGATCCGTTGTTGGTGAGCTTTCTGGTACGCATCTGTACACAATGATGCAGTCACTGGTAAGCGGTGCACGTAATATGGACAATTAGATGAATGGAAGCTTCCAAGATGGTATAAGTGTCATCCGAGTAAAGAATTACGGGCGACGGAGTTATAAATTTGTGAAGAATTGTGTGACGAACTGAGCTAATAAAGAAATGAGAAATGCAGAATTTACACTACCTACTTTGTATTTTATTTTACTGGTTTTTTCCGAAAGAAGCCTACCAACCATTTAATGAGCTTACGAGCTTACAGGAAACTCTGGGATAATTGTAGGTTATATCTTTGCTTATCTGTTAGGTTATAATTTATGTTTTGAAAAGCACGAATTCCGGCACAACTGTTACAGGAAGGCCGACGTTTAAAGGAGATTTTAATGATTGATCAAAATTGAGTTGCCATGGGGGGGGGAGGGTGAGCGACTTTGCGGCCGGTCGAGGGGCGTGATGGTCCACCGCCGCGCCGGTTTGACAGATACAGTAGAAAAAAATATATTGCCTGTAAAAAAATGCGATACCTAACTTTATTTGTAATTTAACCAGCCCGATTACTTTCATATCGGTTGGAATCTTGCAAAAAAATAAATAAAAAAAACTGTAGAGAGAAGTTAACTACCCTTGATAGCAGACTTAAAATATTTAGACCCGTCTAAAATCCAAAAATTAGCACCCTAACCATCAAGTGTGGTTTAAACTTTTCACCCTGTATTGCAGAAGCAGTTATGATTTGAAAGCAATTGAACTACATCTTTGTGGTAATCGAGTAGGTACCTACTGAATGTCGGAGATAGGAATTTTGATTCAAATCCATATAAATAAATGTTTATGTACCTATGTACTTGATATAATTCATATCGAAAAAAACTTCGGACCTTCCAAACTCGGAAATCTGTGTAAATGTTATGATAAAAGACAACTTTCATATTGCAGAATACGAGGTCAAGTTATATTGTGGTACTACAACACAAATAAAAAGATACACTGATAGATGTGACAGTTAAGAAATAGAGTAACCGGGAAAGCTAGAGCATGCCCCCCCAATAACCCCCAAAAAAACCTTAAAATCACCCTGTATAGTTTATTTAACCTAGCTTTATACTTTTGTCAATGTCAATCGTCTATCTGTAAAAGTTCTTTTTTTGTTCCTCTTTATGACTTCTTAACTAAAATCAATAGCTATTTGGGTATCACATTGGTATTCTTGATGAAGTTTAATTCGTTCCTTTAATATTCAGTAGTTCGCAAATATTTTGTTTTAATTTAAAATTCCCCGCGAAAATGGTAATCGTTTATTTTAATGTCTATGTCCAACAATGTCAATAATAACTGTTTTAAACTATCGCGGCTTAAAATGGTTATTGTTGAATTAAACATCGGAAATTGTGGTAAGAATCCCGTGAATTCATTAAATTATAATGTCAACAATGTCGAAGAATACACATTTTTGGACATTGACTGTCTGAAAAACTGTGAAATTGCTATACCATTGTATTAGTTACTACCTTGAGAAATAGTCGCGTTTATTACGTTAAGATTGGTTTCTTCACTTGAGTGTTAGAGACAACACCAAAAGGCATAACTAAAGGCACGCCGAAAACTGAACTTGCTTTTATTATATGATACGCGGACACATAGCCGCTAAAAGACACATAAACTTTAAATGAATGGAAAGTTTTCCTGTCGGTATTTAAGTTTTATAGGTCTACCTACCAATATCTGATGGCAAAAAAACTTTCATATGGCAACAAAAAAATGTCCTCTGTCACCTGAAATTTCGAGGCTTCAAACCTTTAAAAGTGTTACTCCAATTTCCCCAGTATTGCAGTATTATAAGCGTCAATTTCTTTTTTCCTTGTTAGCCAGATCCTGGGCCCTATTTCATAAAACTCAGATCGACTGACAATTGTATGTTCATTGTAAAATTACAAAAATGCGTTTCCAAAATCCAAAATTGTCACATAATGCGTTTCATAAAACAGTTGTAGCGACAGGCGGTCTACTGACAAATGTCGCTATGAATTGTAACACCTGTCATGTGTAAAATTACCCAGAATTGTAGAATTGGCCTGACAATCTGACAGGCAAGCGAGGACCTGTCGACGACTTACAATTGCAAGAAATGAAGAAAAATAATAATAGTGGATGCCAAATAATAATAATGGTGGCATTGTGGCATTGCACACGAAATTTAATGGAATTGAATGGGCATTTAGCAAACTTTGTCATATTTCAAAATTTGTTAGTAAATAAAAACTACAGTAAGTAGCAGAAACCATTATGAAACGCTTATTACTTACATTCTTGACATGACTTATTGTATGTCACTTGTATGTAGATTTATGAAACAAAAGTCATGTGAAAATCGCTAACAATTGTCAGGTTACCACAAATTGTAGCTTTATGAAATAGGGCACTGGTAGACCTATAGTTTCGTCAGCATTATAAGATGGCTATCACAACAATCCACCTCATCTGGTTTGTTAAATACAACGCTTTATATGTTTACTGGAAAACTTCCCGATCTACCGTGATCTACCGACGGCGGAAGAATTCCGTTATACCATTTACTAGAAAGGATCTTTTCACCAGTAAAGGAAATATAAAAAAATACCTACCTATGTAAATAATAGGTAGGTATCTTTCATGGCAGACTCGGTAGGAACTAACTGGTTTTAAGCTCATGGAAGACGTGGGAATTGTTACCTTTCGAGCGTTTGATAAAGTTTACGGTCTATGCCCTAGGCTTCATTCAAATTAATTTTGTTATTCAAAGTGGTGTAGAGAAGTAGTAGTTTTTCCATTTTTATAAAAGGCAATACTGAAACATCGTTGAACTTGCACATGCGTAAACTGGTATTACTGCCATTGTGACGTCACTCGGAATAGGCTGACGACATCTTTTTACATTCCGCAATAAAATGTTTTTTTACGGATATCCCTTGTGAATATCAACTATTTTATGGTATTCAAAACTGTGGACACTAAATTATTGGTGTTTTGTGTTAATTCTCAACCGTGCCACGAGCATGTTCTAGTTTAGTGTAGACGAGTGATGAAGGCAAAAGAAAATGGCTACCTTCCACCGCTTGTTGATATCCAGAAAAACCCTTATTGTTTGTGATAGATACAATGTCATCCGTAAAATTGGTGGTGGAAGTTTCGGAGACATCTATTTAGCAATAAGCATAAGCGATGGCGAGGTAATTAAATTTCCGTAATTTGATCAATGTTCGTGTAATGTCATTTTTTCGGGTTTGCTGTTGAAAATGGCGATCGGGCGTATTTGACCTAATGACGACTCGAAAAATAATATTAGTTCTTGAATGACCTAGCTATTTTTACTAATAATATTGAATGTTGCTTAATATTTTTTATATTTGATGTTAGATGGCCAATCTAGGGTATAAACCTGCGATGGTTCCTCTTTGTCATGTAACATGTCACGTTTTCATTTACTTTCTATAATTCGAGAAAACTTTGCACGAGCATGGATCGAAAATATGCCCTTCCTTAAAATTTTGCTTTTGAACAGAATGACTCATTTTGTATTGGTTTGGCAATCACTGAGTAGTGTGGGTATTATGCACAAATGTCGGCATGAATAGTTCTCTAGCCTATAATCATGAATACTTATCTAAAAAAAATGTTTGTATTCAATCATATTTTCGTAGTCTATCTTAATGCACTCCCTAAAACTGCTATATTGAAACTTTGAAATCAATACTTCAAATACTTAACAGCTGTTATGTAAATTTCTTAAGTGAAATTTTAGCATCTATGTGCAGGGTTTTAAATCTGTAACAGCTTGATTTTTGTTTAAATATGACTGTTATTCATGCTACGAATTTACTCAGTTCTTTCACTAATCTTTACATTTTCTACTCACACCTTTCTTCATCCTTGCATCAGCTACAGCATTAGTTTTTAATTGGGCTCTCTGGAGCCAAAAGTTCACACTTCTAACAACATATTGTATTTATTTTGTTTACTGCAGGAACTTAATTTTAACTCAAAAGCTAGTTCAAGTTACAACCAACTCATGTCCTAGACCTAGTTACTTGCCCTAGTGTGACATTGTAATGCTGATTTCAGAAATATGTTTGTCTTTGATTAAAACAAATCTATTACTACATAATGTACCAGACCATTCTGGACGTTTACATCTAATTATAAGCATACAACTTTTGCAGGAAACAAATCTTACTTTGCAAAATATTTGTCCTGTAAACTGAAATTGCATTTAAATAATAATTTTCTTATTTATGTTTGTCAATGCAAGCTATTGTTCAGTTTCTTATGTCCTGTTTACAATAAGGCTTTTTATTAGTCACTCTTTACTAGTCTTTGAATTCTTTAATATGTGTTAACTTTTATTACTACTAAGTATTACTTTTTATTACTACTTTAAGAATTATTCACATCAGAATTGTCGCTCTTAGGAAATATCTTCTAACTGTATGTGTGATTGTGTGATAGTTTGTGTAGGAGTTGGGCTTGCTTTACAAATACTACCATTACAACTTTGTTACAAAAGATTTAGTTTAAACATAATACTTGAAAACATAAGATTGAAAAGGGTATGCTCAGGTGGTTTGGGCATTTAGAGAGGATGAATGAAAGTAGATTTACGAAAGAGATGTACAGAGCACGATTGGATGGTTATGTCAGAAGGGGTGGCCCTAGGCGAATGTATGCCAAACAAATTGGCGACATACTTAAAAGGCCAAGTTAAAAGTACCCGTAACTGGCAATCATGTTTGAAACGATTAATGAATGTGGAGGAAACAAAAGAGGTATGTCTAGATTGGAGCTGTTGGGGTTCCTTAGTCTCTGCCTACCCCAAAGGGAGACGGGCATGATGTTATGTATGTATGTATAAAACTTAAACATTGAGCATGATCTTCTTTATATCAAAGTATTTAAAAAAATATGTTTAACCATAAGAAGCTTAAAGTAAAAAATATATATTAACCAAAGACAAAAGAAAGCTATTTACTTAAGAAGTCCTCCAAGTGACTGGGTAGTCATATAGATAGATTGAGCAGAAAAATTGTTCAAAAATTTGCACTTTGTAAATAAGGATGAAGAATTAGTCATGAAAACAGCTCCACTTAAAAATAAACAGCTTTTATCATTATTATGATTACACAAAGATAGATAAAATAGATAAAATATTTATGATATCCAGAACTTACTTTAAACAAATACTTTTAAAGTAGGTACCTACAATAAGAGCAATAAAATTATTAGAAATCTAATTTATGACTGTGTAACATAATGGCCAGGTGTTTTTTTTAGAAATTAAAACAGTTGCATAGTTCTTAGATGCTGCAGTTCAATAAAGATAAAGCACTTGAAAGATAAAAGTTGCAATCTTTGCATCTACAGTCATTGTCTTAGAAATAAAATTATATTTTTGACTTAGTGCGCTGAAAACACTCATTATTTCAATGTCTGCTAATATAAGCCATGTAAAAGTTGTTGCAAACTATCTGTAAGCCAATCCTTTTTTTGGATGGACTTTGAACTCAAATATACAAAAAATTACAACTTATTTCTCTCATGTGTGAGAAATAGTATCACCATTTGAAATAGTGTTTGTGTAATAAATGGATTCCTGGTTAAATCGGAAAACACTGTAATAATAAGAATGTATTTAACTTTTAATGATTGACACTCAAGTCTTTGACTTAAAAGTTAGCTTTAAAAGTTTGTGTGGACCAGGCAGTATACATCTTTAGGTTTTTACACATAAATCAATTCAAAAATATCCTTCTACTAAGCAATCCCGCCCAACACTGTATCTCTTGCCATAGGCAAATACTTTTACAATGCTAATGTAAGTGCCCACTTAGAAATTGGGTGCCTCTGCATCTATCAACTATTAATTATGCATAGTCTGCTATCACTAAACACATTTTTAAAATAGCAAGCTTACTCCCGAAACCTCACATGTGTCACCTTACTTAAGATTAAAGTTAAATTTATATTTACTTTGCATCACGGGGTGATAATTATGCCATATTTATATTTGTGATTGTTACAGGAAGTGGCAGTCAAGGTGGAATCCCTTAAGGCGAGACATCCACAACTGCTTTATGAAAGCAGAGTTTATAAGATGCTTCAAGGAGGCATAGGAATACCACACATAAGGTATGTACACTGTAGGTTGTTCTTAAATTTTAGATTTCAAGATTTATTCACTAGCTGTTTCGAGCTGCTTTGAATCCCACAGGAATATCGGTATTGAAAGTAGCCTATGTGCTACTCCAGACTGTCTTATCCATAATCGTTAAGTCATTCTTCAGTGATTGATGAACAAACATCTATCCGTACATCCAAACTTTAATATTTATAATATTAGTAAGATTGATTAATATCTTTTACATTCTAAAATTGCTTACAAATAATCAGAACATAATCAAAAAGGAACCTAAAATTTAATTGCAATTATAGGCAATAATAACATATCTGTGACAAATAACAATCAGTGGGAACCAAAATAAGGTATGTATGTACACAGGAGGTTTTTCTATAATGTAGATTTCAAAATTCATTATACTGTTGTAAATTTAATGTCTCTTTTGTAGTACTGTCTGGTATCTGTCATATAATTTTTATTCTATATGGAATAATGTGACTAAAATGTATGGACAACTCACAGCTCTGTTAATGAGCCCACTGCAGGGCATGAGTGTCTCCCCTGGGTTGACGAGGAGATTTGATACAGATATTCTCCTTAAAAAGTCTTATTTAATTTAGGCAGTTTATAAAATAAAATTGGAAGAGTTTTGGAACACTTGATGGAAAGTGACAGTGAGAATGAATATCTACTATGCCTATCAAAAAAAAATCATCAAGCAAAAAAAAAATTAACACAATAATAGTTAAAAAAACAGTTAAGTTGGCTTAATTTTTTTTTTATTTATTCCCAATTTACAAAAACAATTTTAAAACATGTTACAGCATTAATAAGCCACTGATGTTTGTGAATATGCAAGTTTACTTTGGTACATAATTTAATGATAATTACTTTTACATGTTAATACATTTACATATAACATTTGGAACATAATAAACAAACAAACAAACAATCATATTATATTTGACTTTTCCTTGATTTTGGTTTTAAAACAGTGTATGAGCATTAATTCCATGATGATCCAGACTTTTGTATGAAAGAATTATCTTACGGTTATATTCTAACCGATTTCGCACAGGTAGGACAGTATAGTTTAATTCGGCATGATTTACTTCAAAGTATGATTTATAGTAAAATAAACAGCAAATTTACATGACTTTGAATTAGCGCTGAAAGTTTAGGTTTCGTTATTATTTTATTAATACCTAATACGCTCAACTCCGTGCTCAGCTCCGCTCACCTTTATAAGCAAGAACTGGATCCAAAAGAGATTAGGAGATTCGACGTAAGGAAAATCCTAAATTTCCTGGACTCCATTGGAGTGTGCGGCGAGTTATAAATTGGGACTCACACAATAGATCTTCTAGTTCGCAGTGTGACGAGCGGACAAGACTGCTCATATAGTCCCAAAACCCCCAATAATAATAATAATAAATACGCTCAACTCTGGGGGCGCTTTAACGTTCGCGAATTTCATACGTTTATTGGTACTAAGTCCGTTTTTATATACGTATTAATCATCGCAAATATTAGAGCCCACTTAAGTCTCTCCCCTGGGTGACAAGGAGGTTTAGGCTGTCAACCACCAAGTTGGCCAAATGCTGCTTGGCGCCGAAATGGCGTCTGATGAACCCCATCGACTACTGTTTACAAGGTATAATAGCACATGGGACCGATTGCTTAACTTGCCCAAAGCACGTCGCCGTGAGAAATGAATGGACGGCGGTCACCCATTCTTGTACCTACCAACCGCGCCGACCGTTGCTTATCCTGTAATACATACTACTACTATAGATATAGGTTGCAAATTCACGCCTGTATCCATAATGGGGTTGGCAAAACACCAGAGGTTATAAGACCATCTGATGTCACTTATGACTTTGGAGGTATTATAATGATGGATAGAGACTTGCTGTGACAGGGTGTCAGCCTTTCGCCCACAAAACACGCCAATAAAACCTCTTAAAACCTTTTACGGTATACTCGGGAGGAGAAGCAGCTGTTACATTCTATGTTTTTCTTTCACTCCTAGTCCAGCATGGAAGTCCTGCAATATGGATTGATATACATACACAAGAACTATTGCGCCACGACCATTTCGTGTCTTGTTAATACCTACGGGATTTTTTTAAGAGGATTAAAGCTCCATCCAGACTTTTGAAAACCAATGCTTCCATTCAAGGTCAAGTTGTTAAGTCAAGGAAGGTTAAGTTGTTGACAACCAATTCCGAGTATCATCCACACTGTTACAAACGGTGGTTGCAAACAAGGAGACAAACCAAGGTCACGCTAAGCCACGCCCCAAATACGCTTTGATCTCTCGCGTTGGCTACATCTTCGAGATGGCAGTTTTGTATGCAATTGAGGATATAAAGAAGGAAAGGTTGACACGCAGGCTAAAAAGCTACCAAAATCGAGTCATTTATAGTTAGTTACATAGTAAAATATACAATAACAAGCGTACACACTATCCTAAACACAGACATACATCTAACCCGAAGTAGTCCGAACCCCGACCAAGCGTCAAGGTTGGTCGCCTCTTCTACATTTAATCCGCGCGTAGTATTTCTGTTAGAAACTCGATTCCACAATATCGATATCGTTCTTAATAATCGATTTCATCGGCGGCATCGGTGTCTCTGAATCTGTTTGTATTTCCCAGTAATAAATATCAGCTGTGACGTCACAAAAGGTCTTAAAAAGTCGGCTTGGTTTCAATACAAATCGTGACACTTGCGTTGTCTATATGTCTGTGTTTCTAAACACCACCGCTTACAACCCGCCAAGGTCATGCGTAATTTGGTTGTCAACTAGTTGTAAACTACCAAGGTCACCTTGGTTTGATGTTTTGTTTCCAACAGTCTAGCTGGGGCTTAACAAAGTCCGACTGTCGACGGCTAATTTGAAGACTCCTAAGTCAGAACAAAGAGAATTATCCGGATGGTTGTTACTCTTCGCAGAGCGCCAATGTAGTTGTATGTATATTAATCTTAGATAATTAATTACAATGGCCATTTGTTCGCAGTAACACCGGATAGGTAATTCGAGACAAACCCACACAAGGTTATTTGATCCTGCGACTAGACACATTCTTTTATAGCTGTGTGTAAATCTAAACAATGATCATCCAACCTTCCTATTGTTGCCGCCATAGAAATGACGTGTAAGCGTTTTTGTGATGTAGAAAGGAAATTATTAAGGAAATAATAGGAATATACAGGCTAATATTTTTCCTGACCACTACAGTCCTGGAACTTTTAAGTGTCGAGTGAATAGGTTTCTCGTGGATGGACGTGTAACACCATAGTCTTCATACGCACTTTCCATCAGGTGGCATGGAAGACAAACGTCCTATCCTTACTATATAAAAAAAGACTCTAATTTTTAAGTGTCTCTAATCTAAGTCTTGGAGGTTTCAGATCAGATTTCGTTAGCAATTATTGAATAGGAAGTCTAATTGACATAAGAGGTCCCCGAAATTAGAAAGTGCAATTGCGAAATGAGCTCAATGTAAGTTTTCATGATTCAAAAATTTGTCATGCATGAGTCAGTCCCTCGTGTCGTGACCATTGAGGTCTGAGAAGGTGCCGAACTTATTAAACATTAATTACTTATTCATTTAATGAATGTCAGGAAAAAATTGTAACCTCAGTCAGTGACCATAGTAACGCAATCAGGTTAATTTTTCAATATTAGAACGGTATCTACGAGTAATGTAATCTTATAAATAGACTTAAAAGAAAAAACTAGGTAGTAATTCCGTAATTGCAAGGGCTGATAAAGGAGTTTGCCTATTGCGCCCGCCCCACCATCATACATTGTTGATTTCGTTGCACTACTAGCTTCTCTGAAGGGCAAGCGATACACCAACACATTCTACGTCACTGGTTTAGAGTGGCGCAATAACCTAGATAACTTATTTATACTATTATAATAGATGTTTTAAAGATAAACATCTTGTGTTAAAGCAATACAATTGTAAACAATAAAGTACTTTTTAAGGAAGGTCACTTGCGAAAATACCTAAACCGTATTATACTATCTGTGTTGACAAATAAAGCCGAGATTGCAGATCAAGATCGATGTGCAATCGTTATACCTAAATTTAAATTATACCGTGCTGGACTGGGAGCGAAAGAAAAACATAGAATGTTCCAGCTGCTTCTCTTCCCGGGCATACTATAAAAGTCAGTAAAGTGACCCCCTGTCCCTGCAATAGTCTCTATCCATCGTTATAATACCTCCTAAGTCAAACGTGACATCAGGTTGTCTGATGTCACGAGAAGAGAAGAGAGAGGCAAAACACCTCTGGTGTTCTGCCTATCCCATAAGGGATGAAGTTATGTATGTATGTAAAATTATTTCCCTTTCCCAAGTAATACAGTTTTTACACCTTAAATACAAATTTGCCGAAAAGGCCACAGCTCAGCATTATGTCACAGTCTAGACTAAGAAGCTGATTTTCAGCTGTTGCCTTCACAGAGTGCCGGAGGGCGAGCAATAATGCTATGACAGATTCAGTTACACAAAAATCAATATTACACTAAAATCATAATCAATATGTTAAGGGATGGGATGGCCCACGATCCGACGACGCGGACGTGACGCACCCTTTGTTGTCGACAAGTACTATACATAGCGATATACTGATAACGGGATAACGTGATGTTCGTCATGTAGCGTGGGTAGGTGTCGCCACAGATCGATAGATTCCTTCCTAAACCCGTGTGCTTTCATCTTCGACCTCATCGTCACTTACCATCAGGTGAGATTGAGGTCAAACGCGGGTTTAGTCACTTATAAAAAAAAAAAAAATAAAAAAAAAATAAAAAAAAAAAAAAAAAAAAAAAAAGATCGCCAGCCGTGTTGAAGGTCTAAGATTCGATTCACCGCTTTAAAAAGCTATCTATTCTAAAGAGACTCGAGTATATGCGGAATAATAAGGATAGTCTTGTTCCGCTGCTGTGTGGTCTTTATAACAATTGTATTAAGGTCTAGTATTGTCAAGAATATTCTTGATTCGTAATGTTACAAAATACGATTTTTACCGTATTTAATCAGTATTTGTAAACCTAAAATGTATGTACAGAAGGCAGAGTCAAGCGTTACAAACCCGACAAAAAAATCGAAACTATGGCCTCGACATTAAGTTAAAAATTGGTTGTAGTTTGAAAGTTTTGTAACGCTTGATCTGCTGCCTTCTGTACCTACCTAAAATGTTTTACTTATAACAGTTTTTTTTAAATTAAACACTGCTTTTTATTTAATTATAAAAATAATATAGTTACAACTTCTAAAGCACAACTATTTAAATATCAATGATTCAATACAATAATAGTTAATCAATTTAGTAAATAAAATAATTAATATTACTAATATGTGAAAGTTTGCATGGTGTATGTTTGTTCCTCAATCACGGCAGAACGGCTTATGGATTTGGATGTTTGACATAGTGATTAGAGTACAGCCTGAAGTAGCACAGTCTACATTTCATTCCGACATCGAAATTGCGCGGGTAAAACCTCGCGGAACAGCTAGTAAACAAGAAATTAACCAAACTGACACTGGCTCTAAAGTATAAGCCTGTGTTAGACCACTGAGCATAATTAGGGAATAGTAAACAGCAAGACCCGAGCCAGCGCAGCAGTGCGAACTTTATCGAATCGTACGAATGTTCGTACAGTAAGTAGGCGGTTGCAAGTTTTTAGTAACATTGTAATTTTTTATTTTACCGTTATTTAAGAGTACAACATGTTTACAAACATTCAAAATTAACAAGGCACAAATTTATTTAAGCTGGCCGTGAGGCAGTGGATAGTTTTCAATTATTGCTTACAAACCGTCCCCATACTATAGAAAAATTCGTAATCATACGAGTCGATAAAGTTCTGTGCTCGCACTACAGTTTAGAAAAGTATGTTTTCCAAACAACTGGCCCATGCCGCAGCCGACCTCTACCAATACACAACGGACGACGAAATATTCTGTGTTATTTAATCTGGTTCTTATTGCCAACAGATGTTACGCCTTCGAAAAGGACCACAACATCCTAGTGATGGACCTGCTAGGTCCATCTCTGGAGGACCTGTTCAACTTCTGTTCGCGCCAGTTCACGGTCAAGACTGTGTTGATGCTGGCAGGTGAGTATCGTATTGGATTCCTTTCTTAAACCCCGGCTAGACAGTTTAAAGCAAGACTTTGAACCAAGGTGGTCTCTTGAAGGTGGAATCTACTGTCCCGTACCCGTAGCATTTTCAACTGGTAAAAATACAATTACCATTTGGTCTGTTTGCAATAGCTGGGCCTTGCTGGGGACACCCGGACAGACTCTATGAAAGCGGGACATATGGCCACGTTATGAATATGTCCGTTATGAATATGAATAAATTTCCGTAGGATTGTAAACGGGAGACAAAATTTATTATTTTACTCCCATATTTTCGCAAATTGATAAACTTACTGAACTCACTCGTAAAATAATAAGTAAGCTCTGATTGGGTGAATAAGTCACATGTTCGTATTTCAAAAAACAAATGCATTGGAAGGTCTTTTCGGGACAGTTAGGTGCGACGACGAGCGCAGTGAGGAGGAGCAGTTAGGTTGTCTTATAGTAATAGGTATACGTGCGCGAGACGAGCGCGCGAAGCCAGCGGTTCTGCGGCAGCGGCCGGCGAAGCGCCATAAACCATTAGTGTAGATAAGCCAAATTTTGTAATTGTTTGTCTTCTTGACCAATCAGCGAGCAGTGTATTATTTTCCGTATTTTAAAAAAGCGTAAAATTAATAACTCTTCAGTGATTGGTCGAACCTTTTAGAATCTTACGAATGAATATCCGTTAGTTTTTAAATTTACCACGAGACGTCGTAAATTGATAAATTTTCAAAAATGTGAGCGTAAAATAATACAATTCATCTCTCGTTTAGAATTTTAAAAATTTGATATTTAAAACTTACGGTTCTTATTATTTTCCGGTAACATATATAGCACCCGGGACCGACCGCTTAACGTGCCCTCTGAAGCCTTGAAAACTTAATCCCATACATTTATTTATTATGTCTTTTCCCCCCAGATCAAATGCTCGGTCGCGTGGAGTATCTCCACTGCAAGTGCTTCATCCACCGCGACATCAAGCCGGACAACTTCCTGATGGGCATCGGGCGGCACTGCAACAAACTATACATGATCGATTTCGGACTGGCCAAGAAGTTCCGTGATATGCGCACCAGAGCCCATATTCACTATCGCGAGGATAAGAATTTGACTGGTAAGTCTTTTTTGGAGAGAATTTTTTGATTACAGTATGTGTAAAAGGAATCTAAGTAGTGTGAAGGGGATAAAAACCTGACCAGAGAGCAAATAAACAGATATATCAATAATATATATAAAACTGTTCCGTTACTGACTGAGTGACTGACAGACAACGTAAAGCCGTAACTACTGGGCGTAGAGAGCTGAAATTTGGAACATACATTCTTTAGGGGATGTAGGGGTGCATTAAGGAAGTAATTCCCGAAATTTCCACGGGAACGGGAAATATAGGACTTTTTAGTTTGTATGAAAAATCTTATTCCTTGAGTGTACCGATGTGAAGCTTGGTGTAAAGGTTTTTCAATGTGTGTCTGGTTGTGTTATGAAAGGAATTCCCGAAATTCCCACGGGAACGGGAAATATATGATGTTTTAATTTGTATGAAAGAAATCCCGTCCCTTGAGTGCAAGGATGTGATACTTGGCATGAAGGTTCTTCAAAGCGTGACTGGTTATGCTACGAAAAAAATGCCCAAAATTCCCACGGGCACGGGAAATATATGATTTTTAGTTTGTATGAAAAAAACTTATTCCTTGTGATACTTGGTATAAAGGTTCTTTCAGTGAATGTCTCGTTGTATAGTTTCTGAAACTTCCACGAGAAGGGTAGTTAAGCGCATACAAAGTTGCGGGATCAACCTAGTTGTGTATAATGGCATCGAGCTATGGTATAGAGCGACCAACCGTGGAGGCTTGAAATTGAAACATCTAGTTCAGTAGGTAAGGTAACCATCATTTTGGAATAGAATTAGAATAGTACCTAGTAAGGTAACCATAAATATATGATAAGAGGACTTTTATGGAATTTATAACGGGATCCCAGAAGAAACGGTAAAAATTTCAATGAAATTTTTCAAAAGTAATTTTGTTATTATTTGTATTGGCGAGTGTTTTCAACAGTGACTACATTAGGATTTGATCTCAATCTCACATGACGCTTTTGGCAAATAAGGTTGAAGATGGAATACTGGCTCTTAAAATAACATTTTCTCAAACATGCTTGAAAATATGTGCATTATATGTTTTTTGCATTGTAATTAATACAAAAACAAAATACTAAAGTCTGCTATTTACTTAATTTAAATCTCATAAAGTTGGTATATCAAGATAAAAATATATATAATTATATGCGTATTATCTTCAACATATCGTACACAAACACATGACACCAATACGATCAGCACACATAAAAGAAACTGAAAATATGGATATAGTATGTAAATTTGTAAATACTTATGTGAAATTTTACTTGATTTAATAAACGAGGCTGAAGGCGCTGTCTGCTGAAATACAGGGTATAAACCTAGTTCGGCAGCAGATGCTATGAAAACGACTTTGTCATATTGTGTATACTATGTATAAAACGCTATTATATAAGTTGTGTAATGTAACATTTTTTGGTACAAATAAATTATTATTATTTCGAAAGGGCGAAATTCTCAACCAAGAGAGGCTGGTTTTGACTGCACTTACGGGCAATTATTATTACTATTTTGACAACCTTCTTCGAGATAAATCGAACGTGCTGTTACTGGTCGAGCAGCGGCCGGTAATAGTTGTATGAAAATCCATATCTGTCGTGTTTAGGGGCCAAATAAATTTAAACTCATATTTGTCGTGTAATTTACAAATGGAACGATCTTGTACTCCGCAACATGGCGACAAAAGAGGTCACTTATCAAAGGTTTAATTTAAATTTCGAACTGGCTTGCAAATAGAAAAAAACTATGCATTGTTATTAGTTGTTCGTCAACTTCTTCATTGGTTTTAAATACTTTTGTATATGACAAAATGAGTTCAAGTGAAGACAATGAGAGTGATGGCAATTATTTAGTTTAATTTCCGCGCATTATTTGAGAAAAGTACTATACAAGCCTTGGCCGTAACTAGGCATTGATGGACTTACGTATGTTCGTTCGTACAATGCCTCTCTTGCCGGCCGCTGCAGTAATGTACTATTACTAAACGCATCATCGTCAGAGCGGCGATCTATAGCGATAGATTTTATATTTAGATTTACCACCGTGCATGGAGAAAGCCTCATAGTTCTAGACATACATCCTTGATATTTCTATTTACCACATGTCAAAAGGGGATAAATTTATCTATTTTTAATTTAGGGGGCTTAGACTTTAATTTTTCCTCAAATTTATTTATTCATAATCACGGGTAACAGGGATTTTTTATTATTATTTTGATTAAATTTATCGTTTGTCCGCAGGCACCGCGCGGTACGCGTCGATCAACGCCCACCTCGGTATCGAGCAGTCGCGTCGAGACGACATGGAGTCGCTCGGATATGTACTTATGTATTTCAATAGGTATGTAATAATATTATACATACATACGCCTCTCTTCCTTTAGGGTAAGCAGAGACAAGGGAACGCCAATTGCTACGATTCTAACATACCACTTTCGCTTCCTCCACATTCATTAATCTTTGCATACATGCTCGCCGGTTACGGGTACTTTTAATTGGGCCCTTTTTAAAGAATGTCGCTCATTTGGTCGACATACGTTCGCCTAGCGCGTCCTCTTCCGACAACACCATTCATTCGTGCTCTGTAAACCTCTTTTGTAAATCTACTGACTCTCATCCTTTGTAAATGTCCAATCCATTTTACTAAAAGAAATGTCATGTATTTTAAAACATTTTCCTTTTGTTTCCCAGGGGTTCTCTACCTTGGCAAGGCCTGAAAGCGCTCACCAAGAAACAGAAATATGAAAGAATTAGCGAAAAGAAAATGTCCACACCAGTTGAAGTGCTCTGCAAAGTAAGTGTCGCATAAGTCATCCATTTTTGTACTATCGAACCGACTGAATCAATTGTCTAAATGCTAGTAGGTCGAAATTAGCTATAAGTTTCTTTCAAATTCAAATTCTTTTCAAATTCAAATTCTTTATTTAAACTTTCAACTTTCTTTGGTGACGAACTTGTTATTATTACATTCGACAATGACATTTATGGTGGGTTTCAATATCGAACGTTAATCTAATCTATTATTATTATTAGGGGTTTTGGGACTATATGAGCAGTCTTGTCCGCTCGTCACACTGTGACCTAAAAGATCTATTGTGTGAATCCCAATTTATAACTCGTTAATCTAAAATCCA
The DNA here is from genome assembly GCA_944452665.1 of Stenoptilia bipunctidactyla. Lineage (NCBI taxonomy): Eukaryota > Metazoa > Arthropoda > Insecta > Lepidoptera > Pterophoridae > Stenoptilia > Stenoptilia bipunctidactyla. Next base: position 2,357,120 of record OX101744.1, on the reverse strand, counting down.
ATCTGGATGTTGGTTGTCATGGCAACGCCCATACTTTTAAGTGTTTACATAGAAGGATTTTGGATAGCGATACAATATTGAAACCCACCATTAATGAGTACAGAATTCGTACAGTATCTAAAGTCATATGTGCAACATACGCAATAGACCTTACAATTGACAGTTTCAAACGAATTATCAGCTAACTGGGTCATGATTCAGTTGTTTCGATGGTACATTAAAATAAATCGAAATTTAAAACAAAAGAAAACAGGAGGGTAAGACTTCCTAAGTTTGTCTTTTTAGTGTCTAAACTAGCAAACAAGAAGAGTATTTAATACCTTATGCTAAATATTCAAAGCCATGGCAATTACTTACTAAAATCTCAGTATCAATCGTAGTTGTAACTGTTATCTAAGTTTTATGTAAAAAGATTCTACGGTTTTGTCTATGAAACATCATACTATGAGATGAAAATCATTGACAAAGTAATTTCGTTACAAGCATACAAAATACTGACACAAGCACCATGATCGCGGACTGGTATTATAGTGAAAATAATCGCGATTGTTTAAATCAGTTCTAAAAAATACAAAAATTAAAAACAGTCTATTTTTTTCACCATCCTAATAATTGGAATTGAATTGGAAAACCCTAATAATTGTGTTTTCCAATTCAATTCTAATTTTGAAGTGGTCATGGCGTCGTGGTTACTGTGTGATATCACAGGTTAAGCAACGTTCGGCGCGGTCGGTACTTGGATGGGTGACCGCCGAACATTCATTTCTCACGGCGCTTCCGCGCTTCGGAGGGCACGTTAAGCTGTCGGTCCCGGGTGCTGTATACTTGTATACAGTAGTCGTTAGGGTTTGTCAGAAGCCATTTCGGCGCCCTGAAAATTCTGGTATCCACCACCCAGCACTGAGCTTGGTAGATTATTGCCTCTTCGTCACCCAGGAGAGACACTCATAGCTCTGCAGTGGACTCATTACAAAGAGCCGTGATGATGATGATGATGATGAATTCTAATTTAGTTTGTACGTCCCGCAGGGCTTCCCGGCGGAGTTTGCGATGTATTTGAACTACACGCGCGGCCTCACCTTCGACGAGTCGCCGGACTATATGTATCTAAGACAGGTATGTGCCACACACTTTGTAAATCCTCAAACGTATTATAATTGTTGTTGCGGAGCTCGAATTGATAAACTAAATATGCCGCGCTGACAGCGACAACGAAAAAGGATAAAGTGTTTCATTCTTTTCTTGTTAACTGACTTCAAAAAAAGAGGTTATTAATTCCACCCATATGTATGTAATATTTCCAGAATTGCCCAGTTTTCGTATATGTTAGTCTATATAAACATCTGAATGATCAAATGTGCCAAATTTCAATAGTGTATGTATGTTTTTATGTATGTATTCGCATATCTCCGGAACTACTTACACGTTCGATTTAAGTAATTATTTTTTTGTTGTACTAGTTATTGTTCAACTTAGGGTGTATCATAATCTCATCAAGATCGGTTCAGTAGTTTTTGAGATAGGGAATTTCAACCGACTTTTTTTGCCAGTCGAAGCTGGCATCATTGCGCAACTTGCGATTCACATTTCAATCCGTTAGCGACATCTCACGGTGGTATTTAACCGTAATAAGCATATAATGCGGTTAATTAACCGTTAATAACGAAAAATGCATATTTAACCGCGTGGTTAAAATCGTTAATAACCAGCTTCGCATCTTTAATTCGATCCCTATATATGTAATATTTTCAGGGGGTCTAGCTTGCGACCATCGACAACGATAAATAGGGCCTTTTATCGATATTTACTTAGAATTTAGCACTATGTATTTATGTATGTATGTATGAATATACACTATGTATTTTTTTAAGAATATGGCATCTGTGGATCTGTGGGCTTACCTAATCATGCTATCAAATTGAGTAATTCTATCTATCATGTAAGCTAACAAAATACGATTAAATAACATAATAATACTTATCCTGTGGATTCGAGTATTTATCGATGGTCGCGTGCTAGACCTACAGAACTGCCCGGTCTTCGAATATGTTAGTCTATATCAGCGTCTGAACAAATGTGCCCAATTTCAAAAGTGCATGTATGTATTTTTATTTCAAACCTCTGTTGAGACTTAATGACGCTCTCCGATGTGGTTTGTGCGAGCCAACAGTTTATTTGCCCGTTAAAAAGCGAGTATGGAGACCGAGTCTATTCCATCAATGTATGAGAAAAGTCCTCCATTTTTTTTACACACCTACTTCACAAAGTGGTTAATTTTATTACCCATCTTGTAATAAAATTTATTTGTTGGAATGCGCCTGAATGCTGATTTTAAGCTTCTAGAAGACAAATTCATGTACTCCAGCGAGGCAACATCCAGTTCCAATTCCTCTCAAGGTGGACTCTTCTGTAAAATGAAAGCCCCACTTTTCTATACATCGTTTGAATAAGTCTTCAATTAGAAAAAGTGGATTTCTGTATTGATTTCTCGGAGACTGCCGCGGTAAAGCTATTGCATAGCATTTTTTATCAACTTATGCAACCATTCTATTTCAAAGAGCCAAAATAAAAACAAGCGCATCATTAGTATGCCAGTTTTTACGCATCCTGTTTCTACTTATATTTTTATGATGCAAAGCTATTTCTCGACATGGAACCCGTCCAAATTACAGATTATCTGCATCCTTTTCCAGACAATGAGATATTTTTTCTACAAGAAATAAGACTTATGCCCGTCTGCACTAAACCTTGATCCTAAGTTGATACGAGGGTAAATCCAAAAGTTCGTGGCCTAACTAAGAAAACAAAATTTTTTGTAATTTTTTGTATTTTTATTTTTTGACATAATCACCGTTTAATTCAATGCACTTCCTCCATCTCTCCTGCAACTTATTAATACCTTCGAAAAAAAAAGATTCTTCAAGCTCCTCAAAATACTCGTCTACCGCAGCTATCACCTCGTCATTTGTAGAAAATTTTGATCCTCCCAAGTGTTTTTTTTTAATTTGGAAAGAGGTGATAGTCTGACGGAGCCAAACCTGGCGAATAAGGAGGGTGAGGCAGCAGTTCGAAACCACAGTTGTGAATTTCAGCCATTGATTCTGCAGAGGTGTGGACGCGAGCATTGTTCTGGTGAAACAAATTTTTTTTACTGATCATTCCCGGACGTTTTTCTTTTATTTTTTCCCTTAATTGTCTCAGCAGGTTACAGTAATATTTAGAATTTATTGTTTCACCTTTTGGTAAATAATTAACCAAAATAACCCCCCTTGCATCCCAAAAAACAGATGCCATAACTTTGTTGGTTGACAAGACTACCTTTGCCTTCTTGGGGGTCGGTGAACCAGACCGCTTCCATTGTTTGCTTAGACTCGGGGGTAAAGTGATGAATCCAGCTTTCATCCATTGTTACAAACCGTGACAAAAAATCAAACAGTCACGAGAAATGGTGAAACGAACCCTTTTTTGGTCAGCTGAAAGCAATCTCGGCACCTATCTCGCCGACACCTTGTGAAAACCTAATTCTTGAGTTATAATATTTTGAACTCGGCCATAACTAATGCTTGTGATCTCAGCAATATTATTGATTGTTAGTCTTCGATCTCCTAATATAAGATCACAAATTTTATCCACGTTTTCCTGGGTGGTGGAAGTTGATGGCCGTCCACTTCTGGGTTGGTCTTCAAGACTCTCCCGTCCTCGTTTCAATTCAACTACCCACTTTTTTACACACGAATATGACGGAGCAGATTCTTCTCGTGTGTTAACCATATCTTCATGTATTTGTTTTGGCGTCAACCCCTTCTTATACAGGTACTTAATCACAGCACGTAGTTCAATATTTCTCATAATGAGAAAACTTCACGACTTGCTTTACACAAAAAAATATTTAACTAAGACAGAGAGATGTATCCAATTGTAAATTTGCACGCTTACTAGTAAATAAACAAGCTACAAAATGAGGACAATAAAAAAATTTTAGACATTTAATTACTAGGTCAGGCCACGAACTTTTGGATATACCCTCGTACTTAAATCTGTATTCTGACGTGCAACGAGAATTTAATGTCATTTGTCCTGTCTGACGGCTGATTTAAATCCATCGAAAAGTAATGAGAATACAATAAATAAAGTATTGTGGGAATTTGTGTGGCTCAGGTTTCGTCAATATACCAACTGATGAAGGGGATAGGAATTTTCGTTTATGAGATGAAGGTCCATGTTTTATTTAAAAAATAAATAGACTTCGGAAATATTAATAAAATATTTTTTCATTTTTTAACAAGAGTATTGGCATAACTTTTCGAACGGACTTAGCTAAAGTTATGACACCGATTTCTCATGTCATAACTTTACGCAAAAACTTGCGACGGCTTTCGAAAAGTTATGTCAATACACTATTTAAGTAACGACGACAACGAATGCAGAGCATTAAAAAACCGACTTCACATCATAACTTTGACTGAGTTGAGAATGTCATGAACGTAAACATTCTCCGAAATCATACATATATTTTTTCAAAAGTTTGAAATTTTCAATGAAGTACCCAACCGATTTCGATGAAATTTATATGGGACCAAGTATGAAGTATACTCTATCATATGAAACAGCAATTTTCAAAATCAATTCATAATTGTCTGAAATATATATATACAGACGAATTGAGAACCTCCTCCTTTTTTGGAAGTCGGTTGAAAAGAAGATGTTTATTCTATACTAGCTGTTGCGCGTGGTTTTACCCGCGCAATTTCGATTCCCGCGGGATTTTCGGGATAAAAAGTAGCCTATACGGATTCGGAAGCTTAATTTTAAGTGTCTTTGCATAAAATTAATATGTTTATGTATTCTTAACATTATTCTGAACAACGTTTTTAATCTTTACCCCCCAAGTGGAAAGACATAAACAAATTAAGTTAAAATTATCCTAATCACAATTTCTTATTTGCTTGTGTTTAGACTATATCGTTACGAACGTTTCTCGATTTGTTTCACTACTTTTTTGAGTTTTATCATTAGGACTCATCACAATAATGCCACGTATTTGGCACCACATGAGCATAGAAACAGCTTCTAGAGCACTAGTATTGCTGAAAGAGGGAAAATTTTATTTTGTTTTGAGTAGTATATTTTACCAAGTCTAATAAAAAAAAAAAACATGAAATTTCATCTCAAAAACGAAAATTCCCTTTCCCTTCACTAGTTGGTATATTGACGAAACCTGAGCTACACAAATTCCCACGATACTCTATTTATAGTATTCTCATTGCTTTTCGATCATGTAAAATTAGCCGTCAGACAGGACAATTGACAACGGAATTTAACGGAAATGGAGCATAAGGAAGGATTGCGATGACATATTGAGATTGCATGATGATTCTAATGATTTTACGACAATCTTATTAGAGTGCACAGTCGCATTTCTTGTGTAAAAGAGCATCTACTTCTTGGCTCAGCTCCAACATAAGCCTACCAAAATGGCCGTGCCGTAATTATCCAAAGGATTAATAAATACACTTCCGTGCCAAACAAAATAAATGTATGAAAGGGTTATATTTAAACTGATTTTTGACTGAGTCAATCAATCAAAAATCAATCAATTCTCGTTGCAGTATCAATTCAAAAGTTTAGTGCAGATGGGTCTTATTTGGTTAAATATGTCTTTAGCTTTCGCGCTTCAAAGCTATTTCTCAACAAGCAACTGCCCTCTTGTTCCAGTTGTTCCGCATCCTGTTCCGCACAATGAACTACCAGTACGACTACACGTTCGACTGGACCATCCTGCGCCAGCGCAAGCAGCACCTGGAGGAGAGCATCGCGGGCATCGCGGCCGGCGCCGGCGGCGCGCCCGCGCCCGCCGCGCCCGAGCGCCGCTCGCCCTCGCTGCAGCGCCGCGCCGCGCCCGCCATGCCGCCCAACAATGAGGTAAGTCCATAATAATAATAATAATAATAAGACCCGTAATTTCAGGAAACATATCCTCAGAGAAAGCCTTGCAAGTGACAATTGCAGAAAGTGTAACTCTGGGACAGAAAATATACAGCACATAACAGGTTCTTGTAAAGCTCTTGTACAGACAGACTATAAGCATAGACATGATCAAACTGCAGCGATAATACACCAATACCTAGCACACAAATTTAAATTCATAGATGAAAAAGTAGCCTATTACAAGTACAAACCCGACCACGTTTTAGAAAATAGACATGTTAAATTATATTGGGATCGGACAATTATAACAGACAAAACAATTACAGCTAATAGACCAGATATAACAATTCATGACAAGGTTCATAAAAAAATATTCTTAATAGATATAGCAGTTCCCAATACAAATAACATACAAAAAACAATCAACGAAAAATTAAATAAATACTTAGATTTAGCAATAGAATTACGACGACAATGGAGAGCAGAGACTGTACAAATAGTACCACTAGTGGCTTCATCAACAGGCATCATACCAAAACATTTTAAAACCAGATTAGACACTTTAAATATACCACACCACCTTACTTATACCATTCAAAAATCTATTATACTTAACACCTGCCGTATCACAAGGAAGTTTCTAACGTCTGGAACAAACATAAACGAAACAACACAACTTTAACATGCTGGGTTTTAGGCCCGCATTGTTAAATAACTTACCTCTTTTAGAGAGAATATCCTTTTTGATATATACATAAATAATAATAATAATTCCCGAACTCCCACAACATACAAAAGACAATAGCTGAGAAAATTAATAAATATTCTGACCTCAAAGATGAAATAACCCGAATCAGGAAACAGGATAAAGTTTACGTTGTGCCTATAGTCATCTCTACCACTGGTTTAGTTCCAAAATCAATCCACCAATACATAAAACTAATAGCCCTAGTACCAAATATATTACATAACTTACAAAAAGCCGCCATTCTCAACACCTGCCGAATAGTGCGAAAGTTCCTGCAGCTTGAAGAGTAAAACACACACCACATTTTGTAGTTAAGGCGCAAGCCCGTAACTACAGACTTAACCAGCGAAAGCTGTGAAAAAGATCTAGTCGAAAATAAATAATAATAATAATTCATTTATTTCAGGCAATATAAACAAAAACATAGCCATACTCGTTACATAACAAACACGGACATTCATGTACACCAGAGGTTCCCAAACTTCTTTCGTCGTAGACCCCTCGCTATGTTTTATGACTTTGGATACTTGCCTTATATTAACTTTTTGTTCTTTTCGCCCACATACTGGGCGATATATTTATTTATTCTTTATTGTACAAATTATGTTTACATAGTTTACAAAAATATAATTAGAGTACAATTGGCGGCCTTATCAATAAAATATGATCTCGTCCAGGCAACCTTTTCGACAAGATAAGGACAATTTTCTTAGTGATAACAAGAAAGTAAATTTAAAGCTACACATATATAACTACTTATATACTTATACATATATCTACATAATATACTATTTAAATACATACATACATAAATGCCATATAATACATACATAAGGTAAAAATATACTTATAGATATAAAAAAAATAACTCACAAAACTTTATAAACATAAGTACATATTTTACTTTAGGTAGGCACTTTTATAAGTAACTAGCCACCGGGCGCGGTTTTATCCGCGTAACTTTTGATCCCGTGGGAATTTCGGGATACAATATAGCCTATAACCTTCCTTAAGAGTTGGGCTATTAAATGCAAAAAGAATTTTTCAAATCCCACTTGTAGTTTCTGAGATTAGGGCGTTCAAACAAAAAAACAAACTCTTCAGTTTTATATATTAGTATAGATTATAAATAATGTATATACCTTTATATTATAAGATAATGTAATGTGAGTAAATAGGCACTATCAGTTAAAGTTAAGAACCACTATCATGGACCCCCTAATTTTTTTTCGCATTCGTAGACCCCTTGCAATTTGTCATAGACCCCTAGGGGTCGATATAGACCACTTTAGGAATCTCTGAGGTAGACCAACAGAACATAATTGCGGCGATACAAAACGCTGCACTAAACAAAACACTACAACTGCATCACAGTAAATTTAATACATAATGATACCTTTATACAAACCAATACAATTCAGTGATTCCCAAAATGGTCTATATCGACTAGGGAATGTAATCTCGATCTCGCGAGATCTCGAATCTCACGAGATCTCGACCTTTTTTCGATATTCAATCTCGACAATCTGTAATCTCGATATATATGATAGAGATTCGAGATCGAGATTTCGACAATATTGATCGAGATTATCGAGATTTTGCGACTGCGACTGATGTTCAGCGTCGTACGCGCGCACGCGTACCCCTCTCTCGGCCGGTGACCAATAGAAAACGGCATACGAAGTTTTGAAACTGTTTGCTATTGGTCACCGGCTATTCGTAATGCGAACCGCGTGACGTATTTGTTTATATTTATCACTTAGTAGGTAGTATTGAAGTTTTGGTAGCTGCAGGCTATTTAGCTACCGATATTAGGTGTCGGTTAGCAGATGAAACTTTGAAGATGCTTTGCTTCTTAAGAAGTTATTTTCAAAATCATGATTATTAATGTTTTTTTTATTGTTAAAATTATTCAGATTAGGTATATTTCGTTTTGTTCAGATTATATTACATATTTACATAAAGGATTTAATAGTGATTTAAAAGTAAAATATTCGTTTTATTTACAAAACATCACATCAATGACATTTTAGTTTTATTTATCTTATTTGTCCATGATTCTTATACAGAGAATATAAAATTTTGTAAGTATAACTTACATATTTTTTTTGTGATCTCGATAAAATCGAAATCTCGCGAGATCTCGACTCGGTTGCGATCGAGATCTCGAATGGGCCAATCTCGACCCAATGATTATGGCGCGAGATCTCGATTTGTCAATCTCGAGTCGAGATTGCATTCCCTAATCGACCCCTAGGGATATTTATTTATTTAATTCTCACAGAACCAACAGCACTTTAGAATAGAAAGAATCAGATGCATAAAACTTACTGCCTTACCATAAAAGGTTCACAATTTTTACACATTTCTTTTTTAGAGTAGGTTATCAATATCAAACTAAAGTACACAAAAGAAATAAATTAAATTAAAAAATTAGAAATATAGGTATTAGTTGTAGAAATATTGAATGCGTTACAATAGGTAAGATTTAAAAACAGAACATAAATTATTAATATCAATATCAATCAATACGAGCGGTGTTGTGCGTGTGTGTACGTTTGTACCTATTTTTTTATCTTAAGTAGCATCATAGTTCTTTTAGATTTTTCACGGGCTTTTGACTGTTTGAACATCGACCTTTTATTGGCAAAGCTATCATATTATGGTGCAACTAAGCCTACAATAGAGTGGTTCAAATCCTTTTTAACAAACCGTAGGCAATATGTGGTCTTAGATGATGATAAAGGATATCAACTGGAGTCTGAAAAGAAACAAATGTCTAGAGGTACCCCTCAGGGTTCTATTTTAAGTCCTATACTATTTATATTATACACGGCTGATCTTCCAGCAAAATTAATATACTGCAAAATTCATTTATATGCAGATGATACTCAAATCTACTACTCTTTTAAACCATCAGAAACTAACGCTGCCATTGGAAAAATAAATCAAGACTTAGAAGTCATAAATGAATGGGCAACAAACAATAATTTAGTCCTTAATCCAATAAAATCAAAATTTTTGATTACTGGCACTAGGAATCAAATCAATACAGTAAAAAGTTACAGCCCTGTTATAAAAATTGCTGGTAAATTAGTAGAGCAAACAATCGCCACAAAGAACTTGGGGTTACTCATGGATGAGGAGTTACGATTTGACAAGCATATAAATGAAAAAACCAAACACTCTTTCTATAAACTCAAGACTCTGTACGGTATACGAGACTTCCTTTCAGAAAAAGTTAGGGTACTTTTGATAGATTCGTTAATTTTGTCAAACTTTAATTACTGTGATGCAGTGTATGGCCCACGTATCTATGAAAAAACAAGCAAAGTAATTCAGAGGGTTCAGAATGCATGCATGCGATTCTGTTTTAATATACCAAGAAGATCACATATTACTCCTTTTCTAAACAAATACAAAATATTAAATATGGAAAACCGCAGAAAATTACACCTAGCTACCTTAGTTTATAAAACAGTTCACACACACAGGCCTACTTATCTATTTGAAAAATTTTCCTGGGTACATGAGAGTCACGTTTTTAACACTAGAAGTAAGAATTTAAAAAAGATGTGTATACCTAAACACCATTGCCAAGGTTTTAGAGGAAGCTTTAAGTATTCGGCATCTAAAATCTGGAATAATCTACCTCCACCTCTTCATGAAAGTATGTCTTTGCAAACCTTTAAAATTAAATTAAAAGTAATTCTTTCGGAAAGACAACTTACCATATAGATTCCAGGTTCATTCAGTTCAGGTTCATTCCAGAAATCAGAAGTTCTAGCAAACATAAGTATACTATTAAAAGAAACAGTCCTAAATATAAAGTGTATTTTCTATATGTTGGTATGTATATATAAATATATATTTAATATAATAAATATGGAACTATGTATGTATGTAAGTAATATTATTTCTAGTTTTTAATGTACCTACCTTTTTAAGAATTCTATAATTAATTAGATAAGATAATCAATATATATATAAATTAGAAAAGTAAGTTTTTATTTGTGTAAATTAGGTTAAGTATTTGTTTTGTTCTGGGACTGACTGAAAACCAGCGCTGGTTATTAAGTATGACTACATACTTATGCCAGCAACATGCTGAGTCTGTTCCTTTTTCCCCACTGTACACAATATTAAATATGTTTAAATGTAAAAATGAAGTTATATGTCTGTGTTGTCTTTGTGGGAAATAAATGTTTTCTTTCTTTCTTTCTTTCTTTCTTTCTTTTTGCTAAGTTTAAGTATAGGTATGTTAATTAATTTTAAATACAGTCATGAACTTTCATCACTTAGTTTCAACTTAGTATTATTTGTGACTAGATTTTTAAAATCTATGACAATGCAAGGGTTACGACTGCGTCAAAAAATTAGGGGGTCCATGAAATGAAAATGGGGGTCCCTGATAGGTAGTGGATCTCAACCTATTTACTTGCATTACACCATTTTACACTGTAAAGACATTATTTATAAAAGGGCCTACCTAAAAATTAAAATATGAATGTGTTTATAAAGTAATGAAGTTGTAGGATGTAGACGATTATTGTAAGTTGTAGGATATCGTCTAGATATCAAAAAATAAAAAAGTCAATATCAGGTAAGTAGTTGGTCTACCCAAAGCCATAAAACATAGCAAGGGGTCTACGACGCAAGAAGTTTGGGGACCTCTGCGATACATCAAACGACATACCGCCATAGGTGGTGGAAAGTTGGGAAGCGAAAGATGACACGTCAATAAATTTAACGTATCAACATCTTCATGAAGGAGTAGAGCAGTATACATGACACAGCAAACCTTTATACAAATGTACGAAACCACGTAACTCTAACGCTAATAAGACACATCAAAAACCATTACCTCACACTAAAATGACACCAGAATTCACCAAGGTAAACTGAGCGCCGCTCGCATTAGCCATGCCGGCTAATAATGAGTTCAGTGATAAATGACACTTAATATAAAATAGATACACACGACACGCATAACATGGATACATCATGACTACACCACATTAAACAAAATGAAGACAACCATTTTTTTTTCAATTTACAACCAATTCGGAGTTTCATCCACACCATGTTGTAAACGGCTTTTCAAACTTGCATCCAACGAAGGTAAGCTATGTATCGAGCCTAGGTCAAGCGAAATGTAGTTGCAAACAGCCGTCACCTTGGTTTGACTTTGAAGCCTTATTTTAAACAGTGTAACCAATGCTTTACACAGCAATACTTTTATACGAATGAACAAAATATACAAAGTGGAAATATTCTTTAGTTAGTAGCTCTCAGCTCCTTGATCCAATTTTACTCCGGAATGTAACTATCCACTGTATGTTAGATCTTCAGATTATAAGATACTTGTGATAAAAATCAATTAAGATATTCAGTTTTTGTCCTTATACCCAGAAGAAAGACATTTTGAAGTTATTATAAACTCGCTATAAACTCCACTCTATTAACTGGTGTTCTTTTCCTGTGTATGATCTACCAGATGCTAAGTAACTTAAGACATTCAAGTTATGTAGTATTTCCAGATTAGAATATATTTATATAAAATTATGCCATCAACGTAAACACTATTTGCAATGTATTGTATCATTAATAACTACTCCTTTGACGTCTGCTTTCCTGAAATCCTAACAACCTTCCTTCCAGGTAAAATCTAGTCTAGACAACAACAAAGACAATACCAACCCAAAGCAATCACTTAAAGGGCACCAGTCCGTCAGTCACATAATAAAGAAACTAACCGCAGCATCTTAAGCTATACGTAACATTGAATCTACTTGACTAAGTCACTCAAGGGTGCCGTTATGTAACTTATCAGTAAAGATTTAAGGTCACTTTTGATGGAAATTCAACGGAAACATCATTTTAGATTACATCAGACAGAAAGCGATACAGAAAAATTTATTGTTATCTGGTTTGTGAACTTCTAAATTGCAAGTACTTTGACTCTAGATTGTAAATCATGGGATATTTTCCGAAATGTTTGAGGTCAAAAGAAACTTAAATGCGGTTTAAATAAGGAAGGTTTGCACCAGAATTTTATGCTTTCTAATGTTTATTGATGAGTTACATGACACCACCATTGTAATTTGGCCCACAGAGTCCGTCAAACATTGTTCTATGTATGCACTAACACTTGCCAGATTTTAACATAGAAAGTGAAGGGGTGCCTCTATTGTTATATAAGGTCCGCAAACAGAGTTAGTATTTTTTGAATTTGTAAGAATGTATAAAAATATACATTTTAAAAACTTATGAAGCAAATTTTACTATAATATGTGTAACACATAACAAAATTATAAATCTCGATTTGACTATTTTTGTGACAATGCTTGTGTATTTATTTAATTAGTACTTAGTTTCTTTATGACGTCAATAATTTATATTTATTTGATATTTTAGGTCTTTTTTCGGGTATTTTTTTTAAATCTAAATCGATGTATATTTCATACATACATACATACATAACGTCACGCCTGTATCCCTTATGGGGTAGGCAGAACACCAGAGGTTATAAGACCATCTGATGTCACGTTTGACTAATTATAAAGATGGAGGAGACTATTGTGTCTATGTATATTTCACTGATATAATTTTAATTCCATTTATAAATATTTTAAAGTCGTGTAGCTGATAGTTTTAGTATAACACATGGCTAGCTTTTACTATTAAAAAACAAGGCTACTATAATTTATTATTTTGGTCTAAACTTAATCATCTTAGAAATAGAACTTTGTGACTTCTCAAAGACATGTTTTTCATGTTAAAAATATATTCAGTGGATACATAAGAGGTATCCTCTGTGGGTGTATGCATAAGACCAATGTTTGATCAAGGCTGTGGGCTTGCATGGTTGTTAAAGATATTTGTTTTAAATTGTACTCTTAGTCATAATATGTAACATTGTATTTTTGTAAAATTTCAAAAGATAAATGTTGTCTACGAAGAAAATAATATTAATGATAATTAAAGTTATATTAATTTAAAGAGCCCTTTGCTCGCGTTGTTACTGAAGACGTTGCAACAATGTAATTTGTATTTTTTTAAATAATATTCGGCAGTATTAAAAAAAACTACTAACATCCCAAAATTAATTTTATTTTTTATAATTGGTAGTTAGTAATGGTTCTTTTGATGTTTTACTTTTTTTAAATCAACAATTTTTAGCCGGGCTCGTTCTAAAAGTAATTGTTACCATGAGCGTAGCGTGCTAGAGCCGTATATGTAGTCGGCGAGCGTTTAGTTATGTATTTATAATCCTATGTGCTGAAAATATAGGTAATTATAAAATTGTGCCGTTCTTACATAGTTCTATGCAACATTGTTTATATCCCCTGACCATTAGTTAGTTTTTATCAAATGTGTTTTTCGCATGACACAATGGTAGATGGAAAAATCCTGCTTAGCTTATTATTTTGCATATATTTGTGTTGTTATAAATGAATAAAAAAAAACGTTAAATGATAAAAAATGCCATAATATTATGTAACTTTCGAGGTGATGTTTAATGGATTGTATTCTTGCGTCTTAACAGTTTGAAATTTTTTTAACTTTTCGTCTCGTGGCCATACATAGTTGTTACAAATTAGCTTTGAGTAGATGTAAAAAAAAAAGATTTATTTTATATAATTTATATAAATAACACAACATTTTGTGCAGCTATCTTTTAGGTTATATTATAAATTTAATAAATGATAAATGTATGAAAAAAAAACGTATCATTCACCTAAGGCTTTATGTGAGATACTTATGAAGACGAGACTATTGTATAAATTAAAATAATTTCAATTATAAATTTGAGTTATAATCATTTTCATTATGCGACCGAAATTGCAAGAATCAATGGTAATTATTTCCAAACTTAATTCTCAAGTAGTATAAGTACAGTTAATTTAGATAAATAATTTTGAAATAGTTACTTGAGTTAACATTTATTAGTTAATAAAGTTCACATCATGCATCTTCTTAACATCATTAAAATTGAGAAAAATACAGAATGTACTGAAAACTTTGAAAAGTCAGAGTTCTATTGTAGTATTAATTAGTAATGCATTCATTTTAATTTGTTTTGCAACTGTGACTTCAAATTCAAATGTATTTATTGCTTCATTTATTAGGAAACTTATTAGTTACTTCTAGTAATTTACTCCCAGTACCATTTCATATCCAAACAAAAATCCTTCTATTGCAGGTATTGTAAATGCTTCCGAAACAATCTTGTAAAAATTGTGTAACATACATAACTTATATTGTTTGATTTGTTTTATGAGTTTTGAAATCTGTTATAATCCAACCTTATGTAATGACTGGTAATAAATTGACCTAAAAACTATATCATGTAAAATAATAGTAAGTGATTTATAAGCTTTTTCTTATGAAGAGATTTCTTTTTTAATTATTTTTTTTTCTGTCAACAGTGAAAGAAGTTACGACGTTCGGCTACTACAGGTGGTCCAGCGATGAAGAAAACGCGATAGCATTGGTGCGTGCGTGTGTGTGTGTGTGTGTTTCAAGGACGCATTTCGCGAGTTTGCATGCCGGGGTGCTTTGTGACAAAATTGTGAAGCAGCAACTAGTTTACGTAGCTATCCAATTTAGCTACTTAAACTAGACTATGCTCTGAGTGAGATGAAAGTTGTGAACAACTTGATCAGGAATATTAAGAGGTAATCCATTTTTGGAAGAGTTGAATATGAAAAAGCACTAAGTAGTTGGTGAAGCACCTCGCCCCCAATCTTATATCTTCAAAACCGTACCACGTCCGAACGCGTTGATAAATATGAATATAAAAAACAAAAGGACAAGCTTTTTTTCTATTAAAGAGGCCTTTTATTTAATAATTCTTAGCATAGTGATCATGAGTCGGACCAACCGACCGTTGTATGTATAAGAGATGAATTATTTCAAAATAACTTCGGTGAGTAACTTTTAAAAGTGTTATACACATAAGATAAATTTCTGTTTTATTTTCTCATTGTAATATACATTGTTGCTACAGTTAAGATTTAAACACTAATTTGAATACATTTTTGTCTAATATATACCTTTAAATTTGATATTAACAGTTATAAATTGACTTGAAAAATATTAATCTTGTTTAAGGAGGCGAGAGTAAATATTCTCTCTTTCTTTTATATAGTTTCAAAAAAAATAGTTTTATTATTATAAGCTAGTTACGCATTGAATTTATAATTTAACTGTAGCATGTATTTATTTCAGCAATTCTTTGTAAATAATATGCATAAAATAGCTGAAATAAAACTAGGGGAGTAACCACTCTAACATTTTGGCTAAAATGTTCATTAAAATTAACAATTAATTATAATTATTACTATAAATAGTTTTCTGTAACAAAAGGTATAAAAGCAAAAAAAAATCGAAAATATTCTTAGTTTAGGAGCCTATTTTCTTTGGAAGGTGCCGTGGCTAAGCAAACAGCTGTCTCATATGTTATTTTTATATATTCTTTTTGCTTACATTCTTCCAGTTTTTTTCGGAATAATTTTTACTGCAAAATTGTATATAGTAAATATAAGCTTTCCGCGGTGCCTTTCAGAGAAATCCGGTACATACATGGTGTATCGTTATATATTTTAATGCAAAATTAATTGTAAATATAAGGCAGTGTTCATTTTAACTGTTTTTTTGTTTAGGTACTTCCTAATTCTTTTGTTCGTAAAAAAATGACTCATGGCACTGTTGATATATGATACAGAGTTTAATATCTCTCAGCCTGTTTATAGTAAAGTAAATGTGGATTTGATAAAGAAATAAATTGCCTAACAATAGCCGAAGTGTCATGGGAAGTTGACTTTAAACATAAGAAATTTATCGTAAGATTCTAAGTATGAATGTGAAAAGAAGTGGTTATCAATTGGAGACAAAATTTACAAAAAAGTATCGAATTTTTGACATCGGAATTTGCGACCGAAGCGATTTTACAGAATTGCGAATAACTGCGACAGGGTCGTTTTGCCTCCAATTGAGTGTATACTCATTGTACTGCACTTTTAACTATAAATTAATAAATAATTATTAAATGAGAGATACTTGTTTCATTTATAGCATATGATTGTGTAGTTTTTTATTTATTTATGGCTTACACTAAGCAAACGACGCATTTGGATACCGACCAAAATCAATACTGCTACCAAGCAAGAAAGTGACCAGACAGGATAATTCAATTCAATTTTTTGGTTATAATGGCAACCAGCCGTCGTTACTAAGCGACGTACTATTACTGCCAGTATCACGTGATGAGAAATACACGGTATTACAAGTAAGGTCCAGTTTGTATGGCAAAAATGTGAGGCGCGACGAGGGCAAGACGTTGAATTACCTACGACAAAAAAGACAACACAGTTAGTACCACAACCAACAGACAAAATGATTAAACCCATGGATATTAGTAACATACAGATGAAATAGAACATTTAACTAACTACTTATTTACAGGGATATTTTACACTGAAGGATATATTTACAAAGGATCTTAAGGATTAATGGGTCGTTATAGGAGAGTCTTCATGCAGGTCGGTCTGGGAAGATGAGGGGGCAGGATATCGTAGAGGGACATAGGGAGGAGGGGACAATTAAAAAATATGTGGTCGACTGAACCAGGCTCCAGGCCACAATTACACAATGGGGAATCACGGATTGCAATCCTGTACAAATGTACTGGAGTGCAACAGTGACCCAACCGAAGTCTGCTGATGATGGAAGTGACTTTTTTAGGCATCTTTTTGAGAATGCAAAACCACGGCTTAGTTGTAATTGTGGGCTGGATGTCCCCATAATATTTGCCGACAGCACTGCGAGACTTCTCCCATTCTTTACTCCATTCTTCAAACATTTGTGGTTTCGCCAACAGGCAGAGATCTTGGGCAAAGCATCTGTAGTGTTCAAGGGAGCCGGATACAATGGAGTCCTTAGCGAAGCGGTCAACAGTAGAGTTTCCCTCTATACCCGAATGACCGGGTATCCAAGCCAGAGTAACACTGATGCCCTGAAGGTTACAAAGGCGTAGGAGATGTTTGATTTGTAGGATGGGAGGGAACTTGGAGCCAAGACGGAAGGAATTACTTCTAAGTGCCTGGAGACAGCTAAGGGAGTCAGTTAGTACCAGCGAGTTGTTCAATCTGTGGTCTAGAATATATCTAACTGCCTCCAGGAGAGCTATAGACTCGCCAGTAAAAACCGTGGTATGGGGAGGACACTTAAATGAGAGGAGGACAAAGAATTTAGGAATCCACACAGCTGCCCCCACACAACCCCGAAAGGAGAGCTTGGAGGCATCTGTATAGACGAGGGTCCAGTCACACCACTGACTATTGATGATGCTTTGAAATATGACATTTGCATTAGGGTCATTCTTAGCAACACCAAAGTCAATCAGTACCGGAGGAGAGAAAACAAGGGATTCGTAAGGAAAGGTATACAGGAATTGGGTTTCACACTGGAAAATTGGAGTATTGGAGAGGAGTAAAGACGAGCGGCTGGATAGTAGACGGGGGGGTATTCTATGGCGAAAATATGGGGAGTTGGGAAGGGAATTCTGGAGGGAGGGAAGGATATCATGGAGTGGATGGGAGGAGAGCTGGAGAGTTCTTGCCACAAATCTATCAGACAGGAATTGTCTGCGAAGGTGGAAAGGGGGCTCAACACATTCAACTCTCATAGCGTTGGCAGGTGATGATTTCATTGCCCCGATGATGATGCGCATCGACTTGTTTTGTATTTTGGTAATGGTGTTAAGTCCTGACTTATTGCAGGGTTCCAAAAGAAAAGACCCATAGTCGATGACGCTTCTCACCAGGGCATTGTACAAGAGTTTTTGGGTGTACGGGTGGGAACCCCACCAAACGCCAGAGAGACATCTTAAAAGATTGATGTTTGCCTCACATTTTCTCGCAACATAGTTGAGGTGGCCAGAACCTGATAGCCTTGTGTCAAGAATAACTCCAAGGAACTTGGTCTCCTGGACAATTGGGATTGGATGACCAAGGAATGAAATAGAAGGAGAGGAGTATTGTCTTTTCCTAGTAAAGACTAAGACACTACTCTTGGAGGAGGAGAGGGAAAGATTATGGGAGTGGAGCCAAGGTAGGATAAAGCAATAGTGAGGGGGTTGGAAGCAGCCTCAATTACTCTTACCCGTAGGTATAGAGCAATATCATCGGCATATTGGAGGATATTACAGAAAGGAGTGACCGACCTGTCCAGGTCCGAGGTGTAAATGCTGTACAGTAAAGGGCTAAGAACAGAGCCCTGAGGGAGGCCCTGCCAGACTGTACGTGCTGGAAAATGAGCATGTTCATGACGGACCTGGACATGACGACCAGTGAGGAGGTTATAGGTAAAGTATGTCAGTCTTTCCGGGATACTCAGCTGTAGCATTTTCTGCCTGAGTAGAGGAAGATGGACATTATCATAGGCAGACGAGACATCCAAAAACACCCCCACCACCGATTCATTATCAGACAAAGCTGATCTTAAACCGGCGATGAAAATGCTCAGGCTGTCCATCGTACTATAACCTTTCCTAAAACCAAATTGGGTGGGACTAAGGAGCGAATGGTTTTCAACAAACCATTCGAGACGGAGCTTAATCAGATGTTCGGTAATTTTAAGGAGAGTAGAGGCCATTGCAACTGGGCGGAATGAGTTTGGGTCGGAGGGGTCTTTTCCAGGTTTGAGAATGGGAATAACTAAATGCTGTTTCCAGGAGGGGGGGATATCACCAGTTATGAAAATAATATTTATGATATTAAGGAGAACCTCCCGGAAATGGGAACCAGCTTTAGCTATGAAGGAGTAAGGGATACCATCCAGGCCAGGACTAGAGTCCTTGAGGTTTGAGAGTATGAGGTTGAATTCCTGGATAGTAAAAGGACTGTCTAAGGGATTGGATGAGGAAAGGGATGGATAGGGGCTTGGGAACTGCTCATGCTGAGGAACATAAGGTGGAGCAATTCTGTCAAAGAAGGGATCAAGCCATAGGGAAGGATTGGATGACGAGGGAGAAGGAGGGATGTCAGAGGAACCACGGAAGCGCTTAAGGGATCTCCAGACAATTGAGGAAGGGGAACGTGGACTCAGGCTTTCACAGAAAGAGCGCCATGATGCTCGCTTCTTTTTTCTTAAACAGCCTTCTGGCTTTAGCACAGACTTGCTTGTAATGTAAGAAGTTAGCGAGGGTCATTGACGCACAGTAAGTTCTTTCTGCTACTTTCCTAACACAAACCATGTCAGTGCACTCCGAGTCCCACCAAGGTGGGGAGCTACGACATTTGGGATCAGGATTTTTGGAGGGGATATTTGAATTTGCCGCTGTAAGGATGCAGGATAATAAGGAGTCGTAACAAGCTTGGATATTGTCTGGAGTAGGGGAGGGGATGGATGAAGATATGGCGTTCGTGGATTCAGCATAACTGACCCAGTCAGCCTTATCAGTCTTATGGCGGAGTAAGGGAGGTAGTTTTTTGGGAATAGGAACAGAGATGGGAATAGAGAGGATAATAGGAAAGTGATCGCTGCCATGGAGGGAATCGGCTCGGTACCAGGAAGTGGAAATGCTAAGAGCAGGGGAACAGATAGAGACATCCACCGCACCATCCCGTCGATTTGGGCCCGCTATACGTGTAGGGCGTCCATCATTCAAGACACATAAACTCATGTCATCAATGATGTCCGCCAAACACCTACCGGGAACATCATTCGGGGTGGCGCAGTGAAGACCCCATAAACTGTGGTGGCAATTAAGGTCTCCTAGGATAATGATGGGATGGGGAATTAAGGAAATGAGGGAGTGGAACTCATTGAGGAGGGAGACTGAAGGATCGGATATGTAAGCAGAAACTAGGGAAAAGTTAAGGAAAGTAACTGCTACTATGTTGATGTTAAAGGAGTGGGATGGGAGTTGGATAAGGGAATAGGAGAGTGAGCGTTTCACAAACAAAGCTGCGCCACCATGACCATCCGGCCTGTCGTCTCTGAGGCATGCAAATCCAGACAGCCGGAACCGACTACCCGGAACAAACCATGTCTCAGAAACCGCAATAGCCAGAGGATCATATTGACGTACCAAGTCTGTTAGCTCGTGCGATTTGGGACGGAGGCTCCTACTGTTCCACTGGAGCAGATTCGCCATTTTGAAGGAGTTTAAGGAGAGGGTAAAGTTTGGTAGCAACGTTGGACGGTAGTGGGCAGTCATCAAGTGGGGAAATAAGGCTCATGATTGTGGAAACAAGTGCATCTAAAAGATTACTGCTTGGGGAGGCATATGGGTTATCTAATGCACTACCCCTGGAGGAAGATGATGGAATAGAAATTAATTCCTGATGAGCTGCCCTGTCATAGCCAGGGGACAGTGGGGATCGTGGTTTAGGGTAGGAAAAGGTAGTTTTTTTGTATGAGATGGATGGAGAACTTTTAGAGACGTCGGCGTAGGATTTGCGGGAGGGAGGGAATCGAGCTGATGCCTCCAGGTAGGAAATGTTATCTTGGGACATAGCAATTTTGATAACTTTCTGTCGGGAATGTTCGGGACAGGATTTATCAGTGGCCAGGTGTGGGCCTGAACACTGGGGACAGGAGGGGGTATCCGTTGGAGCTGAGCAGGAATCACCTGGGTGGGGTTGAGAGCAGCGGAAGCACTTGGGTGAGGAGCGGCATTGAGTTTTGACATGCCCAAATCTGCAACAATTTAGGCATTGGATTGTAGGGAGGATGTACTGTTCTACAGGCAAAGAAGTGTTATAGATAAGGACTCTCTCTGGTAGAGTTTGACCCGAAAAGGTTAAAACCACTGAGCCCGTTGGGACCCAAGATGGGCCATTAGGGCTGACAACTTTGCGGTTTAGTCGACGAGCCTTCAAAATAACGCTTGAGTTAAGAGAAGAGGAAGAAATACCATCAACCAACTCCTCCATAGACCATGTGGTAGGGACACTACGGATAAGGCCCATTCTCGTCACATTATAGGTGGGAATGGAGGGAACATATTGGGAGGATAGCAGATGAGGATTTTTCATGAAATCATTGGCTGCAGCAGCTGTTGTAAATTCAACCGAAACACGGTTGCGGCCAATGCTTTTTACTCCATCGCATTTAATATACTTGAAATTGGAAGTGGATAGAAAGCGACCAAAGTTTAGGGAGTTAAGTGAAGTACCAGCTGAGGGATGTGATTCGGAACGGGAAACGTGTACGACGAATGGGCCTTTATCCACATTAGAGTAGGTTTTGTTCTCAAGAAGGCTAGGATGAACAAAGAGAGATTGGATAGAAGGTGCGGAAGAGGCGGGGTCCAGGATTGTTTTTTTGGGGTTCGATGGAGATTCAGAGACATCAGTGTTACGCTTTCTATTTTGAGAACTGCTAATCGATGAAGCATCTACTGTGTCATCAGAATTTCGCGCTATCACCGGGTCAGGAGGATCAGGCGGGATGTTGTCCACCTCCATCCTGTGTAATAATGTTAAAAAACACTTACCACGCCAGGACTAACTAAAAACACACACAATACAGCACAAAAGACAGCACAAAAGCACTAGATAACTCAAAATACTTTGAGGAAAACACTATAAATATGCGAAATAATCAAAACACGTGTATGACGCAACAACGCTAACTTGACAGTCCGACCAGACAGGATAGCTTGGTTTCACCACAATTTGACTTTTGGGTATTATGTCAATTGAACTGTAACGGACTTCGATGACAGACATGCATGAATACCTGTAAGAACTCCTTAAAAAAGACTAGATAATTAGGCCCTAAAGTGTTGGAAGTCTGCTCATCAGAGCGATCACAGAACTTTATCGAATCGTATATTAACGAATGTTTACGAATGCTCGTATAGTATGGAGTCGGTTGCAAGTTTTGAGTAACATTGTAATTTTTTATTTTACAGATATTTATGAGTACAACATGTTTACAAACATTCAAAATTAACAAGGCACACATTTATTTAAACTGGCCGTGCGGCAATGGATAGATTTCAATTTTTGCTTAAAAACCTCCATACTATACGAACATTCGTTAACAAACGATTCAATAAAGTTCTGTGATCGCACTGCATGTTGTTCAGTACGGTAGGTACTACTGGAGAAGGGCGAGGCGCCTAGGCGTGATGTCTCACGTATCTTTGCACGGCAAACGGCCGTACACTGGACATCTGTCCACGCCCGAAGGGATGCAAAGAAGATCTGGTTTATTTCAATAGGAAGTTTTCCAGTAAAAAAAGGGCAGTTGCATAGAAACGCATCAATTTGTGTTGTATTGAATTTGAAGTTTTCCAGTAAAAAAACGGCGTGCGTCCGGCTCTTCGGACATTTTCTCGCAGAGAGTTTCTGCTTATCTAGGTGGCTAAGTCATCGTTTGTGCCGACGATCTGTAAAGGTTTCATCGTTTGTGACGCCTCAAAAGATCGAAAAAACTTTGACCAGCCAGCCAGAATTTCGAATTTTACAGCATTCCAGATCTCCGCCCCTAGAGGGTTTTGAGGATCCCGCTGGTATTAGTGTGTATGTAGGAACTGAAGGGGGAATATGGGTTGCTCAGGAGAGACTGAATCTTAACACATGACCGAATTGGTCAAACCCTTAACCATGCAGTATCTGTCCCACCCTAGATTATTATTGTAAAGCCGGAGGCGCGGAGGGAGGGCAGCCCACGCTCGCTCTAACGAAACGAAGGCAAGCTGCGAAGGCGTGCACGAGTGCATACACTTCGTTACGTAAGGGCGAAGGGGCTACACATCCCGTAGCGCCGGAGACGTGACTGATCTCTCAGCCATCAACGTATCTACGTTGTCATTGGAGCAATGTAACAATCAAGTGAAATTGTAAAAAAATGTCAGGCGCTTCATTGTTTTTATAATATTGTTAATAATATGAAAACCAAAACGTCTGGCAATATATGCTTCGGCTAAACATTCGGTCGAACTTTAAAACATATGTAAATTTAAAAAAAACATTTGAAATGCGTACATTCGAACTTCTGAAAAACGTATTTTCGGTGAAATGAAACATATAGGAAAAAGCTGTCTTAACCTTATAGGTGTATAGCTTTCTAAATAAAGATTAAAAAAAAAAAAACATATAGGAAAAAATATACGCCTATCACGAATATATATGGGAAACGGTAAACAAAAATATGGGAAACGTTTTCGAACAATTAAAATTGGGGAAAAAAAATCGTATTCGTGATAGGCAACCTACCTATGTTAGCAGTGTTTTCACTGATATTCGAAAAAACAGTATCAGAAAGAGGGGCAAATAATTTTTATTTTGAAAATATTCGTAATTATAAATGTTGCTCGTGAATTAACAAATGAAGTGTACCTGCCGTGATAAATGTTTCCTATGTAGAAAATCATCTTCATGGCCAAGCCGTGGATAATGATAATAATGACCGACTGGTCCGATTGTCGGGTCTTTTCCGCCGAAAGGCGAGTAGTTATAAGTATACAAAATAATAATAAAATCCCCAGACAATCACACCAACTACATGGCCTCAAAGTAAGCGAAGCTTGTGTTATGAGATACCATGTAGCGAACTAGGGGGGAACCTAGAATATAAATACATATAGATTTGATGTTATTAAAATAACTACTAAAAGACTACTAAAATCTGACATATATGATTCTAAAGTATTTTTTAGCCGATTAATTATCACCCGCCATCTTGGCGTCAGCTTGTCGGCGTATTTTATTTTCCATCTCATTTTATATTTGATGATCTACTAATTTTTTTCAACTACCTACTACCAAATACTACTTACTTAAACACTATTAAATAATAGATCCATGCTGGACTGGGAGCGAAAGAAAAACATAGAATGTGCCAGCTGCTTCTCTTCCCGGGCAAACTGTAAGTCAGTTAAGGGACGGAGGATTTATTGGCGATTTTTCGGGCGACAGACTGACTCCCTGTCATTGCTGTAGTCTTCTTCTTCTTCTTCTTTAAGTTTAATGGCAACCAGCCGTCGATACTAGGCGACGCGCTATTACTGCCAGTATCACGTGATGAGATAGACACGGTATTAGAGATGATGTTTAAAATCAATTTGACATGACAGGTTGGGCGCGACGTAGACCGGACATTGAGATACCTACAAAAGCTAGACAACACAATTATTACCATTAACAACAAACGCTATTATTATACAATTAGTAAGATATACCTACATAATATAATACAACAATTCACTAACTACATATTTACAGAGAGATATTAAAATCTCGGATATATTTACAAAGGATTTTAAGGAAAAGGGGATGGCTAGAGGATAGGAGGACCTTCATGCTGGTAGGTCTGGGGAACTGGGGGGGCATGATATCATATAGGGAGGTGGGGTGTCGGAGGCAGTTAAAGAAAATGTGATCCACTGTCCCAGGTTCCAGCCCGCAATCACATAATGGGGAGTCACGTACACCAATTCTGTTCAAGAATACTGGGGAACAAAAATGCCCCAGCCGTAGCCTGCTGATAATAGAGGTGACTTTTTTACTTAAACGTTTGAAGGGCCAGAACCATGGTTTTGAGGGGATTGTGGGCTGGATGTCGCCGTAAAATTTCCCCACAACACTACGGGTCTTGTCCCATTCGGTACTCCAATTTGATGACAATGGTGACTTAGCCAGCGCTGTGAGATCATGGGAAAAGTACCTGTAGTGTTCCAACGATTCGGTATTGACCGCATCTCGGGCGAAACAGTCCACTGCAGAGTTTCCAGTGATGCCGGAATGACCAGGAATCCAGGCTAAAGCGACGTTGATGCCGTGAAGGTTGCAAAGGAACAGGAAATGCTTAATTTGGAGGATGAGTGGGAATTTGGATCCTAATCGGAAGGGGTTTCCTTTAAGTGCCATAAGGCAGCTCAAGGAATCGGATAGGATAAGGGAGTTACTCAACTTTTTGTCGAACGCAAACTTTACTGCCTCAAGAAGGTTAATGGATTCCCCTGTAAATACTGAGGTAGAAGGAGGACACTTAAATGCTAAGAGCACCGAGAATTTCGGGACCCACACGGCTGCCCCCACGCACCTCTGACCGGGGGGCTTAGAGGCATCCGTGTAGATCAGGATCCAATCTTGCCATTTACTGTTAACGATGCAGTTAAAGGTGTGGTTTGCATCGGGGGCCTTTTTTGGAATGCCAAAGTCTAACAGAATTGGAGGGGCAAACATAAGGGATTCGTAGGGGAAGGTATATAGGAATTGGGTATCACATTGGAAGATAGGAGTGTTGGTAGGGATTATTGAGGAGTGACTGGATAATAGACGGGGAGGAGTTTTATTGCGCCAGTAGGGAGAGTTTGGAAGGGAATTGTGGAGGGAGGATATTATTGGGTGAAGAGGATTGCTGTAGTCTCTCTCCATCATAATAATACCTCCAAATTTGTTAGGGATACAGGCGTGAAGTTATGTAGGTATGTATGTAAATTAGAACATGTTTCATTTGATTCCGCGACTTTCCACCCGTGGTTCTGACGAACACTTAGAATTGCAGCTCCTGTAAATGTTATGTGAATTTGGTATGCCCATATTTTGTGAGTTATTCGAAAAAAAAAGATTCCTGCTGCAGTAACATTACCCCAGCCAGGGATTTTCTTTTTTAATTAGTTTTTCGAAATAATTTTTATCTATAGGTACAATTAAAAATCGATTTGGTATAAATGTTATGACAA
Source organism: Stenoptilia bipunctidactyla (assembly GCA_944452665.1). Classification (NCBI taxonomy): domain Eukaryota; kingdom Metazoa; phylum Arthropoda; class Insecta; order Lepidoptera; family Pterophoridae; genus Stenoptilia; species Stenoptilia bipunctidactyla. The sequence goes on along the minus strand of OX101744.1, from coordinate 2,330,736 downwards.
AAATTGTATCTGTATGTGGTTTGATTGCGAAGATATTCAAAATCCTGCTCGAGTAAAGTTTGCGGGATGGCTATATTTTAGAATTGACTAAGCGGATGAATATAATTTTTGCTGAGCACATCTGGCTAATTAGTTATGATTCGGTTTGCAATAAAGGAATCCAAAGAAATAAACCGTTTTTAAGTTATTTGAGTAAATAGATATTTCACGCTGTCACAATAAGATCTCTATAGACAAACTTGAAACGTTATTAAATAGGTTGTTAGGTACTGCCTATAAACGTTTTGACAAGTCGTTATTCATTTACACTAGGATGTGTGTGTGAGTAAGTAATTGTAATTGTTTAAGTGCATTAAATTATTCCTTTATTTTGCTTTAAAATGAGATAAAAAGTAGGAAAAATTAAAAAAAGAAACAAAATGAAGTTCTATTCTCCATATTCCATATCAAAAATGTCGTCTTCGATGTAAAATTTACTGGCTTTTTATGTGACTTGCTCGCCATATTTTTGACCCCTCCCATTAGCGCAGTGGACTGGGACGCTACTAGGAAAATTTCTTAAAATGTTATGCGAACTTTTATTACCATTCTTACAATTTCTTGCATCACCAGCTAGCCTGTTCTTTACTAAATCTATAAGTAAACCACAGTGGATCGACTAAATTTATAGGTATTTAGATTTAAAGTGATGTTCCTGAAGTTCTTCCAGAGGGTTTTTACGCGCTTTGTAATATTTCACATGCCTGAACAATGTGAGCTGGTCATCAATTTCCTCCATCAGCCTCAAATCATCACCAAAATGATCGATTTCGTTAAGGTTATTTTGATATTTTCTCACAAACTTATTTCCTTTCGCGCGTAGTTGTCGAAATTTGATTACCTTTATGTCATCTTTAAAAGGTAAAAGCTACATTTAAAAAATTGAAATCACAAAAATATTTAATATCAGTGCCTGTATACGCTTACACCAAGCTTTAAACATTCGCTAAACCATACACGGCAAAGGACTAAGAGATAGCCAGAGTTTAATACAGCTTAATACCTCCCTAATACGTGTTTATCAATACAAAATGTCATAATGTCAAATATAAAACTAGGCGTAACTTTAATTCGAATTTATTAATACGAGGGAAGATTTTTTGACTTAATTGAACTATTTTGTATGAAAAATAAAATCAAAAATACTGTGCTCACGTTGCCCTGGTTCTGCTGCGGTCATGCATTGCAGCTCCTAAGATCACCCACCTATTAAGGACAGCTCCAACTTGGTTGTACCCGTCTGAGTTGGCTTCTTTTGACGAAACGACTTCCAGTACGACTTGGTGGTCTTGGCGTGCGGCGTGCCCGAGGTTTGAGTTTTCCGGCTTTTCTTGCATCAGCCCACGGGGTGACTGACCTCGTCTCTGAAATTTGTTTACCTGATGAAGTCGGGGTTAGCTTACCATTCGTTCGTGTAGCTCTGGAGGAGTGGGTAGCCAGTTTTCCAAATGCTGCGGTTCCTACGAGTCCTACAATACAGCGAGCTTGGGATGACGTCGGCTCAAGGAAGATGCTCACACGGCTTATGGATGCAGCTGCAAACGTTGATTTAGCCAGACTCAGGGCGGTTTCAAGAACTGAATCTGGAGAGTGGCTGCAAGCTTTGCCTTCACCCTACATGGGAACTCTGCTTGACAGCGAGTCAATGCGTGTGGCAGTAGCACTTTGCCTGGGCTGTGATGTCTGTGAACCTCATCAATGCATGTGTGGGTCCATGCCCAACAAGCAAAAACGTCATATAAGTCCTGACCTGTATGACATTAAGATGGATAGCAGTCTTATAATAGTAATGAGATGACTGCTAGGTCGTATAGACATCTTTACTTTAACTTTTTAGTCATGCGACGAATATGTCATAATAAACTGGTCATAGCAACGTTGGCAAGACTAAACTATACAACGTTCCATTAAAGTTTTAGCAAAAAGGTCTGTACGACAACGCAATAGTCATACTAACGTTACAGTCCATTAAACGTTTTCAAGTGACCAAATGAGGTGTTTGGAAAACTTTTGTATGATGTTTATATAATGTAGCAGTTCCATACAAGTTTTACAGTGACGTTTATAAAACGGCGTCTATTTTGTTTTACAGCAATCAATTTGAGACACTTAAATGACTTGGTTGTTTATTTACGACTCAAATATAACATTCATATTACGTGATGTCAATTTAACGTAATGCCCTGACTTTAATCAAACTTTTAGTCACATTTGAGTCAAGTTATGGCTTTAAAACGTCTTGGCCGCCATATTTACGGGACGTTTGATAAAATTTAATACGTAAAATGGAAGCAAAAAATCGTGGAGAAAACTTAATCGTAGTGGAGCTTTCAAAAGGAAAGTAAATCGAAATTTCCTTTTATTAAAAAGTGCAACGCCAATAACCGTGGAATTAGTCACAAATGTTGAAGGAGAAAAGTGTACAACACATGAACAACAAGAAGGTTCAGTATCAATATTTATTTTATTTACTGCAAAAAAATTGTGTTTGATTTTATGAATTCAATTTTTATCACTAAATATTGAAATTATTTATGTATTTATATAAAAGTTAATTTCATTTTTATTACAGTTGACGTTGATAAAAGTGTTCCTAGTAGGTCCGATGTGTTAACGTATGGTAAGCTTTTTCGTAACGTATTACGTTTAAAGTATATTCATGTGAGTTTCTCGATATTTTTTAAGTTATATAATACAATAATGATTAAAAATTATATATTTGTTTTTCAGATAACTATACAAGTGATCATTCAGAGCTATCAAGCGCAAGAGAATCAATAATTGAATCTTCTGATACAGACGACGACAAAGACAATACGTTTTGGGAGGTTTGAAAAAAAAGGGCTCTTGAATTTAACATTTCTCATCATACCCTCAAAAGTTTAAGCGGAATCGTTAACAAAAGACTACATAACATTGTTCCTAACTATCCTATAACTCTTCTCAGAATAAATGAATTTTTTTTTTCAGTAGGCAATGGTAAATACTGGCATAATGGCTTATCTTTGCATCTACAAAAAATATTAAAACACATTGATGACGTTCCAAATATAGTTTCATTAGTATTTAACCTAGATGGTCTCCCTCCTATACCTATACTTTGTCAAACTTATGAAAAAAGACATCTTTCACCAATTGTTGTTGGTATTTATGAAAGAACAGGCGAACCAAGCGACCTGGAAGCTTACTTAACACATCTTGTGACGGAGTTGAAGGATCTTCTTCAAAATCCTATGGAAATTAAAACAAACAAAGGGCTTCAAAAAATGTACATTTTTTAAATAAAAGCTTTTATTTGCGCTTTAAACCATGTTTCAGATAACAGTTACTTGAATATAATTATTAAAATGTTTTGTAATCTGCACTGAACTTTTACTACGATGAGTTTTTACCTGAAATAAATTTAAAAATAAATTATTTTGGTGAATATTGGCAAAATCAAAAAAAGGATTTTTAATTGTTTAAGGAACCCTAATAGTCAGCGGCAATGGCGTAATGTATGGTCGTCAAATAACCTTTAAACGATATTTTTGTCTTAACTACGTCATAAAGAGATAAGTGTGTGACAAAAGCGACAGGTTTTTACACTTTTAGAAAAAACATATTTTATAAATAGAAAAAACATAATTTTGTTAATATAAATTTAATGTTTTAATCCAAAATTACGATGTGGCATGAAAATATGAATAGTATTTACCCCGGTATATTGTCATAAAACTTACATTCCCAATCGAACTAAACGTTATGAGAGATAACAAGATATGCATGTAAAATAATAATCACCTTTTATTTCCTATTTATTTGAAACAAAACTATAAACATGATTCGAATCACTAAAAAGAAAATTAAAAATCAGTCTTACAGGTATTGTTATTTGACTCAAATAAAACCACAATATAACAAAACGAGTCGTTGTAAAGTTTTGATGCGACTACTGCGCGATGACAGTGGTAATTTCTTAACGTTCACACGACTTTTGAATGACGATAAGTTCGTCATCTTGTGACTTTTGTATGACCATTTAACAACAATGTAGGTCGTATAAATGGGGCCCTTTTCGCGTTTAGCAAACGTTATTATAACGTTAGTGTGACCTAGCTTTTGCGAACTGTGCGCTGTAGATTCAAAATTCAAAAAATTCAAAATTCTTTATTAGTGTTACAATTTGCGATTACATGATTTGGAAGTCTCCTGTTAAGTTTTAAAAACCTGTATTAGGAGATTTCCGCTCTTACGTTCTATTCAGATTACAAATCTATAAAGAAAAACACTTAAGTACTTAATAATTAAACAAACTAACAAAATTAACAAAATTAAAAGTGAGGGTAGACATTGATTTATAAATAATAATTGTGGTAACAAATTCTTTCAAGATTTTGAATGATTGCCTAAAATGAAGGTATACAAAAAAATATTACGCATAAGTTATCAGAGCTCCAATGATACATAAAATTTTAGATATGGCATCGTTCTTGATATGGTATGAAATACAAATGTGAGATATGAGTATAATAGAAATGTAATATATATTAATTTAGATATTATTTTATATTACCTATGTTTTTGTAATTGAATTTTTTTCTAGTTATTATTTAATAGTTATTGAAATTAATAAGTCCCTATGTTGTTTTTTAAATATGCAGTGAAAAATAATGTGGTATTAAATGTTATAGTTGCTTGTGAGTATGTATGCATATGCTAGTATTACGATTAAATATAATATAATACTTATTATAATTAAAAATTTCTAATAATTTTCAGTTTCTTAGTTTCAAAATAATATACACTATAAAAACAGTATAATATATATTTTTAAGCTATTATTTAAAGTATGAAATAAATATGTACCTTAAGAGATTGTTACTTTTTTTATTGTTATAAGTGTTTGTGTGTTTATGTATGATGTGTGTGTGTGTGTGTATAATAATACTTTAATCACCCAAATTAAAGACATTTTTTTTTATTATGAATTTTTTTATCTTATTAATAAATCCTCAGTTTCTTTGTAACTTAATTTTTTTAACCAGCTTCCTATAATATTTTTACATGTATAAAATGACATTGTATAAATTTGTTTTAGCCTATTGATTTTATTGTACAGAATAATAGATTGATTTGAATATTGATGTTTTGCAAATGTGGTTCGCACGAAAGGACAATTTATGACCGAGTATGGATTACGCTTTCTCATAATAGCCGGATCTACTGTAGTAACTTTATGTATTTTTAAAATTGTTCGGAATATGTATAGTTGTCTAACCGTAAAGACATTAGTATCTATGTAAAGTTGTGTGGTACTGTAGAGTTTGGATTTCTTTAGCATGACTTTTAGTATTCCCCGCTGCGCTCGCTCAATACTTAGGAATTTTGTTTTGTAAGTACCCCCCCAGATAGTAATACAATATGAGAGAATCGATTGAATAAGAGTTTTGTAGATGTATGTTATGAGCATTTTATCAGTGATACTTCTTAAGTGTTTAAATAGCCAGGCTAACTTTCTGGCTCGATTTGCTATCATAGTTATTTGGGGATACCACGATAGGTTTCGGTCTAGTATCACGCCTAGATATTTAGTGGTAGCGACTCTATCGATTTTATAACAGTTACATTGTAAATTAGTAGCACAAGTGTGGGCAGTTATAGTAAGGTTAGTTGCAGGTTGTAGGGAGTCTCTTATAGAAAAAGGTATGTAATTTGTTTTGTTCATGTTCATGGTAAGTTGATTAATATTTAACCACCTAATAACCTTTTGTAAACCCATCTCTGCTTTATGGAATGCCTCAGGCCAGGTTTTATCTTCAAATAGTAAGGCAGTGTCGTCTGCATAAGAAATTATTTTCCCATTGTGTAGCTCTAGATTAGTCAGATCATTTATGAACATGAGAAATAATGTAGGCCCGAGTACGCTACCTTGTGGCACTCCATAGCATGTCGTTTTGATGTCATTGCTGTATATGCTAGTACCAAGCTTTACACGTTGCGTTCGATCAGTAAGATAACTGATTAACAAATTCAAAAACATACCCCTCACTCCCATCTTTTCTGCTTTACGAATTAATAGTGGAATAGATACAGCATCGAAGGCTTTTTTTAGGTCGATGAAAATGCAGAGTGTTTTCTTCTTGTTGTCTATATGCTGTGTAATGTATTTGGTAAGATCATGTATGGCATCCTCAGTACTAAGACCTTCTCGAAATCCATATTGGTAGTTAGAAAGTAAGTTAAATTTATTTAGATACTTGGTAAGACGAGAATTGATTACTTTTTCAAGAATTTTGGCTATGACTGGTAAAACTGAAATAGGCCTGTAGTTATTAATGTCATTCTTGTTTCCACTTTTGAAAATTGGGTGTATTATTGAGCGTTTAAGAAGACTTGGAAATTTTCCTTGTTGAAAAGCTAAAACACAGAGACGGGTTATTATTGGAACAAGTTGGGCTTTAGCCTGTTTTATAAATACTGTGGGGATGTTATCCCAGCCAGCAGCAGAATCGGTCTTTAAGTTTGTTATTATGTTATTTATTTCAGATGGATCTGGTTCGATAATGCCAATTGAAGTGGGGTGTGATGGAATTGAGTCAAGATATGCATTTATTATCTGATTGTTATTTTGTAAATGTTTGGCTAAAGTTTCTCCTACCGTATTAAATTGTCTATTTATGTAGTTTGCAGATGCTTCCGGGCTGTCCCTAATAGTGTACAGTTCTTTATTAACGAGTTTATCCTTTTTAAGGTTTGTTATACTTTTAATACAGTTCCAAAGAGCTTTATTGTTTGATTTAGCCTTTTTTAGAAGATCCTCTTCATATTTTTTTTTAAGTTTTTTAATTAAATTGTTACAATAATTCCTATATCTGCGATATGTTATTTTTAAAATTTCATTACTTTCTTCGTTTTTTAATTGTTGTTGTAATTTGTTTCTATTTTTAATGCATTTTAGTATTCCCGGTGTTATCCATGGCTTAATTGTTTTTTTACTATTGGGAATTTTTACGCTTTTTGTGTTTAGGTTTAAAGAGTCTGAGATTATAGCAATCAGTTTATTAGTCAGGGTATCTGGGTCTTCGATTAAAAATAGGTCCGTAGTAATTTTGGTTTTTAGCGTTTCTAGAGCATCATTGTAGTTTGTTATATTTTTGATTTTAGCGGGTTTATAAGATTTTGATTTGTAATAAATAAAGACACTAATCATTTTATGGTCCGTAATTGTTGTGTCAAGAACAGCTACAGTAGCAGTATAGTCTTTGGGGGTTAAGTTTGACACAATATGATCTAAGCAGCTGTTTTTCCTAGTTGCAAATGTGTGACATGGTAATAAACAGTGAGACGCTAACATATCAAGATACAAATCAGGATATTTCCCAGTATAGCCTTCAATTATGTTTATATTTATGTCTCCCATTACAATGATGTTTCTATTTCTTAAATGTGGTGATGCTAAGTAGTTATCAAGGGAGTTTATGAAGTTAGTTGGGTTTGTTTCTGCCGGAGAACGATAAATGCAAATAATATTTTGCTGGGGTGTGGTAATATCAAGACATGAAGCTCCGTTTAGTATGACTTCATTAATACTGTGATCGATGTTATTGTTGATAAATACTACAACCCCGTCGTTTTGATTTGTTTTTTTAGTAGAACTAAATGTTCTATATCCTGACTTGCGTGGTAGTGGTCTATTCGTATTGATTCGACATTCAGTTAGGACAATAATATCTATGTCTCTTTTAATTGAAGTTAAATTAATTTCTAAATCATCAAGATTTGATTGCTTGTGTACACTTCGTATATTTTGCATGATGATAGAAAGGTTAGGAATTGCAGGTGGCAGTTTATTATTTAAATTTTTTATATTACATTCAATAGGAGTAATGTTAGTACTGAGATCTAATTCTTTTCCAATAAGTTGAGTATTATTCATTGGTGTATGTCAAGAAAGCAACTGGATAATGGTTAACGTTATTTATGATTAAGTGGGTGGTTGAGTGACATATGTTTGAGGGTTTATGTATAATTTGGGTTTGTGTTTGTATATAGAATGATAGTGTAAAAACTTGTTTTGTTATAATATGTATAAATAAATATTTTTCATATACATGCATGATATTGTTTAGAGTGTTTTGGTAAATATATAATAACTTACTTGATGCGTAATATTCAGGTAAGGGTGATTCGTTACAATTTACAATTTTGGCATAATGATAAAGATAAATATTGTGATTATCCAGTCATTTGTTGGCTAGCTGTTGTATCTGTGCTTCACTTTTTACATTAATAATAGGCGAGCTGTCATCCATTCTTAAATATACCTTGCCATAATTTGTCCAACAGTACTTAAACCCTTTTGTAGCTTTCAAGCCCCTTCCCAAGAAATAGAGTCTTGCTGCTTTTGGTGTTAGGTTTTCTGAAATAAATATGGGGGTGTCAGGATTTGATTTTAATCCAAGGAATTTGGCACTCAACTTATTCGTTTTATTCTTTATATTATATGTTTTCGCAGCCTTTAAAATATCATTTTTTATGAATGTGTTCGTAAATTCAACAATTATGGTACTTTTATCACTTTTATTCTTAGTGATTTTTATAATATCTCGTACATCAGATTTTTGTATTGTTGAGCCAATGTTCTCTGACAGCTGAGTAATCATAGTAATTAGGTCTTTTTTTGTTTCTTCTCCTTTTAATGGTATATTATTGATTTCTATATTGGTCTTTCTATCGTTTCTCTGTTCCTCTTCAAGTTTATTCTCCAAAATAGTTATTTGTTCCTTATCGGCTTTATTTTGATTCTCCATGTTTTCCAACTTTTTTTTCAAAGATGAGTTTTCTTCGCAAAGAAATTCTATAGTATCTTGGACTTTTTTTGTAACTTGTTCGATCTCTTTTAGAGAAGATAAAATGTGATTAATTTGTTTAGATTGTGCTTCTTCAAATTTACTCAATGAATTTTCTATTTGTTCCTTCAGTTCTTTCCTTAGTTCAGCTATTTGATTAGAAATTTCAGTGGAACGCTTCCTTTTAAAACGAGTCGCCATCATGTCATTGTCGTCCGGTGCAGAGACATCGGGTGCTGAATCGTATTTTTCAGGCGTCCGTTGCATTTTATTTTTTTGTAGCTACTTATGCCACATCCACTAATTGTAACTATATCCGTGGTCTGTGACGTTGTGCGCTTCACGGATGCAACAGTGCTTCGTGCGTGCTAGACTGAGATAGCAATTATCACGACCGTCTTTGTTTCGCGGGGGTGAGGATTACCCATCAGCAGCTTAGTTGCGCTCCAGTTAATTGTCGCCACTTGTTTGTAGACCACAAGGTATATTTTTGGTTATATGATTTTTGAACAATTCTTAAAGAGAGCGGCACACGTCCGTTCGGTTAGGCGCACAGAACGCGAGAGAAGATTACGTTTACTAAACTATTAAACGACGTCAAATTGTTAGTTGGGTGGTGGAGGCGAATGGTCATCACGCATTGAGTTGCTGTCGTTGTGCAGGTAGATTCCCCCGTCACCACGCTCTAAATGACATCATCCGGAGAGCGTTGATTTCGGCATGTATTTCGTGTGTCTTGGAGTCACCGGGACTTAGTCGCTCGGACGGAAAAATCGTCAGATGGCCTTACTTTAGTGCCATGGGAGCACGGAAAGTGCTAGCTGAGGGACGCCACTTGCGTCAGTACCTACGTTTGCTGCGTCACACCTCCAGCGCACAATGCGGTCAGGTGCAGCTGCCGCTCTCTATCTAAATCGCGGGAAAAATATTGCGATTTAGAGTCAAATTATTACTTTGCGCCCCTCGCTTTTGAGACCTCAGGGTGTTGGGGGTCGGAGGCATTAGCCTTCATAAAGAAGATTGGTTGCCGATTGAGGGAGAGAGGCTTGGATGCCCGCTCTGGGTCTTACTTGGCGCAGAGGTTGTCCGTTGTCGTACAGAGAGGCAATGCGGCTAGTGTGATGGGTACCTTTGCGTCCGGTATGACTTGGGGAGGCCTCTTCAATTAGAAGAATAGTTTTATTTATGTATATATTTAGGCACTAAGGAAGGTCTTTTATATTTTAATGAGATATGTTTTCATTTATTTAAGTACTTATTTTCATGTTTTAATTTAGTTTATTCACTAATTTGTAAGTTTTTTTTGAAAAAAAAGTTCTTACTTCTTTTCAAAGAAAACAGTAGGTGTTAAAAGAAAGCAAGCAAACGCCGTGTGCCGCATTTATAAAATTTTATTTGATTAAAGATAGATATAACATATCTAATTAAAACAGATAGCAAAAGTGCTATTCAACTTTTTATTTTGTAAAACAGCTAAGTAATTATAAACAAATAATAAATAAATATTTCTGACACTCACACAACATTATCTAGCCCAAATTAAGATTCAAGAACTTGTGTTATGGATACTAGTTAACTGATATAGGTACTTAGAAATATATAGGGTCGCCACATAATAGTCAATAATATTTTAATAGCAGATTCAGAATGAGGAGTGGGTCTGAATTTCGAAAAAAAAAAAAATGTTTTTTCAACATTTTTCATAAATTAAAATTTCGAAATGCTTCTAAGTGCATAGAATTTTAGTTTAATCTCTAATTTACGAGTACATAGCAAGATGAGAAAACGTTTCCATCTATTTCTATTAAACAATAAAATATTAGTGACATTACCAAACAATACCTATACGTTCTTGCGCGGCACAAGCAACCGAGCCGAAAGTCAAATTCGAGCCGCCGCGCCCGCGCCTATTATGTTTGATTGAAAGAACGCCACGCCCCCCGCTCGTCAGTCTGTCCAGAGATTCGCGCGCGCGAACACTAAATCGATAACTAACAAAAATTTCGAATTACGCGATTATGGCACGTTTAATCCACAGTCACAGACGCCGGCAGACCTCGATTTCTGGTTCACTCGAAGAAGACGTGCTGGAGTTTTTTGAACAGCATCCGATAGCCAGCACAAACGATGCGGCCCAGGTTTTCGAAGTCAGCAGCTCGTGGGTGCGGCGCTTGCTGCGACGAGAGGGCTCAAGTCTTACCACTTTACGAAAGTGCAAGAACTGAAGCAACTACCTATGCTCCGCGTGTGTAGTCTATGGTTGGTTGCTGAAGCACATTCTATGGACTGACGAGTCCACCTATCGCTGTTATCAAAAGTGATAAGGATACTTTTGAAGGCCATTTTGGTACCATTAATGTTTTGTTTTTGTTAAGTATATTTTTTGTTATTTATCTATATAAGTAGAATTATTATTTTTTCTTTTGTAAACAACAGATTTTTGTACCAAATAAACGTTTTACTTACTTACTTACTTACTTACTTACTTTATGGATAGTCAAAATTAATAAGCTAAACATGACAGGTTTTGTGTTCAGTATATGGGCTAATGGGACTCCATGAACAGCAGTTATTGTGAATGTGATAAGTTATCAGTGACTAATACGGTATTTAACATCAGCGACAGGACGCAAGGTAAAAATGTAAGTTATTTTTGTACGTTATACCTACACTGTACATAGTTATAAATAAGGTTATTCCAGTTACTAAACACGTCATTCTAACATTAAAATAATTGTAAAATCAATTTATTTGTTTTAACAAAGACTTCAAGCACGAATGCTTTATTTTAAGTTCATTTTTAATTTAATGAAGATCAAAACTAAAACAGTATTTAGATACTTACAATTAGTTCAACGTGAAATTGATAGTCAAAAACCTGTAACAGTAGTGTGATGGGACATTAGAATCACCTTTTATCCTGATGTATGACGTAATTACAGCTGATTCCGCGCTAAGTAGGTAACTAGGTCACGCAAACACACGGGCGCGCGTCAACGACCTTCGCTCGGATGCGTAGGTATCTACTATTCGCATAAGATTATTGTTTTGGTGAAGTGATTTTCTTAAAAGAAATAGACGGAAATATTTTTATTTTTTGCTAGGAACCTAGTCATGAAGCGTAGATTAAAATTAAATTTTATTCACTAAAAATAATTTTGAAATTTTAATTTATGAAAAATATAAAAAGAAATTTACTTCATAATTTAAACCAACACATCATTGTTAACCCAATTTTAAAATATCACAGACTATTATAAATTGACCCTGTATAAACATACATATTGAATAAATATATATTTTTTATTAGATAATAAACTTAAATAAACATATAAACGTCCATGACTTGACGACTAATATCTGTGTTCATCACACAAATATCCGTCGCCGCCGGGATTCGAACTCAGGACCTCTGGCATAAAAAGGCAATGTACGTTACCCCTACACCAGCCGGTCGTCTGAATTATCTTTTTTATTATCTGCTTTTATTGAGCAGTCTTCTGTATTTTCGGGCCATAGTGAAACATGTAGTTCCAGTATGTTGACAAATTTGGATATTCCAAAATCTTTAAATTAGAGAATAATACAACAGATGTTCGAGCATCCAGCAATATGTCAAATGCATACAATAAAAATAATCTAAACTTGGTGCAACAAAATATACAAGGCATCTCGGAAAAAGTTTTTTACATAGCATATAGAAATAGTATGTAGGTATAACTTAACATTTTTTATTAGAACACCAATTCATTCTAAACGTTGCTAGTTTGTTCAATAGAAAGACAGCAGTTGCTTTTTCAGCAGGAACACCTGCGGCTTCTTCACGCTAGTCCACAACTCCTCCTATGGGTGCACTGCCCCTCGAACGAATCACTTTCGATTTCCCATTTATTAGCGTAGGCTTCGACAGGGGAGGGGTTGTAAAATAACAGAGTTTTATATGCCTATATTAATTTGTACTGGGTTTAAATGTAAGTCAACTTTCTACCGATTCCTTTATTTTGACTTTGCGTCGATCTATCGCTCGAAAAAGGAAACCTCGCAAAATTCTATGCGTAAACGATCGCAATATGCCACTAGAGAAATAGGTGATTTTTTAAACTCTAACTCATGCTCTATCTCCAATTTTGCATCAAATGGAGGTATACAATTCAAGTTTTCACCGGCTCGTGTTCCTCACTTCGGTGGCTTGTGGGAGGCAGGGGTGAAATCGGCAAAATATCACCTTAAATGAATCTTAGGCAATTGTCATCTGACTTTGTTGAAGGTTTTGAAGGAATGACCTTCCGATCGTATTTTTTTCCCACGGAATTATTTGAGTCATGTAAAGTCTTGTCAGTTCGTCAACTATTACAGGTATAGGGCACCATACTGAAAGCTCACTCAAAAACAAAATATGATTGCACCTTTGCTTTAGAAAATAGAAGAAATGATATTATATTTAAAACCAAAAAATGTAACACCTCAATCGCTCACAGATTTTTCGGGTTCTTGGGTTCTTATTTATACAATAAATGTAATAAAATAAGTAATTTATATCCTCTAAATATGTATTTATGCAAAAAGGTCATTTCAACGTGGTTACTGGGGCTAGATTACGATAAGACTGAAAACCTGTTATTTGTTGCAACCTAAATGTCACGAAAAATTCTATTACTAGAACTAAAATTATTATTATGTTAAACCAATTTAATCTTGTATAATTTTCCGAAGGTGGAGGCCTGGAGTCCTAAGACACAGGTTATCCTAGGTTAGGATCCAGCCTCTGCAAAACTGTATTTGTGTGTATATTACTGTGCTATCTGAACTTAAGATTTTGTAAAGGAAATAAAGATTTTTTATTATTTTATTATTGTTATTTATTATGTGCGTAGTGCGTGGTCGCTAGCCAGGCGGACCCAGAAGGTCCTACCACCAAGAATAGTACCTACTCAAGGCTTATGTCCAAGTCAACTTTAACGAGCGAAGTGTCTTATGGTTATATTTTTTCTTAATGTTTTTATCACAATTTGCAGATACTTGGCAAGAGCGCCATCTATAGTTCGGCCGTTCAGAGAATGCGTTCCTGACACCTGTCAGTTAGTCACGACTAGTGATGGGCACAACATAACACTGAGTTCGTTACCGTTCCTCCAAAATGAAACGCCGCGTTATTTTTAAGATTATTTTCGGTTTTAAATTGGCGGAATTATTTAAAATTTGTATTTTAGTAATTTAAGTGGAAACCAAGAAAAGGTAATATTAATTTAATAAAATTGTTTTATTTATTTTTTGTTACAAAGTTACAATCTGTATTTCTATGCAATAAAGTACATTGAAATGAATGTGCGTACAGAATATTACTCAGACTCCGATTCGCTTGAGGAGGTAGTTTCTTCATCATCATCTTCGCCTACATGTATAATTATTTTATTATCAATAACAGTTTCAATCCTAATATCTCGGTCAAAATGTTCCATTATCAGGTTTTTAGTCTTTCAACAACCTTTGGACTATAACCATTATTTTCAAATTCTTAAAAAGAAAAACGAAACGATTATTTCATAAAGTATACCTGTTTAAGAACAGATTACGATACTGTTATTATTAGCACAGCACTACAAATATAAAGCTTTGACATAACCTTGTAATAGCGCAGTATAGATTTTGAAAAATATTGTTTACCAAGTTATTTGACACTCAGTTTGGCACAAAATTATAAAATTCATTGATTATTTATATAATAATGTTGTTTTAATGCTCATCAATTGTTAAAACGGTAAACAACCAGCAAAAATATTTTTTATCGTAACTGCAACGCCATTACAAAGTTACGTCGTCAGTTCAATCGCGATGTGTCAGGAACGCATTCTCTGAACGGCCGAACTATAATGTGAATAAATTAACTCAGTTCTTTTTATCTTAAAATGTAAACTCCCTATTCAAGCGAAATTATTGCACTAAAGAGCTTACATTTTTCTTCTTAAAGTTGTTTTGATTTGGTAGGACTTTGTAAAAAAACTTTATTAGAAAGAGATGTCCTCCGCGCAAGTCACCTCTCGCTTGGACCTTTTTTCATCGTGTTTTTAGTTTTGCTAGCTTACTTGTATTTGTATGTTAGGTCTTTGGCTTGCTACTAATGTTACCATGTATACGACACAGTTTTTGTTAAATATAGCTCAAGATATTCAATTTGTATTTACTGTATGGAAAGCCTTACACAAACTCCCTAGCGCGCGTAGTCAGCTACGCAAGAAGGTTGGTAGCCACTGACTTGACGTCTCATTTAACTTTTAGACGTTGTAGACGCAAAAGAAGTAAAAATCTCAATATTTTTTATAATAATTTATTAATCCGTTTATTTTTTATTCGTTTAGAACAGATTTCAGATAAGAATACCTTTGAATCGAGTTTATGAGGAGTTTTCCTGTTGATTGCATGCGTGTCTTGAAAACGTACAAATATTTCAATGAGTAAGAGTGATCTTAATTCGACTATCGCGCATGCTGTTTTATCATGTGTTGCCAGCAACGGGCTCCGGACATGGAGCCGGCATGGAGGATCATCATACACCAGTGTCGGAATGCACGCAAACCTCTTCGTTCACGGGATTTTGGGCATCATAAATGCAAATCGTAAGTTTTTCCTTGAACTAGAGTAGGAAAGTTATATGGAGCGTTAATTCTACGCTCTACTTCTTGTTTACTTTTGAGAATCGATTTTTATGAGTAAAAGCGTTTTTGTTATCAATGGTAGGTTGGATGACCATATTCTAAGTTCCCTAGTCGAGAGTATTAGTTTAATTGGAAAGTTGTGGAAAATCGTCGTCTTTATGTGATATCTTAAATGATCAATGTATGATAAAAGTAATGTTACTTAATATTCTGCCTCATTGAAGAAAAATGGTCTTTAAAAATTATCAGCTGGTCATACAAAACTGAGACATTCATTCTTATATTACCGTATTTATAAAAATATATTGTGTTTTTTACCACTTAGTTGCGATTGAACATTGTATTGTTTTCTTGAGTGTTTCTAAATGATTACCTACCTACATAATTATACAATTCTGTTCTGCTACATGGGTTCAGCAGTTATCTATAGTGTGGTCAACTATTTTTGGTTACCGATAAGTTTTTCTTTTAATTTTCTCTTTTGGTGGCAAACATTGAACAAATACAAATTAGGTAGATAAACACAGTTCTAGAAAATAAAAATACTTTCGGGCAAATGTGCGATAATTAAGTAATTTATTAAGTATAAGTATCATATACCTAATTAATATCGGCACCCACGTAGTGCACTACCTTGGCTTTGCAAGGCTAACAGAGTAAACTATCGGAATGGTTACAACATATTCTCCAATAATCGTCGTATTTCTTTTAATTCACCAAATACCTTAATACTGTATCCAACCTTCTTCACGTTATATGCTCTAAAACCCCAGGAATTACTTCGTCCACCACAGACAAAACTATAAGACAATTCGTTGTGTCATACTTCGTGGGCACGCAAGCAAGCAATTCGTACGAGATTTATCAGAACAAATGTCTATTAAATGTCGGTAATTGTCGTAAAAGGAAAAAAAATGTCAGTCAAAGGATTAAGAGAAATCGAAGAAAATTTGTGGCGTGGCCAGGCAGTGTCCTTTGCAGCCACGCTACCTCACAAATATCATTAAAAGTGATAGATTGATACTAATATTTATCCTTAAAGGAATGTCTGTCAATTGTCGGTTCTATTAATATAAAAAATGGTGCCAAAATTACAACGTGTAAGAGGCACCAATTTAGGAGTCATTTTTTTCGTCTAATGTGTGCTTTAGAAAACATATTGAAGCAATATGTAAAAAGGCTTATCGCAATCTTGGGTTGGTTCTGCGTCAAGCAAATCAATTTACAAATATTATGGCTCTTAAAGCATTGTATGAAGCAAAATACCAGAGTCCATGTCAGGCCATTTTAGATTTCAGTACTTTTTGCAAATAAAAAATATTCCATAATTTGTATTACATTTAATAAAAAATACTGAGAAAGGGTCTGAACCAACTAATGCAGAATTCAATTTATTAAAATTAAAAGATATTAAATAGACGTGCTACTTTACCGACCCAGCAGGGTTCTTGAATTGATGGGAAAATGTGCATATGAACGAGTTGCGGGATACCCTGATGTGTCAAACTCGTAAAGTAGACATTTCATAAATAATATATTTAAATAAAATATCGAGTAGGTACTACAGAAAATATAAGTTATTTTTTGTTTATACGAAACCTGAACAGAGTTTGTTCAGAATCGGTCACAGTATCGATTGCAATAGTTTTTACCATGTTATAATTACTTCAATAATCTGTAGAGAAAGATAAATAATGTTGTTACTCATTCGCGCGCACACCATAGGTACGCAATCCCAGGGTCCAGGTAGGTACATCCCTACTGGTGCGACAAAAGTAAGGCACCCCAAGAAAGAGTGGAAACTTGCTGAGTTTCTAAGATAATATTATAACTTTTTTTGTATACCGATTTTTTAGCGAAAATATTGAAACAAAACGACTTTGTATAATATCAATATCGATGTTTTGACAATTATTTAATTTGAAATATTTAGGCAGGATTATTTGCGGAAATGTTTTCTTCAATCGGCAACCCTCAATTAAAAAAACATTCGCTTTGTTATTGTTTGGTTATTGTGCAACAAGGGAATTTAATTTTCATTTTCTTTATTTCTTCTCATCAAGGAATATACTTCTTACTTACGAGAGCTGCTCATATTCGACATATTATTCTGGGTTTGGCCAGTTTTTTAAATTGTAATTTTTCGGGGGGTTGTTGAGGGTTATAAATCATACAATAACACAGTGTTTTTCAATTATTTAAGCAGATTTTTTCAATAAAGACCATAAATATGATGTCATGGAGGACTGTAAGATGCCCGGTAAAAAATGCATCAGTAAATAAGTTATGCAGTCAACATAATTTTACCTAAAAGAATTCAACAGCAAATGCAAACCTAAAACTTGGGAGCATATGTTGTGGAAAATAATTGCTGTGGAACCTATCAAATAAAACAGTCCTCACAATTTCATCAAATTATATTAAATAACAAATGCAAAAACTTAAAAACATTATTAATATTTCTATCGTTTTGTAGGTAACTTTTAAACTGTTTTTCAAAACACTTATATTCTGTTAGGTAAAATATGTTCTTATACATATAGGTCAAATCAAGTAAAAAAAAATTATTTTGCCTTATTTTTTACCTATATTTAGTAGTATGATATCTACATAAGACAGCCAACACGGCAAAAAGCGTGTATAGACCAAATAGTAAGCAACAACTCGGAATCAGTAGGGGGTATTTTGCCTTTGTTTCTATCTGACCATGATACGGCGCAATATCTAAAAACACCTTTGCCAAATAAAAAAACCCCACCCCGAAACGTATTTATAACAAAGCGAGACTTCAGTGAGGAAAATGTACTGAAATTTAAGCAATTAATATCTTCTTTATCGTGGTATGATGTTTTTACAGAAACGGACACTAACAAGGCTTATAACACTTTTCATGACACTTTTATGTTTCTGTTCAATCAATGCTTTCCGGAAAATTTTGTTAAAATAAATTGCAAGCCAAGGAAATATTCTTGGTTTACAAAAGGTTTGAAAATATCGTCTACAACTAAACGTATGCTCAGATATAAATATTACCGCACAAAAACACAATCGGATAAAAATCTTTATATGCGCTACAATAAACTTTTTAAGAAATGCTTAATCACAGCCAACAAAAATGATAATATAAACTTTATAAAAAAAGCGTCAAATATTTCTCAAGCGTCATGGAAAGTCATTAAAAACAGTACGAATACACAAAAACCACATAATGAAATAAAGGAAATACGACATGATAATAAATCTTATACGGCGCCCAAAGATATCTGCAATATTTTTAACAACCATTTTATTAATGAAGGAAATTTCCAACCTCAAAAATCTTATGCTGTCAATAAAGTTGATGATAGTATATTTTTATATCCAACTGATGCTCATGAAGTATCCAATATCATAAAAGCATTAAGAGATACGAACTCAGTTGGTTATGATGGAATACCAACAAAAATTTTAAAACAAATTAGAAACGTTATAGCACCTGTACTAGCTTACATAATCAATCTATCGTTTAAGCAAGGCATTTATCCAGACAAACTAAAAGTAGCGGTAATAAAACCAATTTTTAAAAAAGGGGACAGGACTGATCCATCAAACTACAGACCGGTAGCTTTAATAACAGTGCCCTCAAAGGTTTTTGAAAAATGCATGAACACTCGGATAGTTAAATTTATAACAAAGTTTAAGATTCTGCACCCAAAACAATATGGCTTCCAAAAAGGTAAGTCAACGGGACTTGCTGCGTTTAAACTTGTAAATGAAGTTATTAAATATGTAAATAACAAAGTCAAAACAATTGTAGTATTTTTTGACATGAGCAAAGCTTTTGACTTTGTGGATCACTCAACACTACTAAAAAAATGTGAAGCTTATGGGATTCGTGGAATAGCTTTAGAGTGGATTACAAGCTATTTAGAAAATAGACAACAATTTGTGCAGATCAAAAGTACAGATTCGACTTCTTGTCAAAAAACATGGTGCTCTGCTACAAAATTTAATCGCAAAGGTGTTCCCCAGGGCAGCCTATTAGGACCCCTCTTATTTCTCATTTATATAAATGACTT
This sequence comes from Stenoptilia bipunctidactyla, assembly GCA_944452665.1. NCBI lineage: Eukaryota > Metazoa > Arthropoda > Insecta > Lepidoptera > Pterophoridae > Stenoptilia > Stenoptilia bipunctidactyla. The sequence continues at coordinate 2,311,155 of OX101744.1, read as the reverse complement.
ACCATTAATTACAAATTTTGACATGACCCTTTATGCTGATGACATTTCAATTATAATTCCGGATAATAATATAAATAACAGTTTTAATGACATTATCAATACTACTATTTGTGACATTAATTGGCTAAGTGATAATAATTTGACGGTAAATATGACGAAAACTCGGTATATACAATTTATGAATAAAGGAGCAAAAAAACAAAGTTTGGACATAAAATATCAAGCGGAAACCATTAAAGAAACTGACTGTTACAAATTTTTAGGTATTACATTTGACGAACATTGCTCTTGGAAATTGCAAATAGACAGAGTTTGTTCCAAAATTAATAGATTTTCTTTTGTTTTGTGGAAACTGGCAAAAGTAACTAATAAAGAGACTGCGCTCAAAGCCTACCACGGTTACGTTGCCTCAATCTTAAGATACGGCTTACTTATTTGGGGCAACTCAGCTAATATAAATAAAGTATTCTTAGTGCAAAAACAATGCGTTAGAGCAATTGTCGACATTGATTCTTGGACTTCCTGCAAACCTTGGTTCAAGGCTTTAAAATTGTTAACGGTCCCTTGCTTACATATCTACGAAACTGTTTTATTTGTTAGGATGCATCCAGAATGTTTTACACAAAAAAAAGATGTATTAAATTTTAGCTCTAGACATGCAAACAAACTATGCCTCCCTAACATTAAAACAGAGATTTGTAGCCGTAATAGTTTCGTTTTGTGTGTTCGAATATACAATAAACTACCAGACAACATAAAGACATTGCCACTTAATAAATTTAAATCCACTCTGCATAGATGGCTATTGGAAAAATGTTTTTACAGTTTAGATGAGTTTCTCAGAGAAAAATGTATAGATATAAAGATAAATTAATTGTTCAATATATAATAATGTAAAACTATATTAATAAGAAGATAATGTGTATCTAAATATGGTAATATAATGAATATGATGTAGATGTGATTACCACAAATGAACATTATTATACATTAAATTAAAATAAATAAAATAGAATTACAATTGGAATTAGAACATAATAATTTTTACATTTGACATTTTTATTTCTGTAAAAGCCAATTATAATGTTATTTTCATGTTAATATTCTTTAGATCGTAAGAAATATGTTATTTATTGCATGCTGTATAACAGTGAAATATGAGACCTATATATAAGCCGACCATCAAAATGTAAACCATATTTGACGCAATAAAATGATTTGATTTGATTTGATATGAAACATGATAATTTGCATTTATTAAAATGAAATCGAAGTTGATTTTTTTTGCGAGATCTTGCAATTTAAATTGTTACTTAAATAAAAACCAATCATATTGTGGTTCAGATAATTGGACAGTTAAGTATTGCACTAGATCTTTATTCAAATAAAAGTAATTATAACATGACATTATGCTGAAATATCTGTAGCCGATGGCTCAAACACTATGGACTCAGCCCTTTGTGGTGTGGCCATGCAGAGTCTTTGCGGCCATGCCCCCTAATAAATACCATTGAAAATCATTCATTTATTTCATCCAAAACATACAGCCATCCTTACAGGTGCTTAACCTTATACAATGGCGTTGCCAATTAACAATTTTCTAAAACAACACAACAATGTAAACAAAACAAACAAATATAACACAAACAGTGAAAACACTTAGGTAATCATAATATAACTACATACATAATACGCTGCCTGAGTGAATTCATTCAGTGAACAGAAAAACAGATCTACGCGATCAGACACTGTGTTGAGTGTCCGCAAAGCTCGCGTGAATTGCGCGCGGTGTAACAGTGCGGTGCGCGCGCGAGGTATTAGGAACAGCGCTGACTGCCGACGTCTACCCACGTACCCATCCGGCACACAGAGCTGCATACATTCAAGTACGCCTGGGTTGTGTATTTTGCCACAAAGTACCCCAAATAGATATGCATTACAGTCTCTAGTCGGTAATACCCCACCATGCCCAGGACAAATAAGGTGGGATACAACAGTGGGTATCCAGGGTATACACGATAAATTTTCTTGAAAATAAATCTGCTAAATTTATTTTGTATCCGCTCCACCATCAACTTATATTTATCCTCATGTGGAGACCAAATAGATGAATTGCACTGGAGGTGGCTTTTTATCAATGCTTCATACAATGCTTTAAGAGCCATAGTATTCGTAAATTGATGTGCTTGACGTAGAACCAACCCAAGATTGCGATAAGCCTTTTTACATATTGCTTCAATATGTTTTCTGAAGCACACATTAGACGAAAAAGCTGACTCCTAAATCTCTTGCCTCTTAAACGTTGTTAACAATTTTCTTCTTTTAGTTAAATGACAACCAGATTTTATAGTATTTGGTCAAGAGATTATTTAACTCAGATACCATAGTTAAATGCAACATCATTGATTTAGAACACTCAAGACTTGTCTAGTTATATCTTGTCTCTTGTTACAGAATCTACCTTCAACTTAGATGTAAAACAAATATACGACATTAGCACGAAGGCAACTCAGTTCTTACCGGTAGCATTTTTAAATGCTGATCTTTATTACGGCAGGGATAACTACTTAAGTGAGATACATCTCGCCTCGGGTTTGATTCCTTTCCTCTTGAGTCTCCCAGCGTCCGAATCCGAGAATTTGGCGAGAATTTGCATGCTCTTGAATATCATATCCCTGGGCTATTACTCATTTGACAGGAAGTTGGAATGGGGCTATTTCACCACTTTTGCCGCGCTCTTCACGTATTTTGGAGCTAAACAAGTGGATTCCTTTATATACCCTCTTGGCTTGGCCCTGATGGAATTCTGTACCTACAAAATTGTTGGTTATTGAGGTGCCATTGACTTGAAGATGCAGCTGGAAATTGTTAAACGTAATCTATTAATTTGTATATGTTTTTATCCATAAAATATTAGTCAATATATTTGCAGTTTGTTTTTCCTTTGCTGATTTTTATATTTGAAGTTTTTAAGAGGAAAAGGATCATGTGGGTCATCTGATATTGATAATTTCCGGTTTAAATAACTGCCAAACCTTGGACGTTAGATGATAGATAAGTCACAGTGACTGTAATTACACTGCCTGTTCTGTTTTTGTAATCCCAAAACTGGATTGGGAAAAGCAGGGTTGGAAAAAGCAGGTCGGTGGTACCCACGCAGACGGGTTACGCTTTACAAAGCGGTTATACCTTACTTACTGATTGCTTTTGGGACGGCTGATGTATAGTTTGGGAAGCGAACAGGTCCAAACTAGCTCAAGTCGGGATTTTAGGGCTCAATACGTATGTGATTATATCGCGGTCAAACTTATTCACCTGTCTTTCTTAATTTTTTTCGAATTCGCAATTGGTAGACGCAATGGAGAAGGTGGGACGAATAGACCCAGATTTTACATCAATTTATAATTGCAATGGATAAAGTTGGACCCCTTGACGTAAAATTTCCATTTCAGCGCATATTAGGCTGCGATATAAAGCTGCGTTGTGAAAACTCATTATTCAGAACTCCCCAATAACAACCGTCGGGTAATGGGATGAGGCCTGCCATCCCTTTTCTTGGAAGCGAGAACAGCAGTTCCTATACCTGTACCGATCTGCGTCTACCTCCACGGATTAGTCCGTAACGCTTCTTTGTGTAAACACCCTTTCGGACTATAAGATCGTGAGACGTAACTCTCGGGGAGGGATGCAGACGATGCTGTTTTATAGGGTTTAGATGGCGATAAAATTAATATCTCCAAGTATTTTAAATCTTATATTTGCATGTTAATAAAATAGCAAGCGGTGAATTTAAGTAGTTTTTCAACACTTTATTGCGATTCAACAGTTGATTTTACGATTTTTTTTTATATTCTATGCTGATACATGATAATACAATGCTGATCTGTTACGTGGTTTAAGCAGATATCAATAATTTTGCTAAAAAATATTGCGTTAAAACGTTACCTAGAAGGTAATTTTCTTATTACTTTTTCTTTGGGGCAAAGATCGAACAACTTCAAACCAGGTTGCTTAAAACAGTTCAAGAAAATAAGAGTAGGTACGATTGGATAAATTTGACCATTCGTTACTCAGTTTTTTATACTTGTCCCGTCAGCCAGGTAACAAATAACGGCTGCTGATTTAGTTATACAATATTGGGTGGAGAGATTATGTCACTGAGATGTAGCAAAGATAAATAATAGATCTAGAAAACCCAAGTCATGTCTCCTTATATCTTGTCTCTTGTTACAGAACCTACCTTCAACGTAGATGTAAAACAAATATACGAGGTTAGCACGAAGGCAACTCAATTCCTACCGATAGCATTTCTGAATGCTGATCTTTATTACGGCCACGATAACCACTTAAGTACGATACATCTCGCCTCGGGTGTGATTCCCTTCCTCTTGAGTCTCCCAGTGAAAGACAGCGAGAACATTGCGAGAATCTGCATGATCTTGAACCTCATATCCTTGGCCTATTACTCATTTGACAGGAAATTGGAATGGGGTTATTTCACCACTATTGCCGCGCTGTTTACATATTTGGGAGCTAAACAGATGGAACCTTTCATATACCCTCTTGGCCTGGCCGCGATGGATTTCTGTTCGTACAATGTTGTTGGTTGGTAGTTGTTTTCTGGAGAATTGGAAATTGTTTAACGAAATCTAATAATTTGTATGTGTTTTTGTTTATAAAGTAATTGTCAATATTCTTTTTTTTTTTATTTTTACATTTAAAGTTTTTAAGAATTATTGCAGAGAGGAAAACGAGCATTTATGTTATCTGATGTTAAGTATCACCCATATACGAAAGTTCAGGGGAACTATAGGTGATTTACCAACCTGGGACATTAGGTGGAAAATTTCGGTGCCTATGATTACACTGCCTATCGTGTCTTCATTAAAATTCAAATAAATTTATTTTACTTTTCGAATTACGGATATAGATCCAGAAAAACACATTCAGTGGTACCTACGCAAAAATATCTTTCAATAGTAGGTTCTGTATGGACTGCTGACTGCTCTTGCAATATAAGAAGTCCTAGATTCTTAGTCAGTCTAGTTTGGGAAGCGAACATTTCATTTGGATATACAGGGTGTCCCGTAAATAGTGGACCAACCGAAAATTCGAAATATAAGGGGTTGTCTAGAATCCAAAACACCAATTTTTTTCCTAGGCTAAGTAGTTTTTGAGATATACCGATTTTGAATATTTACAGGATTTTCCCCTACTGCGTGCAGAAAATGTATCATACCCTTTTTTTCATGCACTTTTTTAAAATTTTTATTTCTGCAGTTAGTTAAGAAAAGATCAATCTCTCTAATTAATTTGTAATTTGTGAGGGATTATTGGTCATCTGTGAAAATAAAAGCTAAAACATAATTTTAAAATCCTAAAATTTATAAACTAATTTTGAAATGATGCTGGTGTAAAAAAAAAGTATGGCGGCTTTAGTGAACTTTTTTTTTGAAAACAGCTACAATTTATACAAATTTCAAAAAGGTATAAAAGTGTACAAAAAAAATAAAGAAACATATTTTTTTTACGATAAAACCATACCAAAACCCACTTAGTCTTAAATATCTTTAATGATTTTATTTCTTATTTTAAGATCTATGAAAAGATGCTGGCTGGATACTGGATATGGAAAACTTTATTTTAAACCAGGCATAAAACAGTTCAATTAATTCAAGTAAATAAAAAAAAACATATTTTTTAATACAGTTGCTCAAAAAGTGGCGTATTGCAGGGACGTTTAGCGTTCGGGATGTGGGCTATTACACACTTGTGCTTTTTCTTTACCTTTTCCGCACTCGTGCGTTCTCTTTCCCAAATGTCAAAATAATGTCTATTAAAAAGAAAAAATCAACCACGAAGTTTTTACTAAAAAAAAATTCATAGAAGTTTTTACGATTCATGCAAATATTTCTGAAAAGAAGCTACTAATTTGTTTCAATATCAGATATAATGATTTGATGGAATGAGTTAGGTTAGGTTTCATTTCATTTTATCTCATTAAATTCATTTTCATTTCATGTCAATACAAAAATCTACTAAAGACTTGGCTGTATGGGCATTGTTCCCTTTGCCTACCCAGAATGGGTAAACGAAACAAAAAAAAATCTCTGTTTATAACCTTTCACGGCTGGCGCCATTTTGTATATTTTATAAAATTGCTTAATTTTTTCGCAACTGTATTAAAAATAGTCGCTCAGTACACGTGCGGAACCGTCATTGCAACTCGTTCCGACTGTCAACCCTCGCCTTCGGCTGCGCCTCGGCTCGTGTAGACATTTGTCGGAACTCTTTGCAATGACAGGCTTTCCGCACTCGTAATGAAATATACTATTTCTTAATTGTTTAAATTGTTCAGTTATTATATTACACATAAACAGGATTCGATTATTCTCAATTTCTGAAAATGCCCGCTGTTTTTACTGCTCATGAATACGCAGAAATCTATTTTATTTATGGTTTATCTGATGGTTATGCTCAGGAGGCCGCACGTAGATATCGTGTGCGGTATCCAAATCGCGAATGCTATCTCGACCATCGAGATTTTCTTCGCGTCTCAGTAACGCGTATTTGGAGAGTCGAAGCTCTGGCGTTACCAGGCGTGAAGGAAGACGTTACGAGATCCTTCTACTAGCATTAGCCGTGTTTCTAGACGCACGGGTATCGCTACAAGTATGGTACATAGAATCTTGAAAATAAACCGCATGTCGCTTGGATTTCTGAAGGGAGATGTTGCGCCAGTGCAGACAAGATCCACGGTTTTTTGATTCAATTTTGTGGAGTGATGAATCTTGTTTTAAGAGAATGGGCGTCTTTAACATGTACAACCTTCATGAATGGGCCGTCGAAAACCCCCATGCAGTAAGGGAAGATAGATATCAGCACCAGTTTCGAGATAATTTATGGGCTGGGATACTAAACAGGCATCGGTCCATTTGAACTCCCACCACGACGGAGGCCATTATTTAAATTTTTTAAGAGTACATCGAGCTTGGTCATTTGTTAAATGATGCAGGTACCGAGGAAGTTCGCAATAGGATGTGGCTACAGCATGATGGTGCACCCGCTCACTACTCACGACAAGTAAGAAATCACTAAAACGAGTCGTACCCGAACCGTCTTATCCATAGACGCGGTGGTACAATCGAATGGCCACCACGCTCGCCGAATTTAAATCGACAATAGGTCTCTAATCCATATCTGAGTAATAATAAAAATACGTTTTAAATATTTTTTGTAGATTGTTATTGACCTTTTTGAAGTAAATTGTAGATATTTTAAAAATAAAGTTCACCAAAGCTGCCATTCTTTTTTTTTACACCAGCGTCATTTCAAAATTAGTTAATTTAGGATTTATAAAAATTACATGTTTTAGTTTTTATTTTCACAGATTAGCGAAGAGTAATCTTTTAAATGACAGGAACTTTGTATTTTTCCTTTGAAGGACTAGGTTTATTATTTGGTTTTTTGTTATTTGAACTTTCAATCGCTCAGAACTATGTTCAGAACTATGAACCTAATGGTTTATTCCACTTTGATATCACCCAGGTGATCAAAGTGGAATAAATATTACGTAGAATTTTGGTTACTAAATTTAAAGGAAATCTTAATCTGCATGTGAAGAACAAATAAAAATAATAAAAAAGCGCACTAATTTCAAAATATGACTTTAATGGCAAAAAATCGGCAATTTTTATAAAAAAATTTAAAAGTCGATTATGTCGAAAACGGTTATAGGTTTGGGGTAGGGTGTTTCATAGTGAAATAAGTTAGAAAAGATGGATACTATACGCCCTAAAAGGATCTAGGTCGACTTAACCAGTAACCCTGTATATATATATTAAAGTATAAGTGCGCGTTTGACCACATTCTCACCTGATGAGGTCGAAGATGAAAGCACACGGGCCTAGGAAAATTTCACATTTTCCTCATTCACAAAGTGTTGCCGGAACACATCACCGCAGGAGCAATTGTATTTGGCGGCAGATTTTATATGAAGCGTCGTCAGGCAGGCGTCCTGTATTTGACGCCTGGGAGGAGTCACGTGACGCCTTTGCTGTTTTCCGTGATTTGTTCAAGACTTTATTTATGATAATACACTCCTCATGAAACTACACCATTAATGGAAAGATATTATCGAGACCAGCAGTTTATACGGGCCCGCCTCAGGGCTCAATTCTTAGACCTTTCTTGTTCTTAGTGTAAGTACCTATATTAATGATTTGCCATAAAAGAGATAAAAGATAAAAGACAAGTCTTATTATTTGCTAATGTAGATCAACCTGCTCCTTAATGAACATTATTTTGATTGGATAAAAGTGGTTCTGCAGCATATTATGCCATTAAAGAATTCGAAATATATTTTATTAAAGTGATAAAAAATAATGAATAGCCTTTATTCAGCCGTCATTAATAGCCTTTTTTAACAGTTTTCTTATTATTTTACAAACTTATTATAAACTTATTAGGGACCATATTTCCGAATTCAAAATGGCGAAAATTTTGAAAAATAACATTGATGTACCTACTGCAATTGATCTGTTTTTTCTCTGCTCCTTGTGATAGAACGTAAGTTATCGTGTTTGCAGTTTATACTTTATTAGACCTTTTGAATATTATAACTGAAACTTTTGATTTCTCTGATGTCTGAGATAGTTTTTGAAGACAAAAGAAGTAATCGAGGTTAAGATGATATATTGATGCAACATGTGGTGTTGATAAATGGTTCTACGAATGGTCGTGAATACAACAGCTATCACGCAGTTTTAAAAGTGCATGCCGTCTACAGGATTTGGGGTAATCGTTACTTACAGCACTAGAACGGTAATTTAGATGTTTTAAACATGCTGCGGATTCCACTGAGGCACAGTACGCTTAAATGCTTCCAACATATGTGACAAACAGGACTTAATGCATGGTAAGTAAGATAAATTCTTTGTTACTCTTGGAACAGAACTATAGATGCGAAGAAGGTTATTAACGATTAACAGTTAATTAACCGCATTATATGCTTTTTACGGTTAAATACCACCGCGAGATGTCGCTAACGGATTGAAATGTGTATCGCATGTTGCGGTATGATGCCAGCTACGACTGGCAAAAAAAGTCGGTTGATATTCCCTATCTCAAAAACTTCTTCACTGATTTTGATGAAACTTATAGTATGCCCTAAGTTGAACAATACCTAGTACAACAAAAAAAGAATTACTTAAATTGGAGGTGCATTTCCGGAGATACCTATGCGAATATAAACATAAAAACATACATAAACTATTGAAATTTTTCACACTTGTTTAGACATTGATGTAGACTAACATATGTATACGAAAACTGGGCAATTCTGGAAATATCACGTACATACGGGTGGAATTGATAACCTCCTTTTTTGAAGTCGGCTAACAGGCAAAGAAAGTAAAACTTTTTCGTTTTCGCAACTGCATTTTATCGGTAGCTAACCATAAATTTGGTAAATTAACGGTAGCTAACGGGTTTTTTACAACTATAAACAGAAACTGATTTTTGAAAGCTTTACTAATTATAAACCTAGTTAATTATGTTGAATCTAGAATTATGCCTAGGCTTCACTTGGTTGTCCTTCCTGATTCTGTTACCGTACAGAAAGATGAAAGCCTACCCAAGTTTTCCTGCAGCTTCAAACAATCTCTTTCATTCTCAACTCGGCAGTATACAGGGTGACTGGTGACAACTTTTAGATAGTAAAGGAGAGCACTCTGTACTCGATTCTGGTCATAATTATGTAATAAAAGTAGGTAATAATTAATTTACCTATAAATTACTAGAATTACCTAAAAATAAATAATATAATTTCCCACCGTACAGATTTTAACAAAAGAAATCGAAATACAAATTGATTTTAAACATGGGCGGATCTAAGAAGACCTTTTGCAAAAATAAATCGAAACACCAATTAAAGACATGGGCTCATCCCGCTTCTGATGTGAGGAATGAGGCTTATTAAATGCGATAGAATAATCGCTATGCCGTTACTTAGTACTGAGAGTGTGGGCTTGGTTATAATACCGGCTTATTCACAGCACAATATTTATTCGCTGGTACGTCCGTCAATTACTTTACAGTTACAACTATAATGCTAGCTCAATTAATACCTAGCTACTATAAACCGTCCGCTTGAGATACGTCCGCACGCCTAGCCATGCTAGTTTGTCTTTCATATAAATTCAAGTTTTTAAAGGATACTATCGCCACCTAGTTGACAAGCCTCGAAGTATTTCAACTCTAAAAAAATGCGTTCGGTGTGGGTAGTTAAGTTCATATACTAGCTAAGATAACCTGATTTTTTTCATTTTGCCTGAAAAAAACATTGAGTGAGGAAAGTGTAACTCCTCCTGTCTTTACAGCGAAGGAATACGAGAACTTACGTGATGTGTTGGTGTTTTTTGTTGAGTAGTGACTCTGATAAGTTTTTTTGTGTGATATTGACACTTAGAAATGCCTCAAAAACTGTGCTGTGTTTCATCTTGTGCTTAAGCACTAATTGATTGTATGTTGTGAGGAACATAATGCGAAGATTAAGAATATTATTATAAAAAAAGTATTTCTTTATGTACAAAAGATTGGTGCCATGAAGTCAACAATTTGTTATGTGGTAAAACAGTAGATTGGGATGGAGAAGACATAATTAAAAAAATGGATAATAATTTTGTGTGTTGTTTTATTTTGACCACGATTTCTTTCAATTAATGCGCCCTTTTTAGATCACAAAAACCGTTTTGTCATTTTTATGGCAAAAATCGGAGAAATAAAAGGGGGCAAAGAATTAAAATTTTAAATGATTTTTAAAAGTAACTAGCACTACGTTTTTTCGGCATTCGAATGTTCGATTTAGTTCGGGGTAAGAGCGCTAGATGGCGCTAACGTACTTTTCAAGTCATAAGACGGCCATCTATACTTTAGTACTTATTCTTATCTATGCGCCTTAATATAAGTACTAAAGTATAGATGACCGTCTCGCGGTTTTCGCACTTTAGCGCCACACAGTATCCACTCCTGGAACCTTTTTGACCAAAGCAACTTTGGTCAAAAAGGTTCCAGGAGGTTTTGTATCTCAGACACTTAAATTTTTATTTTTATATTTGTGTTTGATGTAATAATTATAGGCCGTAGAATTGTTAGTCGTCCTAGTCAAACTCAATGCTTTTGCCACACAAAAAATTGTTCACCTGCTTGCACCAGTCATTCAAAATCAATTCCTTTTCTTAACTCACTATCTCACTACAAAGTCAGTATCTTATGTAAAAATATCACTTCACAAAAGTGAAATCTTCGATTCGAGATCGTGAAGAGGCGAGGAGTGAATATTCCACTCAACGTTATTTGCAGAAAACTAACAAAACTATATAACACACAGCAAAGTAATCAAACGCAATGAGCGCAAAAACTTATTTGGTTGAATACAAAAGTTCAAAACCGTTGAAGAAAACAAGCTGTGCGAAACTTTTTTTAAGTGTTGCAAGCATTTATGAAAAAAATACCAAAGCATATTCAATAAAATTATTATACGTCATTACTGTGGCATAATTACACAATTAATTACTTTTAAAACTTCAATTTATTTATTTATAATCAAATATAGATAAATTTTTCTCTTAGATTATATAAAAGAACTACCAAGTTTACATATTTTTCTCAACTGGCGGCATCACAAATATCGAACTCTTAAAAATACTAAAAGTTCCAGTAATGCCCGGCGCAAAGCGCCAGTAGTAATCGAATTTTGGTAATTGTTGGTAAGACAAACTAGCATGATCGTCTATCTCTCCCTTCCATCGTCCTACTTCAATACACCAATGCCGCTGCAATCGAATGTTAAACAGTCATTCATTGCATTTAGCGCCATCTATAACAGTACTACCAACATACTTCCGCTACCATGAAGTCATACAAACATCTTAATATCGCTAAATTATCGTTAGCGCCGACACGGCCATGCTGCGATGACACACGGCCTCGTGTGTTAATCTGAAACAATCATACCAAAGCGGCTGCGGCTCGGCATATCCCGACAATAAAGTCAGGCTAATTCTCAAAAGAAAACACACAAGTTTGAACTCGTTACATTATCAATCTTTAAGAGTACTCAACAATAAAATACCGTTTTAGTTAACCAAGTTCCAAGCACCATTAAGTAACAATTATCTTCAAATCAAACAAACATTGAAAGCCATTAATTTCGTCATTAACAACAAGGTATTTCGTTCGTGACTTACAACAATCAGATGTGCAACACAATCTTTTCACTCGAATTAACCAATGACTCCTTCAACACACTACCCAGAAACACTCTGGCGCAGTCACCACATTAAATCTCTTTCCAACAACTTTCCTTACAACTTCAATGGATACTTGTACTTTCGGCAACTTCAAAGCTTTAACCGTCACAGATTTTTAATTTTAGCTAGGGTGAGTGGCGGCAAGGTCGAACGGTTTTTTAATGAGATGAGTAGTGTTGTTTTTGAATCCTTGTGAAACACTACGTATTAATCAAAATTTAAACTTGATGTCTTGTGGATGACAACCAGAGAGTATATTTTTCAACTAGTTTGTTAAATTTCATTTACATCTATAAAGTAATGAATACCTACTATATAAACTTGCCATCGTCCTACTTCAATATATCACCAATGGCGCTGCAATCGAATTGAATCGAATGTCAAACATTCATTCATTGCATTACCATGAAGTCATACAAACATCTCAATGACTTATCGTTAGCACCGACATTATACATATGTAACTATTAACTTTACATAGAACTGTGTCGATCGCAGCACGTGACCTGGCACGGGGATCGCTGCCAACGCTAGCGTAACATATGTAGCAATACATAGCGGGTGGTGGTGTACGTGTGGTGGGAACACTACTATGTGCGTGTTGACTGAGGCGGCGGCTGGTCGGGAAAAGTGTAGTAATGTCTCGTTATTTATTTATAGGGAATTCTGGTAAAAAAATAAGTATCTACTTTTATTACATAATTATGATTAGAATTGAGTACAAAGTGCTCTCCTTCAATATCTGAAATTTGTCACCAGTCACTCTGTATAGAGAAAAGGTCCAAGGAACAAGCCCTGGGGGACACCTGAAGGTAGGCTTACAAAATTGGATCGTTTTTCGCCAATTACAACGGCTTGTTTTCGATTTCGAGTTTCGGTAGGATTTAATCCACCCGTACAAGTCACCGTGAATCCCTTAGTGATTTATTTATTTATTTTATTTACTACGTCAACCTGTGACTGCATTGCCCATATATTTCCATATCATTGATAAAAAGGCTTTGATTTGAATCTGTATAGATAGATCTACCCTACACAAAACCGTATTGTTCCTTAGGAATATTTTGTTTAATTGTATTTGATAGAAAATCCTTCAAAAAATTTTTAAGCCCTACGCTCTAAGACAGTGACGGTGGAGGCCGTGTGAGGCCATGTGGAGTCTGCAATGGTACTTTTGTCTGACTAGGGTGTCTACGGTTATGTAAATATTCGATGAAAGTAGTTATTAAAAGCATCAGAAATATTGTCGTAGCCTGTTATGTTTGTATATTTTTAATAGTTGGTTTGTTGTTTTCGTTTTGATTTCAAATATGACGCAATAATCAATCAACTTTCAATAGGAGAAGGTTCTCAATTCGTGTGTATGTTTTTTTCTTACTTTTGTGTCTTTGTTACACGATTTTTTGGACTATTATGAACTGAATTTGAATTTTCTTGTTTCATATAATAAAGAATACTTCAAAGATGGTCCCATATACATTTCATCTAGATCAATTGAGTCATTAAAATGAACATAAGGCTAAAACATGTAAGCCACTTTACAAAAAATAAAATAAACTCATAAAAATCTCATTTAATTAATTGTCACAGTGTATTTAACTTAAGGTTTTCTGTTATTACTACACCTATTACTTTGCGATTTGTTGTGGTTTAAACACGTCTCTCGAGGCAAACTTTTCTTCTACCAATTTCTATTTTATATCTTTTTTTGAAGCTTCTTTTTTTGGAGCTTCTTTGGCTCTGGCTGCATCTCGTGCTCGTTTTCTATCTTCATCTTCGTGATGTTTAGCAATATCTACCATGAACCTACCCACACACAACTCCATTATGGATAGGGAAAGAGGATATAAGAAGCTTATGCTACACTTGGTTCCCAAAAAACTTATCATGGCAGCACCAGCGGTATAGAAACCCCAAGTTTGTCTGTGATGAAAAGAGTAGACAACTAATGATAACACATTAAAACTTAAGCAAAGATTAGCTAGTCGATCCTCATCTTCCATCTGGACGGAGATTAGAAAAGACAGGAGTCCAGTGAGGAGGTGGAATCCACTGATGTGTAAATCATGACTATACAAGTCTGCGTTCAAGCAGGCGAGTGATAGAAAACGAGTCAACTTACGACTGATCTCATAATGTATTGCAACGTCATGTTGATACTTTGAACCGTCTAGTGTACCTGAAAAGAAAAGGAGTAGTAAGTATAGTACACCACCGACAAGTGTTTCACTTCAACCAGAACTATCTGTGGTTGTGGATTATTAAAGTTGTGGTTGCACCCTGAAGATCCCTTTGGTTGAAGCGAAACACGGTGGAGGCTTGTGGTGCGAGTAGTGTTCCGAGAGTGTGTTAGTTGTTTTCATTGCCCGGATTGCTTCTGGAGAGACGGAGGGCGTTGTACCAACGTACTTCACTCGTGCTTTAGTCAGTATATTTTTTAACCAAGAGGTCTTAAGTCGCCAAGATCTACTGGCTCAAACTAGAGACGAAGCAAATTAGTGTATTTCATATCCAATACATATGGTATGGGAAATCCACAGCTATGTTCCACTAATGTGTCATCTATTTTTTAATATCTTCTTTTGACAGCCGCCGTGACTCAGTGGTCGAGTGTTTGGCTGCGGCGTGTGAGTTCCTGTGTTCGAGTCCCAGTCGACTCAGTTTAGGAAACGAATTTTCCAAACTGGCTTGAGTCTGGCTATACACTGGGATACCTCCTAGTTCCACTCCATACCAAAAGGTCATATAAAATATAGCTTTGGGAGAAAAACAAACTTATTGGTTGATAAAATCTCATTTAATTAATTGGCAATGTCAATGTCTGTTTAACTTAAGGATTTCTGCTGTCACAAGGTAACTCCTGTTACTTTGCACGACATTTAAGATATTGTTTTTATACATCTCTCGAGGGAAACCCATCTTCAACAAATTCTTATTTCTTTTCTTTTCTTGAAGTACTGGCATCTTGTCTGTCTGCATCTTGTGAGCGTCTTCTATCTTCGTCTTCATGATGACGACCAACATCTGCCATAAGCTTAGCCACACACATCTCCATCACGGATAAGGAAAGAGGATACAGAAAGCTAATGGAAGACTTGGTTCCCAAAAAACCCACCATGGCAGCACCAGCGGCATAATAACCCCAAGTTTGTTTGTATTTAAAAGAGTAGGTAACTAATGATAACACATTAAAACTTAAGCAAAGATTAGCTAGCTGATTCTCATCTTCCATTTGGATGGAGATTAGAAAAGACAGGAGTCCAGCGATGATGTGGAATCCACTTATGTTTAAATCATGACTATACAAGTCTGCGTTCAAACAGGCGAGTGATAGAAAACGAGTTGCCTTTCGACTGATCTTATAATGGAATGCAACGTCATGTTGATACCTTGATGCACCTATTAAACCTGAAAAGAAAAGTAGTGGTAAGTATTTTATACCACTGATACGTGCTTCACTTCAACCATTAGCATCTTCAATTGTGACTTTTCGGAGATGTTGTTGCTCTCTGAAGATGCTTTTAGTTGAAGCGAAACACGGTGAAAGCTTTTATTACGGGTTTTAGTGTTCCAAATGTAAGAAGGAAATTAGTGCATTTTTCAATTCAATACATTATGGGGAATGCACTTAACAACCCTTTTCAAATGCACAGTTATGTTCCACTACCGTAGCACCTATTTAAATGTCAATCTTTGACGGTCTCCGTGGTTCAGTGGTCAAGTGTTCGGCTGCGGCGTGATAGGTCTTGGCTTTGAGCATCAGGCGGGCCAGTGTGTGAAACGAATTTTCCAAACTGATGCCTCCTACTTCCGCTGTGTGGTCTCCAAAACACAAAGTCATATAAAAGTTAACTTTTGGACAAAAACAAACTTATTGGTTGATACAAATCTCTTTAATTAATTGGCAATGACAATGTGTGTTCAACTTTAGGATTTCTATTGTGGTAACATAACACCTATTACTTTGCATGACATTTAAAATATTGTTTTTATACATCTCTTGACGTAAACCCATCTTCTAAAAATTCTCATTTCTTTTCTTTTCTTGAAGTACTAGCATCTTGTCTGTCTGCATCTTGTGAGCGTCTTCTATCTTCATCTTCATGATGACGACCAACATCTACCATAAGCTTAGCCACACACATCTCCATCACGGATAAGGAAAGAGGATACAGGAAGCTTATGGTACACCTGGTTCCCAAGAAACCCATCATGGCAGCACCAGCGGCATAAAAACCCCAAGTTTGTTTGTGCTTAAAAGAGTAGAAAACTAATGATATCACATTAAAACTTAAGCAAAGATTAGCTAGCCGATCCTCATCTTCCATTTGGACGGAGATTAGAAAAGACAGGAGTCCAGCAATGAGGTGGAATCCACTTATGTTTAAATCATGACTATATAAGTCTGCGTTCAAACAGGCGAGTGATAGAAAACGAGTTGCCTTTCGACTGATCTCATAATGGAATGCAACGTCATGTTGAAACGTTGATGCGTCTATTATACCTGAAAAGAAAAGTAGTGGTAAGTATTTTACACCACCGACACGTGTTTCGCCTCAGCCAGAAGCATCTTTACCTGTGACTTTTTGGACACGTCGTTACTCCCTGAAGATGCTATTGGTTAAAGCAAAACACGGCTGAAGATGGTGCGGGTTGTAGTGTTCAAAATGTGTGTTAGTTGTTTTCGTAGTGGACTTCTTGAGAGGGAGGGCTATGCACCAATGCACGAAAATCCTGCATCACTAGTGCTTTAGTATGTTAATGTTTATAATGACTAAGTATATTATCAATATACACAAGGCCAACGGATCTTAAGCCACTGAGATATACTGGCTCTAGGTTAAGATTTAAAACATTAGTGAATTTTATGTCAAATATATTATGAGGAATGCTCTGAGCAACTCTTTTGGAATGCACAGCTATGCTCCACTATACAATGGAATATTTCATTCTCATTTAAATTATTGAAGGCCTGCACGCTTTTCTATATGTCAGTTCGGCTTCCAACTGCGGGTCTCATCTACTTTGGAAGAAACTATCATAAGTTTTTCAAACACGTGGAGGCCTTCATGAAAATAATTGTGGAGAAAAGTGGGAATTCCAAACTTCAGCTATCCCAACAATTCTTTTCTCCTTTTAAAATTCAAGAATACATAGAGGCTAATGTACTCAGCAATAAATAATATTGTACAGTGTACAGTGCATGTCGTACAGTGAACTTAAATGAATTTTAAAAATTGATCAAGTGAGGTACTTATCAATAGTTCTAATCCCTACAAGCAGGACTCTGTGAATAGTTCCTGGTTTAGTGGTTTTTCAGCTTGCTAGTGTTAACCAACACTTTTTTCTCGACTACTTCGAATTTGTAAGAAATGTTCCTAGGTAATAAATAAAACATATTAACATAATTCCCGGCACTACATGATCTTAATGATAAGAATATCGTACAAGACCGCATAATATAAATAAAACTGATAATAAGTAGGCATTAAAAATATATTGTAACGTATGTTAGATAAATAACTGAAATAGTATTTACCATGCTTTTCACACACATTATATAAAATATATAAATAAAATCCCCAGACAATCACACCGACTACATGGCCTTAAAGTAAGCGAAGCTTGTGTTATAAGATACCATGTAGCAAACTAGGGGGGAACCAAGAATATAAATACAGATAACCCAGACCCGGAACATTTTCTTTTTTTTGAACCCGCAACCACTGGCGTCTCAGGCAGATAGGTTTATCCCAACGCCACAGTGGTCGTCAAAAACACTATTCGGATCTTATACAGCCCAATGGGATAATCATTAACACTATTTTATCTTTCACAGGTCGCTGCATAAATTAAATAATTTTGGAAGCCATAGTCGAAGATAATGATGTTGGCCATACCGCATACCGGTATGAATTTCTGTATATTTTTTTCTGTATGACGTCATACCGTTAAATTAGGTGTATTTAAAAATAACAGTACAGGAATTCAAACTGAAATAAATGGTGTACCTTTTTTATTATTGTAGCGGATAATTAAGAATGTTTGATAGTTTAGTTGAAGCCTATGGAGCGTAGGGACATATGCTGATCTATACATTTCGGTACAGAAAGTAAATTGGTTAAAATATTTTTGTACTAAAAACATGTACAGAAATTAATCCGGTATACATTATTTGGGTATTTATATAATTGAGTTAAATTTTAATAACTTGTACAGGTATTGAGTTTGATGGGGCAGTGTACTAAGATACTAAGGTACTGAAATTTCAATGGTACTATTTAAAAATTTTATACCATCCCTGTTTTAAAAGATGCTACACGCAGGGTACAAAAAATCAAAAATCGGACTGAAGCTTCTGAAGTTAAAGATGAAATTAAAATTGAGCTAGCGCAGTCTAGTCCTACTACACGTAAGAAGAAAACAGTCCGGGAACACAATATTATGCTACCGTAAAGAGAAATTTGGGAACAGCCACATACTGTCTCATTACGGAGACCTGAAAGTGTATAATAGAAGACAAGGTTCGAAGAATCGGAAAGACAGTTTAAAAAATAATCCTGGCTTTGGTAAAAGTTATACCTATATGCCTATTCTGTTGTAGCTTTTAGGTGATACAGTAAATAATGTAACAGTTCTGACTAAATCAATGAACACCCATGTCCACATTGGACTTTCGTAGATTTCTAACCACAACCTTTCTACTGAAGTACTGCCAAAATAAAAATGAAGAACATATTCTTGTATGTAAGCAAAGGAGATTTCAATGTGTTGTTTGTAAGAATAAAACGCACAATCAATCTACACGATAAGTGCTTTAACAATTCCATTATTAATCTACTTGATTTATTATTTTTGCCGTCAAATTATTATAGTTTCTTATAGTTAGGTAACTAGCAAGTTTCATTAATTCATACTATTTTCCAACTGTCACCAGCGAGTTATTAAAAATACACTTTTTTCTATTAAAAAAACTTATCTTTTACTCAAGATGATTTTGAGTAACATTTTCTTTTACCACAAACTTTCATGACCTAAATAGTTATGGGCATATACACAAAGGTTGTAAAAGGTAAAGGTTGTCAAAACGAACGAAGCAACGATGCGGTAACTCTTCACGATTATCTTGAAAATAACCTTTACAAATCATCGCACCAGCAATTATATTTTTCAGCAACTTTTTTATGAAGTGTGTTTGGTAACCAGATCTCCTACCTGCACATTTGGTAAGGGTTGAACTCGTATCTGAAAAAGCTTTCTTAAACTTATGATAGGTACCTGTTATACGTACATTTTGTATTAATTATTCCCAAAACTCCAAACACAAAGAAGTTGCCATGCATTCCAGGATTAACACACACGCCATGGGCGCCACCAAAGATGCCGTGACTTGACGTACAACATAGGAGTATATTAGATAACGTTGTACTAAGGTCATCAGACATATGTTTGTTTGGAAGACGTTAAACTGTTATAAAAATTATATCATAACAAAATCAACTATAAACATTTCTGAACAGTCTTGTCTAAAATGTTGTAATGACACTTTACCTAAAAGTTCTGCCGTCATTCTGCCAACGACAAGAGCATTCAGTGTTTTTTATTGTTAAAAAGAATGTTTATAAACTCATTGGTTGATTAGTCCAGGTCTAGTCTCGTGAAAACACAATTTAAACACCGTGTCGATGAACCAATGACTAAAGAATTAGTGCCTTTAGTCGTTGCGGTGAACGGACGCAAAATCTCAGACATCCCAACGTATTTTACCGTAAAAATTCGTAAACGATTAAATTAAATTTTCGCGGATTATTAACGAAGCCAATCTTTGCTACCTATATAATGTTATGTTTCCTCCGGTTTTCTTGCAAATAAAAAGTTATTCCGCTCGATTATTGATATAATGAACATGTTTCACTATAAAAGTTAGTTGGTAGTGTTGTTAGTTCATTAACCTCTAAAATTTACAACGACTCGGTTAAAGGAAAGTGCTCAAAAAAAACCAGATCCGGGGAAAACGAGATGTAGATCTAAAAATCAATACTAATAAGTAATAAAAGAATATAGTAATAAAATAGACGTATCAAAATATAATAATACTTTGGTTATGGAACCGATGGGGTAAACCTATCTGCCTCAGACGCCTGTGGTCGCGGGTTCGATTCCCGCACGGAACAAGAAAATGGTCCGCGTCTGAGCGTTTATCTATATGTATTTTATATTCTAGGTTCCTCCCTAGTTCGCTACATGGTATCTCAAGACACAAGCTTTGCTTACTTTGAGGCCATGTAGTTGGTGTGATTGTCTAGGGATTCATTTTTTTAAAGAGTGGAGAAGATTCCACCTTTGATTCTGAACAAACTACTTTCAGGTTTTGCGTCTTTTCATTACCACGTTTGTATATCTTCGAACAATATTTTAGAAAGTACTTTGATTAGGCACTTCATCGTGTAATAGATAGAAGCAATATCTGGGTCTGGGATGGTCAGCAGGTATAACATAGATATAATTTTCTACTTTAGAAATGAGAAAAGGAGGCGAACAATTAAACCATTGTCGTTATGATGACTGCTCTAACATAAAGATGAGCTTTTGTTCCTTATACAACAGTGCATAATCTATGTAGTTATTTGACCTATCCTTAAAGAAGCGGGTGAAGTGAAGATGTTTCAGTGGATATCAGGAGGGACAAGGCAAGATAAGTTCCGCGACAGCCTCAGTGCACGTGATATCGTTACCTTGCTGATTCTGCGACTCCAAAACACTAGCTTTGCAGGATTTTCGTGCGTTGGTTCACCGCCCTCCCTCCCTCCCTCAAGAAGCAAGGAATGCAACGAACATTGCTGGAACACTACAACCCGCACCACAAGCTATACCGCATATGTCGGTATCATTATAATGAGTCTAAAGTTGAGGATTTAGTAAATAATAAAAAAGGGACTGGAAAAAAATTCCAAAAATTGGGACTTCAGGCATTTACTGGTACACGCAGGTGGCCAATACATGTTTTTTTTCTAAATACCTGTTTATGGTGCTGTCTTTGCTATCTGCTTATAGCAGACAACAAAGAACATAAGACGTATGTATGCGTTTATTTTGAAGTTCATAAGTAAACTCAGTGAGCATTTCAGCAGCGCTCTATCACGACAGACAGCCACAACAAGCTCCAGCAGGGGGATTATACATACTCCAGGTGCATCGGAGCAAATCGTATTGATCGAGAGAACTACCAAAAAATCAAAACATTTGAAAATTGCGATATTTGTGAAGGAAAAAAACGCCAAAAAACGCCATTATTGGGGAACAATGTTTTTGCTGACCTATTTTCTTAAGAATGTAATTTTTATAACAATTTTCGCCATATGATTATTATCTTAGCAATGTTATTTTGTATATGTAAAACTACACGCATACGGGCGGAAAGGACCCGACAATCTGACCAGTCGGTCGAGGATCAGGTCAGGAGAGTCAGAAAACGGCGAACGACTCGGGCAGTGTCGAGCAACACTGCTTTTTGCATGCGCCCCTGGAAGCGAACCACCGACAAATCACAGACTCTCAAAGTGTCTAACCAGAGTGGCTAGGGTCCTACAAAAAGTTGCATTTCGTACTTTCGTATTAATACTTTTGAGATTTAGCAAATAACAACAAAATCTTATTCTACGGATAGCTTGTCTGCGAATTGAAAACAAGCAAAATCAAGCCAGCTCTTCGATACAGCGCCAGTAACGAAGCGTGTACAGTCCGTAGCGAGTCGGTCTAATGCACGCCGCGGGACGTCCATTGCTGGCTCCCTAGGTCGACAATTTCATTAGCTCGCTAGACACACTGACTTGTATATGATGTTGGATTAAGGGTTGACCTGCTATCGCGTAGAGTAAGAATTTTATTATAATTTTTAAAACCCGTAAATTTGGCCGTTGTTTATCTATTGCTTTTTTGTGAGAGGTATATTGAAAATCGACACAGTTATACGAAATAATTGAATTGGGTTCCTACTTGGATGATAATTTTGATTTAGTGTAAAAGTAATTCTTAAATCTTCTGAAATGAATAGTGGATTTCTATATTCAATGTTAATTTCTTTGATTCGATATTTTATTCATTAATTATTTTTTTGATTTATTTATTGAATAAAGGACTTTTTTCCTATGATGTAAAATGATCGTGAAGAATGTGGTGTCACATGTTTATCCATGACAAAACCTATTCGTCTATTGAAAGACTGCTATAATAGTAGTCAGGAAAACAGACGCAGGCATTTCAGATAGGTTATAGATCTTATCTTTTCCAATACTTTCTTGATCTTAGATTTAAAACAATACCATGTTTCAACGTTGACATGATAAGCAAATCTAGATAGCTGGTTCCTTAGATTGCAAGTTCAGTTTGAATATGTTTTTATTACTAGAGATTAAGTCCGCGACTTACGTCAATATAACCTGATGGTAAATGAAGATGATACTCAAAGAAGGAATGGCTTTTAGTAAAATATTACTAAAACACATCAGCGCCGCGCCGGGACGGTGACAAGATTGATAACTGGCCTTCTTGCGGACCTTACCTAGGGAATAGGGAACTCATCACTCGCTTATCCAGAAGTGGCAGGGCTATTCTTATCCGACCCTACAGCCATGTAAGATATGATAGACGTATCATAATGAAGTTTATAACATATTTGCTCGTAAAGTGGTTGTAATTACACCAATTTCAATATCGTAATGTATCTCATTTCGTACTTGTGCGATAATGTAATGTAAAACGCACGTGTTTTTTTTAAATTATAATAAATCTGTAGAGAGGTCAATTCTGTACATGAAATATTTTTTCAAAATAACTATCAGGGGGTGATTAGTGATCGATACTGATGCCAAAAATGCAATCAGTAAAATTTTTGTCTGTCTGTCTGTCTGTATGTTCCTTATAGAAACAAAAACTACTCGACGGATTTTAACGAAACTTAGTAAAATTATTCTTCATACTCCTGGGCAGGTTATAGTATACTTATTATCACGATACAATCAATAAGAGCAGAGCAGTGAAGGGAAATGATGAAAAAACGGGAGAAGTTACTTCATTTTTTAAGCTTCCGTCGCGTGTGCAGCCTTAATGGTTAAAGCTACATAGAAATCATGTATGACAGAAATATTCTTCATAAAATTATATAAAAAATATCCCACAACAGTATATATATCTATATTTTATGGTTGACTCACAATAACACGTGTAAATCCCGATAGCTTAACAGTTCGGAGCTTTCTGATTATATTTGTTTACTCTTACGTTTATAATACTCTCACTCATCCCTAATTATAAAAATAAACATTATTACCTATTCAATAAAAAAAGAATCATAGAAATCGGTATAGAAACACCAAACTTATACATGAAATACGCTAATAACCCATCGCGCGTGAATACTGAATGATATAGGGATTATTTTTGCGTAACGGTTGCCGCGCTCGACGCGGCTCGCGGCGGTAGGGTATAAAAAGGCGGGAGGCGAGCGCAAGCTTTTGCGCGATTTAATATAGGTAGGTACAGAAGGAACAAGCGTTACATTAACTGTCAAATTTCCCCAACCAATTTTAACTTATTATCGAGGGCATAGAGTTCAAATTCAAGTAAAAAAATTTGACAGATTTGTAACGCTTGATGTACTGCCTTCTGTACATACAGAGATAAAATGGAAATCAAGGTTTTGTTTATTTCATGATCGTTTCTGCCTCTTGGAAGTGAGAAACCGTAGATTTCTTCGGAATAAAAAGTAACGTAAGTATGTGTTAACTACTATACCAAATTACATTAATATTGGCTTAGCCGTTTGGCAGTGAAAAGCAGCCATACATAACTATAGGTAGTATTGTATGTACACTGATAATGGCTGGATGGATGGATTTTTGCTATTCTTTCACGCAAAAACTACTCAGCTTTACCTAGAATAACAATAAGCTAAGTATAATTAATAAAGATATTGCATGAATTAAGTAAAATTGAAGGCATTAAATAAAACACTTTTTAACCGGATTAATGGCGTATAATTTATATTTTACATTTTAACTCGACATTTCGGTGTCTTTGCAGACCCCGTGGTCACGAGCGACTGTTAAAATTTAAAATGTAAATATACGCGATAAATCCGGTTAAAAGTGTTTTATTTAATAGTCATACATAATAGTTATCGCGAAAACTTAAGACAATATTTGTGTATAACGCTATGTACCTTTGTAATGTACCTAATAGATAGTTACCTACCTATGTTTGTGGTAAAGAGTTATTCATATTATATGGGCGAAGATTCTTCATTTTCATTTTTGTTATTAAAGATAGTAAGGACCTCGGAGAAGAAAATAACCTACTCGAAATACTAATTCAATACAGACCAAGTCGCGGGCATCATCTATGTAATAGGTATACCTACCTACCTATACTTTTTCACAAAGCTAGGTGAAACTGCGGATCATTGCTTTGTTGTAACAGTTTTTGAAGTAATTCTGTGTGTTTATCTATCAGTAACGCTTTCACAGCTAAACTACTTAGTCGATTTTGACGAAATTTAGAATAAGGTAAGTTTTAACTTCAAGGAGGATATAATAATAGTATTTATCCAACTCTAATAAACGGTATCCACGCGGACGAAGTCGCGGGTCACAGCTAGTTTTTAAATAAAGTTTTAAGATACTCCGTCTAAAAATGAACGATACTTTTAAAAATCTTAGCAAAGAGGTTTTATGTCAAGAAAGTGGTCAATATTTTATGAATAAAATTAACTTTGGGAAATAAAATATAACAAATAAACATTTAATTCTTTAATTTAATTAATTTTGACAATAAATTACTACCATTTATCTGTAACAAAAACACAAAAATATTAATTTACTTTATTAGTAATACTGGCTGTTTTTGTACCTTTGCCTAAAAAAACGTTGATGCGCGTGCATCGCTTATCTGTGGACAAGTAACAATCACTTTTAAAAATTGTTCAAATTTTATAACTGCTTTAACAATTAATTAAAGAGTTATTCGTTTAACAAAGTCAGAGTTTTATTAATTTCCTCGTAAATATGTTATAAAACGACGTATGACATACGTGCGCTTTGAAAATTATAGCCTCAGCTTCCTTGTAGCCCTCGCCGATGGCTCGGGCTAGTAATATCGCCTCGGCTGTAATTTTCAACTTACCGCACTTATATCATAATGTACTATTAGTTTATACTTAGATTTTATTTTATTTGAAGTCTCTACAGACTATAAGGGCCACGGGCAAAGGGACAGACTCTACGATCCATATCCCAGCGGAGACCGGTTTGTTGTCAACGCGAGCTTACTTAGTAAATGCGTTTGTCAATTCTCTCATTGTTTATATTGCTGAATCTGAATACAAATCCCTTTGTTAGACCTTTAAATTATTGTGAAAAGGAAATAAATCGGAGTAGGTAAATAAGATTTTTTAATAAGTATCAGAAGAATGTGTGGTTTAACGAAGCAAGCGAACGAACTCACGATTACCGCTGGTTATGATCTACCGAATTTATCATTTATATTTTACACTAGCCACCGCGCGCGGTTTTACCCGCGTTACTTTTGATTCCGTGGGAATTTCGGAATAAAGCCTATAACCTTCCTCAAGAGTTGGGCTATCAAATGCAAAAATAATTTTTCAAATACCACTTGTAGTTTCTGAGATTAGTGCGTTCAAACAAACAAACAAACAAAAGAACAAACTCTTCAGCTTTATATATTAGTATAGATTATAGATTTTAACTTGACGTTTCGTGTCTCTACGGACCCCGTGGTCACGAGCGACTGAGTCTATAGACACGCAAATCCGAAAAATTCGATTGAAGGGAGTTTTGTTAAATATTATTAGATACTCGTGAAAATTTGAGACCATATAAAATACGAGTACAAGATTGTTTCGTAGTAAATAGAAATCAGGATTTTTTTTATGACAAGGCTCATAATTAATGTTATGCTCATAGTGTTACTAATCAAGGACAAAGCATTGAGATTTATTATTGAATTACTAACGCTAAAAATACGCTACGAAGCATATTAATATAATTCCGTGGACGACCTTAAGTTTGCGCTTTCATACGTTTACTAGTACCTACTTAAGACCGCTCTAGTAAATTAAGAAAGTGATTTATTAATATGGGACCTAAATATTTAGTTTGTTTCAAGTAGCTTTACTGAATATGGAGCATTTAATGGGCGCAATGCAATAATTGAATTTCAAAAGAGGCGTTTAAGTTACATCGGAATTTACAGTTTGTACTTGGCTGTTTGAATGGAATTGTGCAGTAGGCATGTTATGTTTGAAGTCCTTGAAAAAGGCAAACCACAGGCCTGAACTGAGCCAACTTATATTATAGGTACCTGCATATTTTGATTTTGTTTATAAAGACAGTGTACCCAGGGTTAACTTTTATCAACGCATCACGTTTTGTAGGCAGCCTCTCCGCATCAATCCCAACAACATTTGTTCTACGACTTTTTACAAATCTTGATAAATAACACAAAAAATAAAAAAAGACGTGTGGCACTCGGACACTGCCGCGGTAAAGCTATTGCATAGCATTTTTTATCAACTTATGCAATTGTAATTATTTATTTATTTTATTAATGCAGTAATGTTTGATCTAATATGAAGTTCCACAAGTTCCTAGTAGATGGCGCTGATTGTTTATTAAAGCCCGCATGTAAAGTTATGAAATCAAAGTATCACCGCTGTGCCGGTCGGAGAGGAGAGGTTTTTTTCGTTACGGAATTTCTGGATTCGGTCCCCAAGCTCAAGGCCCGCGATAGAAGCTATGCAATAGCTTAACAAAAAAAAATATCCTTACTCTACATTTTGTAAGAAGTACCTACTTTTATTATGAAACGATATTTAACTGCGCAAGGTGCGTGGCATACCTACCATCAGAGTAAATAGATTTACGCCCACGCTCTAAACAGAGGCTATAAACATTCATGTATGGTAAAACTATTAATTTTAAAAAGTCGTAGAACAAATGTTGTTGGGATTGATGTGGAGAGGCTGCCTGCAAGAGGTGCGCTAATTAAAATTAACCCTGTATAAGACCAGGGTACGTTACCAGTGATGGCATATGGCACTGCGACGTGGTTGCTAAATATGGGCCTTATAAGCAGGTTTAAATTCGCTCAGCAGGCAGTGGAAAGGGCTATGTTCGGAGTTTAACTGCGGGATTCGCAGGCAAACTAAAGTCACCGACATAGCCAGAAGGACTGCAAGGCTGAATTGACAACGGGCAGCACATAGCTGGTAGAATAGATAGCCGTTAGGGCCGTTAAGTTCTCGAGTGGCGGCCTCGTACTGGGATACGCAGCGTAGAAAGGCCCCCAATAAGGTTACTGAAGATCTGAAGAAGGACACTGGTAAAAACTGGATGAGGGTGGCGAGGGACTGAGAAACGTGTGGACCTTTGGAGCGGCCTTTGTCCAGCAGTGGCTGATAATGATGATGACAGACTATCTGTCAACTTCGGCAGTCCCCTAAAGGTCATATAACGAAACCTAACCGTATTAGGTACTCTGCTGCGTTCGGGTGGAGTTTGTTTTTCAGTTCAGTTGTCTTTGCAGTTGAAGTATTTTTAAAGCAACATTTTCGTATTGAAAATACTTTTATTTATTTATTACAGCCATCCTTACAGGTGCTTAACCTAATACAATGAACTTAATAATTCAACGAAGTATTTCAACTAAAATTTCAAGAAGTATGATAATAATTACAATGAGGAGGTGCGTCACACACTGCAAGTTAAATAATAAAATAAATAACTTTGGTCGTAAGTAATGTATCGTGATGTTATTAAACAGCTTATAGTGAGCTTTAAGAACTGCTCTAAGACGGGATAACAATTGGTTCCCTGTGTTCCTAGTCCTGAAGATTTCTCCGAACATAAAGTCAGAAGTAACCTTTTATGATCATCATTATCATCATCCACAGCCTGTATACGTCCACTGCTGGACATAGGCCTCCCCCAAGGTCTTCCACGTCGCTCGGTCCCGCGCCGCCCTCATCCAGCGTTTACCGGCGACTTTGAGCAGGTCGTCGGACCATCGTGCGGGGGGCCTGTCTACGCTGCGTCTCCCTTTTATCTATACATATAATAAAATGGTAGGAAAGTCAAAACTGTACATTGAATATTTTTTTAAAAGAATACTTGGGGTATGATCTACAATCGAAACAGAAACAAAAATATACTTTTTAGAATTTTTGTCTGTTTGTCTGTTTGTCTTTCCGGGATAAACTCAAAAAGTACTGCATGGATTTACTTCAAATTTGGCATGAAGATAGTTAAGAAGTCGGGTCAACATATAGGCTACATATTATCACGCTAGCAGTGTTATAATCGTAGGTGCGTTTGGTGCTGCATAGCGTTCACGCAGACGACGTCGCGGGCAGCAGCTAGTGATATATAGAAACAAATATTCACTCTAGTTTTGAAAGGTTTCAGCAACATTTTGTTAAATGAGCTAATTATGCGATTTTACAGAAATGCAACTCGGTTAAAATACGTAAGAACAAACAAGCCACGGTGATTGACCTCTGATCCTCAGAAATATTGTTGTTTTATCCTAAGAAATAACATGTGAATCGATATCACGTACTTTTATCATCCAAATAATCATTGATTTTTTTTGTAGGACTATTTATGCAAATTTCTCCTTAATGGTTCTCATTTTGTCCTAATCCTTAATTGTTCTCATTTTCTCCTAATAGTCTGACTTAAATGTTGCAATACGGAAAATTTCTTAATTTTTCCATTTTTTTGGTCCGACAAGGATCTTTTGGCGCGTGGCAAAAATTTGAACAAACCACCATCTTGGGAAATGTCACTTTATGACTTTTATCGTTCATATTTGTTATTGTACTTTTAAATGAGGTATATTCTAAAGTGTATTTTTCAATGTATGGCAATATGTGAGCATTTCAAAGGTAACTTGTTTCTTTACTCTTACAAATGGATTTAATGAGACGTTCAATTGTTTTTCTTTCTGAAAACATCTTCTTCACTTTTATAACTACAATAAGTAAGCCCGCATTTTGTTTTAGCGTGTTAAATATCTTAATAATGAATTTTATTTTTAAAATTTCAAGAAAAAAGAGAAACGATATCAGGAGAATTGTCTCTTTAAAAAGTCTGTATGAAAAGTGAACAAAGATAACCTAATAAAGAAAGTAGTGGTGATGAAGATGACGAGGAAAACAATTTATCATAAAAAAATGATTTCATATTACTTTATGATTTAATATATTCTCTTGCTTAATCTTCTAACTATTTATATCTTCAACCCTGTGTTTTTGTTCTCCTAACGGTTTTCACAAAGTTTACGCGACTTGCCTTTTGCAGTAGATAAAACGATCTTTTTCTGTGTTAAAACATGAAAAAAACTAAACGCATAAAGCATTCATTTTTCCCCTGAGAATATGGAATCTTTACTTAATGGTAACCCTCACGCCTCCTACATAAGTACAATAAATACAATGTCGCATCCATCCAAACAAACAACAAAACTACCGAGTATTTTTAACACCAGTACCATTCAATGACAAAACGGCAAAGCAATTAACTATAGATCTTTCCGTTCCTTTGTCATCACATTTGAGTGCACCAACTGTTCCATTTCAATATCCGAAAACACGTACGATATTATGGAGCTGTTACATAATATTACCTAGGTACTAGGTACTAGATATAAATATCGGTTTCAGCATCTGCTACGTCCCGAGAAGCCATTAGTGGTAACCGATCTCGTTGCTCGATTAAAACCGCTTTTACTTTTTGTGTGAAAAAAATCTGCGCAATATGGCGGTAAATTTGCTGGATAAAAGATGGCGTCGATTTTTTTATTGACATTTAAATTAATTTTGGTATTAAAGTAGGAAAGATTTGTATTTTGTTTGTTTTTATTTAATGAACTCAAAAACTAATAGAGCGATTTATGAAAGTGTTTCAGTATTAGAAACATTAATTATTCAGGACCTTTTTGCCAAGAAAATCTACGGGATCTGATACGCTCTGTGTAAGAATACGAGTATATTGTGTGATATATATTGTCAATCTGCGTGGGAAGCTGGTGAAATAACAAGATCTTTACAAACCTTAACGACAAGTTTATCTTACCGGAATGTGGATTCTTAAGCCTAAAAACGCCTAGTTAACCTAACAAAAGCTGAAAAGCATAAATCCTAATAACAGATTAGTTTGCTAAGCCGTTCCTGAAGGAATCTGTTGGCGTGGGTAGGCAGCACGTAGTTCCGAGAGACCACGTCTTTCTGACGACCTGTCAGGAGTTGATCCTAATGTTTGTCAGCAAGGGTGTATTTTGAAGGTTTCGATATAGTATTTTAAATAGTTTTGTCTTAAATTTTCACGATTTATTTTCAATTTATTTTCACACAGCAGCAGCCGCGTGCGGTTTTATTAGTGTAACTTTGGAACTTTTCTCAAGAGGTGGACTACATACATAATTTCACGCCTATATCCCGTATGGGGTAGGCAGAACACCAGAGGCTGTAAAGCCATCTGAAGTCAAGTAAACTTGGAGGAATTAAAATGATGGAGAGATACTATTGTAGTGACAGGGGGTCAGCCTATCGCCCGCAAAAATGCCAAAAAAACATATGTCCCTGAACTGACTTTTACAGTATGCCCGGGAAGAGAAGCAGCTGGCACATTCTATGTTTTTCTTTTGCTCCCAGTTCAGCATGGTTATCAAGGGCAAAAATATTTTAAGTCGTTTCAAAGATTTGAGAATTCAAATTTCAGATAATCCAACTCCTCCAAATGAAAGATTTATCGGCTTCCGTGGGCTATTTTCACTGTCAGTGTTTTGTCTGCGGTGTAAGAAGTTCTTGGTTCGAGTCCTTGCCGGGCCAGTTACGGCAACGAACTTTTTTAAACTAGCTCGGGTCTGTTCCCTACCAAAAAGTCTCAATTCGACCATTACACAACCTAGCTGCCCTCTAAAACGCACCGCCCCGCTGTTCTCCGATCTGCGCCACCCCGCTGTTCTCCACTCCGCGTCGCCTCGCTGTATATTTTATGAATATCTGTTCAACTATGCTCCACTCCACTCGTGCTGTTTGCATTGAAGCGGATTTGAGATTTTCAATATAATGATAGGTCTATTCATATTTCATGAACCGCTAAGCTACTTTCCGCCCAGCTCTGTGTCAGTGGAAAAGCAGCCTAAATACTTTGGAATCACATAGTGTATCATTCTGGGTAGTTGAATAATTAATAATTTATTTCCTCAATGTGGGATCTTATTTTGTTAGGGACTATCTTATTTATAATACATTTTATGTTACACTAGTGTGTATTTATGAAAAAAATCTCCAGACAATCACACCAACTACATGGCCCCAAAGTAAGCGTAGCTTGTGTTATGGGATACCATGTAGCGAACTAGGGGGGAACCTAGAATATAAATACATAAATAGATAAACACCCAGACACGGTTTTTTTTTTGTTATTCCGTGCGGGAATCGAACCCGCAACCACTGGCGTCTGAGGCCTGTATACCCCATCGCCAAAGTGGTCGTCAAATAATAATACTATAAATTGTAAAATAAATTTAATATCTACGTGAACAATATAAATATTTTTTCTGCTTCTATAGGTTTTGTCTAGTTGTCAAATGCAGCAAGAAGCATTTTAACAGGGCATTGCTTGCCCATGCTGTTATGAGTTTGAGATGCAAGCTGTGGTAAGGTATTCTGACTGAAATTTGATGAAAGACATAGCAGTGGAACTATGTAGAACATTCTGTTAGGGTAGGTTAGACTCCAATGATATTTAGTCTAGAACATCAGGACAGGCCACAAATAAAGGGGACCTGACATGCCTGATATTTTTGGACCAAAAAGCCAAAAAAAAGTACCCGGCCAAAGAAAAGTATGCTTATATTATGATATTACACGGATAATAAAACATTTTTTAATATGACGTCATTCCTCTAGGTCCGATATCTGAGTCATTAAAGGAGGTTGAAATATTCGATCTTACTAAGAATACATAAACATATAAATTTTATGCAAAGTTACTTAAACTAGCTTAAAATTAAGTTTAAAGTGTCATACAATCATTTTTTCTGAAAAAAACGATGTATTTTGTTTTGAGTATTTATTTCACAAATTATAATAATAAAATGTTTTATTTCCAAGTATAATATAATTCATAAATTATTACAATAAAATAATTTATTACGTTTGCAAATTTACGTCGCAAAGCTAAATCAAAATCTTTCTGCCCATCTTATGCTATTTGAACATAACTACCACTTGTTAAAGTTCTTAATACCATCAATTGCGAAGAAGGAAGAATATTGTTTCCACATAAAGAATATTAAAAACAAAACATTAGAAACTCATCACCAAGAATCGACCCCCAAGGGCCGGTGACACGAACCCACTCCCGGAGAGATTAACTGTCCGTTTGCTTAACGGCCCATTAAAACGTTCACCCTGTTCTGACATATTATAATAGTTGGACACTTTCCCGCGATTATTTGGGGCGTGAGCTTATTGTCGTTTTGATGGGCACTATCTGATGTCTCGACGGAACTACTGCGAAATAAGGGTACATCTATAATGAGGTTGTAAAACTGAAGAGTTTATTTGTTTCTCGTTTTGTATATAAAAAAGGTTAGGTTGAGGCGTATCTCTTACATGTCAGCTGGTAGAAAGTGATTTTTCCTGATCCCGAGTGTATTCGTACTGTATTCGTAATTAACATCAGATGAGATTGATGAGGAACGCGGATGTAGACATAGTTAAATTATGTCTACAAAATTAAGTCGTCGTGGCGCCGTGGTTACTGTGTGTATCATACGATATCACAGGTCAAGCAACATTCGGCGGGGTCGGTACTTGGATGGGTGAACGCCGACCATTCATTTCTCACGACCTCTCCGTGCTTCGGAGGGCGCGTTAAGCAGTCGGTCTCCAGTGCTGTACACTTGTATACAGTAGTCGTTAGGGTTTGTCAGAAGCCATTTCGGCGCCCTGAAAATTCTGCCATCCACCACCCAGCACTGGACCAGCTTGGTGGATAATGGCCTATACTTTCTCGTCACCCAGGGAAGAGACTCACGCCCCGCAGTATGCTCATTACAAAAATTTGTGATGATGAAACAAAAATTATACGCGTACCTATACAGCCAGTTAAAACTTTTATTTTTTATTTATAGTAAGGTTGGAGTGATCGTCTCAAATGAAATCTAGTTAAAAAGGAGCAACAAGAAGTTATTATACGTTACAGTGCATGCTCGAGAAACCAATTCACTCTATGCTTGCGAGAACCAGAATGTAGTGGCCACGCAGGAAAAACTGATGCAGACAGATCGTTTCCCATCTTGGAAATCCGTAGTAAATTATTACAGATTATACGGCATTATCGATTTTAGAAAATAAAGGTAGTACAGTACAATCTTCGATTATAGGTACTTCTCGTAAGATATAAAAATCTTTAATCTCTGTAGTGCCTAAGTTGTAAAAGGAGTTGTGAATGTGCCTGATTTGTAGCAATATCTACCTTTAGAAGTAGGGATGACATTCTTAAGATTGGTTCTAAAAAGTTCACAGAGGCTAAAGTCACTGTACTGACATTGTGTACTGGTCAGGGTGTGACTGCTTCGCATAATGTGCCCATCCATTTACGTAGCGCCGTCCTTCGTACTCTGGATTGAGTCAAAGTCAAGTCTAAGTCAAAATATTTTCTTTTTCGTACATTTTATGCAATTATAAGTTTGCCAATTAAAGTTTCAGAAAGTCGATGAGAAGCAGTGTCGAGAATACCCCATTGCACAGCAGCGCAGCATTCGTCAGATCATATACATTCAAACATTAGTGTACTTTATAACTTAGATTTTAAGTTTCTCAGTTTTGCGATACATTAGGTGTGTCACATTAGAGACTCCAGCCGTATTCACGGTGTAAACAGTGACAAGAAAAGTCACTGTGAAAAGACACCGTAATGTCAAATATAAACTAATATTTAAAATTGTAAAATATAATAAATAAGTGACGTTATCTGTTGTAAAACTTTTATTGAATAAACAAAACTTCAACACTAGCTACAAACCTTTTTAATACATTTCCACATTGCCTACTACACACACGCATACTTTAATTATTTGTCAGTTGAACAATACAAAGAACTAATTATTCGCAGTCAAGACTGAAGCTCATCTGTGCATTACGGCCGCAGTTTCCCGGGAACTACATTTCTGTGAAACCACTGCACTTATGAGATGTGAGTTTAGATAGGAGCGGAGCGGAATAGAACAGATTTTAGGGTTGTTTTCTAAACGCTTGTTCAAGCGTTTATCATAGCTTAAGCATATATTCGCTGATAATACTCCATAGAAAATAGTCAAAGAATAGGTTTTTTAATAGGGTTCAAGTAATCATTAGATGGGCGACGTCCATTGCTGGACATAGTATGTTTGAGAATACACGCCTTAGTAACCAAAATCTAAGACAATTGAAAGTATAAATTAAAATAGCAAATTAATAGTAAAAAGTTTTTTTTTAGAATTAAAGGTCATCTGTTAAGAATTATATACCTAATAACATAATAAAGCACAATATTTTGTTTGAAGTGACTGAAACAAACATTTGGTTTATTACATTTGGGTAGCTTAACTCCGGAGAAAGCTTAAGCAATATATTTTACGGGAGCAAAGTCCTACAGGATGAAACTTAGGTGAGCACAGCTGCTAGAACAGGCAATTTTATTAATAAAAAAGGGGTAATTTAATTAATTGCTCATAAGTTTATTTGTAATTTTACTTAATGTAATAAGGTCAATAGAGGTAATTCCAACTAATCTCAATAACTTTTATTCTATAACAGTTGATCAAAAGCGCCATCTATGTCTATGTAGGAGAAAATCCAAGTTTTATGAAATTGCATAGATAGCGCAGCTAAATCATCATGCTGCTTTACCGCCATGTTTTTATTTACAGACGCCATTTTAACCAGTGTTTCTCGGAAAGAGCTGTTGAAGATTTTTATTTGTTTAGTTATTTATTTTAGGTTATTTATATTTTTATTATTAGGTTATTGGTTATTTTTCCGCTATTCTTCTATTCCACTTCTACCAGCAGGCAGCCTTAGTCTGTGTTGACAAACTGGAATTATGTTGACACTTCCCGCCACTACAACAGTTTCACTAAATTAGAGAATTCATTCATTCACAGAATTTAGGGAAAAGATTAATTACAATGCACGTTTTACAAGAAAAACGATAAATTTTCTTCATAATAAAGTAGGTAATGCATGTCTTAAAGTTATTTTGTAACACCACTTTGATGTTTTAGAGGAATATAATAATTATCTTACTGTTATTCTAATACAAATGTTGTCATTTGGGATCTTTAGTTAGACATACAATGCTTGAGTTTGAAGACTCCACTCTTCCACAAATTATATACCTACCTAATTTAAATAAAATAAAACGATACATTTTGAAGATCGAATATTGTTCACGGCGTGACGGAACGTTTACATAAACTAAGATAATCTTCAGCGTAACCAAATGCAGCACTTTTGTTGCGTGTATCCTAGTATAGATCTTGCAACTCAAGATGGCCACCGTGCTTTGCTTGTAGTAAACTCGTATCTGTACACGTCTAAAGTGTGCGTGAGATCGGTAAGGTCGGCGTGAAAAAAAAGGAATTTTAAAGTAATTTATTGTATGTTAATTTTAGGAATTATGATTTAGACAAACTATGGCTGTTGGGGCTTCAATAATACTCAGGTAATGGACTGTAATACTTGTTATATTAAACAAAGAGACTTGGTACAAGGATCGCGTTTGAACTATATAAAATAAGAGCACCAAGAGTCAGAGAGCGCGCGTAGTAGTGCGTACAAAGGTTAGTTCAGCACTGCTCGTACGAACGCTGGCCGCGCGCCGGCCCGAGTCTCCATCCCGTTAGTCCCCCCGCACGGCGTGTGAGTCATCGCCTGCGGCCGCTCCATGCTCCCCACGTTGAAGAGCCTGGTCTTCAAGCTGCTGCTGGGGCAGGGGGCAGATGGTGTTAAACGCCCGTCTCTGCAAGCCCCTGCTTGTGCGTATGTCAGCGACCCGAGCGATGCCGTCGCTACCAGGGATTACACGAACGACCCGTCCCATGGGCCACATGAGAGGAGGAGTAGCCTTGTCTTTGACAAGCACAAGCATCCCTTCCTTGAGCTCCCCTCCGGTAGAATGTCGCCATTTCGTTCTCTCCTGAAGCCATAAAACATATTCATGTGAGAAGCGACTCCAAAAATGCTGCTTCAAGTACTCGATGCGCTGGAAACGTTGTAGTGACGAGATGTTGGCGGTTGTGACCTGTGGATGTAGCACAGTGAGTAAAGATCGTCCAATGAGGAAGTGGGCCGGGGTAAGAGGAGTAAGGTCAGATGGATCGTTGGACAGCGGAGTTAGTGGTCGAGAATTCAATATGGCTTCAACTTGCATAAGGCAAGTAGCCATTTCTTCAAATGTCAAATGTGTTAAACCTAAGACGCGTTTAAGATGATGCTTTGTAGATTTTACTGCGGATTCCCATAAGCCACCAAAGTGTGGGGTGTACGCAGGAATAAAGGAAAAGCTAATACCTGTATCCATATCATTCAGTTCCAAATCCTGTGAAAGTAATTGCGCTAGCTCATTGAAAGCTCCCACGAACGTTGTCCCGTTATCAGAGTAGACATTGCGTGGCTTGCCTCGCCTAGCAATAAAACGGTTAAGTGCGGCTAAGAAAGCCTCTTTCGTCATATCTGAAACTAATTCCAGGTGAACGGCTCTTGTGGCCAAGCATATAAAAACACATATAAAACTCTTTACGAGTCTGCAGCCTCTACCTTTGCGGTCAGCAATCATGATAGGTCCGGCGTAGTCGACACCTGTGTCCAAAGAAGGAAATTCTAAATGTAAACGCTGCACCGGAAGATTGCCCATGATAGGTTGAATAATGTCGCCTTTTAATCGTGAACATCTTACACATGAGTGTGTGACCTTTCTGGCAAGGTTTCTACCGCCTGTAGGCCAGTAGTGATGACGGATAGATGCCAACAACAACTGAGGTCCTGCATGAAATAACCTTAAATGAAACATTTGAAATATTAGAACGCAAATGTGATTAGAGCTAGATAGTAAAACAGGATGTTTAACATTGTAATCATAATAGGAGTTAGTAAGCCTACCACCTACTCGCATGATATTCTTATCATCGAGAAAAGGAGCAAGGGAAAGTAATTTGTTCTTATGTGGCAAAGGTTTACCTGACATAAGTAAATCGTACTCTACAGAAAAGGATTCTTTTTGACTAATTCTTAAAATTAAATCTAATGAACAGTTTAATTCATTAGATTTCAAAGATCCGTATATACGATCATTGGATTGCGCTTTACAATTACGAATAAAGCGCAAAACGTACGCCATGGTACGTTGTAAAAAAGTAAATTTTGAGCATTTGGAACATAGCTTATTAATGGAACATTCGTCTTTGCTCACTACATGGAATGTACTGAGTGGTTCTGATTGTTTGGAACTTATTTGTGAGAGTGAGTTAGGAAATTTAGGCCATGAATTTTCCTCATGCTGCAAAAATTGCGGCCCTGACCACCACAGAGAAGAGTGAGCCAACTTGTCGGCTGTAAGCCCTCGTGAGGCGAGGTCTGCGGGGTTTTCAGATGAAGGCACGTAGCGCCAGCGGTCGCCGCCGACTGTGTCTTGTATTTCTGAAATCCTATGACGGACAAAGGTTTTAAGCTGGGTGGGTGAAGTAGATAACCACCCCAGAACTATTGTGGAATCACACCAAAATATTGTTTTTGAAAATAGAATAGTAAATGATTTTTGCACCTTACTGTACAATCGAGCGCCCAGTAGCGCTGCACATAGCTCAAGCCGCGGTATGGTTGTGGGTTTGATTGGTGCCACCCTACTTTTAGAAGTAAGCAGATGAACATGCACCAAACCATCAGCAGTCATGGTGCGAACGTATGCACACGCGCCATAAGCTCGCTCAGATGCATCTGTAAAAATATGTAATTGCAGAGGTAGATCTGAATCGCAACTTATCCATCGCGGAATGTCTATTTTATTTAATAAAGGTAGAGTTTGTTGAAAAATCTCCCAAGAGCTTTGAATATGTTCTGGGACCGCTTCATCCCACGAACACTTAGCTACCCACAGCTGTTGCATAATTATTTTTGCTTCCACAATACATGGAACTACAAGTCCCAAGGGGTCAAAAATTTGTGAGATAGTTGACAAAATATGTCTTTTGGAAATTGTGTGACCTATCTCTAAGTTAATAGAGAAACAAAAGCTGTCACTAGAGCATTTCCAAATAAGTCCTAAGGTTTTAGACATTTCATTAGCACTTAAATCTACACACGTACTATTTGTGTAACTTCCATTGATCGTTTTTAAGACCTCTGCCGAGTTAGATTGCCATTTACGTAACTCATATTTAGCGGATTGAAGAACACCGATTACCTTATGACATTTATCTATAGCGGCCTCAATTGATGAAGAACCTGACAAATAGTCATCTACGTAGAAATCGTGCGTTATAGTGAATTTTAAGTCTCTATCAGAGCACTCGTTGGCTAATTGAATGAGACATCTAGTGGCTAGGAACGGTGCAGAAGCCATACCATAAGTCACGGTATTAAGCTTGTACGTTTTTAACGGCTTGCTAGGATGATCTCTCCAGATCACCTGCTGTAGAGACCTCTGTTCAGATTTAATGAGATTTTGTCTATAAAAATGTCTAATATCTGCCGAAATAGCTATCTTATGCTGACGAAAACGAAGTAGAATCGATTGTAAATCATCTTGAAGTGTGGCTCCTATCATTTGTAAATCATTAAGTGATTTTCCCGATGTGGTTTTATCCGATTAATTTTATGATCCGGCTCGAAGGACCATATGTTGGGGCTTCAATAATACTCAGGTAATGGACTGTAATACTTGTTATATTAAACAAAGAGACTTGGTACAAGGATCGCGTTTGAACTATATAAAATAAGAGCACCAAGAGTCAGAGAGCGCGCGTAGTAGTGCGTACAAAGGTTAGTTCAGCACTGCTCGTACGAACGCTGGCCGCGCGCCGGCCCGAGTTTCCATCCCGTTAGTCCCCCCGCACGGCGTGTGAGTCATCGCCTGCGGCCGCTCCAATGGCTAACAGAAATATAAAATAATATGAAAAACTGTAAATTAATAAAATTCCCTATTCATATTTACAATAATTAATCTTCTTCGAATAAAATGTCCCTGTCACTTTTCAACCCTTCTCTATCGCTGTCACTTGATTCACCCACTTTAATTACAAGCTCAACGCCATAAGAATAATATTTCATTATATTCCTTTTCAAATTTTATCTACAGGCTTCCATGATACGTACAGTTCAAACCACCAAATATAAAGTGCTCTAGCATCCATCGAAACTATTTTTTTCTTTTAAAACTGACAAAAGTTGGTATTTCTTTATGTTCCATATGAAAATTTTGAATAGTAGTTCGAATAATTTTCCCGGTTCATATAATCTAA
The DNA here is from genome assembly GCA_944452665.1 of Stenoptilia bipunctidactyla. Classification (NCBI taxonomy): domain Eukaryota; kingdom Metazoa; phylum Arthropoda; class Insecta; order Lepidoptera; family Pterophoridae; genus Stenoptilia; species Stenoptilia bipunctidactyla. Next base: position 2,271,259 of record OX101744.1, on the reverse strand, counting down.
AATGTATTTACTGTCTCTTTAACGATGTTTTCTCATGTGTGAAGTAAATGCAGCGAAACATGATAGCAGCTCCTTTTCTTCTTTCAATATCCTGGCGAAAGTGCGTTAAGAGATCCCTGTCGTTTCGGCGGTATTTTCAAAAGGCTAAAATCACAGCTGTTACTGTTATTCATAGGAACTTTATATTGTTTTTCTTAGTTAAAACCGCTTCTTCACACTACCACCACCATAGGTAAGCCCACATTTTTTGGCGTGTTTTTATCTAAATATTGAATAAATAGTACAAAAATAAATATGAGCCAATATAAGACATGAAGTGACATTTCACACCATGCCGGTTAGTTGCAATTTTTGCCACGCACCAAAAGACCCTTGTTGAGTGTATATAATATGCACGTTCTAGTACAAGTAAATCCCAGTGGCCATTGTGAGTTGCAAGATCAATCTATACACCTAGACTAAGTTTACTAAAACTGCTCAAATTTAACAATTTAAGTTTTTGTTTAAGCCTCCATGTGTTTTAAATTAATTATTAAAAACAAAAATAATAATTTAGTTAAAATAATAGGCTCTCTTTGATTGTTTAAATTACAAAACACAGTTCATACTGTATTTTAACTCCGTTTACTTTTATCCTTTCTTATTTTTTGTAAAACGCTTATTTTATAAATTATTTTAATTTTGTGAAAAACTGTCGTACAACAATCATAATGTTTAATTACATGTGCATCATGTCATTGGGATGGGTAATCATATCTAAATTAATTTGTTAAGAAATAGTTTTCATTACTGTTTGTGATCACCTTATGTTAAATAAAATAAAATAGACCCCAAACACTTCAGAAAAGTCTTTTACTTTTAATGGTTTAATAGGTTTCGGTATGATCTCTCACGCCGCAGCTGATCACTCGACCAATGCACCAAGGAGGACATGAAGGGAATTATAAAGAAGCAAACGTTTTCTCAGTTCCTTTTTTATAGGATTTTTTTAAATGTGGAATAAACCGCAACTGTCTAGTTTTGCTTTTTGCTTTTGGATCAATATATTTCCTTCTGTATCCAAATAATATTTAAACGTAATAATAATAAATAATCTTTATTGTACATGCGTATTCAGAGTTACAAAATAAATATATCATAGTGCGTTCACATACTGCTGTCTTTCGGCGTGCAAATTTAGGGGAAGTAGTACAATATCTTCATTTTTATAAATTTAAAATATCATTACTATGTCATTCAACCAAGGAAAATATAACACAATAAATTCAAGAAAACTCAGAATAAACAGTGAAATCAATATTTAAATAAGTCAAAAAGTATTCTATAATGTCAATGTTAATAGTATATTATGTAACAAGTGAGCTAAGTTACATACGACGTTTTTCAACACACTTGTGAGTAAAAGACAGACATACGTGGTCATAAAATTTATTTGAAGCAGCTGTTAGCTGCTGCGCGTCAGTAGCAATGTCCCATTACAATAAAGATTATATACACGTACACACGCTGTTGTTGCTTGGAGGCACCGTGCTGCTGCTGCTGCACGTGGCCGCGCGCCGCCTGGACGCGCGCGCTCATATATTTAATGTATAACCCGGATCAATAAAATATGCTCTGTTTACTCGCATGTAATTTGCACTAAGGTACAATTCAACTTTGTAGGATTCATTATATTATGCACTAGGGTATAATATATTATGCACGCGTGACTTATAGCCCAGTTTATAGTTCTAAATTCAATAGAATAAGGCTCACTTTACGAGCAAGTGTGTTGAAAAAATATTTATCTTATAATGTCAACAGTAATTTTATTAAAAAAAAATATATGTATATTTTGATTGCAATTTCAAATTAATTCACTTCTTTGTCATTTAAATATTCTTTGACACTATAGTACATTTTTCTTAAGCATAAATTAAATAGAGCAGTTTAAATTTTTTTTCTAGGTAGTTCTTTAATTTCACTATTTAACTACGTAGGTAACTATTTAAATTTTAATCTTAGAAGGAGCTAATTCAATTATAAATGACACTTAAACATCGCGTTCCGGGTTCGACAAACGACAGTTTTGAAGTTTCGAGGTCACGCAAGTCTACTATAATATTTGGATAATTAATTCAAAGGAACTTTTGAAATTCTCCTTCTAACAGGGTTGAAATGGAGCACGCTCGATTAATTCTGTTCAAAAGTCTATATTTTATACTATACTTAAGCTATTATAAACGTGCGAGTTGGGTAATAAAACATTGTGATCGGACTTCTCGCTCGCACTTACAGACCTTATGGAATAATCGTGATGTTAGATTTTAAAATTCCCTTTTACAATATGGGTGTACTAACAGTTTTAAAGTAGAAAGATTTTTGTTACAAAAAGGTAAATCGACACGAAAAGAACGTCTATCTGTCTGCGGAGTCTTCGAAACTAGAAGAGACAATTTGATCTACGTATTTTGATACAATAAACCTGAGAGTTAGGGATTGTCAGAAGCCACTTTTGCGCCCTGAAATATCTGACATCCATCACCCAGCACTGGGCCAGCTTGGTGGATTATGGCCTATACCTCCTCGTCACCCAGAGGAGAGACTCATAGACCCGCAGTGGGCTCATTACAAAGAGTTGTGATGATGATGATGAACCTGAGAGTAAATTTCGGGGCTTACTATAGGAGCCAAATTTTTTCTTTATATTTTCACTACGCCACGTTGACTCCTTACAACGTTCTCTGAGCAATACAAAATATAAGGAGGTCGCTCATTACGCATGTTTAAGCACGTAAATGTCTCAAAGTTGTTTGGCATGTATTTAATAGTTGAAATTGCACTTTCTAAAACATTTTAGATAATAAAACTAATGAGCTTTGTTAATGGTTACCCATTTAAACTTCAAAGTAAGTTATTGTTTTCTAAAGTACCTATCCATGTTGCAGTACCTATTAATGCCACCTTAATACTAGAGGCGGAGTATAGTTAAATTAATAAGAATGTAGGTAGGTTGATAAGAATGGATATCAACAACAAAGAATAGATACCTTCGTAGGTAATCGGATTTTATTATTATTATTAAGGAGTATTCAAATACTAGCTGTTGCGCGCGGTTTTACCCACGCCTATGTGCTATTCCAGATTGTACTCTATCACTATGCCAAATTTCATTAAAATCCGTGAGTCGTTTTGCCGTGATTGAGGAACGAACATTCATACATTCGCATTTATAATATTAGTAAGACGATTTGAAAAAATTAAAAAGTACAATATTGTAGACGGTGTTGTCAATGTCAAGGCTTATGTCAAATTTAACTTTAACGAGTGAATTTTTGACTGACCCATCGAAGTTTAGTTGTCATTTTTGAAATAATACGCCTTCCTTTGTCAGCAGGTCTAAGGTCAGCAGGATAACTATTTCTTTATTTTCATCTTAAAATGAAAACTCCTAATTTAAAACGTCTTGATGTTTTTACTGACACAGAGTGTATTCGACTGTGGATTTTATTTAATTACTTACTGTAGGTATACTGTATAGTATCTATTGTGTTAAGTTTTCGCTATTCACTATAAATAAAGTAATTTTGTAATCAAAAGGATATTTCTCTGAAATTTCACTCTTTGACTGAGTCATCTGGCCAAAATTATATTTCAATTTTTTTTTTGTTTTTCCGCCAAGGAAAGTCGTTTGGCACCCACTAACCAGTAAAGCTAGCTTTAGCGGGAGGAGGATGAATCCTATTACGGACGAATGGGCATTCTATAAGCTGTTAACCCAAGTGGCTAATGGCAAATAGGATGCCCAGACAGTGTGGAGACTCTCTCAGATAGGCTGAGCATACCCACTAAACATCCCCCTTTTGACTCACCTTGATTAAGGTCCTTAGTCGTCGTCGGAACGACAGCCAATTGGAGCGAGAGGCTGCGTAGTGAGCGGCATCCAGACGGCTGCCACCAAAAGGAACTGAAAGCGAGAAAAAACAAAGCTAAGACTAGCAGAAATGACTAAGCTGAAACTAAGAGATTATCTAGAGTGATCAGACTCACTCTGAGATAGGAATGCTGGAAAGAAGGACTACGTTTAGAAACGTTGAGCTTGCTGGAGTTTCCTGATAAGGGGAGCGAACTTGGTTAGGACCGGAAGAGCACCGTTGAAACCCTCTGGGCTGGCGTCGAGAGCGGCGCCGAAAGCCAGGATCTCGTCGATGGGAGCGAGCTGGATCCAGAACGCCATGCGGTCTTGAGAACCTTTTGCGTTCTGGCACTGGGAAGCCGATTTGGCGGCCGGTTGCGATCGAGTCGCGTCCCGGCTGCGCTGACCTGAAACGAAAGAGGTGAAGGCCTTGGGGGCCTTTGAACTGACTGGAGGAGCGTCCGAGCTAGGCTGCGGTCGCTCTCTCCAGTTCTCGATGGGCTTCACGGTAGCCCTGGCAGCACGCGGTGCCTTGGGGCAGCCGCGAAAGTTTGCTGTGTGGCCAGACTGGCCGCACAAGACGCAGGACGGTGCTGTGGGCGATTCGGGAGTGCGAGAGCACTCCTTAGTCCCATGCGGATCTAGGCACTTGACGCACCTAACAGTTTGCCGCCGCATGACCATACAATTGGCAGCGGTGGCACTGACCTGGGAAACCACGCTTGTGTGGTGCTTCGACGCGGATGTTGGAGAGACCGCACACGGAGAGCTTGCCTCTGAAAATGGACTGCCCTTGTGGGCTCTTCGCTAGGATTACTAACGCAAGTGGGAACTGCTTGCCTCGGCGGCTGTGCATTTTGTGCACAGATTCGACGGGGAAGCCTTGAGAAGACAAGTCCTCTTGGATTTGCTCGTTCGAGAGCTCGAACGGCACGTTCCTGAGGACGGCACGGATCTTACGCTCCTCAGGGAGGGCGTAAGTGTGGTACTCAAGCTTGTTGTCAGCAAGAAGCCGAGTGAAATTCCTGAAATCAGAAATTGAGCAGACAACGACCTTAATAGAGTCACCCACATTGGATGCCTTACTATACTGGATCTTCGGGGAGTGCGTTAGTTTTCCGTTTGCATGCGGTGGAATCTACCGACATGCAGTTTGAAAAGGGGTCGACGTACTCTGATGGATCTGGAGACGCCGGAGAATCGGTTTGAAACCCCTGTGAAAGAGAGGCGACCTGAGGACAAGCTGACGATTGCTTTCGCAAGGACTCAATTTGAGCGAGAAGAGCTTCCTTCTCGGCTGCATATTGGGCTTCCAGTGATTGTTTATCGCTGGACATCTGGCTGAAATCTGAAGACAACTGACTGAATTCTGAAGATGAGGGACGAGCAGATAATTGCGCCTGCAAGGAATTGATTTGAGTGAGAAGGGCATCCTTCTCAGATGCATGTTGTGCTTCCAATTGTCTGATTTTAGACAAATGGGAAGGGGGACGAGCGGCTGGTTGCTGCTGAAAGGACTGCTGCAAGGACTCGTACTGCTGCTGCAAGGACGCGTTCTGCTGCTTTAAGGACTCGATTTGGTCCTCGAGACGGCCTGCGGCGGCTGAATAAGTTGATTTGAGGCCTTCGAAGGCCATCAACAAACGACGGGAGTTTGCGCAATTAGCATCGTTACACTGAGTGTGACGAGGCATAATGCTGAGCTGAAAGAAGAAAGTCTATCGAAACCAGACAGAGCTTCGTGCCGGTGAACGGCTAGACGGCTGCACAAACTGCGCTGAAAAAAGGATCAACCTAACACGGACCTATTACCGATGAACGGCGGACGATCAGGCTTAGTTGTCACGGTTACGTATCCACCTGACCAGCGATGCTTCGGCCGGCAGCAGTCGGGTCCGCCCTGAAAAGGGCAGATGAATTAGCCCCGACACCACACAGCCTCCACAAGAGAAAACTTTCCGAAAGAGCTTAACTTGGCACCTTACCCGCACGAGTGCGGGGGAGGGAACAAGGGCAGCGCAATACGAACACTCGGGAGCGGCCGCAGACACGACCGTTCGGGAGCGAACGCAAACGGGAAGTGTGTTTCAATTTTCTCTCTGTTGTAAATATTTATACGAAAATATACGTACAGGGTGACTGGTGGGACACTTTCGAAATTCGAGGACGTGTTAGTTTGAGATCATACATGAAGAGAATAACCAACGAATGCAGAGCATTAAAAAAACCGACTTCACGTCAACACTTTAGCCGACTAATAATGTCATCCACGTAAACATTATCCGAAATCATACATATTGTTTCCATAATTTGAAATTCTCGATGAAGTACTCAACCGATTTCGATGAAATTTATATGGGACTAACTATGAAGTATCTTCTATCATATGAAATAAGAATTTTTCAAATCGATTCATATTTGTCCGAAATATCATGTAACAAAGACACAAAAAAACATACAGACGAATTGAGAACCTCCTCTGTTTTTGGAAGTCGGTTGAAAAATATAATAAAAAATAAATATTAATTATTTACTGAAAATATTTAACCATAAGTAAAAAAATTGATTACGCAACGCATCGTTGGCAGCGATCCGCGTGCCAGGTCGAGTGCCGCGAGTGACTCAGGCGTAAGTAAATTATGTATGTAGTAAGAGAACTGTATTTGTTTATAGGGAAATCTGGAGAAAAATTAAGTACATACCTACTTTAATTACATAATTGTGACCAGAATCGAGTACAGAGTGCTTTCATTCAGTATCTAAAATGTATCACCAGTCACAGCATACCACACAACATATATTTAAATGAGGGACTCCTTTGCTATACCTAGTAGTTTTCAAGATATCGATGTTAAAAAATTATAAGTCCAGCTGCATTTTTAATTTTCAGGTAGATGTTTGTGTGGTCTTTTATAAACTTTTGATTTGTTATCATATTTTTAAGCGTTTTAATTAGTGACTCTTTTAAGATCTCGAATCCAATTTGCAGGTCTTTATGGTAAATTTACTTAAATCTGCGTAAAATATGTTTCAAGGCAATTCCTTTTTATGTAATGTTTTTCTTGTAACATAATTAAGCAATAAAATCGCTCCTTTCTTGATGGAAAGTTAAAAAACTTATTAATTTTTTGATCAATATAGTGGTTTGATCATATGAATCAGAAATTTCCCTAAAATCATGCGTAAATCATCATATACACAGACTTCACTGTTGTTATTTTTCTACATGAATCTATAACCCAAAAACATCACACGAAACTCAAATTGAAGTTTTAATAAAATAAAATAAATTTTATAATAAAGGCATTGTAATCAGACTGTCACCTAAACCAAATACTGATGAATCAGGTATTTGCTTTCATGACGCCAGGATCTAAGCCACCTAGCTGCCCATCCTCTTTTTAGCTCGTTCGTTGCAAGTTTTGCTTCTCCCTGCATAGCTAGGCTTATTCCTGATTTATTTATCTGACCAAGTACGGTCAAGCGCAGCTTATGCCATATTAATCAGTATTATACGCCGGACACTTTTTACTTACTTATTTTAAAAACACCAATGTTGTTGTAATCATACAAATTTTATTTTGTTAGAGGTCACTTCATTATCTTTCGATAAAATTATAATTTATATTCATTAATTCATACATAGACCATTATGTTGCGGAAAATGACAAACAGACGCGCCATATGAATCAGGAGAACCAACTTATTTATTTTTTATTTTATACCTAGGCTGCAATTATTGTAAAAATATAATTTGCAATAGCAAGGGATGAAGCTAAACTGTACACAAAAAAATTCATGCATTTATTTACTAGTTATTTTTACCCAAAGATATCAAAAATTTAGTCTTTGGAGAAATACCCAAATAAATAGCTTTTAATAGAATAGAATATTTCCCACATTAACATTATAAACACTTAAATCTAAAAAACAAACATATTGTTCTGGTTGAGATGTAGAAAAAGGGCATCCCTCTCAGCATAAAGCTGAAGTCCATTTAGCAATGCACTTTAGCGCTGATGTTCTGAGGAAACCCATAGATACATAAATAAATACATATAACCTGCTATATTAAATATTTTAACTCGACGTTTCGGTTTATTTAAAGACTTCGTAGTCACGTTAAACTCAAAAGTGATTTAATCTATCTGAATCGATTTTTAATCGAAGTAGCTTTTAATACAAAAGCGTCCCTTCTTTTGATTTCCTAGCATTTCTTTAGGGACCTATAAATAACCTTTTCTATATTATGTTGACCAAATTGGGCAGGTTCGGCAACCGAACCCTGAGCCTCGTCAGCAAACTGCGATGCTAAACGGAAATGACCCGGTTTTATGAGGTTTTCCTGTTTTTTTGGCATTTTCACCCTTATTGTTCTTAGGGTGAAAAGGGAATTTGCCACATTTAAAATAATGTGTTTACCAGGCCTAGATAGAAAAACTTAGCTTGAGTAAAGTTTACTGACCTGTTATTTATTATTTATAGGGTCCAAAGTTTTCTTAAATTATTAGAGTATCTGATGAAAAAATATTTGAAAAAGAGTAATTGTGGCGATGCTGGACTGGGAGCGAAAGAAAAACGTAGAATGTGCCAGCTGCTTATCTTCCCGGGCATACTGTAAAAATCAGTTAAGGGACAGAGGTTTTATAGGCGTTTTTGTGGGCGATAGGCTGACCCCCTGTCCCTATAATAGTCTCTCTCCATCTCTACAGGGTGTTTGGGAGATAGTGCAGAAAACTGAAAGGGGAGCTAGAGTAGGTCATTTAGAATAGATTTGACTTAATAAACTAGTAGCCTAAGTGTACCAGTTTTTTTTTAATCGTTAAATTAAATATTTTCATGATTTTATTCGGTTTTTGTACTAAACGATAAAGTTTAATGAGTTTTATGACAAAAGTTCAATATTTTTTTAATTATTTATAATTTATGGATTCTTTGTAATCAGCTAAATAACAATTCATTGTGGATATTCTTATTTCTAGTAGAAGTATCATCAAAGAAAGTGAAAAAAATTATATCGTAAAAATTAAACTGAGAGTTTGGACACTTGTAAAAAAATACTACAGTCATTTAAATTATTTTAAAAACTTGTCTATTGTGTGTGCTTTCCAAAACAAAAATAATAATAACACATATCCATAAAATACGGTAGTTATGATTTTTAAAAATAATGGGTCTGCTGTAAGAAATTTCGATAGAGATAAGCTGTACCTTTGTACTTATTTTGTTTTATGTATCCTTATATTGTATCTTAACTTATGTGTACATAAATTGTTAAATAAATAAATAAACTCGGTTTTTTTTAAATTAAAGTAGACCTTCTCTTTTTTAACTAAAAGCAGTCAAAGTGAAATAAAACAAAACAAATTGTGATAAATTAGTTTATTTAGCTATTTTCAAAATGTGATCCACGATTTTGAATGCATTTGCGCGCTCTTTTTCGCATTTCTGTTGTTGTCACGCCCAGACGCATTTCTTGTCGAAGTATTTCTCCGGCGTGGGTTATTCTTTCCATTAAGTGCTTTTGGTTGATGATTTCCACCTCGTAGACAATTTCCTTCATACGCCCCCAAACGTAGAAATCCACAGGAGTCAAGTCCGGCGATCTGGCAGGCCAAAGTATGGGCCCATCTCTGCCTATCCAGCGATTGGGAAACGTTTGAGTCAGATGTTCCCTGATTGTGCGTGCGTAGTGGGCTGGACAGCCATCATTTTGGAAAATCATTTCCCGCCTTGTGTCTAGCGTTACATCCTCCAAGAGTGGAGGTAAATCATTCTGGAGGAATGCGAGGTAATTTGCACCTGTTAAGGTATTCGGCAGGATAAAGGGCCCAATGAATAGTCCGCCAATGACCCCCGCCCAAACATTTATTGAAAACTTGTACTGAAACTTGGTCTGCCTTTTGACGTGGGGATTTTGGTGTTTATCCTCCCAGTAATGCTGGTTGTGGAAGTTCATCACCCCTTCCTTGGTGAATTTAGACTCGTCAGTCCACAGAATCCTTTTCAGAAAGGTAGTATCTTCCATGTCGCAATCTAATAATAGGCGGCAAAATGCCAATCTCCTTACTGGATCGCCGGGTTCCAGGCCTTGAACAGCTGTGTAGTGGAAAGCATGTTTGTTTTCGGAGTGCAGAACTGACCACATCCTCCAAATTGAAAGATTGAGGCTAGCGGCTACCACTCTGATGCTTGTGGTTGGATCTCGTTGAAAAGCTTCCAACACCTCCTCGTCGTCCTCGGCGTGGCGAGCAGGATTAGCTCCGGGTTCCTGTCTCCGACGTCGAACTGTTCCAGTCTCTCGGATACGGCGGTACGTTGGACTGAACACATTTTCATTCGGAAGTCGGCGATTCGGATATTGTTGTCGGTACAATCTCCGAGCTTCTAGCGTGTTTCCCTTGGCTTTACCGTACATGAAAATAATATCAGCGTATTCTTCATTACTAAACGATGAATGCACATTTCGTCCGGCCATTACTTATGGCGAAAAATGAAGTTTACGTGTAGAGGTAACACTTCAAAAGTTTTTAATCACCGCTATGCAAAGTTACGCACAAAAATGAGACGAATATGAATAACCGCGTGCTCTCGATGGTAAGGTCAAAACCGAACTAAAAAAGTAAAAACTGGAACAGTACCTGCTCTAGCCATAACAAAAGGCTGGGAGCCGATTCTCGAAAATAGGGTTCGCTTAGCGTTAGCGGCTCGTATCTTCTATTGTTCGTAATTTCTGTTGAAGTTTTTTCATGTTTTGGAAAGAACACACAATAGACAAGTTTTTAAAATAATTTGAATGACTGTAGTATTTTTTTCCATTTTTTTACAAGTGTCCAAACTCTCAGTTTAATTTTTACGATATAATTTTTTTCACTTTCTTTGATGATACTTCTACTAGAAATAAGAATATCCACAATGAATTGTTATTTAGCTGATTACAAAGAATCCATAAATTATAAATAATTAAAAAAATATTGAACTTTTGTCATAAAACTCATTAAACTTTATCGTTTAGTACAAAAACCGAATAAAATCATGAAAATATTTAATTTAACGATTAAAAAAAAACTGGTACACTTAGGCTACTAGTTTATTAAGTCAAATCTATTCTAAATGACCTACTCTAGCTCCCCTTTCAGTTTTCTGCACTATCTCCCAAACACCCTGTATAATACCTCAAAATTTTGACAAACGTGACATCAGATGGTTTTATAACCTCTGGTGTTCTGCCTACCCTACAAGGGATACAGGCGTGAAGTTATGTATGTATGCATGTACTAATTGTGCGCGACCACGGTTTTACGTCACAGTCTGTAATTCCTACATTCGGTTATCGTCAGTATCATTACTGTAGTAGTATCAAACGGTAATCAACCTATTTTGTATCATTACATTCGTGTCCATATCATCCTTATCATTTAAGATCAAATAGTTTTCAGTCCATGCTGGACTGTGAGCGAAAGAAAAACATAGAATGTGTCAGCTGCTTCTCTTCCCGGGCATACTGTAAAAGCTAGTTAAGAGACAGAGTCGAATTGATAACCCGACCAACTTTTTGAAGCCGTTTAAAAACAAGATTCCAACCTAAAACCTCTGATATAGAGGGCTAAATTTCTTACCACGACAGTACAATATTGTGTTGTTTAGCACCATTTTTGACCGCTCATATTTACCACGACCTGCCCCTTGTGACCTCAGAGCTACGTAGAAGCCCTCATGGTGTATTTAACGGTCTCGTAACTTAGGTCTTGGTAGTTAAATTCAAAAAGAAATATGACTGACCATCTGTCAATGTTTGACTTGAAAGTAGAATTATCGGGTGCTTTCGCACTAAGTTCTCAGAATTATTTAAAAAAATGTATGGTTTTCCCTACCTTCCATGCTGGACTGGGAGCGAAAGAAAAACAAAGAATGTGCCAGCTACTTCTCTTCCCGGGCATACTGTAAAAGTCAGTTAAGGGACGGCGTTTTTTTGACGTTTGGTGGGTGATAGGCTGACCCCCTATCACTGTAAGTCTCTCTCTCATCATTATAATGCCCCCAAATTTGTCAAAGTGGTATCAGATGGTTTTATAGCCTCTGTTGTTCTGCCTACCCCATTAGGGATACAGGCGTGAGAAAAAGTTGGGTCGTGTTCGCGACAATTTTATATTTTTTTTTGCGTAATAATAATTTATTCGAAGCTGCTTTATAGACCTCAGGTGGCCTCATTCTGAGAGGTAAATGTTTTTAATGCACCGCCATAACTACTATTAACTGTATGATTATAAAATTCCGAGTATAGGGAAGGACAGAAACAATATTCGACTCGATTCTGATGCAGTTTTGCTTTAAGTAGTGGCAGCCCTTAGGGCCAACTCTGCGTCAGGGCACAGTACAACTATCAATCAGTAATTCGGCACAGTACAACTATCAATCAGTAATTCAACTCGGCCGAAACTTTGAAATAAATGCCTACAATTACGCTGTACGTAAACATGGGATAGGTAGGGCTGCCCGCCTCCAGCATTTTAGTTATAGGTATTTGACTACTTTGTGTTTCGATTTAGTTTTGTGATTGACGAGAAAACACAAGCTTACCTACCTACCGTAGGTATCATGATTCATGAACCGCCCATAACTAGCTTTTTTATTCGTGTCAATTACTTTCCTTTACTCTTTTCACTTTATTTATTAAACCAAACATCTTTTTTTACAGGAGATAAAATGAAATAGGTAACTACTTATCCATTAATAATAATAAGACACAAATTATGTATCTACCTACTAGGAAGAAAATTATTTTTAAGTTTTCCCTTTCAGAATTTCCAGATAATCTAAAAAAAGTTATCTCTGGATGCGTTATTGACGAATTCATGCAAACAAAAACAGCACTATATATCCTACTTGAATATGTAAATATGTACTTCAACTTATGTTTAGAAAACAATCGCGCGGTTATTGTTAAAAACAACACACAGTACGTTCGTCACAGCAGCGGCGGCAATCGCGACTGTCGGCATGCCAAGCGCATGCTGAGATCGAGGTGCGTAGGTATAGCTCGCGTTGCGTCCGTTTGTATGAAGTTTTATAAATTAATTACTGGTTGATAGTTCTACTGTGGTCAGGGTGTTACCTCACTCGTATCTGCCTATCACGTAACTTGCAAGAGCAAAGCGATGGCATGAATTGCGCAAGATTTGCTAAAAAAGAACTAATTTGTATTACGTTACAGCAACAACAAAGCCATAGCAAACCGACGACTGTGCTGCCTAAATTAAAAGTGCATATAATCCCTTTAAGTTTCATACATTTCGTGTGTACTTTTCTGCGAAATTTTAAAAGCAAACATCTGTTTTACATTTTATTAGTTTCTTTTTTAGCTACCAAATTGTTTTTGGCGCTAGTATCGCAGCAATAAATGCATTCTGCGATCAACGAACGATTGAACAGCTATCGCTTACATAATACGATGTAAAGCAATGGATCGCGCGTCCATGGCGTGATGACTGCGCCATTATAGCTGATCGCTAATATTTACGTGATAAGGCAGCCGTACGTCCGTACCGTACGCGTGTAGCTACGTCCGTAGCAGTTTTGTATGAATACGCGTAGTCACGCGTGACGCAGCGTTGGCCCTTACAGCTGAAGTCTTTTCAAATCGATTTTTTACCGACTTTCTTAACAAAAACCTTGATAACTGGGGCGCAGGAAATGTATCGTGATTTTTAGGAATTGTTCCCACTACGGCGCTTCCCAGTACGGCGCTCCGTCGGACAAACGTCAAAATCTAGGTAGTACACACGTAGACAAAATGAATTTGAATATAAATCAAGCAAATAGAATTATTTTATAAACTTATCTAATAAAGTACGAAATGTGTGTGTGTGCATCGTTTTAAACCTTCCTCTTGGACCACGAAAGAGCATAGTCGTGTTTTAGCTTCGTTTTTTTAATTCATAAAAGTTTAAATAAATTTAGTGAAAATCACTGAACCAGGAGCGCAGCGCGGGCGAGGAGCTCTCTTTCTTTCTTCAAATAAAGCAAGAAAAATTTACATATTTTATTGAATAACATTTTGCCAAATGTGTTAAGCCCCTATATGACTATCCTTCACTAGATGTCCGTAATTGTGGGATTGTGTGATTTCTTATTTGGGAAATAAGGTTTATTTTGGAACCACAAGACCGGGCACTCGAAGTGACTATAAGACATTTACAGCAAAAGCTGTGTAAAGTGAAATTGTGATTTCAAAATCATACTCTGAATTTTTTTTATTAATTGATGATGGCGATGAAGAAAGAATTTTGTGTTTTATTTCGGAATAGGGGAAAAATATTTTACAAAATTTGAAATCTTTTTATGTAGATGGAACTTTACCAAATCTATACAATACACGTGGATTTGGGAAATGGTGTTGTAGTGCCTTTAATTTTTGCCCTGTTGCCAAATAAAATGCAAAACACATATGCCAGGCTCTTTCGCCTTTTAAAAGAAAAACTCCCCGACCTTAATCCGGAGCACTTCAAAATTGATTTTGAAATAGCAGCAATCAATGCTATTAATGAAGTGTTTCCGGAAGCTAGGGTCAGTGGGTGCTTTTTCCACTACAGCCAAGCCATCTGGAGAAAGGCGAAAGCGCTTGGTCTTCCCGAAATAGAGGGTGGCAAACAATTTATTGCGCAATGTGTCGCTTTGGCCTACCTTCCACAAAACTATATACCAGAGGGGTGGCTTTCTATTTTAGAGAACCTCCCCAATGGTACTGCCGCATCGGCATTTAAAGACTATATGGCCACCCAATGGTTAAGCAAAGCCGAATTAATATCTAACCAAGGTGAGCCATATAGGACGAATAACCACGTGGAAGGTTGGCACAACCGGCTTAGTAAAAAATGTCACAAAAATTTATATTCGGTTATTGATTTTTTTAAAAAGGAGGCAGTGGAGTCCGCGTTCAAAATTGAACAGATGGATCACCACATCGATGAGCTGCACCGAAAGCGGCGAAAGACAGGGAACAAAGATGTGGTGATCCAATCAATAGTTAATTATTTATTGAACGATAAAATAACTGTAAGCTTATGTATTAAAAGATTAACAAATATTTGTATATAAATATTGTAAGCTTTTAATACATAAGCTCACAGTTAAATTATTGTTTAAAATTAAATATTTCGTTTTATATTCTATATTTGTTTTTATTTTTATATAAAATCTTTATTTTTTAATTGTTTTTCTTAATTTTGATATCTGTGATATAAATATACTGTTTATGAACATTTTTTTGTATTTATTCAATTTCCTTTGACTTTTAATTTGGATACTTAGCGAATGTAGTTTAAATGATTTATTTCTTGCTGTGACTGTACAAAATGACGTGAAATGACATATATTGGACGGAGCGCCTTCCTGGGAAGCGCCGTCGTGGGAACAATTAGCCTATAGTAAACCCCTAAAACCACTCTTATATTTTTAAATAAATGAAAAATGTGATAAATAAAATTTACCCGACCAGGATTCAAACCTGGGACCTCTCGTTTGCTGGACGAGTGCTCTTCCACTGAACCACAGTGGACTACAGAACCCGAGACCAATTTCTTTACAGAAATTGTGAATCCCAGCATTGCAATGTTTTAATAATGTTTTTAAGTTTTTGCATTTAAAATGCTCAATTATTCTTAAATAAATGAAAAATGTGATAAATAAAATAATGTGGTAGCGCAGTGGAAGAGCACTCGTCCGGCAAACGAGAGGTCCGAGGTTCGAATCCTGGTCGGGTAATTTTTATTTATCACATTTTTCATTTATTTAAGAATAATTGAGCATTTTAAATGCAAAAACTTAAAAACATTATCACTCTTATCTATATTAATATTATCTATACTAATATTATAAAGAGGAAACCTTTGTATTTTTGTATGTTTGTATTGAATAGGCTCAAAAACAACTGGACCGATTTCAAAATTTCCATTACCATTACTTAGAGAGATTCTTCCGAATCCGTATAGGCTACTTTTTATCCCGAAAATCCCGCGGGAATCGATATCTGTATAAACCAGATCAAAATCTGTTTAGTAGTTTCGAAAATCACCCATAACATACTACAGAAAGACTTTACACAATATATGTATACAGTTAACGACTTCGTGCGGTTTTACCCTCATAACTCTTGATACCATAATGATTACTTGATCATGTAGGATAAATAGCCTTATCCTTAGGGGAAGGTGGGCATGAAAGAGCCATGTTTTGAAAGAGCTGTAGAAATACTAGGTAGTTATAATAAACTAGTATTGCTACGGAGAAAGAAGATATGATGGAATTTTGTTGAAATACATACATAACTTCACACCTATATCCCGTAAGGGGTAGGCAGAACACCAGAGGTAATAAAACCACGTTTGACAAATTTGGAGGCATTATAATAGTTAAGAGAGACTATTGCAGTGACAGGGGGTCAGCCTATCGCCCACAAAAAAGCCTCACATAACACCTCGGTCCCTTAACTGACTTTCACAGTACCTATTCCCGGGGAGAGAAGCAGCTGGCACATTCTATGTTTTTCTATCGCTCCCAGTCCAGCATGGAAGCATCGTTGAAAAAATTTAGGAAATATGTAGGGTTGCTCTTTCAAAACATGGTTCTTTCATGCCCAACTTCCCTTACTTGATAGCGTAGGTATCAAATGCAATTTTTTTAACGGTCCGACTATTACTTTCAGATATTTTTGTTTTCGGCCGTCATTCAAATCCCTCCCCGAGCAGTGCACTCGCACCCCTACAAACATACCCTCTGACGTCACCCGCCCTACTTACCCGCGGGGTGCTGTTTGTTATTTACCGAAACCTTGTTTATTACGTCCACACGTGGGGAGACCGTCAGCTGGCGGAATGTTTTGATCATAGACTTGTGTTAAAGTTAACTATACTCCTTAAATTGACGTGAAGCGCCTAAATATTGACTTTGATTAGATCGGTAGAACTCAACACTTGTTTAAATATAATAAATATAATATAAATATTTCTGACACTCACACAACATTATCTAGCCTGAATTAAGTTTCTTAAACAACTTGTGTTATGGATACTAGATAACTGATATACTTAAGAAATATATAAACATACCTACATATTGAAACATATTACATATTTTTTTATTAGAATAAACTTAAATAAACATATAAACATCCATGACTTGCCGACTAATATCTGTGTTCATCACACAAATATCCGCCGCCGCCGGGATTCGAACCCAGGACCTCTGGCATAGAAGGCAATGCATGTTACCGCTACACCAGCCGGTCGTCCCTTGTTTGACTTTGAATATGATGAGAAGATATTTATAATTATGAGGATAATGATGACCTTAAATCCAACTTTTGAAGTGGTCCATTCGCAAACTCATAGCTGAACGTTGTGCGAATCATGCAATAACCACCGGATTTTTTAATCATAGACTCTTAGTTGAGTTTACCAGGATACTTACAATTAAATAAAACACTATTTAACCGGATTTTTCGCGTATATTTACATTTTAAATTTTAACTCGACGTTTCGGTGTCCTTGTTTTATTTAATAGTATGAATCGCGAAAAATTAGGATACTTGCTTTGACGTCAAGCGCCTGAATAGGTATTTGACTGCGATTAGACAGGCAGGACTCAAGATTTATTTGAACATTTCGATGTACATTGATAAGATATTTATAATTAAGTATATGGATAAGGATGAGTTTACTTTAAAGAGTTATGTACATAGCTGACCTGTCAGATTTTTGACAACTCTTGAAGTGTATTGAAACAACATATAGTGCGAATAATAGCTCATACATATTTTCACGTCTGTATCCCTTATGGGGAAGGTAGAACTCCAGTGGTTATAAGACAGTCTGATGTCACGTTTGACAAATGAGGTATTATAATGATGGAATGAGGCCATTGCAGTGATAAGGGGTCAGCCTACCGCCCACAAAAACGCCAATAAAACCTCTGTCCCCTAACTGACTTTTACAGTATGCCCGGGAAGAGAAGCAGCTGGTACTTTCTATAGAATAGAATAGAATAGAATGTCATTTATTCGCAGAATATGGTAGAAAAAAAGTTCTTAGATTTAAATGTATTGTACAGCATATTCAACCGTCAATATCGGTGTGCAAATTTTTGTCCACTTTTCAATTAACCAATTCAAGATAATTATATTACTTATGTCCAAACTTATTTACTTATTTTTAATTATATTATTAAATGTCATGCATATTAAATTATTGTTTTTCTTTCGCTCCCAGTCCAGCATGGGAGCTGAAACATACAAATATTATCATTATATTTGCCTACCTGCCACCAAGTAAGACCGGGATCAAAGTAGGACTTCCTCAGCGATAAAAAACCCATTTTTTCTTTAGATATTCCAGGTGAAGCCACGAGCCTAAGCTAGTAAATAAATAACACTTTCCTTCAACCCTTAACATCCTTAACTCTTCATTTACATGTAAATAAGGACCTAAATAAAACTCTGTAGCGATGGCGCTTTATATTTATATGCTAATGATATTACTAAAATATTTTACGGAAAAATTAGGAACGTTATCCTGAGACATTACGTAGAGAATCTTAAGAATTAATATGTGAAAGTAGGCTTTTTAGTAAGTGCGTGTCTCAAGCGCGTCGAGTCATAACTTTTTTATTGAAAGTGGTGAAAAGGCAGCGCTTTAAGGGCGCATTTTCTAAGTGAAAATAAATTCTATTTGACATACATTTAAGAGTTATTTATCAACTGCTACGTTGTTGATGCCTAAGTTACGACAATGTTTCAGTTTTATTACCTCGTTTTTGGTTAGCTTGAGCTTAATAGTATGCCTAGGTATCAATAATTGATGCGGGACTTTGCTTATACAAAACTAAGTGAAGCTTATGATAATGGAATGGAAATGGAATAGGAATATCAGTGAAAATATGACTTAAATATGGCGTCGTCAGTCTCCTGATTCATTGTAGATTCAAGTAGTTCTTCTTTATGTACACGAAAGGTAACTAAACATTTAACTAACAGTTATTTTAAGTGTTTTAATTATGGTATTCCACATCTATTTTATTTGGCACAGGTGCTGGTCAGATGTCCATACTAAAATGAAACGTGTTATTTAATCAGGTAGGAATACATCAGGACGTTTTTGTACCAATTGTTCTTAATCTAGAATTTAAAAAGGGCACACCGTAGACATCGTAAAGATATATTTCTTATCTTCTCCATTTTTTTTAGTTTAGATGTACAGGGCATACCTGCATATTTATTTTAACGTCGCTCAGTACAAAAAAGTAAAAATATGGAACTGTTGATGAACATAGCTACTACGACGCGGTATTTCCTCGATAATACTACGCCGTAGTACTACAAAATATGTGTACTAGCGCGTAGTCATCTTTTTTTTTTTTAATTCAGAGTGACTATGCCTTGGTTAATATGTTAGCGGATAAATTAATTTCCTTGTAAAAAAAATAAAATACATTTTTTTGCAAAAATCGTTTCTATAAATGATCCTTATTGTGTAAAAAAAATTTGGCCGGTGACTACAAATTAACCCTGTATTTATAAAATAGTGACCAATCTATCATTACAAAAAAAATATCAATAAATTGAACCTTACCTTCAAGTTTATAAAGGTTCTTTCCCTTCCTGGCAGTCACTGATTTTTAACTACTTTAACAAAGTTACCTTGCTAATTCCGTGACTTGTACTTGCACTAGTGATGCAGAACTACAACAGTTCGGTGGTGGTCGTTGCACCCACAAGATGCTTCTGGTTGAAGCGAAACACGTGTCGGTGGTAGCTTGTAGAGTGGGTTACAGTTTTCCAAGTGTGTGTTCATTTCTTGCTTCTTGTTTGAGGACGGGAGGGCGGTGAACCAACGCACAAAAATCCTGCATCACTAGTGCAAGTACAAGTCGCGGAATTAGCAAGGTAACTATGTTAAAGTAGTTGTCATGGATTTCCGCAAAGTAACGCCTGATTCAATCAATTACTGATTTTTAAGACTGATTTTTAATTTAATCCTATCTTTTATAACCTAAAAAACCGCCGATGACACACAAATATGGCGCCGAAACTTACGGGTTGCTAACTCAGATTACCGTATGAATAGACGTGTAATATGTGAAGTATTTGGGTCATTCGACAGTAGCAGGGATACGTCCCTTAGGGATAAATTGATCTTATTTGAGTGAGCCCTTTGTCCACATATCCTTCCAATTGATAACTTCTGTAACTAATCCAGAACTTCCTTGAATGGTTTCCTGAAGGTCACTTAGTTGAAGGTTCTAAGTTTTATAAGGAAGTAAAAAAACTTTTTTTGCAAAGGGTGCAATCAGAAGAAGGGTTTTGATTTCAATCTATAACATCTATAGGTTCATTCATAACTTCTGAATTGTCAAAAAGTAAATTTGGGGCTGATTTTTCATCGTCGGACAAAAGTTATCAGCAGGGCTAGCATGCAAACATCGATAAATAGTCGAATCGACATGACAAATATTATTTTGTTATTTTATCCTATTATGTAAGCTAAGATGCGCACCATAATAGATAGAATTACTCGATTTGATACCATGATTAAGACCACAGAACCAAATATTTCATAATCTTAATAAATTAGATACCTACACTAAATACCATATTCTAAGAAAATATCGATAAAAGGCCCGATTTATCGTTGTCGACGGCGGCATGCTAGCCCCGCTGGTGAATAAAGTATTACGTTTCCGTGGCAAGGCGTGGCGCCGTAGAGACGGATCCACGCCCTTAGTAGGTAAATCAAAATAAACCAATTAATTCAGAAGATAATGGTTAACATTTTATAGTAATATAAAAGGTAAAGTTTATCAATGTAAATCCAACTAGTTTAGTTAATGTGAACGTTTGTATGTTACTCTTTCACACATAAACTACCGAATGGTTTTATATGAAACTCTACAATAATATAGCTTACACATCAAAATATCGTGTAGCGGGCAGACAAACTCGCCTTAGCTAGTAAAAAAATATATCTGTTCGACTCGACCACAGTTCCAGATGTCGATTTTTCATCAAAGTTTTTATCACTTTTCGGAAAAAATGGCGAAACTGGTTTTTTAATCACCTCATGAATTCTGAGTTTTAAGGTTCCGCATAGCCTCTATCTTTAAAGTTACTCTACATAATAATCCGGTGGTGTCAAATCACCACTTAACAGCAAATTTCGTGAAATTTTGCGACCGGGAAATTTGCTTCGCACTAAGTTTATAGGGTGGCTGTGGATGTGTGTCTTATATTATTTATCTACTGCCCATAGAAATATTTCTTACAGCAACTTTATTTAGCCTACACAATATGGTTACAAAAATTCATACATATATACATAACGTCACGCCTGTATCCCTTATGGGGTAGGCAGAACACCAGAGGTTATAAGACCATCTGATTTCACGTTTGACAAACTTAGAGGTATTATAAAGATGAAGAAAGACTATTGTAGTGACAGGGGGTCAGCCTATCGCCCGCAAAAACGCCTTTAAAACCTCTGTCCCTTAACTGACTATTACATTATGCCCGGGAAGAGAAGCAGCTGGCAAATTCTATGTTTTTCTTTCGCTCCCAGTCCAGCAGAGAAGCAAAATACATTTACAGATATAAGAGCAAATAGTCGTGTTCATCTCACAGTAATTATCCGATTCAGGATTCAAACCCAATTCCTTAACCACAGAATAGAATATGTCCGACCCGGCTTAGAATAACATTGCCGCTCCTAGATAAGTGTGTCGTAAAAGGCAACTAATGCGAGTGACCCCCGCTTTTTTGAAATTTTTTGAAACAAAAAAAGATGTATTGTGTTTTAGCACTAGATTTCCAAACAGACTATGTCATCCGAATATCAAAACTGAAATATGTCTTAGAAATAGCCCAATAATGTGCATTAGATTTTTTTATAAATTACCTGAAGATATCAAAACGCTGCCACTTCATAAATTTAAATACGTCTTACGACAATGGCTAATTAATGAATGTTTTTGTGACATTAATGATTTTTTTAAACTTAAAATTTGACATATGTAGATAAGAATGTAAATAATTATGACATGGAGTGTAATGAGTATTATACATATATTTTTTTAATAATAATATTGTAATACCTAGTAATAATATACTTATAATATACATTGTAAATAACTGCATAAGATAACAATATTGCATGCTGCATAACAATACAGTAAAGTATGCGCTCATACTGTGATGTGTACCATCAAATATTACCATACTTTTCGCAATAAATTGATTTGATTTGGTGGTAGGATCCCGTCAGGGCCCGACTGGCTAGCGACCACTCTTCATATAAAATCTATCGCCCACTCTTCATATAAAATCTATCGCCCACTCTTCATATAAAATCTATCGCCAAATATTACCGCTCCGGCGGTGATGTGTTCCGGCAACATTTTATGAAGAGCCAGTTCTTTCTTGGCCTGTGTGGTTTCATCTTCAACCTCATCTTTCCTTACCAGCAAGATTGAGGTCAAACGCCGGCTTAATCATACAGAAATAGAAGGCCAAATGATTACCCCTACACCAAGAAGCCCGAAAAATTTTCCTATTGTAAACATTTTGATTGAAACCCTTCGAACGTGTCGTAAACTCAAGAGTACATGTATCCGAAATTACGACAGCATTTCAACGATGCCTAATAAATAGGTCAACATAATATTCCCTACTGAAAGTTCAAAACCGCAGAACTATCGATACTAATCTATAAGAGTCTCGACTAATATAATAAACGGGTTTAGGCCACGTTATGTAATCTTGGACCAAATCTTCACTAAATTATGTAATGACATTAAAGGTATTATATTGGAGATTCTCATAAAACCGATTTTTATACCTACTCTTTCTCCGTCCATGCAGTCAGATTATGGAACTCATTACCTCATGTCATTCGTGAGTGTAAAACCATATCTAGTTTCAAAAATAAAGTCAAAGATCACTACTTTTCTCTACTGTAAGTTATAGTATCCACTCTACTTACATGAACAATAGTATGAATTATGTATTTTCAACACACTTGCTCGTAAACTGAGCGTTATTCTATTGAATTTAGAACTATAAACTGGGCTACAAGTCACGCGTGCATAATATATTATACCCTAGTGCATAATATAACGAATCCTACAAAGTTAAATTGTACCTTTGTGCAAATTACATGCGAGTAAACAGAGCATATTTTATTGATCCGGGTTATACATTAAATATTTTCAGAAACAACAAAGAGATTTTATACCACTTCAAATCCATATACATTTTTAAATGTTTGCACCTTATATTAGTAAAACAAATTTGTATATTAAACAAATTATTCACAATTTACAATAATTTGTTATAAAATATTAAAATATTTGCATTTACCACTCCAAATTAAACATTTTCACTTAAAATAGGCTGTATATGCTATACAGACATTGACACATTTGGCGGAAAAAAGCGGAAAAAAACGCATGCGCGAGGTTCGGCGCCATTTTTCAATCACAATTCACAGCTTTGTTATCACAAGTGTGTTTATTATTTTATGATCACGTATGTCTGTCTTTTACTCACAAGTGTGTTGAAAAACGTCGTATGTAACTCGTGAGCGTTGCTAATTACAGTCGAGGCTGTGATTTGATAATGAGCCGAGTTTATTAGACTTTACGAGCAAGTGTGTTGAAAATAAATAAATTATATAATGCCATCTTAAACCTCAACTTTTCTACCTTTCAGGTGCTTTTGCATTTTATTTTTATTAGTTATTTCTTAAAATGTTTATACAATGTAAAGAATAACACTTCCATTCATTCCTTCGTTCACTGATTCCTACTATGTCATATTCTTAAGAAAACCGACGTGTGAAGGTCCTCGATACCATAAATCACCCTGACAGCTGGTTTAGCGGCCATATTGGAAAAGGATCACCGACACAGTACATTACTCCACGATCTTTTTAATAGATAATTTTATATGAAAGACTAAGTAACTTGAAATACATGAAATACGGAAATTTCTGTGTCTTTTAAGGTAAGAGGTATTAGAATCCATTGTGCCCATTGTCGGTCATGAAAGTTATTTATTTATTTAGGTACACTTTAATGCACACAGTTAAAAAGAAAAAATATAATAAAAATAGAAAATTAAATAATCAACGAATGCAGAGCATTAAAAAAACCGACTTCACGTCCAAACTTTGGCTGAGTTGAGAGTGTCATCAACATAAACATTCTCCGAAATCATACATATCTTTTCAAAAGTTTGACACATTCAATGAAGTACCGAACCAATTTCTAATATAAAATAATACAATATATAAAATCCTAAATATACACATAGATATAATAAATAAATATAAATAATAAATAAATATTTCTGACACTCACACAACATTATCTAGCCCAAATTAAGTAATTAATATACCACCATATTTGAAGCAATAAATTGATTTTGTAGATTGAAAAATTTGACTCAAAATTGAAACTTAACTTAAATTAGAACTTTTGTTATGGATACTAAATAACTGATATACTTAAGAAATATATAAACATACATATTGAATAAATACATATTTTTATTAGAAAAACCTAAATAAACATATAAACATCCATGGCTTGACGACTAATGATGATGATTTGTTCATCACACAAATATCCGCCAACGCTGGGATTCGAACCCAGGACCTCTGGCATAGAAGGCGATGTACGTTACCACTACACCAGCCGGTCGTCCAATGTATAATAAATATATATTTAAGTACAATACTAGGATCAGATTACTTCACAAGCTGACAAATAGTGGGACTTTAGCAGTTTTTTAAAGGATAGGAGTGATACATAACTCTGATTAGTCGCCTTTTACGAAACTTATCCGAAGGTGGTATAGGTACCTATTCTAAGTCGACAACGGAAACATATGACATTTAATTTATTAAAAGAACAATAGGCTTTTTAGTTTAAGCTTTAGGTCGGCTTAGCATAATTTAATCTACCATACATACATACATAGCGTCACGCCTGTATCCCTCATGGGGTAGACAGAACAACAGAGGCTGTCAAAACCATCTGATGTCACGTTTGACAAATTTGGGGGCATTATAATGATGGAGAGAGACTTGCAGTGATAGGGGGTCAGCCTATCGCCCACAAAAACGTCAAAAAAACCTACCCTTAACTGACTTTTACAGTATGCTCGGGAAGAGAAGCAGCTGGCACATTCTATGTTTTTCTTTCGCCCCCAGTCTACCATCAATAAGTAATTGATGGCCAGCTGGTGTGGCGTTGGAAACATCTTGGTTCGATTCCAGGTTCGATTTGGTTTAGACGAGTATTTTTGTGATCAAAGCCTCCGTGGCGCAGCGGCTTAAGACACTTCTCCATAAATTGTGAGGTCGCGGAAAAAACCGGGTCTGGGTGTTTTTTTACATGTATATGTATTTTTCGGTGTGTATTTGTTGCGTGCATTCGTTGTTATGTGATTCGTAGTAGTAAACTTACGGGGACATGAAATTAGGGGTTACACTTTTCGTAATCATTTATCCCCGTCAACGGGAGCTCATTAGTCCGTTACGGCTAATATGTTATCTTTTTTTAAAGTTTTGTGTGTATTACAATACCGTAACAAGATTAAACCAATATTAACTTAATACCTGTGCGGGCGCCATTTTGAATTTTGTAAAGGAAATGTTCAATGGACAGAGAGTGTTATGAATCTAGGCCAACTTGCGCGAAAGTACAGATTCTTACGTATAAAAATCCTTATGAAGTACGTCCAATTACCGAACTAATAAATAATCCTGCGCACAGATCTGGCGATAAATTAAACAATTTGATCCTTACACTTTACGAGCGGACCATTAATCAGAAATATGTTTTATAGGAGCTCAAGACGCGGGGCAGGCCGGGCGGTGGGTGTAGATGCGAGTTTTTAGATGATTTTATTTGATCATGGTTTCGCCAGCGTCTTTGTCCTATGAGAAACTTTTGATACTTAAAAAAATATATCTTTCGCTTCGAAAATCAAAAAGGCAGCTCTTTTTTAAAGTACTCATAAAACACTTCTCAAGCGTGTTTGGTAGCTTTTTGGAATAAAACTGCTTTCTGTTATTAATTTGATTAAGTAATAATAATAAATAATAAATATTTCTGACACTCACACAACATTATCTAGCCCAAATTAAGTTTCTTAAAGAACTTGTGTTATGGATACTAGATAACTGATATAGTTAAGAAATATATAAACATACATATTGAATGAATACATATTTTTTTATTAGAATAAACTTAAACATATAAACATCCATGACGTGACGACTATAACTGTGTTCATCACACAAATATCCGCCGCCGCCGGGATTCGAACCCAGGACCTCTGGCATAGAAGGCAATGTATGTTACCGGTACACCAGCCGGTCGTCAGTTATCACCATTAAACACAAATTCATATAAGATTTGACCATTTGTACATCCTGATGTTAGTTTATGTAAAAAGTGTATTTTCAACCGACTTCCAAAAGGAGGAGGTCTCAATTCGTGTGTATGTTTTTTGTGTCTTTGTTACAAGATATTGTGGACAGTTATAAATCGATTTTAAATATTCTTATTTCATATGATAGAGTATTATAAACTTCAGAGGTGATCCCATATAAATTTCATCGAAATCGATTGAGCACTTTATGAAAAATTTTTACTTTTTGAAAATATATGTATGGGTATGTACAACATTTACCTTGACGACTTTATACGTCAGCCAAAGTTTTGGACGTTAAGTCGGTTTTTTTAATGCTCTGCATTCGTTGATTATTAGGCTACCGATTAGTCCCTTCCGGTTGTGTATACAGTATACTACAATGTTACTAGGTGCGTAAAAACTTCTTTCCCACTTTAAGCGCCACAATCACTACATGTCTATGCCTAGTTGTCTCAGATAATACGCTTTCCAAGATTTAGCCTTGGTTTAGCTACTCGTTTAGTTCACCATCTATGATAAGTGTTGTCCCCATGCACCGCCACTTATTATAAAGTAGATCCGAACCTCTATACTAGACATGATCAATGTAAAAGTGATTTCTCGCAGCTACTTCTCTCACTGTGTCTGTACTAGAGATGATTTATTCCTGATCAGCTGCCTCACATTTGTTTGTATCCAACTATATCTCTCTATTTATAGACAAGCTGCAACTAACGCACGGCGTGAAGGACGCATTTTTCAAAGTATACTGATTGTCTTCTTCTTTGTCTTATATCGAATATCAATAATCATGCTGAACATATTTTGACAGACTTTGAGGTCATTGGTTGAGTGTCCGTCTGCGCTGAGAGGCTAGTTATAGCCGAGCAACACCGCAATAATAGAACTTTATATCGATTCGACTGTATTCTTGGGTTCGTCTAGTGTGGAGACCATTGCAAGCTGTAAGCAACATTGACAACATTCGAGCATTTCGGCATAAGTGGGTGTACCATGGAAGGACACTTTAACGAATAAACCGTTCTTATATATACTTATAAATACTTACTTTGTTTTATTGTCTAACATACAATGAAATTATTTTTATTCTAACGGTTGATTTTTTAAGAGTTGTTATTTATAATAAGAATCGGTATTGCTCGATACTGCCCGAATCGTTCGCCGGTTTCTTTCTCTCTTGCCCTGATACCCGACCGACTGGTCTTATTGTCGGGTCTCTTCCGCCGAAAGGCGTGTTGATTTTGAAATGCCGAATAATAATAATAATATGTTTATTTCAGAATAAAATACATCCAATTTTGTTAGTAAAAGCTTAAACTATGTTAGTAATGAATAGCCAGATAGATATATTTTTGGTTGGGCAAAATTGACAAACCTATCCAGTGCTTAATGAAAGGGTTGTCAACTCTGTCCACGACCGTGCTCAGGATGCTGCCGTGACGGCGACGCACGCGGTGCCGCAGCGTGGCTGCTCGCTGACGCATGACGGCGAAGAGTCGCGGACTCGTGCCTCAGCGAACATCCCCGAACATTTATAAATTGAATAAAACACTCAAACTTATATCATATTTTTTTATTGGAATCGATAAATAGGCTTTTGCCATTTACGTTTAAAGATAACTTCATGTAAATGTTGTCCGCGGCTCGGTTTCAAATACCAACGTTTTACCTAAAATTAAAACGTAAATTAAATCACTTACCTTTTTTTTTTTTTGTTTTTCCGCCACAGAAAATTTTTGGCACCCCCTAAAACAAGCTTTAACCAGTAAAGCAAGCTTTAGCGGGAGGAGGATGAATCGACGAATGGGCATTCTATAAGCTGTTAACCCCAGTGGCTAACGGAAATAGAATGCCCAGACAGTGTGGAGACTCACTCAGTGAAGCCGAGCATACTCACTAAACATCCCCCTTTACGACCTACCTTGATTCAAGTTATTGATCATTTATCGGAGCGACAGCCAATTGGAGAGAGAGGCTGCGCAGTGAGCGGCATCCGGACGGCTGCCACCAAAAGGAACTGAAAGCGAGAAATTCAGAAGCTAAGACTAGCAGAAATGACAAAGCTGAAACTAAGAGATTATCTAGAGTGATCAGACTCACTCTGAGATAGGAATGCTGGAAAGAAGGACTACGTTTAGAAACGTTGAGCTTGCTGGAGTTTCCTAATAAGGGGAGCGAACTTGGTTAGGACCGGAAGAGCACCGTTGAAACCCTCTGGGCTGGCGTCGAGAGCGGCGCCGAAAGCCAAGATCTCGTCGATGGGAGCGAGCTGGATCCAGAACGCCATGCGGTCTTGAGAACCATTTGCGTTCTGGCACTGGGAAGCCGATTTGGCAGCCGGTTGCGATTGAGTCGCGACCCGGCTGCGCTGACCTGGAACGATAGAAGTAAAGGCCTTAGGGGCCTTTGAACTGACTGGAGGGGCGTCCGAGCTAGGCTGCGGTCGCTCTCTCCAGTTCTCGATGGGATTCACGGTAGCCCTGGCAGCACGCGGTGCCTTGGGGCAGCCGCGAAAGTTTGCTGTGTGGCCTGACTGGCCGCACAAGACGCAGGACGGAGCGGTGGGCGATTCGGGAGTGCGAGAGCACTCCTTAGTCCCATGCGGATCTAGGCACTTGACGCACCTAGGGGAAGCAAAACAATTTTCCACCGCATGACCATACAGTTGGCAGCGGTGGCACTGACCTGGGAAACCACGCTTGTGTGGAACTTCGACGCGGATGTTGGAGAGACCGCACACGGTGGGCTTGCCTCTGAAAATGGACTGCCCTTGCGGGCTCTTCGCTAGGATTACTAGCGCAAGTGGGAACTGCTTGCCTCGGCGGCTGTGCATTTTGTGCACAGATTCGACGGGGAAGCCTTGAGAAGACAAGTCCTCTTGGATTTGCTCGTTCGAGAGCTCGAACGGCACGTTCCTGAGGACAGCACGAATCTTACGCTCCTCAGGGAGGGCGTAAGTGTGGTACTCGAGCTTTTGATCAGCAAGAAGCCGAGTAAGATTCCTGAAATCGGGAATGGAATTGACAACGACCTTAATAGAGTCACCCACGTTGGATGCCTTACTATACTGAATCTTGGGATTGTGTCTACCGCAGAGAGCTGAGACCTCGGTCCAGCGGCTCTTGTCCCGTAGAAAGACGGGGGGCGGAGACTTTACTTTCGGCGGAGCCGAATCTGATTGCGACGCAGGCTGTGACGCCGGAATCGCTGAAACAAAAGGCGCAGGAGCAGACGCCGGTGCGACATTTTGCGGAGCAGGAACAGCGGCTGGAGCAGCTGAAACGGATGGAGATAAAGTCGAAGAAGCATCTTGCTTCTTCTTCTTTGACTTTGACTTTTTGCGAACCTCTGTGAACTGAGCAGGAGATTCTGAAACTAACGGAGCGGAGTCGGAATCACTACCTGGCAGGGTAGTTTTCCGTTTGCATGCGGTGGAATCTACCAACATGCAATCTGAAGAAGGATCGACGAACTCAGGTGGGTCTGGAGACGCCGGAGAATCGGTTTGGAACCCCTGAGAAATAGAGGTGGAGCGGCCGCAGGCGATGACTCACACGCCGTGCGGGGGGACTAACGGGATGGAGACTCGGGCCGGCGCGCGGCCAGCGTTCGTACGAGCAGTGCTGAACTAACCTTTGTACGCACTACCACGCGCGCTCTCTGACTCTTGGTGCTCTTATTTTATATAATTCAAACGCGATCCTTGTACCAAATCTCTTTGTTTAATATAACAAGTATTACAGTCCATTACCTGAGTATTATTGAAGCCCCAACATATGGTCTTCTCACCGTCAAACAAAGAACAAAGCGCCGTATCAAACAAAGAAACTTGGAAGCTAACGGAAACTTAACGGTCGTTATTCTTGGAGCTTTGGGATCTTCACCGGTATCCTGCTTGTCGTCGTGCCTGCCTTTTTGAGGTCGTCGTGGACTGCGTTCTGGAGGTCTTCGGGTCAACCGCCTTCAGCCATCCATCTCATCGGGTACCACTTGGAGGAAGATCGGAAGTTTTGAACTTACTAACGTAACTGAGGGAACAATATCGACAGTACCAGTTGCTAATCGTGCACCAAAACCATAGACGCCGTGCATCATAATTATTGGCATCTCAACGTACCTAATCATCATCACCTGTGGATGGCATAAAACCGTGAGATCGTTCCAATTTATTTCTATTATTCCTTTATTTCCTTAAAACTATCCTCTATTCATTTGTTAAATTTAGTCAGTGTGTCAATAAGCAAGTTTAATGTTAAATTCATTTTACTACTCACATAAGTAGGTACTCATTCGACTTGAGTTAACGGTTTTTTTTTCTTTGTCTTGCCGTGAGTAGTCCTTTGCCTTTAAAATAATTCATTTCTTAAATGCAATCAATATATTGCTACTAAATCATACTTTTTCGCTAGCTTCCTATAGCATATATATTTTTTCTACGCCTTACTCTTTTAAATAGCAAAGCTTACTTGTGCATCATTGCGTTCCATGTTAAGTGGTTTTACTGTGGGTTTTACTTTACAATAATAATATTACAATATTTATAATTTAAATATGTCTGACGCACAATTTAAAACTTTAGTGAAAAAACGAGCTTCAATTAAAGCTAAGCTTACTGTTTTTTCAAATTACATTCAGCTATCTAAATCATGTGAAAAGTTGAGTGAAGTTCAAGTAATGGAACTCGAATATAGGCTTAGTACTTTTGAGAGCTTGTATGAAAAGTATGACGCATTACAGGATGAATTGGAGGCATTGGTGGATAGCCCCGAAGAGCAACAATCGGAACGCGCAGATTTCGAGGCAGCTTATTGCGGTTTGGTGGCTTCTGCTCGTCAGTTAGTGAATCATTCACGCAAACAAATGTCTACGGTCAACTTATCTGAGGTGAGTTCTTGCCCAAGCATATACAAACACAATACTGTTCGTTTACCTAAGATTGATTTACCTAAGTTTTCGGGCAGCTATCATGACTGGTTAGAGTTTCGTGACACTTTTTCATCCATAATTCATAACAATGATTCTATTGATAAAATTAATAAGTTACATTACCTTAGAGCATCATTAAAAGGCAGTGCTTTGTTGATCATCAACAATCTAGACTTCAAATTTGAAAATTATGAAGCTGCTTGGAAATTGCTTTGTGATCGTTACGACAATAAGAGGCTGCTTGTTAATAACCACGTCCAGGCTTTGTTTAACATTGAATCATTTGCAAAGGAATCAAGTAAGTCAATAAGACACTTAGTTGATGTTACTAACAAAAATTTAAGAGCTCTAGCAACATTGGATCAACCTGTTCAGTACTGGGATACCTTAATCATACATATAATGACTGGAAAACTAGACCAAGTCACAAACAGGGAATGGGAGCAGCACCGCAACTCTCTGTCGGAACCTCCTTCTCTACCAATCTTTATTTCCTTTCTTAGCAATCGAGCAGACCTACTTGAAACATTAGAGGAATCCAAGGTTGCTAGAGTGCAAAATTCACTATCTTATAACAACATTAATAACACTAAACCTAAAAGCTATTTTACTAACACTAATAATACTAATGAAAATACTTATAAATCTAACAAATCTTTATCTTGTCAATTATGCAAACAATCACATTTCTTATTTTCGTGTCCTACCTTTAAAGACTTGTCTATAGAAACACGAATTAAAAAAGCTACCGAGTTGAAAGTTTGCATTAACTGCCTTCGTTCAGGGCATAACACTTATAAATGTAAATTAGGGCCTTGTAAATACTGTCGCCTTAAGCACAATACATTATTACATATTGAGAGTGCACCACAGGAGTCTACCTCTCAAAATGTAGCACTTACCTTAAAACACACAACTAATGCAAACATTGTGCTACTTTCCACAGCGCTTGTGAATGTGGTGGACGCTAGCGGGAAGCTCCACCCCGCACGAGTCTTGCTGGATAACGGAAGTACAGCCAACTTTATTTGTCAAGATTTTTGCAGTAAGCTAAACTTATATACTTTTAATACAAACTCCAAGGTGTTAGGTATAAACAACCAAATGTCACAGTGCATTCAGTCAAGTCAAGTTAACCTACAATCAACTGATGGGAAGCATGACTTCAACATAGACTGTTATGTTTTACCTAATATCACTACAAGATTGCCATCAGCCTATGTTGACACTAGGTGCATAAACATACCAAGTGACATTCGACTAGCTGATCCCACCTTTTATTGCCCCTCGTCAATAGATATACTAGTCGGTGCAGAAATATTTTGGGCTATACTAGGCACTAATCGAATAAGTTTAGGCAAAAACAAACCAACTTTGTTCGAATCAAAGTTGGGCTGGTTAATATCTGGAGCCTTTAGTAAATCATGTACTAAAAACCAGCCTTCACACTGTATGTTTGCTGAAGGTACGTATTTTGATCTATCTCGTTTTTGGGAGTTCGATAAAATTTCTCCAGCGCATATGCTCACTTCTGAAGAGAGTAGCTGTGAAAAATCTTTTGTCGATACTACATATCGTAATGCTGAGGGACGTTTTGTACTTACTATACCATTTAAAGAGCCACCTTCAGCTTTAGGCAATTCTTACGTCATGGCTAAAAATAGATTTATTGCCTTAGAGCGAAAATTGCAAAGGCAGCCGACTCTTCGAAAACTCTATGTAGACTTTATGTCTAAATATATTTCGCTAGGCCATATGACTGAAAATACTAATGATAATTTAAATGATACAAAACCATGCTATTACCTGCCGCACCATGGAGTATTTAAAAATTCTAGCTCTACTACCAAGTTGCGTGTAGTATTTGACGCGTCTGCTAAAACCACATCGGGAAAATCACTTAATGATTTACAAATGATAGGAGCCACACTTCAAGATGATTTACAATCGATTCTACTTCGTTTTCGTCAGCATAAGATAGCTATTTCGGCAGATATTAGAGATTTTTATAGACAAAATCTCATTAAATCTGAACAGAGGTCTCTACAGCAGGTGATCTGGAGAGACCATCCTAACAAACCGTTAAAAACATACAAGCTTAATACCGTGACTTATGGTATGGCTTCTGCACCGTTCCTAGCCACTAGATGTCTCATTCAATTAGCCAACGAGTGCTCTGATAGAGACTTAAAATTCACTATAACGCACGATTTCTACGTAGATGACTATTTGTCAGGTTCTTCATCAATTGAGGCCGCTATAGATAAATGTCATAAGGTAATCGGTGTTCTTCAATCCGCTAAATATGAGTTACGTAAATGGCAATCTAACTCGGCAGAGGTCTTAAAAACGATCAATGGAAGTTACACAAATAGTACGTGTGTAGATTTAAGTGCTAATGAAATGTCTAAAACCTTAGGACTTATTTGGAAATGCTCTAGTGACACCTTTTGTTTCTCTATTAACTTAGAGATAGGTCACACAATTTCCAAAAGACATATTTTGTCAACTATCTCACAAATTTTTGACCCCTTGGGACTTGTAGTTCCATGTATTGTGGAAGCAAAAATAATTATGCAACAGCTGTGGGTAGCTAAGTGTTCGTGGGATGAAGCGGTCCCAGAACATATTCAAAGCTCTTGGGAGATTTTTCAACAAACTCTACCTTTATTAAATAAAATAGACATTCCGCGATGGATAAGTTGCGATTCAGATCTACCTCTGCAATTACATATTTTTACAGATGCATCTGAGCGAGCTTATGGCGCGTGTGCATACGTTCGCACCATGACTGCTGATGGTTTGGTGCATGTTCATCTGCTTACTTCTAAAAGTAGGGTGGCACCAATCAAACCCACAACCATACCGCGGCTTGAGCTATGTGCAGCGCTACTGGGCGCTCGATTGTACAGTAAGGTGCAAAAATCACTTACTATTCTATTTTCAAAAACAATATTTTGGTGTGATTCCACAATAGTTCTGGGGTGGTTATCTACTTCACCCACCCAGCTTAAAACCTTTGTCCGTCATAGGGTTTCAGAAATACAAGACACAGTCGGCAGCGACCGCTGGCGCTACGTGCCTTCATCTGAAAACCCCGCAGACCTCGCCTCACGAGGGCTTACAGCCGACAAGTTGGCTCACTCTTCTCTGTGGTGGTCAGGGCCGCAATTCTTGCAGCATGAGGAAAATTCATGGCCTAAATTTCCTAACTCACTCTCACAAATAAGTTCCAAACAATCAGAACCACTCAGTACATTCCATGTAGTGAGCAAAGACGAATGTTCCATTAATAAGCTATGTTCCAAATGCTCAAAATTTACTTTTCTACAACGTACCATGGCGTACGTTTTGCGCTTTATTCGTAATTGTAAAGCGCAATCCAATGATCGTATATACGGATCTTTGAAATCTAATGAATTAAACTGTTCATTAGATTTAATTTTAAGAATTAGTCAAAAAGAATCCTTTTCTGTAGAGTACGATTTACTTATGTCAGGTAAACCTTTGCCACATAAGAACAAATTACTTTCCCTTGCTCCTTTTCTCGATGATAAGAATATCATGCGAGTAGGTGGTAGGCTTACTAACTCCTATTATGATTACAATGTTAAACATCCTGTTTTACTATCTAGCTCTAATCACATTTGCGTTCTAATATTTCAAATGTTTCATTTAAGGTTATTTCATGCAGGACCTCAGTTGTTGTTGGCATCTATCCGTCATCACTACTGGCCTATAGGCGGTAGAAACCTTGCCAGAAAGGTCACACACTCATGTGTAAGATGTTCACGATTAAAAGGCAACATTATTCAACCTATCATGGGCAATCTTCCGGTGCAGCGTTTACATTTAGAATTTCCTTTTTTGGACACAGGTGTCGACTACGCCGGACCTATCATGATTGCTGACCGCAAAGGTAGAGGCTGCAGACTCGTAAAGAGTTTAATATGTGTTTTTGTATGCTTGGCCACAAGAGCCGTTCACCTGGAATTAGTTTCAGATATGACGAAAGAGGCTTTCTTAGCTGCACTTAACCGTTTTATTGCTAGGCGAGGCAAGCCACGCAATGTCTACTCTGATAACGGGACAACGTTCGTGGGAGCTTTCAATGAGCTAGCGCAATTACTTTCACAGGATTTGGAACTGAATGATATGGATACAGGTATTAGCTTTTCCTTTATTCCTGCGTACACCCCACACTTTGGTGGCTTATGGGAATCCGCAGTAAAATCTACAAAGCATCATCTTAAACGCGTCTTAGGTTTAACACATTTGACATTTGAAGAAATGGCTACTTGCCTTATGCAAGTTGAAGCCATATTGAATTCATATGTTGGGGCTTCAATAATACTCAGGTAATGGACTGTAATACTTGTTATATTAAACAAAGAGATTTGGTACAAGGATCGCGTTTGAATTATATAAAATAAGAGCACCAAGAGTCAGAGAGCGCGCGTGGTAGTGCGTACAAAGGTTAGTTCAGCACTGCTCGTACGAACGCTGGCCGCGCGCCGGCCCGAGTCTCCATCCCGTTAGTCCCCCCGCACGGCGTGTGAGTCATCGCCTGCGGCCGCTCCAAGAGGCGACCTGGGAACGAGCTGACAATTGCTCTCGCATGGACTCGATTTGAGCGAGAAGAGCTTCCTTCTCGGCTACATATTGAGCTTCCATTGAATGTTTATCGCTGGACAACTGACTGAAATCTGAGGACAACTGACTGAATTCAGAGAACGAGGGACGGGCGGATAATTCCGCCTGCAAGGAGTCGACCTGAGCCTTAAGCTCAGCTTTCTCCTCATTATCGAGACGGCTCAAGCGTTCACTATGGTATCTGATGCCATGGTTTTCGTCCTTTAGATTACGAATACGACGGCGATTGATTTCGCATTGATGCTCGGTACACTCAGGGTGACGAGGCATAATGCTGGGCTGAAAGGAAGTCTATCGAAGACAAACTGCGCTGAAAAAGAAAACGACCTAGTACGGACCTATTGCCGGTGAACGGCGGACGATCAGGCTTCGTTGGCACGGTTACGTATCCACCTGACCAGCGATGCTTCGGCCGGCAGCAGTCGGGTCCGCCCTGAAAAGGGCAGATGAATTAGCCCCGACACCACACAGCCTCCACAAGAGAAAACTTTCCGAAAGAGCTTAACTTGGCACCTTACCCGCACGAGTGCGGAGGAGGGCACAAGGGCAGCGCAATACGAACACTCGGGAGCGGCCGCAGACACGACCGTTCGGGAGCGAACGCAAACGGGAAGTGCGATAATCACTTACCTTAATTTGAAGCCTAATTATACTTGAGAGAGATACCATCGTTCTGTCCTTTTTTCGCACGTTCTATCCTTCATATACCTACTCTATTGCCTTCTCTTTCTTTTCCCCACCACCACACACAGGTAGCAGCTATGCTGAATGCGTTAGGATTTTGACTCATTGAAGTCGTTGTGTAACTAGGCAGAATTAAAAAATATTAGGCTTCAAATTAAGGTAAGTGATTTAATTTACGTTTTAATTTTAGGTAAAACGTTGGTATTAAATAACTTGACCGTTAATTTGAAGCCTAATAATACTTGAGAGACGTGTTTGATATCGCCTGGTGTGGTGGTGACGTCAATGTGAATACGAATAAAAGTTAATAAGCCTAAAATAAATTGACTTGTGATATTGTTTTACAATGCCAGGGAGATGTACATAAAAATAACCTATTATAGCATTTTCAGTAAGGTAATATCAATTACCTTTCAAATACACAGGAATACGCAACAGTTGCTAACAAAAACTATAATTAGTTTAAATTAAATAGAAATTATAAAATATATTTCATCCACTGCATTAAATTGACTTGTAACTGAATTTTGATCTTTTGACATTCTTACTTATTTACAATAAAATCGATCAAATGTATTTTCAGAACGCCAGTTATCTCTAGTGAGGATTTCATCCAACGGACCATTTTCCACCCAACTTTTTGACGCCACAGCGGAACGGAAGCTGTCGGCTGAGGCATTGATACCAGTACTTTTTTTTTATTTTTTTATACATATATACTAATATAACCCGACTAGGTTGCGAGAGGCTAGTATAGGTTTCCCACGTATAGTTATAAATACATTATCACACTTATTTTTGATTGTTATGTCTTTTCCAATTAAAATGGACTTATTTACCCAATAGACTGGGTCCAAGCATCTATTTTTTTATATTTTAAAAGGATTTTCTGTATTAGGATTTTAGCAGGACAAAAAATAAAAATATAACATTATCAATATTCCAGATCGATGATTTGGTGCATTTTCGTCGCGACCAGTGCAATAGATTATAGGATTCGTTTGACAAGAGGATGTCCTCTCAGCCGTTCAGTTCGTTCCGGGCTACAAAGCGTGGAGACGACGATGGCTTTATTATTAAGAGAGTTTTTATATTATGATGCAGGTCTGCCAGAAATTGAGCCTAATCTGAGCCAGTTGGTTCGTTTACAGACACTTGCTGGACCACGGACCACACTTGACCACGCTGGTTTATAATTATTTATTGTAGAAGCTCACCAACTCTTCATGAGCAACCATTTTTGTTATTCTGACCAGTTTGTCGGTTGTCGGTCCAGCCGGTGCTGGTGTCGGTGGACGCCAGCAGCGTGGCTCAGGGCGCGGTGCTGCTGCAGGCCGGCCGCCCGGTCCGTACGTCCTAGCTCTGTATGACGTGTCGCAGCAGAACACCTTATCTCGTTGCAATAGCTTTACCGCGGCAGTCTCAGAGTGCCACACGTTTTTTTTTTTTTTTTATATGTAAGCCACCCTGGTGTTAGAAGTTCGGGCCTTATAGTTAAGTCACGGTATTTTTGCCCACACATGAATATCGACTTTGGTACTAGGTCGAAAACCTGGATACCTTGTCAACGTGTAAAGATACAACGACATACAAAGAGTGAGCCAGCACTATTTACAAAACATTCAGTGGAAACATTCGCACATGTACACATCGATATCATCGGCCCGTTGTTGCCTACATTGAGTGATGGCTACAAATACTGTGTTACAATAATAGACTGCTGTACACGATGGCCGGAAGCAACATCTGTGCAAGACATTCGGGTCTATACGACTATCAGGCGAACTGTCGAAAAAATAAATAATGAAAATACGCTACGAGTAACGGAATACGATTAGATTAACCAGCTACGCGCCATGAAAGAACTGAAACCAACATTAGCTCCGCACGCAACCAAGCGCAGTATTTTTGGACACTCGGACTTGTCATCGTGCGATCACGTTTTCATAAGATGCGACGCAGTGAAGACACCACTCGCACCGGCACATGAAGGCCCGTTTCCTATACTGAAATGAAACAGAAAAGTTCTCCCGATAAAGTTACCGACTCGAGAAACTACTATAGCTATCGATCGATAGACTGAAACCAGCGTATATCATCGCCTCACCACTGCCGCATGACGACGTCCTAGCCCCGACCGCAATACCTCGCAGCATACGACACTATAAACTACTCGAAGTGACGAGTCGTCAAACCACCAATAGGCTTCGCTTGAGGGGGAGCACTGTAGCTACCCTAGCAACTAGCAACTAGCTGCTGCTAATTAATTAAGCTGTATCAATTTAATAAATAATTATCTTTTAAATCTCCAGCCCTGATAGTTTAATTTCAATATCAATTGAGAAGCAGCTAAATACACCATAGCGCGTATTCCGTGCTCTCGAAATTTCTGGGCAACCCAATTGCATACAAGCGGGGACTTGCTTAAAACTCTCGACTCGCTAGTGTAAAGCTGAGCCCGAAGGGCAGCCAACTCCTTTGTCCACGGTATCGTATAGTAAACAGCATGTTATTAAGCTCTCCACAAAACAATTAGAAAACAGTTCAAAATCGACCTAAAAATTGAAAACTAGTTGAGTAAATAAAGGGAATCACATCCACTGCAGCGAATTGCAACACAAATCTGTCATTTTGCTAGCAAGAGGAACATTGATTATCAATTTCACTTAATATCTTTAAATTCTCATAAGCCAATAATAATTTGAAATGTATTACTTCGTCATAACCTGGATAGAACAACTACTTTAGTACTTGTATTAATCTATGAGAACAACCAATCACGGATTGATAATTGATCAACTTAACCACAGACTAAGAAGATTATGTTCAAAATTGCCAGCATTCAAAATGCACCCACTGGAGCTGTCAATTATTTTCGTTCATAAAGTAATATATACGTAACCTCGGCTCGATTTATTGTCTACTCTGCTGTTGGTCGCAAGAA
Source organism: Stenoptilia bipunctidactyla (assembly GCA_944452665.1). Taxonomy (NCBI): domain Eukaryota; kingdom Metazoa; phylum Arthropoda; class Insecta; order Lepidoptera; family Pterophoridae; genus Stenoptilia; species Stenoptilia bipunctidactyla. Next base: position 2,231,671 of record OX101744.1, on the reverse strand, counting down.
ATTACCCCTTTTTTTCCACCGGTTGTGAAAGTTTTTCATGGAAAATACTTGAAGAGTCAGTATCGTCTGGATTTTTCTCTCCTATCTAGGTGGAATGAGGGAGAGCCTTAACGTCCTTGTGAAGATGCGTTAGATTTACGACCATGTGGTCAGTATCGCCTGGATTTACCTCTCCTATCCTGGTGGGATGAGGGAGAACCTTTACGTACTTGTGCAGATTCGTTAGATTTACGACCGTGTGGTCAGTATCATCTGGATTTACCTCTCCTATCCTGGTGGGATGAGGGAGAACCTTTACGTACTTGTGCAGATGCGTTAGATTTACGACCTTTTGGTCAGTATCATCTGGATTTACCTCTCCTATCCTGGTGGGATGAGGGAGAACCTTTACGTACTTGTGCAGATGCGTTAGATTTACGACCTTTTGGTCAGTATCGTCTGGATTTACCTCTCCTATCCCGGTAGGATGAGAAAGAACCTTTACGTAGTTGTGCAAATTCGTTAGATTTTCGACCGTGCGGTCAGTATCGTCTGGATTTTCCTGTCCTATCCCAGTGAGATGAGGGAGAGCCTTTAAGTCCTTGTGACGATTCGTTAAATTTACGACCGTGTGCTTGCTTACTTCCACGACCTCGAAAGGGCTTTCTAACATTATGGAGGAGGAGTTTTACTTAACATGACCTTATTTAAAGGATCCTTGACAGAAGCTAAAATAACCTAATATTTGTCCAATCAGGATTGTCAAGGCTTTGTATAACTTTAAGAATTTCAGAATAATTATTAGGTGTTTTTGAAACTACAGATGTGGCTGTAGGTTTTGTGAATCCCAGATCGTTCAGATTATGTTCGTCGATTATAGGATCATCATTATAAAGATGTCTAACCGAACAAGATTAAGATAGATTCTTTATAAAAGCTACATCTTAGATTAACTGTCCTATTTAATTATGCCTTAATTATGATTCCGCTTTCGATTCTGACGGTAACGGCGCGAACGCTTTTGATTAGAAGAATTACTCGAGCTTCTGATCCAGAAGTACTAGACGAAGAACTACTTCAATACGTCGTCCTTGAGATAGTTTGTACATATGAAGTACTAGTACTACATTGTTTTGATCACTTATTTTTAAACCACGATGCAAATAATAAATTTCGCTTACCAAAGGAAACTAAAAGGTAGATAAAAAACAATTCTAAAACGAACGTTAACAACGTTAAATTTTTTTTGGAGCAGTGTGTTATTTTGGAGAGTGTGACGCATTAGAAGCAGGTAGAATACTCTATTTATAAACAATTAATTTCTTTCATACACTAAGCTCGATATTGTTTAACACAACAATAGGTAATAATAACTCTAGTTTTGTGAAAAGAAAAATCTCTTTAAAATTTTAGTCTAGAATGCTTCCACGGCACTATTCTATTGTATGAACCTCGATTTATAAAACAAAGTCAAAGGGATTGCTGTGATATAACATGATTATAGATAAATAACAATAGCCGTGCGAAATTTATCAAAGAAAACACATAGGCAAGTAAAATAATTAAAATAAAATGAACTCACCAATGTCAGCTTTAATCCGAAACAAGTTTTAGAAAAGATAAATATGTACCTTCAGTAAACTCTGTGTCTTCTCTGATATAGACAAGTTGTCAGGACAAGAACAACGACGTCAATGAGTCAAAATCCTAACGCATTCAGCATAGCTGCTACCTGTGTGGTGGTGGGGAAAAGAAAGAGAAGGCAATAGGACAGACAGAGGACAGAACGATGGTATCTCTCTCAAGTATAATTAGGCTTCAAATTAACGGTCAAGTTATTTAATGGTACATTTGGAAGGTCCAATTTTGCGTCACTTTTTCGAGCATTTCGGCCTTTATTCCACGAAATTCGCGTGTTATGTTATCCTGTAAGGGTTCAATAGTGTTGGGCTTGTCCACATAGTCTAATGACTTTACATAACCCCACAAAAAATTGAATGGATACATTTCATCTGTGAAAAAAGTAAAATAACATTTTCCATAAAGTTTTACAGTTTAAATAGTAATTTTTCTCAATATTTCAATTCTTAATGCTCAATTTATTGTTAATTCCAAAATATTCTTAATAATTATTCTTAACTTAGATTAATTCTTAGTAACATCACTTAATTAAGTATTTACAATATATTTAATGCCTAACGTTGGAAACTGTGTTTACCCTATGAAATATTTATCCTAACCGTATTTATAAGAAATATAATGGCTGTATGTTTCTTTAACAATAAATAAATAAATAATAATCAAGAGTTGTTAAATCGCATGATCATGGCGGCCAACTGACAGGGCCATTCCGAGAGATAAACTGCTCACCAAATTTATCCTTCAACATGTCCATTGTTTCACGAGCTGTGTGGCATGTGCTTGATGAAACCTCATGTTGACCAAGTTCAACTTATCCAACTGGGGCAACAAAAAGTCGCGTTTCATGGCTCGATAACGTTCGCCGTTAACGGTAACGTTTCTTCCACATTCTTCTTCGGACCATTTGAAACGGAGCCGCGGACAACATTTACATGAAGTTATTAATACGTAAATGGCTAAGGCCAATTTATCGATTCCAATTAAAAAAATAAATATGATGCTTTGAGTGTTTTATACGATTTAAAAAAAACAACTCTTAAAAATCACCCTATAGGTGTAATCACTACTGAATAAACTTTTTTTTTTTTTTTTATATTGTAAGGATAGGACGTTTGTCTTCCATGCCACCTGATGGAAAGTGCGCATGAAGACTATGGTGTTACACGTCCATCCACGAGAAACCTATTCACTCGACACTTAAAAGTTCCAGGACTGTAGTGGTCAGGAAAAACAGACGCAGGCAGATTGTTCCACACCTTGGCAATCCGTACCAAAAAGGAACTATCGAAGCGTTTTGTTCGACTTCTTGGTATATCCACTATATACGGATGGAAGTTCTGTCTGCGTCTGGTAGTCCGGTGGTAAAAAGGGGTGGGTTCAATTTGGTCAAAAAGAGCACTCGCACACTCACCAAAATGTAGCCGATAAAAGACTGTCAAACAAGCAACCTTACGACGATGCTCCAGCGTCTGCAATTTTTTATTTGTAAGGTTGTTGTTATTTATGAGTTTTCGGGCTCTTCGGTCAACAGAGTCTAGCGCTTCGAGCTGGTATTTGGCAGAACCATCCCAAAGGTGACTACAGTACTCCATGCAAGACCTCACTTGGGCTGTGTATAAGTTGAGGAGCCGTTCAGGGCTGAAGTACCGCCGGACCTTCGAGATGATACCCAATTTTTTGGAAGCCGTTTTTGCCATAGACTCAATTTGTTGTCCGAAGTTTAATTTGGACGTTATAGTGACGCCCAAAAGCCCTAGTTGATCGGTGATGGGAACAGATACATTCTGGAAAGTGGGCGTAAGAGTAAAGGTGCTCTTTTTTGCGGAGAATAGACACGCTTGTGTTTTGGAGGCGTTGAATTTGACCAATTTATGTTTTATAAAATTCTTCCATTTGGCCTTACTAGGAACACGGCTCCAAAGAAAGCCAACATTTTAAATAAGTCTTTCAACATAAAAAGAGAGTTTTAAGAATTAAAAAATCTGCTTTTTCTAATACTACAGAACAAGCTTTTTCATTTAAACGAAACATTAAATGCCTTAAATAATGTAATTATCTAAAAAAAAAACTCAATGAACTTACCTAGAAAACCATCGTTTATCTAAGAATTTAATAATGGAATTGACTTCAAAGTAATAATAATCAGTCAATAATAATAATTATATCAATGTCAAATAAGTTCCCAATAGGTTTTAGAATTGAACTATAATTTTATTTTTTCGCCCATAATGGCCTTCTTAAGGGTCCGTTCTGTGTAAGGCCAAAATGTTCCTTAGAAGGCTAATATTTAATAAAACTGCACTCCCTCATATCTTCTATTCTGCACTTGTCACCTGCGTGACAGTAGTAGTTCTTTTCTGTACCGTTTTATTCTATACTGTTATATTTTCATGATTTATAGATGTTCCTATTAAGGACTGTGTAGGTAGGTACCTTTGCATAGCCAACCGTCAAATTTTTGTTTGGCCTTATAAGAAACCACTGGCCTTCCTGGGAAAACTTCTGATATTTCAACTGAAATCGAAGCTAATTCATATATTTTTTTCTTTAACACAAAAACAAATTCTTAGGTAACAAGTCACAGTAAAAAAATAAGATAGTGTTTGGTTATTGGCTTAAAAACTTACGTTTTGCTGTACTTCAACGTCTACGACAGAAGTCTTCGAAGAAACTCCGGACCTCACAAACAAAATAGCGGCTCCAGCGACATGTTGCTGTTAAGTGAAATTAAAGTGGGTCTAAGTGTGAGAAGAAGGAATTTGACATCGAATGACTATAACACCGACTTTCAATAGTTGACCTTCCATGGTCCACCCACCTTATATTTATTTGCATTTTTCGTGCGGTAGTGGTAAAACAATTTGCAATAGACTCCATACTGTACCAGGATTCATAAACATAAGAATTGATATAGTTCTATGATTGCACTGCAGTTTAGGAAATGAAAAGCTAAGCTGGTTTGAGCCTGAGTGTATCTTAAGATAATATTTTTAAGTTTTTTGCATTTAAAATGCTTAATCATTCTTAAATAACTGGAAAAAATGTGCTAAATAAAAAAAAACAGTTATTTTTTCAGTTATTTAAGAATAATTGAGCATTTTGAATGCAAAAAACTTAAAAATATTATTAAACATTGCAATGCTTTACTTTAACTGGGATTCACAATTTATGAAAAGAAATTGGTCTCGGGTGGTCTTAGTTGCAAAGCTATACCATTAGATGGAGCAACGTTAGCAATATAACGTAAAAACAAAAAATGTGTTTAGTAATTTCGAGGCGTACCGCCAGGCCCCGGTAGCTCAGTGAAATAGCACTCGTCCGGCATACGAGAGGTCCCAGGTTCGTGTCCTGGTCGAGTGATTTTTATTTAGCACATTTTATCAGTTATTTTTTCTGTATCTTAAGATGACCCCGAGTTCCACTTTATGGTACTGCAAAATGCTAATGCCTCCCGCGGCCCTGGCGACTGATCAGATAGTAACCGATCGCTCCAGTGGTTGTCAGTGAATCTACGAATATCTAAGATTGTGATAGTGACGCGGGATAAGGGCCTATTTTTATTATAACTGTAAAAATACTGTTTTGATTTATTTTAATTCTTTGCCTTTGAATTAATTTATGTTAATATAGTCATTTTTATTTTTGTCTTAAACGCATAAGTGTTTTTTTTTGTTTTGTTTATTTTTGTTTTTCAATGTAAATTCACAATCTGTGCATATTTTAACAGTTTAACTAGTGCATTTTTGCTGTCGTGACGATACTCGACGATGGTTGCAACGGAAGACCAGCGCTAGTTTGTTAACTGGAATATGCTGAGTTGCGGCCTGTTTGTGGCAATTGTTCTATTTTTCTTTCATTTTTTTTCCACTTTTAAGAATGCCTCGTCTGATTAACAGCTGATTCTCTACATGTAATCATTAAGCAAACCAAATAGTTTATGAATTGATTAAATAACTGTTTTTTTTTTACTTTATGTGACATTATTTCTTATTCTTAATAATAGAAATCCTATATTTCTTAAGCAGAAGACAAGAAGTTTTTTAGGCTATCCCTGAATCCTGAATCTTTTTTGTTATTATAATTCTACCACAATCTCGCAGAAACCTCGACCTATTAACATAGGTACCTTATTTTCTTTCCATTTTCAAAACAATATTTTAAACTATCCCAGTTCTTATTTCAAACCAACGGAAGTAGCACTATGAATCACAAACACATTCCAAACTTAATATAAAAAAGAAGTATCTACTTCCGTCTGTAATCTATTGAAATCGGATCGTATCTGTCCATTTCTATCTGGATTGTGTAAATAGCGAGCGGAGATTAAAGTTTGGAATATCTGCGTGTTTGGATAGGTCCCTTTGATCCAAAATTTAAATCGTTATGTAAGAACTGTGAAGAAATTTTGTCTGTATGTTTACTTTTTTATTATTTAGCTATAGGTATTTAAGGTGATAAAATAAAAAAGGAGAGTTTGTTTGTTTGCTTGAGAGGTTTAAACTCTAAAACCACCTGCAATTTAAAAAAAAGTTGTCATGCCGCTTGAGGGTCTAAAGCAGGACTACAGTTCTATTTCAAATTCTCAATGGATCAAAAGTTCCGTGGATGAAACATCGCTAAGCATTTTATTGTTTCGCGTGATTTTAAAAATTCAAAATATACTATTCTACATACTTTGCCTTTAACCCCAAGCTACATATACTAATTTTCTATAAATAATAATAAATAAATAAAATAATAAAAATCTTTATTTGCATGGAAATTGGTACATTGGAGGTCTTAATGTATAGATTAAAGTTTCACAATATCCTACCGACAAGTGTCAGTGTGCAAAATATTAAATTTAAGATATGTCGAAATACATGTTTAAGTTAATTGTTATATTCAGAATATTTTTTTTATATAAAGTTTTTAGTCAATATATTTGTCATTTAGAAATTCATTATTAGTATAATATAATTTAGATTGCAAGAATTCAAACAGACTAGATTTAAATGTATTGAATGGTAAATTTTTTATTTTAGTTGGTATTTTATTATAAATTTTAACTGCCATACATACAATATTTTTTTGGAATAATGTTAACCTTTGGGCAGGTACATAAAGTTTTTCTGCATGTCTCATGCGACCAGAAATCATTTCCCGATTGGTTGGAAACAAGTGTGGGTGCTTTTTAACAAATAAGCCCACTTCATAAATATATAAACAAGGCAACGGTAAAATTCTGAAGTTCTTGAATATTGGTTTACAGCTATCTAAATATCCTGCACCGGATAATGATCTAACGCATTTTTTTTGTACTTTAAATAATAAATCGATTTCAACAGAGTTGCCCCATAAGATTATTCCGTAGCGCAAGAGGGAGGCTACGTAGCCATGGTACGATAGTAGAGCAGCTTTTCTTCCCGCTACCTCTTTCAATCTCCTTAATGCATAAATAAATCGGTCTAGCTTTTGACAAAGCCTTTCGATGTGCGCTTTCCAATTCAAGTATTTGTCAATTTGAATCCCTAAAAATATTGCTGTTTCTACGTTATTAATCTTCTTATCGTCAAATGTTATGTCAATGTTATTATTATTTGAATTATATGTTTCGAATTGTATTAAGTTTGTCTTATTAAAATTAATATTAAGATTTAAGTTATTTAAAAATGTCACTACGTAAGTCAGTATTTTTTGGGTTTCAGCTTTCAAATTTTCTTTATTGTTTGATTTTATTATTAGGGTTGTGTCATCTGCAAAATTTATACATTTTTGATTTCCCATAACCTCTGGTAGATCATTTATATACAACAAAAATAAGAGAGGTCCTATTACGCTGCCTTGGGGGACACCGTACTTATTGTGTAAATATGGTGAACGCATTGTTTCTCTGTATCTACCATTAAAATAACTTATTTCTACACATTGTGTTCGATTTTGTAGATAACTTTGAATCCATTGATTTACTTTACCCCTTATGCCGTTTTTATTTAATTTTTCAAGTAAAATATTATGATCTACATAATCGAATGCTTTGCTCATATCCAGTAGTAAAGCCACAGGAAAACATCTCTTGTTTAGACTCTCCGATATTTCTTTAACTAATGAGATCTATATCCATGGTTATCTGGTAGAGATCGCTTTCCAGCGATAAGACCGCCAATTGTATCTCAAAATTGTATGTTAAATCGAAAGATCACTAACTCCAGAGGCACAGGTTTTAACCTATTTCGGGTGTCTAGAGTTTTTCAATAAGTTTTTGTATGTCTTACATTATTATCATGTATTTCCTTTTTTTGTACTTATTAATGGCATACAATAAAGTGTAAATAAATAAATAATACTTTTTACAAGTTCTACACTTTCAATATGCCAAATTTTATACAAAACCATTTAGACGTTCTGCCGTGATAGAGGAACAAACATCCATACATCCATTCTACAAACTTTCTCATTTATAATATTAGTAAGAGTAAGATTTTTGGCTCTTAAACGTCCGTACTTCAGTGTTCGGCTGCTTAGCAATCAACCTTCATATAAAATCTGCCGCCTCATATCAACGCTCTGGCGGAGATATGTCCTGACAATGAAGAGCCAGTTCTCGAACTCCTTTCATACTTGCCTTCAGGTATTTGGATTAAAAGGTAAAGTCATCATTAAAAAAACTAGGTGTGTGATAGAGAACGGATATTAGGGTAATTAGTTTTCCTGCCAGATTTGTTTCAGAAAGTACCGTTACTTGCGAGTGCGAGAAAATATTGGTTTACCTGCGGGGCTAGCATGAGACCATCGACAACGATAAATCGGGCTTATTATCGATATTTACTTAGAATTTGGCACTTAGAGTATGCATTTTTTAAGAATATTACATTTTTGGTTCTGTGGGCTTAATCGTGGTATCAAATCGAGTAATTCTATCCATTACGGAGCGCATGTTAGCCATGATAGGATAAAATAGCAAAAAAAGACGTGTGGCACTCGGAGACTGCCGCGGTAAAGCTATTGCATAGCATTTTTTATGAACTTATGGAATTATAATTATTGCAGTAATGTTTGTACTAATATGAAGTTCCACAAGTTCCTAGTAGATGGCGCTGATTGTTTATTGAAGCCCGCATGTAAAGTTATGAAATCAAAGTATCACCGCTGTGCCGTTACGGAATTTCTGGATTCGGTCCCCACGCTCAAGGCCCGCGATAGAAGTTATGCAATAGCTTAATAATATTTATCTTGTCGATTCGAGTCTTTATCAATGGGCGCATGCTAACCTTGTAAGTAGTTAATCTTTGTGAAAACATCGGTGGGTTAGAACAATATGTCTGATTGCGGATTTACATATTTAAATATGGCAGCAAAACCGCAGGAGGATACCTAGTGTAGTATCAATGTGTTCAATACATCTGGTCGTCAATATTTGGAGATTGGAATAAGAAATCCTGTACATACAGAGTGTTATACCATTTCTTTGTGTGGGTTTTGTAGCCTTTCATACACAAAGAAACTTATAACTACTTATATCAAAATTATTTTTCTACAGATTAGTACATTACCTACCTTATGAAAATTGGCGGAGTGCGCAGAAAGGTCTGGGTGTGAGCCCCCTTGGAGCCTCCGTCGCTGCAGATCCTGCTGGTAGTGGCAAGTACTCCAGCGAGGCCCTGCAAGACTGACGTGGAGAAGGGTTTCGCGTCAACAGTAGTTGCTCGCGAGTCAGTCGATCCTATTTACCCCGCGTGAAAGGCGACTTAGCCGAGTGGCATCCCTTCATATAATATCATACCGCCGAATATCACCGTTCCTGCGGTGATGTATTCCGTCAATATTTTATAAAGAGCCAGTTTCTTCCCTAAATCTGAGTGCTGTCATCTTCGATCTCATCTTAACTTACCGTCGGGTGAGATTGAGGTGAAATGCAGGTTTCAACAATCAAAAAAATGTTTATAAATAATAAAATAATAATAAAATGCCCAGAAAATCACACCAACTAGATGGCCCCAAACTAAGCAGTGCTTGTGTTATGGGATACCATGTAGCGAACTAGGGAACTAGAATATAAATACATACATATACAGGGTGATTGGTAACAAATTTTAGATACTGAAGGACAGCACTCTGTACTCGATTCTGATCATAATTATGTAATGGAGGTACTTAATTTTTCACTAGAATCCCTTATAAATGAATAAAGTTTTGCTACTATTGACTTTACTTACTCTGCAAACTGGACGGCAGCGGGCGGTCGAGCAGTTTGTCGCGGTTTCATACAAACTTAATACTTTCTATCGTGTCGCGGAAATCGCTGCCCGCGCCGCTGCCCGCGGTGGTTTCTTAATGAAATCTGGTCAAACTCAAACTCAAATATTCTTTATTTCGTAAGTATTTGAATACATTTGAAATAAGTCAAACAATTTACAAATTGAACTGAATCTACCACCACTTCGGAAAGTCGATCTGTTGAGAAGAAGTGGCAAGAAACTCAACTTAAATAAATTATCCCAGATATCATCATTACAAGCATTGAATGCTGTAATGATAACTTCTGGGCAAGGTTATAAAAATGAAGCTAAGTTATGCCTTTGGTAAATTGTAACAGTATTTATATGTATAAAAATGCAAATGGCCGCGATGCTCCATCATTTGGGTTCGACAGGTCGAGTGCACGTTGTGGCATTCAGGGATAATATTGCCATTTTGCGTTAGGGTTGCCATTTGTATATGATTCAGGACAATATAAAGAAATACGATTTTATTAGCGTCAAAAAACAGCTCGTGAAAACTGGGTTTGTTAAGACAAAACGACATCGAAACACCGACTTAAAATATAAAAATGTAGGTAGGTACACTCTGCAACAGAATAATGTATACCACCCCAGACGCACGCACACATACAATATGCATTCGCGTTGTATGTGTGCGGAAGACTCAGAATAATGTTGACCACCAGTCGCACGCACACAACTAAAGATCAATTCTAACTAAGCTAACCAACTACATCGTGTCACAACAAGAAATAATATAACCACACGGATGTATAGATCTTTAGTTTCAGTACTTCGACGAGCCTATGTCAGCCGTATAATGTGCAGATTATTGTTTCATATTATAGAACTCTGAAAGGTCTGCATTTTTTTTTCTCCGTTGCTATATTAATATGTCTTTTTTTGTTAAATTATTGATTGATTGTTAAATTAATAATGTTTAAAGATATTTCTTCAATATCTTTTTTTTGTTCAAATTTAATGAAGAAATATTCATCAATAAACCTTAATATATATTCATTTAAATTAAGAAATATTTTAACAATTTATTATAATTAAAATGATATAAATATAATTTTTATGTTCTATATTCTACTTATATTTATATTCTAATTAATCAATAAATTAAATATAGTGCAAGTAATCGAAAAACAAGGTGCAGGTAAAAACTACTAATTAAAACAACACAATCTTTTCCAGATAATTATTTATTTTTTGCATTTCACAATATGTTGCGGCTGACTAGGAATTTTTATTTCACAAATTTATTAAACGATTAATTTTAAAAACAATCATAGTTTAGGTAATAGTTGTTATTTGAAAGATTTGAATGACAGTTCTCACTTTAATTTTTCTGTCACTTGGCGTATAAGTAATTAATAATTATTATATAATTGAAGTAATAATTCCATTGTAAATATGAATCAACATGTTATTAGCCAGAAACTATAAATAAGCTAAGCTAAGCTTATTTCTAAGCTAATCAACAATAACATCATTCACTCTGGATTATCTACTTTTTAAAAGACAACTATTACCTCACTATTTTATTAATAGCTAATTTGAGCGCCGTCGTCGGTGTCTATGACCTGCTGCAACCGAGATCTCAAACTGTCAACTAAATTCCAGCACAAGGCAGATCCTCTCATCATCTCCCAAGTTGAAATAACCCGCCCTTCTAATTTGGCTCTGGACCTCACTTGTGATGAATCCCAATTTAAAATCATTTGACCCCACAAATTCTCGATGGCGTTTAATGCGGCCGCTTAAACTAACAGGTAGGGTGTTTCGAGCATCATAACGTTGGCATTTTCGCCTCCATAATATTTTACGGCCATCTTTGTCCGACTTGAATGTCTTTTATCCGTAAAAATAACTACCTTGCTAGACCAATCAAATTCCAAATATTGCTTTCGTTCATCAATATCTCTTTTGCTAGCCTGTAAATGAATAAATAAACTTAAGTTCCCTTGAAGTTTAAACAAATTATATTGCATGCATAAGAAAGTTAATTCATTTTAAGTTATAATATATTGTATATCTAACGTCGGATTATATACTTCTTTATTTACCTGTAACAATATATGTTGCTTGCTTTCAAATGTCGTCACACAGTTTGCAAACTCACATCATAATATGTATTGGCCGTCGAACGAGTGGGTAAAAATGGATATATCCCCCGGTTCCTCTTAACGACGAACAGATAGTTGCACTGTTTTTCTCTGAAAATAAAATGATTAACATAGAAATAACGATCACGTTTAATACAAGGATTAAGTCAGAATAATAATTAACTTAAAACTTACAGATATCATCAATCGACGTGCAATTTCCCTGATGGAAAAGTATTGATTGAATGAAACAATGATTTCAGCTCTCTGCAGCAATGTTAAATGATAATTCATTTTTAATTTCACTTGGGCACAACAATCTGATTGTAGTATCAAGTAACGACGAATGCAAACCATCTAGAAACACGACTACACAATATTAAATAATAGAGGGTAGATTTAACTTTTTTTCTAAAGATATGACAAGCTAAAAATAAATTTAGCAACACAGTAAAAGATAATCGGGGTCTTCCACTTATTTTGTCTTAAGAAATGAGGCATAGTTGTTATTTCGAATAGTTACGCTAATAATAGCTACCTACTTCAAATTCAAACTTAATAAAAAACATCAAAAAAGTTGTAACATATTTCTTCTTTCAATCTCTAAAAATGAATATGAAATCACAGTTTATTGTGGGATTCGATACCTGACCTGTCCAGATCTCATTCCTAGACACTTAAACCGCTAGGACATGGACGCTATGACTTGAAGTTGCGAAATTAGCATGATATTATCTTGTCTGCCTGCTATTCATCCATATAGCTCGTCATGTGAAACTTGAGAGTAGCTAAGAACGAGTTTAACAAATTAATGAATCAGCAGAAGTGAAGTATTTTCACAGTGTGCGTGTGTGCGTAAGCACGTCCACTTATTGTGCTTGGATTGGGTGACTTTCGTGGTGTGAGTGAATATGGATGAGCGCGTGTGCGTGCGACGTCAGATGGTGGTATACATTATTCTGTTGCAGGCTGTACACCATAAATCCGTTTAAATCATAAAAGTGTTTTAAGATATTTTTTTTTATAGAGTCATATTAAATAAGAAAAATGTATAGGTAATTTAAAATACTTATATAAATTTACCAACATTTATTTCTTTAAAAATAAATCTAAAGAACTAAATGTTGTGTTTTTAGTTCTTAGTTATTTAAGCCTACCTATGGTAAATTGTTACTTTAGTTTTACTTTATGAATAACTATACCTACTTGTAATTGGTAACATGTAACGTAATTACGGGAAGAGTGTTCACTTCTAATACAGGTCTGCGTGTCCTTCAACATATTTTGTAATTGAAATTTGCCAATAAAGAAATTTTTTTTTGAAAAGATCGTGACAGCTTGCATAAGTCTTGCATAAGTTTGCAAAACTTGCTTAAGTTTGTGGATTTATTTTAGATTCTTGCTGCTTATTAGGTAATAGCTTAAGCTGGTATCTATGACCACCACAATCCTAGGAACTCTGTCGAAACCTGACTTAGATCAACATTATAATTTACTAGCTGTTTTACCTGCGCAATTTCAAATCCCGTGGGAATATCGGGATAAAAATAGCCTATGTGCTATTTTAGACTTTACACTATCACTATGCCAAATTTAATCAAAATCTGTTGAGCCGTTCTGCCATGATTGAGGAACAAACATCCAAACATCTATTTTTTCACATTTATAATATTAGTAAGATTAATAAATAATTATAAATAATAAATAAAATAAAATCCTCAGACAATCACAGCAACTACATGGCCCCATACTAAGCATCGCTTGTGATATGGAATATAATATAAATACATACATGGATAAACGCCCAGACCTGGAACTTTATTTTTTCTTGTTCCCTGCGGAAATCGTACCCGCGACCACTGGCTTCTGAGGCAGACAGTGTTACCCCATCGCCAAAGTGGTCGTCAATTGTAAATGAATGAAAAGATGACGACGAAATAAAAAATTAAAAGATCTGAGATAAAAAAAAAAAAACTGGAATTATAAGAACCTCGTCTATTGAGACTAGATTCAAAAACTTCTTAACTAATATTGATTTCTCTCCGAGCTCTTTCGAAAATTTAATTTTTTTTAAATGTCGTGGTAGATTAACACTCTTACTGATACTTCCTTTGTACTTGAGATAACGTGAATTTTTCCTATCCACTTATTTGCTTCAAAAACTCAGTAGTTTGTCGCGCGGTGCTACAGAACCGGCCGGTCGTTCTGCGGTTTCTACTAATTTGATAGTTTTTTTGTTTTAATACGGATTTTACCATTACAATTACTCTATTTTTATAGCTTCATCCATAAGCTTTACGAAATATATCATTATTTGTTTGTATGCAAACTGGATCAGGTTATAAAAACGGTTTTAACGCAACTGTCCAAGTGCACTTCGATGGTGTTGCGACATTGCCTCATAAACAAGGTAAATTGAGCGCCGGTCTAGTGGCTATTAATTCAATCTTATAACCTGTGAGGAACTTAATTCATAGCAAATAAAAAGGGAAAAGTGATCCTGCACTGATTAAAAAAATAATCGCAGTATCCCAGATCGCGGTAACCCTACAACAACCTTGGACGATAGCCTCTGTAAACACATTGTATGCAGCAATACTATTTCCCCGCCACCTGCCACCCAACACATGCCAATGTTATTTAAGTGTTCCCCTAACACACATATTTTAATAGAAAAAGACACTTAAAATATGCAATTCTTTTATGGATAAAGTGTGAGAGGTTTCGAGTTCAGTTTAATGTGATGTCACCAAAAAAAGATCTTTGTGGAAAATCAGGGCTAGTTTTTAACAACTAGCACATTCCAGCAGGGCTATTAACATATCTAAAATAACAATGCTGTGCTAGAGGATGAGCTCGTCGACGAGATGGCAAACAAAAAAAAAGTTCGACGAATATCAGTTCTTACATCAGCGGCGAGCGTTGGAGTCGAGTTATGTGTTATGTGAATACCAATTATGTCACTCGTCGCTGTTGCATAGATGAACTTGACGCTGTTGTTTAGGAGGATAGCCCTGCAGAGCATAGACCTATTTGTGACAAAACCCGTACAACTTTTCGAATAAAATTTTTGATAATGTTTGCATAAATGTGTAATTAGGTTTAATAAATGAAATCATTATTTAGGTAAATCTCTTAAATTTCAAATTGTCACAATTTCCTATTTTATTTTATTTTTATTTCATAAGAATAGTTAAAAAGATTCTACTATGTTTGTATTTAAGATCCATATTTTATTTTATAGTACTTATATTTAATTTGAATGATTTTTAAATGTTATTTTAGCACGCTCCAGCCTGAAAAACAGGAATATCCTAGTTCAGGCGCCAATGTTCTATCCTTCCTTGTATATTTAAGCAAATATTTGAACTTATGCTTTTCTGAAATTAATAAACATTTTTTTTTTAAATGACTATAACATTATAATAAATTGCTTTTTAACCGGAATTATCGCGTATTAAATTTTAGCTCAATGATGCGGTGTCCACAGAATTTCTGGAGAGATCATATTTGCCAGCAAAAATTGACATGAGGGTAGGTCGTTAGTCAAGCGAGCTGTAAAGGATGTTACCACTCTTAGGGGGTCATTTAGATCAGTTACCTTCTACTAAACGCTTTCCTTACAGCTATATTAAGCCGAAAGCGATCAATAATATTCCGTAACGTAAGGTACGTGAGCACATTTAACAAGAGTGCCCTGCAGGGCTTGCATGCGACCATTGATTAAGATTCGAATACATGATAAATATTACCGAGTCTTCCATGCTGGACTGGGGAAAGAAAAACGTACTTAGAATGTGCTTCTCTTCCCGGGCATACTGTAAAAGTCAGTAAAGGAACAGAGGTTTTAAAGGCGTTTTGTCACTGTCACTACAATAGTCTCTCTCCATCTCTATAATACCTCCAAATTTGTCAAACTTGACATCAGATGGTCTTGTAACCTCTGGTGTTCTGCCTACCCCATAAGGGATACAGGCGTGAAGTTATGTATGTATGTATGTAAATATAACCGAATATTTTTATCCTATACTTGATTCGATACTATGATTAAGCGCACAGAACCTAAGTTGCCATATTCTTTATATTCGCTCCATTTAACGTATTTTAGCCATTTAGCTCCATATTCGACGACCACTTTGGCAATAGGGTAAACCTATCTGCCTCAGACGCCAGTGGTTGCGGGTTCGATTCCCGCACGGAACAAGAAAAAAAAATGTTCTGTGTCTGGGTGTTTATCTATTTATGTATTTATATTCTAGGTTCCTCCTAGTTCGCTACATGGCATCCTATAACACAAGCTACTTTGGGGTCATGTAGTTGGTGTGGTTGTCTGGGGATTTTATTTTTATTTTTTTATTATTCTAAGAAAATATCGATATAAATAAAAGTCGGATTTATTGTTGTCGGTGGATGTATGCTAGCCCCATAGAGTATTTTTTCCGCCACAGTACTTTTTTTGCTGTCAGTCTATGCTTAGTTCAGTCTGGGTTTCTAATCTTATTTCGATTTTTTTAGGCTGAAGTCTTTATTCTATTGTTGATGTGCATCATCATCAGCCGGGGTACTTTCACAGAACAAAGGCATTCTCCCAGGTTCTCCATGTCACCCGTCTCCGAGTCGCCCTCATCCAGGGTTTGTCCTTCATTAAGTAGGTATATTAAATATTTCTAACACTCACACAACATTATCTAACCCAAATTAAGTTTCTTAAAGAACTTGTATTATGGATACTAGATAACTGATATACTTAAGAAATATATAAACATACATATTGAATAAATACATATTTTTTATTAAAATAAACTTAAATAAACATATAAACATCCATGACTTGACGACTAATATCTGTGTTCATCACACAAATATCCGCCGCCGCCGCCGGGATTCGAACCCAGGACCTCTGGCATAGAAGGCAATGTATGTTACCGCTACACCAGCCGGTCGTCGAATTTATGTATGTATGTATGTTAAATGACATACATACATACATAACGTCCCGCCTGTATCCCGTATGCGATAGGCAGAACACCAGGGGTTAAAAGACTATCTGATGTTACCTTTGACAATATTTGCGGTATTATAATGATGGAGAGAGACCATTGCAGTGCCTGTCAGCCTTTCGCCCACGAAAACGCCAATAAAACCTCTGTCCTTAACTGACTTTTATAGTATGCCCGGGAAGAGAAGCAGCTGGCTCATTCTATGTTTTTCTTTCGCTCCCAGTCCAACATGGAAGATATGGTAAATGAAACCTTAGGTAAGTATTTATTGTCTAGATATACCTATATACCTATAAGATATACCTATACCTACGTTTTCTTGCTAAGGAGATCCCAAAATAGTAGAATAACCATCAAAGAGTTGCCATTAAACAAAAGTCCTTGCTTCTACAGATGCAGAGCTAATATCCCAGAAACAATGTGCAACTATCAATCATTTCAGAGCATTAAAGCAGTCGGTTAGTGCACACTTCAATATAATCGGAACATCAGTCATTGGATGGCTTGTTTCCATTATAATACTAAATACGACAATTGAATGCTTGAAATCTGTCAAAATAAAATAAAATACTGAAGGTGAAAATAAAAAATATTTATCGCGAAGTTACATATTTTAACGTAACCACTTTTCGGTGTGCTTACAGACCCTGAAGTCACAAGACAAATCGCTTTGTTTTCGTTTAAAAAAGTGTTTTAGTAAGCTTTGGTTCTTCTGGCAGGAGATCGGAGAAAGAACTTCATTTAACGATTTTAGTAGCGCATGGAATTCTTCTGTCACCTCTGATGGTCTTCTCGGTGTTAAATATGATTTTTATTTTAAACTTGAGTTGAAATTGTGTAGGTTAAAGCTGATATTCGTACAGTGAACGTAGACATTTGCTCTAAAATCATGAATGTTTGTTGAGAAATTTTCTTTCTAACTTCTGACTAGCACTTTGTGAAATCTCGTAAAACTGCTTGGTGTTAGCAGCTTTAAATCAAATCACTGTAATAGTCACTTTAACTTTAAAGTATACTGACAAACATAGTTTCTTAATTCACTTAAATATTTGTACCGTGAAAACTTCAAACTTTTAATAGTCGGAGTATAGTGGAAACACGCATTATAGGTTGTTTATTCGTATTTTACTAAATAACAGTAATGCGTCAATATATTGCAGATACAGACACACATCAAAGCACTTTGTTTCCACTGAAATCTGCCCATTATATCAATAAATATTTCAAAGCGAGCTAGGGTCATCGACAGAGCATATTTTCATCGTCTGTTGAAAATAAATAAAGACAAATGAATTATAGGCATCTTTGTAGTATGGTTTAATTTGGAAAAGGGCGGATGTGTTACGAAGCAGACGGACATACGTTTTATAATAAGAAAGGAATAGACAGATAAATAAATATTTCTAACATTCACACAACATTATCTAGCCAAAATTAAGCTTCTTAAAACCAATATAATTAGCTCAAATAAAGTTTCTTAAAGATTTCGTGTAGAAAATCTTTAGCCGAAGAAGAAGTAGTAGTTGTCAACACCAAGACATTGGTGGATAATGGGCGATCATTATCTTCAAAGCCGAGAGACGCACACTTCTCGACGGAGGCCTCCCCCAGGATTCGTCATGTCGTCCGGACCCGCCGCTAGATATTGGATGATAAACTTAATAATTAAATAAACAAATATACACATTGATTATGTGCGTATTTTTTATTATAAGATAAACTAAAATAAACTTTAAAACAGTCATGATTTGACGGATATTATCTGTGTTCATCATACAAGTACCTACTGTCGTCACCTTTGGGATGGTTCTGCCAAATACCAGTTCGAAGCGCTAGACTCTGTTGACCGAAGAGCCCGAAAACTCTTAGTATAACCATGTATTCTATAAGTTATCAATAGTATGGGTTTTAAGATAAATCACTACTTTCAACTCTATGTATCAAATTGTAACTATTTTGTGTATTATTTGTGTGTATTGATATATATTATACGTGTGTATGTATATGTATAAATATATGTTTTTTTTTTTTTTTATATAATTTTTCATTCTTTATTTACTTTTTTGTTATTTAACAATAATAACTGCCGTCCATCCCATCAAAAAGGACAGGGGCGCAGTCTGAAAACCAGCGTCATAGCTTAGCTAGGACATAATGCTGAGTGAGACGGTTGCCTTTTTTCACATGTAATCTTAACTATAAAATTACAATGTACCTATTAAACTAATTGTATTAAGAAAATATAATAAATAATAAAAACAAAATTGTAAATAGTTATAAGATTTTTAATGTGAAAATAAACTATTTCTTATTCTTATTCTTATAAAACTCATAAATAACAACAACCTTACAAATAAAAAATTGCAGACGCTGGAGCATCGTCGTAAGGTTGCTTGTTTGACAGTATTTTATAGGATACATTTTGGTGAGTGTGCAAGTGCTCTTTTTGACCAAATTGAACCCACTCCTTTTTACCACCGGACTACCAGACGCAGACAGATATTCCATCCATATATAGTGGATTAACCAAGAAGTTTTTGGTACGGATTGCCAAGGTGTGGAACAATCTGCCTGCGTCTGTTTTTCCTGACCACTACAGCCCTGGAACTTTTAAGTGTCGAGTGAATAGGTTTCTCGTGGATGGACGTGTAACACCATAGTCTTCATGCGCACTTTCCATCAGGTGGCATGGAAGACAAACGTCCTATCCTTACAATATAAAATAAAAAAACAAATATCTATCGCCACCGGGATTCGTAAAAAGGCATTTTAACACTACAACAGCCTGTCTTAAACCGTAATCGCCGGCTTAGAATAGCCCTGGGTAAGCATGTTGTAAATAGCGACTAATCCGAGAGAACGCGGTGACAGGGCAGCATTGCTACGGCAGTTTTGTATGAATATAATAGCAGACTCCAGAATATCACCAACTTGTTCATGGTTTTTTTTTTGTTTTTCCGCCAAGGAAAATTCTTTGGCACCCACTAAAGCAAGCTCTAGCAGGAGGAGGATGAAGTCTGTTACGGATGAAAGGGAATTCTATAATCTGCTAACCCTAGCGGCTAACAGATATAGAGTACCGAGACAGTGTGGGGACCGCAAGAGCGGCCTCGAGACTCCTCAGACACCTGAGTATATCCACTAAACATCCCCCTTTTATGACCCGCCTTGATTCGTTCATGGGTCAATGTGTACGCTTTTATAATAAAACTCCAAAATATTTAAGATTAACCCTTCGATAGATCTAAGGATAAGTGTTATTATAAAAAGTTTTACTATAAGATATTCCGATGCAGGAAGATGGGATTCCCTGGTTGTAAATTTTTGTTGTGTATTTTTAAAAGATGGTTGCTATTGAGTTTCTTACCACTTCCTCTCAACAGATCGACTTTCCGAAGTGGTGGTAGATTCAGTTCAATTTGTAAATTGTTTGACTTATTTCAAATGTATTTAAATACTTATGAAATAAAGATTCTTTTGACTTTGACTTTGTGTTCTGACCACATTCTGACAGTGGTTTATAAAAAACATACATTTATAACATCAATAATATTTTGTGTAAGATTGTTAATCGCTAAATCTGAAGATAATTTTACAAAAAAAACAGTTCACTCATTTAACTCGTGTGCCCGTACACCAAAGTTTTGCGGGAAAAATTTAGCTAACCTGCTAAACTAAGTAAAGGAATAATCAACGAATGCAGAGCATTAAAAAACTCCGACGTCAAAACTTTGGCTGAGTTGAGAATGTCGTTAACATAAACATTCTCCGAAATCATACATATTTCTTCAAAAGTTTGAAATTTTCAATGAAGTACTCAAACCGATTTCGATGAAATTTAAATGAGACTAACTATGAAGTATCCTCTATCGTATGAAACAACAATTTTCAAAATCAATTCATAATTGTCCGAAATATCGTGTAACAAAGACCCAAAAAAAATCACAAAAAAACATACAGACGAATTGAGAACCTCCTCCTTTTTCGGAAGTCGGTTGAAAAGAAATATATTTAACTCACAAATACTCGGAAAAAATATGCTCGTTCCTGAAAACTGTACGAAATTATTGACTTTTCTATGAAACTGTGTACTCACTGTATGCGCGCACGCCGATGACGTCATGAAGCGATACAAGTTGTCGCTATCATAGAGAAATTAATGAGAGAACCGTGGAATCGGCTTTCCTCGTTTATTGCTAATTTTATAAGCTATCAATGACCTGGAGTTAGAGTTACTAGATGTGGCTAGTGGTTTAAATGGAATGTACATGTTTTTTGAAGAGATTCTTTTTTAAATCTCCCCTTTTTATTGTTGACCTCGAGGAGTTTCAAATATAATTGCGGAGAAACGTATGTTCAATCACTTGTATTTTATAGTAAATCACCACCATAGTCAGTACTATTCTTTTTAAAGAGTCCAGCAGTGGACATCTCCTGGCTCAATGATGATGAAGTAGATTTAGGTTATAAACCAGCTAGCTGGCCCTGTATGTACTGGCAGATATCAAAAATTGGTATCTGACATATCCTAATGACTTCTTCATGCGTGTACAGAGCATCCAAAAGTATTTTTATAATAAACGCAAGAAAATCATTTCTGTTTCGTCAAAAATCCTGAAAAGCCTCAATCTCCTTCTAATTTCTTTAGTAGACCAAGCACTCAATATTTGCGTAATTAGATTTATTATTTGTTCATCTGTTATGTTAAAATATTACTGTATGTGAATATTGTAACTCAGAACAAAACTCATTCAAATAGAACAGTTAGAAATCAAATGCTATTTTATTGATAAGAGATTCACAGGTGTTCGGCAAATGGCCAGGTTAATTAGTAATCATTATCTATATACTACGTGACCTATATGGGGTTATGCGATCATTAGCTTTAATTAAACACGAAGAATTACAGTGGAATCCGTTTACAATGACATCGAAGGGAAATAAGAAACAAGTCATATTAAACGGACGTCATACAAAGCATAGGTACTGCAAGAATAAATAAACTGTTTAAGTAAGAATGTGATTTATTTTAATAGAGAGGAATAAAATAGAGATAAATCAAAGTAGATATTAATAAGTAGACTCAATTAGTAAATCTACGCTCTGAGGCTCAAATCAAAAAAGCCTTTCACGCGCCGGAAGTCTTTGGGTATAACGTGACTCTCCCGACCAAAGATGTTAGAAATCATATCATATCATATGATCATATCATATGATTTGATTCATAGATGTTAGAATCAAATCATATGGTCGGTCATTATAAGCGGACACAATTTGATAAAAAAGGGTCACAATAAGCGATGTCACTATAGGCGAAGTCATTATATTCGACTTAGTTATATCATTTATATGAAAACCAAACTTCACTGTGTCAACAAGTCATAATGAGCGGTTGGTCAATATAAGCGGAGTCATAATAATCGGATTCTACTGTACATATGAACTCATATTTTCACAGATACAACAATCTTATCTTACTAATATTATAAATGAGAAAGTTTGGATGGATATTTGTTCCTCAATGACGGCAGAATGGCTTAACGGAATTGTATGAAATTTAGCATAGTGACAGGTAGTGTACAGAATAGCAAAAAGGCTACTTTTATCCCGATTTGCCTGCGGGATTTGAAATTGTTAAAACCGCGCAAAACAGCTTGTAATACCTAAATAAAATAAAATCCCGAGGCAATGACACCAAATGGTCCTAAAAAATCAAAGCTTTAAATAAAACACTTTTTAACCGGATTTATCGCGTAAATTTTAAATTTTAATTTATTTTAAATTTTAACTCGACGTTTCGGTGTCTTTGCAGACACAAGCGATACGAGCGAAATATACGCGATAAATCCGGTAAAAAGGTGTTTTATTTAATAGTATGAATCGCGAAAACTTAAGACAATACTAAATCAAATCTTGTGACATGGGATACCCTGTAGCGAACTAGAGAAACTTAGATTATAAATACAAATATACAGGGTCCATTTATAATAGTCAATTATATTTTAATAGCAGATTAAGAATGATCATTCTTAATCTGCTATTAAAATAAAATTGATTACTATAGGAGGCCCCTTTATAATTACGAATATAAATAAACACCCATGCACGGTTTTTTTCTAGCTCCATACGGGGATCCAACCCCAACGTATCCTTACAAAACCGATAAAATCCTGTTGATACCTGTTTAATTTAATAGTAGGAGTTGCATGTCGTTTTACCGTAAGAATTTCTTCTAAGCCTATACAACATGTAACATAATGAAGAGATAATATTTAAGGGAATTGTATGTTTGGTGATGTAGTTTATAAGTAACAGTAACATACATTTGTTATCCTTACGATTCGGCCGAAAAACAAGTTCAAAGTTTAGATCAAAATATCTAAGTGTTAACCCTAAGAACAGCTGTTATTTATTTATTTATTTTACAATTTATGTACACACAAGTTAAGATACAATATTAAGAAACATAATCAAAATAAGTACAAAGGTACAGCTTATCTCTATTGAAATCTCTTACAGCAGACCTAAAGCTTTTGATAACAGATGGCCTATAAATAAAGTGATGGGTAACTAAGACAGATACTACAAAGTTCAGCCGGTGCGGGAAAGGTCATAAAGTCACTGACTGCGGCACAAATCTTGTTTTAGCTTATTAGGTTGACTAAGATTGTCAAAATATTTTGTTGTAAAATAATTAAATAATATAAATTTGTATGAAAGTATATACCAGCACTGATCTTGCTAATTCTTTTACTGTTCATTCTACTTATGGTATACAAGCTAACCCTAAAGTTTTATCTCTCCATTTTGTTACACGTTGTATATTATGTATTTTCTAACCCGATTAAAAATTTAATAAAGTCACCTGCGTATGAATGATGAGTGTAAAAATACAACACTCGGTGCACTAAAGCATCGCTTCATCTAATAAAGTGTAGCTGGCCACTTGACAAAGATAACATTGCATCTCACGCTTGAGAGCGTGATTAATTTGTGATATTTGTACTTCATAAACAGTTCTTGGTGCGGATTCGGTAGAGGTGTGTATTGAAATTTAAACCTCAAGTTCTAATAAACGTATGCTTAACAGAAATTGAGGATTATAATTTGTGAATCGCCTTAGTATAACTCATAGGTGAGAGTGAGTGAGTATAAGTATTTAATGGAATTAAAATAATTTTAAATTAAGTCTATAAGTTCTCCCAATTTACTATCAAAATCTAGTAACTTAAACTTTTGGCTTCAAAGGTATTTTTAAAGAAACTTCTTTTCTTGGGTTTACTTCGCAAATCACAAGAAAATCGTTGTACATAAAAAAATTTAAACTGATTTACTCGTAAGAACTAAAAGTTTCACTCGCGTAGTTCCTGATCCCGGGGAAATTATTTGATGAAATAAAACAATGGTTTTTTTTTTTTTAAATCAATATTCCGATACTTATAAACATTAAGTCGATTAAGTTTATTTATCAATATTATATTAATTAAAAAGTTAATATTTGAACCATTAAAGTCATTAAAGACATAGTCATCACGGTTGCCCGGTACCAATCGCTTTCCATCGATAAGGCCACCTATTTGCACAAAATTAGTTTTAATGACATTTTTTGGATTTACATCAGAGTACGATAAAGTAAAAATAAGTACTAACTTATCACAATTCAAACAAATCACAAAAAACAATCATATTTAAAAAAAATACATGAACAATATACACGGCCTGCGTTAGTATTGTCATGTATTTTCTTTAATATTCCATTTAACAATTTTAAACATAATGTTAATAAATTACCTAATTCTTCTTCTATCTTAAAAAAACACCTTATTTAACATGTGGCAATAAACAAAAGTATGCCACATCCATATTTCGCGGATCTCGGTCCGTTCATTCATAAATAAACGTCCTTGATACAATAAGCGCGGATGAGACTTCGCGTATAACATCGTGGAAGCGATGAGGAAAAAGTGTTTACAAACGTCACGTGAACGTTTATTACTGGGTTTATGACACTATAAATTAATTCTAAGTATACTGACGTATATTGTATGTTGAAGCGAGTTTTATGTTTCTTGTAGAATTCGGTAATTTATAGTTATTTCGCGGATTCTCTTTTTTAAAAATACTTCAAAATAAATAAACCGAGCTCTGATTATGTCTTATCAACCATTTTGTGATAAATAATTATCTAGTCCTCTTTATACGTTTTATTACTCTGTAAGGGCCACTTTTAGCCCACTGTTCAGCACTAACAGAATTGATTTCCGCTGAAATGGCTTCTGACAAACAACTGTAAGTTTACTGTCTACAGGCACAGATTGCGCGTGCGCGCGCCGCGAAGCACGGAAGTCACAGTGACAAATTGATAGTCGGCGGTGACCCATCGTAGTACTGTTTTTTTTTGTTATTTTATCCTATCATGTTTTAGCTAACATGCGCAACATAATAGATAGAATCACTTGATTCGATACCACGATTAAGCCTACTGAACCAAAGATGCCATTTTCTAAAAGAATACATATCTAAGTTCAATATTTAAAAAAAAATATCTATACAGGGTGTCCCCCAAATATATAATAAAAGGAAAAATCTAAATTTATTTTTAAATTTTTGTACGAAAGCAATAAATTTCGTCATTTTTTTCATACGTACATTTAAAGATAAATTTAGATTTTTTCTTTTCTTATATTTTTTATGTAATCCCCTTGGGTACTAGAATACATCCGTGAAGGTATTGTTTAGGGTTAGCGGGACACCCTGTATAAAGGCCCGATTCAACTTTTTCGATGGTCGCATGCTAGCCCTGCTGCTATATTAAATGATATATCTGCACAGGAGCCCCAACGAGTGATATTGACATAATTGCACAGAAATAAAAAGAAATTAATTATTTTAGTCAGAACTTTCTTAGGAAATCCCCCCGAACTCTTTACCAGAAGTGACAAACATAATTACAAGGTCGTACAAATTAATCATCAAGAATCATATAGCTTTAATATAGATGAGTCATTCTGTTTGTTCGTCACTCAATGTCCTCGGCTTATCAAAGATGCCAGGAAACCAGGATCGTTCCCACGGTGCAAATGTATTAATAAAATAATGATATGTTTATTATTATCTTTTTCCTTATTCATTATAAATTTTAGAAATCAAAAAAATAAAAATATTGGCTTCGGCCCGATTAACATTCTCGGAGTGCATATATTTGAAAAAACACTAATAATAATATCATTTTATTTCAGACCACTATTTGTCCATATGATATTGTTAGAAACACTACTTAAGACTATGTTAGTAAAATTAGAACATAAATTAATAAATGGAATGCCAAATTAATTAAGACATGTCAGTTATAAAATCAAAACAAAATTAAAACTCAAATAATATCAAAAGTTTACATTAACGAATTTAAATTAAAATAATTAGTATTTCATGAGAGTTATTTAAAATAATAAATATAAGCAAAATGTCATAGATTTAAAAACAATATAGAATTTAAATTAAAATAATATTTCATTAAATAAGTAATTTAAAATATTCTGTTTAAAATAGAAGACTGCAACAGCAACAGGCTGACCCCCTTGTTATTGCAATACTCTCCCCATCCTTATAATGCCTTCAAATTTGTCAAACGTGACATCAGATGGTTTTATAACTTCTGGAGTTCCTACCCCATAAGGGAAACAGGCGTGAAGATATGTATGTATGAAAATCTACACGGGTCGGCTTTGAGTAGCCTAGTGCTTAAGGGTAAGCTTGTTGTAAAAGGCAAAACAAAGCGAACCCTAATTTGTGTTAGGACACCTTCAGGTTCCGTCTACCTATCAACCACCCTTCATATTCAACCGCCAAAATGACCTTCCTGGCGGTGATAAATCTATAATAATATATAAAGCTGAAGATTTTGTTTTTTTGTTTGTTTGTTTGAACGCGCTAATCTCAGAAACTACAAGTGGGATTTGAAAAAATCTTTTTTCATTTGATAGCCCAATACTTGAGGAAGGTTATAGGCTATATTTTATTCCGAAATTCCGACGGGATCAAAAGTTACGCGGGTAAAACCGCGCGCGGTGGCTAGTAAATAAATAAAATCCCCAGACAATCACACCAACTACATGGCCCCAAAGTAAGCATAGGTTATGATATGAGATACCATGTAGCGAACTAGGGGGTGAACCTAGAAAATAAATCCATATATATATATATATATATATAGAATATAAATAATATAAAATCCCCAGACAATCACACCAACTACACGGCCTCAAAGTAAGCAAAGCTTGTGTTATGAGATACATGCGTTATGAATTCTTTAACTTTCAGTTAAGTTTACTCAGTGAATAATTAATATTTATTTTTTATTTTAGTTTTCTCTTCATGTATGATCTCAAAATATCACGTTCTGGAATTTCGAAAATGACCCACCAGTCACCCTATATATGTATTTTATATTCTAGGTTCTCCTCCAGTTCGCTACATGGTATCCCATTACACAAGCTATGCTTACTTTGGGGCCATCTAGTTGGGGATTCGTTTAATTTATATTATTATTCTTTTAAGCTAAAATGCGCACTATAATAGATAGAATTACTCGATTCGAAACCATGAATCGAGTAATTCTATCTACTATCTAATTCTATCTAACCATAAGCCCGCAGAACCGAAGCTGCCATGTTCTTAAAAAATAGACACTCCAATTGTCTAAGGAAATGTCTAAATAAAGGCCGGATTATCGTTGACGATGGTTGCGTGCTAGCCCGCAGGTGATGTAGTGGTCAAACTTGGTTCAGGAAACCGATAAAAAAATAATAAATAATAAAAATAATAAAATCTTTATTTGCATGAAAATTGGTACATTGGAGGTCTTATTGTATACATACAAGTTTCACAATATTCTACCGACAAGTGTCAGTGCGCAAATATTGAATTTAAGATATGTCGAGATACAAGATTACATAAGTCAATTACTAAAGTCAAATGTTAAAATAGTATATTTCATTACGAGTGCGGAAAGCCTGTCATTGCAAAGAGTTCCGACAAATGTCCACCTGAGCCGAGGCGCAACCGAAGGCGAGGGTTGACAGTCGGAACAAGTTGCAATGACGGTTCCGCACGTGTACTGAACGACTATTTTTAATACAGTCGCGAAAAAATTAAGCAATTTTATAAAATATACAAAATGGCGCCAGCCGTGAAGTATTATAAACAGAGATTTTTTTTTTGTTTTGTTTACCCATTCTGGGTAGGCAAAGGGAACTATGCCCATACAGCCAAGTCTTTAGTAGATTTTTTGTATTGACATGAAAGGAAAATGAATTTAATGAGATAAAATGAAATGAAACCTAATCTAACTCATTGCATCAAATCATTATATCTGATATTGAAACAAATTAGTAGCTTCTTTTCAGAAATATTTGCATGAATCGTAAAATCTATGATGTTTTTTTTAGTAAAAACTTCGTGGTTGATTTTTTCTTTTTAATAGACATTATTTTGACATTTGGGAAAGAGATCGCACGAGTGCGGAAAAGGTAAAGAAAAAGCACGAGTGTGTAATAGCCCACATCCCGAACGCTAAACGTCCCTGCAATACGCCACTTTTTGAGCAACTGTATTAAAAAATAATTATTAATGTCACAATATATTTATCATTTAGAAATTCATTATTAGAGTAATATAATTTACATAGCAAGAATTCAAATAGACTAGTTTTTCGATTGAAAAGTTCGCGGCCTAGTCAAGAAAACAGAATAAAGTACATACAAAAATATTTTAATTTTTCGACGTAATCTCCATTTAGCTCTATGCACTTCTTCCATCTGCTTTCCAGAGCTTCCATACCTGTTTTAAAAAAAGATTCCTCAAGGTCTTCAAAATACAGGTTAACAGCGGCTTCGACCTCTTCATTCGTTAAAAATTTCTGCTCACCGAGGTGTTTTTTCAGGTTTGGAAACAGATGAAAGTCCGAAGGTGCCAAATCAGGAGAATAAGCTGGATGTGGCAACAATTCGAAACCACAATCACGAATTTGAGCCATAGACTCGACAGACGTGTGGACTCGGGCGTTGTCCTGGTGAAACAACACTTTCTTTCTCAGTAATCCTGGGCGTTTCTGTTTAATTTCTTCACGTAAACGGCGCAGAAGGGTGCTATAGTACGCAGAGTTTAGTGTTTCGCCTTTTGGAAGGTAGTCCACCATAATGACACCCTTAGCATCCCAAAAAACCGATGCCATCACCTTGCCAGCCGACAGAATTGCCTTTGCTTTTTTCGGAGTTGGTTCACCTGATTTTTTCCATTGTTTGGATTGTTGTTTTGATTCTGGGGTATAGTGGTGAACCCAGGTTTCATTCATTGTCACAAATCTGTCAAGAAAACCTTGTGGATCAGCCTCGAATATCTCCAAACAGTCGCGAGAAATCGTGAGTCGAATTCGCTTTTGCTCTACTGAAAGCAATCTGGGGACCCACCTAGCCGAAACCTTAGAAAAGTCGAGTTCATGGACAATGATGTTTTGCGTTCGTTCATATGAGATGCCTATAGTGTCTGAAATTTCTCTGATAGTCAATCTACGGTCTTTCAATATGAGATCACACACTTTATTGATGTTTTCTTCGGTCGTAGACTTCATTGGCCTGCCGGAGCGAGGGTCATCTTCGATGTTCTCTCGTCCACGTTTAAATTCTGCAACCCATTTTTTCACAGTGGTATAAGACGGGGCAGATTCCCCTAATGTTGTTTGCATGTCATCATGGATCTCTTTTGGTGTTAATCTTTTTTTAAACAAATATTTAATCACAGCACGTTGTTCAAATTTCTCCATTAGTGAAAATTTGTTCTACACACGTATTTATATTGTTCGTAAAATTTTATTTAAACAAGATATCAAATCGAAAATTCGCGGGCTGACAATTGAATAATGACAGCTCAAAATGACGGCAGAAAAAATAACAAAAGTTTTTTTTTTTAATGGCCAGGCCGCGAACTTTTCAACCAATGTAGTAAATGGCTAACTTTTTATTTTACCTGGTAGTTTATTAAAAATTTTAACTGCCATACACATAATGTTTTTTTTTGAAATAATGTTAACCTTTGGGCAGGTACATATAGTTTTTCTGCATGTATCTTGCGACCAAAGATCGCATCTTAAGCTTTGTTTAGGTAAGTATTTCTTTAAGTCTAAAGTCTTTTGCCAAATATTAACGCTTCAGCAGTGACGTGACCCTATAATGCTTGATGAAGAGTCAGTTCCTTACTAGGAACCTCAACCTCATGTTCCCTTACCACCAGGTAAGTTTGAAGTCAAATATACGTCATTGTAAAAGAAGATTTAAGCTATAAAAATAAAGTAAAATCCCTAAAGTAAGCACTTAGAAATACTCTTAAAGCTTTATTTTAAATTTTATAATGATTAAATATAGATAAAAATATCAAATAAAATCGATCCCGGCTGGGACACGAACCCAGATTCCCGCATTCACTGAGCTACCGGGCCCTGGTCGTAGATCATCGAATTTTTTTTTTATAAACCTTGATGGGACGTTTGTCTTCCATGACATCTGATGTTAATTGAACATGAAGACTGAGGTGGTACACGTCCATTTAAGAGAAAAATTACTAGGACTGGTCAGGGAAAATTATTCAAATCAAATTATAAAAAATCATCAAATTATTCAATTCCTATATATGTTATTTGATAACGTAGCTCCATCTCGCGGAAATGCTTTGCAGGGATCTCAGTAAAGATGAAACATTGCAATCAAACATATAATTTAAAAGCTTTTGCATTTTATAATATATTACATATATTTTAGCTTCTGATTTTATTTTGGTACCACACAACGGACATACATACATTATCTATAAATTAAATACATATATCCAGACCAACACAAACAATCATATTACGCACATGAATATTTGCAATGTTCGGGAATCGAGCCCGCCACCTCTGAAGTATGAAGCAAATAGTGAGTGTTATTACATCGCCAAAGCGGTCGTCAATGCTTGTCTAACATAAATGAAAATATTTTGTAACTGGCAATAACCACTCTTCAAAAAAAAAACAAAACCAAGTCTTTGTTTATTGTTTTGTGCCAGTTTACAGTTGATAGACGCAAACGTAAATCAAGCGAAGCGGTTTACAAGTAGCTGTGAGTTTATGTACGGGAAGATTTATTGTTATGATGTAGAGATGTAGATTTTGAGATATAAGGAGTTACTGACTCTGTTTGGTGTGAGGAGTCTTAATTTATGTATTTTTTTATTTATTTAATAGCTTACGTAAACAGATAAAGTATTTTTTTTCCCTATAATATACGAAAAGATTTGTTTAAAACGGCTGTGCTTATTTTCGCGTGCATTCGAGTGTAAGATGATATATGAAGTGTGTTATAAAAGGTAAGATATTGTTTTATTGATGAGTGTGAAAAATAAAGTACCTATGTTATAATTAATAAATGATTTAATATCATATAAGGACTTTAAAAGGTGTTAACATTGTGTGAGGTTTTATTGGAGGTTATTTGTGGGTGATTGACAGACCCCCGGTCACTGCAATAGTCTCTCTCCACCATTATAATGCCTCCAAATTTTTCAAACATGACATCAGATGGTTTTACAACCTCTGGTATTCTGCCTACCCCATAAGGGATACAGGCGTGAAGTTATGTACGTTACCTATTCTCATATATATAGGTACTCGTTATAACTATAAGGATACTGATATAAATTAATGTAAGAATATTTTTTATTACCGAAACTAACACAACAACCATATGGCCTCAAATACCTATGACCTTGAGTTATGGTGTCCACACAGTGAAACGAAGGGGTATCCTAAATACACCCAGATCCGAGAGAGTTTAGAAAAAATCGGTTTCTAAAAGTTTTTCCGCCAGTGCCAGGACTCAAAACCCTCTCTCACGCCGCAGCCGAACACTCGACCTCTGCTCCACGGAGGTCATACTGCATACATAATAAATAGATAACATTAGACTCCCGAAAACTTAATTACACTGCCTATACCAAACACAACAAAACTTTTTGGTGATGGAAAAAAACAGGACGGTGGTATATTTATTTATTTATTTACACTTCAGTTTATAAAGGTACAGTAAAAGAAAAAATAACACTTACATTAAACATAAAAACTTGGCGGTCTTATCGCTGAGTAGCGATTTCTACCAGACAACCATGGTATAGGTATACGATATGAGGACCGGCTGGTGTAGTTGTAACATATAATAAAAAAAGACGTGTGGCACTCGGAGACTGCCGCGGTAAAGCTATTGCATTGCATTTTTTATCAACTTATGCAATTATAATTATTTATTTATTTTATTAATGCAGTTATTTTTGATCTAATATGAAGTTCCACAAGTTCCTAGTAGATGGCGCTGATTGTTTATTAAAGCCCGCATGTAAAGTTATGAAATCAAAGTATCACCGCTGTGCCGGTCGGAGTGGGGGGTGTTAGGTTTTTTCGTTACGGAATTTCTGGATTCGGTCCCCACGCTCAAGGCCCGCGATAGAAGCTATGCAATAGCTTGATAATAATCTATATTTCCTCTACAACAACTCAAGTTTAGATAGCACAGTAATATACACACAAATACAGTTTAGCAGAGGCTGGAGCCTAACCTAGGATACCCTGCGTCTTAAGACTCCAGGCCTCCACCTTCGGAAAATTATATAACATTAGGTTGGTTTAACATAATAATAATTTTAAATAATAGTCTAATAGCGACAACACTGCAAGTAGTGTATGTGGTTTATTGTAATGAGACAGCGTGAAATAAACGTGTTATAATTAGTGCAATGAATTAGTGAGAAAGATGAAACTAGTTCCAGTAATAGAATTTTTCGTGACATTTAGGTTGCAACAAATAACAGGTTTCAGTGTTATCGAAATCTAGCCCCTTAATATACAGGGTTAATTTTAATTGCTCTTGCAGGCAGCCTCTCCACATAAATTCCAACGACATTTGTTCTACGACTTTTTAAAAATCTTGATGAATAACACAAAAAAAGAAAAACGAGCAAATTTTTGCTTCCTCTGTTATTTATTACTCTGTATTTTGCTGCGTAAATAGAGTAACGCCAGTTTCGTGACAATAAATATTTTTTGTATGGGAAATTGTTTTTTTTTTTTTGGGATTGATGTGGAGAGGTTGCCTGCAGACGGAATTTTATATGTCACATTTCATATGTATCTAGTTTTATTTTGTTTTAATTATTCATTGTATCTGCTTTAATCCTGTTTATTTTTATTATTTATGCAGTTTACATATTTTTATTTTGGCACCTTCATCATCATCATCACAACTCTTTGTAATGTGCCCACTGCAGGGTATGAGTCTCTCCCCTGGGTGATGAGGAGGTTTAGGACAAAATCCACCAAGCTGGCCCAGTGCTGGGTTGTGGATGTCAGAATTTTCAGGGTGCCGATACGGCTTCTGGCAAACCCTAACGACTACTGTATACAAGTATACAGCACCCGGGACCGACTGCTTAACGTGCCCTCCGAAGCACGGAAGTCGTCGTGAGAAATGAATGGTCGGCGGTCACCTATCCAAGTACCGACCGCGCCTAACGTTGCTTAACCTGTGATATCGTATGATGTACACAGAAAACACGGCGCCACGACTACTCCTGGCACATTATTATATGTTTATAATTATTGAATAATGTAATTAATCTTATATAATATTATTAATCTCCCTATGAACGTTCCTTGGCTATGGCAGAATTATCAGTGATTTGTTCGCAAGAGCAATACTTCTCACTGAGCCATGGCCTTTTTGTACTGCCGCAACACACACTTTTCATATGCCTCAGTTATGTATAAAAGTAAAAGAATTAGTGTACTTTTTACCACCCAATTGTTTTTTTTTCTTTTTGTTTTTTATTAATTTATTTATTTTAATGTGTGTGTTCCTTTTAGTACAAATAAATGAATATTATTACGAACACGTTTTACAAAGCTAAGACGTAGTTATACAACAAGTTCAAAAAAGGTTACCTTATACAACCAACGAAAGTGAATCTCCCATTGTTTAGAACGTCTACAAAAGATAATTGATTCATAAACTAAGTAACTAAAACCCATTTGTCAAACTGACTCATAGTTAAGTGGACTCATAGCTAAGTGGAGTTCTTAAGTTTGTTGATGTTTTGAAATTTCACTTTGTAGAACGAAGTGATAAAGTTAAATTATCTTAAAGAGAATATTGTTTAAATTTGCTTGTATACAGGGTGTGGGAAATTGGAAGGGTAAGGGTATGTGTTGTAATCGTAGTAGTTATTTTTTTATTTATTAAATAATTTATGTACACTCAAGGAAACTTAAACAGACAATCAATTAAATTGACAACAAGGTATAAAGGCAAAGCTTATTTCTAAAAGAAATTTCTACCAGCTAGCTTGAGTTATTGTTTTCTGAGTGGCGTTTTATTCATACGATAAGTGTCTATATGTTCGACTAGTTTTGGGCTGATATGGAGACCTTTTTTTGGGGAAACATACTAGTGTAGTATTTATATTACAAAATCTGCGCAAAATTAAATGAAAATTCGAGTCAAAATATTTGGGCCATATTGTATGGAAGGTCAGCCTGACAGTTAGTCGTAATATCACAATTTCAAATAGCGCCATTTGCCCCAAACTAAGAATAGGTATCTACTTAAATATTTGTTCTATATATAAATTTATTCTTTTATATATATTGTAACGGATGTGACGTCAGCCCTCAATCCAAGCCGCCAAACTGCCACATTAACACGCCCCTCTTCCCGCCAATACAACTAGCCATGCCAAGCCAAAGGAGTGGGGACAGTGTTATAAAATGCCATGTTGCCATTTTTCTGCCTGTTTTTCGATAATAAACATAAAAAGCGTTATTCTGCTGGTTTTTTGTTGCTCCCCGTATTAATATACATTTTATTTATAGGCAGCAGATCAAGCGTTACATTACCTGTCAAATTTCCCTTACCAATTTTAACTTAATGTCGAGGGCATAGAGTTCAGATTCAAATAAAAATTTTTGACAGATTTGTAACGCTTGATGTGCTGCCTTCTGTACGTAGAAAAACACCTGAACCATGACCAATACTGCAAACATTTGTCATACAACGCTAATCAAACCGGCAACCATTCGTCCATTAGGCTGTAAACTGATGCTTCGTGAATCATGACTACTTGGTGATAATCACATAATCCACCACCCAGCACTGAGCCAGCTTGGTGGATTATGGCCTATACCTCCTCTTCACCCAGGGGAGAGACTCATGCCCTGCAGTGGGCTCATTACAAAGAGTTGTGATGATGATGATGATGGTGATTGTGAAATTTTGAAGGCCATAAAATAATGTTTAAAGAGATGAAACATATAATAATAATAAGACTTTATTTACTTACACAAAAACATAATAGCAAAATACAAAGAATAGGTTTAAAACAATGGTTTAAAAGACAAAGCATGTAAGTAAAAAGGCCCGGACTCAGCATATTGTTGTGTACTGAAACTGGTTCAGTAACAACGCTGTTATTCTGTCAGGGCCAAAATTGGAAGATAATTCCGCCTCCCAAATATAACATATATAACTTCAAATAGATAAACAAACAAAATATGCAAATTAAAAAATAAAAATAAAAAAGAAGATTATAACACAAGTAAGAAATCATGCAATAATACAAATAAATTAAAAAAAAAAAACAAAGCAAAAAAATAAAATAAAAATTACAACAAATAGACATTCAAACAAATCATATTTCTGAGACAAAGGAAAAGGTCACAATAGCTCAGACACCACGCCACCCATCGGAGGAAAGTTTTTGTTTCTGCAATAAAATATCTATACTTATAATAAATCTGTAGAGAGGTCAATTCTGTACATGAAATATTTTTTCAAAATAACTATCAGGGGGTGATTAGTGATTGATACTGATGCCAAAAATGCAATCAGTAAAATTTTTGTCTGTCTGTCTGTCTGTATGTTCCTTATAGAAACAAAAACTACTCGACGGATTTTGACGGAACTTGGTAAAATTATTCTTCATACTCCTGGGCAGGTTATAGAATACTTATTATCACGCTACAATCAATAAGGGAAGAGCAGTGAAGGGAAATGTTGAAAAAACGGGAGAAGTTACTTCATTTTTTAAGCTTCCGTCGCGTGTGCAGCCTTAATGGTTAAAGCTACATAGAAATCATGTATGACAGAAATATTCTTCATAAAATTATATAAAAAATATCCCACAACAGTATATATCTATATTTTATGGTTGACTCACAATAACACGTGTAAATCCCGATAGCTTAGCAGTTCGGAGCTTTCTGATTATATTTGTTTACTCTTACGTTTATAATACTCTCACTCATCCCTAATTAAAAAAAAATAACATTATTATATATATTGAATAAAAAAAAAAAAAAAAGAATCATATAAATCGGTATAGAAATACAAAACTTATACATTAAATACGCTAATAACCCATCGCGCGTGAATACTGAATGATATAGGGATTATTTTTGCGTAACGGTTGCCGCGCTCGACGCGGTTCGCGGCGGTAGGGTATAAAAAGGAACAAGCGTTACATTACCTGTCAAATTTCCCCAACCAATTTTAACTTATTATCGAGGGCATAGAGTTCAAATTCAAGTAAAAAAATTTGACAGATTTGTAACGCTTGATGTACTGCCTTCTGTACATACAGAGATAAAATGGAAATCAAGGTTTTGTTCATTTCATGATCGTTTCTGCCTGTTGGAAGTCAGAAACCGTAGATTTCTTCGGAATAAAAAGTAACGTATGTGTTAACTACTATACCAAATTACATTAATATTGGCTTAGCCGTTTGGCAGTGAAAAACAGCCATACATAACTATAGGTAGTATTGTATGTACAGTGATAATGGCTGGACGGATGGATTTTGCAATTCTTTCACGCAAAAACTACTTAGCTATACCTAGAATAACAATAAGCTAAGTATAATTAATGAAGATATTGCATGAATTAAGTAAAATTGAAGGCATTAAATAAAACACTTTTTAACCGGATTAATGGCGTATAATTTATATTTTACATTTTAACTCGACGTTTCGTGTCTTTGCAGACCCCGTGGTCACGAGCAACTGTTAAAATTTAAAATTTTAATGATTAACGCGGTAAATCCGGTTAAAAAGTGTTTTATTTAATAGTCATACATAATAGTTATCGCGAAAACTTAAGACAATATTAAAATTTAAGGCACTTCGGCACCCGATTTGTTTATAACGCTATGTGCCTTTGTAATGTACCTAATAGATAGTTACCTACCTATGTTTGTGGTAAGGAGTTATACATATTATATAGGCGAAGATTCTTCATTTTTATTTTTGTTATTAAAGATAGTTAGGACCTTGGAGAAGAAAATAACCTACTCGAAATACTAATTCAATACAGACGAAGTCGTGGGCATCATCTATGTAATACCTACCTACCTACCTGTACATTTTCACAAAACCTAGGTGAAACTGCGGATCACTGCTTTGTTGTAACAGTTTTTGAAGTAATTCTGTCTGTTTATCTATCAGTAACGCTTTCACAGCTAAACTACTGAGTCGATTTTGACGAAATTTATAATAAGGTAAGTTTTAACTTCAAAGAGGATATAATAATAGTACCTATTTATCCAACTCTAATAAACGGTATCCACGCGGGTGAAGTCGCGGGTCACAGCTAGTCTTTTAATATTTTCTTAAAACTGTGTAAATTTTCAGTATTACGAACTGGTGGTGGAATATTGTTCCAACATTTTGTGGCATGGTATCTAAAACTACCGCGAAAAGAAGCAGTTCTGTGTTCCGGTATTAAAAGTTCCCTTGCACAAGTTCTAAGTCCATAGCGACTATTTGATGACCTCCAAGATAGTTTACTGTATAGATAAAATGGTAATTGGTTTTTAATAACTCCAAATATCATTGAAGCATACATAAAAATCTGTCTATTTCTCATATTTAAAATATTTCCCTGGTTAAGAAATGGTGTAACGTGGGTACGTGGTGGAATATTAAAGCAGAAGCGTGCGCACGCATTCTGAACTCTTTGCACGAGGTTCTGTGTTCGTCCCAGTAGGCAAGGACCATACACGTTTATGCAGTAACTCAACTTGGACAGTATTAAACTATCGCACAACCTGATTCTTAACTCAGTTTTAATAAATTCTCGTACCCCGTAGAGAACCTTGAGCCTATAAAAACAGCTGCGTACGACCTCTACCACGTGGTTCTCAAATGTTAAGCCGCTATCTACAATAACACCAAGATTACGTGCCTGCTCCACACGCTCAATGTTTACTCCCATTGTCGTGATATGGGGTAGTGAACCAATACAATTGTAAGAGTCGACGTTGTGTTTAGAGCCAAGTACCATATATTTTGTTTTATTTGGGTTAAGAACTAAACAGTTCTCAGCAGACCAAAGAGATAACTGATCAAGATCATGATTGAGCTTAGTGATCGCATCAGGAACGTCACTCAGCTTGGCGGAGATATATAACTGCAGATCATCTGCGTAGAGGTGAAATTTACTATATTTGACAACGCTGGGAATATCTGCAGTATATAAGATGAAGAGAAGTGGGCCCAGAATAGAGCCCTGAGGTACTCCCCTATCCACAGGCTTAACTTGCGAAAATGACGTTTGCCCATCCTGAGTGTTGACTGCTACCACTTGTGATCTACCGGTCATATAACTGGCCAGCCAAGTAATGGCTGAATTATTAAATCCATAGTAGGCAAGCTTAGATAAAAGTAGAGAAATGTTAATACAGTCAAACGCCCTGGAGTAGTCGAGAAGAGTCAATATAGTTACCTGTCCCCTGTCACGAGCGTATAAGACATTATCAACAACATCAACAAGAGCAGTTGCAGTACTGCGACCCTTCCTAAAACCAGATTGTAACTCAGGTAAAATATTATTTTGCTCACAATACCGAACTACTTGGTCGTAGACTACCCTTTCCAGTATTTTCGACAAAAAACAAAGCATGCTAATAGGTCGTATGTCTTTTAGGCACAATGGAGAACAATTTTTGGGGATCGGGCGGATAATTGCGGTTTTCCAAGGAGTTGGAAAGCAAGAGGTGGTCAGAGATTTGTTGATAATTGTGGTAATTATGTCAAGACAATGAGGAAGAACTAGTAAGATAAGATCCAAAGATAGACCATCAATACCACGGGCGTTAGACTTAAAGCTTAAAATCAACTTACCAACTGTAAGAGGAGATACAGTGTTGAGCTGGAAGGGATTCTTGATGTGGTCATTGAACTCGAATTTGGTAAGAGTAGAAATCGGTACAGAATCATTTCCAGGAACATTGAGAAAGTGCGAATTTATAGTGTCAGGATCACTCAAGTGTGTAGGAAGATCAAAGTTAGGTTGAGAGTTAATTGCCGCTGTTTCTTTAAGATTTTTCCAAAGTGATTTAGGATTATTTAGGTTGATGTTAATATGTGAGTCAAAATAAGCCCTTTTTTCAGCACGCATATTTACAATGACCAAAGCTTTTAGTTGCTTATATTCGTGTTTGTGTGATTCATTGCGTGTTTTGCGGTATCTCTTAAAAGCTTTATCACGTAGTTTCATAAGGTAGCGCAAGTTAGAAGTAAGCCAGGGTGTTTTACGATCATGAATCTTTAATTTTTTCATAGGGGCATATTTATCAAAGAGGTTCAATATAGTTTGACTGAATTGATTCACCATTTCGTTAACACAATCAAGCTGAGCTATTTCACTGAAATCAATGGACTGTAGCTCTTGAGTGAAACTATCATGATCCATATCTTTTAGTGGTCTAAAGATAATTGTTTTCAAGACAGGCTTAAATTTCTTAATTTTTAAATGAGCCGTTACCAATGAATGTCTCCCTAAATCAATGACATGATGGATATCTACCTTTGATACTAATGCGTCTGCACAAATGAGATCGATAGCAGACTCGCTATGTGAGGTAAAGTGTGTAGGTTCTGTCACGTAATTTTTGAGATTGAAACAGGTTAAATATTGCTGCAATAATCGAAATTTACTATCATTTTCATTAAGAATGTTAATATTGAGGTCTCCAGTGAAAACAATATGATCATAGTTTTTGAAAGATGCGATGGCCTCAGATAACGCGTTAAAGAAAGTTGTGCAATTAAGCCACGGCGGTCTATAAGCTGTACCTATAATTAAACGCAGTCTATTTACGACAACCGTAATCCACATTTGCTCAACTTCCAAGGAGGTAATAGGATGAGAGCAGGTGCGAGCTGTTACACCGCGCCGAATAAAAAATCCAACGCCACCACCACGGGCACGAGTGCCTGTGTTTGTGCGAGGCAAATGACGCAGCCGATAGCCCGGCAGAGAGGGCGCACGACCTTCTTCCCCGGCACGCAACCAAGTTTCGTTTATGGTTAATATATCTGGGGCGATTTGCTCCATAGCTACTCTAAGCTCATCATGACCCGTGCAAAGAGACCCAGCGTTAAAAAGACTAATACTAAAATACTTATCTTTAGTCATTTTAACCGAGTGAAAAAGTATAATCAGGCCAAACCAGCGCAAAAATACGCACAATATTCAAACAAAGACTTTCAGTCAAATAATACCGAAACACAAACAGATATCCGCACATGTTAAAATGATGTTTACCAAAAAATAAGATAATCAGATCACACATAGACAAACTACATAGATATATATTACCTTTAACTAACCTACGATTACACTTAGAACCATCAGCTATTAAATTAAAAACACCAAACAAACGGCGGAAGTGGATAGTTGCAAAACAACAAAAGCACAAAAATACAATAAAAAATAGTAACTTCAAAAGTTCCGTATAATTAATGCATACATTTTCGAAAGTTAGAAAATCAAAATAATAAAAACTCATTTGCAAGATAAAGTCAGTGACTCTAAAATTATCATTAAAAATCAAAAATTTAAATATGAAAACTTGGGTAAAAATAAGTAATGTAAATACCACCATGAACTTAACCGTCCAATCCAACGTTACCAAAAACCCTAAGGTAATCTTCTTCTCCACGTATGCGATGTATAGCGGAAGTCTCGTCTTTCCTTACAAAAATGTTGCCATCCCGAGTCCAGGCATATTTCCAGTGCATTTGTCTTGTCTTTTCTCGGGCAGTTTGGAACAATTTGCGATTTGTTAAAGTCAATCGTTCATTTATATATATCCGTTTAGGCTCTCCGGGGATATCTAAGTCGGAGCTAGTAATATTACGGCGAACTCTAGCACTTTTGAGAAGTTCAGTGCGTGTTGACCGTCGCGTGAGCCTTACAGTGATTGATCTGCTTCGGTGGTCGTTTTCTTGATGATTACGATGTAGCAAGCCATTTCGACGAACAAAAACTACATCCCTCTCGTCGATCGCTGTTCCGAGTTTTTTTGACAGAATTAATATAAGTTGGTTGAGGTTTTCACCCGGTTTTTCGGGGACACCTGTTATATCTATGTCATTAATTAACAAATCCTGCTCTCGATGGTTATTTTGGTTTTTCAAATCCTTAATTGTATTCTGCAGAGATATAATTTCGCTAGAATCACATGAAGAAATGACTGCAGATTCAACTTTAATTAATCTGGCCTCAATACCGTCGACTCTTCGGTTACATTTGATTATGTCGTCATTAAGCAATCCTAATTGCGTTCGAAAATCACGTAACTCTTCCTTGGTTTCCCTTAATTCGCGTCTAAATATTTTAAGTAACGCCGAAAAATCCATATTATCCGTACTACAAGCTGTCGGAGAATCGTTTGTGCTATTATAGTCTTGGTCCTCAGTTGTCTTGCCTCTGACTGGAGTTTCGGAGTTATTGCTTTGTCTAGGTAGTTTTATTTTGCATGCGGGGCATAGCCAGTCTTTCGGCACAGCAGATGGCGCTGTAATGCTAACACAGCTTTTATGATAAGACGCTTGACATTTATGACAACTAGCGACCCCTGCCGTACTCGAAATAAACTTCCCACAGCCACCACATTTAATTGATGGAGCCATAATAAATATAATAATTTTCCAATGGTAAAGTGCAAAATCGAAAAGATGATTCCAAAAAACAGTGCGTGTTTGTGGGGCTTGAACCAGCACACTCTAGTTCGGATGACGTCACGGTCAAGTTCAGCGCTTTGCACCACTCGTCCAATGTGTATCTTACTGGGTTGCCGAAATAAAGCAATGTATTCTTCCTTATACAAAACTATGGGCGGAATTGTGGGTATTTAGAGATTGCGATGTTCTCGATCCCAGCTTTTCGAGCAACAAATAATACACAAACACAATGTATTCAACTATTTTTTCACTAACACAATTAGATCTTCCAATATATTGACTGTTAAGATGTTTTATTCAACTCAGAATGCATGAAATATGATGTTTACAAATTAAATTCACTGGAGCTCAACAATTGGATGTTTACACTTGCGCGGCGGATCTACCCTCGCTATATATATTTCCTACATACCCTTTCAGTAGCACCCTGTATTTATTGATTCCTTGAAAAGTGTGATTACGGAACGGTCTGTTATATACTTATAGATAGAGAATTTATTTTGAAGTATTCACTTCAAAGTACAGATACTAAAATTTTAACAAACTTTCGCAAAAGTCAGTTATCAAGAGTTTCTCGTCTCAAAACTGTTGACTTGTTGTGCGACGGTTTTCATTTTCCGGATAGTTAGCCTCTTATACATTATAAGTATAAGTTTCTGTTATAAAATCCAGCAATATAAATAATAATAAATATTTCTGACACTCACAAAACATTATCTAGCCCAAATTAAGTTTCTTAAATAACTTGTGTTATGGATACTAGATAAATGATAAACTTAAGAAATATATAAAAATACATATTGAAAAAATACATATTTTTTATTAGAATAAACTTAAATAAACATATCAACATCCATAACTTGACGACTAATATCTGTGTTCACCACACAAATATCCGCCGCCGCCGGGATTCGAACCCAGGACCTCTGGCATAGAAGGAAATATTATTTCATATAATAAAGTGTCAACAAATAAATACAATAATTCTGTCATTAAATTAATACTTATTTTGTCACAAAATATATCTGAATTCTTTATTTTAACCAGAACAAGACCTGTTAGAATTCCCAGGTAGTACGCCTTGCATTGCAAAAATAGATTTTTCTAAGATTTGGTACATTATTTATATGTCTATCTACCCCAAGTGTCACGTTTCTGTGTCGTTTTGGGACACCCTGTCTAAAGTAGCTCAGTTGGTAGAGTACCCGCCCGGCAAACGGGAGTCCCGTGTTTGAGTCCTGGTGGGGTGAATTCATCTAGTCTATATTTCTGATATTTAAGAATAATTGAGCATCACAAATGCAAAAAAAAATAGGTAAATATTGAAATATTTCGATATTGATCTGATACTATAGTGATAACACTAAAGCAATATTATTATATCTAGATATAGCATAGCCATAAAATCTATGTTAACAATACATGATTAATCTATACATATAATAAAATGGTAGGAAAGTCAAAACTGTACATTGAATATTTTTTTAAAAGAATACTTGGGGTATGATCTACAATCGAAACAGAAACAAAAAATATCGTTTTTAGAATTTTTGTCTGTTTGTCTGTTTGTCTTTCCGGGATAAACTCAAAAAGTACTGCATGGATTTACTTCAAATTTGGCATGAAGATAGTTAAGAAGTCGGGTCAACATATAGGCTACATATTATCACGCTAGCAGTGTTATAATCGTAGGTGCGTTTGGTGCTGCATAGCGTTCGCGCAGACGATGTCGCGGGCAGCAGCTAGTTAAATATAATAGTAGTGCCATATTAAGAACAATGATTTTGTAATCAAAGATGACGTATGTTGTTTGCGTGTATTGTATTCATTAACGAGTAGTTTATTATTAAAACGATGTATGGTAAAGCACATGTACATATTTTATAGTAGCTAAATCCCGCGACTTTGTCTTTTTGCACAGATATTTTGAACTCCCTTTAGAGGTTGAATTTCCCAAAATAAAAGTACCTAAGTGATTCTCTATAATATTTGTTATTTGCGAATTTTTTTCCCGTCAAAATCGGCCCAACCGTTTCAGAGATAACATACAGAGTGTGAGTAAATATTGCGAGCCTAGCGCGGTGGCGACGACGAAGCGAAATATCAAACATATCGACGGTAAACAGCGAAACTGCTGTAACCCACAAAATGCAAAATGCTTAAAAGAGCCCAAAAACTTTTTGAATTCGACAACCTGCATGGCAAAGTGGATGTTTATCTGTATACGCATATCACAAGGAAGACTATTTTATCAAGGAATGTACAATGTGTTCCTTTTGATTTCCCATAACTCTAGGAAATGGGACTATGTAATAGAATCAAATAACATGTAAATAAATTTTAATTTTTTTTAAATTTTCATACAAAATAATTCAATTAAGTCAAAACATCTTATGTAAAATACGT
Organism: Stenoptilia bipunctidactyla; assembly: GCA_944452665.1. Taxonomy (NCBI): domain Eukaryota; kingdom Metazoa; phylum Arthropoda; class Insecta; order Lepidoptera; family Pterophoridae; genus Stenoptilia; species Stenoptilia bipunctidactyla. Next base: position 2,187,198 of record OX101744.1, on the reverse strand, counting down.
TTTGCGTTGTACATTGTATGCAACGTTCCTCAACGTTTAAAATATTTTTATTGTTTATTGCATGGCTTCAGTGACACGCGTCTATTGAATTAATGTTAAAGAGATTTTACTAGGGAGATATGATATCTTGGAAAGTATGCACTTTTCAACCACATATTCTTTGCCAAAAAGTATTATTTTTTGTAAGGAACAAAACCACAAATTATGGGATATCAAAAAGAACACTATGCTGGACAGGGAGCGAAAGAAAAACATAGAATGTGCCAGCTGCTTCTCTTCCCGGGCATACTGTAAAAGTCAGTTAAGGGACTGACGTGTTATGGGAGGCTTTTTTGTGGGCGATAGGCTGACCCCCTGTCACTGCAATAGTCTCTCTTCACTTCACTATAATGCATCCAAATTTGTCAAACGTGGTCTTATTACCTCTGGTGTTCTGCCTACTCAATACGGGATACAGTCGTAAAGTTATGCATGTTATGCAAAAAGAACACCTTGTATTTTATTGATGTATGGAAACGCCGAGTTTACATCTAAATTATAATTAAATGAAATTAGATTTAAAAGTATTTTATTTAAGATATAAGTCTGTATACAAAGAGATAGAGTCTCTCTCTATACATTGTGACTTCCACAGCTGAACAAAGGCCTGCAAAGTTTTCTATGACATTTGGGCCGGCGCAGTCCACATCCAGCGGTTTTCGGCAGCCTGGACGAGATCGTTGGTTACCCTTGCGTGGGCTTGCCTACTCTTGGATTCCCAGGACCTGACTCCGACTTACATGTAGTCGCTATTTGAGAACATTAGTGAACCAATGGTAATATTTCTGGGACCTAGGTCCTCTGCGCATTGCCACTTGGTCTCATTCTATCCCGCAGGGAAACTCCAATCATAGGCCTTTTCATTGCACGCTAAGCGACTTAAAGGTTTTATAAGTTTGTCTCAGTTTTATACGTCATCACTGGCTACACGTATTCTCAAACCTATGTCTTTAGACACTGCGGTATCGTACTGACGACACCAAGACTCAAGTATCTAAAAAAACAACTCATAACAAATGGAGTGCAAATCTAGTGCAGTTCTCGACGTCACGCGCTCCATTTCTTTAGGATATAAATCTAGATTTTTTGAAGTTTTAATAGCTCTGTGTATGCTTTAGTAACCCGCGCTATAAAGATGATTTACTGAGTCTCTTATGGAATATTATATGTTTAGATCGTGATTGTAGAGGAGAGTGGGGAATAGAGAGCATGGTTATAAATATACAATTAGACATATTGAATTAACATTTTATTATTTTATTAAAGTATATTAGAATATACAGAGTAGCATAGATTGAGTGGTCACTAAAAGCGGATTTTAGCAGTTGATTAACTTCTAATGTTTATTAATCTTTTCAGAAAACTTACTTAACTATTAGGTTAAAGTTATTTTGTGGATATCAATAAAAATTCGTTTGAAATTATTATTTTGCTATAGAAAAAGACCTTTTTTTAATTTCATTAATCAGATTCATACTAAAACTTTTATTTGAAAAGGTATGTCACTGTTACTTATTTCATACTTATTCGACTTAAAGTCGTGTTAAAACAAACTTAAGCTATATTTAAAGGAAAAAGTTAAATTTTGCCTCAATCGGCAAGAGTTACAAAAAGCTATGTATCGATAGATTTCACTTTTTACGTTTATAATTTAATAGATAACATACGATACTGACCTTCGGCTATCAGTGGACTTTCTGTAAAATCCAGGAATTTCAATACCTTTTCCTACCCTTTGTTATCCTGATACCATGATTGTGGAGGCAAAAACACAGTTTAGGGTAAGCGAACCCTTAACTCAGAGTTTAGGATGTTATTTGTTGTTTATGTAACAAAGTTCTCGGTTGTTTAATAAAATTAGTTTGTAGTATTAGGTATACACTTTTTTATACTGCTTAATATGAATGTGTATATGTAGTCTGGATGGATAGATGTCTGGATGTCTAGATGTTTGTTCCTCAATCACGGCTGAACGGATCTTGAGAACTTTCTATAACGCTCTTAAATCGCCCCGCTACAGTCTAACGCCAGCTTTCATAACGTTCCATATGAAGTAGTTCATCTCACCCCATTGTACTCTATGAGGACTCAACGATCACATTATTCCAGTTTTAGGGTTCATTCGCGGTAATGAAAGCACCATGTCTGAATGAAATTGATTCAGAATAAAATTGACGTGCATGGATAAGGGTTTCGTACAACTTTGTAATGCTAATAAATTTCGTTTGGTTCTATGATTTATTCTAACCTTATAAGAATGCTGCCACATATTTTATATATTGTCAGAAAAGCTACAAAGCACTACTAACACATTTTTTTTAGAGTTTAAGAAAGTCGAAGTCAAGTGAGTCGAATTTGGTAAAATTCAACGCGTTCAAAACTCAGGCGTGTCTATTCTCCGCAAAAAAGAGCACCTTCACATTAACGCACACTTTCCAAAATGTATCTGTCCCCATCACTGACCATCTAAGGCTTTTAGGTGTAACTGTAACATCCAGTTTAAACTTCGGTCAACAAATTGTGTGCATGGCTCAAGTAGCTTCGAAAAAGTTGGGAATCATCTCGAAGGTACAGCGGTACTTCAGCCCTGCACAGCTTCTTAAGTTGTACATAACTCAAGTGCGATCATGCATGGAGTACTTCAGTCATCTTTGGGATCGTTCAGCCAAATATCAACTAGAAGCGCTGGACTCCGTTGACCGAAGAGCTGGTAAACTAATTAACAACGTCGACATTACAACCAAAAAACTGCAGACCCTAGAGCATCGTCGTAAGGTTGCTTGTTTAACCGTGTACTACAGGATACATTTTGGTGAGTGCGCGAGTGGTCTGTTTGAACAAATTGAACCCTCACCCTTTTACCATCGGACTACTAGACGCAGACAGAAGTTCCATCCGTATGTGGTAGATATTTCGAAAAGTCGAACTAAGCACTTTGACACTTCCTTTTTGATACGGGTCGCCAAGGTTTGGAATGAACTGCCTGCGTCTATTTTGCCTGATCAGTATAGTCTTAGTACTTTTAAGCGTCGAGTGAATAGGTTTCTTATGAATGGACGTATACCACCTTAGTCTGCATGTTCACTTAACATCAGGTGTCACGGAAGACAAACGTCCTATCCATATTTTATTTAAAAAAAAACCTTTAGTTATAAATAATAAACTTAATAATAAATCATTTTAAATCATGCTGGACTGGGAGCGAAAGAAAAACATAGAATGTGCCAGCTGCTTCTCTTCCCGGGCATACTGTAAAAGTCAGTTAAGGGACCGAGGTGTTATTTGTGGGCGACCCCCTGTCACTGCAATAGTCTCTCTCCACTATTATAATGCCTCAAAATTTGTCAAACGTGACATCAGATGGTTTTATTACCTCTGGTGTTCTGCCTACCCTATACGGGATACAGGCGTGAAGTTATTTATGTATGTATTTAAATCAAAGACGACTAATTAGTAGAACTTTTGTAAATGTTTATTTTATTTTATTTTGTACCATATTTTAATAGTAGATAACATTTAATCATTATTATAAAGTGAAAATAATAATAATTATACATATAAAAAGACATACGGAACTCTTCGTTCAAGAGTCACAGTGTGTGTCGGAAGCTTTTTTCAGAATATCAAATTGTTTACGTTGTTGCTGCGTAGAAATATTAACCTACTTCCTTTAACTGTTTCTTAAATAGGGACGTTTATATCTTTGCGTATTTTTCGACTGATTTCTTGACTTATTACGATGTGATGGTCAGGCGTAGTATTTTATGTGATGTGTTTTATTTACAAGTAGCTGCCGTGCGGTTTTACCCGCGTCTCTTTTGGTGCCGAAAGAATTACTTGACGAAATATAGTTTTCATCTTTTCCAAGAGTAATGCAAAAATATGATTCTAGCCCCGACTCGTTGTTTCTGAGAATAGCGCGTTTACACAAACAAACGAACAGAATTGTCAGCTTTATTACGTTTTTTTATCTTAATTAACTTATAAATACTGTATTTCAGTATTTATACATTATAAATGAAACATGGTACCATATTATGTCAGTATGCGAACTGTAGGTATCCCATATACAATAGTTTCTCTGTTCTGTCTCATAAGATAGAGTTGATCTAAAAAAACAAAACATGACCTTTTACTCTGTTTTTGACATTTACCAAAAAATTCTATGTCAAAGTTGTTTACCGTGTAAATAAATGTAAGTACTTTCTCAAAGTCAAGCAAATGGATGATGCGAGTTTTCCTGAAAGACTTGTTAGCGGAAATCATTCCTTATTAGCTCGTTTTTAAGGTTTCTTTTATAAAACTGAAGCTTTTTTCGTATAAAAGTATTATTATTTCTGAGTATGGATTAAAAAACTGAACTCCAACATGATCTCATTAATACAAACAAAGTAGACAATTTAATTTGGCTCTTGTTATCGTGTGTATCTCAGTATTAGGTATTCTCTTAGGTACTGTTTTACAATATATTTTATCTACTCTCATATCATAATATTCAAAATATAAAACTCAGAACGAATTTATATTGACATACTTTTTAAAATAGTATAACGAAATGAAATTAAAAAATTAAATTATAACACACTACCTCGAACAATACAATGTTATAATTTTTTTTTTTTTCATTTCGATACAGATAACAGACTATAGATTTCATTTTTTTATCTGTGTCCTGCGAGCGCCGCGCTACGTTACATTCTGTGGCCGCGCGGCGCGTTTTGGCGCATGCGCGATAATGGCGGGAATAAATATATTAGATAAAGTAGTGTTTGAAACTGCACATAACTAGGTATTATGTGACAGTTTCATAAACTACTATAGCCAAATTTACTAAAGACATGAAATAGATTATTTTGCTTTGATACAAAAACATAGATTGATGACCACTTTGGCGGTGGGGTAAACCTGTCTGCCTCAGACACCAGTGGTTGCGGGTTCGATGCCCGCACGGAACAAGAAAAAAAATGTTCCGTGTCTGGGTGTTATCTATTTATGTATTTATATTCTAGGTTCCCCCCTAGTTCGCTACATGGTATCCCATGACACAAGCTATGCTTACTTTGGGGCCATGTAGTTGGTGTGATTGTCTGGGAATTTTATTTTATTATTATTTATAGAGATTTCCTTGAAATAAAATTGTTCTGAAAGACAATTAGTTTTACCAGAGATTTAGTTTTAGTTACCTAATACATAGTTAAAATATTCATATATTTGTATTCATAATCTCATGCTTAGTGAACTTTTGGTATTGTTCTAAAGAGAAACTAAACTGATCTATATTACAAAAAGAGTATGTGCATTGTTGTTTAGTAACTTTTCATTACTAATTTAGTAATTTCTCATCAAAATTAAACGGAAACACGAGAACATATCAATGGAAGGTTACGTTATTTGCTTTTTCCTGCTACGTTCAGTGACTTACCTACTTAAACTGAAACCAGTTGTAGCACCTGGCTCCACTCGGGTGCAGCTTGGCTTTAAGCAAAGTACAGATATCTACAGTAATTCAACTTCATACAAACGGACGAAACGCGAGCTATACCTACGCGGCTCGATCTCGGCATGCGCTCGGCATGCGGCCAATCGCGAGTGTCTGCATACCAAAACAATTGTTGATTGAGCTTTACGTTAATATGCGGATTGTTTAAGAGCTTATTCAACAACTATCAACAACTAATAAAAGCCGAAGTATGTGATGACTGACTTCATCAAGTGTTTTGTGAAATTCCTAAGATGAATAAAAGGTTTTGTTTTGTTTTTTTTTTAAATATCAAACATGAAAAATTTAAGAAGTAAGCCCCGTAGGATCGGTTAAGACTAGTCCTGCCGCTCCTGGTCAAGCGTGGTGTAAAAGACGACCAATCCGAGCGACTCTCCGACCAGTTCGGTCCTAAAACGTTTTGCTGACTCCAACATCAATTTTCATACGGTAATAGGTATTAAATAGAAATAAAAGTCAACTTCTTCTATGCTGGACTGAGAGCGAAAGAAAAACATAGAATGTGCCAGCTGCTTCTCTTCCCGGGCATACTGTAAAAGTCAGTTGAGGGACGGAGGTTTTATTGACATTTTTGTGGGCGATAGACTGATATTATCACTGTAATAGTCTCTCTCCATCATTGTAATGCCTCCAAAGTCAAACGTGACATCAGATGGTTTTACAGCCTCTGGTGTTCTGCCTACCCCATAAGGGACACAGGCGTGAAGTTATGTATGTATTATGTAAAAGTCAACAGTTATAAAACACAACACACAAGACCAATATTCAAGTTTTTAATGCAACAATTTAAATGCAGATGCACAAAACAGCACGCCCGTTACTGGGTTTTCCTTAAAAAATGCACATCTAATAAAAGTTAATTTTCATCAGTTAAATAAACTACTCGTGTCACGTGATTTTATATATTTTGGATTTAGATCTCGTGACATGTGGTGGTCTTTCACCTGTCGCAGGTGACCTTCGTAGCACGGTCAAATGTCAAAATCAAAATAAAAATAAAACATGTAATTGAACCCAGAAAATTACCAAAAAGGAGGATAATTGCTGTTGAGTTTCTTGCCAGTTATTCTAAACAGATCGACTGTTCGAAGTGGTGGTAGGTTCAGTTCAATTTGTAAAGAATTGGCCTTATTTGAAGTTTATTCAGAGGTTTTATTGGCATTATTTTGGGCAACAGGCTGACCCCCTTTCACTGCAATAGTTTTTCTCCATCATTATAATAGCTTCAAACTCAAACGTGACATCAGATGGTCTTATAAATAATAATAATAATAAATACATCATTTATTTCAGGCAACAAAAAGTTTACAAGGCTGGAAAATATAAACAAAGGGCCCATAGATATATACCTTAAGCTAATACACTAAAATATCTTAAACTAAGTAGCGGAAATCGCTGCCCGCGTCGCTGCCCGCACGGCTGTCGCTCGCGCTGTCGCTGTCGTCCAGTTTGCAGCCTGGATACAGGCGTGAAGTTATGAATGAATGAATGACTTGAAAACATTTTGAACACAAATGTTTTCAAACAAAACAAAATTCAGCGGTGTTATAAGTGTTGGTGTTCCAAGTAGGTATTGTTATCTATCTATCTATCTATCTTATATATCTTCTATCTATCTATACTTATAATAAATCTGTAGAGAGGTCAATTCTGTACATACAATATTTTTTCAAGATAACTATCAGGGGATGATTAGTGATCGATACTGATGCCAAAAATGCAATCAGTAAAATTTTTGTCTGTCTGTCTGTCTGTCTGTATGTTCCTTATAGAAACAAAAACTACTTGACGGATTTTAACGAAACTTGGTAAAATTATTTTTCATACTCCTGGGCAGGTTATAGTATACTTATTATCACGCTACAATCAATAAGAGCAGAGCAGTGAAGGGAAATGTTGGAAAAACGGGAGAAGTTACTTCATGTTTTAAACTTCCGTCGCGTGTGCAGCCTTAATGGTTAAAGCTACATAGAAATCATGTATGACAGAAATATTCTTCATAAAATTATATAAAAAATATCCCACAACAGTACATGTCTATATTTTATGGTTGACTCACAGTAACACGTGTAAATCCCGATAGCTTAGCAGTTTGGAGCTTTCTGATTATATTTGTTTACTCTTACGTTTATAATACTCTCACTCATCCCTAATTAAAAAAAAATAACATTATTACCTATTCAATAAAAAAAGAGTCATAGAAATCGGTATAGAAACACCAAACTTATACATGAAATACGCTAATAACCCATCGCGCGTGAATACTGAATGATATAGGGATTATTTTTGCGTAACGGTTGCGCGGCGGTAGGGTATAAAAAGGCGGGAGTCGAGCGCAAGCTTTTGCGCGATTTCATATAGGTAGGTACAGAAGGAACAAGCGTTACATTACCTGTCAAATTTCCCCAACCAATTTTAACTTAATGTCGAGGGCATAAAGTTAAAATTCAAGTAAAAAAATTTGACAGATTTGTAACGCTTGATGTACTGCCTTCTGTACATACAGAGATAAAATGAAAATCAAGGTTTTGTTTATTTCATGATCGTTTCTGCCTCTTGGAAGTCAGAAACCGTAGATTTCTTCGGAATAAAAAGTAACGTATGTGTTAACTAATATACCAAATTACATTAATATTGGCTTAGCCGTTTGGAAATGAAAAGCAGCCATACATAACTATAGGTAGTATTGTATGTACACTGTATAATGGCTGGATGGATGGATTTTTGCTATTCTTTCACGCAAAAACTACTTAGCTTTACCTAAAATAACAATAAGCTAAGTATAATGAATGAAGATATTGCATGAATTAAGTAAAATTGAAGGCATTAAATAAAACACTTTTTAACCGGATTAATGGCGTATAATTTATATTTTACATTTTAACTCGACGTTTCGGTGTCTTTGCAGACCCCGTGATCACGAGCGACTGTTAAAATTTAAAATGTAAATATACGCGATAAATCCGGTTAAAAAGTGTTTTATTTAATAGTCATAAATAATAGTTATTGCGAAAACTTAAGACAATATTAAAATTTAAGGCACTTTGGCACCCGATTTGTTTATAACGCTATGTGCCTTTGTAATGTACCTAATAGATAGTTACCTACCTATGTTTGTGGTTAGGAGTTATACATATTATATGGGCGAAGATTCTTCATTTTTATTTTTGTTATTAAAGATAGTTAGGACCTTGGAGAAGAAAATAACCTACTCGAAATACGAAGTCGCGGGCATCATCTATGTAATATACCTACCTACCTATACTTTTTCACAAAACCTAGGTGAAACTGCGGATCACTGCTTTGTTGTAACAGTTTTTGAAGTAATTCTGTCTGTTTATCTATCAGTAACGCTTTCACAGCTAAACTACTGAGTCGATTTTGACGAAATTTAGAATAAGGTAAGTTTTAACTTCAACGAGGATATAATAATAGTATTTATCCAACTCTAATAAACGGTATTCACGCGGACGAAGTCGCGGGTCACAGCTAGTCTTAAATAAAACTGTTTTAAGCGGATTAAATTTTCACTTGACATTACGGTGTCTGGACAGACAAATATAATCATACGCGACAAATCCGAATAAATTGTTTTATTTAAGATTAAGATTTGTGAAAGCATGGCAATATTATTATGATTAACACAGCAAAAGGCTTAAAATATAGTTAATTAGATATTGTTTTGTATCAAAGCCAATCCACAAGATTTACTTACCCCCCCCCCGCATAGACTCGTTCGATCATTCGATCATTTTTCTCGAGCATTACTAAAACAAATATATTTTTCACTCATCGATCATCGAGGATCCATGTTTGCAGACTGCGACCCAATTAATCTTTTAAACAAATTTTACTCAGTTATGTTGAGAATGATTTTTTACTTTATTTTATTATCTGCAACAAAATAAAAATATAACAAAATATTATTTTTTTTGCCAGAGAGCAATGAAGCGTAGTGTATTGGGAGTTAAATTAACCAATCGTGTAAGAAACATCACATTACGCTCCAAAACCAATATCACGGATGTCACCCTAAAAGCTGACAGACTTAAATGGGATTGGGCAGGCCAAGTGTGTCGTATGTCAGAAGATTTTTGGGCTAAAAGAACATCTACGAGGTTTCCTGACACCAAACAACAACGCGGACGACCACGCCGTCGGTGGAAGGATGATCTGGATGCATTTTGCCCAAACTGGCCCGCAGAAACATCAGATCGACAGAAATGGAGAGATAATAGGGAGGCCTTTGCCCAATTTTGGGATACTTAGGGCTAATAAAAAATAATAATAAAAATATATGTTTTAAATAAATAAATATCGGATGTGGAATATGATATTGATAATGGAGATACATTACCTAAATTACAAACTTGTAGGTATTACGAAAACCACATACAATACTATCGATTCTGTTCCCGATTCTGACCAAACAATGTTCAGGTTTCGTATAAACAATAATTAACGAATGCAGAGCATAAAAAAACCGACTTCATGTCATAACTTTGGCTGAGTTACAAATTAATTAATTAAATCTGATTGTATATTACTCAAAAGTTGATGTTGAATTTGATTTGTTGTTGTTGTTGGTCTGAATTTTATTATTAAAAAAAAAGTCGGTTGAAAGATAACACTCAGACCCGGAACACTGTTTTCTTTGATTCGTGCTGGGAATCGAACCCCTTACTTCACGGAGTAGTAGCATCTTGCATCACTGCACCAGCGAGGTCATCTTAGAAAACATATTATAATCAGCAAAAAACAATTTCATCAACATTTTTGAATCCTAGTCAAAACTACAAAGTCATAAATGTAAATATTCTCTGTACTCATCGATATTTTTTTGAAACTTTCAAATTTTTCAAAAACTAGGTGATCAATCCATTTTGATGAAACGATGAAAGAACTGTTTATAAAATTTAGTTGCATAGATTTACGGTAGATGGCGCTGGTTGTATTTTAAAGCGCACATAAATTTTTATAAATCATCTACTTAAGTAATATATTTATTGAGTTTTCCTGTGATTACTTGTTTTATTTCGTATACAACAATTACCTTTGAAGTATCTTCTATCATATGAAACAAGAATATTAAAATCGCTTCATAATTGTCTAAAAACTCGTGTAACAAAGATACAAAATTTTTTACTTTATTTTATTATCTGCAACAAAATAAAAATATAACAAAATATTATTTTTTTTGCCAGAGAGCAATGAAGCGTAGTGTATTGGGAGTTAAATTAACCAATCGTGTAAGAAACATCACATTACGCTCCAAAACCAATATCACGGATGTCACCCTGAAAGCTGACAGACTTAAATGGGATTGGGCAGGCCAAGTGTGTCGTATGTCAGAAGATTTTTGGGCTAAAAGAACATCTACGAGGTTTCCTGACACCAAACAACAACGCGGACGACCACGCCGTCGGTGGAAGGATGATCTGGATGCATTTTGCCCAAACTGGCCCGCAGAAACATCAGATCGACAGAAATGGAGAGATACAGTAGAACTCCAATTATCCGAATTAATGGGGACCGAGGCCCATTCGGATAATCAAATATTCGGATAATCGGATTTTTTTAAAAAAAATTGCCATTGGAGAGAATAAAAGCTACGTTTTGATATTGCACTATTTTTTTATTGAATTAAATGAAAGAAACATGAAATTTTCACATGTTTTAAATATAAATAAAATGTACTTATGTACAAGTTTAGAAATAAAAATCATTGTTTTTTAAATATCTCCGTTAATGTAAGCTGTTTTGCGGTCTTCAATTCGATTTTTTGTGATTCGGATAATCGGCGATTCGGATAGTCGAAGTTCGGATAATTGGAGGTCTATGTCAACGAGAGGCTGACAGGATTCCATCGGAAATTACTAACTAGCGCTAAATTGGAAGCTAAAAAAAACAATTGGAAGTATGTATGGACCAAGAATGGTATGCTACTGGCACGGATGTCTGAAGGTAAAACTGTGTGTAGAATCTCCACAGAGAAAGATCTGGACATTTTTCGCTCCTAATATATATTATTTTATATTCTTATTAAAAGAACATCTTAGTATTACTTTGTTTTTAAGTAATTTCCTACACAAAGTAAACAACATTTCTATGGCGACATTTGTACATAACAGAACTTGTGTGAATAAATATAAACAGTACTCATTTAAACCTTTACTTTATCTAAATTTACTCAATATAACTTTGTTTATCTACTATGACAAGTGCACATGTGTAAGTTATGATTGTTGTTGTGTTTTTTATGAACTTAAAATTAATTCAAACTGTTTGTTTACTTTCAAAATCTTGCAATCAGATATTTGTGTTCAGGTGTTTCATATTTTTATTTATCCTTATATTTCAAATCAGTATCTATTATACAATTATATATTACCAACATATTATTTTAGTATTTATAGTATTATATTTAAATACAATTATCTGCAACCACTCTTTATATTTGAATATAATAATTACTCTGCCATTTACCGCTTAGACTTAATTTGGATGCATACATGTTTGACTTCTAAACCTATATTTAATGGCTTTTAAAACCAAAAACTGTTTGAAAATAGGCCTTATTAATGTCCGATCGCTCAATACAGGTCAGGATGAATTCTTACATACCGTCGAAAGCCTTAGACCTGATTTACTGGCTCTTAATGAGACCTGGTTAAAGCTTGGACAAGAAAAATACACAGCTGCTATACCTGGATACACTCTTAAACACAATCCTCGGGGCGAGCGTCGTGGAGGGGGCGTAGGATTCTACATAAGACGTGAGCTGCGCGCGCGCACGCGGCCACACCCGCCCGGCGCGCTCGAGCAGCTGTGGCTGGAGCTGACGCTGCCGAACGGCGTGCGCGTTGCAGTATGCTCTGCGTACAGGTCCGAGTCGCAACTATCCATCACCAGCGCTATCGACTGCCTGAGTGAGTCCATTGGGGTGTTCAGGTATTGTAACCATATATTTGTTTTGACGGATTTTAATATTAACTTACTGGACCCTCTAAAAGATAAGGCACCTGAGTTCTTGACTTTTTTAAAACAAGAAGCGCTGGAACAATTAGTTACTGAACCAACGAGAATTACCAAGGACTCGGAAACTCTATTAGACCTCTTTATCACAGACTCCCCACGACTTTGTAAAAACATACAAGTTTACCATAACCCACTATTGAGCGATCATGGGTTAGTGCTAACTGAAATTCATTTAAAAAAACCTAAAATGTTTAAAAAAACTATAATAAGCCGCTCCTTGTCTAAATTAAATGAATCTTTATTTACAAGTATTGTACAACAGTGTCCTTGGCACAAACTAACTGAGGTAGATAATTTAAACAGTGTGACATCGGCACTCCATCAGTTATTGCTTCACCTATTTGATAGCATTGCACCGGAACGCATGTTTAACGTCAAACAAAGCCCTCAGCCATGGATAACGTCCAATATTCGTTTCATGATCACTCTACGAGATAAAGCATTGAAAAGAGCTCTTAAATCAAAAGTCGAATCACATTTCATTTATTATAAAAGTTTAAAAAATTATATTGTTGGTGCTATACGACGAGAAAAAAAAGCTTATTATGAATTTTATATAAATAAAAATACCTCCTACCCAAATAAAATGTGGCGCCATCTTAAAAGTACATCATCATCTTTTTTTAAAAGCGATCTATCGATTCCTCAACACCTTAAAGACGCTGATAAAATAAATGATTATTTTTTGGATGTACCTGGTAGCAGAGTCCTAGATGTTGAAACCTATAATTTTTTTAATAGCAATGTACTTAGTACCACTAGCAGTTTCGAATTGAGGACCTTAAGTGAAGATGAGATTCTAAAAATAATTAATTCCATTCAAACAAATGCTACAGGACACGATAAATTGTCAATTGACATGATTAAGCTGACACTTTCATCAACTCTACCTGTTATTACAAAGTTAATTAACAAGTCAATTATTTCTAAAGAGTTTCCTGAAGAGTGGAAACTAGCCAAAGTCATTCCTCTTCCTAAGTCACTGAATGTCGACGCATATAAGGATATACGTCCAATTAGCATTCTGCCTATCCTGTCAAAGGTAACCGAGCGTGCCGTGTGCTTGCAGCTTACAGCCTACCTGGAGAAATCAGATATTTTACCAGCAGTCCAGTCTGGATTTCGTAAAGGGTTTAGTACTGCTACAGCTTTATCTAAAGTAACAGATGACATTGTATCTGCTAGTGATGAAGGTAGGGGGAGCATACTGGTGCTTCTTGATTTTTCCCGCGCTTTCGATTGTCTAAATACTACACTATTGTTGGCTAAACTTAAATTTTACGGGGTATCTGAATCATCTCTGGTATGGTTTAAATCTTTTTTAACCGACCGAAAACAGTATGTGATGTTAGAGAGCGACGATGGACATGGTGTAGAATCTCAAATAAAATCTATACACACAGGCACACCGCAAGGCTCCATACTTAGCCCTATTTTATTTACATTATATACTGCAGATCTACCTAGTAAGCTCAAAAATTGTAAAATCCATTTATATGCGGACGACACACAATTGTATTATTCATTTAAACCTATCGATACCGAAGCTGCGATTAAAATAATAAATGAAGATTTATCAATAATACAAAAATGGGCTGACTGTAATAACTTGGTACTAAATCCATCAAAATCTAAATCTATGGCTTTGGGAACAAAATATCAAATCGCACTAATAAAGAGCCATAAACCAGAAATTAAAATTGCAAACATACTTGTGGAACAGACAGCAATCACAAAAAATTTGGGTTTAGTAATGGATGAGGAGCTTAGATTTTTTGAGCATATAAACTTAAAAATAAGAAATTCATTTTACAGACTAAAAACTTTATATAGCCTTAGAGAACATCTTTCGGAAAAGGTAAGAGTGCTTCTTGTTGATACGTTAATCCTTTCAAACTTTAACTACTGTGATACGGTATATGGTCCTCGTATTCATGCAAAAACGAGCGAATTAATACAGAGAGTACAAAATGCGTGTATTCGTTTTTGTTATAATGTACCAAAAAGATCGCACATTACCCCGTTCTTAAATAAATTTAAAATCTTGAATATGAAATTTCGTAGGAATCTACATTTGGCAACATTAGTACATAAGACAATTTACAAGCAAAGACCAAGCTATCTATATTCTTGTCTTTCTTGGGCAAGTGAAGGTCATATTCTTAATACCAGGAGTAAAAACCTAAAATTATTGTGTATACCGAAACATAACAGCGAGGGGTGTAGAGGTGGTTTTAAATATTCTGCTTCTAAAATATGGAATGACCTTCCCCCACCACTTCATAAGCATATGCCAATTAATACTTTTAAAATGAAATATAAAAAAATACTTTTTGATAAACAACTTAATTTTCTTTTTTAAATACTTTAAATATGCAACAGAGCAAGGCAATAATATTATTGACATCCTAAAAGGAAATATATGTTTAACTCAATGGGTGTAGATACGGAATTGGTTTTCATTTACATTGACATTGCACATACTTACTTATAGGTATCAAATGCTCAGGTTTATAATTTGGTTCATGGATGCATATGTATATGTAGTATTATTATTTATTATGGTAGGCACTTCTAATCTATTTACAGAATGAAAATGTTTTTAAATATTTTGTAAGTAAGTTTATTTTATTTCTATTGTTACAATATCCACAGCCCTTAATATAAATCATTATAATTATATACTTATCCATTTATTTATTTTAATGCGTATGTAAGTATATATATATATATATATATGTTTATTATATATAAGTATAATTTGTTTCTGGTTGTAAGTTGTTAAGTTTTTTTTTTTTGTTTCTTTGTAATGACTGTTAATGTGACGTGTTCTTTATTGTATATATATATATATTCTTTACTCAAGGTGTAAACTGTAAACCAGCGCTAAAGAGATGCTTGTCGCTCTCAATAGCAATATGCTGAGGTTACACCTACCTCCACAAATGTACCTACTTAGTGTTATTTACATTGTAATCTTACATTGTATTCAAATTGTAATCTACATTTTTGTGGTAATAAATATTTTTCTTTCTTTCTTTCTTTCTTACTGTAATAGGGAGGCCTTTGCTCAATTTTGGGATACTTAGGGCTAATAAAAAATAATAATAAAAATATATGTTTTAAATAAATAAATATCGGATGTGGAATATGATATCGATAATGGAGATACATTACCTAAATTACAAACTTGTAGGTATTACGAAAACCACATACAATACTATCGATTCTGTTCCCGATTCTGACCAAACAATGTTCAGGTTTCGTATAAACAATAATTAACGAATGCAGAGCATAAAAAAACCGACTTCATGTCATAACTTTGGCTGAGTTACAAATTAATTAATTAAATCTGATTGTATATTACTCAAAAGTTGATGTTGAATTTGATTTGTTGTTGTTGTTGGTCTGAATTTTATTATTAAAAAAAAAAGTCGGTTGAAAGATAACACTCAGACCCGGAACACTGTTTTCTTTGATTCGTGCTGGGAATCGAACCCCTTACTTCACGGAGTAGTAGCATCTTGCATCACTGCACCAGCGAGGTCATCTTAGAAAACATATTATAATCAGCAAAAAACAATTTCATCAACATTTTTGAATCCTAGTCAAAACTACAAAGTCATAAATGTAAATATTCTCTGTACTCATCGATATTTTTTTGAAACTTTCAAATTTTTCAAAAACTAGGTGATCAATCCATTTTGATGAAACGATGAAAGAACTGTTTATAAAATTTAGTTGCATAGATTTACGGTAGATGGCGCTGGTTGTATTTTAAAGCGCACATAAATTTTTATAAATCATCTACTTAAGTAATATATTTATTGAGTTTTCCTGTGATTACTTGTTTTATTTCGTATACAACAATTACCTTTGAAGTATCTTCTATCATATGAAACAAGAATATTAAAATCGCTTCATAATTGTCTAAAAACTCGTGTAACAAAGATACAAAAAAACATACATACGAAATGAAAACCTCCTCCTTTTGTAGGTCGGTTGAAAATGCTCTACATAGAAAACCCTTACTACCCTTAGACCGATAATGCAAATATTTGTACAAATCATACAAATATTTGCGATGCAGCGGTGATCGAACCTCCGAAACTTATTCGGGTTATGTAATAGTTGTGGGTCTTGAAGGCCATGCGTGGGTCTTGGATACTTATATAAGTTACTATAGACTCACATATCTAGTGGAATTATTTTACAGAAGCAAAACTAATATATGTACATTGTAATATTTTACATCTAAGATCGAGGAATCAGATTTGGTATTAGACTACAGGAAGTCGTTGTGGCGCCGTGGTTACTGTGCATATCAAACGATATCGCAGGCTAAGCGCGCTCATCGCGGCCGGTTTTAGGATGGGTGACCGCCGAGATTATTTATTTCTCACGATGACTTCCGTACTTCGGAGGGCACGTTAAGCAGTCGGTCCCGGTGCTGTATACTTCTGTACAGTAGTCGTTAGAGTTTGTCAGAGGCAATTTTGGTGCCCTGAAAATTCTGACATCCACCAACCGGCACTGGGCCTGCTTGATGGATTACGGCCTAAATCTCCTCGTCACCCAGAGGAGAGACTCATAGCCCTGCAGTGGGCTCATTACAAAGAGTTGTGATGATGTAAGTAATTAGAGTACTCTGATAACTAAATACCCACCATCTTAATATAAGCAATAAAGTTAATTTCTCTTTTCAAAAATGTGTTTTACCGACTACAAAAAAGGAAATTCTGTATTTAACTCCAAGTGATTTTCTTGCAGTTTTCTCAAAAACTACTCTTCCGATTTCGATGTGTTTTTTTTATGTGAATCTATATCTTAAAGTAATAAATAATTATCTATTTTATAGAATACTAGCCACCGCGCGCGGTTTTACCCGCGTAACTTTTGATCCCGTAGGAATTTCGGGATTAAATATAGCCTATAACCTTCCTCAAGAGTTGGGCTATCAAATGCAAAAAGAATTTTTCGAATACCACTTGTAGTTTCTGAGATAGCGCGTTCAAACAAACAAACTTACAAAAAAACAAACTCTTCAGCTTTATATATTAGTATAGATTTCGGAAAATAAAAACGAAACTCTTCCCTAATGCAATATCGTATGGTTGTACTATTTTCAACATTCCATTTTTTTTGTTTGACCTCAATCTCACCTGATGGTAAGAGAAGATGAGGTCGAAGATGACAGCACACGGGCTTGGGAAGGAACTGGCTCTTTATTTATTATTCTCGGAACACACTGCTGTCAATGTGGTGATATTTAGCGGCAGATTTTACGACACCCTTATCCAGGGGCAGTAGACCTAACGTAAGCCAACTTCACGCGGCAAAATGCTTTCCATTTGATGATTACAAATTATAAAGCCAAGACCAACAGTAAAAGGAAAATTTAAATAGAAGAGTATAATATTATTTTATACATGCTCATACAACTTTAAAACTATATACTTACCATATCAAATAATGAAATAGTGATACAAAAATACAAAACCTCGCAAACTTTTAAATATTAAAATAAGCATTCAGGTCTGTATAAAGAAAAATAACCATGCTCTTTAACTCTGTTCCATTGAAACATTTTAAAACACGTCATTTCTACTTTTTAAAATTCGAAAGCTTTTCCCGCCCTCGTGAGCGCGTGATCGTAATATGAAAAACTTTTTAAGAAAACGCTTTTCTGCATGCCGTACAACCAGCTAGTAATTCAGTGTCCGAGTGACTGTCGCTGTAGATAGACGTGTCGCTGGCGTTGTGCCAATCTTCCGTAAAGTTTTACGTATATCATAGCTGTGCGAAAATTGTTTTACGATCGTGTAAGTGGTTTCGGTACATTTTTTTTGGTGTTAATGTGTTTTGTTATAAAGACTGCGTGGCCGAATTAGCTGTCTGCGTAAGTATAAAATACAGTCTAGTTCGTAAAAAGTCTTTGAACTTTTTTTTTTTGTAGGATTTCGGTCACAAATCTCGATCGATGCAGAAATAAGTTTATATAATTAAATACTGTTTGGTGTTGTGACTTTTTTATAGCGTATGAATGAACAAAGGAATTTTCGGTGTGCGTGGCGCGATAAAATACTTTGTTTTTTTTTTATGAAAACCCTTATCGAGGTAACCTGTTTTTTCGTGTAACACGACTAATTATGTTATACCGGTGCAGCTTGTTCTGAATTTAAAATGCATTGTTTCCTGTCAAAGACTATATTTATGCAAATATTTTTAATTGCTTGCATTTTTTTTTCAAACTCTTACAATTATGTTAAATTATACTTTTCATGAAGCGCGTATGACATGGAAAAGTATCCATTGTTTATCTTAACGAAATATAAAAATATTTTTAGTTACATTAGAAATGCCAACATAATTCAAATTTATCTGGCTCAAAAAATATATTTATATTTGATCGTCTTTTACAATAAAACAAAAGAAGTTAGGGTAAAAAAAGTATGCAATACAATGATAAGTAAATCATTTTTATCAAACAGACTACCTATATCTATTATGGAAATAATTGAAACATATGATTTAATGAAATTACGGGATTCTTACCACGATTTTCGATTTTAACTGACTTCTCGCGATCATGGTACTTGTACAGGGACTGCATATTGGTATAGCTAATTTTTTTTAATAGTACTAGTAAAACTTCAGTAGATACCCTTATTAGTGTACTGCTTCATCAAACACAATACCTGTACAAGATATTAAAATCTAACTTAATTATATCAGTACCCAAATAATGTACACCGGATTAATTTCTGTAGATGTTTTTAGTACGGAAATATTTTAACCTATTTAATTTCTGTACCGAAATGTATAGGTCAGCATATGTCCCTACGCTTCATAGGCTTCAACGAAACTGTCGAACATTCTACAGTTATTTAAAAATAAAATTAAATATCAATATTAAAATTAATACCGGAAAATTTCAGTTAACTGAAAAATAAACATAATATAATATAATATAATACCTAGGTATAAATATTTCTTACACTCACACAACATTATCTAGGCCAAATTAAGTTTCTTAAAGAACTTGCGTTATACTAGATAACTGATATAATATACTTAAGAAATATATAAACATATATATTGAATAAATACATATTTTTTATTAGAATAAACTTAAATAAACATATAAACATCCATGACTTGACGACTAATATCTGTGTTCATCACACAAATATCCGGCGCTGCCGGGATTCAAACCCAGGACCTCTGGCATACAAGGCAATGTTACCGCTACACCAGCCGGTCGTCTAATTATGCTACAATAATAAAAAAAAGTACACGAATTATTTCAGTATCAATTCCTGTACTGTTATTTTTAATACACCTAATTTAACTGTATGACTTCATGCAGAAAAAAAAATGTACAGAAATTCATACCGTTATGCAGTTCTTGCTTGTAACAGCGTCGAAATATATGACGCGCGAAATTAAAATCGAGAATCGTGTTAAGAATCCCTTAATTTCATTAAATCATAGTGAAAATAACCGCGATAGTTTAAAACAATTAAGACATAATTTCATCATCATCATCATAACTCCGTGTAATGGGCCCACTGCAGGGCATGAATCTCTCCTCTGGGTGACGAGGAGGTTTAGGCCATAATCCACCGAGCTGGCCCAGTGCTGGGTGGTGGATGTCAGAATTTTCAGGGTGCCGATATGGCTTCTGACAAACCCTAACGACTACTGTATACAAGTATACAGCACCCGGGACCGACATCTTAACGTGCCCTCCGAAGCACGGAAGTCGCCGTGAGAAACGAATGGTCGGCGGTCACCCATCCAAGTACCGACCGCGCCGAACGTTGCTTAACCTGTGATATCGTAAGATACACACAGTAACCACGGCTTCAGACATAATTTACGCCCTTATAAACAAAGATTCCGGCCCTTACATCAAAGTAACATATATTTTGAACTAAAAGAAAATATGAATAAAGAACTCTACACCTTACATACAATAAAGACAATGAAATTATGTAGTTTACCTAAAATATCGTATGTCCTTATTTTAAGTTAACTGAGTAAAGATAAGATAAAAAGAACACATTTTTGTCATTTAATATACAATTTCTATTCTAATTGTCATTTAATATAATATTTCTAATCTAAGAACTTACATACACATACAAACATAACTTCACGCCTGTATCCCTAATGGGGTAGGCAGAACACCAGTGGTTATAAGACCATCTGATGTCACGATGCAAAGAGGCTATTGCAGTGACAGGGCGTCAGCCTATCGCCCATAAAAATGCCAATAAAACCTCTGTCCCTTTACTGACTTTTACAGTATGCGCGGGAAGAGAAGCAGCTGGTACATTTTATGTTTTTCTTTCTCTCCCAGTCCAGCATGGAAAGTAGTTCTACGAACTTACCTTTGTTAAAGCCCCATCTACAAATTACATTTTCTTGTACTAGGGTTGCCTGGTAGAAATCGCTTCCTGGTGATAAGGCCGCCCTTTATACATTGTTTTCTTTTTATTTGTTACTTTTGTTCTTTATTTTTTATTGTGTATAATAAAGGGTAAATAAATAAATAAAATATCCATTTTACCTGTGCTAAAAGAATCTCAATTAAAAATGAACTCCAGTCAACATACATAATATACTACTAGCAACTTCGCCCGGTTTTACGCCTATGACTTATGATCTGAGAATTTATTGTTAACATACAGGTAACCTTCCGAAAGAGTGTTGCCACCAAACGTAAACATTTTTTCAACCGACTTTAAAAAAGAAGGAGGTACTCAATTCGTCTGTATGTTCTTTTTTATGTTTGCTCCCTCATAACTTTGATGATTATTGTTTTATATGATACTTTGCATTTGGTCCCATATAAATTTCATCGAAATCTATTCAGGAATTCATGTTTTTTTGTGAAATGTGTATGAATTCGGAGATCGTTTACCTTGACGACCTTATACTTCAGCCAAAGTTTTGACGTGAAGTCGGTTTTTTAATTCTCTGCATTCGTTGATTATTTTATAATCCGCAGTGTCGAAGATAAAAACGTCCAAACAGACCCTTCAGACATTTTATATTAATATAGATAACTCCTTACTAAGGTAAATATATACCACTAATCGGATAAAGTACTTAAATATATTTTTGTTAATATACATACATAACTTCAAGCCTGTATCCCATATGGGGAAGGTAGAACACCACAGGCTATAAGACTATGTGATGTCACGCTAGACTTTGGAGGTATTATAATGATGGAGAGAGACTATAGCAGTGACGGGGGGTCAGCCTATTGCCCACAAAACCGTCAATAAAACCTCTGTCCCTTAACTGACTTTTACAGTATGCCCGAGGAGAGAAGCAGCTGGTACATTCTTATTTTTCTTTCGCTCCCAGTTTCGCATGGAAGACATTTGTTAATATCTACTTAGTAATACTAAAAACGCACACTTAGTAATACAAAAATGATTTTACAATCATTTGTGAAACAGCGAGTATCAAATCCACAACCACGCGGATTTCAACCGTCTGGTAAATCACTGCACCACGTGAGCTTTTAAAAATAAATATTAATCTTAATAACTTGCCTCCACTAACACTTTAAACGCTATTTGTGAAAGATGTCGCCTTAGAATAGCTACCACCTGGGAATAAACCTGTAGTAAGGCGACTAATCGATCTTCGCTTGACAGCAGGACCTCGTCAGCATCTACCTAACAAGCGACCATACTTGATACAAAGTATGGTCGATTAATTGACGACCACTTTGGCGATGGGGTAAACCTGTCTGCCTCAGACGCCAATGGATGCGGGTTAGATTCCCGCACGGAACAAGAAAAAAAAATATTCCGTTTCTGTGTGTTTATCTATCTATGTATTTATATTTTAATTTCGCCCCTGATTTGCTACATGGTATCCCATAACACAAGCTATGCTTACTTTGAAGCCATGTAGTTTGTGTGATTGTCTGGGGATTTTATTTATTTGAAAGTTTGCCGTCAAATATAGCCTCACCAACGGTTCTTTTCTTTAATGAGGAGCCAGTTCTTTTTAAACCCGTACGCTATCATCTTCAACCTCTTATTCATAAGTGAAATTGAGGTCAAGGTTAAACGAGGGTTTATTAACCTTAAAAAAAATCTAACTATGCCACACGCTTGTTTTAAAGAAACAAAAGTGAACAAAAACAAATATAAAGAAAAAAACAAAGTAAAAGTTATTTTATACTTAAACGTGCACTTAATTGTACGCAAAAAGCAGCAAATAGGTTTACTACAATTGTATATCGTCGTGGCGTCGTGGTTACTGTGTGTATCATACGATATCACAGGTTAAGCAACGTTCGGCGTGGTCGGTTCTTGAATAGGTGGCCGCCGATCATTCATATTTCACGGCGACTACCGTGCTTCAACTCGACTACATTAAGCAGTCGGTCCCGGGTGCTGTATACTTGCATACCTACATTTGTCCTTAGGTTTTGTCAGAAGCCATTAAGGCGCCTTGAAAATTCTGACATCCACCACCCAGCACTGGGCCAGCTTGGTGGATTATGGCCTCCTCGTTACCCAGAGTAGAGACTCATGACCTGCAGTGGGCTTGTGCAAAGAGTTGTGATGAGTGATGAGCATAAATAGCACCCTTATCACCAAAAGATGGTCTCTTCCATGCAACTTTTTATGTTAATCAAGGAAGAAATACATTACTAGCAATGTTAACGTACACAGCACATACCTTTTCTCTTTCTATTTATTACTAGCTGAGCCGGCAAAAGTTGTTTTGCCATATAAAAAAAAAATAGATGTTGGCCGATTCTCATAGATACCGGATAAGCACAAAAAATTTCATCAAAATCGGTCAAGCCGTTTCGGAGGAGTATGGCAACGAAAACTGTGACACGAGAATTTTATATATTAGAGATTTATTTATTGTTTATTAATAAGTTCAAGGTTGTCTGTAAGAGATCGCTTGACAGCGATAAGGCCGCCTGCTGTGCCTATCTTTTTTTTTTTTTTGTTTTTCCGCCAAGGAAAGTCGTTTGGCACCCACTAAAACCAGTAAAGCTAGCTTTAGCGGGAGGAGGATGAATCCTATTACGGACGAATGGGCATTCTATAAGCTGTTAGCCCAAGTGGCTAATGGCAAATAGAATGCCCAGACAGTGTGGAGACTCTCTCAGATAGGCTGAGCATACCCACTAAACATCCCCCTTTTGACTCACCTTGATTAAGGTCCTTAGTCATCGTCGGAACGACAGCCAATTGGAGCGAGAGGCTGCGTAGTGAGCGGCATCCTGAAGGCTGCCACCAAAAGGAACTGAAAGTGAGAAAAACAAAGCTAAGATTAGCAGAAATGACAAAGCTGAAACTAAGATATTATCTAGAGTGATCAGACTCACTCTGAGATAGGAATGCTGGAAAGAAGGACTACGTTTAGAAACGTTGAGCTTGCTGGAGTTTCCTGATAAGGGGAGCGAACTTGGTTAGGACCGGAAGAGCACCGTTGAAACCCTCTGGGCTGGCGTCGAGAGCGGCGCTGAAAGCCAGGATCTCGTCGATGGGAGCGAGCTGGATCCAGAACGCCATGCGGTCTTGAGAACCTTTTGCGTTCTGGCACTGGGAAGCCGATCTGGCGGCCGGTTGCGATTGAGTCGCATCCCGGCTGCGCTGACCTGAAACGAAAGAGGTGAAGGCCTTGGGGGCCTTTGAACTGACTGGAGGAGCGTCCGAGCTAGGCTGCGGTCGCTCTCTCCAGTTCTCGATGGGCTTCACGGTAGCCCTGGCAGCACGCGGTGCCTTGG
The DNA here is from genome assembly GCA_944452665.1 of Stenoptilia bipunctidactyla. Classification (NCBI taxonomy): domain Eukaryota; kingdom Metazoa; phylum Arthropoda; class Insecta; order Lepidoptera; family Pterophoridae; genus Stenoptilia; species Stenoptilia bipunctidactyla. The sequence continues at coordinate 2,162,839 of OX101744.1, read as the reverse complement.
GGCAGCCGCGAAAGTTTGCTGTGTGGCCGGACTGGCCGCACAAGACGCAGGACGGAGCGGTGGGCGATTCGGGAGTGCGAGAGCACTCCTTAGTCCCATGCGGTTCTAGGCACTTGACGCACCTAGGGGAAGCAAAACAGTTTGCCGCCGCATGACCATACAATTGGCAGCGGTGGCACTGGCCTGGGAAACCACGTTTGTGTGGAGCTTCGACTCGGATGTTGGAGAGACCGCACACGGTGAGCTTGCCTCTGTAAATGGACTGCTCTTGCGGGCTCTTCGCTAGGATTACTAGCGCAAGTGGGAACTGCTTGCCTCGGCGGCTGTGCATTTTGTGCACAGATTCGACGGGGAAGCCTTGAGAAGACAAGTCCTCTTGGATTTGCTCGTTCGAGAGCTCGAACGGCACGTTCCTGAGGACGGCACGAATCTTACGCTCCTCAGGGAGGGCGTAAGTGCGGTACTCGAGCTTCTTGTCAGCAAGGAGCCGAGTGAAATTCCTGAAATCAGAAATTGAGCAGACAACGACCTTAATAGAGTCACCCACATTGGATGCCTTACTATACTGGATCTTCGGGGAGTGCGTTCCGCAGAGAGCTGAGACCTCGGTCTAGCGGCTCTTGTCCCGTAGGAAGACGGGGGGTGGAGACTTGACTTTCGGCGGAGCCGAATCTGATTGCGACGCAGTCTGTGACGCCGGGATCGCTGAAACAAAAGGCGCAGGAGCAGACGCCGGTGCGACTTTTTGCGGAGCAGGAACAGCGGCTGGAGCAGCTGAAACGGATGGAGATAAAGTCGAAGAAGCATCTTGCTTCTTCTTCTTAGACTTGGACTTTTTGCGAACCTCTGTGAACGGAGCAGGAGATTCTGGAACTAAAGGAGCGGAGTCGGAATCGCTACCTGGCGGGGTAGTTTTCCGTTTGCATGCGGTGGAATCTACCAACATGCGATCTGAAAAAGGATCGACGAACTCAGTTGGATCTGGAGACGCCGGAGAATCGGTTTGGAACCCCTGTGAAATGGAGGCGACCTGAGGGCGAGTAGACAATTGCTCACGCAAGGACTCGGTTTGAGCGAGAAGGGCAGCTTTTTCATTTTCCATCTGATTGAAATCTGAAACCAACTGATTGAATCTATCGGATAACTGACTGTGTTCTGACTCTAACTGACTGTGTTCTGACTCTAACTGACTGTGTTCTGACTCTAGAGCTTCTACCTGCGCAACCACTTCTCTGTGCTTGCCGTAGATTTCTATCAAATATTCCTCAAAGTATTTTTTATCACAAAAGATCTGATCGCAATGATCACACTTAAGCCCGGTGCACTTAGGGTGCCGAGACATTATGCTGGGCTGAAAGAAAGTCTATCGAAGACAAACTGCGCTGAAAAAGAAAACGACCTAGTACGGACCTATTGCCGGTGAACGGCGGACGATCAGGCTTAGTTGTCACGGTTACGTATCCACCTGACCAGCGATGCTTCGGCCGGCAGCAGTCGGGTCTGCCCTGAAAAGGGCAGATGAATTAGCCCCGACACCGCACAGCCTCCACAAGAGAAAACTTTCCGAAAGAGCTTAACTTGGCACCTGACCCGCACGAGTGCGGGGGAGGGAACAAGGGCAGCGCAATACGAACACTCGGGAGCGGCCGCAGACACGACCGTTCGGGAGCGAACGCAAACGGGAAGTGTGTGCCTATCTTTATGTTTTTTCTATTTTATAAGTTTTCTTTTTGTAAATGTGTGCAATAAAGTATAGATAAATAAATAAGTTTACAAAAACTTATTTCTAAGAACAGAGTCCCACAACAGTTTGACTGTGGGATCCAGAGTCTCATAACAACTAATACTTACTTATAATTATCTACATTTATTACTTATAATTTATTAATCTCTCATTTATTACCTCTTATTTATTATGAATATCAAAAAATAATGTGGAGTTTTTGTAGCCACGTAGCAGGATCCCTTTAGAACAGCGAATAATCCCAGCGACCTTAGCTTCGTGGCAGGACCCACTCAAGGGTCGTCTGGCTAGCTACAACCCTTTATTGAAAATCTGCCGCCAATTATCAATGCACCAGTGGATATGTATTCCACCAATGTTTTATAAACCGCTAGTTTCTTCCTACCTAAACCTCTGTGTTATCTTAAAAATAAAATAAAATCCTAAGACAATCACACCAACTACATGGCCCCAAAGTAAGCATAGCTTGTGTTATGGGATACCATGTAGCGAACTAGGGAGGAACCTAGAATATCTAATATATAAAATTCTCGTGTCACAGTTTTCGTTGCCATACTCCTCCGAAACGGCTTGACCGATTTCGATGAAATTTTTTGTGCTTATCCGGTATCTATGAGAATCGGCCAACATCTATTATTTTTTTTATTTATATGGCAAAACAACGTTTGCCGGGTCAGCTAGTCTAATCTAATATATAAAATTCTCGTGTCACAGTTTTCGTTGCCATACTCCTCCGAAACGGCTTGACCGATTTTGATGAAATTTTTTGTGCTTATCCGGTATCTATGAGATTCGGCCAACATCTCTTTTTTTTATTTATTTATATGGCAAAACAACGTTTGCCGGGTCAGCTAGTAATATATAAAATTCTCGTGTCACAGTTTTCGTTGCTATACTCCTCCGAAACAGCTTCACCGATTTTGATGAAATTTTTTGTGCTTATCCGGTATCTATGAGAATCGGCCAACATCAATTTTTTTTTTATTTATATGGCAAAACAACGTTTGCCGGGTCAGCTAGTAAATACATAAATAGATAAACACCCAGACACGGAACATTTTTTTTGTTCCGTGCGGGAATGGAACCCGCAACCACTAGCGTCTGAGGCAGACAGGTTTACCCAATCGCCAAAGTGTTCGTCAAAATATTCGATCTCATCTTTTCCTACGATGAGTTCATCTTACAGGTGACATTGAGGTCAAATACGGGCTTTGTTACATTTACAAAAAAGTTGCAATAGCAATTTTCTGAGTGAAATAGCAAGACTTTTTTCCGACCTCAACTCCGAGCTTCACGTAGCGGAATGAGCACTCTTAATAATAGGTCTACGCCACGCTCCGTCTAGAACATTCCACATAGGAACAATAGCTCTGAGAATGTGGCCACTTAATTATGTAGTGTCTTAGGTTTCAAGACTCAGTATTTTATATGAAAGACTTTTTAACCGGATCCTATTGCGTATATTTTATATATTAACTTTGTATTTCGGTATTTTTACAGACCCCGTGATTATCAGTGACAACCAAAAATACATCACTGTATTTTTGTAACCTTTTTTCCTTAAGGTCTGTTGTTGTATTCCTGCATCAGTCTAGTTTAATTTCGGTGATTTATTGATAAAATCTCTTTCCGTAGTTTCATAACATCAGTCTAATCATAAATCAGGTCATAGTCATGTCAGGTCATAAATAAATAAAATAAATATTTCTGACATTCACACAACATTATCTAGCCCAAATTAAGTTTTCTTAAAGAACTTGTGTTATGGATACTAGATAACTGATATACTTAAGAAATATATAAACATACATATTAAATAAATACATATTTTTTATTAGAACAACATCCATGACTTGACGACTAATATCTGTGTTGATCACACAAATACCCGCTGCCAACCGGGATTCGAACCCAGGACCTCTGGCATAGAAGGCAATGTATGTTACCGCTACACCAGCCGATCGTCTTTTAAAATGGGAAATATACCACACTCGATAAATTTCACTTAAAAAAGTATTTCATTTAACCGTAGTTTTGAATTGACAAGTGACTACGTCATTAATGGGTTGCTGGGACACGTAAATAATCGCATACGATCGTCGAACTATTTTTTATCTGCTTTTACGGCAATTGATGCTAGCTAGCTAAAAGACCGAAAGGGTACGCAGCCGCGGGTTTCGGCATTACTGCATCTAGTGAAAACTCAGGGCATGGTAATACTATATTCAGTATTTCAACTACATACAAACGGACGAAACGCGAGCTATACCTACGCGGCTCGATCTCGGCATGCGGGAAGTCGCAAGTGTCTGCAAGCCGAAACAATTTCTGATTGAGATTTACTTTAAAATGCGATTTTTTTATACTTTAAAATTTAACAATAAATCATTTCGAACAGTCGAAGCGCAAGTATTTTTCGGTTGCTAATTTATAAGACCGATTTGTTATTCAAACATAAACGTTATAAAATGTTTTTGACACAAAGCGCATTTTTGTTCAACACAGCCTATTTATTTCACAAAGTATTTTATTTAAAGTATTTTATCTTCCATGCTGGACTGGGAGCGAAAGAAAAACGTAGAATGTGCCAGCTGCTTCTCTTCCCGGGCATACTGTAAAAGTCAGTTAAGGGACAGAGGTTTTAAGGGCGTTTTTGTAGGCGATAGGCTGACCCCCTGTCACTACAATAGTCTCTCTCCATCTTTATAATACCTCCAAATTTGTCAAACGTGACATCAGATGGTCTTGTAACCTCTGGTGTTCTGCCTACCCCATAAGGGATACAGGCGTGACGTTATGTATGTATTTTATTTGTTTATATAAAAAAAGTATTTTTACAGTCACAATACTAAATGTAAGTAAACATAAAGTAGGCAAATGTAATTTAAAAGCTGAAGGCGTTCAGCCCTATCGCACGTGAACGGAACGCGACCTTGTAGGCATTTATTTCAAAGATGCGGCTGAGAAAGATGCACATCAGATGCACACCTTACTCTAAAAATAAAGAAACGATACCTAAGATAGTAGGGCACAGCTATGAGTGCCTGCGTAGTAACAACTTCCCATGCCAATGTGCTACTATTGAGCTATTGAGGCGGTGGAGGAGTACAAGTACATTGCCTTCTATGCCAGAGGTCCTGGGTTCGAATCCCAGCGGCGACGGATATTTGTGTGATGAACACTGATATTAGTTGTCAAGTCATGGATGTTTATATGTTTATTTAAGTTTATTTTCTAATAAAAAAATATGTATTTATTCAATCTGTATGTTTATATATTTCTTTAGTATATCAGTTATCTAGTATCCATAACACAAGTTCTTTAAGAAACTTAATTTGGGCTAGATAATGTTGTGTGGGTGTCAGAAATATTTATTTTTATTTTATTTTAAGTACCTCGGCTTAGTCATTGACAATATGTTTTCTTGGAAAATACATATTACCAACTTATGTGAGAAAGTTACACTTGTAAAACTAAATCTAAATCACTTAAGTTATATTTTAGACAGGGCTACCATGTTTGTAGTTTACTATGCGTTAGTTGACGCTTTGCTTTCTTATGGGTTGGCAAACTACGGGCGTACATTTAAAACATACTTAGATAAAGTCAAGTCAATTCAAAAGAGATTCTTAAAACTTTTGGTTCATAAGAAAACAAAAAAACCGATGTAAGAGTAGTGAGTATGAGAAAATTTTTGTAGAATGTAAATTGCTGCCGGTTTACGAGAGGGTGGAGCTGTTGATAGCGGTGGAACAGCTAGGGAGTAATGAGTTTAAAAATTATAAGCCATTGAGACTCAGAAATCACAACTATATAAAAGTCTTGGGCAGCGAACTAGAAAATATTTAGTTCCAAAGATTTATAATGAAATACCGCCTAGGCTCAAAGATGAATTTCTTACTAAAAGATCATTTTCTCATAAATTAAAAATGTTGAAAATAGAAACCTTTGATAAAAATAAATATTTCTAGGAGTCTTTACTAAAAAACTTATTGTATCACTGTTTTCAGAAATTGTTTGATTTGACACAAAATAAAATTAAGAAATAATAAAGTTTTCACTATTTTAAATGTTTATAGTGTTTGTTTTATAAATCAATTTGTATTGTAATGTAAATTTAAAAAGGAGCTACATGTGCCAACAAACTGTACTGCAGTTTGGCAGAAGTAAAATATGTAACTAAACTGTTAGTCTTTTTTGGAAATAAATTATTATTCTATTCTGAATTACTGAAGATACCTGTACCGTGTTCAGGTCAGGGTCATCACAACTTTTTTGTAATGAACCTATAGCAGGGTCTTGAGTCTCTCCCCTGGGTGAAGAGGAGATACTGCTTGGTGGATATCAGAATTTTCTGGGCTCTAAAATGTTTTCAACAAACTGCATACAAATACGAGCCAGCACCGGGATGCGCCTGTTTAACTTGCCCTCCGAAATACTTACGGAAGTTGCAATGATAAATGAATGGTCGGCCGCCACCCATCCTTATAACAATCGCTCTGAGCGTTGCTTAACACACCATTTCGAATAAAACACAGACAGGGGCCACTACGTCACGGCAACGTCCAGATTGGTCAACACAGACAAGACCATTAATTTGTCTATAGCTCTTTTTCATGCATTAGCTGTTCGTCACAGAAAAAAAAAATAACTTGACGTCGGGTCAGTGACTCTACATCTAAATGACCCTTAAGTACTAATATTATAAATGCGAAAGTCGTTCTGTTTGTCACGTTAAAACGCAGAGCTGTGAAGTTATGCTTTTTATGGAGATCAGCTAAGGGTAGGACAGATGCAAGAAAGCTAGATTTTATCTTGATAATATCTTGTTTTTGGATGTGTTCAAAGATGTAATTAAAAGCTGGTTGTTAATATAGCGGACTTATTCACATCCTAAAATTAAATTTAATAAAATAAATTCAAATATATTTATTTCCATATAAGTACGGTATATATAAAGATGTTACACATAAATTAAGGTTGACATACTATGCTGTATGATAGCTTTCCGGTTATGTATGAGAGTTAAGTTTAAATATGAATATTATTAAATCTAAAATCAACGCCATGGTTTCTAAGAACATATTTCGCTATCTCTCATAGTTTCTGACTTCTCCATACTGACCCATTTGGATTGTACACCCTGTATATTTTTACGTATAATAATGATACTAAAAACTCTTTTATATAGATTTAATAACCAGCGAGATACGTCAAATTCCTGCCGACATATTTATAGCTTTGTCTCTCTTTGGAATGTTATTTTCGGCATTTATAAACGAAAAGATATGCCATTTCTTCAAAGTGTCTCACTTCACAGTATTTCCTATCTACGATTGGTATTTATAATCTGCATAAGCTTCAGTAGGTCGTGTCATAGTAATTTATACGCGGCCTGTGTCAATTAATTTCCGTCGCCATTTTGTTTTCACGCAATAAATGAGATGTCATTTGTTGTGTGTGTCAAACACGATTGTTGACCAAGTCAGATGCGTGCGAGCTAATTAATCATGAATGAGTTGATAATTGAATGAACGATTTTCATTTGGTTGAATAGTGAAGGGATTTGCTTGTGAATAGTTATTTTATGTGCAACTGTACATTTTTGACCTTAATATGACCTGATGGCCAGTAATAGTGAGGATTTACGAATGATTTTAAGGCGTTAAATAATGTAGTGTAGTATGGTACACGGGTTAGGTAGCTATAGCTATATTGAAGGATAATGGGCGATCATTATCTTCGTGAGCCTACAGACGCACACTGCTGGACAGAGGGCTCCCCAAGACACTCCACGTCGCGCAGACCTCATCTACCGTTTGGCGTTCATTAAGAGTTTTTTGTAAACCAATAATGAATGAAACTTTTTGAATTTTGGGTGTCCAAAAAATAAACGATAATCTTAATGCTGCAGATGGATCGAATCATGTCCTACAACATATCAAAATTAAGTAGGTAACTATTAGTAAAAGTTTAACCTGTTTAAGAGAAGATGTACATAGCTTCCTCACTTTGAATAACCCAGATCTAGAGCACTCATAGATTAAACCTGCCCTATTTGAAGCTAACTATACAACATAATTAACTTGAGAATTATGTGAAAACAATAAGAAGAGTGGGCAGAGCCGTGGGCGAAGCCTTGTTATGCTAGTTTCTATCTACAATACAGCGTATTTAATTAGAACAATGAATCTGTAGGTAATACTTAACGTTTACTTAATGAAAATACCGTTAAGTACTAGTTATACTCTAGTAGGTACTGAGGATTCCATACGAGACGAATTACTTATTATACATACATACATAACTTCACGCCTGTATCCCTTATGGGATAGGCAGAACACCAGAGGTTATCAAACCTTCTTTTGTTTTTTTTTTTTGTCTCCTTGTTACACGATATTTCGGACAGTTATGAATTGATTTTGTTTCATAAGATAGAGGATACCTCATAGTTGGTCACATTTAAATTTCATCGAAATCGGTTGAGAACCTCATTGAAAATTTCAAACTTTTGATAATATATGTATAATTTCGGAGAATGTTTACGTTGATGACATTCTCAACTCAGCCAAAGTTTTGACGTGAAGTCGGTTTTTTCAATGCTCTGCATTCGTTGATTATTACAGATACGATTCTCAACGCTTTGCGTTGTATATTGTATGCAACGTTCTTCAACGTTTAAAATGTTTTTGTTGTTTCTTGTATGGCTTCAGTGACACACGTCTATTGAATGAAAGTTAAAGAGATTTTAGAAGCGTGATAATTTATGAACTCATTATATTAAGATTGATGATATCTTGGAAATTACGAACGTTTTAACCATGTATTCTTCGGCAAAAAGTATAAATTTTTAGTAAGGAACAAAACCTTAAAGTTATGGGAAATCAACAGGAACAGGAAGTGATCTTTGACTTTCTTTTTAAAAATAGATGTCGTTTTAGACTCGCAAATTTTATGGGGCATGAATTCCAAAACCGTCGTGGCGCCATGGTTAATGTGTGTATCATACGATATCACATGTGAAGCAACGTTCGGCGCGGTCGGTACTTGGATGGGTGACCGCCGACCATTCATTTTTCACGACGACTTTCGTGCTTTGGAGGGCACGTTAAGCAGTCGGTCTCGGGTGGTCGTTAGGGTTTGTCAGAAGCCATTTCGGCGCCCTGATTATTCTGGCATCCTCCACCCAGCACTGGGCCAGCTTGGTGGATTATGGCTTAAACCTCCTCGTCACCCAGGGGAGAGACTCATAGGCCTGCAGTGGACTCATTTATTTAATTTTAGAATTAGTTTATTGATTGATTGAATAAAGAAATAATTAATTAAATGTTTTAAATTATGATGTGAAAACTAACGTAGATTTAAGTTGTACAACTAACAAGTGGGCTAAGTTGCCACAATAAAGAGATTTATTATTATATTATTATTATTATACCGACGACCGGCTGGTGTAGCGGTAACATAAATTGCCTTCTATGCCAGAGGTCCTGGGTTCGAATCCCGGCGGCGGCGGATATATGTGTGATGAACACGTATATTAGTCGTCAAGTCATGGATGTTTATATGTTTATTTAAGTTTATTGTAATAAAAAATAAGTATTTATTCAATATGTATGTTTATATATTTCTTAAGTAGGTATATCAGTTATCTAGTATCAGTAACACAAGTTCTTTAAAAAACTTAATTTGGGCTAGATAATGTTGTGTGAGTGTTAGAAATATTTATTTATTATTATTATTAATTTCTTTTATCAAATTTTAATTTCAGTATTTTTTGTATTGTCTTATCCAGTGCGTTGCCGTATGCATGTCTGTTCCTTAGCTGTTGTATATATACTACTCATAATTGAATAATACGTGCTCAGAAACAATGATATCATCTAAATAGATTATGGTGTAGGGTGGCCATAACAATTTTAACTAGTTTTTTAATAGACCTATTAACTTACTTTTGTTTCAAGAAACTTGAAATGACTTTTGACTTATTTGACTTTAAATATATTTAGACAAAAATTTTAAATATTCATACAGCTAGTAAATTATTTATATAAATAATAATAGTAAATAAAATCCCCAGAAAATTACACCAACTACATGGCCCCAAAGTTAGCATAGCTTGTGTTATGGGATACCTTGTAGCGAACTAGGGAGAACCTAGAATATAAATACACTTAATATAGATAAACACCCAGACCCGGAACATTTTTTTTCTTTTTCCAGGCGGGAATCGAACCCGCAACCACTGGCGTCTGAGGCAGATAGGTTTACCCTATCGCCAAAGTGGTCGTCTTTATTATTATAATTTATGAATCATATTTGGATAGAATGACCCTTTTCATTGAATTTTTATAGCGTGTATTAAACACAATACATTTTTGGCTTTATGTTTTGGTATTACTTGTTTAGAAGTCGTCATGCCGAGAGATGTTTTTTCTCCAGTGATCCATTACCAAATATCAATGACTAGCCACCGCGCGCGGTTTTACCCGCGTAACTTTTGATCCCGTGGGAATTTCGGGATAAAATATAGCCTCTAACCTTCCTCAAGAGTTGGGCTATCAAATGCAAAAGAATTTTTCAAATCCCACTTGTAGTTTTTGAGATTAGCGCGTTCAAACAAATAAACAAAAAAACAAACTCTTCAGCTTTATATATTAGTTGTAGATTTAGCATTGAGTTTTTTTATAACAGCTTAAGGAAAGTCAGCTCCTACCGTCTGGCGCGTGTCATCTGTGACGTTTTTTTTTTTTTTTTTTATAAAATATGGATGGGACGTTTGTCTTCCATGACACCTGATGTTAAGTGAACATGAAGACTAAGGTGGTACACGTCCATAATTAATCATAATTTACCATCATCGAGGTCAAATTAAGTCACCGATAAAAAGCTTTACTTATTGTTTAAAGAAATTTAACGGTAAATCAAATAACTTTACACGGTAAATTAAAATTTTGTTTTATCATTACTAAAGAAGGCTATTATCGGACATAAACATTAATGTTTACTGTTTGAAGAGTTGAAATGTTTACAAACATTTAGGATAATTGGGAGACAATTATGTGCCGACAAAGGGATCGGTGTGATCAATTAAAGAAACCCCAATTTAAGAGAATTATTCTTTTTATAATGTGAATTTGTCTTATTAGTGTCACACCTTCAAATACCTATAGGGTCTGCATATAATTGTCAATTATATTTTAATAGCAGATTAGGTACATATAAGTGGGTCTAAATATCCAAAAAAAAATATTGTAAGTATTTAAGATTTTATGACTAGGTATACACAATTAGACGGACACGTTTTTATTACTTGTTGTGTAGTCATAAACTACAGATCAAACTTAAATTTTTATCACTTAGAAGAACTTTGAAAGTTTTAATTTATGAAAAATATATTTAAAAAATATTTTATTTTTCGTAATTATGATCGTATTATTTCCCTCTCATCATCACTCGTCTTAATCTGCTATTAAAATAATATGGCGACCCTATATACTTTGGAAGATATTAAGTTGAAATTTTTTAATGATTATTATTATTAGAAAGAGTTTGTTTGTTTGGTTGAACGCGCTAATGTAACTAGCGGCCTGTTTTGAGTTTTTCTTTACATTTGATAGCCTAGTTCTCGGAGGATATATCTTTTTCTAGAAAATATAGATTTCCTCATAATATCATAACACATTTGAGTATTCCACACTTTGATTTAATGTGACAAAAGAACCAGAAAATGTATAGAATAGTTACTAAAACTTTTTATTTTTACACAAGTTTCTGCAAATCTTAGTTAGGTATTGTAATTTGTTATGCAGTGAGGATTGAACATACTACCATTACTTATTTCAATTCAAATAAATGTATTTGCGAAAAATTATGTAGGTACAAATAGTTCTTAATAATATAGTTCTAAATTTTTTACTGACAATCAGCGTGCAAATACCTATTTATTAGAAACTAATTTACAAGAATTTACTGTCTGAAATCAGTTCTTATGAATATAAATAATTTAAATGGACTGGGAGCGAAAGAAAACGTAGAATGTGCCAGCTGCTTCTCTTCCAGGGCATACTGTAAAATTCAGTTAAGGGACAGAGGTTTTAAAGGCATTTTTGTGGGCGATAGGCTGACTCCCTGTCACTACAATAGTCTCTATCCATCTCTATTATACCTCCAAATTTGTCAAACGTGACATCAGATGGTCTTGTAACCTCTGGTGTTCTGCCTACCCCATAAGGGATACAGGCGTGACGTTATGTATGTATGTATGAATATTTAAACGTCGAAACAATATTTTATGTTACATTTTAATTCGATAATTATGTTAACATGGGTATAGAGTATAGAGAATATAATAATAGTTGATTATAATTCAGTATCTTTAAAATATTCATCAATTGAGTAGTAGCATTTATGTATTAGCAAGTCATATATTTTAAGTTTATAGTTATTAAAATTAAAGTTTTTATAATTTAAATACAACTTATTATAAATATCGATAGCCATACAATAAACATTTCTACTAAATAGTGCTAATTTTCTAAGCGGCATACATAATTTTTTACTCAAAGTATCTTTGTTTTTAGTTCTTAAATTTATGACAGTACCTACATAGTTCCTTAAAATAATAATATTTCAAATATGTACAAACTTGACAATGTGAGTAACTCTGAAACAGCAAAAAAGGCCTACAAGGATCTCTGAAATCTGCTCTACAAAGTGCTCTCATACATTTCTTTTGACTATCCACCTATCAAAACTAGAAGCCTTAGGAACTCATTTACCAAAATAGTTTCCTTTTATTAAATTTACTATAAAACCAAACTTTTTAAGATATTGCATAGCTTCTATCGCGAGCCTTGAGCGTGGGGACTGAATCCAGAAATTCCGTAACGGAAAAAACCTAACACCCCCCACTCCGGCCGGCACAGCGGTGATACTTTGATTTCATTTCTTTACATGCGGTCTTTAATAAATAATCAGCGCCATCTACTAGGAACATGTGGAACTTCATATTAGATAAAACATTACTGCATTAATAAAATAAATAAATAATTATAATTGCATAAGTTGATAAAAAATGCTATGCAATAGCTTTACCGCGGCAGTCTCCGAGTGCCACACGTCTTTTTTTTTTGTATATGACATATTTAGACCGCCAACCTTGTGTAAATATGAAATATGGATTTGAGAATGAGTAAGAATAGAATAGATGTATGAATTTTTGGTGCTTTTTCACGTTGGAAGGCTTTTGCGGAAATAAAAAATACGCAGAAATTACACAGGACAAAGCCTGCAACAATACATACGACTTTTCATTTTAGTATTGCTGCTGTATACTTACTGTATACAGGATGTTTACGTAGATGAAGCTACGATAATATGTTGTGTAATAGGAGAGTGTTTTAGTTAAAAATACTATAAACAACTAGGTATAACCTAAATGTTAGTTTAAAATCGGCCAAAACTTTGACTTTGTCGCTTCTGAGATAGTGAGATTCGTGGTAAAACGACAACCGCAACGCTGCAATAGAATATTAACAAAACATGCGCATTTTCCATTAGGTGGCATGGATAGAAGACATACGTCCTATCCTTATTATGTGTAAGCTTATACCCGCAACTTTGTATGCGCATACACAGAAAAGTTTTATTTTTCCCGACCCCATGGAAATTTTGGAAATTTCTTCAATAACCAACCAGACACACAATGAAGGACCTTTTTATCAAGTTTCACACCCCGGTGCACCCAAGAAATTAGATTTTTCATACAAACTGAAACGTACAGCCAGTACTTTTGGCTGTACGTTGTCTGACTCAGTCAATAACGGAACAGTTTTACATATTAAGATAAAAAAACTTTTTTTTTCTTCTTTTTTTTTAGGGATATTTGTTGAATTGAACCGCAATGCATTTGGGACCGCTTTTATTCAATATCTTCATCAATGACATAGTGACTGTCTTTAAAACTTCAAATTTTAAAGACAGTCACTATACGCCAACGATAGTAAAATTTTGCGTGAAATAAAGTCTACCTCTGATTGTCTACTTCTCCAGGACGACCTTACTGCTCTGCAAGAGTATTGTAAAAGAAACGGCCTACATATTAACACCGATAATTGCAACATTATAACGTTCCCGCGGAAAAAGACAGTAATTAACTTCGATTAAGAGCTTAACAACAATAAGATTCCAAGGAAAAAACATGTAAAAGATCTCGGCGTTTTACTTGACAATCAGCTAAACTTTACTATACATATTGAATATACATACATACATAAGTTCACGCCTGTACCTCTTATGGGGTAGGCAGAACACCAGAGGATATAAAACCATCTGATGTCACGTTTGACAAATTTGGAGGTATTATTATGATGGAGTGAGACTATTGCAGTGACAGGAGGTCAGCCTATCGCCCGCAAAAACGCCAATAAAACCTCCATCCCTTAATTGACTTTTACAGTATGCCCGGGAAGAGAAGCAGCTGGCACATTCTATGTTTTTCTTTCGCTCCCAGACCACCATGGAAGTTGAATATATAGTGAACTAGCTGACCCGGCAAACGTTGTTTTGCCATATAAATAAAAAAAAAATAGATGTTGGCCGATTCTCATAGATACCGGATAAGCACAAAAAATTTCATCAAAATCGGTCAAGCCGTTTCGGAGGAGTATGGCAACGAAAACTGTGACACGAGAATTTTATATATTAGATAAAGTCTTCCGTATGTTGGGTTTTATAAGGCGCACGGGAAATAATTTTAGTAAATGTCAGACCATCTTACTTCTATACAACAGTTTCGTCCGCCCTATTTTAGAATAAGCCTCAACATTGTGGAACCCTCAGTACCAAATTTACAAAAACATCATAAAAGGTATTCAAAATAAATTTGTTAAATATGCCAGCTTCAGATGGCCAAAATATAATTTAGAAAATGCGAATTCCCTCCAATTTCGCCGCTATGTACGAGACCAAATATTTCTTTATAAGATAATTAATAGCTATGTTGAGTCATCGTATTTGTTGAGCAAAATAAGTATTCCTTGTCCTCGCCTTGGCTCTCGTAAACATAAGATTTTCGTAAGCCCTCCCTATAAAACAAACTATGCCATGAACTCGTTTATTCCCAGAACATGTGATTCCTATAACCGTCTTTGTGAAAATAATGATATTTTTTACATTAACTCTTTCTCAAATTTTAAGAAATATAATTGTAACTTTAAAAGATCTTAAGTAACCTAAATGTATAACATATTCCTCTATTACGAGTATATTCTAATTTTGATTTGGATTTTAATTTTAATTTTGATTTTATTTTTAATTTAGATTTTGATTTTGTTTTAATTTTGATTTTAATTTTGATCTTGATTTTAATCTGTATTTTAATTTAATTTTGTAATAGTATTTAATAGTAAGTAATTTTTATTTTTCTGGCAATTAGTACTAGAATGCCATGCTCCTAGATGTTTTATTTCACAGTGGAAACTTTATTGGCATTATGTGATATTTATATGTATAATATTTATGAAATATTCTTAAGCTGTATGTTTCCTTAAAAATATATAAATAAATGCTAAGTAACGAGGTCGTAAATATCACACACGGGCTCAGTAGATATGAATGTGGATATAATAGTTCCTATTTGATATTTTTATTTCCTAATTAAAATCAATATGGGTATAGATCCAATAAAAAAAACAGTTTGTTGGAGAAGTTTCCTATAAAAGCAAGAGATGGCACTGGGAGTCTATTAAATCGCGCAAGTACTTTTCGCTATCAACACTATATAATATAAAATAAAAGTTTATTTGTCAGTTCTAAACACAGCACATAATTTTTATCTACATGTTATTTAATGGACGGTAACGGAATCTTAGTGGACACAGTTACTGACTGGCTTAAAATTAGGAGAGGAAATATTTTCTTAATTTTTATGGTGTTAGAAAAACTTAATGATGTTTAATTTTATATTATGACTACTGTGTTTCGGAAGACGTTCCAAGCATTTGACCTCTGATGCTCGTATCTTTTGCATTCGTTAGGGCATGTCAGAAGCCTCATAGCCCTGAAAAAGTTGTTTAAAGAAATGATACATTTTATTATAATTTACTTTATTTTTTACCTTTCTAACAACAAGTGAACGTTCAGAAAGATTGTAAAAATATACAGAGGCAAGTCTAATTTGAATAAGCAAAGACAACCCTCTGGAGTTTCATATTTAGATTCACCATTAAATATTCAAAAAAACCGTCCCCAAATTTGGATATTGTATCTTATTACCTGCATGATATACTCTAATTCCACACGTTTATGAAATAAAAGACTTTTTTATAATATTGTCTTCAGTTCATCAAATCATTATTATTAAAAAAAGAAAAACAATTTTTTTTCGCATGTTATTATACCTACTTATTGCACTTTTCAACTCAAAGTTTCGATGTCTAGATATGGAGGTTGAAACTAGAGACCAGTTTTACTGTGGACCATGTTTTTTTTATCTAATATATATAATTCTCGTGTCACAGTTTTCGTTGCCATACTCCTCCGAAACGGCTTGACCGATGTTGATGAAATTTTTTGTGCTTATCCGGTATCTATGAGAATCGGCCAACATCTATTTTTTTTTATTTATATGGCAAAACAACGTTTGCCGGGTCAGCTAGTCAAATATAATAAGATTATAATTTTTACTATCTAATCATTAAACGGAAACTTACGTTTTTCTTTTAATATTGTTAGCTGGATGCTTTCATTTCATGTACTGTAAAGTGACGCACCTCCTCATTATGTATTAGAGTAATAAACTCAATAAACTCTTCATATATAAAAATACCAAATAAAATTGATCCCGGCTGGAACTCCAATCTATAAAATGATATTTAAGTCTTATAAAATAAAGCTTTTATAATATTTGTTTGATGGCAATGTTTAATCTGAAATATCTCGAACATTTTGTAAAGAAGGTTGGCTTTGGGTGCTAAAGCTGCAAAGCATCGCCGAAAGATGGAGCTACGCTAGCTATCCGTAACGAAAAATCCAATTTACCAAGTAATTTCAATGGCCACAGACCAGGCCCGGTTAGCTCAGTGGAAAGAATGCACGCCCGGGAGATCTTCCCTCCCAGCCGGGATTTATTTATTTGTTCAAAAAAGACATACCAACAACATATATACAATCGAATCACAATAATAAGTCTAAATAAAATGTCTTAATTCTTATATACATGGTAATACTAGGCACATACAGCATTCTCAATATTTTGCATATTTAAAAGCTAAAAATTAAAATAACATCAAATTAAATAATAAATAATTAAAATATAGAATATTAAAATACAAATTAAAATACAAAATGTCAAAAAGAAATTAAAGAAGAAGCGAGAACCAAAACCAACGAATATCCACGAAGCATTAGTTTGTATCAGGATCGATTTTATTTGGTTTATTTATCTATAAAATTATATTTAAGCATTATAAAATGTAAATAAAGCTTTTGAAACATTCAATATACTGTTAACTTCTTTTATTTAGCTCCCGGTCATCAAACATTGCATAGCGACCCTGCCAGGTTACCTATCATTTTCATTTCTTTTTGTGACTCATAACAAATTGCTTTATCTATCTTTCTGTCTAAAACAAACCTACAAACTCATCAACACTCAAATCTGTCACTCTTCACAGGTCACTGACCCAACGCTTTCCTAATAGCCCATATTTCATCAAGATTGAGCCAACAAGGAATCCACATTTGTAAGCTAAGACGCTGATTAAACCGCGTCGCTAGAGGGCGTTCTTGTAATTACTTCGGGGCTAAGTCACTTCCTAATATATTCATACGCATTTATCTTCAAAAAATATTTGTTTCTTTAAATTAAATGCAGAAGGCGGAACCCACACTCATCTATATACTTAATATATAAAGCTGAAGAGATTGTTTTTTTTTGTTTGTTTGTTTGTTTGTTTGAACGCGCTAATCTCAGAAACTACAAGTGGGATTCGAAAAATTATTCTTGCATTTGATAGCCCACCTCTTGAGGAAGGTTAAAGGCTATATTTTATCCCGAAATTCCCACGGGATCAAAAGTTACGCGGGTAAAACCAGGCGCGGTGGCTAGTAAATGACAAAACAATAATGACAGTTTTGTTATTAAAGGTGACGTGGTAATGTGGTGATAAATAAAACACTTTTAAACCGGATTTATCGCTATAAATCCGGTTAAAAAGTGTTTTATTTAATAGTATGAATCGCGAAAACTTAAGACAATATAATGTGGTGATACTTTCTGTTTCAAACGCCAGTGGCAGCGGGTTCGATATCAGCAAAATACAATGTTTTTGTGCATGAAGATGATTGTTTGCATGCTTGGTTGATTGTTCCACTTATAATGTGAGTTTGGTATGTTTGATATTCTACGTACATATGTTTACCCAATTTTATTGTGATAGATAAAATATCATATTTTTGATGTGTCGTTTTCTATTAAGAGATATTAAAACTATCTAAAAGTATATATTCAAAATAAAATATCTGATTTGATAAACTAAATATACCTATTTATTTATTCTTTATTATGTATCTAGACTAATAAAAATCTAAGAATATCATGAAATAAGTATACTTACCGCCGCCGCGGTGCCGCAACTGAAACATGTCTACCAGGCAACTATAACAACGGAATAAAAGCTTTAATACGATCATTCAAGGACCTGTAACGATAGTTGTTTGTCTTAAATAATTAAATAAATAAACCAAAAAAAGTGCAAAAAGAAATCTTCCAAAGTTCGAAACAATCGTCACCCTACGCGCACAGTGGGGCAACAATAGGAAGTCTCGGACATAAATCTATTCAATTAGGCCCAGAATGGATCCAAATTTATCTTCAATTGCACTATTTATCTACAGCCATGATGAAAACCACTTAAAATTGATCTCTTGTGGAGTGTTGCAATAAAAAAGTACTTGCCTGTTGAGACGATCATTGTTTGAGTCCCAGACGAGCAAGTTTCAAAATTAACTTTTATCAACTAATAGATCCACTGAGTAGCTTCTTTTACTCTCTCTTTTAATTGTTAAATTATTATTAGAACTTATTATTATTTATATGCGCTGTCCCACTGCTGGGCAAATTGTTAAATACTTGGTTATAAATTGTACGATAAATTCGATAAAAATTATTCATATTCATACAATTAGTGCTACAACACAGTACAGATATCTACAGTCATTCAACTTCATACAAAATGACGAAACGCGAGCTATACCTATTGCTTATATCGGATTGTGTGCGGAGTGCGGATTGTTAATACTTTAATTTTAATAACACATCTTTTCGTGCGTCTCAGTCGAGACGCAAGTAATATATTTTTCGGTCTCTAATTTATAAGACCGATTTGTTATTCATGGTTTTTTGACACAAAACGTCACCGTTTAAATTATATTTGCCTACTTCGAGTTTACTTACATTAAGTTTTGTGACTGCAAATATACTTTTTTATATAAACAAATAAAATACTTTGAAAATTGAATAGGAAGTGTTCAACAAAATACTTTTTGTGGCAAAAAACCATGTTTACGCTTGAATAACAAATCGGTCTTATAAATTAACTACCGAAAAATACTTGCGCCTCGACTGAGTCATACGAAATGATGTATTTTTTTATTTTAAAGCATAAAAAATCCGCATTTTAATGTAAACCTCAATCAAAAATTGTTTCGGCATGCAGGCAGTCGCGCGTCGCGACACCGAGCGCATTCTGAGATCGAGACGCGTAGGTATAGCTCACGTTTCGTCCGTTTGTATGGAGTTGAATTACTGTAGATAGTTTACTGTAACAAAGCGGAACTAGAAGGGTATCGTAGTATGTCGTGTATGTATCCCTGTACAGTCACGTGTATAAGATGTATACACTTCGCAAGTTATGGTTCAAATTAAAATCAGGGACTGCATATCGGTATTTTTTTTTAAATAGTACTAGTAAAATTTCAGTACCCTTATTAGTGTACTGCTTCATCAAACACAATAACTGTACAAGTCATTAAAATCTAAATTAATTATATCAGTACCCAAATAATGTATACCGGATTAATTTCTGTAGATGTTTTAAGTACAGAAATATTTTAACTTATTTAATTTCTGTACCGAAATGTCAAGGTCAGCATATGTACCTACGCTTCATAAGCTTCAACTAAACTATCGAACATTCTACAGTTATTTAAAAATAAAATTTAATATCAATATTAATATTAATACCGGAAAATTTCAGTTAACTGAAAAAAATATCAGTTATGCCACAATAATAAAAAAGGTACAAGAATTATTTCAGTATGAATTCCTGTACTTTTATTTTTAAATTCACCTAATTTAACGGTATGACGTCATACAGAAAAAAAATGTACAGAAATTCATACCGGTATACAGTCCTTGATTACAATGAAAATATGTACATCTTATTAGACGTGTCTGTAGTTCTGTACTAAGATTACTTAGTTCGAGACTAGATGGCGTTTTGGTAAAAGCTCTATTCATCCCATAACTTTATTTATTCCACAAAAACTCTGTCACGTACAACTTGATCCTCGTTTAATATAGATTTTAAAATGCAGTTTTACCGGACATCGACCTTGTATACACTGGGATTGTAACTTTGCTGTAACATATTGAGTGAAATTAGCTCACAAGTATCGTTCGATTCCACTTGTGATTCTGTATTCGTATGCCAATATTAGGTATTGTGTTTTGACGAGAATAAATTGTTGACAGAGAAGTAATACTATTGGTATATTATATGTGAATTAAATTTTGTAAGGTTACCTAACATATTAATGAAATGAAAACGCGATAACGGAGCAACAGCGAAACAAAGGATAAAATATTCGCGATAACTCGTAAACGCACAAATAAATAAATAATATCTACTAAATAAATAATATCTAAATAAAATATCTTCTATGCTGGACTGGGAGCGAAAGAAAAACGTAGAATATGCCAGCTGCTCCTCTTCCCGGGCATACTGTAAAAGTCAGTTAAGGGACAGAGGTTTTAAAGACGTTTTTGTGGGCGATAGGCTGACCCCCTGTCACTACAATAGTCTTTCTCCATCTTTATAATACCTCCAAATTTGTCAAACGTGACAACAGATGGTCTTGTAACCTCTGGTGTTCTGCCTACCCCATAAGGGATACAGGCGTGACGTTATACTATGTTTGTAAATATTTTTAATACTTATATCATATTATTTAGCCCAAATTAAGTTTCTTAAAGAACTTGTTTTAGGAGATACTAGTTAAATAAACTTAAGAAATATACGGGGTGTTTGGTACATAGTTGGCAAAAATGAAATGGGGGGTAGGTGGGCCTATTCTAAACATACATAATAATCATATTGTCAAATAAGATACAAATACAATTTTATGGTACTAACAAGCACAGAAACTGATAATTAGGCGACAGTTACATACTTGTTACTCTTATAGTACTCTAATGATAGGCTACTAGTACCTACTTAAAGCAAGTATGTTAATCACCTAAAATAAAAGAAATATTAGAATTAAACCTTTATAAACGCATAAATATCCGTGACTTATAATACCTGAGTTTAATATATATATTTCTTAATAAATTATTACTTAATACTAATATCTGTGCTCAAATAAAGTATTACTTTTCAACTTGCAATTAAAATCTTTTACCGGTCAAGTGCGTATAATAAATAATAAAATCTTTATTTGGAAGAAAATTGGTACATTGGAGGTTTTATTGTATACATAGAAGTTTCCCAATATTCTAATGACAAGTGTCAGTGCGCAAATATTAAATTTAAGATATGTCGAGCTACAAGATTACATAAGTCAATTACTAAAGTCAAATATTAAAAAATAATAATTTATGTCACAATATATTTATAATTTAGAAATGAATTATTAGAGTTATATAATTAACATAGCGAAAATTCAAATAGACTAGTTTTAAATTTATTAAATGGCAAACTTTTTATTTTATCTGGTAGTTTGTTAACTGCCATACACACAATGTTTTTTTGAAATAATGTTAACGTTTGGGCAGGTACATATAGTTTTTCTGCATGTCTCTAGCGACCAGAAATCTTATCGTTCAAATTGGTTCTTGTAGAGAGAGAGTCTTGGCCATTTTCTGACAAACAAATTGGCTATTTTGGATTTTCCCCTTTATTTGTACTGTTGGTTCTCAGTTCTTCCCAAATTTTATTTTTCTAGGTCAACGGGATGTATCCTATAGGTTTTTGATTTCCTTCAACATGAGAGGGATTAGGTACATAGTATAAAAGGCCGTATCCTTTGATTGAAGTTTGATTTTTGCGCTTCTCCAAGATGTTGGATAACCTGAGTATTTGATATTATTTGTAGCTAGATTCTCCCACGCGTTTTTGAGAAAAAGGTTATTGTTTCGTTTTTTTCTATGTGAAGCTTTAAGCTAAGACAAAGCCTTATTTCTTCCATTTTATAGTTATCTATAAATACTTACTAGGCAATAATGCATTTTTTCATACAATTAAGTACAATGAAACAAAATAATTATCATACTACATTGGTTGAAAAGTTCGCGGCCTGGCCATTAAAAAAAAACTTTTGTTATTTTTTCTGCCGTCATTTTGAACTGTCATTATTCAATTGTCAGCCCGCGAATTTTCAATTTGATATCTTGTTTAAATAAAATTTTACGAACAATATAAATACGTGTGCAGAACAAATTTTCACTAATGGAGAAATTTGAACAACGTGCTGTGATTAAATATTTGTTTAAAAAAAGATTAACACCAAAGGAGATCCATGATGACATGCAAACAACATTAGGGGAATCTGCCCCGTCTTATACCACTGTGAAAAAATGGGTTGCAGAATTTAAATGTGGACGAGAGAACATCGAAGATGACCCTCGCTCCGGCAGGCCAATGACGTCTACGACCGAAGAAAACATCAATAGAGTGTGTGATCTCATATTGAAAGACCGTAGATTGACTATCAGAGAAATTGCAGACACTATAGGCATCTCATATGAACGAACGCAAAACATCATTGTCCATGAACTCGGCTTTTCTAAGGTTTCGGCTAGGTGGGTCCCCAGATTGCTTTCAGTAGAGCAAAAGCGAATTCGACTCACGATTTCTCGCGACTGTTTGGAGATGTTCGAGGCTGATCCACAAGGTTTTCTTGACAGATTTGTGACAATGGATGAAACCTGGGTTCACCACTATACCCCAGAATCAAAACAACAATCCAAACAATGGAAAAAATCAGGTGAACCAACTCCGAAAAAAGCAAAGGCAATTCTGTCGGCTGGCAAGGTGATGGCATCGGTTTTTTGGGATGCTAAGGGTGTCATTATGGTGGACTACCTTCCAAAAGGCGAAACAATAAACTCTGCGTACTATAGCACCCTTCTGCGCCGTTTACGTGAAGAAATTAAACAGAAACGCCCAGGATTACTGAGAAAGAAAGTGTTGTTTCACCAGGACAACGCCCGAGTCCACACTTCTGTCGAGTCTATGGCTCAAATTCGTGATTGTGGTTTCGAATTGTTGCCACATCCAGCTTATTCTCCTGATTTGGCACCTTCGGACTTTCATCTGTTTCCAAACCTGAAAAAACACCTCGGTGGGCAGAAATTTTTAACGAATGAAGAGGTCGAAGCCGCTGTTAACCTGTATTTTGAAGACCTTGAGGAATCTTTTTTAAAACAGGTATGGAAGCTCTGGAAAGCAGATGGAAGAAGTGCATAGAGCTAAATGGAGATTACGTCGAAAAATAAAAATATTTTTGTATGTACTTTATTCTGTTTTCTTGACTAGGCCGCGAACTTTTCAATCCACCCTCGTATAAAACGTTTTGCTTTAGTTAATTTAAAGCGTGTTTTTTAATGTATATTTTTTAAATAGGTTGCTATGCTGTATGGTAATGATTTCCCAAAAAGTCTGTGAAAAATGAAAATCATCCTCAAAACCATATAAAGGAGCCTCTCTCCTAGGTGACGAGGAGGTTTAGGCCATAATTCACCAAGCTGGCCCAGTGCTGGGTGGTGGATGTCAGAAATTTCAAGGCGCCGAAATGGATCCGACAAACCCTAACGACTAGTTACTGTATACAAGTAATACAGCAATCAGGAATCGGGACGAAATGGGCCAAACACTTAACGGCTTTCAATAGCATGGAAGCTGTCCTAAGAAATTTATGACCGCCGTCAATTAATACTAAATAAATACTTGCACTCTTTGGCAACAAAAAAATAGGTACATTCAAACATATTTGTCAAAATTTTTAAGCAATATCTTCCTGGCAACCAACCACATGATTACTTTGTCTGTCGATTGAAATTTGGAGCAATACAGCTTTTTACTAAACCTGCTCAATTAAAGAATATGTACTCCGATTAAAAAAGCTCAGAAATAAAAAGTTGCACTAAAATTAACTAACTAAATTAACAACATATAGCTTACTAACTATAACAATTAAAAACATGCAATATAAAATTGAAACTACTGCTTTCTTATCAAGAATTAACACGAAAGGTTAAAATGCCCAGTTACTTATAACTTACAGCAGTTAATAGCTGCATAATGGAAAGTTCAAGTAATGCAGTCAGTTAGACGATAACTTACAATTAAGTTGTTACAGTTTGGTAAAGTTTTTAATGTTCTTTTTAGAGATCCGTGCGAAGATGTAGGAGCACCCTGTTGCAGAAGTTCGTTATTTATGAATAGATGGCGCTGGCGGTAATGAAAAAACACTCGTGAGAGTGTGAATATTATTTGGCAACAATGTTAATTGTCGATTTAAACCGATAACTTGAACTCATAATAAAAGTAATATTGATATTATCATGATTTAAAGCATAATTAAGCTCTGCTTAGTATAGCTTTGAAGCTAAACCATTATTAAATGCAAAAACAAAACTTAAAAATATTATTGCTTTTAACTCACTCCAAAAACCCGTAGGCACGTTAAACATATTTATAATTTTTTTTGAAAAAACAAATATTTTAAAAGCTTTGTTTTTGCATTATTTATTTATTTATATGTTTTATGTTAAATTTTATAACGAACCAATGTTTTGAAACCGCATTTTAACTTCGAAGAATGTATTCATCAATCAACCGGGAGACATATTGTGAACGTTTTAGAGCGATTGAATACTGATTGATGCTGAATGGTTCCGTCGTCGTGAGAAATGTAAGCGTATTGTCAGCCTTTAATTGTATTGTTGAATAGATTTAGTTTGAGAGAATTAAAGTTAATGCTGCTGATATAGTTCGTGAACTAACTTAAAACATGCCTACTAAAAGACATAGGTAAGTAAGTTAGTAAAAATAAGAAAATGGGACCGAAAGAAAAACATAGAATGTGCCAGCTGCTTCTCTTCCTGGGCATACTGTAAAAGTCAGTTAAGGGGCGGTAGTTTTATTGGCGTTTTGCGGGCGATAGGCTGACCACAACGACTATTTGGGCCTCGTGGCCTAAAGATCCATACAACACGGATGCACAAGGTGGTTCCCCGCCCACTACTTCCACAGTTTCCTTCTCCGAGTGAAGCCACTTCCCCCAGGCAACCACAACGAAACTGCATGTTAGAGGAATTAGCAGCCTATAGAAACACAATACCTGTACTTCGTCATATCCCTAAAGGCGCAAGAGCTATGGCGGCGGCAAAATTTTGTTATTTAATTAATAAGTGCCTTGAAAGTAATGAGTGCGAGGACTGGGCTGCGCTTTTAAGTTTTTCATATACTGGCCTTAAAATACCAGATAAAACGGGTCCTGGTACCTTAACCACAAAGGTTAAACGCAATGTTTCCTCTTTAGCTTCTGATGATTTCTCGCACACAGATTGGCTCTCTGCAAGTTGTGGAAAGACCTTTTCGACATCGAGATCAATAGAATCTAAAGTATTTGAAGGAGATATTCGGGGTGCAGTTAGATTGCTGGTGTCTGAAGATACAATAGCCCCGTCGTGTCCTGAAACATTGGTATCTTTGATCGCTAAGCACCCGAGTCCTTCTCGGCCAATCCGTTTCCCATCAGCTCCAGACCAATCTATACTTCCACTTGCCGTGAATATGCAGGAAGTAGCTGAAGCGCTCAGCTCTTTTCACGTAGGGTCAGCCGGAGGACTGGATGGGATTCGCCCATGCTACTTGCGCGAGCTTACTTCCCGTTCAGCTGGTGACAGTGGCCAGCGTCTTCTCGAATGTGTGACAAACTTGTGTACTTTCCTATTAAGCGGACAACTTAACCCAGAAGTGTGTCCATATATGTATGGTGCATCACTCTGCGCCTTAATGAAAAAAACCGGTGATGTAAGGCCCATTGCCGTAGGTAGTGTTTTTCGTCGGTTAACAGCTAAACTTGGTTGCCGTGCGGTAAAAGAAAAAATGTCAGCTTATCTGAAACCACACCAATTGGGATTTGGTACCCGACTTGGTTGTGAGGCAGCTATCCATGCTACTCGAGCATTCGTTACAGAGTCAGCAAACGCAGATACCATCCTTATAAAGCTGGATATTAGTAATGCCTTCAACTCTCTCGAAAGAGATGTTTTGTTGAGCGAGGCTAAGGAACGAGTTCCAATGCTCTATCCTTTTCTGTACCAAGTTTACCAGGCCCCTACAAAACTAGCCTACAATAAAAACTGGATCCCTTCTCAAGTAGGAGCACAGCAGGGAGATCCTCTTGGGCCTCTCGTTTTCAGCTTGGCAATCCAAAACGTCATAATGGATATGCAGTCCCCATTAAATATCTGGTACCTCGATGATGGGACTCTGGGAGGGAAGCCAGACATCGTTCGGAGAGATCTAGATATACTTATCCCACGTTTAAAGGAATTAGGGTTACAGGTCAATACAAGTAAATGTGAGTTTTTCCCTTGCAGTTTTGAATCAAGTGCTTATTTCCCAACCATCGAATCTGTCCTACCTGGCTTAAAAGAACTCACGCCTAAGTCGCTAAGCATACTTGGATCTCCAATCTTTCCTGAAGGCATCCCTGAAGCATTCGAAACCAGGAAACGCATGCTGCATATCGCATGCGAACGCCTCCAGCTAATTTCAGCCCATACTGCACTGGTTCTTCTTAAAATGTGCTTTGCAGTCCCGAAGATAACATACCTGTTGCGGACCGCTCCAACGTGGATTTGTCAGGATCAAGTAGAATCCTTCGACAAAAAAGTACTGCAGGTCTTTGAGTCTATTCTTAATGTGTCCCTGAATTCCAGCCAATGGGATCAAGCGGCTTTACCAATTCGTTACGGAGGCGTGGGGGTGCGGCGAGTGCAGGATATCGGTTTGCCGGCCTTCTTGGCTTCAGCGCACGGGGTGGTAGACCTAGTCACTCAAATAATATCAACTAACGGTGACAAGGTCTGCATTCCCTTCGCGGCTGGTGCTATGGAAGAATGGCAGCTTCGAAATCCAAGTGCTGCAATCTCTGAGTTTCCTCACATCCAGCGCTCGTGGGATGAAATTAGTGCCAAAAATTTGTATAGTAGCCTTCTGAGAAATTCGGTGAGCGCAGAGTGTGCTCGATTGAAGGCAGTAGCGCAAATAGAATCAGGCGCTTGGTTGCACGCACTTCCATCCCCACAAATGGGCACCTTCCTTGATAATGATTCTTTAAGGGTAGCTGTAGCACTCCGCTTGGGATGCAAAGTATGCGAGGAACACACCTGCATATGCGGTTCAAGCGTAGATAACACAGGACGCCACTCGCTGAGTTGTCGGCGATGTTCGGGTAGGTTTTCTCGCCACCATGCACTCAACGATATAATTCGCAGAGCATTGGTGTCTGCAGGTGTTCCTTGTGTCCTGGAGCCCCCAGGCCTTAGTAGGACCGATGGCAAAAGGCCTGATGGTTTGACCATGGTACCGTGGGAGAGGGGAAGGTGTCTGTTGTGGGACGTTACTTGCGTCGACACCTTTGCGGCCAGTCATATCGCAAGTACTATGAAAGTGTCTGGAGCCGCGGCAGAGTTGGCGGCCGACAGAAAACGTTTAAAATACTTAGCCCTCGCAGATAGTTACTCATTTATTCCTCTAGCAGTGGAAACTATGGGGTGCTGGGGCGAGGACACTAAAAAATTTATTAATGCTATCGGCCGTCGACTAAGGGAAAAAGAATGCGATCCTAGGGCCGGGACATTTCTGGGGCAAAGAATTGCCATAGCAATCCAGCGTGGTAATGCAGCGAGCGTCATGGGCACCTTTGCCCCGGATATTGCCAAGGGCCTTTTTGATTAGTTGCCTCCGCCACTAATGTTTGTTAGTTAGTCATAAGTTCATTCTAGTAATATTATTTTTTTGTAAATTTTAAAATTTTATGTTGTATTTTTTATTTTGTGATTGTAAATTAATTAAATATATTATATACTATAAGATGAAATGCTATTAACTATAATAATATTACTTATGTAGTTACTAATTTATTATTTCGTAATAAATTTATATATGTATGTATGTATTTTTCTTTATTAATTTTGAGGTCATTTTATATGCCTTTCTGAATTCTTTTTTTAAACAGTTTTTTTTTACATAAGATAATTTTGATGTTTCCTCTATGCCACCTGGTGAAAAGTAAACATGGTTCAGGACTTTGCTCCCCAGCAAAAACTGACGCAGACAGTTTGTTCCACGCCTTGGCAACCCGTACTAAATAAATTAAATCCCCAGACAAGCATACCAACTATATGAACCAAGAAGAGTTGGTAGTATGGGATACCATGTAGCGTAATAGAATACTGGGTGACTGGTGACGAATTTTAGATATTGAAGCAGCGCACTCTGTACTGTACCTACTCGATTCTGATCTGATCAAAATATCATAATCAGAATAATTACATAATAATAATAATATAACGTTTATTGTCAGAATTATTTCCATAGTACAATAGTTAGTAAAAAAATATCTTAAAATGTAATTGTTAATATTTCATTATATCATATCTTATTTAATTTATTCATTCATCCAATTTTAATTTTAATAATAATAATTTTCATATTTATACAATTTTAATTTAATGTAATGGAACTTTTATAAAGTTATCAAGATAAATATAAACTTAAACTTTTAACGCGTGAAGGTTTATAATAAGTCAAAAAAAAAAAAAAATGCGGATTGAAAGAGGATGTAGTGACTAAGATTGAAAAGGGTATGCTACGGTGGTTTGGGCATTTGGAAAGGATGAGTGAAAGTAGATTTACGAAAGAGGTGTACAGAGCAAGAATGGATGATGTTGTTGGAAGGGGCCGGCCTAAGCGAAGGTATGCCGATCAAATTGGCGACATTTTGAAAAAGGGCCTAGTCAAAAGTACCCGTAACCGGCGATCATGTATGAAAAGATTGATGAACGTGGAAGAAGCGAAAGAGGTATGTCTGGATCGCAGCAATTGGTGTTCCCTTGTCTCTGCCTACCCCAAGGGAAGACAGGCGCGAGGTTATGTATGTATGTATGTAAGTCAAAAGGCACGTAGTAATGTTCCGGCCGCACGCACACCACCACCCGCTAAGTATCTATCTTATTACGCTTATGTAACGATGCGTTCCGTAAGAAATTCTTTAACTTTCGGTTAAGTTTACTCAGTAAATAGTTAATATTTATTTTATTATCATATGTATGGTCTCAAACTATCACGTCCTCGAATTTCAAAAATGACCCACCGGTCACCCTGTGTAAATTCATCTATAAATAAAAACCCAGACTCGGAAAATCTTAATAGCCTTCAAAAAACAAAGTGGTCACAGATCCTGATCTCAGCCATCTTGTTTGTGTAATAATTATTCTAAGCTCTAAGTACGGTTGTGAACTTTCATTTGACCTCCATGTAATGTTTTTGGAACTCTCAAACTGCAATAAGGTTGAAAGTTCCAGCCTGCTTTCATTACTATTGTCCTTAGTTCTGTATGGAATGTTCTTATTTACAGGAGAAATTGGCCGTTCAAATTTAAACCTTAAGTCGCCAACGCATTGTTAGTACTTACGAGTAGATTTGTTGCGTTACCATTGCTCCGAATGAACAGAGTCTGGTAAATAATAAAAATAAATAAAATCCCCAGACAATCATACCCACAACATGGCCTCAAAGTAAGCAAAGCTTGTGTTCCCGATACCATGCAGCGAACTAGGGGGAAACCTATAGCATATAAATATAAATAAATAAATATTTCTGACACTCGCGCAACATTATCTAGCCCAAATTAAGTTTCTTAAAGATCTTATGTCAAGGATACTAGATAATTGATACACTTGAGAAAAATACAAGGCATTCTTTTTGATATCCCATAACTTTGAAATTTTGTTCCTTACCAAAAAAATAATACTTTTTGCCAAAGAATATGTGGTTCAAAAGTGCATATTTTCCAAGATATCATCAATCTTAATATAATGAGTTTATAAATTATCACCGTTGTAAATTCTCTTTAACATTCATTCAATAGACGCGTGTCACTAAAGCCATACAATAAACAACAAAAACATTTTAAACGTTGAGGAACGTTGCATACTACGAGTATGTACATGTAAATCTGGTTATAGACTTATTGTGTATATTTCTAGTACTTAGTTATAATTAATTTTGAAAGTAATAATAAGTTCGAAATAAGTGTCCAATACTGCTTCAAATAGAAGCTCCTGAGATATAATAAGTTTGTTTGGTGATTAATTAGTAATTAATAAAATTAGTAATTATTAAATAAGTCATTTTCTATATTCATTACGTTCATTAATTCATTAACTATTGTGTTGATTCCTCTTTATCAGCCCATATCGAGGGGCACGATTGTGTTGATTAAATTTAAAAAAATGTACACTTATTATATTTGTTAAGTGATACTAAGACTAACTAATAAATCTAATAAATACTTAAAGAAATTGTCCACTTTTATTTTTTTACTGCGCCGGATACCGGATAGTTGCCGGATATCCGTTTCATCTCTATTAATTACACATCACATTAAGTGGGTCCCAAATTCAAACCCTTTTTTTTAATTAACCAAAGAGTAATGCTCACGGTCCATAAAGTCTCTGACCTGTCAAACTACTTTTTGTTAGGTATTTGAATGTATAAAGACGTTATTGTCATTGAAATGCTGCCTATTTATATCTAAACTATTGGTGCAGACTTGATTTAATTTCTTAGAAACGATATCGGGATTTTCATTTCAAGTGGATGATACTAGTTGTACCTACATACATACATACATAACGTCACGCCTTTATCCCTTATGGGGTAGGCAGAACACCAGAGATTACAAGACCATCTGATGTCACGTTTGTCAAATTTGGAGGTATAATAAAGATGGAGAGAGACTATTGTGGTGACAAGGGGTCAGCCTATCGCCCACACAAACGGATACTTGTAGTCTATTGAGTAATTTGAGAGCTTAAAATATTGAAATCCTTGCTGTGGTTTCTAATATTAGTAAATGATTTAGAATTAACCGAACATAAGCTATTATTTGCACTATATGTTTTAATACATTTCGTGAGTTGTCAAAAATCTGACAGGTCATCTATGAACATTTTCTTCTAAATTATATCTTTATAAATGGAGAAAGAAAACCAAAAGCTCTAAATAGATGTCGCTTCATACGCTTGACATATAACAAACTATCAAATGAAAAAGTTGTAATCGAAATTGATTGTTCTGTGTTCTATTTTGGGGTAAACCTATAAAATAATGTAAGCACAAGTATCAAAATATGAAAAATGTGGACCGTAATATGTACATTTCCACAAAAGTTTAAATCAAGTAACATCCACAAGTTCCGCATGTGTATATCCTCAGAGAAACTGTGGTATCCATTTTCTATAAAACTTATGACTACGCAATGATGCATTTCTAATTTTTTTATCAAAATCACTATAAAATTAACTTTTACTATGGTATTTGACAGTTATGGGTCAAGCGTTATCAGCGCCTCTAGTGGAATAAGAAGGCAGTTTTCTACCCCATTAAACCGAAGCACTTAAATTATTCACCATTCTACTTTCAGGCTGATATAGAAAATGAACTACACTTTACTCTAAGCGTAACCACATTTTTTACAAAGAAAATTTATGAGAATGTATCAAGAAACCAAACTGCGTTCATAAACTTTACGGCTCAAGATTTTTACGAGTTACTTGTCCAGTCCTTTGTCATCCTAGTACATTTTATACTGACATTGCTAGCGAAGGGACGCCGACCTAACATAAGTCCAAAGGATTTTGATTAAAATTCCTCTCTAGTAAGAACGCTAATTAAAAATATTCTAGTGAATGCTAGCTAGATTTCCTTTTACAGCGTAGTGTGTGTTTTTAACATTCATTATAATATAACTGCATATAAATTAATTTAATGTAAAGAGGTATTTTTCAAGGTATTTCAGAGAATCAGACAAACGAAGAGCTTTGGGCCTTCAAATTATCCGTGGAGTGTCACTGAAGCGCGGTTGCCGCGCTGCGTGTTTGATTATTAGCTGCAACCACTTTAAATAGCAGATAAAAGTTTGTTAAAGAAATCTAACCACATGATTTTAATGAATTTTGGTACGAATATAGTTTATAACCCAAGGGTATTTTATTTAAATATTAACCCAAAGGGATGAAAATTTGTATCCAGCATCGCGATACAATACCTATGAGCCGAGAGATCCCGTTTTTTGTCAACGATTTCAGTAAAGACGAGACAGTATACATATATTTTTTACATACAGAACATATGTATTATCTATCCCAAATAAAGGAACTTGAATTTAAAGTTTTATTGTCATGGATTACTAGACAACGGATCAATAAAGAAAAGAAATACCTAAATACTTTAGGACTAAAGACTTTTGATCAAGTTTTTATACTGCGTGTTAAGGGAAGTGTGCCGAAAAAAGTTGCAACAGTCCGTGGGAATATAGGGATTAAAAATATTTAATGTAGGAAGTTACTATGCTTACCTATGTACAAAATTCATTATTCCAGCCGTTTAATTTTGAAAAATGGACGTGTAACACCATAGTCTTCATGCGCACTTTCCATCAGGTGGCATGGAAGACAAACGTCCTATCCTTACAATATAAAAAAAAAAAATGTACAATCATCCATTCTCATTCCTAATAAAAAATACGCGGTTATACTAAATAAACTAGTAGGCTTTTTGCTTTGAGGTAACCGCAATGGAAAACTATTTAATTTAAAACTTTAACCAACGCTTTTCCCACAACATTTGACCTGTTTTTGTTTTAACGTAGAGTGCATTTTTGTATGTCAATAACGCACCGTTTGGTATAAATACTAGAGTTGCAAGTATCCATTGGCACTGATGATTTTTCTAACATCAGGTAGCTTAACTTAATGTGTTTTTTAAAGACTTTTGACAAAAAATCCTAAAAAATTAACGATCATACAGGGTGTAACATAATTCGTTAACAAAAACTTTAGATAAAACAATTTTACTTTCGCTTTGTAATAAAGTTCAATCGCTGCGCTCTCATTCAGAGTATTTTTTGCGAATAGAAACTGCAAACGCCTGTGGCGCAATGAATAAAGAGAGTCTTTGTTGGCTTATATTAGGTACCAGTATTGATTTCCCACTCGCAAGATTAGTTAAGCTTATGAATAGAATAAATAAAAAAGGTAGTTAGATAATGCGTTTTCCCTATGATTGAGCCCCGACTGTATAATTACGACGATAATTTCTTCATTAAGTGTTACCCACGTACCTAATATTGAAATGTTAATTGGTATTATAGTGAATTCTGCTGTCAATTGTGTAGTGATGTTCTAGTTAATTGATTGATGATTGAAAATCGCTTGATAAAAAGTAGTTTTTGTTAATCCTGATCTACCGATAGACTGAGTAGCAGATAGTGGTGATGAATTATTACTTTTGTAGCTCTCGTTACTAAGAGGACGTCTTGGCGCCGTGGTTACTGTGTGTATCATACGATATCACAGGTTAAGCAACGTTTTGCGCGGTCGGTTTTTGGATGGGTGACTGCCGACCATACAATTCTCGCGGCGACTTCCGTGCTTCGGAGGGCACGTTAAGCAGTCGGTCCCTGGTGCTGTATACTTGCCTACAGTAGTCTTTAGGATTTGTCAGAAGCCAATTCGGCGCCCTGAAAATTCTGACATCCACCAACCAGCAGCACCGGGCTAGCTTGGTGGATTATGACCTAAGCCTCCTCGTCACCCAGAGGAGAAACTCATAGCCCTGCAGTGGGCTCATTACAAAGAGTTGTGATGATTTTGAAGAGTATAAGACGTTTAGCAAGGGATTATAAAAACTTACTGCACCAAATAGTTTAATCATAATCATCATAATCATAAACATTTATTCATTCTTAATCACAGGTAAACAAAAATAAAAATAATAATTATGTGCAGCCATGATTCGCCATTATATTGGCATATGCTTTGATTATGGCATATGAAAATAGTATACGGGGTACTTAGGCTTTAACTAGATGTGGATAGTTGTTAAATAAGATATTACTGTAGACCAAGAGACAAAAAAAGCCGGCGGAAAAAAACTCTTGGCACTCTTTTTCAGTCAGAATTATCAAATTAATACAAATAGGTACAGTACAAATTGACCGTGACATGAAAAAAAAAAACAAACACAAGACAGCTAATTGTGAGAGCCAATGTCATGCCACAACCAAATTGCTTACAAAGCAGGTGCAATGAGCTATGGATGCACAATACGAACATGACAAACTGGGGCCAGAGTATTTGAACAAGAATGGAATAAAATAGTCATAGTATCATTAGCAATTATCGTGTTTGCAAAATTGCATTATTATCGTGGAGTTATGTTATTTGTATTCCATATTATAACTACCTGGTTTTCTACTAAATATCCTAATTAGAGGCCGAATAGAACTCGTGTAAAGTATTTTGATATAATACAACCATTATCACCAAGTTGTACAACAGCTATAACACAAATTAAAAAATGAAAATTCTGACCTTGATCAGTGGTCTCGCTCCTGTAGCTTAATATTGCTTGTAAACTATACATTGTTATACCTTTTTAGAATTTACACATACTAGACAAGTTTTTAAGATTATGGGCAGTTATACTTTTTTATCACAGTAGGTAGATGATCAAAATTGACACTATGAAAAAAGTTGAAAAAAATTTGCCCGAAAACGCCAATTTTGACAATGTTCAAACATTAAGAGCCCATACTACTCCAGCTAGAATCTGAATTTCGCCCCCACCTCACCGCCCGGCCGTGAAGCACCCCGCAACGCGCGTCGGAGCTATCTTACTCACTGGCGTTTTGTTTTCTCCAACTCTGCCTTTTCCGTATCTTATTTCTTTCATTTCCCATTTTAAAATAAAACACACCACAAATTTATTTATGGTAAACACGATGTTTACGTGATGTTGTAGCGGCGGCGGCAAGCGTGAAAGCGACACAGGTTCCTCGTACGAATGCCGGAGCGCAACTGAATCCTTGAGCGGGCGCAGGTCACCCGTCGGGCCAAACACATTATTTTAGATTTAAGATTTATAATAAAAAAAATAATAAAATTATTTTAAAATCAGATCATATAGTACACGTATTGTCATACCTTGAAACTAAATACCAAGTTACATTAGTGTAGGTTAAGTACTAATTAAGTAATAAGGTTTCTTTGTTAATTTTAGAGGTAAGTTTGTGATTTTTTTCTATCGAGATTTTTTTCATTAATCGTGTTTTCAAAACATATGGTTCTTAGTTCATACTCTTAACTTTGCTATATGTTTTTTCTAAAATTATTAGTTCAGTACTCTGATAGATATTTGAGATCAAAATTTGGATTCGGAGCGTGTTTGAGGTAGTGTAGGCCCTTAAGAACACCTAAAACTATATAAAGATCAGATGAAGCAATTCTTTAGGAATATAATTCAGTAAAAAATATATAAAAATAACTCGATTTGATGAAATAGCAGCTAAATAAATGAAAGAATTCGGGAGTTTTATGGAAAAGTATGGAAGTCTCCACCATTTTTATATGGCTGAGTATTCCATTCTGCCAAAAAGATATACGATTTTCTTACAGTCTTACATCCGGACCAACTACAGATAACGGGTTATCCATTCATTATGACAGACCCTGTATATACTATAGTATGTATTTATCTGTCTATTAAATATGTATACTCGTCTTTTACATCGTATAAAAATATGGATTTTTCAGACGAAGCGATATTTTAAAGACCGCCCAGAATAGCTAAGATGCTGCTATGGGTATTCCGTCCGTTTAACTTGGATAAGTGAAATAGGGAGTACAGCCAGAAGTTATCGCTTTGCTGCTTTTAGGAACTTTCACCCCATTCTACATCTCAATTTAGAAACAGTAGCCTGTACAGTCAGCGCCGTTTTAGGCAATCAGCTTAGAGTAATTGACTGTCATTTTATTATGTTTTACATTTCACTCAAAGTTTAGGTCAGTCACTCGAGACTCGAAAAATATAGTTATATGCGACAGTAGCCAGTTAAAATTTTTTTTTTTTTTATAAGTGACTAAACCCGCGTTTGACCTCAATCTCACCTGATGGTAAGTGACGATGAGGTCGAAGATGAAAGCACACGGGTTTAGGAAGGAACTGGCTCTTTATACAATATTGCCGGAACACATTACCGCCGGAGCGGTAACATTTGGTGGCAGACTTTATATAAAGGGTGGTCGCTAGCCAGGCGGACCCAGAAGGGATCCTACGACCAAGCAAATATATATATTTAATACAAAATTATCAATCGTGAAAGCCTAAGACAATACTTTTTACATTACATCACGATTCAAGTATAGATGAAAGTCTAATTTTCTAAATGAATGCTAAAAAACTTTACGAGTAAAGAAATGAAATTGAATTACTCTCCAATTAAATTACTTCGATAAGGTTACCAAAAATATGAGGGGTTTTTTAAGGAAAGTTGTTTTAGAAATGCTGTTATAAAATATCTGAACAATCTTCCTGCTTCTCCTCAACAGATCAACCTAGCGAAGTGGTGGTAAATCCAATTCAATTCATTAATATTGAGACTTTTCGAGTACATTCCTATATATACATCGAGTAAATAAGAACATAATTACAAAATAGAGAATGGATTTTACCTTTAACCGAAATTTCATATTTGTACGGTCATCGTTGTTAATTTATTCACGTGGTCTTACGACAACGTTTTGACTTCGAATTTGAGCAATCAAATTCTGTTCATCATTATTCCGCTCTCAAGCAAGATTCTCAATTAATAACTCCATCTGTAAACTGAGTTTTGTAGTTCTGTTTACAACCTCCCTCCCTCCTTGAAGGTCCCACGTAGATAAAACAAGATTAGTGTTACCAAACTGTGTGACGTCACGGCGCCGACAGCGCCCCCGCCCGGCGTAAAGTTGCTGCGAACTTTTTTCATTTTGATCTTTCACAAAAAGTTGTTGCGAACTTTATGAGAATTTCTAAAGTCGTAAAAAATTAAGTTTAATTTTTGGGTGTTTGGGAGTTCAAGGTCAAAATAATTATTTAATCGGTGAACTTGGAACAGCTGTACCTATTATTGTAGGGTTTGCTTGTTTCTTTGTTTGAATGCGCTTGTCTCGGAAAGTACCAGTCGGTTTGAGTTATTTTTTGAATTTGATATATCTAAGAGTTAAAGGTTACCTATATTTTATCAAGAAATTATTGAAGGATCACAATCATAGGACAAAATTTCTTGCATGTGCAACTATCATGCACAAGCTATCTCTAAAATAATAACCGGCCAGGGCTTTTCCTATACAGCAGAATCAAAAGAGCCAACGATGGAATCGCTAATTTATTCGATACTTCAACGAATCAAAAAGCTCTTCCCAGACGAAAGACTATCCGCGACGCTCTTTTTGGTCAGCAAAAATAGATCCTATGCACTTTTATGGCAAAAACTTATGTACAAAATGATTGGGATTGAAAAAGTTCGTGGATTTTGACGGCGGAATCGTACCCAAACTTCTTTACACGTACCCCTACAGTTCTGCCAACTGAATGTACGGAGATGTGCGTCGTGTGCTTTGAGTCTGAAAGGCGACGGACTTATTGTGCGCTGGAGCTTCGATCCCACATGTCGTCTGCAATGCATCTAAACATTCTTTATAAATCACTCCGTGTTCGTTGGAATATTTTTTTTGTACTTTTATACTGAAGAAACTGAAAAACTATTGAAATGCTTTTAAAATTACTAAGAATATAAATAACCCTAAAGCTAAATAATAACATTGCCTCACTCACACTCAGCCTCGACTGCAGTCATACCTGCTGGAGGACTCCATAACGGCACGAAACTTCTCTGACCACTACAGTCCTGGTACTTTTAAGTTTCGAGTAAATAGGTTTCTCATGGATGGCTGACAAACGTCTCATCACTTTTATGTAAAAAAACTAGTCGGACATATCTGAGTAAAAGCTGTTTCACAATCAACTAGTAAGTACTTTGGGAACAATGTGTTTGTTGCCAATCCCCAGAAAAGGGATGGTAGGCCGCGGCCCACAGCCCGAAGGTTGTTGTCGGGAAGTTGTATATGTACAGATCGCTATAGAAACTGTGATAGCGCGATGTAGGAATTACGTCGTGTCGTCATCGTTCTATGGAGCGTCGTTAGATGTCGCTACAGTACCTACATCAGTTTTATGAAGTCATATCAGATTCCATTATACTTAAGCTATTGTTACTACTGGATACTGTTGTTGAATAATGGTGGAAGTTTTTCACAAACATGCGTTTTTCAGTGTTTTTAATACAAACTAAAAAAAGCCATTTTATCTTTATCTTGTTAGGATAGATCAGGTTTATACTAAACCATAGTATCATATCGACTTTACCTTATTTTCTTAAGGAAATAACAGAGTTTGTAGATTATCTTTATCCCCTATCTTTAGATCACCCATTTACATAAACCATCTTACTTATTTACACTTAAAAAACAAAGAAAGTCGGCTCAGGCAAAAACATGTCCATTGAGGAAAATACACCGTCCTTGTTACTAAAAAGTTTTTCGCTCGATTACAAAATTCAAGAGACAAGCCAACATAATCTTTGTTTACTAAACAAGGTACAATACTAAATTTATTTAAAACTAACTTTTTCCTTCGACTTCATACGCGCATAAACAATATTAAGGTATGTTTAACACAGCCAGTCACTTATTGAAGAACTTTTATGCCAAGTATCAAATCCGTGCACTCAAGAAAATTTTTAATACAAATTAAAAAGTCCAATACTTCCGGTTCCCGTGAGAGTTTCGGGAGTTCCTTCCATAATACAATTGGACACCCATTGAAGAATCTTTGTACCAACTATCACATCCGTGCACTCAAGGAATAAGATTATTTCATACAACAAACTCTTCAGGGTCCGCCAGACTAGCTACCACTTTCATATAAAGAATTTTTAGCAAAAAAAATTTGCCAGGTCCTTCCTAAGCCCGTATGCTATCACCATCTTCGACCTCATCTACACTTACCATCAGATCCAACGCGGAATTAGTCACCAATAAAAAAAACAATTTTAGGATAGAGTTACAATAACGTCATCTATACATATAATAAAATGGTAGGAAAGTCAAAACTGTACATTGATTCATATTTTTTTAAAAGAATACTTGGGGTATGATCTACAATCGAAACAGAAACAAAAAATATAGTTTTTAGAATTTTTGTCTGTTTGTCTGTTTGTCTTTCCGGGATAAACTCAAAAAGTACTGCATGGATTTACTTCAAATTTGGCATGAAGATAGTTAAGAAGTCGGGTCAACATATAGGCTACATATTATCACGCTAGCAGTGTTATAATCGTAGGTGCGTTTGGTGCTGCATAGCGTTCACGCAGACGACGTCGCGGGCAGCAGCTAGTAATATATAAAATTCACCTTGGGTTAATTTGGTTTGTTTGTGTCCCGTCTCTGTCCACGACTATCCTCATCTCCATCCACATTACCTGTATTCTCTCTCACCTCTATCGCTACATCTATCTACTTCTATCTTTACCTCTATATCTATGTCTACGTTTCTGTCTAGTACTTGATTGCCTAATGTATAAATATAATAGAAGACTCCAGAAGATCACCAACTCGTTCATGGGTCAATGTGTACGCTTTTATAATAAAATTCCAAAATATTTAAGATTTACCCTTCGATAGATTTACGGATAAGTGTTATATAAAAAGTTTTATTATAAGATATCCGGACGCAAGAAGATGGGATTCCCTGGTTGTTAATTGTTATTGTATTTTTTAAAAGATGATTGCTGTTGAGTTTCTTGCCACTTCTTCTCAACAGATCGACTTTCCGAAGTGGTGGTAGATTCAGTTCAATTTGTAAATTGTTGGAATTAAGTATTTCAAATGTATTTAAATACTTACGAAATAAAGATTCTTATGACTTTTGGGTCAAGTGTTTACAAATATCGATTACAATATCGGCCCATCGACTAAAAGAAAGATATATACGTACACAGGTACGTTTTGTCGTGACCGTATCATTAAATATGTTACATACCAGCTGTCTGGCACGTGTTGTCTACAATTGATTGATGAATGAAATGGTCTTTTTTGTTTAGAGCCTTCGTCCGTACATAGAACAACCTTTTGTAGTTTTATCACAATCGGTTCAATGGCTTATGGAGGCAAAGTGGACAAACATACAAACATTAATTAGATGAAATACTTTTTAAACGGCGTGTATTACGTATTTATATTTTATCTCGATGTTTCGGTGTCTGCAGAGTCACCAAAATGAAGAGAAAATATCGATAAAATCCAGTTATTACATGAAAAACTCGGCGGAATGAAATTGTTTTACGACTTTTTAGAATTGTGTGTTATTGTCATAAAATGACGATTGAGACGAGCTTGAAGCTGTCGAGTAGGTGGTATTTTATTCATTCAATACCTTTTATTTGATAATTTAAAAATCTGATTTTAATCTGAAAGAATACAAATATTAAAACTCACTATATGTTTTCTTTTTTATTAAATTAACACAAAAATATATTTGGACAAAGTTTTCATATTCATACATACGTAACTTCACGCCTGCATCCCTTACGGGGTAGTCAGAACACCAGAGGTTATAAAAGTATCTGATGTCACGTTTGACAAATTTGGAGGCATTAGAACGATGGAGGGAGACTATTGCAGTGACAGGCGGTCAGCCTACCGCCCACAAAAAAACCTCCAATAAAACCTCTGTCCCTTATACATTCTATGTTTTTCCTTTGCTCCCAGTACAGCATGGAAGAAATTGGAAGAGAGAATTTTCATATTCAAACAATTCAAATGATTTTTTATTGCATTTATTTATATAAAACAATTTCCCTCGAGTTTTCCAACCATTTTTGGACACGTTTAAAATAAATTTCATTTTCAGAAAACGACATTTATTCGCAAAATGCTTCGCATTGAATTCGTAAAGAATTTCCCCTTCTGCGGCAGCTTCAAAGCGATTCAAATTTCGAGTGAATAATATTCGTCGCCGTAATGTAAAATGTAGAATCTCGAGATATCCCGAGATACATGGTCGGCACGTGCTATCCACTGTAATATTGGCCGCGTTTTGTGAAGTTCAACAACTTGCGGCGGGAATATTGAGTTTCTCGGATACGACGTTTTTTCCTTGTTACGACGATATTACTTGATTTGACGACCGGCTGGTGTAGTGGTAACATACATTGCCTGAGGTCCTGGGTTCGAATCCCGGCGGCGGCGGATATCGGTGTGATGAACACAGATAGGTATGAGTAGACAAGTCATGGATGTTTATAATTATGTTTATTTAAGTTTATTCTAATAAAAATATGTATTTATTCAATATGTATGTTTAAATATTTCATAAGTATATCAGTTATCTAGTATCCATAACACAAGTTCTTTAAGAAACTTAATTTGGGCTAGATAATGTTGCGCGAGTGTTAGAAATATTTATTTATTTATTAAAATTAGCTTGTGTTTTTATTTAACATTTGTCCTAATCTAGTTGTTTGTGGATAGATTTGAATCCCGGTTATGGTATTCGGAAAAGGGTCAAACCTCATCGTCACACAGGCTCGTGTAGGGTCGGCTTAAAAAAAAAAAAAATTAACTTTAAGCTTAATTAATAGCCCTACCGTCCTTGGATAAGCGTGTCGCTTACCCAAGGCTCCTAATCCGAGTGTTCCTCGCTTCGTCAGGGTCTGCCTGGCAAGCGATTTTTCATCTAGAATGTCACATCACACAACTCCTTGTAATAAGCCCATTGCAAGGCATGGATTTCTCCCCTGGGTGACGTGGAGGTAAAGGCCATAACCCACCAAGCTGGCCCATTGTTGGGTGTCAGAATTTTCCTGACAAACCCTAACGACTACTGTATACAAGTATACAGCAACCGGGACCGACTGCTTCACGTGGACTCCGAAGCATGGACTGTAGTGATCAGGAAAAACAGACGCAGGCAGTTAAAGACACTCACACAACATTATCTAGCCCAAATTAAGTTTCTTAAAGAACTTGTGTTATGGATACTAGATAATATGGACACTAGATTTGACGACCACTTTGGCGATGGGGTAAACCTACCTGCCTCAGACGCCAGTGGTTGCGGGTTCGATTCCCGCACGGAACAAGAAAAAAAAATGTTCCGTGTCTGGGTGTTTATCTATTTATGTATTTATATTCTAGGTTCCCCCCTAGTTCGCTACATGGTCTCCCATAACACAAGCTATGCTTACTTTGGGGCCATTTAGTTGGTGTGATTGTCTGGGGATTTAAAAAAAAAAAAAAAAACTGGTATACTTAAGAAATAATATATGTATATATATATATATATATAAGAATATATAAACATACATATTGAATAAATACATATTTTTCATTAGAATATACTTATATAAACATATAAACATCCATGACTTGACGACTAATATCTGTGTTCATTACACAAATATCCGCCGCCGCCGGGATTCGAACCGAGGACCTCTGGCATAGAAGGCAATGTATGTTACCGCTACACCAGCCGGTCGTCAAAGTAGTCAGAGTTCATTCCACAACTTGAACATTCCTACTACCCATACATTTTAGTTCCCTTACTCACACCAAAAGGGAACTAAAATGTATGGGTAGTAGGAATATTCTAATCCAACTCTAAGTTAAAATAATTTCATCAGAATATTGTTTTGCTTAAGAAGAAGCAATTGCTATTCGAGTTTGATTGAGTGAATAAGTTTAAACTGTTTTACAGTATTACAGCAGTAGACTCATAAACATTAAGTTTTTACAATGAAAGGGGAGATCGGATTTATTGTTCTGTTTTTTGCTATACGTCAGACGATCGTGTTGCTTAAATCTGACTTTTTTGATTTTAGCAATCCTTCTTTAAAAAAAGACGTGTGGCACTCGGAGACTGCCGCGGTAAAGCTATTGCATAGCACTTTTTATCAACTTATGCAATTATAATTATTTATTTATTTTATTAATGCAGT
This sequence comes from Stenoptilia bipunctidactyla, assembly GCA_944452665.1. NCBI lineage: Eukaryota > Metazoa > Arthropoda > Insecta > Lepidoptera > Pterophoridae > Stenoptilia > Stenoptilia bipunctidactyla. The sequence goes on along the minus strand of OX101744.1, from coordinate 2,119,632 downwards.
AATGTTTGATGTAATATGAAGTTCCACAAGTTCCTAGTAGATGGCGCTGATTGTTTATTAAAGCCCGCATGTACAGTTATGAAATCAAAGTATCACCGCTGTGCCGATCGGAGTGGGGGGTGTTAGGTTTTTTTCGTTACGGAATTTCTGAATTCGGTCCCCACGCTGAAGGCCCGCGACAGAAGCTATGCAATAGCTTAAAACTCTTATTTTTGGTCTCACCACTGTAGGGTTATGAGTGTTTTATTTTTATTGATGACGCGTTTGACGTCAACCTCTCCTAATGGCAAGTGAAGATGAGGTCGAAGACACACGGGTATAGGAAAGATCTGGCTCTTTATGAAATATTACCGGAATATATAGCGTTGCCATATAATAGTTAATACTATTTTAATAGCAGATTAAGACCAACGAGTGGGTCATAATTACGAAAAACATTTTTTTTTATATATTTTTTATTAAATTATTATTTAAAGTTTTAAAATTCTTCTAAGTGATTAAAATTTAAGTTTGATCTGTAGTTTATCACTACACAAAAAGTAATAAAAACGTGTCCATCTACTTGTGTGTAGTAATAAAATCTAAATTAATCATAAATCTTACTCACAGAGAACTATTTTGAAATTATAATTTATGAAAAATAATGAAACAAAAATTTTTTTTTCGTAATTCAGACCCAGTCATCATACCTAATCTGCTATTAAATATAATAGATGATTAAACGAACTTCTAAGTGAAGTTCTATCGCTATTATATGAGTCGCTTCATTCGAAGATATTATATAACAGGTAGTCCTTTTTAGGACCCTAAACGAAACTTTTAAATGGGTTCCGGGGTGGGTGGGTACGTCATATCTTCGAATGAAGCGACTCATATAATAGCGATAGAACTTCACTTAGAAGTTCGTTTAATCATCTATTATATTTCGTCGCTTCATTCTTCAGATATTATATAACAGGTAGATTTTCAGAGATAGAAAGTTTTGTTTAGGTATATACTTGGAATTGAAATAAGTAAAGATATAAATATGTAATTACATATTTTATTATTATAGTACTTAATAATTAGTATTATTGCATAATGAGCTTCAAATAATCTTACTTTATTTGAGTTGCTAGAAATTATAATCAGCTTAAATTAATGAAACTTAGTGATAGTCTATTTATAGACACATAATTTTTAATGTAGTAATTTACTTAATATCAAAATACGTAATATTCAATAACTATTTTTAATATTAGGTTAAGTATTGTTAAGTATCGACAAAGCAAAGTTATTTTGTTGATCATCTAAAGGCCGATGGTAAAACTTTGCGAACACCTGTGAGTTTTGTGTCCACCCGGCCGTTTTTCGAATGACATCGACACTGATACCGGCCGCGCGCGCGGCTGAGGTTGACGCGTGTCGTGTGCTGTGCGCACTAAAACGCTCATGTCAATGCCACTCGTGGCGAGCGTTTGCTTAATCCATCGACTTAGCGTCTGACTTGATGCAGTTCTGTGGGGAGCTTTGAATGTTACGAAGAGATTCCCGGAGTTTGAACCTCAGATATTTTTTGTAATAAAAATATATTCTTTTAAAGTTGATACTGGGCATATGTTGATATTGCTTTGAAAGTTTGAGAAGAGGGAGAGATAATAAGGGCTGTTCACGATTTGGAGCGGAAGTCTTGATTATATCTGTTATAATAATATTTACTTTATCAGATTGAAAAACAATATTTTCTAATTTAATTAAAGACAATGTCTGTACTCTTTGACCGGTACATAAAGCTAATAATGTAACGAGTTTTTTTTTTTTTTTTTTTGTAATATTTTCTAATGATAAATTAATATTTGGATACCAAGAAGACAGTTGATTTAGTACTAAATTTGGATCCCAAGTAAATGAATATTTAGGCTTAATAGGTTTAGTTTTATAGGCTCCTTTTAAGAGGCGTTTAACACAACTATTATCACTTATCTCTTCTCCTAATAAAAGAGATAATTCAGATCGATGCGTATTTAATGAACCGTTAGAACATCCCTTATTAAATTGCTCGTTTAAGAATCAAAGAACTAATGGAATGGATTTTTCGAAACTATTAATTCATAACCACACTTCTTGAAACCATAACTTCAATGAGACGTTGTACTAGCGAATAGTAGTGTCTGCGAGCGAGGCGAGCATCAACGTGAGAGCCTCTGGTGGGCAGCCGCGCCGGCTGAACGACGCCCGGAGAGCCTCGCGGCACCCAGGGTAAGGCTGGAGTGCAGTGGGTGCTGACTCCATGGCTGAGAAGGCCAGAAGGGGAATACAAGTGCCCCTTCGGCTTTATCATCAATGATTTTTCGTAAACATTTTAATACAAGAGAAAAGGGAGGAAATGCATAAAAATCCAAGTCAGCCCAGCTTATTGTAAATGCATCAACTGCGACTGCATCAGGTTCAGGCTTCTAGGTGACAAATAATTTACATTTGGCTCGACTTGAGAACAAGTAGATCTTAATGGGCCCTAAACTATTTACAATAAGTTGGAAAGCGCTATCCGAGAGGGCCCATTCAGTATCAGGGTTAAGTTTTCTGGACTCTTTCTTTCTTTCTTTTCTTTTTCTTCACTAGCTATACTTTTGAGACCTAACAAAACCGCGAGTAATTCTAAAAAGTTAATATTATTTTATTTTTCACTGTTCGTCCATGAACCACTATATTTATTATTTTTGCATACTGCTCCCCAGCCTGTCCTAGATGCGTCGGTGTAAATTTCTAACTTATAATTTTGAGTAATGATTGGACAAGAAATAATATTAATATTATTTTTCCACCACCATAAATCTTTTAGTAATATCTTATTGAGATTCATTTTTGCCTCATAGTTTCCTCCGAACTTATTTAAGGCTAAAAAATTTTGTCTCTCTAATATTTTTGTATATAAGAATCCATATTTTGTGGCTGGACAGGCTGCGATCAATACACCTATAAGTTTAGCGAAATTTCGTATTGAACAAGTTTTAAGATTAATGTACCTATTTATTAACTGTGAAATGTTATTCCGCTCATCGCCAGGTAACGTAATAGACATCTGTTCTGTGTTGAACATAAAACCTATGAATTTGATTGACTTTTTTGGTACAATGTGACTTTTATCGAAATTTACAATAAAACCTAGACAATGTAATAACTTCAAAGTTTCTCTTACATTAATCATGCATTCTTCATATGTATCTCCAATAAGAAGATCGTCTTAATAGGTAGTAGACTTAAAACCTTGTTTTCTCAAATGACTCATTACTTCACGCATAATTTTTGTAAATACCCACAAAGCTATCGATAATCCATACGGCATTGCTGTGAACTCGTAAGTGATCGGCTCAGACGAATCATTTTCTTGGAATTCGAATCGTAGGTACTTTCTGTTTTATAAGATTCCATTTTAAAATGTACTTTTGTTACGAACTTGTTTAAAGATTTTAAATTTAGTATAAACCTTTTTTCTCCGTTAGGTTTCGGAGCTAAAATATATTTGAAATACATTGATCATTTGAAGGAGAACAAGGTTTTATAGCCCCTAAGTCAAATAATTTATTTATAGCTATTTTCACGTCTCGTTTTTCACATGATGACAAATTATTTTTAGGAATAGAATACTGACAAATTTGAGTATCGAATGGTATTCTAAATAAATACTTTAGCCACTTCAATATAACTTCATTTTTAGTTATTTTTTGTCCAACAATCATAAAATAAATTAGTTCAACCTGCATGTACCTTGATTAATGTTGGGTCGGAGCACGCATCCTGGATGAAGTCTGCGGCTGGAACTTGGCGTTGAACGCAGAGTTCGATTGTGGGCGCTGCTGTGTTTGAGCTGCTATCGGTTTCCTCTGACCTCCCCGCCCCCCCCTGAACGACGGGTAACGAGGAGGTCCTGTCCAGTTTCCCTGCTGAGACGACCGGTTGACCGTTGATATTTGAGAGGCGGCTGTTTTGGCTGGGCCTTTTTTAATTAGGGCTCCCTGCTTTTCAATGGCTTTACTTGCCTTTATTTTTTCCGGCACTGAACTTCCGAATAAAGTTTTGTCTCTTTCGGAGTCTTGTATAACATGTTTAAAGTTTGTATCCCAATTCGGTAAAATCAGTTTTACCCTATCTTTGGTTAACATAAAGTGGAGGTCTGATAATAGGCGGCATCCATCACTTACGTGACGGAGGGCCTTCATTTGTTTTCTTCCTTCCCAAGGAGGACGTCAATCCCTCGATTTATGGCGGTAATACCGTACCCCAGCTGTTGCTGAAAGTTTTGGTTTTTTTTTTTTTTTGTCACGTGCTCGTGCTATGTCAGTTATGGCTGCCAAGATTTCCGCATTTAATTTTGGGGCTTGCAAGTTTTTGCAGTTTTCGGGTACCGTATTTTCTATGGTTAATTTATCTTTGTCTTCTTTGGACAGTCCTTTTCTTAGTAAAGGTGTCCATAAATTTGAGAGCGTATCGTGTATTTTAGCGCCAAATTCGGGTGTATCGGAATTTGCAGCTCCAAGTGCAGTAAGCAGCTCTGGATCCAGATCGGGATTAGGTTCTCCCGATATACCTGGTGCGTCTTGTGATATTGACGGCTCCGGATTAGGGAGCGTCTTTGTAGATAGCTTTTGATCCACAGTGAATGACGCGGCAGTCTTCTGGTTATCCAGGTTTACATCATCCAGCGGTAGCGGTAACTCATACCTTGGAGGCGACATGTTTATGTTTTAACAAACATATAATTCATATTAATATAACGCTCATAACGTATTACAGACAACGAGATAAATCTCCTTGAGATTACCCGCATTTTCTGTAGTCGTATTGAAAACAAAAGGTGATCGATAAGATCAGATAAAATTTATTAAAGTTTACATCACAACGATATTGAGCAGTTAACGTGATATATCTATTATAGATTACACGCATTTTCTGCTCTGATTTTTTAAATAACCTTGGAGGCGACATGTTTATGTCTAATTCATATTAATATAACGCCCATAACGTATTACAGACAACGAGATAAATCTCCTTGAGATTACCCGCATTTTCTGTAGTCGTATTGAAAACAAAAGGTGATCGATAAGATCAGATAAAATTTATTAAAGTTTACATCACAACGATATTGAGCAGTTAACGTGATATATCTATTATAGATTACACGCATTTTCTGCTCTGATTTTTTAAATAACATTTTTACACTGAATAAGTAGTTCTTGCCTTGTAAGATTTCTTCTTCATCGGTAGAAATAATTCGCTGTTTCCGTTTTTTATTTATTTTTTGTTCCAACTTTTTTATCTTTATATTATAATGTTGAAGCTGTTCTTCTGCTGTACGTTTAACATTTTGTAAAAACTTAAGTAAATGATTAAAGTAAATGACGTATGCTTGTTACCACGCACGAAAAAAGAATGAGGGCTTGGCGCGAACCGGGTGGATCATGCCACGCGGCGCCCCGCCACAGTGTTTTTTTTTATGATACTTTAAATTGTGCGAAGTTACCTAGTACCTAAAAAGGACTACCTGTTATATAATATCTGAAGAATGAAGCGACGAAATATAATTGACTATTATATGCGGACCCTGTATTGTAGAAGTCGTTCGGCGCGGTCGGTACTTGGATGGGTGACCGCCGCACCGACCATCCATTTTCTCACGACGATTTCCATGCTTCGGAGGGCACGTTAAGCAGTCGGTCCCGGGTGCTGTATACTTGTCTTTAGGGTTTATCAGGAGCCATTACGGCACCCTGAACATTCTGACATAAAGTTTTTGTCCGTTTAGGGTTGGGTTAGAATAACCCTACCGCTAAGCGTGTCGCAAATGGTGACTAATCCGAGTGACACCCGCTTGGTGGAAGTAGTAGCGACTGGCTAGCGACCACCCTTCATATAAACTCTGCCGCCAAATATTACGGCTCCGGCGGTGATGTGTTCCGGAAATATTTTATGAAGAGTCAGTTCTTTCCTAGGCCCGTGAGCTTTTATCTTTGACCTCATCTCCACTTACAATCAGGTGAGATTAACGTCAGACGCGGGCTTAGTCTTAAGTAAAAAATAACCCCAGCACTGGGCCAGCTTGGTGGATTATGGCATATACTACTCGTCACCCAGGGGAGAGACTCAAGCCCTGCAGAGGGTACGTTACAAAGAGTTCTGATTATGATGACAGTCCTGGTACTTTTAAGTGTCGTGTGAATATGTTTCTCATGGATGGACACGTTAAGTCTTCGTGGCGCCATGGTTATTGTGTGTATAATACGATATCACATATTAAGCAACGTTCGGCGCGGTCGGTACTTGGATGGGTGACCGCAGACCATTCATTTCTCACGACGACTTTCGTGCTTCGGAGGGCACTTTAACCAGTCGGTCCCGGGTGCTGTATACTTATATACAGTGGTCGTTAGGGTTTGTCAGAAGCCATTTTGGCGCCCTGAAGCTTCTGGCATCCACCACCCAGCATCGGGCCAGCTTGGTGGATTACGGCCTAAACCTCCTCGTCACCCAGGGGAGAGACTCGTGCCTTGTGATGATGATGATGATGATGATGGATGGACACGTTTCTTAGTTCTTATGTCCTCATTTCACCAGGTGGCATAGATGACAAACGTCCCATATTTACGTCTAATCTTTCTGCTTGTTAACAGATACGCAACAAAAAATAGCAGCAACAGAGATTAACGTAATCAGTCTTTTGCTCCTTATAACGATTTTAATAAGGTTCATAATGTACAAAATGAAAGTACGGCGCGCTTAACTAAATAAAAATCTTATATATTTGCATTAACCTCAAAAATATGGAAAATTTACAGAATCCTATAAAACTATGATATACGAGGAATGAAATGTACTAGACATAGCGGCGGTTATTCAAACTTTAATGATGCGGTATATTTCAGTGACGAATTTAAATATTTGCAATATTTTTATTGCACTTCATCATCTTTTTTAGTGAAAGTATGAATATATTTGCAGGGGTTCCGTCTGTTGTTTTAATTTGTTTGAAAAAGTCTTAATATCAAAAACTACCTTAGGAAGGAGAAATCTTGGATCTGCATTTTAGACATTTCATCGTTGTTAATTTTATTTTTATTTTCAATATTATTTAAGGTATAATATATTCTTGAGTTGTAAAATTACTTTATGCTTCGAAAGTAGTTGCCTATTACATCATAACATTATGAGCGTACTTTTATTTCTTATCTGTTTTTGTTTATTCGATATTTCTAATATTTTCTACATTTTGAATGTAGATGTTAAAAATAATAAATAAATAAAATAAATATTTCTGACACTCACACAACATTATCTAGCCCAAAATAAGTTTCTTAAAGAACTTAAGAAATATATAAACATACATATTGAATAAATACATTTTTTTTTATTAGAATATACTTAAATAAACATATAAACATCCATGACTTGACGACTAATATCTGTGTTCATCACACAAATATCCGCCGCCGCCGGGATTCGAACCCAGGACCTCTGGCATAGAAGGCAATGTATGTTACCGCTACACCAGCCGGTCGTCAATGTTGGATCCCTTTGGCCTTCTTACCAATAAAGACCCTACTAGACAATCCGGAAGGTTGATTCAATTACGCAACGAAACCCTAAAACGCTTATTTTCCAACGAATTTATAAATATGCACGCACGTACAATGATTCCAACATTATTTATAACCAGGTCGTTACATAGATCAACTGTGTTATAATAAATGGGTTGCGTACAGAAGCGTTTGTATGAAATTACAGCACAGTGGCCACAGTGTAGGTTTTGGCAGTAGGGCCTGCGGTGACATCAAACTTTTGGGATGACGCCAGTATCATAGAGTAATACCGGAGAATGGTGATGAAAGTCTTCTAAGATTCTTTTCAATTACCAATAAAAGCAAACAGAAAACCAAGCACATTTAACTATTTACTTTGATTTATTTGCATACAATACCATACCTCTCATACAATACCAGTCCTCAAGTCTAAAATTTATGATATTCTTTGTGGTAAATAAAAATAATTTCTCTATGTCTTCTATTAAAATCTCCATGTATAAACACTTACATGTAATTTTTATGTAATCTGTCACTTCCCTATATGTATTTTGGTTTATTTTTTTATTTTATTTTTTCTGTCTTTTAAACTTTGTATATTCTGTTCGTTCACTTTATTTGCTCATGTGGTGTTTACCCTTAAGTGATTGTTGCACTGTATATGTATACCTACCTTAATGTTATCTAAATATTTTTGTGTAAACAATTGTGGGTGAACCAAATTAAATAAATAAAATAAAATAAAAATAAAACTCTGAATAAATAAATATAAATATTTATAACACCATATTATTGGGGAAATGTGCAAGCTAAGTTGTGTGGGTATGTAGATCCAGTTCGTTTCTCTCTAATTATTATTAACATACATACATAACCTCACGCCTGTTTCCCTTTGAGGTAGGCAGAGACAAGGGAAAACCAATTGCTACGATCCAGACATACCTCTTTCGCTTCCTCCACGTTCATATTTTATTATTTTCATCATATTCTTCTAAAGAATCTCCTTTTTACAGGGTGGGTTTTGCACTACTGCGAGCTTGTGGCCAAACAGTAGTGCAGATAAAGTTATTATTAGTAATGTTCATCGAAATATTTGCTAAAGTAATAAGCAAGCTACGGGTAGTAACAGAAGATAAAACATCACCTAATTGATGAAAAGGATTTTAAAAGACCATAAAATTTGCAACATGGTCGAATCGCTGCGAAAATAAACAAACTTAACGCGACTAGGTAAATGGGTAAAACTCGATAATATCATGGCTTCGCTCGGCTGCAGTTTGGATTTAAGTTTTGCTGAATATGAATTCTTCTGAGTCTTTCCAGTTCTATATTTTCATCACTTGTGTGAACAAAAAATATAATAAATGATAATAGTTTCTTAAAAAACCATTAAAAAAATTTCATTAAAATATTCAATTTTTTATTCAATGTTATATATTGTGTGTTTACGAGGGCCAAACTGAAAGTTTTTAGAACTGGCAACTTAAAAGCATTATATTAAAAAAATAAGTTTAAATTTTGAAAATAGAACTCTTTACCAATAATATTGAGTATTCATTTCATTTATTTGTCATTTGTTTTACGATTTGGCGGCAAATTGAAAATTGTCTGTGCACGTCAGAATGAATTTAAGCCGAGAAAATTTTCGTGCAATGATTTTTTATGACTTTCGATGTCATATAAGTCAACAAGAAAGTTATGATAGACTTCGATTGGCTTTTCACGATGAAGCCCCATCTCGTGCCACAGTTTACAACTGGTTTAATGAATTCAAACGTGGTCGAACTAATCTCACCGATGATTTGCGTGAGGGACGGCCTTCTACAGCGACGACTGAAGATAATATCAGTGTTGTGCGGCGTATGATAGAGACTGACAAAAGAGTGACCTATCAGCAGATTCGGACAAGTCTAGGCATAGGTATGAGTCAAGTGCACAAAATCCTCCATGAACATTTAGCGGTCAGGAAGCTTTGTGCCCGCTGGATACCGCATAATTTGACCGAGGCTCAAAAACTCCGCCGTGTTGATTGGTGCCGAGAAATGATCCAAAAATTTAACGGAGGTGACTCAAATGCTGTGTTCGACATACTAACGGGTGACGAAAGCTGGATTTACTGTTATGATCCGGAAACCAAAAGACAGTCTGCTCAGTGGGTGTTTCCTTCCGAAGAGTTGCCAACTAAAGTGAAGAGAGGTCGAAGTGTTGGAAAAAAGATGGTGGCCTCGTTCTTCGGAAAGACAGGTCATTACGCGACAGTTGTCTTAGAGGATCAGAAAACGGTTAATGCAGAGTGGTACACTAACAACTGTTTGCCACTTGTCTTGGAAAAAGTTCGAGAGAAACGACCTCGCAGCAGGATCCTCCTTCATCACGACAATGCCTCGTCGCACACCGCCAGGCAAACGATCGACTATTTGGCGACCTCAGACGTGGAATTACTGGGTCACCCGCCGTATAGCCCCGACCTCGCACCCAGCGATTTTTATTTATTCCCGAAAATAAAAGAAAAACTTCGAGGAAAACATTTTATGGACGCCGAAGAAGCAGTGGCTGCGTTTCAAAACGCCGTCGAAGAGACCCCTAAGGCCGAGTGGGCAAGGTGCTTTTCTCAATGGTTCCATCGAATGCAGCGATGTATTGATGTGAATGGACGCTATTTTGAAAAGTTATAATAAAACTAATAACTTGCTAGAATGCTTAGTTTTTGATTTTCTAAGAACTTTCAGTTTGACCCTCGTACTAGCCTAAAGTGAGCTCTGGTAAAACTATTCTTATACCGATGTTAAGTAGTTCCGCAGATTATACTGAATAAACAAAAACATTATTTTCGCATTTATAAGATGATTATTAGAAAACAAAGTTCCACTGTATTAGCCATATATGGCAACATTATTAAACTTACTTAGGAGGTACTGGTTAAGTTAAATCGTGTTATGTTTTTATATCACTGTTATTGCAATAAATATAAACTTAGGCATAAACTGCTGAGTTTCCATCCTGCGCGATCGATCTTAGTGTCACACTTCAGTAGAATTTAATTCGCACTACTAACTGGTTATTATCGCTGGAAATGTACAATGTCCAGTAAATTTTAAAACACCTACGTTTATTATGTTCGATATTTAAATAAAAAACACGCGGAAGTTTTGATGTTTATTTTTAAACGAGTTCATAACGATGGAGTTTCTATACTTATATTCTTTATTAATAAACGACAGCAAGAAGGTAGAGGTTTTGATTGTTTTTATTTTTTATTTAGACGCTGTACGGATATTATACAGGATAGCATAACTTTTGTGGCGTAATTTCTATCGGCTTTTTATAATTTTCTATCCTACTAATTAAATAAGCGCAAAAGTTTGTGATGATGGATATGTTTGTTACACTTTTTCCTTAAACTTCTCAAATTCTTCTTAATTTTCTCACACAGCAGTGGGTATTAGCTAGTGTATTCATAAGATCAACCTTTTCACAGCGATATTTAAACCAAGATGATAAAATTACACTACTACAACTGTCATTTATTTTACTTAACATATTAAAATTTGGATTACCTATGAAGTAAACGCCGACAGGAAATGTCGTTTGTTCAACATGTGAATTTTAGCCTCCGATTAATTTTCCTGATAAATTAATGTTTTCTTTCTTAACTTTGTCTTCAGTTTCACGATTCAAAATCTTATGCGAAACATTTTTATTCATTTTTTACCGTATTAATTGCGTATAATTCAACAAGTATGCTGAAGTCGTTGTGGCGCCGTGGTTACTTTGCATATCATACGACTTTGCCGGTTAAGCGACGTCCGCCATCATTTATTTCTCACAACGATTTCCGTGCTTTGGAAGGCACGTTAAGCTCGGCCCCGGGTGCTGCATATTTTTTTTTTTTATTATTATTAAGTATGGATGGGACGTTTGTCTTCTATGACACCTGATGTTAAGTGAACACGAAGACTAAGGTGGTACACGTCCATCCACGAGAAACCTTTTTACTCGACGCTTAAAAGTACTTGTATATAGTAGTCGTTAGGGTTTGTTAGAAGCCATTTCGCCACCATGAAAATTCTGAAACCAGACTGGGACATCTTGGTGGATTATGGCCCAAACCTCCTTTTTTTTATAAATTATGGATGTGACGTTTGTCTTCCATGCCACCTGATGTTAAGTGAACATGAAGACTAAGGTGGTACACGTCCATCCACGAGAAACCTATTCACTCGATGCTTAAAAGCACTAGGACTATACTGGTCAGGGAAAATAGACGCAGGCAGTTCGTTCCAAACCTTGGCGACCCGTATCAAAAAGGAACTGTCAAAGCGCTTAGTTTGACTTTTCGGAATATCTACCACATACGGATGGAAGTTCTGTCTGCGTCTAGTAGTCCGATGGTAAAAGGGTGAGGGTTCAATTTGTTCAAACAGAGCACTGGCGCACTCACCAAAATGTATCCTGTAGTACACGGTTAGACACGTCCTTTACCACAGGACCTTTAAAAACATCGAAACGTCGAGTTAAAACGTAAAATACACGTGATAAATCCAGTCAAAAACGTGTTTTATCTTTTCTTACTCACTCATATCAATAACGGTAACAATAATGACTAACAACCCCATAAGATAATGGGTTATTTGGGCCTCTGCCATCTCCACTAAAGTCTAAAGTATCAATATCATGTTTATTTGTGTCATGAAAGTTTGATTGGCGTATTGTAATTGCTTCCTAGTTTCTTGTCATTGCTAGATCATTATTATAAATGGCGTATAGCCAAAGTTAATGGAACTGTTAAATTATCAGATTTATCCTATACTGGAAAATTTATGCGGTTTTATCCCCGAAACCTCTGATCCAGTGGGAATTTTAGCATAAAATATAGCTTATAACCTAAAGAGTTAAGCTATGAAATGCATTTCTTTTCATCAAATCAGATTGAAAGTTACAGAAATATAAACCAAATAAACCAAACAAACAAAATGTTTAGCTTTATTATATAAATACAGATTTACATACATACATACATACATACATACATAACCTCACGCCTGTCTCCTTTTTGGGGTAGGCAGAGACAAGGGAACTCCAATTGCTACGATCCAGACATACCTCTTTTGCTTCCTCCACGTTCATTAATCTTTCATACATGATCGCCGGTTACGGGTACTTTTAACTATGGTATGGCCCACGAGAGAAAAAATAAAACAGCATTGACTCGACTTCTACCAAGTTTTACACAAACTCATTCGATACTCATACTTCTACGATACCCATGTTTTAGTCGTTTACGACATATTTGCGATAATTTCCATACACTTTTTTTGTGTCATTTTTACAAAAAGGGTACATTGGTAGAGAGACGTCAATGCCCTTTTATTTTTTCTCTCGTGGGCCATACTCTAGGCCCTTTTTAAAAACGTCGCCAATTAGATCGGCGTACGTTTGCCTAGGGCGGCCCCTTCCGACAACACCATCCATTCTGTCTCTGTACATCCTTTCCAAATGTCCATTATTAATCTGTGGTATCTAAACACTGTTTTGTGAGCACATGGGCTTGTTTATGAATAGTTTTAGCTAGATATCTCCTGGATAAACTTGTTCTAAAGGCAATTAATCAGATCAACCCGTTCGACCCGGTTGTAGGGCGCCTCAAAAGTCTACCTTGTAAGCGATAAACCTAATTTTGCGCGCTACAGCTGTTTAAGCAAAGGCTTTTGAAGTAACTTTGAACTCAAACACTTTACCACCAGATAAGATTAATGGTTTTACAAATATCCCAACCTCGGGAAAATCCTTGACCTATGTATTCCAGGCTAGGAGACATTTGCTATTAATTATTTAAGCTAAACGTCTAACCATTCACGAAAACTATAAACCGTTTAAGTCTAATATTATCTGGTTCAATTTTGTTGTGGTGAATGTACCGGAATCACTTACCCATCTTTCCACACTTTCTCTCAGAACTGAAACCGAAAACAAATGTAAAACATTTAATCATTTCAATACAGATTCACCTACAAAGAAGCAATACTGACCGGGTTAAAGCTTCAAGGAAACAGATTTTCTTAATAAAGTTTTTCTGCACTTGCGCACAGACACAGAATTGAGTCCGGTAATATGTTTTTATTGGACTACCTGAGACTTTTTTTTATGAATTAAAGATACCTGAGAAATAGCTCTGGTTACTTCTTCTAAAAAGTCCTAAAAATGTATTTTGAGACTTTCTTGGTTTAAGTTCCAATACCTATAGAAATTGTCATTGTCATAATGCGTTGTTTTACAAAGAGTCAATGTTGCTAAAATATTGGTTGCTTTTAAGGCGGATCTTAAAGAGGTTGGATTGATCACCATGCAATGGTAACTCGGATTTGTCGCTTTTTATGCGATGCTTACCAATAGGCGGTAAGGGCACTGTTTACCGACTCTATTCGTATCACCGGAAAATTTCGACCTAGTTTCTACGATCTCAAATCTCATCTCCACTTAACATCACTAAGATCAAAGGATTACTAGATAATTTATCGAAAAGAACATTCTACACCTTAAAAAAAACGTCTCATACCGTGCATCCACACCGCAGCTACTTTTTGTGGAGCAACATTTTCAAATGTTACTGAGCAACATCCGATAGTAATAAATTATTCATTGTAGTCACAAAAGTTAGAGATTGTTATTAAAAGGTACCGTGTTGCAAAACGTTGTTCCACAAAAAGTAACTGCGGTGTGGATGCACCGATATATAACTTTTTCTCATTGTGATGAGTGTAAATTACCTAAATAAAATATTATTGAATAAAATAGCATCCTAAAACCTACACGCCTTTCGTCGGAGAAGACCCGACAATCGGACCAGTCGATTGGGGTTTTGGGCGTGAGAGACAGAAACCAGCGAAAGATAAATATAAATATTTCTGACACTCACACAACATTATCTAGCCCGAATTAAGTTTCTTAAAGAACTTGTGTTATGGATACCAGATAACTGATATACTTACGAAATATATAAACATACATATTGAACAAATACATATTTTTTATTAGAACAAACTTAAATAAACATATAAACATCCATGACTTGACGACTAATATCTGTGTTCATCACACAAATATCCGCCGCCGCCGGGATTCGAACCCAGGACCTCTGGCATAGAAGGCAATGTATGTTACCGCTACACCAGCCGGTCATCATAATACGGGCAGTATCAAGCAAAACCGATAAAAACCTTATCCCATACGTTATTTCTCGTATCCGAAACCGCACCAATGCGAAAATACTCCAAAGGAGCTAAATAAAAATATAATACTGGTCAACGAGTAACCTAAAAAAACAAAGGAATAAACGTCTCAAATTGTTTTTTTTTCGTGACGTCATAGTCGTAAAAGTTAGTCTTTCAGTCGATGTATCTGGAATCAGGTGTGCTCACTGTCGATAATTGTCAGATTTTACATCGAGACATATAAAAGATGGGACGCTTTTCTTTTGGTAAAGGAATTGTGTTTAAAAATAGATTATATTTTCTTTGTTGTTGCAAAAATATCTTTTTTACGGTTAAAAGTTGTAAAATATGGTATATAAATGTTAGCGGCATCATGAGGTTTACTACCTACAGTTCCAATAATAAAGCATACAGTTTAAATCAAAGTTCCTTTATCATCCATGAATAAATTATATGGCATCTTGTCATGTACACTTTTGTCTTTACAGTACTCGTCAAACAAACAAACAAACATAACTTCACGCCTGTATCCCTAAAGGGGTAGGCAGAACACTAGAGGCTATAAAACCATCTGATGTCACGTGAGACAAATTTGGAGGTATTATTATGACGGAGAGAGACTATTGTAGTGACAGGGGGTCAGCCTATCGTCCACAAAAACGCCTTTAAAACCTCTGTTCCTTAACTGACGACCACTATGGCGTTGGGGTAAACCTATCTGCCTCAGACGCCAGTGGTTGCGGGTTCGATCCCCGCACGGAACCAGAAAAAAAAATGTGTGTCTGGGTGTTTATCTATTTATGTATTTATATTCTAGGTTCCCCCATAGTTCGCTATATGGTATCCCATAACACAAGCTATGCTTACTTTGGGGCCATGTAGTTGGTGTGATTGTCTGGGGATTTTATTTATTTATTTATTTACTGACTTTTACAGTATGCCCGGGAAGAGAAGCAGCTGGCACATTCTATGTTTTTCTTTCGCTCCCAGTCCAGCATGGAAGCAATTTATTTTTGTATGGGTAAATAAGTCACGTATGACTTAAATCGCACCTGATAGAGATGACATTGACGAGCTCTTCATTCAACATGAAATACAAATGCTTTCTTTTTCTCAAAATATAAATTTTAATTTAGGAAGTAAGTATCTTAAACTAAGACAATTAAATAAAAATCCAACATGCGTTGGATTTAGTGAATGAATTATTTGGAAATAAAAATCCATTCACTGCTAGTACGGTTTGTGTAAGTCTATTCAGAGAGATTGATATCTTATGCAAATGTCAACCTTAGGCAGGTAACCCTAAGTCAATTGATTGAATCAGGCGTTACTTTGCGAAAATCCATGACAACTACTTAAACAAAGTTACCTTGCTAATTCCGCGACTTGTACTTGCACTAGTACAACTATGGTGGTCGTTGCACCCTGAAGATGCTTCTGGTTGAAGCGAAACACGTGTCGGTGGTAGCTTGTGGCGTATTCCAATTGCGTGTTCATTGCTTTTCGTGCCTTTTGTTTGAGGGAGGGACGGCGGTGAACCAACGCAACGCAAGAAAATCCTGCATCACTAGTGCAAGTACAAGTCGCGGAATTAGCAAGGTAACTTTGTTAAAGTAGTGTTACTTATTTACTCGACGCCTTTTAAGAGGAATTAAAAAATAACGTTCGAAAAATCTATGAACTAAATAAAAAAATAACGTTCGGTAAAAATTATTGTCTTTTAATTTTTTTATCACATAAAATCTGTAAATAAACTTAAAAAGACGAATAAAGAAATCTACACGCTACACATTCTCGTTTCGTCGAATTGTCATTTCGTCTAGTTGATATTTGAAATTAATTAGCTGACCGCACAAGACGTCAGAAGGCCGACGATAAACATGCTGGAAGTGGAAATAAAAGTTTGGATATGGTATATATTTTTGTTGTAAATAAAGATTTTGAAATTCGTTGTTCATCAAGTTCAAACGAAACAAGATAAAATCTAATTGAAAAACATTTTTATTTTATGTTATTTTCAAATCACTGCAGTGACCACAGCACTATTCCCTGGCTCTAAACTGTTATTGTGATTTTAAAAGATAATTGCTGTTGTGTTTCTTGACACTTCTTCTCAACAGGTAGACTGTGGAGAGTGGTTAGATCGACTTTGCGAAGTGGTGGTTAATCAATTTCAATTTGTAAATAATTTGACTTATTTCGAGTGTAACCTATGAAAAAAGAGCCTTTTTATATCTGGTTTTTCTAGTCTAGTTTATCCACTGTAAAAAGTGCTTTGAAATTTGAAATGCTCTGCTTTATATTATTAATCGCCGAAAGCTTAGACTAGCAGCGGAGCCAAATATAATTTGCCATATCCACTCATTCTTGCCAACGAATACAAAATGTTTTCATCAAAATACCTCCGCAGTGTAGGACGGGCAGAGTCGTTTACATGAACTGTTATTGTTGGACAAATTATATCTAATGTCGGACACTCCTGAAGTAGCCTAAAGGCAACAACGTTGCTTTCTTTTAATTGATGAATAGAACTAAATTTTAAGTGTTTTGTTTTATGCTTAGTTAAATGTTTCTATACCAATATACCGAAGTTGAACAGTTTGTCTGTTTGGTTGAACATGCAAATCCCAGTAACTAGCACTCCGATTTCACAAATTATTTTCGCATTTGATAGCCTGATTCTTGAGGATGGTATATGAGGATAGGCTATTATTTTATCGAGAAATTTACACTTTTTTGATACGGAGGTCGTCATCGAAGAAAGCAACTTTAAAAGCTAAGACTAGTAACAATGTTAACTTTTCATTTTTTTTTTCAGAACTTTTAATTTCAGCCCAAAAAATAATTTACCATATCCACCCATTCTGGCTCAACGAATACAAAATGTTTTCATCAAAATACCTCCGCAGCGTTGGACGGGCAGAGTCATTTACATGAACTGTTATTGTTGGACAAATTATATCTAACGTCGCGTCGGACACTGCTGAAGTAGCCTGAGAGGCAACACCTTTGTTGTTTTTTAAATTGTTGAGGAGAGGTTAACTGTTGACTGTTTTGTTTCTTGATTAGTTTAAAGAATGGATATATTTAGTGTTTTTAGCTTATTTTCTTCCTTATTTTCTTTATGCTGGACTGGGAGTGAAAGAAAAACATAGAATGTGCCAGCTGCTTCTCTTCCCGGGCATACTGTAAAAGTCAGTTAAGGGACGGAGGTTTTATCGACGTTTTTGTGGACAATAGGCTGACCCTCTATCACTGCAAGTCTCTCTCCATCATTTTAATACCTCCGAATTTGTCAAACGTGACATCAGATGGTTTTAAAGCCTCTGGTGTTCTGCCTACCCCATTAGGGATACAGGTGTGACGTTATGTATGTATGTTATGTATTCTTCCTTTTCTATTTGGTGTTTTAACAGCTACTTCAGTAACATTATGTCTAGCGATAAAAAGTTCACCTTCTGTGTTGGTCTTGGGTTGGATACCCGTTGGGGTATTTGTGTAATAACTACAGATATAAGGTTTATTACGTTAAATCATGGATTTCTCTACTAATTTGTGTAGAATCTTAGGTATTTTGGGCTAGATAATGTGGTGTTGTTTTTTTATTGAAAGTGAGTAATTATAATTATTATTTATTTTTCCAGAGTAACTTTTGGATCCCGAAATTTCTAAAAAAACAAAAAATCTATGTAAATACCTTTAAATAAACACGACTGACCACGCTCGCTCCCGTAGTCACTCGTGACCACGGGGTCTGAAAAGACACCGAAACGTCGAGTTAAAATTTAAAATGTCAATATACGCGATAAATCCGGTTAAAAAGTGTTTTATTTAATAGTATGAATCGCGAAAGGGGTTTGAAAATTTTTGTATGGAGCCTGGCACACCTACTGTCCGCAATTTTGATTTTTTTTAGATTTTGCGTCGCACTATAAAACTTGTATATTTCGATTGCTAACATACAGACGAGTAAAAAATGTTCTATAACATATGGGTCTAAAACGTCACGTTTTAGAGATATATGTGGAAAACAATTTAGCTAAATAATAAAAAAATTATTATATTTAAACGTTGAAATACCTCTCAGAATGTATCAAATTAGCATGAATGTTTGTAGTATTATCTTGCACATTAGTTAAGAGTAAAAATAACTTGTTTCTACACCTACCTATCTGAAACCTGACAATGCCATATCACTCGGCCAATGCTGATGTGATGTGATCCGATTTATACAAACAAGATCAGTAGGTTTTTTTTGAGGTGTACGCAAGGTTTTAAAGACAGACTTAAATATTATAGGGCGTTGAAATGACGCGTCTTTCTCTATCCCGCATTTCCGAATAGGTACAAGCAAATGTAAAAGAATTCTAAAAAAGAAAACTCATAATCATATCATTACACGTAGTAACTTTTTAGTAATCTGTGTAATTACTTCTTGTAAGTTACTAGAATAATATAGTTACGTACCTACAGCGCCGGCGTTGCCGAGTTAATATGGCATTGTCAAGTTTCAGACAAGTATGTGTAAAAACCAGTTATTTTTACTCTTAACTAATGTGCAAGATAACACTACAAACATTAATGCTAATTTGATACATTCTGACAGGTATTTTAACGATTAAATATAATAAAAATTGGATTTATTTAGCAAAATTGTTTTCCATTTGTCTCTAAAACGTGACGTTTTAGACCCATATGTTATATAACATTTTTTGCTCGTCTGTATGCCAGCAATCGAAATATACAAATTTTATAGTGCGACGCAAAATCGACAAAAAATCAAAATGGCGGACAGAAGGTGCACCAAAAATTTTCAAATCCCTTTAAGACAATATTATATGTAAATACCTACCCAGATAAATCATTAATGTTCTTATTACATTAATTAGTATAAATTCATTTTTGGCAGAAATTTACTATAGTAGTAATATGAATGAAATAGAAACCGGAATAGGATGGCGTTTATAAAAAATATTTAAAAATTTTTAGTGGGGTGGTTTTTGAATGCGGTTCACTTTTTCTTAAAAAGAAATAATTAGTTGGCTTTCATTTTGGTTCGGGTTTTATGACTTTTTTTTTTTAATTGCATACTTTTTAGTGTAAGGTTTTTGTTTTGGTTTTTGTTCTTAGTTTTTTCAAAGTTAGTTAGGTTCTACGTTTATAGATAATTAGTAATAGGTTTTAAGTGATAAGTTTTGGGCTAGTTCTGGTTTCAGTAACTACCTACTACTTCTGGTAATGTAATGTTTTGGTGCTGTAACACCATGACTTTGACCTACTTACTATTGTTATATATTGTACGTTTTGCCTGTAGGCCAAGGTAGATGGACGCTTTAAGAAAGAAAAGCAGAGAAATGAAATCCCAACGAAAAAAAACGACGACTTAACGCAGCAAGATATGGTCTTTTCTAGGTATC
The DNA here is from genome assembly GCA_944452665.1 of Stenoptilia bipunctidactyla. NCBI lineage: Eukaryota > Metazoa > Arthropoda > Insecta > Lepidoptera > Pterophoridae > Stenoptilia > Stenoptilia bipunctidactyla. Next base: position 2,099,451 of record OX101744.1, on the reverse strand, counting down.
GCCAGCATGCTGCTCGTGCTGCAGAAACTGACAAACGAAGAGAGATTTGCTAAAAAAAATCTTCGTGTGAACAGTCAGTTAAGAACTTATAGAAAACTTATCACTAAAAAATCTATCATGAATATCTACAAATATGGAAACTAACTTACTATGAAAAAAATAAAAGCTAGCCCAAAATTTAAAGTAAGTAAATGAAAAACAGAAAAAACTGTATCAAAATCAATTCACCCAAACGTGAGATAATTGCGAAAACACATACGGATCAAACTGATACCTTCCTTTTTGAAGTCACTTAGAATACCAAAAGGTTCTCTTAAATGGGACAAATTTTAAAAGCCGCATCAACATCGGTTCAGCCAAACGCAAGATAATCGTTGACAAACATAATTAACATACAGGTTAAACTCCTCTTTCTAAGTTGGCTACTTTTAATCAGAAGTTGCGCAGGTAAATCTGCGGGACCTTATTATTGGTAAATTATTTGGCAAATCAATCAAAAATTCTGCTGAATACAAATGTCGAATATACGAAATACGAATGTTCGGCCTAACATTCGGCTCATCTCTGATACAAAATAAACAGATAAATTGAGAACCTTATTTTTTAAAGTAAATATACTTAAACCTTCTTCTAAACATGAAAAATCTTTTTCTGAAAACCGCATCCAAATCGGTTCAGTAAACGCGAGGAAATCGCGGACAAATATACATACTTACAGGTTGAACTGAGAACCTCCTTTTTTGAATTCGGTTAAAACTACCAACACCTCGTCTTAGGAAATAGATTTCAAGACGACATTTAAACTAATTAGTTCGGTAAGCGGCGTTGTTCAGCAGCGGACAGGCGAGCGCAGAAATGCAGACGATGGAGAGTGAGATCGAATTAGTGCCGGGACAGGTGGGGAGAAAAGTGTTTCGTTATCAACTATTTTATTGTTCGTTGGCAGCTTCATGCGATTTTATCTAAGTAACTTTTAATGCCGTGGAATAATGGATTAAAAATATCCTGGCAGCTTCGCATGGTTTTTACCTGCGTACGAATTTCTCTTTCAAATATCTCTGAAACCTTGCTCAACTTGGTATGTTATGAAATATAACTTTTTAAATCCAACAGTTAATTTTAGAGATTAGCGGGTTCAACCAAGAAAACTAAAGCTTTTATATTAGTATAGATTATATCATATCATTGAATACTTTTTAAATAAATTAGGTGAAATATCCCAGAAGCCATTAAAAGGAAGGTAAAAACAGCGTCCGAAACTGTGCATTTCAAGACGACATTTAAACGAATTATTAGTTTAGAAAGCGGCGTTGCTCAGTAGCGGACAGGCGAGTGCAGAAACGCAGACGATGGAAAAGGAGCTCTGATTAGCACCGGGACAGGTGGGAAGAAAAGTCTTTGTGGCTGTCATTTTTATTATTAATTAGCTGTATGACTGGCTTAATCGATAATAGTGTCTTAAGTACCAGATCCTTGTGCTTTTTTATACAACTATAGTATCCGCACGTGGGTTTATCCTCGTAACTTTTGATACTGTTAGAGATTCTGGATGTAATTGATGAATTAAATGGAAAAAATGACAACTTTGGCGATGGGGTAACACTGTCTGCCTCAGACGCCAGTGGTCGCGAGTTTGATTCCCGCACGGAACAAGAAAAAATATGTTCTGGGTCTGGGTGTTTATGTGTATTTATATTCTAGGTTTCGCCCTAGTTCGCTACATGGTATCCCGTATCACAAGCTCTGCTTATTTTGAGGCCATGTAGTTGGTGTGGTTGGCTGGGGATTTTATCATTATTATTATTTCTAAGTACCGAGTCAACAGGCAACACTATCTATTAAAAATTGCCTCATTACAACGGGATCATCTATTATAACAACCCTCTTTTGGGTTGATTAAAAATACAAAAAAACACTAGAACTTATTGGACAAGAATTTTCAAGGGCCAATTTAAAAATATATCGGTTAGGAAATTAAAAAATACCTACCTTAAAAATAGATCGTGACCGGCGTGAGACATTAAAAAGTTCTAGGAGTGAAAACAATGCAGATTAAATAGATATTATTTAAATTTAGAAGGTTTTTATTTCATACAAAGCTATTCTGGGTCACCTGGAAGTTATAATATTTGTCAATCTGCTTTCCTTACATTTAAATATTTTTCATTTTATACTAAAGCCATCTGATGGACTTGACTAACTTTAAATAAAACACTTTTTAACCGGATTTATCGCGTATATTTACATTTTAAATTTTGACTCGACGTTTCGGTGTCTTTGCAGACCCCGTGGTCACGAGCGACTGAGTCGAGTCAAAATTTAAAATGTAAATATACGCAATAAATGAGGAGGTTCTTTTCAAAACTGGACTATTCCAGTTTCGACAAAATAGATTTTATTTTTTTTTCTAGTTGGTAACATTGAAATGAAGGTGCAGCGAAAGTAAAATGCGACCATAAATTTTATAATTACACCAGAAAAAAATGATAAAAAAAACAAAATTTCGTCAAAAGTTGATAATTTCCCTTTAAAATGGCATACCTAAAAACTATTATCTCAAATTACTCAAAAACAGAAAAAGTGCAACTGTCAAGTTTTGAAAAGAACCTCCTTAAATCCGGTTCAAAAGTGATTTATTTAATAGTATGAATCGCGAAAACTTAAGACAATATTACTTGACTAACTTATTAGGTATAATCAGATTTGTGAAGAACTTTTTACATAATTTTGACCTTTGAACTCCAATTTCTCATCTCCCCCAATGACAATTTTTAGAAAAACTACAGTCATTATTTGTTATTAAATCCTCTTTCCAAAAATTAAATTTTCGTGTTCCTAACGTGTTTTAATAGGATCCAGAATAATAATAACCAGCCTCACTGGCCAGACACCTTGAAAGGCTGGGATTTGGCGGTGGTTCGCTTCCAGCACGCATGCAGAAAGCGGTGTTGCTCGATACTGCCCGAATCGTTCGCCGGTTTCTCTCTCTCTTGCCCTGATCCCCGACCGACCCGGTCCGATTGTCGGGTCTTTTCCGCCAAAAGGCGAGTTGATTTTGATATAATAATAATAATTTATTCAATTTCTCCAATTTAGTACATACATACATACATACATAACTTCACGCCTGTATCCCGTATGGGGTAGGCAGAACACCAGAGGTAATATAACCATCTGATGTCACGTTTGACAAATTTGGAGGCATTATAATAGTGGAGAGAGACTATTGCAGTGACAGGGGGTCAGCCTATCGCCCACAAAAAAGCCTCCCATAACACCTCGATCCCTTAACTGACTTTTACAGTATGCCCGGGAAGAGAAGCAGCTGGCACATTCTATGTTTTTCTTTCGCTCCCAGTCCAGCATAGAAGCTAAGTTTTGCGTAAAAAACAGTATTTACCTTATTACTAGTTACATCAAAATAAGTAATGCTTTTTAATGTAGGAAGCAAACTAACTCCTCCAAAATATTTGCATTTTGCGACTTCTGCTCGCGACGGTACCCAGTAAAAACGGATTTCTATTAAGATGCAATAAGGTTGAACCCTAACCCACTTCATCCTGTAATCTAGCACAGCTAGTCACTGTAACATTCTAGAACACTTGGGTTTAAAACTTTAGCACGAAATGCAACCTTATGCCCAACACTTTAGGGTCACCTACAGAAGGCTGTGGAGGTTAAAATTAATTTCATCGTTGTATGTCTATTTTTTCATTTTACTTCTATAATAAGATAATGCTTTTGGGATTACAAGAAAATTGGTATTGTTCACATAAATTTTACTTGAGAATAGAATGATATATCTACTTAATGTTGTAAGGCTTCAAACTAAATAATATTCTTTTCGCAATATAATTTGGTATCTATCTAATTTATATTTTGAATTATTAGGCACGTTGTGAAAGCACTTTTATTATGAAAGTAAAAATTTGGTTATTTTAATTAAAAAAAAAACATTTTTACACACATACATAACGTCACGCCTGTATACCTTATGGGGTAGGCAGAACACCAGAGGTTACAAGACCATCTGATGTCACGTTTGACAAATTTGGAGGTATTATAAAGATAGAGAGAAACTATTGTAGTGACAGGGAGTCAGCCTATCGCCCACAAAAACGCCTTTAAAACCTCTGTCCCTTAATTAACTTTTTCAACACACTTGCTCGTAAAGTGAGCCTTATTCTATTGAATTTAGAACTATAAACTGGGCTATAAGTCACGCGTGCATAATATATTATACCCTAGTGCATAATATAATGAATCCTACAAAGTTGAATTGTACCTTAGTGCAAATTACATGCGAGTAAACAGAGCATATTTTATTTATCCGGGTTATATGTACATTAAATATATGAGCGCGCGCGTCCAGGCGGCGCGCGTGCAGCAGCAGCGGCCCGCACAGCGCCTCCAAGCAACAATAGCGTGTGTACGTGTAATGGGCAGGGCTACTTATCGAAGTAGATGTATGTCTGTGAGTATAACTAGTAATGCAACGGATCTCTGTTTCTGTGTCCGCAAGCGCGCAAGTTCCGCGCGCTTTTCAAAATTCATTTATAATAATATTATACTACTCAAAACAAAATAGGAGCCATCTCGTTTTTTTCACAAATAAGCGATTGTATGACACTTTATACTTAATTTTAAGCGAGTGGTAGCGAGCCTAAACGTTTCGGATAGCTCGCCGCGATACGCCTAGGCGTAGAGCTACTGGTCGTAGAGATCCTCCTTCTTGCAGCAATACTAATGCTCTAGAAGCTGTTTCTATGCTCATATGGTGCCGAATACGTGGCATTGTAATGAGTTCTAATGATAAAACTCAAAAAAGTAGTGAAACAGTTCGAGAAACGTTCGTAACGATAGTCTAAACACAAGCGAACAAGAAATTATGATTAGGATAATTTTCACTTGATTTGTTTATGACTTTCCACTTGAGGGTAAAGATTAAAAAACTTTGTTCAGAATAATGTTAGGAATACATAAACATATCAATTTTATGCAAAGACTCTAAAACTAGCTTAAAATTAAGTTTAAAGTGTCATACAATCGTTTTTTGTGAAAAAAAACGAGGTGGCCCCTATTTTGTTTTGAGTAGTATATTTATTTCTTTAAAACACAATGTAGTTACGAGTTCAAGGTTGGTGCCTCCTTTTAAGCTTAAAAAAGCCTGTGCCAGGAGACACCGCTCTTCCGTGGCTACAATACATCTGCTTAAAAACTAATATTAAATACATACAAACATTATTTTTATTTCGTTGGGAGAGGCCTACGTCCAGCAGTGGACTAGCGCGGGCTGAGATGATGATGATGAAACATTATTTTTAAACAATTTTGAATACAGGTTTTAAAATAAATAAACTAACAGACAAATTAAAAGTAAAAGTAAAACAGAATAGGAAATACATAGCAGTAACAGTACTAACAGTAATTTTATGTACTACTAACAGTAATAAATTTATTTACATTTTGTTCTTATTTTTTATATTTTATAAGCAATTTGTTTTATATATAAAATGGAATTTGCGATCATATTTGGCATGTTAGTGTTTGTGTGTTCATTTCTTCTTCTGTTTTCGCTTATTTTACAATGGAGATATAATCGGAAGTTTACAAAGGCTGAGAGTTACGCATGCGCGGCGAGAGGCGCGCGCGAGTCGCTGGACGGTTGTGCCGGAACAGATTATTAGGTGCAAAAGCGGCCAAATTACTTTTCATAAGTCATATAACTTACCACTACTTAATTTTGAATATTAATAAAATGTTCAGTTGCAAAGTTATTATATTTTCTAATCTAGATTTGGCGTATTACTTGATAAAGAAATATATTTGTTTTTGTTTTTTTTTTGACGACCACTTTGGCGTTGGGGTAAACCTATCTGCCTCAGACGCCAGTGGTTGCGGGTTCGATCCCCGCACGGAACAAGAAAAAAAAATGTTCCGTGTCTGGGTGTTTATCTATTTATGTATTTATATTCTAGGTTCCCCCCTAGTTTGCTATATGGTATCCCATAACACAAGCTATGCTTACTTTGGGGCCATGTAGTTGGTGTGATTGTCTGGGGATTTTATTTTATTTAATTTTTATATTTTTTTAATGTTTTCTTGATTTCTATCTCAGCGTCATTAATTTTTTTGTCATATTTTATAGTTATAGTTGTATAGCCCTCAAATAAAATACACTTATGATTGATATGGTTTGGCAAGTCATTTATATACGAGGGTGGATTGAAAAGTTCGCGGCCTAGTCAAGAAAACAGAATAAAGTACATAAAAAAATATTTTTATTTTTCGACGTAATCTCCATTTAGCTCTATGCACTTCTTCCATCTGCTTTCCAGAGCTTCCATACCTGTTTTAAAAAGATTCCTCAAGGTCTTCAAAATACAGGTTAACAGCGGCTTCGACCTCTTCATTCGTTAAAAATTTCTGCCCACCGAGGTGTTTTTTCAGGTTTGGAAACAGATGAAAGTCCGAAGGTGCCAAATCAGGAGAATAAGCTGGATGTGGCAACAATTCGAAACCACAATCACGAATTTGAGCCATAGACTCGACAGACGTGATGACTCGGGCGTTGTCCTGGTGAAACAACACTTTCTTTCTCAGTAATCCTGGGCGTTTCTGTTTAATTTCTTCACGTAAACGGCGCAGAAGGGTGCTATAGTACGCAGAGTTTATTGTTTCGCCTTTTGGAAGGTAGTCCACCATAATGACACCCTTAGCATCCCAAAAAACCGATGCCATCACCTTGCCAGCCGACAGAATTGCCTTTGCTTTTTTCGGAGTTGGTTCACCTGATTTTTTCCATTGTTTGGATTGTTGTTTTGATTCTGGTGTATAGTGGTGAACCCAGGTTTCATCCATTGTCACAAATCTGTCAAGAAAACCTTGTGGATCAGCCTCGAACATCACCAAACAGTCGCGAGAAATCGTGAGTCGAATTCGCTTTTGCTCTACTGAAAGCAATCTGGGGACCCACCTAGCTGAAACCTTAGAAAAGCCGAGTTCATGGACAATGATGTTTTGCGTTCGTTCATATGAGATGCCTATAGTGTCTGCAATTTCTCTGATAGTCAATCTACGGTCTTTCAATATGAGATCACACACTTTATTGATGTTTTCTTCGGTCGTAGACGTCATTAGCCTGCCGGAGTGAGGGTCATCTTCGATGTTCTCTCGTCCACGTTTAAATTCTGCAACCCATTTTTTCACAGTGGTATAAGACGGGGCAGATTCCCCTAATGTTGTTTGCATGTCATCATGGATCTCCTTTGGTGTTAATCTTTTTTTAAACAAATATTTAATCACAGCACGTTGTTCAAATTTCTCCATTAGTGAAAATTTGTTCTACACACGTATTTATATTGTTCGTAAAATTTTATTTAAACAAGATATCAAATTGAAAATTCGCGGGCTGACAATTGAATAATGACAGTTCAAAATGACGGCAGAAAAAATAACAAAAGTTTTTTTTTTTAATGACCAGGCCGCGAACTTTTCAACCAATGTAGTAGATTAAAAACAATAAAGGACCCAGAACATATCGAGATCGAGCCGTGTAGGTATAGCTCGCGTCTCTTCCGTTTGTATGAAGTTGAAATACTGTATAGAGAACATTACCGTGCTTCTATCAAGCAGTGTGCGTGTCTCGGCTCACGGTGGTTTCTACGCAGTAAATTCGGTTTCTACGCGTACCTACCCATATATTATTAAACATCCCGTACGCCTATTTTGCAGATTTTATTAAAACGAAGCCGCGGGGGGTAATTTTTTCTTCATGTTCGGCGAAAACATGTTCCGGAAATGATTCATGAGAAATGCCTTCCTCATGTACTTCGTCTTGAATGTTATCGTTACTTACCATCAGATATGCGAAGGCTTCTTCTCGCACGCAAGTCGAGACAAATTCAAAGAAAATATTGGATCACAATTTCTTATTTATATTTGTTTATTCTTTATTGTACACATAATTCGAAGACAGTCTTACCAATTTTAAAATTGTGAAAGTTAGGATGAATAAAGGTTTACTACTAAGTAAATATGGCTAAGTCATTTATAACTCTTCTCGCGCGATTTAATCGACGTACAGCGACATCTATCGAATAAAAGCGAACTAAAATTTTGTATATTATAAATGTGTGTATGCATATCTGGATGGTTATTCCTCTATCACGGCAAAACGGCTTTATGAATTTGGATGAAATTTGGCATAGTGATAGTTTAGTCTGGAATAGCAAATAAATAAATCCTTAGTAATCTTAGTGCAAAAATTGATGGACCTTTCATAAGGCATTGGACTGATTTGCTGGTACGCAGAGGCGTGCATATTATAAATTAATAAAATAAAATAATTAAACTTATATTTTTTGTAATAATCGATTTTAATAATTTATAATTAAACAATTACCATAAATTCAATAATTAGAATAATACTAATACTAGGTTAAGAAATTGTATTACTAACACACTATGGATCTGGTCCGAAATAAAGATTTATTATTATTATTTATATTTTCATTTTTTTATCTCCTTTTTCAAGGGGTTTACTTTATCATGCGGGTTTACACCAAGCAAGATAAAGGTAAGGATTAATATCTACTGCGGGTTGTTTGTGACTACTGTTGAGGTTAAGAATTTTCTAGTGATGCGGCAAGTATTTAGGATACAAGCTTTCTGTAGGGTTTCGATTACGTTGGTTGAAATTTGTAATGAATTTAGGCTGTTTTTGAGCGTTTTTGGTATAACACCTGTTGTTGAAATTACTATTGGCACTATATGAACCGTATCTGCTTGCCATTGACGTTGGATTTCAATGGATAAATCTTGATATTTTGCAAGTTTTTCATTAATAGTGGATTGTATATTGTGTGTGTTAGGAATGGCTATGTCGATAATGAAAATTGTTTTATTGCTCTTATTGAAAAAAGTAATGTCAGGACGATTATAATGTATTGTTTTGTCTGTAATGATAGTTCTATCCCAATATAATTTGTGCTCTCTATTTTCGTGTATGGTAGAAGGAGTATATTTATAACATGGGACTTTATTGGTAATGAATTTGTACTTGTGTGCTAAATGTTGGTGTATAATTGATGCAACCTGGTCATGACGGTGTTTGTATTCTGTCTGTACTATGGCTTTGCAGGCCCCTGTAATGTGTTGAATTGTTTCTGGAGCGCTATTACAACGTCTACATAGATCGCTTTGATGGTGTATTTCTTTGGTGATGTATTTGCGGTAGTTGCGAGTAGCAATTACTTGATCCTGGATTGCCATTATAAAGGCTTCTGTTTCTGGAAATAGTACTCCTCGCCTTAACCAGCTGTTTGATAACTCTATATCAACAAAAGGTTGGGTAAGATGGGCGAAATGCCTTCCGTGTAAGCTTTTGTGCGCCCATTCGGTTGTAATATTATTATTATTATTAAATAGCTACTTTTTTATCTCAAAGAAATGGAGCTGGTAAAACCACGCGAAACAGCTAGTTCAATATACTATAAATTACAGAGTAAAAAATGCGGCCTTATCTCAAAAGATGATCTCTTCTAGGCAGGTATACACACATAAGGATAAAGATAGTTATAAAAGATCACCAAGCGGGGACACTCGGATTAGTCGCTTCTTACGAGGCGCTTATCCAAGGGCGAAAGGGCTATTCAAAACCGACCCTACACAGCTCTCTCAACATCTCATTTTTTTATCCAAGATTTTACCAAAGGAAAAAGCAATTTTGATTTTTGTTGCATACATAACTTCACGCCTGTATCCCTTATGGAGTAGGCAGAACACCAGAGATTATAAAATCATCTGATGTCACTTTTGACAAATTTGAAAGCATTATAATGATGGAGAGAGTCTATTTCAGTGATCAGCCTATCGCCCACAAAAAACCTCCAATAAAACCTCTATCCCTTAACTGACTTTTACAGTATGCACGGGAAGATAAGCAGCTGGCACATTCTATGTTTTTCCGTTGCTCGAAGTCCAGCCCAAATAATGCATGTTACGTTAATTCCAGCATTGGATTAACGTTAATACAGTTTAATATATTTTAAAAAACTGTATTTAACAGAAGTTTTATTGGCGTTTTTGCGGGCGATAGGCTGACTCCCTGTCACTGCAATAGTCTCTCTTCATCATTATAATACCTCGAAATTTGTCAAACGTGACATCAGATGGTTTGATGGCCTTTGGTGTTCTGCCTACCCCATAAGGGATAAAGGCGTGAAGTTATGTATGTATATATATTTTATAATCTACGATCGAGGCTTGTGATCCGATATATTATTTAGAAATTCGCTATGAAATTTTAATTGACTTTTCACAATTCATTAGATTAAATGAAAAAATTCATAAGTCAACAATAAAAGAACGAGCTTTCCCCAAAAAACAGCAACGATTTTCGTGACAATATTTTATTGCTTCGACTTTTTTGGCTACTCACTAAATTTCTAAGTTGTGTCGAGTCTATTCTTCATGTTCCCGCCGCCAAAACTACTTTATCTGACCAATACAGTACTGTTAAGTGTATTATACTACACTATATCGAAATTGCTGACGAGACGCGGCACCGCCTTAATAAGAGCTGCTTGGATGTATTCCTAGAAGTATTGCCTTGTTTATACAGGGTGTTTGGTAACAGGATGCAAAGCTGAAAGGAGGTGGTAGTCTAGACCATTTAGAAAATTTTGAGCCATACATGTCTGAGACGAAGTGTGATAGTTTTTTTTTTAATAAAAGATTTAAGGTTTTCCAAGAAAACTCCGAAATTTGACAATAAATCTCTAACAGTACTTCTGTTACTGTAGGGAGATTTTTTTAATTTTCTGTTTTGAATTGTCTAATGTCTATTGTATACAATCACTGTAATTTGAAACATCGGCGACTCAAGAAAAAAAAAACTGAAGGGATTTGAAAATAAAAAATAACAGAAAAAATATTTAAGTGTTTTTTAGGATGGATTAAAAAAAATCTAAAATATTCTTGGTTATTAAAATCATTTTTAAAACATGCTAAGCGATTGCTCTTTCATTTAAGCTATTATTTACGACAGTAGCTATCGTATCTTTGGAAATAAGCTAGCTAAACTAAACAAAGGGATTTTTGTTAAACACCCTGTATATTTATGAAGTGAGCTTATTTGTTTAAAAGCACCCACAGTTGTTTCCAACCAATCGGGAAATGATTTCTGGTCGCAAGACACATGCAGAAAAACTTTATGTACCTGTCCAAAGGTTAACTTTATTCCAAAAAAATATTGTATATATGGCAGTTAAAATTTATAATAAACTACCAACTAAAATAAAAACATTACCATTTAATAAATTTAAATCTAGTCTGTTTGAATTCTTGCAATATAAATTATATTATACTAATAATGAATTTCTAAATGACAAATAATGATTAAAAATTATAACTTTATATAAAAAAAATATATACTGAATACGAGGGTGGATTGAAAAGTTCGCGGCCTAGTCAAGAAAACAGAATAAAGTACATACAAAAATATTTTTATTTTTCGATGTAATCTCCATTTAGCTCTATGCACTTCTTCCATCTGCTTTCCAGAGCATCCATACCTGTTTTAAAAAAAGATTCCTCAAGGTCTTCAAAATACAGGTTAACAGAGGCTTCGACCTCTTCATTCGTTAAAAATTTCTGCCCACCGAGGTGTTTTTTCAGGTTTGGAAACAGATGAAAGTCCGAAGGTGCCAAATCAGGAGAATAAGCTGGATGTGGCAACAATTCGAAACCACAATCACGAATTTGAGCCATAGACTCGACAGACGTGTGGACTCGGGCGTTGTCCTGGTGAAACAACACTTTCTTTCTCAGTAATCCTGGGCGTTTCTGTTTAATTTCTTCACGTAAACGGCGCAGAAGGGTGCTATAGTACGCAGAGTTTATTGTTTTGCCTTTTGGAAGGTAGTCCACCATAATGACACCCTTAGCATCCCAAAAAACCGATGCCATCACCTTGCCAGCCGACAGAATTGCCTTTGCTTTTTTCGGAGTTGGTTCACCTGATTTTTTCCATTGTTTGGATTGTTGTTTTGATTCTGGGGTATAGTGGTGAACCCAAGTTTCATCCATTGTCACAAATCTGTCAAGAAAACCTTGTGGATCAGCCTCGAACATCTCCAAACAGTCGCGAGAAATCGTGAATCGAATTCGCTTTTGCTCTACTGAAAGCAATCTGGGGACCCACCTAGCCGAAACCTTAGAAAAGCCGAGTTCATGGACAATGATGTTTTGCGTTCGTTCATATGAGATGCCTATAGTGTCTGCAATTTCTCTGATAGTCAATCTACGGTCTTTCAATATGAGATCACACACTTTATTGATGTTTTCTTCGGTCGTAGACGTCATTGGCCTGCCGGAGCGAGGGTCATCTTCGATGTTCTCTCGTCCACGTTTAAATTCTGCAACCCATTTTTTCACAGTGGTATAAGACGGGGCAGATTCCCCTAATGTTTTGTAATGTTTGTTTGCATGTCATCATGGATCTCCTTTGGTGTTAATCTTTTTTAAACAAATATTTAATCACAGCACGTTGTTCAAATTTCTCCATTAGTGAAAATTTGTTCTACACACGTATTTATATTGTTCGTAAAATTTTATTTAAACAAGATATCAAATTGAAAATTCGCGGGCTGATAATTGAATAATGACAGTTCAAAATGACGGCAGAAAAAATAACAAAAGTATTTTTTTTAATGGCCAGGCCGCGAACTTTTCAACCAATGTAGTATAACAATTGACTTAAACATGTATTTCGACATATCTTAAATGTAATATTTTGCACACCGACACTTGTCGGTAGGATATTGTGAAACTTTAATCTATACAATAAAACCTCCAATGTACCTACCAATTTCCATGCAAATAAAGATTTTATTTTATTTTTATTTTATAGAAAACACCTTAAATATAAAAAAAAAAACAATGAAACACAAAAACTAAAACCTCGATGTCTTGGCAAACTTAAAATGGTTTTGTCAGTGACCTTTAAAAACCTTTCTTTCAAGTGTAGTGTGGATAGGCAAAAAAATTAACTTCAAATCTACAGATTACTAAGAACAGTATTTATATTTATACAATTGTCAGAAGAACTTTCCAACTGTAAAATCAAAGGTCTTTAACTTCACTTTTTTCATTTATTAATTTTATTAAACTTACTTTTAAGTAATTAACTCATTTACTAAAAAACATAGATGTAGTCTGCCAGAAACAAATGCTTTAGCTTAACCAATCTTATCTTACTAATATTATAAATGTGTAATATAATAAACTGATCATCCTTTGTCAAACGTGACATCACATGGTTTTATAGCCTCTGGAATACAGGCGTGATATTATGTATGTATGTATTATAAATGTGAAAGTTTGGATGGATGAATGTATGTATGGATGTTTTTTCCTCCATGACACATTTGTGGTACCGAGGTACACTCAGCGGCTTATTACCTTTGATTGCACTAAAGCAAACTGTAATAACAGTGCATCAACTATGCAGTAACAGGACTACTATCCATGCCAAAAAAATGCCTACCATATTTTTTTTTACTTTAATTGTCAAACTGACAGTCATAGTAACCTTTTGTCTTTCACTTATTTATTGGAATAACGACCTTATTTAAATGACTAACGGAGTGGTACGAAAAATTCTTTTATTGGCAAAGTGCTGGTTGGTGGATGTCTTTTTGTCTGAAATTGTCGGCGGTCACCCATGCAAGTACCGACCGCGTCAGACGTCGCATTACTTGCGATATAGTATGGTATGCATAGTAATTACGGACAGAGCAGAACTAAAACCGGATCATCTCCAATATCCAATTATTCTTTCATCAAGACTATTATTCTTAACTATCCACCGCGCGCGGTTTTACCCGCGTAACGTTTGATCCCGTGGGAATTTCGGGATAAAATATAGCCTATAACCTTCCTCAAGAGTTGGGCTATCAAATACAAGAAGATTTTTTCAAATCCCACTTGTAGTTTTTGAGATTAGCGCGTTCAAACAAACAAACTCTTCAGCTTTATATATTAAAGTATAGATTTTAAAAATGTTACTTAATAGTATATTATGTGAAAAGTGAGCTAAGTTGCTAATTACAGTCGAGGCTGTGATTTGAGCCCGAGCCGCAGGCGAGGGCTTAATAATGAGCCGAGACTGTAATTAGCAACGCTCACGAGTTACATACGACGTTTTTCAACACACTTGTGAGTAAAAGACAGACATACGAGGTCATAAAATAACAAACACATTTGATAACAAAGCTGTGAATTGTGATTGAAAAATGGCGTCGAACTTCGCGCATGCGCGTAGGTTTTTTTGTTCCGCCAAATGTGTCAATGTCTGTATAGCATATACAGCCTATTTTAAGTGAAAATGTTTAATTTGGAGTGGTAAATGCAAATATTTTAATATTTTATAACAAATTATTGTAAATTGTGAATAATTTGTTTGATATACAAATTTGTTTTACTAATATAAGGCGCAAACATTTAAAAATGTATATGGATTTGAAGTGGTATAAAACCTCTTTGTTGTTTCAGAAAATATTGAATGTATAACCCGGACCAATAAAATATGCTCTGTATACTCGCATGTAATTTGCACAAAGGTACAATTCAACTTTGTAGGATTCATTATATATGACTAGGGTATAATATATTATGCACGCGTGACTTATAGCCCAGTTTATAGTTCTAAATTCAATAGAATAACGCTCACTTTACGAGCAAGTGTGTTGAAAACCATTATTCTACATACTAATAAAATAAATACTAAATAAAACCCTCCTATCATAGAATTTCATGCAGCCACCCCTCCATTGTTTATCTCTCCGTGATTTATGTACCTTTCAAAGAAACAGGGTCGAGAGCGGAAAATATTGTTATTCAAGAAGCGAACACTAAACAGATGCTTTAAATTAGGCACCGCGAGATGATCAGCTCAAATTGCCTTTTAAGGTTATATTTTTTGGAAGAATATTACATTTGAGGAAATGTTTCTGGGGGGTTCGAGTTGAGCGGGTAGAGATGAAGAAAGATAAATAATAAATATTTCTGATACTCACACAACATTATCTAGCCCAAATTAAGTTTCTTAAAGAACTTGTGTTTTTGATACTAGATAACTGATATTTTATGCTTGGTCGTAGGATCCCTTCTGGGTCCGCCTGGCTAGCGACCACCCTTTATATAAAGTCTGCCGCCAAATGTTACCGCTCAGGCGGTAATGTGTTCCGGCAATATTGTATAAAGAGCCAGTTCCTTCCTAAACCCGTGTGTTTTCATCTTCGACCTCATCGTCACTTACCATCAGGTGAGATTGAGGTCAAACGCGGGTTTAGTCACTTATAAAAAAAAATATACTTAAGAAATATATAAACATACATATTGAATAAATATATATTTTTTATTAGAATAAACTTAAATAAACATATAAACATCCATGACTTGACGACTAATATCTGTGTCCGCCGCCGGGATTTGAACCCAGGACCTCTGGCATAGAAGGCAATGTATGCTACCACTACACCAGCCGGTCGTCTTATAGAAAGAATAAAGGAGTCGTAAGAAAAAAGATGTGTAAGCAAAAAGTTGTTACACAATTTCAGATAAATCTCGTTTAAAATCGTCCGTGTAAGGTCGGCTTAATATGGTCCCTCTGGATAAGCGTGTCGTAAAAGGCGAATAATCCGAGTGACCCGCGCTTGGTGATAGGATGCCGTCAGGGTCCGGCTGGCTAGCGACCACCCTTCATATCAAATCTATCGCCAAATATACATCCGGCGATGATTTGTTCCGTCAATATTTTATGAAGAGCCAGTTTTTTTCTTTCGTAAGCCCGTGTTCTTTGGCCTTAGACCTCATTTTTACTAGAAAGAAGAAAGAAAGAAAAAAAAAACATTTATTCAACATAGCAGCAAAGACACAAATAATAAAAATTAAATACAAAAAATTAAATTTAATAAAGTTGGTAAAAATATTTATAATATTATAATTAATACAAATAAGAAAATTTACATATAAAAAAGAGTTTAGGATTTATAAGGTTGGTAGTGCTGCAGTGCCAAAAAGGCTCCAGCTCAGCGTTTAGGCCACAGGTGACCAAGCGAAGCGCTGGTTTTCAGCAGGTGCCTAAAGGTGGGTTGGAGTTACCACCAGTTTAGAATTTATAAATCTGTCTTACTATCCATCAGGTGATCTGATAACCACCAGGAGATTGAAATCAAACGCGGGTTAAGTCACTAAATATTTGACTTATTTAATTTTTATGTTACATCGTTTAAAAAAAGGAAAATTCAACTATTTATGCATAAAACAATTCCATTTTTCCTCCATTAAAATAACTGAGTCGGATCAATTCAATTCAATGATTGAACGAAGTAGCAACCAGCCATCGAATGCAAAGAAAACACAGATGAATGATATGACAATTAAAAACTGTGGCGGAAAGTTTAGCAGGGGTTGCCATTTACGCAATACTGAAACATTTTTAGTAATTATAAGCGTTTGCATGCATAATAATGAAATGTACTTTTTTTATAAGAGGTGGAGACCTCGTGTCCTGAAACACAGACTTCGAGTCTAGCTTAGGCATCAGTCTCGCACTATATTGTTTAAATAATTATGTAACTTAAATTGCAAATAATTTTAAATATTGTTGTGAGAAAATAAATAATTTTTATTATTATTATTTTATTATTATTTTTAAGTTCTAATAATTTAGCTTATGTATTTTCGAGCTTTTTCTATCGATAACAACGTATTTCAAGCTTTGTTTGGCCCATAGTTTATTTGAATTTGGAAACATCACCATTGTCGCATATTAATGTCGTTTTACAATAGTTCACGAATGAACCTTTTTGTTCAAATTTAAATATTGAATCATTTTAAGTCCGGTGTAGCCGTAGTACTATTTATATGGTAGCTTACGCATCAGATCCAGCATCTGTCATTCGTCTTTCATACAAGATTTCTCGATTCTTAAGGAGCATTTTCATTGGTCGATAAGTCCGTCGTTAGCCCGAATGCGGCGGCTCAACTCATGCGAGCTAACGACCAATGAAATTACCTCGGTCGATAAAAAGCATGCGAGGATTTCAAATGAAAACTGTTCCCGTCGTGCGGGCTCTATGGCATGGAAAATATCCCGCAGCCCGCATGCGGTTATAAACAGCCAATGAAAATGCGCATATCGTAACTATCCTCCTAATTTGTTATTGGGACAAAAACTAGCACTTTAAAACTAGACGTTACGTTATAAGGTGTCTAAAAGGTGTGACAAGCACTATGATTATTTTATTTAGTTTCTATTTATATAAGTGTCTAATCTACATTATCTGGTGGGACGTATGACAAGTTTTCTTCACGTCACGAGAATATTAATAACAGAGTGCTTCTTAAAATAAATCATTTTTTGGACTACGTTTTAAACATTCCGTTGTATTTTAACATTATGATAATGAATTCATTTTAATGAATTAATTAATTATTTAGAAGTAACAAAGGCTCATTTCGGTAGTGTGATAATAAATCTTTCACTATAAAAAAAAATACTTTAAAGCAAAATAATTAATGTCTGTTGTAAATAATCTAGAGAAAAATAAAGACTTAAATAAAGGAAGTTGTATTTCCTGTATAAGTAGAAATTGCTGGAATTCTAGCTTGGAATAAACTAAAAGAAAAACGGACAATAAAAGACCCCTTATCTAGTGAAATAATATGTGCCAGTAGGTTTTTCAAGCTTTTAGTAAGTGACTTTATATTTAAGTGATAGTCAAGTTATAGCATTATATGATAGCCTAATTTGAATAACTAATAAACGTATCTGCATATTTATTTTAGCGTCGCTCAGTACAAAAAAGTAGAAATATGGGAACACAAACTTTAAAAAAAAATCGTTGCTGTTGATGAACATAGCTACTACGAAGCGGCATTTTATTGATAATACTACGATGTAGTACTACAAGACGTTTTGTAGTAGCGTGTATTTGCCTTTATTTTAATGGTAATTTAGAGTGACCATGGTTTGCTTAATATATCAGTGAATATATGAATTTATTTCTTTGTAAAAAAAAATATTTTTTTTTGCAAAAAAACCTTTCTAGAAATTATACTTATTGTCTAAAAAAAATTGGGCCGGTGGCTACAAATCAACCCTGTATTTAGGGAGTATAAGTAATATTGAGTGAATAAAAAAATTAAATTTATTTTCTGCAGGAAAGGACTGGACTGAGCATAGTCATAGAGAGACTTCTAAGTATGCTAATTACATAACCAGAGTATAGACATTCATGGCAGGATATCATTATTAAGACATCTAAATAAAATAAACAAAATTTTATAAAATTTTAACGTTTCATAATCTCAAATAAAACACTTTTAACCGGACTTATCGCATATAATTAAAAAAACAAAATTTAAAGTTTTAAGACTCGGTCGCTTGTGACTACCGGGTCTGTAAATACACCAAAGCATCCAGTTATATTTTAAAATCAAATTGTATGCGATAAATCTGGCTAAAAAGTGTTTTGTTTAAAATAACCAATGAAAAAATCTGCTATTAACATTGTTGCGAGATATTATTAATCAACATCCTGCAGTCATGCCAAATTAATTTCCCTAAAAAGCAACAATAAAACACTTTTCAAATTGTTCCAGATTCCCGCCAAAAAGAACAGGAAACACCGTCACTGCCAAAAATGTGACGTGAAAATCCAAAATTATGCGAAAAGACACTTTAATCACATGATTTCTCTAGCAAATATCACACAAACGACTAATGTTACCTCGAGCTTCCAAAATGTTCACTTCCAAACGTCAAACGCCACGGAGCTGTCAGCCGTTGACGTTGACATACAGAACGTCAGTTTCCGAACGAATACGAACGCATCTTTCGAGAATTACACAGAGTATGCAGAGGTACCGAATTACATAAAGGCGACGTCGATGACATTTTGCATAGTGATAATGTGTTTGGGCGTGATTGGTAACATTATGGTGCCTATAGTGATACTGAAGACAAAGGATATGAGGAATTCGACGAATATTTTTCTGGTGAACTTGAGTATTGCTGATTTAATGGTTTTGTTGGTGTGTACGCCGACGGTTCTTGTGGAAGTCAACTCGAAGCCGGAGACTTGGGTGCTGGGGAAAGAGTTGTGTAAGTATATATTTTTATCATTTACTAGCTATTACGCGCGGTTTTACTCGCGCATTTCGAATCCCGCAGGAATTTTGGGATAAAAAGTAGCCTATGTGCTATTCCAGACTGTACACTGTCACTGTATTTATTTATTTATTTATTCATACTTCATTGCACACTTACTTACAAAATTATAACAGAAAAAGAAAAGATACATTGGAACAAAAACAAAAACAGTTTTGAAGGGTGCAATAGGCGGCCTTATCGCTATAGAGCGATTTCTTACAGACAACCTTACAAATGTATGAAAAAACTATATGGAGACATCAGCAGGCAATACAGAACACGTCATGTAGTAATTTTATTAATACAGGTACTTACTACATAATCTTATAAGATATATATTATATACATATATATATATATATACATATACATACATACAAATATATAAACATGTTATGTACTGTACCTACCTTTCATGCAATTTCGTTCAGCCGTTCTCCCATGATTGAGGAACAAACATCCATACATCCAAACTCTCACATTTATAATATTAGTACGATTAGTTCGCAGATTCGTTTGTGTGAATTTCCGTGTCATCAACTGTAAGCGCCAAAACTGCGTTAGGGTTCTTACATTAAGAAACAGGTTTCCAGTACAGATAAATTATATGCTAATCAATTTTGGAACGTGTACGTGCTCACATAAGAGTTCTTTCATAAAGGAACAGATTACCGGCACGGACAAACCTGTGCGGGTCCGGTTCCTTTATGAAAGCACTCTTATGTAAGCAATCATAAGGTCCAAAATTGATTAGCATATAATTTAACTGTACTGGAAACCTTACGCATGGGCCTGGACGACGAGCTTTGCTAACCCAAGGCGGTAACCGCGGGTGGACACACGGACAGTTTTGGCTCCAGGAAGGGTAGTTTTAATTGATGGCGACCACCCTTCATATAAAATCTGCCGCCAAATACTACCGCTCCGGCGGTGATATGTTCCACCAATGTTTTGTGAAGAGCCAGTTCTCAGCCAGAGCCAGGCTTAGTCTGTAATAAAAAAAAAACCTTTGTATAGTCTGGCTAATGAAAGTAGAGACTAGAAAATCAGGCGAATTAAAAAAATTTAAAAAAATTTAAAAAATTAAAAAAAAAAAAAAAAAGTATTTGAAGGAGATATTCGGGGTGCAGTTAGATTGTTGGTGTCTGAAGATACAATAGCCCCGTCGTGTCCTGAAACATTGGTATCTTTGATCGCTAAGCACCCGAGCCCTTCTCGGCCAATCCATTTCCCAACAGCTCCAGACCAATCTATACTTCCACTTGTCGTGAATATGCAGGAAGTAGCTGAAGCGCTTAGCTCTTTTCACGTAGGGTCTGCCGGAGGACTGGATGGGATTCGCCCCTGCCACTTGCGCGAGCTTACTTCCCGTTCAGCTGGTGACAATGGCCAGCGTCTTCTCGAATGTGTGACTAAGTTGTGTACTTTCCTATTAAGCGGACAACTTAACCCAGAAGTGTGTCCATATATGTATGGAGCATCACTCTGCGCCTTAATGAAAAAAACCGGTGATGTAAGGCACATTGCCGTAGGTAGTGTTTTTCGTCGGTTAACAGCTAAACTTGGTTGCCGAGCGGTAAAAAAAAAAATGTCAGCTTATTTGAAACCACACCAATTGGGATTTGGTACCCGACTTGGTTGTGAGGCAGCTATCCATGCTACTCGAGCATTCGTTACAGAGTCAGCAAACGCAGATACCATCCTTATAAAGCTGGATATTAGTAATGCCTTCAACTCTCTCGAAAGAGATGTTCTGTTGAGCGAGGCTAAGGAACGAGTTCCAATGCTCTATACTTTTCTGTACCAAGTTTACCAGGCCCCTACAAAACTAGCCTACAATAAAATCTGGATCCCTTCTCAAGTAGGAGCACAGCAGGGAGATCCTCTTGGGCCTCTCGTTTTCAGCTTGGCAATCCAAAACGTGATAATCTATATGCAGTCCCCATTAAATATCTGGTACCTCGATGATGGGACTCTGGGAGGGAAGCCAGACATAGTTCGGAGAGATCTAGATATACTTATCCCACGTTTAAAGGAATTAGGGTTACAGGTCAATACAAGTAAATGTGAGTTTTTCCCTTGCAGTTTTGAATCAAGTGCTTATTTCCCAACCATCGAATCTGTCCTACCTGGCTTAAAAGAACTCACGCCTAAGTCGCTAAGCATACTTGGATCTCCAATCTTTCCTGAAGGCATCCCTGAAGCATCCGAAACCAGGAAACGCATGCTGCATATCGCATGCGAACGCCTCCAGCTAATTTCAGCCCATACTGCACTGGTTCTTCTTAAAATGTGCTTTGCAGTCCCGAAGATAACATACCTGTTGCGGACTGCTCCAACGTGAATTTGTCAGGAACAAGTAGAATCCTTCGACAAAAAAGGTCTTTGAGTCTATTCTTAATGTGTCCCTGAATTCCAGCCAATGGGATCAAGCGGCTTTACCAATTCGTAACGGAGGCGTGGGGGTGCGGCGAGTGCAGGATATCGGTTTGCCGGCCTTCTTGGCTTCAGCGCACGGGGTGGTAGACCTAGTCACTCAAATAATATCAACTAACGGTGACAGGGTCTGCATTCCCTTTGCGGCTGGTGCTATGGAAGAATGGCAGCTTCAAAATCCAAGTGCTGCAATCTCTGAGTTTCCTCACATCCAGCGCTCGTGTGATGAAATTAGTGCCAAAAATTTGTATAGTAGCCTTCTGAGAAATTCGGTGAGCGCAGAATGTGCTCGATTGAAGGCAGTTGCGCAAATAGAATCAGGCGCTTGGTTGCACGCACTTCCATCCCCACAAATGGGCACCTTCCTTGATAATGATTCTTTAAGGGTAGCTGTAGCACTCCGCTTGGGATGTAAAGTATGCGAGGAACACACCTGCATATGCGGTTCAAGTGTAGATAACACAGGCCGCCACTCGCTGAGTTGTCGGCGATGTTCGGGTAGGTTTTCTCGCCACCATGCACTCAACGATATAATTCGCAGAGCATTGGTGTCTGCAGGTGTTCCTTGTGTCCTGGAGCCCCCAGGCCTTAGTAGGACCGATGGCAAAAGGCCTGATGGTTTGACCATGGTACCGTGGGAGATGGGAAGGTGTCTGTTGTGGGACGTTACTTGCGTCGACACCTTTGCGGCCAGTCATATCGCAAGTACTATGAAAGTGTCTGGAGCAGCGGCAGAATTGGCGGCCGACAGAAAACGTTTAAAATACTTAGCCCTCACAGATAGTTACTCATTCATTCCTCTAGCAGTGGAAACTATGGGGTGCTGGGGCGAGGACACTAAAAAATTTATTAATGCTATCGGCCGTCGACTAAGGGAAAAAGAATGCGATCCTAGGGCCGGGACATTTCTGGGGCAAAGAATTGCCATAGCAATCCAGCGTGGTAATGCAGCGAGCGTCATGGGCACCTTTGCCCCGGATATTGCCAAGGGCCTTTTTGATTAGTTGCCTCCGCCACTAATGTTTGTTATTTAATCATAAGTTCATTCTAGTATTATTTTTTTTGTAAATTTTCAAATTTTGTGTTGTATTTTTTATCTTAAGAAATATATAAACATACATATCTACTCTATTGAAGAATTAAAGTCAGAATAATTTTTGATAAAAAAAAAAAGTAGCATCATGGTATCCCCGACAATAGTAGGAAATAAATAGATTAAACAAACTTGATAGGTAAGTACTTGATTAATTTTTTTTATAAAATTATCGCAAAAAATAACAATATTGGTACTGTCCTACTTTTTGATGAGAATTTAAATGACTTAATCAGATTTAAAAATAAAACAAAAAAATACAATAATGATTTTTATCCATTGTAATCAAAATCTGAATCCAGCAATTCAATATGGAATGAATTGTCAGACTCACTGGTATCGTTGTTTCCTACACTGATTATATGAAACTAACAAAATTTTATTCATTTTCAAATACGAAAATTACAAAATCTCAATTACCAAAACCACCAACAACCGTTCGATTGTCAACAGTGACACACCAGAAAAACGACTTTGACTACGTACTGCCATATAAAAAGTTTGCGAAAACCCCCAGTAGTTTCTACTTTCGTTAGCCAGACTCTAGCTATTTGCTCCGTAACTATTTATTGTTAAATCCTCATTCCTCAGTTAATCAAAGCTACTGCGACAGGCAAAAAAAAAAATTCCGAAATTTACCACTCTACCAAGCTTATTATACTTATACAATTATCAGATCATAGATCACACTTAGATCGCTATCTGCGTAAGGTCCCTACGTAGATCTTTACTCGGAGATGCCTCCAATTTTACTAACATCCAACATAATACAACCCACCAATTAATACCCACGTCTATTCAATTGAATCATACCAATAATGTAACCCAATTATACTTGCGATACTATCATAATACGCTATTGTTACGACTAGTTAAATTACTATAACCGCAAATATAATAACTACGAGTATTAGACATAATTAACTAACTGCTTCATGCGGTAATTGTTTTAAACTATCGCGGTTATTTTCACTATGACTTAAAGAATTTATGGGATTTACGTCTTATGTCCAGCAGTGGACGCCTAATAGTGTCTTACTCATACTATGAAATTCATACTATGAAACAAAACACTTTTTAACCGGATTTATCGCGTATATTTACATTTTAAATTTTAACTCGACGTTTCGGTGTCTTTGCAGACCCCGTGGTCACGAGCGACTGAGGTGTCAAGCGTCGGATTGATAGATGGAAAAAGTTATACATCATCATCTCCATCTGTTTCTCAGTCTTCGAGCGTAGCGTTTTGGATTGACACAAAACGAGCTGACAGTATCTTGAGTTTATAGGTCGTGCAGTGGACGCCTACAGGCTGTTGATGATGATGATGACGTGGAAGAATCCCGTAAATTCTTTAAATCATATGCTAAATTCCGTGCGTAACATTTAAACATTGACGGCTGTAAACGGGACGAACGCGGCGCTGCGCGGGCGGCTCATACACGGCTCGCATGATGCTCAAGTTTGTAGGAAACGCGTGCACCCGCGGTAGCCGCCGCGCCGCCGCGCCGTGCCGGCGGTCGTCCAGTTTGCAACCTGAAGGCCTACTGGTGAGGCATTAAAACATTTCCTTCTATAAGAAGGCTTTGGAAAGGCCTCGATTTGAAAAAGATCTGTATAAGCCGTAAAAGCATCTCAAGAGTAGTGAAACTTTAACTGAAAATAAATTTTGATATGTTATTGACATGACACTACCTATCCGCAGCATTAAAATTTTCCTTAATTTTTAGGACACCGTGTATATATCGTTTTCGAATTACAATATAGAATCGTCGAATGTGTCTTTTATAGCGATACGTGCAGAAAGGCAGGTGCGATTTATTTAAGTGGAAAGGTAATATAAAATATAAAATCAATGGGCAAATTTATCCTAACACACACCCTGCTTCAATCAAGACAATATAAAATTATTCGTTTACCAAACTTGCTAAAAATCGAACTTAGGACTACACCGCAGACGAAAATTAACAAACTTTACCTATGCTAGCTAAGACTTTGTATTTCCAGACGTTTGATTGTCTGGAAGAAATCGCTTAAAGCATTACTTTTTTTATTTATGTTGTGAACAACATTATTTTTAAGTTTGATGGCAATATTACATACATACATAACTTCACGCCTGTATCCATAATGGGGTAGGCGGAACACCAGAGGCTATAAAAACCATCTGATGTCACGTTTGACAAATTTGGTGGTTTTATTATGATGGAGAGAGACTATAGCAGTGACAGGGGGTCAGCCTGTCTCGCCCGCAAAATCGCCAATAAATCCTTCGTCCCTTAACTGGCTTTTACAGTTTGCCCGGGAAGTGAAGCAGCTGGCACATTCTATGTTTTTCTTTCGCTCCCAGTCCAGCATGGCAATATTATATAGAGTATTTATTATTATACATGCTGTAAATATAATTATAAAATCAAATAAAATCAAAAATAATGCTAAATAAAACCAACCGACCAGGACACGAACCTGTCCCGCTTGCCAGACGGGTGCACTAAACAATGAGCTACTGGGCAACACCATCAAAATTACTGCCATAGATTGAGCATTATTAAATGCAAAAACTTTTAAATAATAATGTGCTTGTGATCGAAAACACAAATACAATTTATGATAATATTTTTGAAAAATCCTTAATCCGTAACTTAAAGAAAGAGTACTTAAATTTACAAAGGAAATAATAGAAAAAATCTTAGTATTCTTAATAAATAGCTGACTTCCTTCATAATATTTCCCGTATTTTTAAAGTTAAACCTAGCAGTTATTTTCAATTACTGGCCAGCCATGTGAACACAACAAACGCGAGTAGGTTGGGGCACCAGATCTAGTGGATGCTTCGTATGATAGTTGCTAAAGCTATAGTTTCAAAGTAAAGCGTAACATTCCAATTTTCAACATATATCGAGCTTACTCAATCTCCTACTAAATCCATCGCTGATGATCTTATATATACAAAGCAGCGCCCTTTGATTCGTCTGCTTTAAATTATTCAATACGAAATTCATATAGGATCGTGATAAAATCTAGAAATAACGATATTTCAACTCGAATTGTTCCACGACACCAGCCACATTATGAATTTCAGAGAGGATTATGAACTCCAGTGCCATAGAGAACAGTAAAATTGAGTTGAATTGGTGGTTAAAACAATGCGCTGTTGCTCCTAAGGCTGCAAACTGGACGGTAGCGACAGAGGCGCGGGCAGCGACGCGAGAAACCTGGGCCGTTCTTTTTTTGTTTGTCGCGGTTTTATACAAACTCAATACTTTCTATCGTGTCGCGGAAATCGCTGCCCGCGCCGCTGTCGCTGTCGCTGCCGTCCAGTTTGCAGTATAAAGGTTATTTTATTAAAGTTCTTTTGCTGGGTGAGCGACCGGACGCGACGTAATAATATGACCAATACTTCAGACGACTTTTATCAACGCGACAACATTTGATATTTTGATTGTTTATGATGGTCGTTCACCTAAGACAACGGTAAACAGTGATTTAACAAACATTTTACTTTAAAATCGCTGATATAAAGATATTGTCAAGATGATAGCACATAGGTGTAGTAATTCTTTTTACATAACTTCACGCCTGTATCCTTTATGGGGTAGGCAGAACACCAAAGGCTATAGAAGCATCTGACGTCACGTTTGACAAATTAAGAGGTATTATGTGATATGTATGTGATAGGTATTAGTGATTATTGCAGTGGCAGGGGGTCAGCTTATCGTCCAGCTCCCAGACCAGCATGGAAGAATTATGTAGGAATTTATAGGGCCTTTTTGTGCTTTTTTTTCTTTCTTTTTACTTGCTCTTTTTTCCCGCATTTCCTCGTCCGCTCTCACTCTCACCAAACCCAAGCTATTCCCCGCACATGTTGCTGTATCAAACGATGTTAACCACATAATTAAGTTAACGGCTCGACAAATTGCGACCTTAATACGGACAAAATAGGACACAATTAGGTTACTAAGAAAATCCCAGATTGTGCGGCTTTATGCCATTTAACAAGGAATTAGATATTTGTTTGTTTTGTCATTATTTAAGACAAAAAACTGGAATAACATTTGAAAAAAAACGTTAAATTATATTTTTATCTTCACTCGTGAAGTCAATCATACATACATACATAACGTCACGCCTGTATCCCTAATGGGGTAGGCAGAACAACAGAGGCTATAAAGCCATCTGATGTCACGTTTGACCAATTTGGGGGCATTATAATGATGGAGAGAGACTTGCAGTGAGAGACGTCAGCCTGTCGCCCACAAAAACGTCAATAAAACCTCCGTTCCTAAACTGACTTTTACAGTATGCCCGGGAAGAGAAGCAGCTGGCACATTCTATGTTTTTCTTTCGCTCCCAGTCCAGCATGGCAAGTCAATCAAACTGTAGAGAATCCATCCGGTATTATTTTATTGGTGTTTATACCCACGTTTGACCTCATACGGATTTGGGAGGGAAGTAGCTCTTCGTAAAACATTGCCGGAACACATCACCGCCGGAGCGGTAATATTTGGTGGCAGATTTTATATGAAGGGTGGTCGCTAGCCTTTCGATCCCTGAGAGGGTTCTTACCTTACACCAAGCGAGGGCCAATCAGATTAGTCGCCCTTTATGACAAGCTTATCCAGGGGGTTAAGGCTGTATTAAACAGACCCTACATGTATTATTACCAGCAGCTTTGCTTTTAAACCGTGTAGTTTTTAAGTACCTAACTAATAATTTCTTCGTAACACCTTTATAATATAGCCTGTGTAACATTTCTCAAATCCGGTTAGCACGCCTAAAAGAACAAATAAGCAATTGAACAAAATCAAGTATGAAAGATAATAAATTCTTAAAAATAAAACTTTATTATATTTACGTTTTTTTTAGAACTTTGACTGACATAGATGTGTACAAAACTATTAACTTTCGGACATAAAGTCTTAAATTCAGAATTTGGATAGAAAACTGCTAACTTTCGGATGGCTATTCTTTTCATCCTTCTAATACTACAATCTTTAAAGTTTGTTAAGATGTATGGCTGTTGATTACTCTTTCTCGTAATAAGGATTTGTAAGAAAATTTGTTCCTCCTAGGTCGTCTCCAGACAGGATACTTTAAATCCTGTTAATTTTGTGATGAGGGACTATGACTATGACTATGAGTTACGGATGGCTAAACCGTTTCAGATATACCTAACTGTTTATTAATTTACTTTTATTTTACTCTGTTTTTGGTGTTGTAAATATTGCTTTATAATAAATAATAAGTTAAAAAGTAAATACCTACATGTCACACTTTATATTAAAATATAAAGAAGAAAATAACAAGTTCATTGAAATAGCCAATTTGGAAATATGTAAATCAAATTTTAATAAAAAAAAACAGATTCCAATTCAAAGTACATCAATCAAAAGTAAAAAAAAAATATTTACAACTATGTAATCTAAATCAAGCTTAATTAATTATTATACTTACAAACTAAATAACGGATAAAAAACTAACTGAATAAAATAAACATCAAATATAAGCTTAGTATTGTCTTAAGTTTTCACGATTCATAATTTAAATAAAACTACTTTTTAACCGGATTAATCGCGTATAATTTATATTTTACATTTCGACGTTTCGGTGTCTTTGCAGACCCCGTGGTCACGAGCGACTGAGGTGTCAGGCGTCAGATTGATAGTGGAAAAATCGATTAATCCGGTTAAAAAGTAGTTTTATTTAAATATAAGCTTAAGTAACATACAAACATATCTACCCCAACCGAATATCGAACCTGGGGCCTCTGGCATAAGAAGCAAAATTTTTACAGCAAGAATAGAAAGACAATATTTCTTTCTTTAATTTAAGTATTTTGTCTTTTTGTAAATACATTTTGTATAAATATAAAAAACTACGAATGTAGTTAAAAACGTTAGCAAAAGCCACCAAGTAAATATAAAAATGAATACAAAAGTTTGTGAGTTTGTATTAAAGGATATTTATTTATACTATATTAATTTCAAGAAATGGCACGACGCCTGTGCTTAATACTTGGACCCCGCCATGAAAAAGCCTAAATTAACAAAAAGATTACTTTTCGTATTAGTATCCCCATGCAATCTGGTTTTAACCATAAATATTCAGTTTCATTTTTAATAACAATTTCCCAAAACAGTAACCTTACAATAAACTTCCGAAATAAAATTAACGTCAAAGAAATCACCAGAATTTTCAATAAACGCATGCTTAAAAACAATCCCAGAAATAAGTTTAAAGTATAAAATAGCAGTTTTACAATGCAATGCGATTTTAAAAATAAGTTTACTGTCGAAGCTGCTTCGGTCGTCAAATACCGACTTTACGGGCTGTATTACGGTTGCATTATATACAGGGTGCGCTGTGTTCGCGGGAGTATCTTAACTCTTAAACATTGCTTCGGTGGTTTTATTTTCACTCTATTTACACTGTTGGTTATTTTAGCGTGTAGAACTAAATCAAGATGAAGATTCTTATTTCGTAAACTTTGTTGGTAGTTGGTAGTTGAAAAATAATTCAATAAAATAACATCGAAATAATAAATAATGTAATAATTATTATGACATTTTTCAGAGGCAGAGTAGAAACATATATATAAATTCGGTAGTTTCGCTTGAATATACTTATTAATATTGTATGTTATAATATTTTTAATAAATTAGTTCTGTATTCAGATAATGTTTATTTAATGTTCTAATGAAAAGTAAAATAAAGCATTACAAATCTGTCAAAAAAAAATACTTGAATCTGAACTCTATGCCTTGGACATTAAGTTGAAATTCGAATTGGGGAAATTTGACAGGTAATGTAACGCTTGATATGCTGCCTTCTGTACCAATATTTTCTATATTCTGGATGAATATTGCGGGTTCAATGATATACTTTAACTTATTTAGATTACGCAAAACTTCTTCTTTCTTCAGTGATTAACAAGGAAGGTTATACAAATAATAACAAAACAATTAACCCAAAGATTAAGCTCACTTGAAGGGAGGTAACCTTGATTTAAACAATTAGTTGACTACAATGAAATATGTGCCTAACTGAATGGAATGAATAGTGTCGAATCCAGGCCAATCTGGAACTAGCTTCGCGTGATCTGTTATAAGTCTTGATTAATGGCAAATGTTGGCGACAAACTTAACCAGTTCTGAGTAGTATTATTCAGCTCGTCAACAGGCAGAAAATTATTTTGTGTTTCTGAATTTGCAAAATAAAATATTTTTGAAATTATTTTCACGAAGGCTAGATAGCGTAGCCTTTAATTATGCGGCGTGCTATGGAAATCAGGCAATATATAATACTTAATTCTTTGTAAACATAAACTAATAATATTATAAGAAATGGCCAAGAGCATTTTCTTTAGTATAATTTTCATAATTAGTTTTCTGTTTATCTTGGTTTTAGCTAAGAGTTTTAATCATAGGTACCTACTTATTTTTTATGATTGTATTAAAAACGCCACAAACATTTGTGATGCGGCGATAAGCAAACCTATATCCTGCCCTATATGTTGTAAGTAGCTCTTCGCCTACAGCCAAAAAGGTCAACACTGATTTTTTTTTAATGTCAGCTGTGGGCTGTGGCTTTATGTGATCCACTTTTCAAGCATAAATATTAAAGCAAATAAAATAGATGCTTGAAAATATTTTATACGAAACCTTTTATACGTGTAAAAATGTACTTTTTTTCTTCATAAAATTATTAAAGCGAAAATATATCATAAAATAGAAATCGTATTAAAATATAACGTTAATAAGATTATAAACGTGAAAATTTTGTGACACCACTTGATAGATTGAGCTGAAATTTTAACAAAATTGTGCATATCCTGGGATAACACATATCATACTATGTTATACTGATATAGCTAACCGCAAAGAGCCTCTAGTTATTAATAGCTATAATTATAAAAAAATGGGTGCAATTTTTTCACCACCCTATATACACAAATATTTAAATAATAGCCATTAAATTATAAGCGGTGCTTAAGCATTAAGCTGTTCAGTGCTTAATCACTAAGTTATGACTTATATAACTATATTAGGTACTGCTGAAATGTGCTTTTAAAGTTATTTGCCATAACCTCAGTTTATGAAGAATTAAAATATTGTTACTCTGACTCAATTTCAATGGAAATGGGGTGTTTAATTTTGATTCTTTTGAATATTAATGGCGATATTACCGGGAATCGAAACAGCAACTTCTTTATTGAGACGGAGCTCATATGATAAAAAGTGAAGATGGAGCAACAATACAATGGTGGGATTGAAGATCTCTACCTAAAACATTGCCGGTTCATATAGACGCCTGAGCGGTTATTAAAAATATTTTTCTCAAACATGCTTGGAAATTTGAGCATTACTTTGACAACCTTACATACATACAAAACGTCACGCCTGTGTCCCTTATGGGGTAGGCAGAATACCAGAGGTTACAAGACCATCTGATGTCACGTTTGACAAATTTGGAGGTATTATAAAGATGGAGAGAGACTATTGTAGTGACAGGGGGTCAGCCTATCGCCCACAAAAACGCCTTTAAAACTATTTTGACAACCTTCTTCTAGATAAACCGAACGTGCATACTGGTCGAGCAGCGGCCGGCAATAGTTGTATGAAAATCCATATCTGTCGTGTTTAGCCAAATAAATTAGTATGCAAAATTAATTTAAAATTGGAACGATCTTCTATTCCTCAACATGGCGACAAAAGAGGTAACTTATCAAAGTTTAATTTAAATTTTGAACTTGCTTGCACATGTTATTAGTTGTTCGTCAACTTCTTCATTGGTTTAAAGTTCTGAATTGAACAACATAGTTTAATTTCCGTGCATTATTTGATAATAATAATAATTATAAATTCTTTATTTGCCAGTATAAGCGTCACAACAGATGTTTACAAAATTTTTAGTTCGATCATATACTGCTTTAAATATAGCGTGCAAAACAGTTTCATTTCATAAATTTAGATATTAACAAATTATATTTTTTAACTAACCTACTATTAAAAAGAAGGTCTAATATATAATATTAACATAAAATGAGCAATATGTCATAAGATAAAACAATAATTAAGCATTAAAAAATTATCAGTTCACAAAATAAAGAACTAAATTCAATTTATTAATAATAATTAAAAAAAGAACTAATGATTTTGTAACAATAAATAAAGGAAAGTACTATACAAGCCTTGGCCGCAACTAGGCATTGATGGACTTACGTACGTGTGGCTCAGCTTCGCCTCGGCTCATATTCTCACGTTCGTCCATCAATGCCTCTCTTGCCGGCCGCTGCAGTAATGTACTATTATAGGAAGGGTTTTTGCCAGCCAGTCGACGCTGAAAGGGGTCCTATCCTATCACCAAGCAGGCGTCACCCGAATTAGTCGCCTTTTACGACACGCTTGTCAGTGGTGACCAGGCTATTCTAAGCAGCCCTTTTTTTACACAATAAGTATCATTTATAGAAACGATTTTTGCAAAAAACGTTTTTATTTTTTTTACAAGGAAATTAATATATCCGCTAGCATATTAACCAAGGCATGGTCACTCTAAATTTCCATTATGATAAAGATATGCTGCGTCGTAGTAGCTATGTTCATCAACAGCGACTATTATAAAAAAAGTTTGTGGTTCCATATTTCTATTTTTTTGTTCTGCGCGATGCTAGAATAAATATGCAGGTACGTTTATATCGTATCAAAGAAACTAACATTTTAATTTGGCTGGTGACTAAAAAGTAACCCTATATAAATCCTGAGATGCCTTAGTAGTTCAGGAATAACGCTCGACTTTAAATATCAGTATAGCCTAGTATTTGATTCAGTGTTTTAAGAATTAATTTTTATTTTATTTTATTATACAAGGTTGTTTTTTAGTAGTGTTTCTTTGA
Organism: Stenoptilia bipunctidactyla; assembly: GCA_944452665.1. Lineage (NCBI taxonomy): Eukaryota > Metazoa > Arthropoda > Insecta > Lepidoptera > Pterophoridae > Stenoptilia > Stenoptilia bipunctidactyla. The sequence continues at coordinate 2,066,808 of OX101744.1, read as the reverse complement.
CATGATATAATGTATCTGCATATTTATTTTAATACCGCTCAGTACAAAAAATATAAATATGGCACTAGAAACTTTTTTCAAATAGTCGCTATTGATGAACTCAGCTACTACGACGAATTCATTGATAATACTACGACGTAGTACGACAAGATGTTTTGTAGTAGCGCTTGGTTGATCTTATTACGTATTCATTCATAATTTAAAGTGACCATGCTTTGTTAAACATATTAGGGCACATAATGATTTCTTTGTAAAAAATACATACTTTTCTTTGCAAAAATCGTTTCTATAAATGATACTTATTGTGTTAAAAAAACTTGCCGATGACTAAAGAACAATCCTGTACCTATATGTAATAGGCTGTTCGACAGTGTGAAAAGTAGGGTGCTAAGAATTTTCATCAATATACAGGGTCCGCATATAATAGTCAATTATATTTTAATAGCAGATTAGGTACGATGAGTAGGTCTGAATTTCGAAAAAAAAAATTCAATATTTTTCATAAATTTAAATTTAAAAATTGTTCTCTTTAAGTAAAATTTAAGATTAGTCTAGATTTTATGACTATACACAATTAGATGGGCACGTTTTTATTACTTGTTGTGAAGTCGTAAACTACAGATCAAACTTAAATTTTGATCACTTAGAAGAATTTTGAAACTTTAATTTATGAAAAATATTTAAAAAAAATATTTTCATTTTTGGTAATTATGACCCACTCATCAGTCTTAATCTGCTATTAAAATACTATTGACTATTATATGGCGCCCTATAGATTGTTGGATTAAAAATGATATTTTCAAAAGCATAGTTACAATTTAAAATAAGACACAAGAAAGCTCTACAAAAGCTCAGTTCTACCAGAAAATTCTAGGATTTAACATAAAAATAGAATATAGCGTATAAAAGTAAAGATCTTTATGAAAACTATATGGAATGCACCCGTTTTGTAAGCCGCCTACATATGGGCTGGATATTAGATTATGTACAGCTGTATACAGGGTGAAACGCAATTTTATGTGTTTCTTACTTACTTGACAACAGACAAAAATTTGTTTACGTTGTTTGAAATGTCGTACTTATTCTTTATAATATTTTTATTTAATAACTCTTTATTGTATATACCTTAAAAAAAATAAAGAAAAACATCAAAGAATAACTATATACAAAAAGCGGTCTAATCGCTCTAAAGCCATCTCTCTCAGACAACCTAACTTTACTTAGCTTGGTCACAAAAATAAACTAGAGGTGAACCTAGAATACATAGGGTCGAAGACGCGGCGGTCAGTTGAATTATGTCACAATGAAAACAAAATGGAAAGTATAGGTCCTTCAAATAAAATAATAATATCTCGCACACAGCCTGTTTTGTTCCATTTTGAAATCGACCGTCCTTATTGAAGGACCCTTTAAATACATATAAATAGATAAACACCCAAACCCAGAATTTACTTTTTTTTTTCATGTTCCGTGCGGAAGTCGAACAAGCGAGCTCACGATAGCCGCAGTCAGTAACGTCTAGACCACTGCAACATGGAAATCCTCTATACTTTATAATTTGCTTCTAGACTTATTGGAATGACTTTGCCTTAAAATACCTATACAAGGTGTTCCTGTTGATTTCCCATAACTTTGAGGTTTTGTTTCTTACTAAAAAACAATACTTTTTGCCGAATAATATGTGGTTTAAAAGTACATACATACTTTCCAAGATATCATCAATCTTAATATAATGAGTTTATAAATTATCACCCTTGTAAAATCTCTTTAACATTCATTCAATAGACGCGTGTCACTGAAGCCATACAATAAACAACAAAAATATTTTAAACGTTAAGGAACGTTGCATACAATGTACAACGCAAAGCGTTGCGAACTGCACCTGTGCATAGCGATTAAAAAAAGGATAGAAAATGCCACGTCTCCATACTGTGCATAAAGGTGACGCTGGAGCATCGTCGTAAGGTTGCTTGTTTGACAGTATTTTATCGGCTACATTTTGGTGAGTGTGCGAGTGCTCTTTTTGACCAAATTGAACCCGCTCCTTTTTACCACCGGACTACCAGACGCAGACAGAACTTCCATCATTATATAGTGGATTTACCAAAAAGTCGAACAAAACGCTTCGATAGTTCCTTTTTCTTACGGATTGCCAAGGTGTAGAACAATCTGCCTGCGTCTGTTTTTCCTGACCACTACAGTCCTGGAACTTTTAAGTGTCGAGTGAATAGGTTTCTCGTGGATGGACGTGTAACACCGTAGTCTTCATGCGCACTTTCCATCAGGTGGCAGGGAAGACAAACGTCCTATCCTTACAATATAAAAAAAGGTGTTTTACATAAGAAGTTTTGACTTAATTGAATTATTTTGTATGAAAAATAAAAACATATATTAAACTGAAAAATTATTCTCATGTTATTAATCTATTACATAGTTCCATTAATACCCTAGAGTTATGCGAAATCAATAGGAACACCTTGTAGATTTTCACCAATTTTAGTTTTCACCCAGTATAAAGGGCTGTAAATATGGCTGGTTTGGCTGGAATCTGGCAAATTTGTAGTGGAAGAGAACATGTTTTCTGTAGAGCTGTCAGAGTTAGGGAAGATTAAAATCTCTTTTTTGGATAAACATGTCATAGGGGTCTTAGTTTTGTCTTGTAATTAATTATCTTCGAATGTCATGAATTACTTTGTGCTTATTTATCGTATACCTAAAGAAAATGATTTTTTACAATGGAATTGAAAGGTGGGTTTCTTTATTTATTTTTAATTACAATTGTTCGGAAAACTTACAGCTAGAAACAAAACATATAGAAGAGATAGGAAAATGAAATTCAATTTAACGTTTTCACTTACAGGTGACAACATAGATGAAATAAAAATTAAAAACAAAAAAAAAACTGTGTTTAAAATTAACAATAAAAGGAGGAAATTAGAAAAAAAAATAACATTATAAATTAGTAAAGAAATTTTTAGAATGAGCCGCTTTAATACTTGGCCATTTAATAATATCGACCATGTTAGTTTAATATTGCTATGTGCCGAAATGGCTTCTGACAAACCCTAACGACTACTGTATACAATCATTGTATTTGTTATTGTTTTAAATAACTAACTATTGCTCGGATGCGGTTCGACTTTAGGTTATAACTTATAACTTCCATGCTGGACTGGGAATGAAAGAAAAACATAGAATGTGCTAGCTACTTCTCTTCCCGGGCATACTGTAAAAGTCAGTGAAGGGACAGAGGTTTTATTGGCGTTTTGCGGGCGATAGGCTGACCCCCTGTCACTGCAATAGTCTCTCTCCATCATTATAATACCTCCAAAGTCGAACGTGACATCAAATGGTTTAATAACCTCTGGTGTTCTGTCTACCCCGTAAGGGATACAGGCCTGAAGTTATATATGACTTATTGATAGTTTATTGACATGTTTGTATCCTATAGTGAGGTTCCTATTATACTGGTGCAAAACAAATCAATATCAATTTCCGTTCAGTAGTTCCGCAGATTCTCACGAACAAACAGACAATTTTTCCCTTTTTTAAAAGGTAAACTTAAGTCCTTTTGGTTCTATATTTACACTTTTACATGTATTTTGGAAATACATACATGCCTGTCATACAAATATTCCCATATTATGCGCGGGAGTCGATCCCGAGACCACTGGCGTCGGAGGCAGATAGTTTTACCCATCGCCACAGTTCTCGTTTGAATTGAACTGAAAGAGCAGTTCTTCAGACTCTGGAATCCCTAAAAGTCTTGTTGCTTAGGGCTTGATAGTTCTATAATTATTATCCAATATCCTACAAACTACACGCCATTTTTCACGGAAAGGACCCGAAAATATGACCAGTCTGTCGCAGATCAAGGCAGGAGAGACAGAAACCGGCGACAGTGCCCTGCAACCTCATTTTGCATGCGTACTGGGAGTGAACCTCCGACGAATTACAGCCATTAAAGGAGTCTTATTATTATTTTTATTAAGTTTATGATTCTTCCATGCTGGACTGGGAGCAAAGGCAAAATATTGAATGTGCCAGCTGCTTCTCTTCCCGGGCATACTGTAAAAGTCAGTTAAGGGACAGAAGTTTTTTTATGGGCGATAGGTTGACCTGATTTATTTGAAATCTTATTTTAATTATTACTAATTTTTCGACTTGTATCCGTGCAACCTATAACTATTAAATTTACCTCTTTGTATAAATTGATTTGTATTTTACCTAGAACTATTTAATTTATTTAATTATTTCATTATCTCTTGTTTTTCTTAATTTCATGTAGCGCTAACATAGGTAGTAAGGTTTTTGTAATGTCATATGGACATGATCCGAAATAAAATTATTGAATTGAATTGAATTGAATAGTCTCTATCCATCATTAAAACACCTCCAAATTCGACAAACGTGACATGAGATGGTCTTATAACCTCTGGTGTTCCGCCTACCCCATAAGGGATACAGGCGTAAAGTGATGAAGGTATGTATGTAAGTTTTCCTGCTATTATAAATTTTAAGTGTAACGTTTACGATTATTACAATGTTTAATAATGTGATATAATTCGGTTCCTTCACCCCTTTATTTCCTTCCCGGTGTACATTATCATTATAATGCGAGTAGTAACAATAAAATCTAAGTTTAAACCGCTATTTTATTGCTCGTAACTTAAGATACTTGACGCTAGGGGCTTGTAATCGTTATTCTCATCTCAAGTCGCAAACTATATAATTTTATTTCCCTAAGACTTTAGTTTCTTGAGATGATAAGGGGTTAAAGTCGTATGGCCTAGTAGAACTTGTTTCTATACAGGGTGACTGGTGGGTCACTTTTGAAATTCAAGGACGTGATAGATTGAGTTCATACATGGAGAGAAAAAAATAAAATGAAAAATAAATATTAATTATTTACTGAGTAAACTTAATTGAAAGTTAAAGAATTGATTACGCAACGCATAGTTACACTAGCGTCGGCAGCGATCCCCGTGGTAGGTCACGTGCCGCGACTGACTCGGGCGCGTAGATAAAGTAAATAGTAACAAAACTTTATTTTCAACACACTTGCTCGTAAAGTGAGCCTTATTCTATTGAATTTAGAACTATAAACTGGGCTATAAGTCACGTGTGCATAATATATTATACGAAATAAAACTTAGTAGTACAATTCAGAACTTTTATTTGAAAATACAATTATTGAATGTACAATTCGTAAAATTTAATGTGGATTTTACGCGTAAAATATATTTTTTTCTATGTGCAAGCCAGTTCGAAATTTAAAATAAACCTTTGATAAGATACCTCTTTGGTCGCCATGTTAAGGAGTAGAAGATCGTTCCATTTTTAAATTATACGACAAATATGATTTTAAATAGTAATTTATTTGGCCGCTAAACACACAACTATTGCCTGCCAGTACAGCAAGTTCGATTTATCTCGAAAGAGGTTGTCAAAATAAGCATGTTTGAGAAAAAGTATTACCCGACAGCTTTAAGCTCGTCTCTAGCTTATTGTCATTCACTTCATTCTATCGAGTAATACTTGATTCGTCAGCTAACTTTTATTCGATGATTGAATAATCGGGGCTAAGTTAATTTCTAGTTTTTCAAACAAGTTACAAATATTTCTGAAAGTGATTTTACTTTATAATTAAAACAAATACGTTTTCCTAAAAATGGTTTGCTTGCAACCACGGATATTTGTGGAACAAAAGTAATTTAATTTTATAAAATTAGTAACTCCAATTATGATAATTGAAACTGGAATCATCATTTAAGAGTTACCTACCTTTGTTTTTTTTTTAAATTTTAAGAAGGAAGATTTCTTTTTATTTTGCTGAAATGCGTTCCGTTTTAAGTGAGAAAATTTGATTGCTCTGAAATGTCAGAAACCGTCGAACTAAAAACCAGCGTCTAGCCAAATGAACCAAAAATCACAAGCAAAAATTCCTTATAGACAATTCTCTCAATTAAATTCTTATTTTAAACTCTTCTTCTCACTGGCAAGTTAGTGACACTTTCATAATTGGAATTCAAAAATAGATCGTTTTTAACAAAAGGGTGATTCGAAATTTGAAAAAGCTTTCATTTCATTTGCGCATCACGTGAAAGCTGACGGGTTTTCAATACTCCATTTTGAAATTTCCTCAGTATTTTCTTAGCGTTGAAATGTTTCTATGGAAGTATAACTTTCACTGTTTGATATTGGAGTTTTTATATGAAATTAAGTAAGTGTTTGAGGTAAAAGATAAATCTAAGTAATGTTTCACAACACCGGCATACCGTTATATCCATTAACTGTTAACTTTATTAGTTTTCGTACATTGAACTATCAAAACAATTGAAAATAGATTAGAATTAATAGCTTGCCCGGTTAAAGGTGTTTTCTATGCGGGTAAGATACGTTGTTTATCACGCATAACACTATCGTCAACTTTAGACAATTCTGCAGAATAGATTGAAAATAAACATATTTTTTCAACAAATTTTACACTTACTTTTATTTTTATGATAGACTAAGACCGCGTTTAACCTCAATCTCACCTGATGGTAAGTGGAGATGAGGTCGAAGATGACAGCACACGTAAAGCGAAAGTACTGGCTCTTCATAAAATATCGCCGGAACTCATCACCGACTGAGCATTAACATTTGGCGGCAGATTTTATATGAAGGGTGGTCGCTAGCCAGTTGGAACCTGATGGGATCCTACCACCGCCTTTATCCAGGGTCGGTGGTGTGGCTATTCTAACCTACATGGTCAAAAACATCGTCATTGTTTTCAAAATTGTCATGACACTAATTAAATTTGATTTCTAAGTGACATTAAATGTTGATAATATTCTGACATCGTAAATTATGACATTTAAAAATTTAACAACTTCGATATTAAGATTTTGTTACTAACACTTTTATATTTTTTCCAAATTTTACATGCTGTAATAATTTAATTAATTCTACTGACATTTTAATGTGATGATATATTCTTTTTATTTAATTTACTACTGTATGCTTTACTAACTCTGGTGATTTAAGTTAAAATTGTTACTAAAATACTATGGATTACTGTTATCTGAAATAAATAATAATTATTATTATTATTACTTATTACTGTTAAGTTTGCTAAGAATAACACAATCGCCCCTGCCATTGATGGCAGGATTCGCCAGTCCAGCAACCAACCTTTACCAAGAAATGGATATTTCTTCAATATTCCTAGGTATAAAATAAAAAATAAATAAGTTGGTTCTCCTGATTAATATAGCGCGTCCGTTTGTCCTTTTTCCGCAACATATACAGGGAGACTGGTGGGTCACTTTCGAAATTCGAGGACGTGATAGTCTGAGATCACACATGAAGAGAAAAAATAATATAAAAAATAAATATTTATCATTTACTTACCACTTAAACTTAACCGAAAGTTAGAAATTTTGTTACGAAACGCATGGTTATATGTATATGTGTAATACGATAGATACATAGCGGGTGGTCGTTTGTGTGTGGCGGGAGCACTACTGTGTGCGTGTTGACTGAGACGGCGGCGCGTCGGGAAAAGTGTAGTGATGTCTCTTTATTTATCTATAGGGAATTCTGGTGAAAAATTAAGTACCTACTTTAATAACATAATTATGATCAGAGTCGAGTACAGAGTGCTCTCCTTCAGTATCTAAAATTTGTCACCAGTCATCCTGTATATCGATTATTATTTTATCGAATTATAAAATTATAATTTTATCGAAAGGTAATGAATTGACCTCTTTTGTATGATTACAACTACATTGGTGTCTTTAAAATTAAGTTATTAAGAATTGTCCGGCGTATAATACTGAATAATATGGCAAGAGCTTGGCTTGACCGTACTTGGTCACATAAATAAATTAAATTAGGAATATGGCTAGCTGTGCAGGGAGAAGCAAACCTTGCAACGAACGAGCTAAAAATAGGATGGGCAGCTAGGTGGCTTAGATCCTGGTGTCGTGAAGGCAAATACCTTCTATATTTATACCTTCTATTCTTCTTATATTCATCTGTAGTTGGTTTAAGTGATAGTTCGATTACAATGCCTATATTATAGAATTTATTTTATTTTATTAAAACTTCTGTGTTTCGTGTTATGTTTTCGGGTTATAGATTCATGTAGAAAAATAACAACAGTGAAGTCTGTGTATATGATGAGTTGTGCATGATTTTAGGGCAATTTCTGATTCATCTGTGCCTGATTCATATGATCAAACCACCATATTTATCAAAAATAAAATAAGTTTTTTTACCTTTCCATCAAGAAAGGCTCGATTTTATTGCTTAATTATGCTGCAAGACACATTATTTAAAAATAAATTATTATTTTTTATTTTACAGACTTTTTTTAGCCGACTCCACAACCATAGGTACCTCCTACTTATACTTTAAGTAACAAACATAACCTCTAATTTTTACGGTCTCCATGGTGCAGTGGTCAACACGCTACTACGCCAATCATGAGGTTTCGGGTTCGATTCCCGCACGGAATATAAAAAAAAGGTTCCGTGTCAGGGTGTTTATCAATATATGTATTTATATTCTTTATTCCTCCTAAGTTCGCTACATGGTATTCCATATCACAAGCTCTGCTTAGTTTGGGGCCATGTGTTATATTAATAAACTAATTTCTTCGCCCTCTTCAATGACTATTTTATTCCATTCTTGTTTAAATACTCTGGTCCCAGTTTGTCATGTTCGTGTTGTGCATCCATAGCTCAATGCACCTACTATACAAGCAATTTGGTTTTGGCATGACATTAGCTCTCACAATTAGCTGTCTTGTGTTTGTTTTTTTTTTGAACAATTTGTACTGTATGTATAACACGGTCAAATTATCTGTGCACCTGGCGTCAATGACGTCATCTTTGCGCGCTGATATGGTTGACAAAAAAAAATGCATCGCTAGAAATGTGAATGAACTACTTTTTATTTTGCTTTACAACAATGGAATTAATTATTTTTGTTCAGAGTTGAATGTTAATGCATTTTAAATGCATAATTTGTGAAGGCCTGTTTTCAATTGTCGAATTAAAGTTAAAGTTATCTGACTCAGCGCAAAAAAAAATGTTTTATGATGTTTTATAATTGTATGAAATACATAAATAAAGTTGTTTTACAATGTTTTATATTTGTAACAATAAACTTGAGACGACCTTAAAGACTGTCGAATATTACTGTATTCATTAGATAACTTTTATCTGACCATTGAAAAATCTGGCCTGAATGAATTAAATAAAACAATAAATCGTGTTAAACAAATAAATCATTTTTAATGAGTGAAAAAATTGTTTAATTATCACTGTCACTATAAACTATTGGTTGAATGCAGTGGGCATCAAATCTTCGACAACAAAGATGCTGATCATACTGAGCAAGAAGGGCGAGCGCGGGGAAATGAAAGTGGTAGAGGGAGGGGCTCCGCATTCCAGCGAGGTGCACAGATAATGTGACCGAGTTGTACCTATTTGTTTTAATTCGTATAATCCTGACTGAAAAAGAGTGCCAAGAGTTTTTTTCCGCCGGCTTTTTTTGTCTCTTGGTCTACTGTAATATCTTATTCAATAACTATCAACACCTTGTTAAAGCCGAAGTACAAAATTGTGACGTCATTAAGCGGCCATTCCATGGTCTTATGATGAATAAAATTTCTCATTTCATTTCCCCCCCCAAATTCTTATTAGGGATATTACCTCTAATTATACCTTTTTTTTCCCTCCCCAGGCCTGGCAGTACCATTCGTAGAGTTGACAGTTGCGCACGCATCGGTGCTAACCATCCTAGCGATCTCATTCGAGCGATACTACGCCATCTGTGAGCCGTTGCGCGCAGGTTACGTCTGCACCAAGACGAGAGCGACGTTGATATGCGCACTGGCATGGTTCTTTGCTGCGTTGTTTACTAGGTAAGTTAAAAAAAAAGTCTTTTGTTTACATCAGTCAGATCTTAATAAAGGTATTTGCGTGTTCTTATAAGTTAAAATGCCTATGTAAAGAGGTTCCAATTTTCTATAAAAAAATAATTAAGCTATTTAAACGTAATTATAGTTTGATGATAAAAAGGGCACATGATTAAATATAGCTTATGATCATCCTAGATAAATTAACATTGTAATAAGAAAGAATTTTTGAAAATTATACAGTACGTTTTTAAATTTATTCAATAGAAAAAAATAAACTGATCAAAAGAAAATCTATTCTCTTTATATTATAAAAATAGCTTAGATCTTGCATTGACAACTATGATCATGGCAATGGTTACAAAAGTATGTTTTTTTTTTATTTATCAAATTTAATAGTATGTAAGGATATCAAAGAATATTACGGAAACTAAACAAAGCCCGAAATTAAAATTAAATAGTATATAAGAACCAAACTTTCTGTGACAGTTTGGTAGCTAAGTGTTACTCAAAACAGCTTGTTGCAGCCTTGTGTCACATCACTCTTATAAACATGAATGAGAGATTTTCTGACAGCTCATTAATAAAACAAAACGGTAAAAAAATGGTACAAAAGGCTTCGATAGATGGCGCTTTACAAAAGGCGAAGTCTTGTCTGTCATATAGACATTTATTCCACACTGCGTTTTTAAAAGTAAAATAAATTAATGGACGTCTGTATCAGAAATTGAACTTATAAATAACCATATACCACTGATACCATTTACTTACATTATAGTATACATACCTAACGCCTTCAGCTTTTTCAAAGTGCCATATACGGGGTGTCCCGCTTACCCTTTCTCGGAGGTATTCTAGTACCCATAAGGATAACAGAAAAAATATAAAAATATAAAAAAAGAAAAAATCAATTTTTTTTTCAAATTTTGTATGAAAGAAAATGTCGAAATTTATTGGTGACATACAAAAATTGACAAATAAATTTCGATTTTTTCATTTTTTCATATTTTTTCTGTAATCCTTATGGGTAATAGAATACCTCCGAGAAGGTATTATATAGGGTAAGTGGGACACCCTGTATAGAGGTATTTTGAACTAATCTTTATGAGCTGTCAGAAAATTCCTCATTGCTAGTGAAGAAACTGGCACTAAAACAGCCACGTATTCGTAAACTTCCAATCCTTTATTTTACAATGACAACGCTTGTAATGTATGCAAGCTAATTTCTCCAGTCATGTTGCTTATTGTAAGTCGGTGACGTTAGATAAGATAACAGTCATCTTATCAAATAGTTACTATTTGCAAGATTCACTTACAAAAATATACAGTGTTCATTTTAATTAGCGCATCACAGGCAGCCTCTCCATATCAATCCCAACACTATTTGTTCTTCGACTTTTTTTAAATTAACAATTTATAATTTCCCATACGAAAAATATTTATTGTCTGTAAGCTGGCGTTACTCTATTGACAATGATGCCACGCACCTCGTATCACGCCACGTACCGCGGGATTGCTGGGTGACGCAGCAAAATACAGAGTAATAAATAACAGAGGAAGCAAAAATTTGTTTGTTTTTCCTTTTTTATGTTATTTATCAAGATTAGTAAAAAGTAGTAGAACAAATGTTGTTGGGATTGATGTGAAAGAGGATTGTGTGAGAGGCTGCCTGCAAGAGGTGTTTTTTAATTAAAATTAACCCTGTATTCATAGCATAAACGGACTCCGTGCTATAGTGGTTGCAGTAGTCGATTGTTCGGCTGCGTCGAAAGAGCTGGGTTCGAGTCCTAGGCGGTCCAGTTTAAGAAACACTGTTTTCTAAGCTTGCGTGGGTCTGGGTGTATACTAAATACCCCCTACTTCTGCTGTGTTGTCTCCGCAACACAAGTTTATACATATGTATAAAAGCTTACTTTGCGGCCATAATTTGCTATGTTACATGTTACATGAGTCAGGGTTAAATCGTTTTCAAACTTTTCTTTTCATATTGCGGTCTTCTTGTGACCGTTGAGATATATATTTTTACAGCTGTTTGCAATAAACTCCCATATATATTTTTACAGCTATCTGCAATATACTCCCAATTTATATTATCAAAGTATATTAGCATTGACGTCATTCTCATAGACACTAGTCTACAGTTCGTTAAGCCTACAAAACCAGGGTAACTAAAGGTCAACGACGTCTCGCTTGTCGCTGCCGCTTGACGCTAGCGCTGATGTCAAACTTAAGCCTTAATTGTTATTAAATTCAGTTTGAAAGTGTAATGTGAATTGACCAGACAGAGAAATGAAAGTCGATGAAAACATTTTCAGCTTATCTACCTGCACGAAACCAATTTAAGTTAAAATAAGCAGTTCATTCCTCTAACTTAATGTTTTCTTTCTCTTCTTCAGATTCTGTTGATGGCCTATAAAATTAATTTACATTCGGAACCGACTAAACAGGGTGGTATCGGGTTTTTTCTGTATAATATTCGGTATTAAACTTTGTAATAACAATAACAATATAATTTTAGGGCGTTCTTTAGATACTTGTGGATACCTGAATTTCAGAAAACGGTTAATGAACCTTTTTTTTATGTAGTTTATTTTGTTATAGTGACTAGATCCTAGAATCAAACCTAAATGAAAGTTTGTGGCAATTAAATTGAATATAGAACACACTGGTTAAGAATGGAGCCACCTTTTCAAAAGTCCTTTGGAACTTACTTACGGAAACACAATATAATGCAGTTATAATATTTCACGGTAGATAGTCGCGAGCCAGGCGGTGAGAGTCAAACTTTTACAAACTTTAAACTTAGAAAGTTAGGTGTGATTTCAAACATATTTTACCCGTAGTCGAAAGGATAAAGTTTAAGATTTGGCCGGACCAACTTACGTTATATATATATTTTTAGTATTATAACTTTTTAAGTGTGTCTTTTGGATAACTGATTAATTACAAATCTACCAATCGCATAAATGACATCTGTAGCCAACAAAAGTTCAAAAGTGGTTTTTCTTAATATACAACAGTACAACTAATTAAATAGCTCCCGACCTAGACTCACACCCAGATTTCCCGCTTCCCGGCAGGGTGTTCTACCAACTAAACTACTGGGTCCCGGCTAACGACTTCGAAGTATAGACCAGTATATTAGTATTGTTTGCTGCCTGTTCTGAATTTCAGTAATTTCGTTTATTTTGTTTTTAACTAAGCGCGCTGACAAATACATAACACAAGAAAAACAAAACTATTACTGGCGGGCTACCTACAAATTTTAACAATGCAGTTGGCATTCTAATTAACAGGATTGAAATTTTGTTTGTTGAATGCATATTATCTTTAAACATTCGACAAATAAATAAAGTGTTGATTTGATTTGTCCTCTCCGAACCCATGTTCTTTTATTAACCGACTTCCAAAACAAGAGGAGGTTCTCAATTCATCTGTATTTTTTTTGTGTTTTTGTTACACGATATTTTGGACAATTATGAATCGATTTTGAAAATTCTTGTATGAAGTATCCTCTCATATGAAGTATCTATGAAGTATCATCGAAATCGGTTGAGTGCTTCAATGAAAAATTTAAATTTTTGAAAGAATATGTATGATTTCAGAGAATGTTTAAGTTGATGACATTAAAACTCAGCCAAAGTTTTAACGTGTAGTCAGTTTTTTTAATGCTCCACATTCATTGATTATTTTCAATCTCATCGTCACTAAACATCAGAATAAATTGAAGTCAAACGTTTTAGTCACCGTTTCAAAAAATTACGTGTTAATAGCAAAGTAGTCAAAATGTTTTATTGTCTATAATCAATTCACATCCCTCATTCACAAAACAATCTACAATCATAAATACGTGCTTTAGCATTTCAAACTTCTTTTGTTGACTATCCATTTAAACGCATAAAATACATTCACTTGAAAGAATTTTTAATACTTCCACTATATTGGAGCGAAGTACTAGTGATAACGTTCATTCAATATTGGTTCCGGGATCAAATAATAGATGGCGCGGATGGCTATAAATTCCCGGCGTGTATGCTGCTATCGATGTAGGTCGCTTTATTCAATATACTCTGTAATGCAATTTGAAACTTAAAATAAATTCTAGAACTATCAGCGAACTGTTTTGTAACTGAATTTATTTTTTCAATGGAAATAAAAGGAGAATAAATTGGAAATACTATTTCATTGCTTTCATTTTATTGTTTTAGTTTACGTAAGAAATTAACGGGTAATAGAGGATACAGGTTTCAATTAAATTACTAATAAATAAGTATGTTGACGAGCGGCATTATAAGGTAAGCGTCCACAGGTTGGTATCGCAAGCATCGTACGTATCGCATTAAACGGATTGTAGTATTACTTGTACAGACAGAGAGTAATACAAGTGCGTCCACTGATCCGCACTGTACGGATCGCAAATTACCTATAATCAGTTTGCTACGATGCGTCCGATCCTTACGATGCGGACATATGGACGCTTACCTTTACAACATATGATTGGTCAGTTTTATACTAGATGGCAGAGCTAAGGTAAAAAGCCGGTGTAGTTTGTGGCCATATTTTATTACTTTGATTATGATGTGTCCCTGAAATGTTTTAACGCCCGATTCGGAACCCATAATACCATCTTCGATCTCTTAAACTTCTGAACTTAAGTTTTTTTTTACCACAATCTCACAATCTCACCTGATAAGCACAGATGAGGTCAAAGCTTAAAGTACACGGGTCTAGGAAATAACTGGCTCTTCATAAAATATTGCCGGAACATATCACCATCGGAGCGGTACGTAATAATGGCGGCAGATTTATATGAATAAATCTGCCGCCTTGGTGGTAGGATCCCTTCTGGGTCCGCCTGGCTAGCGACCACCCTTTATATAAAGTCTGCCGCCAAATGTTACCGCTCCGGCGGTAATGTGTTCCGGCAATATTGTATAAAGAGCCAGTTCCTTCCTAAACCCGTGTGCTTTCATCTTCGACCTCATCGTCACTTACCATCAGGTGAGATTGAGGTCAAACGCGGGTTTAGTCACTTATAAAAAAAAAAAAAAAAATGAAGAATGGTAGCTAGCCAGGCGGACCCTGACGGAATCCTACCACCGCGCGTTTATCCAGGGTCGGTGGTATGGCTATTCTAACCTACTTGGTCAAAAACATACATTACTTATTACTATTAAGTTTGCTAAGAATAACACAATCGCCCCTGCCCGTGGCAGGATTCGCCAGGCTAGCAGATTTTATATGAAAGTTGATCATAGCCAGTCGGACCCTGACAGGACTCTGACATAAAGCGGGGGTCACTACCATAAAGGGGCTATTCTATGGCGACACTACACGGACATAAAACTATTGTATCATGTCATAGGGAAGGAAAAAACTGGTGTCTGAGATACAGGCTCGGCCTAGTTCAGATGCCAGTGCTACTATGCTAGAACAACCAGTACAATTTGTAAAATTTGTAAATTAGTTAATCTAGTTCGTAAGTCAAAAAGTTTTTGTGAATAAATAAAATAAAAGTAGAAGCATCAAGTAGTTAATTTTAAAATTTATTTATCACATACATAATGGTAGTATATAAATAAATAACCATAAGTGCGGACTAAATCGTATTAAGATATTAATTCAATGAAAAGTCTTCCAATGACCGTTAAATTTACAACCTGTTCTTAAATAAATAAACCTGAAAAAGATGAGATCTGTCCTGAGTAATAAAATATACTTAATTATGAATATTTAAAAATATATTGAGTGTTAATACTTCGTCTCTTATAATATAAGATAGAGAGTAAAGAAGTGAAGCAAGTTAGTATATAAAGCGTTTTGTTTCTTTCACACTTTAAAAAAATTAAAGAGTCAAACATATTTTAACAATCATCATCATTATCAGCCAGTAGATGTCCACAGCTGGACATAGGCCTCACCCAAGGTTTTCCACGTCCCACTCGGTTCCACGCCGCCCTCATCCAGCGTTTACAAACGACTTTGACCAAGGTGTCTCCCAGTACGTGGCCGCCACCCGAGAACTTTTCTGCCCCAACGGCCATCTGTTCTGCGCTATCTGCTATGTGCCCTGCAGATTGCCACTTTGCAATCCTTCTGGCTATGTCGGCGACTTTTGGTTCGCCTGCGAATCTCCTCATTCCTGATTCGATCTCGCAGGGAAACTCCGAGCATAGCCCTTTCCATTGCCCGCTGAGCGACTTTAAGCTTGTTAATAAGGCCCATAGTTAGCGACCACGTAACAATACTATTACTAAAATAGGTATATCAAGCCTTTTTGAATAAGATCGTTAATCTTTATCGTTACTTTCCATATTTTATGTAAAAATGCTAATTTTAGAGCTATATTAGGAAATATTCAATCTACAGGATGATACAATTTCAAGTTTTTGAAATAAAAAATGTTTAAACTGCAAATTTAAATGCGAAAAAAGCTTGCCTTTTTAAATAATATTTAAAAAAAAACCCAAGAGACGGTGGTTATAAAAATAAAATAAAAGCATATGTGTTGTGTTTTAAAAGAAAAAAGTTAAATATAACCCTTTGTAATACAAGGTTCGTATAAAATTAAACTATAATGAAATATAGATGTTGTACAGCTATACTTAAATGTTTGATGTGCTTTTGATGTTGTGGTCCTATTTATTATTATAATTTTAAGACTATGCTTTTCGGATAATTGAAAAAATAAATAAAGAAGATTAAGATTTACGTAATTTAGATGTGTACATTTTCTTACAAACTTTTTGAATAATTAAGTGTTCTATTTACTGTCTATTTTGTTCAAAGGGTTATGCTTATTCACGAATATATTATAAATCGATGTTTTTTAACTATTCGTATCTGCGATCTTATAATTTAAAGTTTAAAGTACCTTAATATAAAAATAGTATTTGTTTCATAGACAATATCGCGAATTTTATTTTTTCGTTTGGATTTTGGAAAACTGCTATGGACACCCTTTATATAGAGTTGAGTGGAGGTCCACAAAAGCTATAAGCGGTTTTTGTGTGCTCAGACAGTTTTATTAATAAATTTAGGAATATCAACACAGTTAATCACATAATGCATCAATAAAAAATAGAAGTTCTAATGATGACCTAATTGTTTCTATTTTCTGTTAATTTCATGACACGGAACTTATCTCTTCGTTTTTTTTTTAAATAGAAATAGTATTATTCATCTGAAAACCAAAATACGAAACTATTTTTCTTTCACCGTTATAACTTTGTCACAATAATGGGGGTAAAGAATGCAATTTGGATACTATCAATAAATTAGTGCTTATAAACATATCATGTCACATAATTGCTTAATTTAAGTACCTACTAAAGATTTTTAGCCTATAAAAACGGTACTTACCCTGTTTTGTCTTCAAATTTTTGAAATCATTAAATACAATTCGTCTACGCATGAAAGATTCAGTAAAATTAAATACAAATAAAAAGCTTCTTATTGAAAGCAAAATGTTCAAAAATTTCTCCAATGAACGACAATTAAAATTCAACTTCATTTAAAATCATTGGTTTTCCATCCAAAAATCGTTTCTAGATATTTCCAGTTCGCGAGCACAAGAGTTAAAATATTCGGAAAGCATAGTTAAACATACACTTGTACATTATATCGATGTTATTCAAGCCCATTGAGTTTTATGTATTCCACGCACTATTGTCTTTTATTTTTATTTTTATTCTTATTTCATGTTTCGTGTCTCATTACAATATAGATGTACGTCTTTTGTTTACTTTTGCACGGTGTTCTGGTTTTAAGTGTACATAAATCAGTTTGTGACTCTGTATTTATAAATTTTAATGAGAACTTGAATAAATCTTTACTTTTATGACGAACGAATATAACAACTTGTTATTTAAAATGAAATTTATTCTTCGTTTAATTTTCACTTTTTTTATTTATTTACAACCCCCTGTATATTTTATTTTGTAGATATTGATGTACTCACACTTTCTTTTCGTTTTTAGAATTTCGTTCAAAAACTTATAGTTGATTTCTTTTTGCAGCCCAATCCTGGGAATAGCAGAGCACCATGCAGGAACGAGAGAAGATGGCAGCACGTTCTACCAATGCCTGACACAAGCAGTCACATACTGGCAAATCGCATTTTTTATCATGGTCATCATATTCCTCTACATTCTACCTTTAATAATATTAATAGTTCTATACAGCGTAATTGCCAAAAATCTGATAAGTGCCGCGTCCAAAGTTGTAATGAATAAGACCGTTGACCCGTATAACGTGAGAGCCCGTAAGCAAGTCATATTAATGCTCGGCACTGTAGTTCTCTGTTTCTTTTTATGCCTAATGCCATACAGAATTCTAGCTCTCTGGATTATAGTTACACCTTCAGAGCTATCGCAAGAAATAAGCCCAGAAAAATGGTACAACATACTTTATTTCTCCAGGATAATGCTGTATATAAATTCGGCTATAAATCCTATTTTATATAACTTAATGTCGTCTAAATTTCGTATAGGCTTTTGTAAAGTATGCATTTGTTATAAGAAATCGAAGGAAAGGATTCAGAAGAGAGCTCAGCGCACTGTTACTAATGGTTCAACTACCAGCAGTAGTTTATCCAGAACAACGAATAGTTTAAAGAAACTATTCAGTCACAGAAAAAGTTTGGAAAGAAGCGATATAGAATCGGATAAAAGTAAAGACGTAATCGCAAAACCGAATAACTTACTAGAAAGAATATTTACGAATAAAACGTTTCTTAGACAGCAGTCAGCTCCGGAGTACGAAAATCCGAAAGAAAGCAGCATTTTAAGAATGAAAAGTGATGGGAATATACATGAAAGTATCGATAACATTGAAGAAGATGTCAAACTCCAAGAAATTAACGTTAAAATATACCATTCCAGTAGAAAATTCTCTGAATTTGATCATAACCACTCTTTAAGACGAAGTGTGTTGATAAACAGTGCTAAGTCTAAAAGTGTGGAAACAGAGTCAAGTCATAATTTTGTGTATAAGAAAGTTAAAGTAGATTGTGTTGTTGGATTCCAAAAGTCAGGAGTCGTAAACCATGAACCTCCGGAGAGCTTCGTATGAGGTGTGCAACCTTTTTACTGTTACCTCCGCGAAGTTTTGCTCAAATAAATAAAAAATACGAGTATAACTTTTATATTGAATTTAAGCAGAGCATATGAGAATTTAGAAAAATGTATATTGTATAGAGATGTTCTTTAATATATTTATGAGGTTATTAATGGATAATAAAAGTATTATACGCTAATGTTTTATGTACATATTTAAGCCAGGAAATAGATGTATTTTATTTAAGATACAGGGTGTTTTTGTTGTTGTAACTTAAAGTTTTATTGATTTTGTTTTTAATATTATTTTCTCAGGGTCTTCGAAACAAAAGCATGTCAGCTTCGCTGTACATATAAATAGCATAACTACGATCTATAACTTGTTTTAATTTTTTTAAAGTAATACGAAATCCTTTGAAATATGAAAGTTACTGCTGTAAGCTTGTCTACAAACTACGTGGTTAGCTCTCGCGTCTGCTACACACCCGTACATCGTGCATCATCGTAATCGAAGTTTAGCCATATAGTAAGAGGTTAAGGGGCGATTTCACCGATTTCCTTTTGATCCGAGATTGACAAGTCTCAGATCTGATCAGAAGCTAGTTTTGATCGCGATTTACGTGTCACGGATTTCATGGGCTTCGTTTTCATCTCGTTTCATAAAACTTAGTTTAGTTATGATACTTATGACTAGGAATGAACGAAAGAATGATGCGTTCAAAGTGTTGCAATAAAAAAATGGTTCTTTCTCAAATAACGAAATAAGAAAGTCAGATCATGATATTTTTAAATCTTTTGTTCTAGATGTAAATAATCAAGATATATGTAACTGTTTCGCTTATTACGATATTTATTAAAGACACTGAAATATATTATGTAAATCTTCGCCAAAACCTAGTGCCAAGGCTCTTTTCATTTTAGTTCTAACAGATTTTAACCTTAATAAATAAATCACAAAAATATAAACAATTTTAACCCATAAACAAATACGGGGAAATATAAATTTAATATAATATAATGCCACTTCGAAAAATGCCTTTTTATAAAAATATGCTAGTTACATATGACGCGTTGACAATGACAGCAGTCAGCTCTTAAACTCGTTTTAACACGCTAAACGGCGAAAATCGGACGTTTAGGCGCTAATCCAGATTTAAGCTAATCTAAGATTTATTCATGTCGATGAAAAAGGAACTTGATTGCGGAACTCGTTTTTACATATTATCTGAGTTCAACTCGAATTGATTGCGTTTTAATACATCGGTAAAATTGGGGCTAAGTATTCCATTGACACGACAGTGCAAGCACACAACTGAAATTTTACTAGCGAAATTGCGTCACACGTGCCGTACGCGCGTGCGATCGGACGTTATTGATAGATTGAGTACGTACATACAGTAAGTACTCACAGCCATTTTGTAAAACTGGAGATATATGGCATTAACGTCATTTTGTTTTTTTCATTTGTACATCTGAATGACTAGTACCACTTTATAGGTATTTTGTTTGATTTGTGAATAATTTCCACGATCCCAAGATTTAGCACAGGTTGCGGCCAGGAATGCAACGGAACCTTAGCCAAACAGTAACCCCCCGTTCACACATGGTACGTTTTACTGGATATTTATTTATTTATTTATTTTATTTATTTATTTATTTATCGACACTTATATCTATCCTTACAGGTCATGCCCAATGCGATAGAATAACTAATTTAAACATTTACATTCACAATATGTTTTACCGTTTTTTTTTTTTTTTTTTATAAGTGACTAAACCCGCGTTTGACCTCAATCGCACCTGATGGTAAGTGACGATGAGGTCGAAGATGAAAGCACACGGGTTTAGGAAGGAACTGGCTCTTTATAAAATATTGCCGGAACACATTACCGCCGGAACGGTAACATTTGGCGGCAGACTTTATATAAAGGGTGGTCGCTAGCCAGACGGACCCAGAAGGGATCCTACCACCAAGCGAAACCGTATACGTTTTTTCTTCATCGATGGCGCATGGAGTTGTATGGGGACTTCACATATGGCACAGTATTCAGTATAAGTATTATCGATACAAAAAAGGCATCCAGTAAAACGTATCATGTGTGAACGGGCTGTTAGAGGTTAAGTATTCCATTGACACGATTGTACAAGCACATTAATGAAATTTTACTAGCGAAATTGCGTTACGCGTGCCGTACGCGCGTGCGATACGGTCGTACGGTACGCGCGTAGACACCCGTGACACAGCGTTGGCTCTTAAGGTTTTGCTTTCAAGAATCTTATGACTTTGAAGTGATTTGCTTTATTGTAATGCAATTCGATGTTTCCAAAATTTAGAGGAATGATTATTCATATCTTTTTCTTTTTATTGTATTAAAGCAAATTGTACGTTTCATATTTTTGCTCGATACTTTTTTTATTTGAAAAAGAGGTGTTTTTTAGAGATTTCTCGATATATCTCTTAAACTGCCGGAGCAAACTATATGAAATTTTTCTGAGTGTAAGATATTATATCGTTTTAAAAAGCTGTCAAAAAATATTTTCAATAAAATGTACACAATCGTTACAAGAAGCAAAAACAGGTTTTGAGACTTACGTCCTCTAGTTCCGAGCTTAAAGTGTTAAAACAGAACAGGCAATTCTAACCTTTACGTCCACTGGAAAAGACCTTATATTGATCGTTCATGGGATCGACAACTCAGTGCCGCTCGGTTCGTCGAAGGGGGAACACGTATCACTTTGTCGTCGGCAGTGCTAAGCTTACGTACGATAAAGGATTAAAATTCATAGTACAAATTTATAATGGGAAATAAAAAAAATATATGCTTAGATATTAGGCAGGGATAGCGCGCTAGGCAGGGATAGCGCGCTAGTCCATTTATCGGTTCAAAAACCAATAGTCGGTTTTGAAACTATTTATTTTAAAACATGATAACTAAATTTACGTTGCAAAATGAGGTATTGACTGACGGAGGTCTACTTATAATGGACGGCATGTGAATTTGTATTAAACTGTCGATCGCTACCAGATTATCCTGACCTATGCCTCTGTCGAAAAGAAAGCGATGTTAGTAGGATGTAAATATAAAAATGCGATGAAGACATACATCGCCGTTTTTTATGCAATTCGTGACGATTTAGTCTAGTACGAGATTCAATGTATTTAAATATTATGTATCAATATTACGATATGAAAAAAATAGATTTTATTGCCTTATCAACAATATTTTTCAGAAATAAAAAGTCTTTGGCACAGAGCTTCTCAACAGTGGAGTCGTCATCTGAACTAACTAATTTACTTACGGTTAAAAGGTTAATCTATTTACTTATTTTATACTTTTACTGATATCACTAAATAATATTGTTTTTTTTTTAAATTCGGTGAAGTAAACCGGTTAATAAAGATACAATTAATTTTTTGAAAAATATATTCTTATATTAAATTAATTTTTACACAAAGATTGTAAACGTACCCACAAATAGTTTTATAATGCCTAATAATACCACAGCTCCAATGAGTGAACAAGAAGTATGTGACATAATGATTTTCTCTGATTTATTATGTCACATACTTCTTGTTCACTCATTGGAGATTTAGATTTTTTATATTAGCTCGTTTTTCTAGTTTTGGCTAGTTTTTCTCTGTAGCTTTGATTTAGTTTAGATTATATACGTACTCTATTTGGCAGTGTAAATAATAAAGTTTTTTTTTAATATTTATAATTGTGGTCATTACTATACAGGGTTAATTTTATTAAAATTTTATAAAAGAACTGTTAAAATTAACCCTGTAGATTATTTCATTAGAAATTTTATTTAGTGTTATTTAGTAACTTAAGTCGAAAATAATCTTTCATTCAATAATATTTTATAGCCTTTTTAATTATACAGGGTGGATTTTTTTATTCCACCTGGAGGGAAAGTAGGTACTCTAAATAATAGGGGGTTTGAAAATTTTTGGTGCACCTTCTGTCCGCCATTTAGATTTTTTTTCGATTTAGCGTCGCACTATAAAACTTGTATATTTCGATTGCTGACATACAGACGAGCAAAAAATTTTATATAACATAAGGGTCTAAAACGTCACGTCTTAGAGATAATATGGAAAACAATTTTGCTAAATAATTCCAATTTTTCATATATTTAATCGTTGAAATACCTCTCAGAATGTATCAAATTACCATGAATGTTTGTAGTATTATCTTGCACATTAGTTAAGAGTAAAAATAACTGGTTTTAACACCTACCTATCTAAAACTTGGCAAAGCCGGCGCTGTAGGTACGTACCTAACTATATTATTCTAGTAACTTACAAGAAGTAATGACACAGATTACTAAAGAGTTACAACGTGTAATGATATGATTAAGAGTTTTTTTTTTTGAATTCTTTTACATTTGCTTGTACCTATTCGGAAATGCGGGATAGAGAAAGACGCGTCATTTCAACGCCCTATAATATTTAAGTCTGTCTTTAAATACTTATAGCCCACACGAGAAGAAGAAGATGGGCTTGAGTATACACTTCTACAACACGGTTCCCCATGACATACAGGAACTTACGTAAAAAAGGCAACTATAAAGTGGATGACTTCTTAAATGAAAAGGAGCCATGGGTGTGAAAAAAACGCCCAGCTCTTTGCCAAATGTGAGACTTATATATAAGTGATTATAATGTAAGTTATAAAGTAGATTGTAAAGTGTTTCTGGAGTTTCTTTATCTCCAATTCTTCTCCAGAGTAGACTCCCGCACTTCACACTAAACTAAATAATTAACTAATTAAATTAAATAGTTAAACTAATAGTTTACATACTAGTTAAATAATACTGTTAATATTAGTGAATGTACTATTGTGGAAAAGAGGGGTCCACTAATACAGGTATTTTTATACTTAACAGTGGTCTCCAGCCCGGCTGTGTAAAATTATTTTGTTTTTAAATAAAGATATTTTGTAGGTATTTGTATAAGAGTGCGTACAAATTGCTAGTCCTCCGCTTTCGTACTTTCGTAAAATCCTAAAATATCCTCCGCTTTCGTACATGTTTTTTTTAAGTAGGTACTGAGTCGATTTCATTAAACTTCAATGGGCCACCTCTGACTTATTGTGATCTATCAAATGAAACAAGAATCATACAAATCGATTCATAATTGACCAATTAATCAAGTAACAAACATACACACGATTTGATAACCTCTTCCTTTTGGAAGTCGGTTGAAAAGAACGAGTGCGGCGACGGACCGTGCTTGCGACGAAATACGGAAAAAAACTTACTTATGGTGCGTACAGATTGCTGTAATGGAACTTGTAATGTAACATTCTGCGCACTACACATTACTACATTACTAGTTGCATTACTAGCAATCTGTACGCACCATTAGGATGCCCGTATTGAATGCTGAGTTCGTGCGGAATACACGTACAAATACAGCGAGCGCAGGCATCGGACGCTGGATATTACATTACTAGTTGCATTACTACCAATTTATACGCACCCTAAGAGTGCACAGGTCTGAACTGGAGAAAAAGTTGTTGTGTATTATTTTTACTGACATGTTTCAGGAGAATATTGTAATATTCCCAAGAAATAAATTATTTTTCTTGTCTTTTCTAGTCCTCGCGCTATAGCCTCAATAATTAATACTTACTGGGAATTAAAACTCCCGAACTCCATTAAGAGTAGGTAGTTAAGTATGTACTACATTTTTTTGCTAAAGTAGCTATATCTGCATTCAATAACAATTAGTTATAGATACCTACACAATCTGAATAGCCTCAGAGGCGTTTTGCGCTCTATGAGCAAAATCCATTTTAACGCGTCTAGCCGGCTGGGAGCGCGGTGCGGCGCGGCGGCGTTGCCGGGTTGATATGGCATTGTCAGGTTTCAGATAGGTAGGTGTAGAAACAAGTTATTTTTACTCTCAACTAATGTGCAACATAATACTACAAACATTCATGCTAATTTGATACATTCTGAGAGGTATTTCAACGATTAAATATATGAAAAATTTTAATTATTTAGCAAAATGTTTTCCATATTATCTCTAAAACGTGACGTTTTAGACCCATATGTTATATAACATTTTTTGCTCATCTGTATGTTAGCAATCGAAATATACAAGTTTTATAGTGCGACGCAAAATCTAAAAAAAATCAAAATGGCGGACAGTAGGTGTGCCAGGCTCCATACAAAAATTTTCAAACCCCTTTACTCAAACGAAATATTCCTTTATTTCGGAAAAGAAATAAAAGCCGCATTCAAAGATTTTCGAAAGTTCGCTCGCCCTACCCGAGAATCAAACCGACTAAAATCCGTAAAAAATATTTTATTGCATCGATCGTTAGGGTCAATTGCAAGGATGAAATCTCTCTAGCATACTTGGTTAATTGAATGAAAGGAATACCATGAAATCTTCAATTATTTTAATTACTGGTCAAACGCGGGTTTAGTCAATTATAAAAAAAAAAAAAAAAAAAATTACAAAAAAATGGCAATCGAAAATTTTGTTATCTCTATTATTTAGGGTGTTACCAGACCAATCGATCTATAGTCGATCGAAGTCGAGAACTGATCGTTTTTGGATACCCTGTATATACAAAGTATGTCATCATTATATAAATAATTTTTGCTGATTTTTCACTCTTTGTTTATTTTAGGAATCTGTAGTTTTAGAAAAAACGAGTGTTTGCCCGCGACTTCGTACACGCTTAAACTCAAACTTCCTATTTTCCGTTCCCGTGGGGTTTCCGGGAATTCTTTTCATTATACAAACAGACACTTATTGAGGAACCTTTATACCAAGTATCACATCCGTGCAATCAAAGAATAACATTTTATCATACAAACTAAAACATCATATATTTCCCGTTCCCATGGAAATTTCGGGAATTCCTTTCATAACACAACCAGTCTCTTTTTGAAGAACTCTTATGCCAAGTATCATATCCGTGCACTCAAGGAATAAGATTTTTCATACAAACTAAAAAGTCTAATAATTCCCGTTCCCGTGGGAATTTCGGGAATTCCCTCCTTAGTGCACCTCTACATCCCCTTAAAAATGTATGTTACGAATTCAGCTCTCTACGCCCAGTAGTTAAGGCTGTACGTTGTCTGTCAGTCACTCAGTAACTCAGTCAGTAACGGAACAGTTTTATATATATAAAACTATATTTACAATTATATTTGCGTTAGATGTAAATATGACTGAGTTCTGATAAAAGTTACTACATACAATGCATACGGAAGGTTGAATTCATGCAAAAAATTCATGTTCGTCAAAACTCTCCTTTCTTGTACAAATTATAAATCCGACAAGACTCATCATAATCTCTTATCTTGTCCTAGAATCTATAATTCGATTTTTTAATATAATAAAATAGTTTTTTTTTCAATATTTTTTAATCTAGATTAGGTAAATATTGAGCGTTCCAGATATTGCTTAAATATTTAAATACACTTCTTAAATAGACATAAAAATTTTGGTATTCACACCTACACACTTACAGGCAAACACTTATTAATTATCATAAAAATGTTTGCTTACAGTTTTTTTGAGTTTCAAATATTTTGATTCAATTCTTATTCCAGGTAAAAATAAACAAAAATTCTGATTGGTGTTTCCAAGTCCAAGGTCAAATGCATATCACAAAGAAAACTAAATGTCTCTTACTTATATGGTATGGGGACAATACCATATAGGACGACCAGTTTTGGAAGAAAGAAATGAAACCCAAACTTGTCTCATTTTATACGGAGTGTTTGTTGCCTGAATTGGTGGATCCTCGCTACCCAACAACAAAAAATATTCGAGACCCATCAATAGTAAATGTTTCCACACCTACCTTGTCGACGATCAATATTCACCCATTTGAAGTAAATAATAGTACTGATGACGTTTTATTTCTTCATAGTCAACCAGTTCGACAACGAAGATTGGATTTTTCGGAATTGTAAAAGATTGTTTTTTTTTTCTTTTGTAAAATAAATAATAAATATAAATATATACATTACAGTATTACTACATTATTAAGTTCAAACTCCGTTTTTTTAATATGTTAGTAACTATGTATAAGTAATGCCATTGAATTCAACATAAATATCAGACGTAAATATAACAAATTATTAAAGTCGATCAAATTATAATAAGGGAACAACAATTACAATTAATCACTTTAAAAAAAATACAAAAATATAACACGTTAGGTACTTATAATTAATGAAACACTGACATTCAAACATTTAACATTTTTTCACTAAACAATATTAAGCGATTATAAAAATACTTTTAATAACAGTTGTTGCGACTCCGTAGATTTCTTGTTCCTTAGGTTTGAACGCTGTTGACCTGCGATGGCGCCATTGGCGCGAAATTCAAATCTTAAATGTATAATGACGAGTGTAGCGTGAGGGGCGCGTCAGGGGCGCGCGGAAAAGGGCAGTGCGTTATGAAGTTATATTTTTTGACAGTGCGCTCTTAAACAGTCTATTGAAATATACCTTCACCTAAAAGCTAGGCATACAATTGGGATGTATTCAGAAGCAATATTGCCAAGCAACCTTATATTTTATGAGTAACGAGCGTTTGCCCGCGACTTCGTACACGCATAAACTCAAAAGTGCTATTTTCCCGTGGGAATTCCGGGAATTCCTTCCATTATACAAACAGACACTTATAGAGGAACCTTTATACTAAGTATCACATCCGTGCACTCAAAGAATAAGATTTTATCATACAAACTAAAACATGATTCCCGTTCCCTTTCCATTCCCGTTACCGAGGGAATTTCGGGAATTCCTTTCATAACACAACCAGTCCCTTTTTGAAGAACTTTTATGCCAAGTATCATATCCGTGCACTCAAGGAATAAGATTTTTTTATACAAACTAAAAAGTCCAATAATTCCCGTTTCCGTGGGAATTTCGGGAATTCCTTCCTTAGTGCACCCCTACATCCCCTAAAGAATGTATGTTCCAAATTTCAGCTCTCTACGCCCAGTAGTTAAGTTGTCTGTCAGTCACTCAGTCACTCAGTAACTCAGTAACGGAACAGTTTTATATACATATATTGATTATTTTAAGGTAAGTAATATATTTCATATTTTCCACTTTACTGAATTTTGAGTGTAAGTATATTTCTAAGAATGTTATGATCTCAAACTCTCCTATCATAGTCTGTATTTGATGTCCAACGTGGAATATTCTTGGTTGTTCAATAGGTAAAGCAGTGTTTATACAGCTCATATTTACAGATAATGCTGGGTGAAACAATGTTTTTGTATCAATAGCAGAATTTTAGGCTAATTCATTGCATTATTTCTAAAAGCAAACGATTTAACTTTATTGATAATGATATAATACAGGGTTACTGGTAATATAAAATAGCAATTTTATGTACCTTGAGAATATATCTTGTAGTCCCTAGTTCTAAAATGTTTAACTTAATGAAATATTTTTAGATTTTATTTATTTTAATTTCACTTATTTCTACTAGTATTTTAACTTAACACTTACTTAGGTATGCTTACGAATATATTAAATTAAATTAATATATGACATTCGTTATACATTTGATTTACGAAAGAAATCTCTTTGGGACAGAACAGTAAATATTTTTTGGTCACTTTTATAAATCACATTTCCCCTTCAAAGAGATTCTTTGAAGACAAAGGACTATTTGATCCTTTGTATGAAGCCAAAGAAATGTAGATATCTTAATAGCTGTAACGTACAAAGAAATATAAATGTAAGGGTAAGTGTTAATAAATAATTGTTATTTATACGAGAAATTAAGTAACTTTGGAAACTAGTGAATAAATATATGTTATGGACCAAATGATAAATTAGGCATTATCACTATGTAAAATGCCCAATATTAGAGAGCAAGATGGTAATAATTATTTAAATTGATCGGACATTATACATATTGCCCATCAACTTTTAGGCATTGTATTATTAACATATTAAATTAGTATTTTTTAATTTTGATTATTTCTTAAAATAAACAAAATATAAAACAGTTTAAATAATCAGTTTTATTACTTGGATTAATTAACAAGGACTTGAAATTTTTTTGGTTGGCAATTAGCGCTAGAGTTCTGTATAAAACCAATTCAGCTTTATTATTAAATTGCCCAGTTGTCATGTAGCAATATAATAATGACCGTGCAATGTGGGAAATAATGAAGTTCATACATACATACATAACGTCACGCCTGTATCCCTAATGGGGTAGGCAGAACACCAGACGCTATGGTTTCACGTTTGACTTTGAAGGTATTGTGATGATGGAGAGAGACTTGCACTGATAGGGGGTCAGCCTATCGCCCACGAAAACGTCAATAAAACCTCCGTCCCTTAACTGACTTTTACAGTATGTCCGGGAAGAGAAGCAGCTGGCATATTCTATGTTTTTCTTTCGCTCCCAGTCCAGCATGGAAGGTATGAAGTTCAATGAAGTTGAGATAGTTATTAATAGAGCTAGACATTATTCATAATTATTAATAATGCCCGCATTAATCACCTGGTCCATAACATTTATTCATTCACACCACATCCATCAGCACACCTTTTTTCAATGATCCTACTGCAGGGCCACGGGTCTCTTACCTGGGTGACGTAATGGTAAAACGGTAGGAGGAGGAATGAATTTTCAGAGGGCAGAAATGGCTACGAACTCCAACAAGTACTGTATAAAAGTACAAGTACCAACTGTTTTGTGTGCTCTCCGAAGCACGGAAGTCGTTGTTCAATAGTACCTTACTTGTATGATAGAAATTAGATATCCAAAAAGTAAACTTAATGCATAAAAAAGAATATCAGCCCCTTTAGGATTAGAATAGATCCTGTTACCAAACCCTCGTAAAAAAGACAGGGTTGCATATATACATACATAACTTCACGCCTTTATCCCTTAAGGGGTAGGCAGAACTGAAGAGGATATAAACCATGTGATGTCACGTTTGACTTTGTAGGCATTATAATGATGGACGAGACTATTGCAGTGACAGGGGGTCAGCCTATCGCCCAACTGGCACATTCCATGTTTTTCCTTTGCTCCCAGTCCAGCATTGTTACTTTGTTATAAATAGATAATTAGTATTGATATTAAATATAAATTATCTGACCATGATAGGCCATGAAGCATTAAGTTTATAACCAGGTTTGTATTTTACACTTAAAGGACTTAACAAATTTATGTGAAATAACACGTTTAATTTTAGTATGGACGTCTGGTCAGCACCTGTGCCAAATAAAATAGTTGTGGAATACCATTATGAAAATACTTAAAATAACTGTTAATTTAATTGTTTGTTACTTTTCGTGTACATTAAGAAAAACTACTTGAATCGACAAAGACCGCAAGTGACTGACGACGCCATTTTCAAGTCATATTTTCACTGACATTCGTATATTTTTGATTGCTGCCTGGACGTGAAAGATGATTTCAAAAAAACTAGAAAAACAAAGTATATTTATAAAATATTGTATATTTTTGATAGATAAGTAGTAGCAGTGGTGAAATGTCACTTCCGTACATTATGTTGACCTTTCAGGAGCATCTCTCATTAACCGATTATAACTTTTTGTTATAAAAGTCGTATGCTTCGAAGCAATAATATATTTTTAAGTTTTGTTATTTTTTAATACACTCTAAGAACAAAAGACAAATCTCTAAGGGTTTGGAAATTTTATTGATATCTAGATTGAGTACGTACATACAGTAAGTACTTACAGCCATTTTGTAAAACTGTGGAGATATATGGCAATAACGTCATTTTGTTTTTTCATTTGTACACCTAAATTACTGATTCAACTTTAAATTTGGTATTTTTGTTTAATTTGTGAATAATTTCCACGATCCTATGATTTGGCACAGGTTGCGGTCAGGAATGCATCCTGGAACCAAAGGAATGGAACCTTTCACATACATACAAGGGATCACATGAAAGTACGGGAGATAGCTGGTGTGTGTATAAGAAAAGAAGTTAAATTATAGATTCTTCTTAATTCAAAATTATGATGATAATTATGGAGACTAACACGGCAATGGTTATTTATTTGCTTATATATTTTTTTGTGTAGAATATTTTCTGCCTAAAGTTATCATGCAAGCAGAGTCATTCTTATAAACATATTGTTTATGCATACCACACAAAGGACTTAATTTCTTTGTGTAAACACCAAAAAGAGTCAAATTAAAAATTCTATGAATTTGCGAATAAACCGTTTCATCTGACAATGTGTCCCTTTGAGTCACAGCACACAATTGAATATTATATCATGTGTTTCCTGAAAAAACAATTTTATGAAAGTGGAATATAAGAACATTAAAAATTACTTTTATTTAGCTACGAGTAGCGCTAAGAATATATCAATGTTGGTTTCAGTTAAGGAGCGATTTAAAAATGAATAGTAAAGGAAGATTATTGACGAATTGCTAGTAGGTATCTTATTTATACAGGATTAATTTTAATTAGTTAATCACCTCTTGCATCCAGCCTCTCCACATTAATTCCAACAACATTTGTTCTACAACTTTTTAAAATTAATAGTTTTTTAAATTTTAGTTTTCCCATACAATTTTTTTTATAGCCTCTGTTTAGAGGCGTAACTCTAATTACTCTGAGCCTAGGTATGCCACGCACCTTGCGCAGTAAAATATCGCTTTATAATCATAATAGGTACTTCTTGAAAAATGTAGAGTAAGGAGCAAAAATTGTTTTTGTTTTTAGTTTTTTTGTTACTTGTCAAGATTTGTAAAAAGTCGAAGAAGTTGAAGTAGAGAGTTTGCCCGCAAGAGGTAACGCACTTATTAAAATTAACGCTGTATATCGCCGCTCCGGCGCCCACGAGTACAGCCAGTTCCTTGAGCCCCGGCTAGATGGTTTAAAAGAAGTCTTCAAAACAAGGTGACTTTGCTGTTTTACAACGGTGTAAGACAGCTGTTCGCAACCAAATTCCGCTTGACAGCAAGTTGGGGACGTGGTTTAGCGCGATCTTGGTTGGCGTCCTTGGTTGGAACACCGTTTTCAACAGTGTGGAGGAAACTCGGCGTTGGTTGTTAACAAAAGTCACTTTGGTTCGAATCTTGCTTTAAACAGTCTAGTCGAGGCTTTACTAAGCCCGTGTGCTTTCATCTTCACTTACATGTGTAATCCTACTAATATTATAATTGTGAAAGTGAGGATGAATAAAAGTAGTCTACTAAGTAAATATGGCTAAGTCATTTATAAATCTTCTTGCGTGATTTAATCGACGAACAGCGACATCTATCGAATAAAAGCAAACAAAACTTTTGTATATTATAAATGTGAAAGTTTGGATGGATGTATGCATGTTTGTTCCTCTATGAAGGCAAAACGGCTCAATGGATTTGGATGAAATTTGGCATAGTGATAGTTTAAAGTCTCGATATTCCCGCGGAATTTTATATGGCGCGGGTAAAACCACGGGAAACAGCTAGTTAAAATATAAAACTTTCAGATAACCGAAACCCGGATAAATTACAAACCAATACAAAGAATTTCAGGAAGCATAAGTTACGAATACTAAGGTTAAATCAATAAATTAATATTATTTAGTATGTACCAAAGTATAGACTTACTTACTCACATACTTTTCGTACACAGTGCATGCAAAGATCTTATAGAATACTTTAACTAACATCTCACATTAATCGATCAAAGCCTATCACTTGTTTTAAATTTAATTTGGAAAACTTCTATTTATCCCATTGCGATTAAATAAATGTTTAAATTTTTGTTTAAATGGTAATTTCTTCTGTATTTCAATTCAAAATTATAACTATCTTAGACATAACATAGTTTACCACCTAACTTTGTTTACCGCATGAGAATTGCTTCCTCCGCGCGCAATATGAGAGCCCTCTTCGACTTCAACCTCACCTGATGGTAAGCGAAGATGAGGTTGAAGATGACAGCACACGGGCCTGGGAAAGAACTGGCTCTTTATAAAATATTGCCGGAACATTATTATCGCCAGAGCCGACCCTAAAAGGAATAAATACATAATGAAAGAAATCGACCTTTTATTTTTATAGTTTACTATTTTGTCGATAAGTTTTAAGGCAACAAAGTGTATTTATTATTATATTATATTTATTTATTTACTTGAGTCACACAATTTTGTGTAAATGTTAGTTTTACACAAAATTTTAAAACAAAACGTTAGTTTTGTCACTGTCTTTACAAGTTGCTTAAATCAATATTTGTATTTGAAGTTTAACACGGACTGTGTATAATTAGAAAACACCATGTATCTTAAATATTTTATGTTGGTATTATGATACTTCTATAAAATGTTGTATTTAAGAAAAGACATGTAAATGGTGGTTACAAAAATAAATTAAGAATAAAATATATTTAATTATGTTTAATATATTTATGATGGGATTTAATATTGAATACAATGGTCGAAAATAATGTTATAATTTCCAAGATGTTTTATAAAATAAAATAATAATTTTGTCGTGTTTGCTTTAAATTATAACTGTATAATTTTGGTGTTTTTACAAACGTTGGTACTAAAATGTCAGGATTGAGAGTTTCAAAAAAATAATCAAAATCTCCATCTGTTTCTAAGTCTACGAGTGTAGCATTCAGCATTAACCATCCTTATAACATTACAAATGCAAAAAATAGTATTTCTGGTTGTTTGTTAACTTTCACGCAAACTTTACAATACTATTGATTGAATCAGGCGTTACTTTGCGGAAATTCATGACAACTACTTTAACAAAGTTACCTTGCTAACTCCGCGACTTGTACTTGCACTAGTGATGCAGGATTTTCGTGCGTTGGTTCACCGCCCTCCCTCCCTCAAACAAGAAGCAAGAAATGCAATGAACACGCACTTGGAATACTGTTACCCACGCCACTAGCTATCTCCGACACGTGTTTCGCTTCAACCAGAAGCATCTTCAGGGAGCAACGACTAAAGTTCGGTGGTGGTGGAAAGTCCTGCATCACTAGTGCAAGTACAAGTCGCGGAATTAGCAAGGTAACTTTGTTAAAGTAGCTTACAATACTATATGATATTCTAAGTCAGACATTGCTCATACATGATATTTTAAATGTAAGAATAACCATTGGATTGAATATTGAAACTCTTTGGTACCTACTAAGTATTTAATTCATACAGGAAATAATTGAAATTAAGCACATTACAACATGATAATTACAATTAGTCAACAAATAAATATTAGTTCGTTTTTTCTTTTTTTTTCCAACCTTTAACCATTGTATCGTTTTAGTGCAGTAAAAAAATCCCCGTGTGATATGATGACAGTCAGAAGAAGGTAAAGACATCCATAATTAACTATTTTATAACCCAACTACGGCGAAGCAAAAAGGATTTATGATTTTGACCTGTATACAGGGTGACTGGTGGGTCACTTTTGAAATTCAAGGACGTGATAGTTTGAAATCATACGTGAAAAGAAAAAATATAATAAAAAATACATATTAATTATTTGCTGAGTAAACTTAAGCGAAAAATAAATAATTTATTACGAAACGCATGGTTACGCTAGCGTTTGCAGCGATCCGGGTGCCAAGTCACGTGCCGCGATCGACTCAGTTGTATGTAAAGTAAATAGTAACATAGTAGTATTTCATCATCATCATGCAGGGCTATGAGTCTCTCCTCTTGGTGACAAGGAGGTTTAGGCCATAATCCACCAAGCTGGTCCGGTGCTGGTTGGTGGATGTCAGATATTTCAGGGCGCCGAAATGGCTTCTGACAAACCCTAACGACTACTGTATACAAGTATACAGCACCCGGGACCGACTGCTTAACGTGCCCTCCGAAGCACGGAAGTCGTCGTGAGAAATGAATGGTCGGCGTTCACCCATCCTAATGCCGGCCGCGCTGAGCGCGCTTAACTTGCGATATATCTTGATATGCACAGTAACCACGGCGCCACGACGTCTTCAGTAGTATTTACCTATAGGGTATTCCAGTCAAAAATTAAGTACCTACTCTTATTACATAATTATGATCAGAATCGAGTACAGAGTGCTCTCCTTCAGTATCTAATATTTGTCACCAGTCACCCTGTATATGTATGTGGGTATGGATGTTCATATGTTCCCTCATAACTTCTAAACTAATTATCACAATTGGACAAGTGTCGTAGGAAGCGTCTTGATTGTCCACTGGTCATAAGCTACATGGCGTCACGTTAAATGATTACAGCGCACTCTAGGGGACTTAAAGTAAATCAAAAAATCTTGACAGTTTCGTGTTGGGTATCAAATGAAATAGCTTTGTAAGCACAGCTCAAATATGTAACTACTATTACTCCAAAATAAGTGAAAAAAAAGTTTAAAAACGTACTTTTTAGAGTGTTGTAGTAGTCGGGTTTTAGTTTTTAAACTTTTTTTAATCAGTGTCAACAACATGTGGAACTGACTGCCTTCGTCAGTTTTAAAGTCATGTTTCTTTCACGCTTCGATTGAATAGATTTCTCGCGGATGGACGTGAACCTACCACGTATCCACTTTCCACGAGGTGACATGGAAGACTTACATCACATATTTTTCTTCCTCATACTTACGGGAAGCAGCAATATCTTTAAAAACTGTCGCTAAGTTTGATCAGCTGATAGGACTAAAGGGTGCTTAAAAACTATACCTAGATAACTACTAATACAGGGTTGATTTTTAGTCACCAGCCAAATTTAAATGTTAGTTTTTTGGATACGATATAAACGCACCTGCATATTTATTTTAGCGTCGCTCAGTATAAAAAAGTAGAAATATAGAACGAAAAACTTTTTAGAAAATAGTCGCTACACAAGATGTTTTGAAGTAGCGCGTAGTCATCTTTATTTTAATGGTTTGATGGATATAAAATAAAATCTAACACTATTCAATTCAGTTGTTGATAAAACTAACTTTAACTGCTAGTATCATGTGATGGTATTCCATCACACTCTTTATACCGCGTCAATAGACACGAAATAAAGAAATAAAGAGTTAAAGTCAAGATGGTATTAACACTACAAGCGATGTACGACGTAAAAATCTGACGCAAGTTTTATTCCTCTACAGCGCAGACGGTGAGAGGATGCGTTCTGACAGCTGTCAAAATCATAGCATTTCTGTACATTTAAATCGGAAATGGACTGTGTTCAGTTGACGAGCGATCAGGCCGGAATGTATTAATCCACCGTCTATGTACATATAGGTATATACTTAGTTATTAAGTTAGTTTACTTCTAGCCAATCAGAATGATTTGTTTTTAATGTTATAATGCAATGTTATCAACGCCTTGCAGGCCGACAATCCTTTTGTCTCATGACCATTGTGTTTAAAAAGTCAAATGTTTTTACGTTTTAAATATGAAAAAAACTCCAACTTAGAAAATGCTACTATAAACTATACTTATTTTATACCCAGAAGCATTCCGGGATAAGATTTATTTGAACATTATAAAATGCAAAATAAAGCTATCAATATATTCGTTTGATTGCAATGTTTAATCTGAACTGAGATCTATAAACTTCTGTAAAGAAAAAGCTGCAAAATATTGCGGATGGGGCTACGTCGGCATATAACGAAACATCCCATATCTTTACTAATATATAAAGCTGAAGAGTTTGTTTGTTTGAACGCGCTAATCTCAGAAATTACAAGTGGGGTTTGAAAATTTCTTTTTGCATTTGATGGCCCAACTCTTAAGGAAGGTTATAAGCTATATGTTATCCCGAAATTCCTACGGGATCAAAAGTTACGCCGGTAAAACCGCGCGCGGTGGCTAGTACCAAATAATTTCGGTGGTCAACGTCCAGGCCCCGGTAGCTAAGTTGAAAGAATGCCCGCCCGGATTGCGGGAGATCCCAGCCGGGATCGATTTTATTTGTTACTTACCTATTTTTATCTATAAAATTATATACTTAATTATTATAAAATACAAAATAAAGGTTTTAAAATATTTATCTATACTAATATAATAATGCTTTAGAGTTTGTTTTGGACTTGAAAAATCTTTGCATTAGATATCCCGGAAGGAAGGTATATTTTATCGATATAATAAAAATAAAGCCATGTAGCTGTATGCATACATAATAATAATAATAATCATAAAAGCGGTTTTGCTCGAGACTGCCCGAATCGTTCGCCGGTTTCTGTCTCTCTTGCCCTGATCCCCGACCGACTGGTCCGATTGTCGGGTCTTTTCCTCCGAAAGGCGTGTAGCTGTAAGCATACATATAAATAATAATAAATCATTTATTTCAGGAAGTATTAATATGTTGTCACTAGATCCATTGACATATAGAAATTATTGTTATATGCCATTGGATCTAGATCTAGAGGACACGCCTGCTTTTATTTTCACCAACTAAACCTAACAACCATCTCAAAAAATACGACTTTACACAGAAAAATAGCACTCAAATTAGTAAGTTAATCTATTTGAGAGTCTAAGAGATTAATTGCCCTACAGTGGGCTCAATAAGAATGTGTTGATATAAGAAATGAAAAATTTCAGTCTTAAACAGGCATCGATATAAAGAACAGCAAAGAACATAAATAGATATCTAAACAGTTTGCTCAGAAATTCCAAAGATCTTTCAGTGGATTCCAATATTACCTATACACCTATATTTCATCCTCGATCTCAGCTTTAAAACACTACAATGTAAGAGTGTTTTCATAACAATCAAAACTCAGATTCCGATTTGTGTGTGAAAGATTATGATCCACTATTAGACGTGTACTCAAAATTGTTAAGTATATTGCAAAATATAAAGGAAAAAAAATCCCCAGACAATCACACCAACTACATGGCCCCAAAGTAAGCATAGCTTGTGTTATGGGATACCATATAGCGAACTAGGGGGGAACCTAGAATATAAATACATAAATAGATAAACACCCAGACACGGAACATTTTTTTTTTCTGGTTCCGTGCGGGGATCGAACCCGCAACCACTGGCGTCTGAGGCAGATAGGTTAACCCCATATAGGTTTTGTTTTCTTTCTCGTTTTGTTGAATGTGAAGATTTCTGGGTAATCATTTTAAGTTGAAAAATACAGGGCTTTTTTAAGTCACCAGCTAAATTTAAATGTTTTTTTTTTATTAGATATAAACGTACCTGCATATTTCTTTTAGTATCGCTCTATAAAAAAAAAATCAAGATATGGCTCCACAAACTTTTTTACAAATAGTAGATAGCTATTGAAGAACTCAACTACTACGACGCGGCTTTTCATTGATAATACTACGATGAAGTTACTACAAGATGTTTTGTAGTAGCGCGTAGTGTTCTTTATTTTCATAGTATTCAATCATAATTTAGACTGACCATGCTTTAGTTTTTATGTCAGTGACCATATTAATTTCCTTGTAAAAATATACATCCCATGGCCGTTGACTAAAAAACAACACTGTATATCTGTCAGCCCCGTCGCCAAGTAACGATACTGTTCAAAAACAACATCCCCTTTTGTTTTGTGCAAAAAAATTAGTTTGAAAAGTAATATTTGTTACTATTTACTAACTTTCCACCTTTAAAGTACAAAAATACTTTTCGCCATGCTTATCTTCCGTGAACGAAATACACAACCATAAATTCCACAAGTCAACAAAAGCACGAAGTCAATAAACAACAAAACATATTTCAAATACAATTTAACTACAAACTGACTTATGAAGCTAAAAATAGCTAAAATCAACTGAAAATTCAAAGTGAACCAAAGTTTACTATCTGTTCATGCCCTGATATAAAATTGCATAACGAAATATGAACTCTACTGCACGGGGCTTTGACCTTTAAAACTGGTTAAGAGTGAGTTGGATTCGAATATGAATAGTTCCGTACTGTGCGTCCACACTGTTACTGCTCATCATCATCATCACAACTCCGTGTAATGAGCCCACTGCAGGGCTATGAGTCTCTCCTCTGGGTGATGATTGGTGCTGGTTGGTGGATGTCAGATATTTCAGGGTGCCGAAATGGCTTCTGACAAACCCTAACGACTACTGTATACAAGTATACAGCACCCGGGACCGACTGCTTAACGTGCCCTCCGAAGCACGGAAGTCGTCGTGAGAAATGAATGGTCGGCGGTCACCCATCGTAATACCGGCTATTACTGCTGAAACTATAGAAATAAAACTCCTAGAGAGTCTTAGAATGAGAGGAGTTGGATACATTCGTACGAAAGGGACCTAAACGTACAAATAAGTGACCCCGCTAATCCTGACAGTGCGTGAACTCTCTCAGACTACACTGAGTAAACACCTTCTTAGAACACTAACTAAAAAAAAAAAATTGGTCTTGAAATTAGCTACAGCCAATGGTTTGCATTTGTAGCTACAGTATTTGTAGCTTGTATGACACAGTAATTAAATAAACATTTACTTACTGCCGTCGATTGCGGTAAGAAACTGCCCTGGTATGGGAGCCGGGAGATTGTGTATTTTTATTTCTATTTTCATGAATTTGTTATTATAATGGCAAGTGTATTTATCACTCAAATTTCAACTGTCTATCACAGTTCGAGAGATACAGCCTGCAGAGCTATTCTCCCAAAAAAAACAGCGTCGAGTTGATCAACGCATAAGTATCAGACAAGCCTACGTAAACAAATTCATAGAACACGACACCAGTGCTCGTCGCTGATGACGGCGTGAGTAAGAATGTTTGACAAATTTCTTTATTATTTTAGCAAAATACAGGGTTCATATGTGGTCACCGGCCAAAGTTTTTTTTACACAATAGGTATCATTTATAGAAACCATTATTTTTTTACAAAGAAATAAATATATCTGCTTACATATTAAGCAAATCATGGTCACTCTAAATAACCATTAAAAAAAAAATAACCGCGCTACTGCAAAACATCTTGTAGTACTACGTCGTAGTATTATCAATGAAATGCCGCTTCGTAGTAGGTATGTTCATCAACAACAATTATTTTTTAAAAGTTTGTGGTTTCATATTTCTACTTTTTTGTAATGAGCGACGCTAAAATAAATATGCAAGTATGTTTATATTGTATCAAAAAAACTAACATTTAAATTTGGCTGGTGACTACAAATCAACCCTGTATATAATTATTTTTGGTATTCTGCTAAATGTAACATCTGTGAGCTCGACGACGAAATCTTTGCCACCACAGCTTTTTTCAGTTTCGCGAATAGCCCTTCTGGTGACAAACGGACAAGGGAGTCTTAATAAAAGGGTTCTGTTTTACCTTTTAAGTATGAAACCTTAAAATGCACCCGCACCCGACTGTGTAAAAGTTAGATATTGTGTTTAGCGTGTGCAACATCGGTATTATGTGATGGATAATATAATGTTATGACACATAGGGTGTTCTTTTAACATTATTTTACAGGTAACAGCTCGTACCGTGTTAAGAGGAATCGATAGTTAAGCGTTAGCGAAAGTTAAGCGTTTTTGGATACTGTATTTATAGCAAGCTAACAGTTAAAACATCAATTTAGTGACATCACGATATTTATTATGGTTTTATCCAATAGAGGAGTGACAAAAGAGGAAACTCTTTCTAAAAATATATCAGGAGTGCGATTGGAGAACGATTTCATTCAAATGTTTCACATCTGTTGTTTCACAACACAATGACGCAATTGGAGGGTGCTATGAAATAATCATGTGTCTATGGCAACATAGCTCTCAAATTGGTGTACCAATTGGAGACCGGATATTACCTAAATCTTTTCTGTCCATGTGGTACCCTGTTGCTTTTTCTGGTGAAAACAAAGCATTATTTTAAAAGAAATTAAAACTAGTAACAGAACTTCAGCTTTTATGAAAGTGAAGAATTCATTAACATTTGTATATTTAGTTTAAGTTTTATGTAGGGTCTTGTAACTTATGGTTTCCAGCTACTTGTAAAATATTCTTAGCCAATATTGAAGCTAATCATTACAAATCTTCTCATTTAAATTTGATTTACTTAAAATTTTCTCATTCAATAAGTAAATACGGTGTTTTCATTTTTTTCTAGTTTTAGTAATTGGCCCTACTGGGGTGCAGATTTGTAATCAATAAATAAGTACTTGTTTTTTTAATCAATAAATAAGAAAAATCGTGATATTTAACAGCCAAAACCAAGTTGTATTAGCCTTGTGCAAGCCAGACCAAAATCTAGTCTGTAGTTCCGAAGATTACTCCCATCATACAGAAGAGATTTGACTTTAAACATTTATACTTCAAAGACTTTTCGGAAAAAGGAGTCCTAAGGACCAACTTGGTAGTTGGACTCCTAAATATTAATAGTCTAAAGCCAAATAGGGCCACGTTAAGCATTCGGTCTCAGGTTCCAAATACATGTATGAAGAGGTCGTAAGGTTATGTCAGAATACACAAACTAAATATTCTGACATGCACCAGCACTGGGCTAGGTAAATAGCCTACACCCCCCTATCGACCAGGAGAAACTCAAGATCCTGCAGTGGGTCTTAATAGGAGGTCTACACACATACACACAGAAATGTTTGCATATCTCTGTTCGGGACTATTGGGGAGAGACATACCTGTTTCACTTCCTCCACGTTCATTGATCATTTCATAGGTATACTATCACCGGTTACGGGTACTTTTTTACAAGAAGTTTTATAATGATTGAATAGGGACAGACAGATGAAGGACACGATACGCAGTGGCACTATTGTTGACGTCAGATCATTCACACGAATAATCTAATATCTCGTAAACTAGGTTAGTACGCCATCACTCGCGCATTTCACTTAACTCCGGCTGGTAGTAAAAATCAAGAACAGATTACCAATATCAATAAAGTTATTTAAGTATATAGCAATTTCGATTTTATATGGTATTTGTGTCTCATATTTATATCAGTACATGGCACCATGGAATCTTCTAGGCTTTTCGTTTTTTTTTATCGTTAGCTTAATCCATATTTAACTTCAATCTCATCTGTGGGGCTAGCATATCTTATTCAACAACTAGTTAAAGCCGAAGTATACGATGACGCCCTCAAATGCTCTGTATGGAATTTATGATGAATAAAACTTTTGAATTTTGTTTTTTTTTTAATTTCATATGACGCCTAATATCTTAAAAATTGTAATAGTCATTGTTAGATAGGTTGTGCCAATAAATGATTTTTTGTTTAAAATGCACTAACGGGCTTGGTACCTACATAAAAAAAAAAATAACAAACTTCGTCGAAAATTTTAGTAGTATTATT
The DNA here is from genome assembly GCA_944452665.1 of Stenoptilia bipunctidactyla. Classification (NCBI taxonomy): domain Eukaryota; kingdom Metazoa; phylum Arthropoda; class Insecta; order Lepidoptera; family Pterophoridae; genus Stenoptilia; species Stenoptilia bipunctidactyla. The sequence continues at coordinate 2,024,640 of OX101744.1, read as the reverse complement.
CCAAATGTCTTAATCTACATTGACATTCAAGAAAGTTTCTAATGCCCTGAACAACTGACTGCAAATTTTATTAAATATACGAAAACTTTGAGACGCTTATCCACTCTATCCTATGATCTGAAAGAAAGTGATTATACGAAGGTGTTACATGGCATACCACAAGAAACCTATTCACTCGGCACATGACAGATTCGACTATAGTGATCGGGAAAACCAGGCGCAGGCAGTTCGTTTCACACGTAAGGGAGAGAAGCCTACTCTTCTCTCCCTTAGGTATGAAGAATAACCCAGTGATAGGCTGCGTTTCTACCAGAAATGAGTAAGGCTTTGTTGCTATATTTTACCCTCCCAAAACCTTGGCTCCTTAATTGTGTCGATGGCCAGTGTGAGGTCCTCAATATGCATCGATACCCATACTTGCACAGCACCTATCTCAAATACTCAAATAAATATCAAAAAAATAAATGGCAAGCGTGTTACTAGACCGACAATGACCCCAAAAATGTGCTTAAAGAATTTTTTGTCCGTCTGTTTGTTCAGGCATCACGCAAAAACTACCGATTACCTACAAAATTTCCCAAATTATATACACGCTATAACTTTAATCTTGCATTTTTATTATGTAGGTGCGATCAATTTATAAAACATTTTATATCGCAAATGCGCTTTGTTTATATTTTTACAATTGACTAACTAAACACGAAAACACCCGAGTCAACAACATGAAACATAATTTTCGTTGGACCATTTTCGAGCTCTAGTTACTCTTCCATGTTTTTTTCGTTCGCTGATCAATCCAGGGATAATTAAATTTATTGACTAAAGGTGGGTTTCAATAACGAATCTCAATCAATCTAATTTTTTTTCATACATAAACAAATCTAGATTTTGGTTGTCATGACAAAGCCCATAGTGTGCCCAATCCCAACTTTTAAGTGTTTACAAAGAAGGATTTTGGATAAAGATATTGAAACCCACCATGAGAGCTTTGATTAGATATCGTTTATGAACCAAAATATTATAAAAATCCCATCCTTTCACACCAAGTCGGGGAACCTAGAATATAAAATATATGTAGAACACCCAAACCTAGATATTGTTATATCTTTATACGGGGGTTGACCCCACGACCTGTAGTCTGGTTGTCTGAGGATTTTAATTTTTAATTTGTCTATCATCAATTGATAAATAACTATCTTTTCACAGTAGTAACATAAACTCAAAGGAAACAGTTGAATCTCTAATAAGCTGCATAAAAACCGTAAGACCGCCGCAAAGCAAGTGCCACCCAATATTGAATATCTATACTGATATAATAAAGCTGAAGAGTTTGTTTTTTTTCTTTGTTTGTTTGAACGCGCTAATCTCAGAAACTACTAAACTAAAACCGCGCGCGGTGGCTAGTCTCAAATAAAAACAGTAATTTAACAAAACTTCGAAGTCAAAAGTCAAAGTCCAAGTCAAAAGAATCTTTATTTCGTAAGTATTTAAATACATTTGAAATAAGTCACAATTTCGGACAAGAATCTGTGTCAAAGCTCAAGTGGTTCCTTACTCATTTGCTAAATCAATATGGCGCGCTTTCCCAGTTTCGGAAGCCCGCTGTGTAACGACAAAAAGCTCGTAGTTTCGCGAAAACGGTAATATCGTGTTTCTAAGCTCAATTTTCTCGGTTAAGCTCTTTGCGAAAGATTTTGCGGGAATTTTGTTTATTGGTCGCTTGCCTGTCGGGTTTGTGAAGAATGATGTATTGAGCTATACTGTGTTATGTTTTTTGGAGATTATTTTATCCTATCTTGGCATGTTTGACCCAATTTATATAACGATAAACAAACATTTACATAATACAGTATAAAAATATTAATATTTAAATAAAAATAATAAATAATACCTAATATGACTTAACTAAATAATTAAAATAAAATTACTACAAGATTATCAAATTAAAGGTTAACTAAATATAAATAGTAATAATAATAATTATTTATAAAAAAAGTAAATACTACAAATATATATTGACTTAATAATAAAATCAGTAAAAATAATAATACAATTAATTAAATTAATCTAGCCACAATATTTAATTAACAACTCTCACTTGTACTTTTGTTTGATCGCGAATGAAAGGTTTTGATTTTTATTTAAAATCCAAGATTAAGTAAAAACCAAGGGAATCCTACTCTTTCATTGCCATACCTAAACTAGGTTCATAATTTTACATGTTACTATTATATAAACTCCAATCATTGTAACTCTGTACCTACTACCTGCATTATTATGGAAAACAATAAATAAATAAAATTTAAAATTTATAATTTTTGACGACCACTTTGGCGTTGGGGTAAACCTATCTGCCTCAGACGCCAGTGGTTGCGGGTTCGATCCCCGCACGGAACAAGAAAAAAAAAATGTTCCGTGTCTGGGTGTTTATCTATTTATGTATTTATATTCTAGGTTCCCCCCTAGTTCGCTATATGGTATCCCATAACACAAGCTATGCTTACTATGGGGCCATGTAGTTGGTGTGATTGTCTGGGGATTTTATTTATTATTTATTTTATTTAAATTTCTTAAAATTTTCTTTTTGGCAAATTATTGAGACATCGCCCACCATTGGTGCCAACCACCTAACAATAAATTCGTATTGTAGAAACTAAATTAGTACATATAAATACAAATAAAAATCTTCATAACTAAACGGGATAAAATTAGATTTACCATATTTTATTTTCTTACCTATCTTAAGTGTGAGAATGTACAATCTGTAACGTCTGAAAATGTACCCGGGGGACTGGGTGGTATACATAATTCTGTTGCAGACTGTACCTAAGTACCTAATAACTTTCCTCTAGTTTATCTTCATCTCCATACCACAAACAATGTATCTTACAAGCAGAAGAGATGGCTTTATACAGGGTTGCTTATTAGTCAGCTGACCATTTTTTTTTAACAATAAGTATCATTTATAGAAAATATTTCTGCAAAAAAAGGTTTGTAGGTTTTTACAAGGAAATTCGCTAACCGATTTAGCAAAGCATGATCACTCTAAGTTATGCATGAATACCATTAAAAAAAAAATAATAATAAAAAATTTGAAAAACCCACGACGCGACGGTTAAAAAGTAATTTAAAAAGAATAAAATTTTATTTATTTTGTTTTTTATTTCAAACTTTTTAAAGAGCATAATATAGGTACCATACATAACATTACACAACACCTCGTTCCTCATTACCTATTTTTAAGAACATTATACCAATCAAATCCAAAGCGATAATTGAAAACGGCATTCAAATCGGACCAATGGTTTGCAAAAAAATATTTACTGCAGCGCCCCCTTGTGAGTTGTTACCGTAACACCTATCTCAGAACATGCGCTAATCAAATCCAAAGCGATCACTGAAAACAGCATTTAAATCGGACCAATGGTTATGCAGATAAACGGTAACATTGGCTTTTCGAACAAATGTTTACTGCAGCGCCCCCTGGTGAGTTGTTACCGCTACACCTATCTAAGAACATGCACCAATCAAATCCATAGCGATTACTGAAAACCGCATTAAAATCGGACCAGTGGTTCTGGAGATAAATGGTAACATTGGTTTGCACAAACACCCTCTCACCCCAAACGCATATACCGTCTCCGTTCCGTCGTGGGTAATAAAGACGACTACGCGCTACTACAAAACATCTTGTAGTACTACGTCGTAATATTATAAATGAAATGCTGCGTCGTAGCAGGTGTGTCCACCAACAGCGTCTATTTTTAACAAAGCTTGTAGTGCCATATTTTTATAATTTTCTACTTAGCGATAATAAAATATGCAGGGACGTTTATATCGTGTCAAAGAAAAAGAAATATTTAAATTTGGCTGGAGACTAAAAAACACCCTGTATGCCGAGATTCAAAATGAATTCAAAGCATAAGGTAATCTAAGAAATACAGAAAGGAAATAAAACAATTAGTTTATTCATTTGAGGTTTTAATTGAGATTCAATGACACATACCCTAACTAAGTGTAACTTATCTGATTGGATGACCGGCTGGTGTAGTGGCAACATACATTGCCTTCTATGCCAGAGGTCCTGGGTTCGAATCCCGGCGGCGGCGGATATTTGTGTGATGAACACAGATATTAGCCGTCAAGTCATGGATGTTTATACGTTTATTTAAGTTTATTCTAATAAAAAATATGTATTTATTCAATATGTATATTTATGAATCAAACGAACTTACCTTGTGAAGTTTGATTCCAATTATGCGAGGGTCTCCACCGAAGACGATTTAAAGTTAACATGCAGCAGTACGACGTCTGATGCTATCTAGTCACACTTTTAGAGCTGTTAGACAGAGAAAGAAAAAATAAATCTATCCCTGTCTCGCTCTTTACCTGCCGGCCTGCGCCTGCACCCTAAACTCATATTTAAGAGAAGCTAGTTTTTCGTGTTATAGGAACAGTAATTTTATTTTATATTGGGGTACCTATAGGGAGGGTGGGACGATATAATCGTCTTCGGTGGAGACCCTCGCATAATTGGAATCAAACTTCACAAGGTAAGTTCGTTTGATTCATAATTATACTTCGGGTCTCCACCGAAGACGATTTAAAGTTAACATGCAGATGTTTAGAGCCATGAAATGTGATATAAAATAAAATTTTAACATAACTTATGTATTAAGTACTTTCCATCATGATAGATCATCATGAGAATCGAAAAGAAAATAATTTCTTAGTGAAAAAACTAATGCTAACAATACGCTCGCTTGTTGAATGTTGAGTTAATAATATAAAAACGTTAACAATTGATTCCGTAAAAATAGTTTTAGCAAAATGATTTTCATTCACCTGAATAACTTCCCTACATTAATACACCCTGCAGCCTTGCGAACCACTTCAAGACTAACGCCCGACTTGTGAGCAGCCGGGGTGGCAGGTCCACGGGTACTGTGAGATCCGAAACCAGAAATATCAATACCGCTATCTTGTAAAATTTTCTTTACCCAGTGTCCTAAGCTTTGAGAGTTTATTGCGTTATGTGGCTTACGTAAACCTATAAATAGAAATTCCTGAGATTTCGTCTTTTTTTTTTTTTTAAATGTTCTGTATGTATTTCAAGTGCCGGGCAAACACTAAGATTTTCTTTTATATAGGGTAATCTTTAAAGTGGTTGCCAAGATCCCGGTCTAGAGTTTTTTTATAAGTTCCTCTATTTTCATTATAATGAAATCATCTTGGAATGAAATATTATTAATTTTAATTAAGCTCAAAGTTGCATCCTTTGAGCCGATGCAATGGCCAATAAGGTATTAGTTTTAAATGATAACATCGGTAAAGAAACCTTACCATAGGGATAATGATTGGACAGATAATTTAATACATGATTAGTGTCCCACGTAAAATTGTATTCAGGATTAGGTGGGTTTAGCCGATATACCCCTTTTAGGAATCGATTAACGCATTCATTCAATGTGATTTCAGTACCTAAATAATAGATAATGTCGATCTATGTGTATTAAGGCTAGAGTAGCTGACCCCTTTTTCAAATTTATCTGTTAAATATGAAATTACATATCTATAGTTTACATTAAATAAATCTAAGTTCTTATCTTTACAATATAGCTACCATGACTTGATCGAGCTGCAATATTGATGTAATGTTTTAGTGGCGAACGAAGCCATAACTTTGTCTAAGGATTCTTCTGGTATGTTTCGTTTTATCATTGATTCTCTGATAATTTGTCGGCCACCAGAGTAAGAATTTAGTGAAGTGGATGACAAGTTCTGAAAGGAGAATTTAATAAGTATTTTTCGGGCCCAAAGTAAAGTTTTTCTGAAACAATCAGTTTTGACCATAGAGGGTACCACGGCTGCCTTGGCCAGTATGATACTATTACGATACCTGTAGCTTTATCCACTTTATTATTATTATTTTTTTTTTTTTTTTAACTTTCGTTATGAGACTCTCAGTCTACTCTAGACTGTGACATAATGCTGAGCTGTGGCCTTTTCGGCAAATTAGTATTTAAGGTTGAAAAACTGTATTTTTGTGTATTCCGTAGTAATATTTTTGTACCCTTTTTTTTTTTTTTTTGCCGAATAAATGTTTTTCATTTCATTTCATTTCAGACTGAACGGAGGGAATGCATAGAAGTTTATGTTTTTCAATAACAATAACCTCAGCATATGGATCAGGCTTCTATGACGCATATTTAGGGCACTTAAAATTTTGGGAACTTACAAAGAGATCAAACTTATGTATAACTTAAGCAGTTTTAAATATTCGAACACAGTTTAAGAAATCTCCCATTTCGAATTATTAATTAATCAACCGAAAGCCATAGTCAGCAGTTTTATTATAACGAGACCCTATGTAAGAAGCAAACATAAATATGTGTATATCTTCATACCACTGCCAAATTGTACGCTATAATTCGCTGAGGTGTGGGTATTGAATACCACCCATCCTGTTAATGTAACAAATTGCTGTGGTATTACCAATTCTTTGTAAAACATTGCAATGTGTCAAATGAACGGCAAATATTTTAGCTTTACGAATTAAACAATAAGCTGAATCAATATATCAGTCCACCACCTAAAATCGTCTTCTCAGTCTTTAATTTCATATATTTACCATAATCATCTGAATAATTTAATGCTACAAATTTCTCCCGTTTGAATGATGCGGTACATATATATAACCATCCATAACTAAACGCGGGCCAAGCTGACATCAGTAATCCTATGTATTCTGCAAAATATCTGATTGTACGTACAGTCACGTGTTTAGATTTACGCATATCGCAACTTATCTGTTTGTGTTAAGGTACAAATTCCAATGAAAATATATACATCTTACTGGACGTGACTGTACAAATATCTTTTTGTCTTATTTCTTCAGTTTTTTTTTTTTTTTTTTTTTTTATACGTTGCTTTTTTTCATTTCGTAAGGACAAAGCATATTAGACGTATTAACTATGAAACCTAAACACTTTTGGAAAAAAACACTTTTGGAAAATTTATGACAAAATCTGACGATCTAGCATGTCCTTAGTTGCTGTAACGTTTACTTTACAACTATGATAAGTAATATCTATACACAAAAAATCGGTCACTGATAAAAAACCAAATGTTCGTAAATATTGTAAAACAGGTTTTAATATTTATATTTTATAAATATTGTATGTGAAAACAAAGGGCGATTTGCAAAGGCCAAACGAGAGGACGTTAAACTCGTAGAATTGTGATTTCCAGTGGAATCGCAACAGTCTCCTATGTGATTTATCTATAGATATTAAAAAATAGGCATCCTGAATACCTAATGTAGCCATGTAATAGCTATCAAGTAATTTAAGTGCTGTTCGATAATCTTCCATCTTGAAAGTTTAATATTATGGGGTTTCTACATGGTATACAGTGCGAAATGAACTTTGAATGTAATAAATCTGAAATACATTTATCAGTAATCATAATTTGTGTTTCTGAGTTACATACATTAACAGGATAGACAGACGGTCGAGGTTCGCACTTGAAAGGTATTTTATATCCTTTAATGTGGCTTAATATAAATAAATCATCTGTTAAGTTATACCAATCCTTATAAAAGTATCTCAAGCGACCGGCTATAGGTACCAGCACATCGAGATTTATCGCCCCCTGGATTGATGACGCCCGTGACTAGTCGACTGGCGCCCTATCGGAGCTGGTTGACTGTTCCTTGGCAGCGCCCTTGCGCGAGGTGCAGGAGCTGACCGTGGCATCCCCCTCGAGTTTAAAGCACCTCTATGAGCTCCTAACGTAGTTGTTTTATATAACGGTCACTGGACTTGTTATATAAAACAAACGTCCTATCCTTCATCATCATATCCTTACAATATAAAAAAAAGATATATATAAAAATCTCTAAGCTAGTTCTTGATATGGCTTTAGCGGATTCTATATGCTCTGATAATTCTGCACCGAATAAGTATGCATCTATATATTTTTTACCATCTTTTTCATGTCTTTATTTAAAGTTCTGACAGTGGCGTATCTACGAGCGGTGGATTCTCTGTAATGCGAAACGCAAATTAGTCTTCCACGTCATTCAGTGTTTTGATAATTATTTGTGGGACAATACTTTTGGGATCGAGGGTCCAATTCAGAACTTGAGCAATAGCTACAAGACTACTTGCTAATTGATTCTGTTTGTTCTGACTAAATAAGTCTCATAGATCACTCTCCAATAATGCTGCTTTAATCTCCATGTTAAGTTTTGGTGCTCTCATATTTAGGCAATTTTCAAGAAGTAAGTACCTACCTTTTAACCAACTCGGATTTTATTTCCTTATTTAGTCCATTAGTCAATAGATGAGACCACCTCGAAGCAATGTTTTTATGAATGTTGGGTCCATAATTATTTTGATGCGAAGGATCTTCCCCCAGTAATGTCAATACCACCTCAAGGTCCAGTTGCGGTGGCAGAGCGGGCTCACTGGGGTTACTTAGGCTTTCATTCGGTACCGATTATAATATTTTATATAAAACATGTCTTTTTTTGTGCAATTGAAAAAAAAAAAATAATGTTTGCTAATTTACGTAATTTTTGTCTCTGATTTTATATTTCTCTCACTATTGAAGTGAATATAGTTACAAATGGCATTTGAATGGAAGTATACCTCGCATTTAAATGGGAGTATACCTACGGGTAGGTAAATAATGCACAAAATCACACTATTGAAGCGTATTCACTTGTTGTCACTTATTCATTATCATAATTAAGACGACTGACGTCATTGACCTGTCCTATTGAAGGTAAAAAGGTGACAGTCACACATTATTGAAATGGTGAAGGTATACCAAATTCAGTAGGTGGATATATTTTGCTCTCACACTATTGAAGTGGAGTTTGGAACAAGAATATTTTAAATACACATGTAACAAAATAACTAGTTTTCACATTTTGATTATTTTGATATTCATTTTCATAATTAAGACGACTGACTCAAAAGGTACTACCTATTGAAGGTAGAAAAGGTGACGGTCACACATTATTGAAATGGTGAAGCTTACGCCAAAAGTATATTTCGCTCTCACACTATGAAGTGGAGTATGTAACAAGAACCTTTTTATATGGATAATTATCAAAACAGCTAGTTGAACATTTTGGCTTTGAGGGTAGGTTTAAGCCATTTTTAAAGAAAGTAACAAAGAATAAAAACTAAATCAGTATTTTACCTTTGACGGTAGACTGATATTTTAACTTTCTCATAATTATTATTTGTACAGCAATTTTAACCATTCTCTTTGAAACAAATAAAAATAAAATAAGTAAGTAACGTTACGATAACTTACCAGGCGTTTCATCATTATTTAAACTTGATGGGTCTGTCAAATCACTTTCTGTGTAGACACCGAAAATTTCCAATTTTGCATCTTTTTAACTTTTCGTTCCAGGTTTTTCATCTTTTTGAGAACTGTTTCAATATCATCTGATTTTTAACTACGAAAAAAAGATGTGACTTCGATAACACAAAAACGCGTAATGGGTTTAGGGTGCAGGCGCAGGCCGGCAGGTAAAGAGCGAGACAGGGATAGATTTATTTTTTCTTTCTCTGTCTAACAGCTCTAAAAGTGTGACTAGATAGCATCAGACGTCGTACTGCTGCATGTTAACTTTAAATCGTCTTCGGTGGAGACCCGAAGTATAATTATATATTTCTTAAGTATATCAGTTATCTAGTATCCATAACACAAGTTCTTTAACAGGTTCCCTGTCCCATGAATCATATATGATCAAATTAAGAGTCAAATTCCTGCCTATATTTGAAATGGACGTAGCAAGACAAGACACATTTTTAGTATCGGGACGTGTGGAGTATAGTATCTAGATTAGAAAAACGAAAAAAACTGCGTGATTTATAAAATTATTGTTTATATTTGGGGAGACAAATAAATGAAAAAAATGTATGAAATCCTGTTTTATTTGGAATAATGTAATTAGAAATAATCAAAGAAACAAAAACAATAATTTGAAAATAAAAATAAGAAAAGGCAGAAATTACTTCTTGTTTTATGTGCATCATTGTAACATGGTAAACAATAGCTTTTTTGGTACTCCAAGCACTCTGTGTTTACTTGTTTCGTTTGGAGTAGATTTCCCTCCTGCTTTTTTTGACATAACAAGAACAAACAACAATTAAAAAACAATTACTTTTATTCAAATATATAAGACAATCGTCGTTTTATAAATCAATGCCATTATATTGCATGAATCATATATGATAAATTGAACGCTCATAGTAAGATTGTGACTTGTCACTTTCATGTATCATATATGATTCAATATTTTATTTTCATTTTAGCGCAAAAAATAATACAAAAGTACTTTCAAAACTAAAAACTACCCACCGGAAATACATTTCAACAATTTACTTTGAAAAAAGAGTCGGCCATATACGATGTAAAAAATTATTTGTATGGAGACAGGAAACCTGTTAAGAAACTTAATTTGGGCTAGATAATGTTGTGTGAGTGTCAGAAATATTTATATTTATTTATTTATATCAAGGTGTCTTAAAATATAAACGTTTTCTTTGTGATTGTTATTCATGTAATACGATCTTTAAATTTCTATGTTCTATGTAGTTTGTAAATTATTTCATAATGCATTGATTTTGTTTTCTTTGTAAAGAGAGCGCTTACCGTCCGACCGTCGTCGGTTGACGGCATGGTTAGTTTTTACAAGACTAAAAACCGGTCGATGGTGGTCGACGTGTAAAACGTTAGATGTGTAAACAAAACATCACCAAATAATTTCAAACAATACGATTATCGCTATCAAGTTAATTCAACGTATATCTTTAAAAAGTATATATTTTTGAAAATTATATTTCAACACACTTGCTCGTAAAGTGAGCCTTATTCTATTGAATTTAGTACTATAAACGGGGCTATAAGTCACGTGTGCATAATATATTATACCCTAGTGCATAATATAATGTATCCTACAAAGTTGAATTGTACCTTAGTGCAAATTACATGCGAGTAAGCAGAGCATATTTTATTGATCCGGGTTATACATTATTACTATATTATGTAACAAGTGAGCTAAGTTGCTAATTACAGTCAAGGCTTTGATTTGAGCCCGAGCCGCAAGCGAGGGCTTAATAATGTGGCGTTGATTGTCTTTTAAATCGCGCATAAACTGAAATAAAGAAAATTATGTATACTTGTTTTAAGGTTGTTAAAATGTTCTCAAATAAGGAAAGTGGTTTCCTATAATATACATACGTATGAGTGATTTCATTAGTGGCGTAATAGTATATAATGTATAACCCGGATCAATAAAATATGCTCTGTTTACTCGCATGTAATTTGCACTAAGGTACAATTCAACTTTGTAGGATTCATTAAATTATGCACTAGGGTATAATATATTATGCACACGTGACTTATAGCCCAGTTTATAGTTCTAAATTCAATAGAATAAGGCTCACTTTACGAGCAAGTGTGATGAAATATAATTTCTTTACTTTTTTTTTCTGAACTTTAGTTGCATTTTTTAATCACCTTTATTTTTTTCACAGTCCAATCCTCGGCGTAGCTACCTTCACCTACGAGCAGTATGAAGATGGCACCGAGGTCCCCGTCTGCCTGACCCAAGCTGACACCTTCTGGTCCGCTCTCTTCTTCATCCTCACCATCGCCATCTTCTTCATCATCCCGCTCGGAGTCCTGCTCGTCCTCTACAGCGTCATCGCCAAGAATTTGATGGAAAACCCTATCATTATCGCCCAAAACACCAAAAATACTGCTAACACTGGTAACGTTATCAGGTACAGAAAGCAAGTCATCTTGATGCTCGGCACTGTCGTTTTGTCTTTCTTTGTCTGTCTTCTTCCATTCAAAGCATTAACGTTATGGATCATTGTATTCCCCCCCGAGACAATAATGTCATTAGGTATAGACGGTTATTACATATTATTATATTTTTGTAGAGTTATGCTGTATCTAAATTCAGCAATAAATCCGATTTTGTACAATTTAATGTCTTCAAAGTTTAGAGAAGGCTTCATGAAGTTGTTGAACATTAATAAGTTACTTAAGTGTAGTAGGAGTTTAAGAGAGAACATGCAAAGGAGAGACACGTTTAACACGACAACTTCAACTGGATTCTCGAGTAGTCAGCACACTTCAGACTCTTTTTGGAGAAGATATAGTAATAGGACTTCTTCTCAAAAGAATGTTGTAAATAGAGAGAGCAAGAAGTTAAAAGAAGTTAAAGACGTAGGTGAACCAAATGTGCATTTACTAAGAGTTGGTGAGATAGTGAATGTAGAAAATACTAGAAGGAATAGCATGAGGATTATTGCTGATATGAACGAAGAACAGACGCAAGTAGAGGTACACAATAATGCTAATGAAGATTTAGGTTTAATTGAGTCCAATGCCAATGAAAACAATAAACAAATACAAATATTAAACTTAGATGTTAAGACTAATAATGTTTATTCTATAACATTAGATGTTTCTGATAATAATGATAGCAGAAATAAGTTTGTGTGCGTACCAGCTGTAGACAGAGACAAACAGATAATTGTATACGATTATGCAGGCAAAGAGAGTTTTGTATAAAAATATTGTAGCAAATAATAGTTATACATATAATAGTGAAAATGTTTATACCTATTTATAACTGTGTGAAAGTGTATTTTTATATTTTTTGCTAATAGTTCACGAATAGTATTTATTGCCGAAATTATTAATTATCAACTTGAGTTTCCTAAAAAATGCCTTTTATTGTTAGCAATATATTTTAATATTCAGAAAAATCTAAATGTTTGTGGGTAATAGGACTATTTACTACAATATGATGGACTCGTCTTTGAATTCGCAGAGCGGGTTGGTGCTTTATATGCCATAAAAAAAATATTAATCTGACTTAAGAAATCGTCGGTATTAGCCAGTTTTGACAATTTCTAAAACTTGAACGATTATTGATTAAGTTTTAGTTTGATTTTAATAAGACACCTAAAATATTAGAGAATTCAAAGTCGACTATCGCCTGATAGTCAAAGTTCGACCTTTTCTTCGACCAGGCAGGAGACGCCCACTGCTGGACAAAAACCTCCACGGTCCCGCGCCGCCCTCATCCTGCGTTTTCCAGCAGGGTTATTCGCGTAACTAAATTAACAGCGCTGTGCTCGACGATGAACTCGTCCACAAGATGACAAAGATTTTGACGCCGAGCTCACAGATTTCACATTTAGCAGAATAATAAAACCTAAAGAAAATTGTCAAACAGTTCGATGAATATCAGTTTTACTCAGGCCGTCATCAGCGACAAGCACTGGTGTCGTGTTATCTATGTGAATACATATTATTTCACTCGTCGCTGTTGTTTAGGAGAACTAGCCATTCTATCGGGGTGCCTGAATACTGCGACTCCCATCCTATCGAATATCGTATTGCAAATGTACAAACATTTCATCATCATCATCACAACTCTTTGTAATGAGCCCACTGCAGGGCATAAGTCTCTCCCCTGGGTGAAGAGGAGGTATAGGTCATAATCCACCATGCTGGCCCAGTGCTGGGTGGTGGATGCCAGAATTTTCAGGGCGCAAGATGGCTTCTGACAAACCCTAACGATTACTGTATACAATTATACAGCACCCGGGACCGACTGCTTAACGTGCCCTCCGAAGCACGGAAGTCGTCGTGAGAAATGAATGGTCGGCGGTCACCCATCCAAGTATCGACCACGCCGAACGTTGCTTAACCTGTGATATCGTATGATACACACAGTAAACACGGCGCCACGACGACTTCGAAAACATTACAACATTTGACTGCATTATAATATAGAAACAATGATGCATACATCTTCATAATACAAGGAGAATACACTCTCTTATACAATACGACATGGTAACCCCACTGCATGTTATACAACTATAAAAATAATATACATTTTGGTGCATATTGGTAATTGCGCCAAATAAATAATCGCAATGGCAAAATATGATAAAATTCTTAATTGTTATACAGAATGTAAGAACCAATATATAGATTTATAAAAATAAATACATTTAAAGTCACGAAAGATCTTCGTTTTATATATTTATGAAAATGTACAATCTAAATTAGCTTTTATCACATTTAATTTAGACTGCTTCTTGTTCAGTACCAACGAATTGACAATAAATAGCTTTGAAACATCTAGAAATAATTCAGTGTACATTATAATGTATAAATCGCGATGTTACATATCAAAATAATCTGAAACAGAAACATATACCCGACTATCAACAGTTAGTGGCATTTTCATTATTTCGTTATATGGATGGATTTTGTTATAGTCTGTTTTATGATAATTGCTGTCATGAGTTACCAGTAGATAAAACGTATTTTACTAAGCTACGGAAAGCTTTACTAAGCTAAATACTAACAGAACTATTTCTTGTTGATTGTATTAAATTAAAGTCAAATTAATCAACGAATAAAACTCACAATATTTTATATGTATATTTATACAGGGTTGTTTTTTGGTCACCTGCCAAATTTAAGTTTGTATGTTAGTTTCTTTGATACGATATAAACTTACCTGCATATTTATTTTAGTATAGCTCACTACAAAAAAATGAAGATATGGCATCACAAACTTTTATGCAAATAGTCGCTGTTGATGAACATAGCTACTACGACGCGGCATTTCCTTGCTAATACTACGACGTAGTACTACAAAATGTGTGAAGTAGCGCATAGTCATCTGTATTTGAATGGATATTTAGAGTGACCATGCCTTGGTTAATATGTTAGCGGATAAATTAATTTCCTTGTAAAAAAATAAATACTTATTTCTTGCAAAAATCGTTTTTATAAATGATACTTATTGTGTTAAAAAAATTTGGCCGGTGACTACAAATCAAACCTGTATATATTTATGTATGTAAGTATGTATTTATTCATTAGTAGTATATTTATAATATCTTAGTGCAGGTATTTTATTTAAGTATTTTATTATTTGAATATTATTTTTGTTACGCACGCACTGATTTTGTTTCGATGTTCCAGTCACAGGTGAGCTGGTAGAAATTTCTCTCAGAAATAAGCTTTACCTTTGTACAATTTTCTTTAAGTACCTAACATTGTATCTTTTAAATATTTGTACATGGATAATTAAATAAATGATTGTTTTTGGTATGACACTCGTATACCCTGAATTATACGATTTCGATTAATCTTGGTTTGAGTTTCAAACCTTATTGTATTTTGAGTATTCTAAGAACAAATTAAGGAAACGAGTTCTGTATTAGTTCGAATTAAGTTGTTATCCATCAATTTCCATTAACTAGAATATTAAAAGAAACTTCCTCCTTCTATACGCTGTAGTTGCAGTGTATATTATTATGTATTCTGTATTGCAAGAAAATTGTATTGTATTGTTATACAAAACTATGACCTACAATGGCAATGGGAGTTAATAACGAACATACCATTACTAGTCAAATAAAAAAAACCTCAGAGAGTGTAACTTTTTGATTGGTCAATTTTGAATTCTAGATTCTATCCCACCAACATGATTGCTGTTTTACTTTGCGCTATTTTATTTCTATTCTATTTTAACTGAATTAACTCCTTACTGTCAGTTCGTCGGATGGAACTAACAATAAATAAAGAAATATGTGGCTTTTTAAAGTATTTATATTAAGTGAATGGTGAGTATAATTAGTTGTATATTAAATTTTAAAGAATGTATGGAATGCGTTATAATAATGCAATATGTTGATGAAATAAACGTATACAAAGTATGACTATTTTTATTTTGAACAAACCTTTCTTTTGTTACATATTTGAAAAGTTTTGTTTGTGTTTTGGTTAAACTCAGTCGTATTACAACTACACTGGGATAGGTACTATCGCCCAACTGAATCATGACCCACCATAAGCTCATTTTGGCAAACAGTCTAAATGCTAGCAGGTCAAAATTCGCTTGAAGATCGGTTTCCATGGTGACGAACTTGTTATCATTTCATTCAACACTGACATTCACTGAGTACAGGGGCCTTACTCCCGACGCGATCGAGAATCAAATCAACTCGATCTCAAGGATATTCGCACTCCCGAAACCGATACTAGCGCCGAATCGAGCGGTGGCTCAAATTGTATCATAGATTTGGTCATTTGTTACAAGCTATAAACAGTTATATTCGATGCTGATTAGTTACAATTTAAGCCACCACTCGATTCGGCGCTAGTATCGGTTTCGAAATGCTTGAGATCGAGTTCATTTGATTCTCGATCGCGTCGGAAGTAAGGCCCCTGAATTCGTACAGTGACTAAAAAGTCCTAAGTGCATTAAATATGCTATAGACCTTACAAGATTAACAGGTTCAAATGAATTATCAGGAAAATGGGTCTTGATTCAGTTGGTTTGATATTACCGATTAAAACGTATGATTGGAGCTGAAGTGTAGGGTATTTTTCGGTCAAATATCCCTTCAACCAGGAACCCTTTGTAATACAGGCAAGTACATAACACTTTCGCAACAATAGCTGACGTTTTACTTTAGGATCTACCAGGTATTGTGTGAAAATAAAGATAAGAACATGAACTGGAATTCTGCGCTTCGGAAATGAGAATTCATAATAGCACTTCTTGGAGGCGAGATTCTGCCTACATTCATCCCAACACCATTTGTTCTACGACTTTTTACAAATCTTGATAAATAACACAAAAAAGGAAAATAAAAAAAAAGGAAAAATTTCTTCCATGCTGGACTGGGAGCGAAAGAAAAACATAGAATGTGTCAGCTGCTTCTCTTCCCGGGCATACTGTAAAAGTCAGTTAAGGGACGAAAGTTTTATTGGAGTTTTGCAGGCGATAGGCTGACCCTCTGTCACTGCATTAGTCTCTCCAACATAATAATACCTCAAAATTTGTCAGATGGTTTTATAGCCTCTGGTGTTCTGCCTACCCTGTTAGGGATACAGGCGTGAAGTTATGTATGTATGTAAAAGGAAAATAAAATATTTTTTGCACCTTTGAAAAAATTTAAAAATATGTAGTCATCACGCTATACGTTTTTTATACGTTTTCTATATTTTGCTTACGCAAGGTGCGTGGCATATACCTACGCTCATGGCACACCTAAAGTAAATAGCGTTTAGGTATTATTTGGTGGTAGGCAAGTGTTATTTTTCAGTACTTACAATTTTAGGTATTTTATACAAAATGACTTATTTTAGTACAAAAGCATCTTACAGGCTGGTAATACATTATTTTATTATTACAATAACTTTATTTTCAGTGGTGTAGCTAACTGTAAACATTGACATAGCCGGCAGATAAATAAAATATGGCGGAAAGCCTTTAAAAACTATCGATTTAAAAGTCGTAGAACAAATGTTGTTGGGATTGATGTGGAGTGGCTGCCTGCAAAACGTGAAGCGTTAATTTAAATTAGGTAACACTGTACTTACAGCAATTACCATGTTAAGCAATGTAGGTTTCAATAAATTCCCCAAGTGATACACAAACTACGTGACCTCAAAAAGCTCGTATCATGGAAACTACACAGAATAACTAAGTGTATTCTAGAAGAAGACAACATACATACATACATAACTTCACGCTTGTATCCCTTACGGGGAAGACAGAACACCAGAGGCTATGAAACCATCTGAAGTCTCGTTTGATAAATTTAGAGGTATTACAATGATGGAGAGATACTATTGCAGTGACGGGGGTCAGCCTATCGCCCGCAAAACTATCAATAAAACCCCCGTCCCTTAACTTACTTTTACGATATGCCCGGGAAGAGAAGCAGCTGTACACAGTAATGCTAATGAAGATTTAGGTTTAATTGAGTCCAATGCCAATGAAAACAATAAACAAATACAAATATTAAACTTAGATGTGAAGACTAATAATGTTTATTCTATAACATTAGATGTTTCTGATAATAATGATAGCAGAAATAAGTTTGTGTGCGTACCAGCTGTAGACAGAGACAAACAGATAATTGTATACGATTATGCAGGCAAAGAGAGTTTTGTATAAAAATATTGTAGCAAATAATAGTTATACATATAATAGTGAAAATGTTTATACCTATTTATAACTGTGTGAAAGTGTATTTTTATATTTTTTGCTAATAGTTCACGAATAGTATTTATTGCCGAAATTAGTAATTATCAACTTGAGTTTCCTAAAAAATGCCTTTTATTGTTAGCAATATATTTTAATATTCAGAAAAATCTAAATGTTTGTGGGTAATAGGACTATTTACTGCAATACGATGGACTCGTCTTTGAATTCGCAGAGCGGGTTGGTACTTTTATGTTACTCTTAAGAAACTGTCGGTATTAACCAGTTGAGACAATTTCTAAAATGTGAACGATTATTGATTAAGTTTTAGTTTGATTTTAATAAGACACCTATAATATTAGAGAATTCAAAGTCGACTAACATCTGAAATATTGGAATTCGACCTTTTTTTATATATACCAGGCAGGAGACGCCCACTGCTGGACAAAAACGTCCACGGTCCCGCGCCACCCTCATCCAGCGTTTTCCAGCAGGGTTAATGGCGTAACTAAATTAACAGCGTTGTGCTCGACGATGAACTCGTCAACAAGATGACAAAGATTTTGACGCCAAGCTCACAGATTTCGCATTTAGCAGAATACTAAAACCTAAAGAACATTGTCAAACAGTTCGATGAATAACAGTTCTATTCAGGCCGTCATCAGCGACAAGCGCTGGTGTCGTGTCATGATCTATACCTATTATGTCAATCGTCGCTGTTGTTTAGGAGAATTAGCCCTACAGATCGTCGTCGTTCTATCTGGGTGTCTGAATACTGCGACTCCCATCCTATTGAATGTCGTATTGCAAATGTACAAAAATTTGACAAATCTGCATTATAATATAGAAACAATTATGCATACATCTTTATAATACAAGCAGAATACACTCTTTTATACAATACGACATGGTGAACCCAATGCATATTATACAACAATTGAAATAATATAGATTTTGGTGCATATTGGTAATTGCGCCAAATAAATAATCGCAATGGTTAAAAAAAATATGATAAAATACTTAATTGATATACAAAATGTAAGAACCAATATATAGATTTATAAAAATAAATACATTTAAAGTCACGAAAGATCTTCGTTTTATATAGTCATGAAAATGTACAATCTAAATTAGCTTTTATCACATTTAATTTAGACTGTTTCTTGTTCAGTACCAACGAATTGACAATAAATAGCTTTGAAACATCTAGAAATAATTCAGTATACACATTATAATTTATAAATCACGATGTTACATAATAAAATACTCCGAAACAGAAACATATACCCGACTATTCAACAGTAAGTGGCATTTTCATTGTTTCGTTATATGGATAGATTTCATTATAGTCTGTTTTATGAAAATTGCTGTCATGAGTTGCCAGTAGATAAAACGTATTTTACTAAGCTATGCTGAACAGAACTATTTATTGGACTTTGGAAATACATGATTGCAAAATTAAAGTCAAATTAATCCACGAATATAACTCAGAATATTTTATATGTATAAACAGGGTTTATTTTTCATCACCAGCCAAATTTAAATGTTAATTTCTTTGATACGATATAAACGTACCTGCATATTTATTTTAGTGTCGCTCAGAACAAAAAAGTAGAAATATGGAACCACAAACTTTAAAAAAATAGTCGCTGTTGATGAACATAGCTACTACGACGCGGCATTTCCTTGATAATACTACGACGTAGTACTACAAAATGTGTGAAGTAGCGCGTAGTCATCTGTATTTGAAAGGATATTTAGAGTGACCATGCCTTGTTAATATGTTAGCGGATAAATTAATTTCCTTGTAAAAAAAATAAATACTTATTTCTTGCAAAAATCGTTTTCATAAATGATACTTATTGTGTTAAAAAAATTTGGCCGGTGACTACAAATCAACCCTGTATATATTTATGTATGTAAGTATGTATTTATTTATTAGTAGTATATTTATTATATCTTAGTGCAGTTATTTTATTATTTGAATATTATTTTTGTTACGCACGCACTGATTTTGTTTCGATGTACCTCTCCAGTCACAGGTGAGCTGGTAGAAATTTCTCTCAGAAATAAGCTATGCCTTTGTACATTTTTCTTTAAGTACCTAACATTGTATCTTTTAAACTGTGTGTACGTACATGAATAATTAAATAAATGATTGTTTTTGGTATGACACTCGTATACCCTGAATTATACGATTTCGCTAAATCTTGGTTAGACTTTCAAACCTTTTTGTATTTTGAGTATTCAAAGAACAAATTAAGGAAACGAATTCCGAATTATTTCGAATTATGTTGTAATCCATCAATTTCCGTTAACTAGAATATTAGAAGAAACTCCCTAAATCCTACTTTAGGCTGTAGTTGCAGTGTATATTATTATGTATTCTGTATTGCAAGAAGATTGTCTTGTGTTGTATTGTTATCCAAAACTATGACCTACAATGGCAATGGGAGTAAATAACGAACATACCATTACTAGTCAGATTAAAAAGACCTCAGAGAGTGCAACTTTCTGATTGGTCAATTTTGACTTCTACATTTTATCCCACCAACTTGATTGCTGTTTTACTTTGCGCTACTGTCAGTTCGTCGGAACTAACAATAAATAAAGAAATATGTGGCTTTTTAAAGTATTTATATTAAGTGAATGAGGAGTATAAGCTGTATATTAAATTTTAAAGAATGTATGGAATGCGTTATAATAATGCAATATGTTGATGAAATAAACGTATACAAAATATGACTATTTTTATTTTGAACAATCCTTTCTTTTGTTACATATTTGAAAAGTTTTGTTGGTGTTTTGGTTAAACCCAGTCCTATTACAACTACACTGGGATAGGTCCTATCGCCCAACTGAATCATGACCCACCATAAACTCATTTTGGCAAACAGTCTAAATGCTAGTAGGTCGAAATTCGCTTGAACATAGGTTTCCATGGTGACGAACTTGTAATCATTTCATTCGACACTGACATTCACTGAGTACAGGGGCCTTACTACCGACGCGATCGAGAATCAAATCAACTCGATCTCAAGGATATTCGCACTCCCGAAACCGATACTAGCGCCGAATCGAGCGGTGGCTCAAATTGTACCATAGATTTGGTCATGTGTTACAAACTATAAACAGTTATATTCCATGCTGATTAGTTACAATTTAAGCCACCACTCGATTCGGCGCTAGTATCGGTTTCGAAATGCTTGAGATCGAGTTCATTTGATTCTCGATCGCGTCGGGAGGAAGGCCCCTGAATTCGTACAGTAACTAAAAAGTCCTAAGTGCATTAAATATGCTATAGACCTTACAAGATTAGCAGGTTCAAATGAATTATTAGGAAAATGGGTTTTGATTCAGTTGGTTTGATAGTACCGATTGAAACGTATGATTGGAGCTGATAAGTGTTGGGTATTTTTCGGTCAAATATCCCTTCAACCAGGAACCCTTTGTAATACAGGCAAGTACTTAACACTTGCGCAACAATAGCTGACGTTTTACATTAGGATCTACCAGGTATTGTGTGAAAATAAAGCTAAGAAGATGAACCGGAATTCTGCGCTTCGGCAATGAGAATTCATAATAGCGCAGCACCTCTTCCCGACAACATTTGTTCTACGACTTTTTA
This sequence comes from Stenoptilia bipunctidactyla, assembly GCA_944452665.1. Taxonomy (NCBI): domain Eukaryota; kingdom Metazoa; phylum Arthropoda; class Insecta; order Lepidoptera; family Pterophoridae; genus Stenoptilia; species Stenoptilia bipunctidactyla. The sequence continues at coordinate 2,002,942 of OX101744.1, read as the reverse complement.
CAAATCTTGATACATAACACAAAAAAGGAAAATAAAATATTTTTTGCACCTTTGAAAAAATTTAAAAATATGTATCATAGCGTGAACGTTTTTTATGCGTTTTTCTATATTTTGCTTACGCAAGGTGCTGGCATACCTACGCTCATGGCACACCTAAAGTAAATAGCGTTTAGGTATTATTTGGTGGTAGGCATGTGTTCTTTTTCAGTACTTACAATTTTAGGTATTTTATACAAAATGACTTATTTTAGTACAAAAGCATCTTACAGGCTGGTAATAAATTATTTTATTATTACAATAACTTTATTTTCAGTGGTGTAGCTAACTGTAAACATTGACATAGCCGGCAGATATATAAAATATGGCGGAAAGACTTTAAAAACTATCGATTTAAAAGTCGTAGAACAAATGTTGTTGGGATTGATGTGGAGTGGCTGCCTGCAAAACGTGATGCTAAAATTAGGTAACACTGTACTTACAGCAATTACCATGTTAAGCAATGTACGTTTCAATAAATTCCCCAAAGTGATACACCAACTACGTGACCTCAAAAATCTCGTATCCTGGAGACTACACAGAAGAACTTGGTTTATCCAAGTAGTTCAAGAGAAGAAAAAACTACAACAAAAATAATTTACATGGTCGTACATTCATTGATTTTCAAAGAGTCAATTCATGTCCAAAAATACCCTTCATTTTATTCTGAACTCGAATTATGATCCAAAACACTAAATCAGTAGAATGGGACTTAAAATTTGAATCCCAGAATCATTTTCTGCAGAAACTATCGAATTTACCATAATTCTGCTGTTTATCAGCGCGGTACATTTTTGCTTCCCAAAATTTGCATGGTAGATGTAATAATCCGATTCAGAACTGGAAGTGGAAATGGTATCTTTCGTATATGGAAACAATAGAGGTTTTTCAAACATTGAGTATAGTTTTTTTTTTTATGAATTGATTGCTATTAAAATTTATACAGGGTGACTGGTGGGTCACTTTTGAAATTCGAGGACGTGATAGTTTGAGATGTTACATGAAGAGAAAAAATAAGTATTAATTATTTTCTTAAACTGAACCGAAAGTTAAAGAATTCATTACGCAACGCATGGTTACACTGGTACGGACGTACGCGCTGCGCTATCACCACAGAATAGGTAAGCAGGTATTAATAGACGTCTTCACGAACGGTCGTCGACCGTAGACTACTCTTTATTTATTTAAAGAGAATTCGGGTGAAAAATTAAGTACCTACTTTTATTACGTAGGGGAATTGTGCTTAAGATGGCATACCAAGATAAGATGACACACTACCTATATTGATTTAAATATTCGCACTTAGTGCGATCTTGTGACGTTTTTGAGAGTGTCTGTAGGTGTCGCTAATGTTCAAATTCAGTATGGCGGAAAGTGAACGCTGATTGGCAGGTAGCTCATGTTTTCATGATTCTAAAATACAAAAAATTTTGCTTTCGCATTTGCTTGGTGGTGAAAATACACGTAAGGTAAGGATTTTTTATTTGTACTAATTTGAAATATAAAATAGGATTATTATATGACGCAATTAACGCTAAAAGCGCGTTCTAACCTATAAACTTTTGTCACAACGGTTACAACTAAATTCACAAATCAATTGGGTAAGATGACATAGAAAGCGTGAGTATAAGATGGCATACTGTGTCATCTTACCCTTGTAAATAGGATCGTTGTATTTATTTATTTTTCTGCTTTACCTACATAATACAAACTACTTAAAAACTACTTTACCCACTTAATTACAAACGAACATCGACGCGGAAATCTTGGTCGTTATAAACCTACTTTCATCACACAGTACTTTTTTGTGTTCTAGCTGGTGCCATACTCTATGTGCAGACTTACCGGAAAAGAAGAAACAATTTATTTGTGAACTATGCTCATAAAATAAGGATGGTATAAGACGACATACCTTTAAAGTCTAAGATGACATACTATGTCATTTTACCCTATAGGTATGTCGTCTTACACATGTCGACCTAAGTGCCATTTATGTTTGTTTTCTAATTTTATGTTACGTTGATTGTTCTAAAACTAAAATAGTTTGTTGATTATGATACATTTAATAATATACGCAATATGCTGATCTCACATGACTATATTTATTTTAAATATTTGTCTTGAAAGAAAAAGTATGTCATCTTAAGCACAATTCCCCTAATTATGATCAGAGTCGAGTACATAGTTTTCTTCTCTCCTTCAAATTCAAATCATTTATTTCAATCAATTAACAGATCATTGGTACATACAGGTAATTATCAGGACAGATACAATAAAAAAAATAGTAATAATGAGAACATAAGAATTATCAATCAAATTACAAATTGAATGTTAGTATGAAAAATGACAATATTAAATAATTAAGAATACAAAAAAATACAAAAGATAAAAAATTTAATGAAAATATTTTAGAATGTCAAAGATGGGAAAAGCATTAATTACTGTATTAAATTTAAATTTACATCTTCAACGTCACAATTATGTTATTTAGGATTATTCTCAAATAGGATTTATAAAATGAAATGATTCAAGCTACAAATAATTTCATAATAATACGCAATACAATTATAATTATAACATAAGGCTAATAATCAATAAGTCTAATAATAAGATAACTGATAACTGACTGGTGACAAGTTTTAGATCCTTCGATATCTAAAATTTGTCACCAGTCACCCTGTATTGAAAGGTATTGGTAAGAATTATTTGTTATAGTAATTCAACCTCGGAAAATACGTGTTGTGGATTATGCCAGGAGTTGACTAAAAGTTGAAAGTAGGTATTTATTCTGTGTCCACTGTAGCATGATGTGGATAATAGTTTCAAAAACGTATCGTTTCACTCCTGAAACTTGCCGCGATTTATAAATTATTTTATTTTTATTTTACTTTATTCAGGAAACAAACAGTCATTATAGGTACTTATAACTAGTCATTATAACACTATTACTTATTCTGTGTTATAACTTAGTATTTCAGCTGTACCAAATTCATATTATATGAAATCATTAATAACTGTGGTAAATTAAATTAAACACAAACAGAATGTTCTAGACTACAAATAAAATCTAATTGATCTCTAAAATCTAAGTGTAACTGACAGATTTAACCTCAGGCAAGCGCCATGCTACAGCGCAAATACAATAATTCAAAATTAATCTTTATTAATTTTGAAAGAGGAACTTTTTTTTTGAAACTTTTTTATTCAAACACAAATGGAATAAAGATTTTCTGCACAAGAACAAGTTCTTCATACTTAAAAGGTCAGTAGCATAGTCGAGTGAAGCTCACACTTAAAAACTTTTTAGATTCAGAAGTGCTTGAAAATTATCTCTAAAGTGAAGAACTTAAGTTACTACAAGAAAAGAATTCAATTCGAGCGCAGGTTGAGAAAGTGTTCCAAGTTGAAATAAGTGCATTATCTGTACTGTGGCATTGGCGTTTTAAAATAATGAACTTTATCTGTATAATGCCACAACGCTTCGAATTCTTTAAAATGCACCTTCGTTTAACCTTAATCTTGAAAGTGAGTGACGACGAGCTCGAAGAGTAAATAGAGATGGCTTTGGAATTAAACGTACATGCCTACAATTATTTCCTTCATATGCCCATCATCATCATCATCATAACTCTTTGTAATGAGCCCACTGCAGAGCTATAAGTCTCTCCCCTGGGTGACGAAGAGGTATAGGCCATAATCCACCAAGCTGGCCCAGTGCTGGTTGGTGGATGTCAGAATTTTCAGGGCGCCAAAGTGGCTTCTGACAAACCCTAACGACTACTATATACAAGTATACAACACCCGGGACCGACTGCTTTACGGCTTAAAGCACGGAAGTCGTCGTGTAATGGTCGGCGGTCACCCATCCAAGCACCGACCGCACCAAACGTTGCTTAACCTGTGATATCGTACGATTCACACAGTAACCATGGCGCCACGGCGACTTCCTATGCTCATCTCTATTAAATGCAATAGCAATTGAAGCAGCAGACTTTATAAAAGACTCAGCTTAATTGTATATTTATAGGCACTGAAGCTGCTAAGGCTAAAGCTCCGGTAATATTATCTTTTCAGTATGTCAACTCGGCCTCATCTTTGAAATAAATGCCTACAGCACGCCGCGGTCCGTTCCTTCAGAATGTTGTGTTTACTTCCATTTAGTTTTATGATTGTATATATACTCTTTTACATTAAAAAAGAATATACTTTGTGAATTGAAAAGGAAGGGTTCAACAAAAATGCATCGGTCGGTATAGATAAGCGACCAAAAAATACTTCTGCCTCGACTGAGACGTACGAAATGAGTTATTATTACATTTTAAAGTATAAGAAATCAGCCGTTTGTTTGAAGCTGAAATACTGTACATACATACATAACGGCACGCCTGTATCCCTTATGGGGTAGGCAGAACGCCAGAAGTTACAAGATCACCTGATGTCACGTTTGACAATTTTGGAGGTATTATGAAGATGGAAAGAGACTATTGTAGTGACAGGGGGTCAGCCTATCGCCCACAAAAACGCCTTTAAAACCTCTGTCCCTTAACTGACTTTTACAGTATGCCCGGGAAGAGAAGCAGCTGGCACATTCTACGTTTTTCTTTCCCTCCCAGTCCAGCATGGAAGCAAATACTGTATATAGTATTACCGTGCTAAAGCTGTATACGCGTCAACAAGACACTTGTCAGCCAACATCAATAGCTTTTCAATAATACACAAACACGCATTCTAATTAAACTCGTCGGCTTTGTACAAGCACGTCATCGATAAGTGTGAATGGATGAACAAACTAATTTAACTACTCTATACTTCACAATATTGAAGCACTTGCCAATCAATCTATATCGACAATGGCGTTGTAAACAGACAAAATGGCGGACTGAATTTAAAACAAATAACTAAACGGCTGTTTTTTTTGTAATGGCAACAATAGCTGCTGTTTTCATTTTTGACGCAGATAAATAACGTGGAACAAAAGTAATTATGATAGTATATTATAGTAATTATCGTTAGTAATTTAAAATTAGGAAAATCTTTGCCACTTTTTTTTTACATAAGAAGGTTGGGACGTTTATCCTCCAATCCACCAGGTGGAAAGTGGAAAGTCAATATGAGGACTACGATGGCACAAGCCCATCCATGAAACCTAGTCAATCGACAATGAGGAGTTTTCTGACAGCTCATAAAGATTAGTTCAAAAAACCTCTATAGATGGCACTTTTAAAAAGCCGAAGGCGTTAATTCTTTATACTATAATGTAGGTAAGTGGTATCTACCATCTATGATTATTTATGTGTTCAATTTCTGATACAGACGTCAATTAATGTATTTTACTTTTAAAAACGCAGTGTGTAATAAAAGGCTATATGACAGACAAGACTTCGCCTTTTGTAAAGCGCCATCTATCGAACCCTTTTCTACCATTTTTGTATCGTTATGTTTTTTTAATAATTTGTCAGAAAACCTTGCATTAAAAGAACCAGGGGCCCGATTCTGTAACTTTTAACATTATGTATGTGTCGGCGGTGTCTAGCTAGAGCCTTATAGTTTATTTTTTTATTTATTGTCTTCGGATGCCAGTACCTTCTTGGTACTTGACAGAGTCTACGTCACGAGTTTGTCACCAGCAGAAAGAATAATAACAATACAGAAGATGGACACGAGGAAAGTGTCCTTCAAGCAATTATTCAAGAGAAGCTGATCTTCAAGAGATCATTAGCAATGTAGTGACACGCCAGTGAAGATGTAGAACTGTCATGCACCGAAAATCAATTAGTTCTTCACCACAAGCATTGTCGACGGTAGAAAAATCGACTCGCCCTAAAGACGCCCACACAAAAGACTGTATTAGAGAATCATGATTGAAATCCCCAAGAATACCTGATGTTGAATAAAAAAGAGGAATCACCCCGATTCCGACATATGCATGTTGTTCACCGATGGTTCTCCTAATGAAATTGTATTGACAGACGCTAACAAAATGTCAAAATGTCATGTGCCTAAGAGATGCATTATGTTAACATGTAGTATAGATCACGGAACATAAAACACAAGAGGAAAGGGCATCGCTTAATAATTCATTAGGAATAGCTGTCGCCAAACTAACACATTTACATTTTACGCACACTGAAATATATCCAATTAGAGCGGTCATAATTTGGTGAAATCAAGAAGACATAAGGACTATTACGAATAAAAGAATATCAACTATAGTACACTTGAAATAGAGTAGAAGTTATTAATAACACTTAGTGATTTATGTCAGAATTCTATCTGCATGCTTTTAGTTGATTCTGTCAACTTAGTTATGCTCTTCGACGATAGATGTCTATCAAACCACGCGTTATGCAATTTTAGATTTTATTTCAATGGAATACATGTCATTTTTCATTCACACTAATATTTTTTCCGAATTAATTGGCAAGAACGATTAACGAAACATAAAAAATGAAATTAAACGAAAATAGCGACTTACCGATGATAGGAAACACCTAATCGTATTAACGTTCTAGTACCACTATAGTTTTTACACTCAACAGAACATCGAGTCATTTTATGGATTTTTTTGTAATGGAACACACCGGCAAAAGACGTCACAAAGCGTTGTTATCACGAGAGCGACTGACTCGAGTTAAGTCTCACTAGTCTTAACTTTGGCACGTGCGCCACGCCCACACGTGTCCCTTCCTCTTGTGTTTTATGTTCCGTGGTATAGATAGTTCGACTCAGTTGTGCGCGCGGCCCTATGTGTAGGTAAATCTTGTACGTATACAGTGACTTTGTGTGCGTACAGTGACGACGACTGCAGCGTCACTGCCACACAAATGGAAGTTGTATATTTACAAGCGCACACACACATAGGGCTGCGCACACACAAATAGCGCCGCGTGCACAACTAATTTGAATTATCTATAATAACAGAATTAGGGCTCTGAATTGTATAGTTAAAGAAAAGGTTTTTTGTAAGTAATAGACCTGCGTAAAACGGCTTGCAAAAACTTCAGAAAGGACCAGATCTTTTGCGGGATCTGCACTGGTCAGGAACAATAGAAGCAGGCAGTTCGCTGCCTACCTCGGCAGACAAAGGGATAGACGAATTAGGGAAAAACTAACAACCACTGAGGTAGAGTTCAGCGACATAGGTATTTAAATTTAAAATACTGGTAAATAACGACACTTAGTTACTTCAGTCTGAGTTGTTTAATCAACCTACTTACTTTGAGAAAGATTTACATTGTAGCAAAAGTAAAAATCTGCTTCCCGTGGAAATTACTGGGTAAAAAGACCGGGACTCCAAGGCATTGAACGAACTGTTTGCGTTTGTTTTTCACCTCTAATACAAGTCTGCGTACTTAACAGAGGTGTCCTTCAACATCGTAATTGATGTTTACCTAATAAAGATATTTGTATTTGTTTTTCGAGTGAATACCTAGGTTTTTTTATTGGTGACACACGAATTTGGTGGCATTTATATGAAGGGTGGTCGCTAGCCAGGTGGACCGTGATGGGATCCTACTGCCAAGCGGAAATCACTCGGAATAGTCGCCTTTTACGACACCCATTTACAGGGGTGTCAGGGCCATTCTAACCCGATTCTACACGACAAGATTCTACACGACAAGATATAATGTCTTCATCATCATCATCATCACAACTCCGTGTAATGGGCCCACTGCAGGGCATGAGTCTCTCCTCTGGAAGACGAGGAGGTTTAGGCCTTTATATTAAGTATAGGCCATAATCCACCGAGCTGGCCCAGTGCTGGGTGGTGGATGTCAGAATTTTCAAGGTGCCGATATGGCTTCTGACAAACCCTAACGACTACTGTATACAAGTATAGGTACAGCACCCGGGACCGACAGCTTAACGTGCCCTCCGAAGCACGGAAGTCGCCGTGAGAAACGAACGGTCGGCGGTCACCCATCCAAGTACCGACCGCGCCGAACGTTGCTTAACCTGTGATATCGTAAGATACACACAGTAACCACGGCGCCACGACGACTTCATATAATGTCTTGTGATAGAATAAATCGTTAAAACTTCAACTATTCTATAGCTCCACAAAACATAAAAACAATCTAAAGGTACACTAATATTTAACAAAACTCCTGCAAATAACGTCATGAAATATTAACGCTTTCACGGTTTCGAAAGTATTCGTTGAACTTTCACGTTCTAATGCGAACTTTTCGCCGTAAATCACGGCGTATAATTGTTTTTTCAACGTAGCCTCCATTACGAAGTTATTCAATACACGTGAGATATTGGAATTAATTAGTTATTGCCGAATTTATTTTGGTGAATATTGGGTAAAGAAAGTGGGGGCGGAAGAGGCGTAGGCGGCATATTTATTACGACTGAATTTTTAAATTCTTGATTTCTTGGCCGCTGTAAGATAGGGATGTCATAAGTGTGACAAGGGTATCTGTATGTCTGTTTTGTGACATTGTAAAGGACTAAAGGGATGAACTTATTTGAGGTTGTTTTTATTTAATAGCAAATTTTGCATGTTTATTGGTTCTTAGCGTTGTTTGGTGAAAATCGCAGCCTTCATTAGAACGAGTAGTCCTACCAAAAAGCGGGGCCAGTCAGCTTAGTCGCTTCTTACGACACACTTATCTAAGCCTTCAATTGCAACACAAGAAAGTCTCTCTTTATAGAATCTATAACCCAAGTTATCTAATTCATAGAAGCGGTAAAGCCATCTGAATTATACTACGTTTTTCTTTAACTAAGAATTGGACCTTGTCTCACAAGTATTCTTATTTTAATTTTTAATTTTTATCCTTATCGCTAATTATGATTGTTATTTAATTTTATCATATTGTATTTGAGAACACATTACAATTGTTTACTCCTTTTCTTACCAAAGCTGTGTGCGCCTATAATAGGCATACATATAAGAAATGTACCTGAACAATCTTACTTTTAAATTTTGTTATATGTTATGCTGTTGGTGTACCTTATGAATAAATAAATAAGTACCGTTAGGCAAACATTAATTGAGGTAATAAATTATAAATATATTTAATAAACATTATAAATAAATCAAACATTCGTTGAGGTATTGATTTATTTATACTTCATTGCACACTTATAAAATAACAAAAGGAATAAATACATTTAAACAAAAGCAGTTTTGAAAGGCACAACAGGTGGCCTTATCGCTACGAAATGATTTCTACCAGACAACCTTACAATAGTATGAAAAAGTATATGGAGACATCAGCAGGTCAATACAGATCACATGTTGTAATTTTATTAATATAGGTATTTACTACACATTCAAATAATATATATACAAATAATACATTTTCGTAATACAAAACATAAATACAAGGTGTTCTTTCTGATATCCCATAACTTTGTGGTTTTGTTCCTTACTACAAAATAATACTTTTTGCCAAAGAATATGTGGTTTAAAAGTGAAGTGGCATACTTTCCAAGATATCGTCAATCTTAATATAATGAGTTCATAAATTATTACCCTTGTATAATCTCTTTGACATTCATTCAATGGATGCGAGTCACTGAAGCCATACAATAAACAACAAAAACATTTTAAACGTTGAGTTTCTTCTATGTAACATTCTATGTGTTTCCTTCGCTCCCAGTCCAGCATGGAAGCGAGCTTAGATTTTAATTAAAAAAAACAGTAGAGCTAACTGTATTTTCCTTAGTTTTTCTTTAATTAAGAATTTATTGTCAATTGGAATTTGCCACAAGTAGATACCATTAGACGATAGCTATTAAGACATTACTTTATTTTCAACACACTTGCTCGTAAAGTGAGCGTTATTCTATTGAATTTAGAACTATAAACTGGGCTATAAGTCACGCGTGCATAATATATTATACCCTAGTGTATAATATAATGAATCCTACAAAGTTGAATTGTACCTTTGTGCAAATAACATGCGAGAAAACAGAGCATATTTTATTGGTCCGGGTTATACACTAAATATTTTCAGAAACAACAAAGAGGTTTTATACCACTTCAAATCCATATACATTTTTAAATGTTTGCGCCTTATATTAGTAAAATAAATTTGTATATTAAACGAATTATTCACAATTTACAATCATTTGTCATAAAATATTAAAATATTTGCATTTACCACTCCAAATTAATCATTTTCACTTAAAATAGGCTGTATATGCTATACAGACATTGACACATTTGACGGAAAAAAAACCTACGCGCATGCGCGAGGTTCGGCGCCATTTTTCAGTCACAATTCACAGCTTTGTTATCAGGTGTGTTTGTTATTTTATGACCACGTATGTCTGTCTTTTACTCACAAGTGTGTTGAAAAACGTCGTATGTAACTCGTGAGCGTTGCTAATTACAGTCGAGGCTGTGATTTGCTTAATAATGAGCCGAGACTAACTTAGCTCACTTGTTACATAATATACTATAAGATGTCCATCATTCACAGCTTTCCACGATTACATTATGACTTAGATTTTTTTTTTATTTGGGATATTTTTACACATATGTTATTTAATAAGTAAAATAAAAGTGAATGGAAAACAGAACACAAAAATAGAATTGGACAGAAAAAAAAAACAAAAACAATACACTTAAATCTTAAACTTTAAGTACTTCAAATTAATAAAATGTAATACTGTTAATAAAATGAGCATTCACGCATTTTTTGTATTGACACTTATTAAAATTAAATAAATCAATATTGCAGAACATTTTTCATTTCATTGTGAGTTTTCATTATTCTATTGATTGGGTCAAGGTCACCATCGTTGGTACGACAAAATTTTGGCATAAATAAAATTTGGTGTTGATAATTATCACGAATGCCTCACGGTATTCGATAGTTAATACTGTTTGTTAAAGCTACACAGTCAAATTGATAGTAAGACAAATTGATAGTTGACAATAAGATAGGGTATAATACCTCAATATTAAAGATTCTATCAAATATTTTGGGGATAATTCAATCAGCACTTCTATAACTTAGAAGTTTGAAAAGTTAATGGAATATTCAACATTTTTCAACCGAAAAAAGTACTTCAGGATGAAAATAAACGTTCTAAATCTCGCAGTAGCCTGTAGCCGACCACAGCGACCATAAATAACTAGTCGAGGACTAACAAGGATGATAAACGGCCGGATTCTTATACGAAGAGTCCACAGATAATAAATCCGTAATGATCTTCTACAGAAATTGAATTTATTCTTGACGTCACTCAAAACTTTGTATGACTAGGAGAGCAAAGAACGGACTAGAATAGAATAGATTCTTTTTGCTTTTGAATAACATGCTTATATCTAAATTATCTGAATTGTATTATCTTAACATACATTTTTTTAAATAAATGAAAAAATGTGATACTTAATTAAAAATAAAAATCACCCGACCAGGACTCGAACCTGGGACCTCCCGTTTGCCGGACGAGTGCTCTTCCACTGAGCTACCGGGGCCTGGCGGTGCGCCTCGAAATTACTTACCACATTATTGTTTTGTTTTACGTTATATTGCCAAACGTAGCTCCATCTAATGGTATAGCTTTGCAACTAAGACCACCCGAGACCAACTTCTTTTCAGAAATTGTGAATCCCAGTTAAAGTGAAGCATTGCAGTGTTCAATAATGTTTTTAAGTTTTTGCATTTAAAATGCTCAATTATTCTTAGGTAAATAAATGTTTTTTTTTATTTATCACATTTTTTCAATTATTTAAGAACAATTGATCATTTTAAATGCAAAAACTTAAAAACATTGTTATAAATTTTTTTTGTTGTTCTTAGATTGAAAATGTACATGAAATATAGCATTAATGGAGGTACCTAATTTTCGAGAATTCGTCTCGTCCAAACTAGAGAGAACCATAAGAAATGATGCATAACTAGATTAAAACGATTATAACTTTAAAATGAACAGGTAAGTGACACTTTAAAAAGATTAACATCACTATTAACACTATCATATATTTAACACATCATCAAATATTTCATCGAAACAGCGTTTTCGACCCAGTTTCATGCAATTTGGTCCAGTCGTTTGAATTATTAGGGAAACAGACGTTTCTAATGTCGTCAACTGAATGCAGGAACCCCCGAAATCAAAGAAACACGGAATTAATGGACGTCCCGCAGCGTAAACATAAGAACATAACAATAACTTTGTTTGGTACAGTCGAGTGCTAAAGTGCGGTTAATATTTTCAATTTACTTTAAATTTAGAATATCTACTTATAGAAAACAGGAAGTAAGTCTCAATTTATATAAACTTTACTGTTTGTTTGTGTATAATGCGGTACTATATAACTTTATTTCATATGGCGTCATCTTGCTTTACGCTAAGAAAAGCTTGTGATATTGTAACAACTAACAACATAACTGATAGAATAAATAAAAACATTAATTTAATTTAATGAATTCAATTTTATTTGTTTATAATTAATTGATTGACACTGTTTTTTTAGTTTGAAAGCGCTAACCTCTAAAACAACTAGTCCAAATTGCCGTCAAATTGCAAAATTATATGCATTAGATAGATCAATTCTTGAGGGGGAACAATTCTTGAGCCTAGAGGGTGTAGTATAATTTCTCCATAAATTCCTTTGTGATCGAAAGTAAGATTACAAGACTTGACATTGCAAAAAACTTTTCAACATTTTTTACAGCACCTTTTATGGCACTGAAACTTCGAGTTCAAGTGTTAATAAAATAAAAAGCGACAAGCAAAGTCATATACTTTTATAACAACAGCTATATTGTTAAAAAAAACACTTCAACTTCTCAACACGAGTGTATACCAATAAATACAAGATGAGCACATCCTTGCCATGCGTTTTCATAAGTGGCTTAAATCTTTTTTACGAGATCAAAAATGTGCGGTATACTTAATAGTCGATGACAACGACCCACGCGTGTGCCAAGATTTATATACTGGCGCGGAGCGATGAACTTTCGTGCTTGATTGTACAATAGGTCAATACAGATCTTCTTGCGGAGTAATTCTTCTGTACCAACTATTACTTATTCTGTGTCAATACTTCGGAAAGTATTGTCTAATGTTTTCGCGATTCTTAAAATGAAATGAAAAGCTTTTTACTGGAAGAAATCGGAATCAGTTCTTTGTAACTATCTGTAATGATACCGAAACGTTGAGCTAAAATCTATACTAATATATAAAGCTGAAGAGTTTGTTTTTTTGTTTGTTTGTTTGAACGCGCTAATCTCAGAAACTACACGTGGGATTTGAAAAATTCTTTTTGCATTTGATAGCCTATATTTTATCCCGAAATTCCCACGGGATCAAAAGTTACGCGGGTAAAACCGCGCGCGGTGGCTAGTGTAAATTATTTGTGATTATCTATACTAATATTATAAAGAGGAAAGATTTGATTGTTTGAATTGAATAGGCTCCAAAACCAATGAACCAATCTGAAAAATTCCTTCACTGTAGGGAAGCTACACTATCCCCGGTGAACATAGGCTATATAACATCTTGCTCCGACCAATAAGAGCTTTCGCTCTTAAGGAAAGAGGAAAATGTTGCAAAAACGGGTAAAATTATTCAATTTAGACAGATTCTATTGCGTGTGCTGTGTAAGTGATACTTACGTAAAAATTATGTATGACGAAATTGATCCACTTTAAAAGTTAAATAAAAAAATCTGCGACAGCTTATGCCCATTGACTCACAATAACCTTTTTTATGCTTCTGAAATGCGTTCGAAATTCATGTATTAATTTGTGATAGAGTTGTATCAATATTATAGAGTTGTAACCATAAGCATCTAATTGCGGACAAATTGGTCGCTCTCATCACTTGATTTCAGTCAACACCTTAGAAGATATCATAGTTTTAAAATAACTCCGCAACAAAATAGAGATTACCTTCACTGTTGGGAAGCTACACTATCCCAGTGAACATAGGCTCTATAATATCATGCTCCAACTTCGTCCACATGAATATCAGCTATTACAGTTGGATAAATAAGATTACTATATCCTCCTTGAAGTTCAAGTTTACTCTTTTCTAAATTTCGTCAAAATCAATCCAGTAGTATAGCTGTGAAAGCGTTAAATACTGATAGATAGACTGATAGAGTTTCTTCAAAAACTGTTAATTCATAGCTGTGCTCCGCAGGTTCACATGGGTTTTGTGGAAAAGACCAACAAAAAAAACTGTGTTAAAATAAAACAGGAATACTTATGAAAGGCAAAATGTTTAAAAGTACTGGGGGTGTTTACATATGTGGTTATGAATAAATAACTACATAGTTTATTACTGCAAATCCACATTTGATAAGCCCCGAGTATTATTATTACCTAGAGGGTTTCTTTAGAATTCCTATTCCATGTTTATTTTTACTGTAGTTCAGTTTTTTGTGTGTCTTTTGCACAAAACCCAGGTGAAACTGCAGTGCAAAGCGATGTTATAACAGCTTTTGGAGTAGCTCTGTCTGCCCAACTATCTGTAACGCTTTCATAGCTAAACTACTAATACCTACAGCATTTCAATATCGTAGGACTGTTCGTTGAGCCTACCATACATACACATACAGCTTCACAACTGTATCCCTTATGGGGTAGGCAGAACACCAGAGGCTATAAAACTATCTGATGTCACGTTTAACAAAATTGGAGGTGTTATAATGATGGAGAGAGACTATTGCAGTGACAGGGGGTCAGCCTGTCGGCCACAAAAACGTCAATAAAAACTCTGTCCCTTAACTGATTTTTACAGTTTGCCTGGAAAGAGAAGCAGCTTGTAAATTCTGTATTTGCTCCCAGTCCTGCGTGGAAGTAAACTCATGATAGTCCGTTGACTGTGGCATTAATCGATTTTGATGAAATTAAGTAAGTGGATAGATATACGAATGTTTTTAGCCGCGTGTGGTCGGCTTAGAATAACGTGTAAGCGTGTCGGTGGTAGGATCCCTTGAATAATTTTCGCCGTTTTTGCAACATTTTTCTTTGTAACTTCGCTCTTATTAGTCGGAGCATTGTGTTATATAGCCTATGTTCACCGAAAATAGTGTAGCTTCCCAAAAGTGAAAAAAAAATTCCGATTGGTTCATTGGTTTTGGAGCCTGTTCAATTCAAACAATCAAATCTTTCCTCTTTATAATATTACTAGCCACCGCGCGCGGTTTTACCCGCGTTACTTTTGATCCCGTGGGAATTTCGGGATAAAATATAGCTTACAACCTCAAGAGTTGGGCTATCAAATGCAAAAATATTTTTTTAAATCCCACTTGTAGTTTCTGAGATTAGCGCGTTCAAACAAACAAAAAAACAAACTCTTCAGCTTTATATATTAGTACTAGCTGACCCGGCAAACGTTGTTTTGCCATATAAATAAAAAAAAATAGATGTTGGCCGATTTTCATGGATACCGGAGAAGCACAAAAAATTTCATCAAAATCGGTCAAGCCGTTTCGGAGGAGTATGGCAACGAAAACTGTGACACGAGAATTTTATATATTAGATAGATAGTATAGATGACGAATGCTTATTCCACTAAACCTCAGAGCCTATAGTTCAAAATTTTGTAGTCTATAAATTCATAAACTAATATTGTCACACTTTAATTCCACTTAACGGCAAAACAATGTTGGTAGAGTCCACAGCAAAATTGTAAATAAAACACATGAGTATAAAATGTTTATAGCAAAGGTATAATCAATCAACGACTCGTCCGACAAATCTCGTAGACCATAGGTACATACATCCTTATGTACGTCTACGATTGTGAGGCATCTCCTTAGACATATGTAAGCATTGTCCACTAGGAAGCCCATGCTTACAAAAAGTTATATGCTAAATATCCTCTCTCCGCGCATACTTAATCTTCATACATACATACATACACAACGTCACGCCTGCATCTCCCATGGGGTAGGCAGATCACCAGAAGTTACAAGACTTAAGAGAGATCTTAACTGAAGGTTAAGTCGGTTAAGTTAAGTTGAGATTAATTAATCTTCAGTATAAGTATAATGTATATCATTCGATATACTAAGTTAGGCCACTGTTTAAACTTATTTGGCTTATTCCAATAAGCCCCAAAAATAGTTCCACTTCATCCCCAAAACGTGTTTTCGCAAGATTGATAAATCGTAATATTTATTTCCACTTACTCCCCAAGAGTAGGAAGTAGAGTCAACACAAAAGCAATAAAAGTGTATTTTTCTGTCAATTATTTTAATCTAAAGATAAAATTTATACTTTCATTTTATTAGTTCTTTGTAAAACAATTCATATCTGAAGCTGTGATTTTGTCCACTTTGTTTCTATAATATAGTAAAGTTTTTTACTTCTATGGCGAATAGTATCTATGCTGGGTTAAAGGTTTATTCAAAAGTGCCCCGGACCATGCGGGACACGGACGTTCTCGAATATAAGCATGCAGGCACCCACTTAACGCAACGTTGTTGGCCCTAAAGAGGTCCTAAGGGGATAAATATACAGGGTTGATTTGTAGTCACCAGCCAAATTTAAATTTTAGTTTCTTCGATACGAAGTAAATGTACCTACATGTTTATTTTAGAATAGCTTGATGCAAAAAAATTAAGATATGGCACCACAAACTTTTATACAAATAGCCGCTGTTGATGAACATAGCAACTACGACGCATGTCTTTGATGATACTACGACTTAGTACTGCAAGATGTTTTGTAGTAGCGCGTAGTTGTCTTTATTTCAATGGTAATTTAGAGTGACCATGGTTTGCTTAACATATTAGCGGATATATTTATTTCTTTGTAAAAAAAAAACTTTTTTTTGCAAAAATCGTTATAATAAATGATAATTATTGTGTAAAAAAAATTCGGCCGGTGACTACAAATCAGCCCTGTACATAAATGTATAGGTATCCCTCCACCTGTAGGCGTGCTATAGGGGGCGGGGAGGAATAGTTTTGTCTCTCGAAAGGAGATAAACTCTTAGTGGCAATCACTGCTTTTAAGCCCCAATTTCACAGTGTAATAAAACGCGATCAATTCGAGTTGAACTCGGCTTACGCGTTTAAATTTTTCTTCAGTCAGAGCCGATATTTGTTAACCTAGGCTCAATCGGGTAAATCGGGGCTAAGTGCTTGAAACGGTTCTAGAGTTCCCACAAACAAAAAACAGTGAAGTTAGTAAACCATTCTTTGAGTGGAGTTAACCACTTCAAACAACACTTCTTAGTTTTAATATAAGTTTTTTTAAAGTCCCAAAATGTACTTAACAATTGAAAGTGCCAGCCAGTGTCTAAACAGTGTCCATAACGTTAAAAATATAAATTTGCATCTTGACACAAATAGTTTCTTTTTTTGCATGGGTCTTCCCTTCAGGGTGTGGTCACTCTTGTGTGAACTTGTAATAGGTACCTTAGTCTTTCATTTTCCAACAAGTGGCATGGAAGAAAAACCTCTCATCCTTTTTATGTAAAAATATTGTCGATTACTAAAGCTTAAACCTATAAAATATACAAGGTCTTGATTTCCCATAACTCTAGGATATTAATGGGACCATGTAATAGAATCCAATAACATGTGTTTCCGATTTTTTTTATTCATACAAAAAAATCAATTAAGTCAAAACATCTTATGTAAAACACCTTTATGCGAAGTATGACAACGTGGCATTGTCTATCCCATTTTTTATCGCTATGCACAGGAACAGTTCGCAACGTTCCACAACATTTAAAATGATTTTGTTTGTTTATTGTATGGTTTTCACAACGGTAATAATTTATGAACTCATTATATTAAGAGTGGTGATATCTTGTAAAGTGTGCACTTTTGAACCACATATTCTTTGGCAAAAAGAATTACCTATTTTTTAGTTAGGAACAAAACCTCAAAGTTATGGGATATCAAAAATAACACCTTGTTTATACGTTACATGACTTTCTATTAATGTAAGTATTTTATTAGATAATTCATACTGACAGTTTACGCCACCCGCTCATTATTTGCGGCATTATTTTAGGCTGCAAACTGGGCGGCAGCGACAGCGACAACGGCGCGGGCAACGATTTCCGCGACACGATAGAAAGTATTGAGTTTGTATGAAACCGCGACAAATCGCCCGAGCGCCCACTGGCGTCAAGAACGGCCCAGATTCCCCGCGCGAGAGTGACTGCATAGATTGGAAATACAAAATGATACAGCAACAGTTAACATATAACAAATATTAAGTAACACATAACAAAACGAAAACAACGTGTTCATATGCCACAACACCATTAACTGGAACATCACATTATCGAGTAGACATCTAAATCGGAACACCAACCACAATTTCACTGCAGTCCTTATTTCCACCGAATAGCATTATAAACCCAGCCACTAAAAATAACATGAAATCTATTTTACGGCCCTAAGTTATGAAGAATTCCACAGACTAGATGAGTTATTTTATTATCTGTCACTTGGTGAACGAACGAACGAATGGACTGTATAGTGTTTGCGCAGCTGTTTCCAGTTTTAATTATTAGTCTGTGGTTTTAATAACCGTTTTGCCAAATGATAGTAATCTTGAAGAGATAAAATGGATTTGAAATATCGCGCGCGTCCCGGCGAGATAGATTAATAATTAAACTATTAGGTACTGAAACTGAAAGCGAGAGATGGAGTTTGATTTTCTTTTGGGGCGGTCGAGGTTATTTTAATTGCATATTTTTTTATCTTTATTTAAAAAGCTAAACACCTAATTGTAATATGAAGATCAACAATTTTAATTTGCTCGTATTAATCATAGACCAAAATCAAAATAAATCAAATTAGAAGTAGTTAGGTTTGCAGTGATTCTTAGATAACCACAACATTCCGTGGTAATTAAAGGATAAAAATAATCGATTTAACTACTTTTGTGGGTTTTTTTTATTGTTAAAGTAACTTTCACGGTTACTTTTTTTGTGTAGAGCAGTGATTATAATAATATATACAGGGTGCCTGGTGACAAATTTTAGATACTGAAGGAGAGCACTCTGTACGTACTCGATTCTGATCATAATTATGTTATGAAAGTAGGTACTTAATTTTTCACTAGAACTCCCTATAAATAAATACTACTATGTCACTATGTACTTTACTTACGCCTGAGTCAATAGCGGCACGTGACCTGGCGCGCGGATCGATGCCAACGCTTGCATGAAATTATTCATATTATTATATTTTTTCTCTTCATGTATGATCTTAAACTATCACGTCCTTGAATTTTAAAAGTGACCCACCAGTCACCCTGTAGGTATAAAATAATTAAATTTTGTGCGTTTATCCAAGTTCATGTCTATGCATTCTTAACATACATTTGTAATATTTAATTTTTAATTAATGTTTAATTAAAATAGTTCAATTATTTGTATTTTGAAAACTACAGAAGTTCTATCATACAAGTCAATTGCTTTCAAACTTTTGAAAGCAATCGACCACTTTGACGATGGGGTAAACCTATCTGCCTCAGTCGCCAGTGGTTGCGGGTTCGATTCCCGTACGGAAAAAGAAAAAAAAAAGTTCCGTGTCTGGGTGTTTATCTATTTATATTCTAGATTGCCCCCTAGTTCGCTACATGGTATCCCATAACACAAGCTATGCTTACTTTGGGGCCATGTAGTTGGTGTGATTGTCTGGGGATTTTATTTATTATTATTATTTATTTTCAACACAACACATGGTCACCCTACTCATACATTTTGGGAATTAATGTTTTTATGAATATCTCGTCGTGAATCAGGTGTTTCGTGTGAATGAATCTGAAAGAGGCCGAAATGACGAAGAATTCAATACATGATTCATAGTCCAGACAGGCCTGGCTCACTCCGCGCGGTACATTTACCTACAGCGAAGCGCTCCGCCGGCGGAGTTCGAATCAGTCGTGTGTCACGCGCGCGCGTTGTAGATACCTACCTACCTAATAGCACTCATAGTAATTATATGATCGAGGTCGCAAATAGTATTTAAAAATGGACATAAAAGAAACAAATATTCAATTAGATTATGTTTAGATTTGATTATGTTCAATTTAGCAAACAAAACATAGGTAGTATTACTAATTATTCGTCGTAACTTTTTTTTCATTTTGTACTTTAGGTAAGTTGAAATAATATTTTTTACAAAGGTAGAATAACAGTAATACCTACATCGGTAGATACTTAATTACAAATAAGGAGATTAATTATTCTTCACTAGGCAGCAAGCCTAACAGCGTAAGAAAAGATAAGAGGCATGCGATAGAAAAAGACAAAACTTCTAGGTATATAAATTTGCAGGTACGTAATGCTGAATTCCACCGTATCGCGTCGTACGTAGCAAGACTCGAATTTGTTTAGATCTTCTTGCGGAGTAATTCTTCTGTACCAACGGTACTATTACTTATTCTGTGGTCTAGTTTGGTGCATGAGAAATCAGCCTTTCAAAAAGCGTTTCAACGGCGCGGCCATATAACATTTATTTTTCATCAATTGTGTTGGACTGATGATAAACCATGGGTTGCGAGTAGTTTCATGACCTTCGACAAATAAAGGCCAAGCCCTGGCCACTAATACCAGCTGTTTTGGATGTTGGACTATGAAAATAATTAAATTCGAAGAATTTGGAATTGGAGAACGGTGCGGCCGCGGGACTCGAGGGCCAATATCTTGGGAAATATAGGAGCTAGACTGAATTTTCTTTTTTCGACATTTATAGACAATTGCAACCAAGCCATGAAAAAAAAGTTAAGTTTCTAGACCTTATAGAATTCTAGATCTCCATGGCCGAGCCATTCTCCGCATTTCAACTGCGCGGCCATGTTCAAACCCTTATTACTCCTTTATTTTTAGACGACCGGCTGGTGTAGCGGTAACATACATAGCCTTCTATGCCAGAGGTCCTGGGTTCGAATCCCGGCGGCGGCGGATATTTGTGTGATGAACACAGATATTAGTCGTCAAGTCATGGATGTTTATATGTTTATTTAAGTTTATTCTAATAAAAAATATGTATTTATTCAATATGTATGTTTATATATTTCTTAAGTATATCAGTTATCTAGTATCCATAACACAAGTTCTTTAAGAAACTTAATTTGGGCTAGATAATGTTGTGTGAGTGTCAGAAATATTTATTTATTATTTATTTATTTATTTATGCTTCGACGATTGTAAAATTTGACCTTTCGGCTAAATCGTGATATCATTTTTCCTTAAATTTCTTGTTGTTATCCTGTTATCCTTCACATGTAACCTCAGGAATTTCTCGATAAGACAGAGTTTTGCCTTCCTCAAGAACAACAGCTATCAAATTGCAATATTTCATTATATTCCAGCTTATCATTTCAGACAGATTTAGAGCGTTTAAACAAACCAACAAATTCATCAGCTTTATTATATTAACACAGATTAATTAAGCTTTAATGAACTAATTAGCCTTTACACCGCATGCAATTAACTATGTGAACAAACTGATTAAGTACGAATATTATAACAATATGCAGAGTTAAGTTATAGTTTACATTATTTGGCAGAAAAGTTTAGAAGAATCAACCATTGTTTTAAAGATTTTTTTTTTATGTTAAATATGACAAAACACATATGTTTTCGGAAAAACCAGTGCTTTATGCAGTGTTTTATTATTTGGTAAATTTAAGTTTTTTTTTTTTTATATATTGTAAGGATAGGACGTTTGTCTTCCATGCCACCTGATGGAAAGTGCGCATGAAGACTATGGTGGTACACGTCCATCCACGAGAAACCTATTCACTCGACACTTAAAAGTTCCAGGACTGTAGTGGTCAGGAAAAACAGACGCAGGCAGATTGTTCCACTCCTTGGCAATCCGTACCAAAAAGGTACTATCGAAGCGTTTTGTTCGACTTCTTGGTAAATCCACTATATGGGGATGGAAGTTCTGTCTGCGTATTGTTATTTACTTTGTATTAGGGGGTTTTTACCGTCTCAAAAATTTTTAGGTATTCTAAACTATAAAAATAATATCTGTAGTGTTTATACATAGCTCCGGTTGTAGGATGTTTACTATTTTCATCTTAAAATAAAAAAAAATGAGATTTTTGTACATATAGAGTGACCATTGCAATCTCATCGTGATTGTACTATGTTGAAAAACGATATTTACTTTAGAATCGTCCTGCAGAAAAAATTACGTGTTACATTTTAGCCTTCATAATGTAACCAATTTGGTTGTGGCATGACATTGGCTCTTACAATCAGCTGCCTTGTATTTGTTTTTTTTCATATCACGGTCAATTTGTACATATTCCTATCTGACTGAAAAAGAGTGCCAAGATTTTTTTTCCGCCGGATTTTTTTGTCTCTTGGTCTACTGTAATATCTTATCTAAGAAAGATAGAGCTGTTCAACGACGACATTATTGGTCCTGGCTGAGCCTCCAATGACTGATGGCTCAGCCAGGACCAAGCAAGCTAGAAACTCAGCACTCATATTAATCCTGTACGTCTAAGATGATCTATACCTTTTACACTAAAAAGCTCCCCAGAAAAAATCTCCAGACAATCACACCGACTACCTGGGCTCAAAGTAAGCAAAGCTTGTGTTGTGAGATACCATGTAGCGAACTACTAGAATATAAAATAGATAAATGCCCAGACTCGGAACTTTTTTTTTATTCCATGCTGGATTCGAACTCGCGACCGCAGGCAGCTAGGATTACACCATCGCCAAAGTGGTGGTCTAAAAAAGCATAGAAACCGCCGCTAAAATCTTCCTATCAATAAACTTTAACCAAACTGTAAATTCAAAAGAGATTTATCAGAAATACGACTTGAAAACAACAGCACATCGGCGAAAGTTGTCTAGCTCTCCGGATTCAATCGTAAAACCTAATTTATTCAATCACCAATAAGTAGTAGTGCGTCTGGCTGAAACTGCAGAAAAACTCAATTAATTAAATTTATAGAGCGGGGTTGGATTTATTACTGTTTTAAAATATTTAGCAACTATACAGATCGGCAAATTGTACAAAATAAAATAATGGTATTCTCATTCTTCATCTTACATACCTACATACATAAATAACTTCACACCTGTATCCCTTATGGAGTAGGCAGAACACTAGAGGTTATAAGAACATCTGATGTCACATTTGACTTTGGAGGTATTATAATGATGGATAAAGAATATTGCAGTGACAAGGGGTCAGCCTATCTCCCACAAAAACGCCAATAAAACCTCTGTCCCTTAACTGACTTTTACAGTGTGCCCAGGAAGAGAAGCAGCTGCTACATTCTATGTTTTTCTTTCGCTCCCAGCCCAGCATGGAAGATCATTCTTCATCTTAATTTGATATACATACATACATACATAACCTCACGCCTGTCTCCCTCTGGGGTAGGCAGAGACAAGGCAACACCAATTGCTTCGATCCATACATACCTCTTTCGCTTCCTCCACGTTCATTAATCTTTTCATACATGATCGCCGGTTACGGGTACTTTTAACTAGGCCCTTTTTAAGAACGTCGCCAATTTGATCGGCGTACGTTCGCCTAGGGCGGCCCCTTCCGACAGCACCATCCATTCTTGCTCTGTACACCTCTTTCGTAAATCTACTTTCACTCATCCTTTCCAAATGTCCAAACCACCGTAGCATACCCTTTTCAATTTTAGTCACTACATCTTCTTTCAATCCGCATCTCTTTCTTATTTCACTATTGCGCACCCTATCACTCAATTTCACTCCACACATGCTTCTCAACGCTCTCATCTCCACAGCATTAATCTTGCTTTCATGTCTCTTCTGCCACACCCAAGATTCACTTCCATACATAAGCGTTGGCGCCAAAACTCCCTCAAGTACGGCAAGACGAGCCTTATTTGGTATAGTTTTGCTTGCCATTATCGAGTATATGGCGCCATTAATACAATTTCCTGCTTTTACTCTCCTTTCAATGTCACCTTCACACTTCCCATCTCTTGTAAACAAGGACCCCAAGTATACAAACTCTTTCACTTGTTCCACTTTTTCCTCCCCTATCATAATATTGCATTCCGTCATAATATCTTCATTCCTCTCCATAACCATAACTTTCGTCTTTCCAACATTCACTTTCACACCTTTTCTTTTAAACGACTCATGCATCACAGTGACCATTTGCTGCAATTCCGACGCTGACGATGCAAGTAGAACCTGGTCGTCAGCGTAAAGCAGAGTTTTGATCACTGTCTCATTCATTTTTAAACCCCATTCACACTCTTTCAGATCTTTCAAACAGCTATCCATGAATAGGTTGAACAGCCATGGAGACGCTACACAGCCCTGTCTAACACCGCGATCGATGCTAAACCATTCTGTGTAGTCATCATTCAACCTGACACAAGCACTCGAGTCCTTTTATAAGGATTTGAGTGCTCGTATCAAGTCACTGTCCACCCCAAACTCGGATAGAGTTGACCAAAGTTCATTCCTCATCACACTGTCATACGCCTTTTCCAAGTCAATGAAGCAGCAGAAAACCTTTCGGTGTTTAGCCAGAACCTTCTCGGTTACTGATCTTAAGGCAAAGACTTGATCCGTGCATCCCATCCCCTTTCGAAATCCCGCTTGCACATCCCAGATCTTGCTTTCTGTTTCATCCATCACTCTTTCGATTAATATCTTTGCATACATTTTTCCTACAATACTCAAAAGGCTAATGCCACGGAAGTTTTTGCATTCCTGCTGTGACCCCTTTCCTTTATAAAGTGGCACAATAACGGCCTTGCACCAGTCGCCCGGAACACGGCATGACCGCCAACACTTATTAAAAAGCTGGTACAACAGGTTTGCAGTGACACTTTCACCCGCCTTGAGCATTTCGGCATCTATTCGATCATACCCTGCCGCTTTACCCAATTTCAAACCTGCCATTGCTTTCATAACTTCTTCCATACTTATCTCACTTTCACGATTGGCCACACCACTCGAAGGTGAGGGCCTACTTTCCAAAACATCACTCGCACTTCGTTCAAATAAATTCTCGAAATATTCTTTCCACTGATTCATGATATCTTCATGCTCACTAACAATATTCCCATCCTGATCTCTTAACACGTCCACTTTCGAGTCTCCAACCTGCCCTCGGGCTCTTCTGACTAAGTGCCAGAACAGTTTGGAATTGGCTCGAAAGTTTTCCGAGAATTTCCTATCAAGCTTGTTCTTACATTCTTCTTTCTTTTTGCTCACAATATCTTTCACAGTCTTTCTTAATCTATCATACTTTTCTTTTGCCACTCTTTCATCATCATTCAAGTCATCTCGTATTCTATTTCTGCCCCTCACTGCTAGTAGATCTAGCCACGCTTTCTTCTTTTCTAGAACAAAACCTTTCACTTCATCATCCCACCACTCGTTCTTATCTCTTCTCACATTTTTCTTCACACTTACCGCACACATTTGGGTGGCCGTTTCTACCATACCATTCTTAAATCTACTCCAATATTCCTCTATCTCGCAGTCTTCATCATTCAATAGCTGTCCCAACCTTTCTTTCAATTCTAACTTATATTTCTCACGGACAGTCTCTTCTTGCAAATATTCGACTTTCACTCTTTTCCTTCCAGACATGCGTACCCGTGGGCGATGTCGCCATTTTTCAAGCAGACCTGCTATTCGTGACACCACAAGGAAATGGTCGCTTCCGACATTTACTCCACGGTACACTCTCGTATCCTTGACTTTCGTTCTCAACCGTTCATCCACAATTACAAAGTCAATCCTACTTCTCTCAGACTGTCTCTGCCATGTATACATATGAATCATTTTGTGACTAAACATAGTGTTAGTCACCACAAGCTTTCTCTCCAAACATACATCTAACAGACTAGTGCCATTATCATTTATCCTTTCATCACCAAAATTACCTAACACCCTTTCATACCCATCACGCTTTACTCCCACCCAGCCATTACAATCGCCTAACATAACAATTCTTTCATTATCTTCACACTTTCCAAGCACATCTCTAACATTATCCCAAAACTCTTCCCTGACTGCCTGTGGCTTGGACATATCTGGCGCATACAGACACAGGATAAAAATCCTGGTCAAGCCTACTTTCAGTCTCAGCCACAGGAGCCTGGGACTCACATACTCATAACCTTTCACACAATCACTCATTCTTTCTGACAAAAGAATGCCCACACCTTGGCTTCCTCTCTCAAACTCTTCTACTCCCGTCCAGTAAGCAGAGAGTCGGCCATGCGTGGACATTCCACAACCTTTCTTTTTCGACTCACTCACACCTAGCACATCAATTTTCCTGGTATTCATCACCTCGCATACTTCGTCAATCTTATCGTCTATTCCTCCGCAAACATTCATCGTCGCAAAAAGGCATTCCCCTGCCCTCTTTTTGCCTGCTGGGGGGACAAGACGTGACGTGTGGCAATGCACGTCGCCGTCGGGAATTTTGCCCCCCCCAGATACGATGGGGCTGCCTGAGGTGGCCTCAGGGAGGGATTCTCCAGGTGACCTGGTACCCTCCTGGGGTAGTATATTTTTAATTCCCTTCCTCATTGTATCTGCTCCTACTTCGTCGGATAGGAAAGGATAATTTGATATATAGCTTAAAAATCAGGATTATATCTACATTCATACATAACTTCACGCCTGTATCCCTTATGGGGTAGGCAGAACACCAGAAGCTATAAAACCATCTGATGTCACGTTGGACAAATGAGGTATTATAATCATGGAGAGAGGCTATTGCAGTGACAGGGGGTCAGCCTATCGACCACAAAAATGCCAATAAAACCTCTACATATAGGTACATATGGTTTAGTTAATGCTGGAAATATAATATATTTTACTGGTCAAGAATGTTAACTAAGTTAATGTTAACTAACTAATTAATGTTAACTAAGCCCAACTGATGGTAGGTGACAATGAGATTGAATATGACGGTTTACGGCACGCGGGTTCAGGAAGGAATTGGCCTCATAATACATTGTCGAAATACCTCTGTAGCGGTTATTTTTGACTTTATCCACCTCATCCACAGCCAGTAGACGTCCACTGCTGGACATAGGCCTCCCCCAAGGTTCTCCTCGTCGCTCGGTCCCGCGCCGCCCTCATCCAGCGTTTACTGGCGACTTTGACCAGATCGTCGGTCCATCTTGCGGGAGGCCTGCCTACGCTGCGTCTCCCACCCAGTACGTGGCCGCTTGTTGATAAGGCCCATAGTTAGCGACCACGTTATATGAAGTGTGGTCTGTGAATTAGTCGCCTTTCACAACACGCTCATTCAAGGGCAGTACAGCTATTGTAAAACAAACCTAATTATTATTATTATATCAGCCTTTTCTTTTAATTGGGGAAATCCTCTATGGATACGATGACGCTCGGGGGAGCGTCAAAGTTATGCCTGGACTTTAACCGGCTAAAACCCCAATGTGTTCCTCCTCCGCGCCTTTTGGCTGAATCACGGGCAAGCTGAAGCATTCAACTGTGAAACCGCCGGCGCCATCCGCTTGCGCGAAACCCTCAACATGCAGCGTGCCGAACACCAATCACGCCGCACCTCAGCGAACTTCCTTGAGCAGGGCGGCAGATACCCCAGTATCCACCACCCAGGGTTTTCACTATGGCCGGAAAGGGTTAGGGACCGGTAAAATCGCGTCGCGTAAGACCACCAGCATCCGGCTATCTGGCCTGCCATCATCCGGGGAAATCGCTCACGCGTTATATCCCGGAAATCCAGATGTCCGCAAAGGGGATATAAAAAGATGGACTGCCCTTTCGCTTCCCCTCGGCAGACGGACTGACCCCCACAGCCATCCATCCTACGGATGAGGCACCTCGGGCACCAGGGGATTGGGGTAATTTTTTACAGAGGTTGTCTTCCTCGCAGCCGTTAGGACCCCGGTCCTGTTTCTGCCCAGAATTACTGGTTGGCCGACAGCTCGGACGCCGAAGCAATCCAAGCCTGCCGTCCCTCTGAGCAGCTGGTGGCTCAAACCAGCGCTTCCCTCCTCATGCCCTCATCAATTCCCCAAAGTGAGCCGCTGATACTCCTTTAAGGAACCGAGGGTTTTGGTCCGCACCGTCGAAACGGCACCCCCCCATTTCTGGTATTCCCCTGTCCGCCACCTGTCGACGCGCCCGATGGGAGACCAGCAACTCCACACGGGATTATTATATCAGCCTACGCTGTCCCACTACTGGGCTAAGGCTTCCCTGCAGTTCTTTCATTCTTCTCTATTTTTAGCAGCTTCTTTCCACGAAGGCAGAAAGTGGGTAAACCGATCGACGTCGATCGATTGGTGTCCCTAAACCAACCCTAAGCTGTTCTTAAATAAACTTAATAGGTACTTCTGAATTTCGGCAGGTCCGGTTTCATTGAACTTTTCTAACATTAATAGATACAACAACATACCACAATATTGTTTTTATATTGAAATTTTTTGTGACTTTCCTAGGTTTCCTAAATGATCATCGACAACGATAAAATATCGACAAAATCAAAGATGGCCGTCACTTAATTGGGCGCTGTTTATCGGTGATTTTATGATCGGAGCACACGGTTTGCAGGCTACCAAAGAGGTTTATTATCAAAATGTGTTATCTTTATTTATTTATTCTACATTAAATTGAGTAAAAACAACCTAGAAAATTCCTGTTCACAGTATGTTATGCCACATCTTTTTTTTTATAAAAAAATTACTAAAAGCTGTATAATTTATAAAGGTCCTTGAAACGGGCCGATCTTTTCATTCTGTTACATTATCAATGGAAGTTCAACCAAATTGATTTAAATTCTCAGATCAAAGTATTTCAAAGTATGCGAAGGCGTCAATCTTCTTAATAGAACTTCCTCTTACTTGATTAAACATTCTCTAAAGCTTAAGGAAATAAAAAACCGGTCAAGTGCTAGTGAAGAAGTGAAGTAGAAGTGTTCCGTATGTACGTACTGTCTACTAAGATACATTACCGACCGTTTGTATTTAATGAAACAGTAGTTCAGAAATAACATACCAAACTTATTGATAAAATAATGTTTTTAGGTTTTTGCATTTTATAATGCTCAATTTCTTAAATAACTGGAAAAATGTGAAAAATAAAAATTACCCGACCAGGATATGAACCTGGGACCTCTCGTTTTCCGGACGAGTGCTCTTCCACTGAGCTATCGGGGCTTGGCGGTATGCCTCGAAATTACTTACCACATTTTTGTTTTTACGTTATATTGCTAACGTAGCATAAGTTCATTAATATTAAATATTAATAAACTTAAATAATACGTTTATTCTGTTATAGTACTACTTATTTGTTGTAAGCGGCAGCAGAAATAAATCATCTGTGAATATTTCAACTATCTCTCAAGGCCTGGTGATAGACGGACAGAAGATCTAAGTATCTTACGCCCGTTTTACCGTTATCGTAATTAGATAAAGTAAAGTAAGTAGGGTATTTCCCATAAGACGGAACCCCAAGAATCTCAGTAACTTTTATTACAATTTTCTCGGAAATTGACCCCGGCTTTTTAATTAAGAGGAGACAAGTAATTCTTCATTATGGTGTGGTTCTATTAAAAGTTTAGCTTTTAAATCTTAGTTTAAGCGAGCAACTAGTTTAAGTTTTTACTTGTTTTTATATCGCCCCGTCATTGTGGTTTATAAGTGTTTTGTTGAGGCAATAGTTGCGTCTGTGCGTACAGAATCATTTTATTTTAACTGCCGTTCGCACTTATGGGATGTAAGCACGCTTTGCTCATAATGGTAATCCATATTGAAATTCATATCCTATCTTGAGCTATTAACAAACATTTGACACATTTATTTATTTACTAGCTGTGACCCACGACTTCGTCCGCGTGGATACCGTTTATTAGAGTTGGATAAATACTATATCCTCCTTGAAGTCAAAACTTGCCTTATTCTAAATTTCGTCAAAATCGACTCAGTAGTTTAGGTGTGAAAGCGTTACTGATAGATAAACAGACAGAATTACTTCAAAAA
This sequence comes from Stenoptilia bipunctidactyla, assembly GCA_944452665.1. Classification (NCBI taxonomy): domain Eukaryota; kingdom Metazoa; phylum Arthropoda; class Insecta; order Lepidoptera; family Pterophoridae; genus Stenoptilia; species Stenoptilia bipunctidactyla. The sequence continues at coordinate 1,972,994 of OX101744.1, read as the reverse complement.
CTGTTACAACAAAGCAGTGATCCGCAGTTTCACCTAGGTTTTGTGAAAAAGTATAGGTAGGTAGGTATATTACATAGATGATGCCCGCGACTTCGTCTGTATTGAATTTGTATTTCGAGTAGGTTATTTTCTTCTCCAAGGTCCTAACTATCTTTAATAACAAAAATAAAAATGAAGAATCTTCGCCCATATAATATGTATAACTCCTAACCACAAACATAGGTAGGTAACTATCTATTAGGTACATTACAAAGGCACATAGCGTTATAAACAAATCGGGTGCCAAAGTGCCTTAAATTTTAATATTGTCTTAAGTTTTCGCGATGACTATTATGTATGACTATTAAATAAAACACTTTTTAACCGGATTTATCGCGTATATTTACATTTTAAATTTTAACAGTCGCTCGTGACCACGGGGTCTGCAAAGACACCGAAACGTCGAGTTAAAATGTAAAATATAAATTATATGCCATTAATCCGGTTAAAAAGTGTTTTATTTAATTCCTTCAATTTTACTTAATTCATGCAATATCTTCATTAATTATACTTAGCTTATTGTTATTCTAGGTAAAGCTAAGTAGTTTTTGCGTGAAAGAATAGCAAAAATCCATCCATCCAGCCATTATCAGTGTACATACAATACTACCTATAGTTATGTATGGCTGCTTTTCACTGCCAAACGGCTAAGCCAATATTAATGTAATTTGTTATAGTAGTTAACACATACGTTACTTTTTATTCCGAAGAAATCTACGGTTTCTGACTTCCAAGAGGCAGAAACGATCATGAAATAAACAAAACCTTGATTTCCATTTTATCTCTGTATGTACAGAAGGCAGTACATCAAGCGTTACAAATCTGTCAACATTTTTTACTTGAATTTAAACTCTATGCCCTCGATAATAAGTTAAAATTGGTTGGGGAAATTTGACAGGTAATGTAACGCTTGTTCCTTATGTACCTACTATATTAAATCGCGCAAAAGCTTGTATGTATCGTCGAGCGCGGCAACCGTTACGCAAAAATAATCCTTATATCATTCAGTATTCACGCGCGATGGGTTATTAGCGTATTTCATGTATAAGTTTGGTGTTTCTATACCAATTTCTATGATTCTTTTTTTATTGAATAGGTAATAATGTTAATTATTTTTAATTAGGGATGAGTGAGAGTATTATAAACGTAAGAGTAAACAAATATAATCAGAAAGCTCCGAACTGCTAAGCTATCGGGATTTACACGTGTTATTGTGAGTCAACCATAAAATATAGACATATACTGTTGTGGGATATTTTTTATATAATTTTATGAAGAATATTTCTGTCATACATGATTTCTATGTAGCTTTAACCATTAAGGCTGCACACGTGACGGAAGATTAAAAAATGAAGTAACTTCTCCCGTTTTTCCAACATTTCCCTTCACTGCTCTGCTCCTATTGATTGTAGCGTGATAATAAGTATACTATAACTTGCTCAGGAGTATGAAGAATAATTTTACCGAGTTTCGTTAAAATCCGTCGAGTAGTTTTTGTTTCTATAAGGAACATACAGACAGACAGACAGACAAAAATTTTACTGATTGCATTTTTGGCATCAGTATCGATCACTAATCACCCTCTGATAGTTATTTTGAAAATATATTTCATGTACAGAATTGTCCTCTCTACAGATTTATTATAAGTATAGATAGATAGATAGATATAGATATAGACATAGATTAAGAAAACCAACAGTATAAATTTTAAAAATATTTTACAAAACGTTTAAACAATATAATAAAGCCAATAACAGGTTTCCCTAAACTTTTTTTTTTTTTTATATTGTAAGGATAGGACGTTTGTCTTCCATGCCACCTGATGGAAAGTGCGCATGAAGACTATGGTGTTACACGTCCATCCACGAGAAACCTATTCACTCGACACTTAAAAGTTCCAGGACTGTAGTGGTTAGGAAAAACAGACGCAGGCAGATTGTTCCACTCCTTGGCAATCCTTACCAAAAAGGAACTATCGAAGCGTTTTGTTCGACTTCTTGGTAAATCCACCATATAGGGATGGAAGTTCTGTCTGCGTCTGGTAGTCCGGTGGTAAAAAGGGGTGGATTCAATTTGGTCAAAAAGAGCACTCGCACACTCACCAAAATGTAGCCGATTAAATACTGTCAAACAAGCAACCTTACGACGATGCTCCAGCGTCTGCAATTTTTTATTCGTAAGGTTGTTGTTATTTATGATTTTACGGGCTCTTCGGTCAACAGAGTCTAGCGCTTCGAGCTGGCATTTGGCAGAACCATCCCAAAGGTGACTAAAGGTGCTCTTTTTTGCGGAGAATAGACACGCTTGTGTTTTGGACGCGTTGAATTTGACCAGGTTAGATTCGCCCCAATCAGACACATTCCGCAAGGTCGAATCAACGCGCTCAATCATAGACTTTCTCAAAACCTGGATTTCATGGGCGCTCGTTCGCGCATTGGATATATATCTCTCAACAACAGTGCTGTCATCAGCATATCCAATAATGCCTGGTGTTAGGAGGTCATTAATGTGCAGCAAGAATAAAGTTGCAGAGAGAACAGATCCCTGAGGTGCCCCGGCATTAATCGCCATTAGGTCAGAGGAGTAGCCGTCTAAGACTACTCGAATCGACCGTTCCCTCAGAAAATCAGATATCCAGTCGCAGAGCCCGGTCGGTATGCCATATGCTGGAAGCTTGCTTAAGAGACCATCATGCCAGACCCTGTCAAAGGCCTTGGATATGTCTAAGGAAACAGCTATTGCTTCACCATGACCCTCTAAGGCCTCACTCCATAAGTGTGTGGCATACACGAGAAGATCGCCGGTCGAGCGTCCACTGCGGAAACCATATTGGCTATCGCTTAGGAGCTCGTTTGTCTCGAGGTATGCCAGGAGTCGATTGTTCAATACACGTTCCATGACTTTGCAAAGTATGGAAGTGATTGAGATTGGTCGATAGTTGACAGGATCAGCACGGCTTCCCTTCTTCGGTACTGGTTGTACGTTAGCCAGCTTCCAGGATTTTGGGACTTTACCAGATTCCAAAGAAAGTCTATAGAGACGCGTCAAAACGGGAGACAACTCAGCTGCGCAGCGTTTCAACACCACTGCAGGAATACCATCTGGACCGCTAGCCTTATTCTCGTCTAGGTGCAGCATTGTAGGACCGAACTGAGGTAATTGGGGTGGGATTTTTCCTTGGCTATCTAGACCAGAATTTTCCGCAAAGATACTGGCAAATAAATCCGCCTTTTCCTTAGCGGTGTGGGCCAGAGAACCGTCAGGTTTCCGCAGTGGCGGCAGCGATGGGCGACAAAAGTTCGTTTCGACCGACTTGGCGAGGGACCAGAGAGCTTTACTTCCCGAGGGATATGACGCTATTCTGTATCCAATACAGCCTATGTGGGCGAAACGAGCTCTTTTGATCACCTTCTTGCAGGACTTGGCGGCAGCATTGTACCTCTTCTTGTGTTCATGCGAATCCACGGCTTTGCTTCTGCGAGCGGTTGCCCAGGCTTTGTACGCTTCTCGCTTACGCTTTTCAGCGGAAAAGCATTCAGCACTAAACCATGGGCAAGCTTTGGTTTCAAGGGATAGATCAGCGTAGGGAATGAAGAACTCCATTGCTTGACCTATCACATTTGAGACAGCATCAGCGCAGCACGATGGATCGGTTGATGTAAAACAAGCTTGCCGCCACGGATAAGATGCGAAGAAATGTCGCATTTCATCCCAATCTGCCGACTTGTAGCGCCATACTCGCCTAGAACCACTTGGTCGTGTGTCAGGTGGCAAGTACTGCGATACAGATTTCACCAGACAGTGATCGGATGTCCCTAAGGGTGCAGTGATGGACACCGTATATGTGTCGGGATCGGTTGTCAGCAGAAGGTCCAGGCAGTAAGCAGTGTGGCCAGCAACGTCTGGGATGCGCGTAGGCTCGTCAACAAGCTGAGAGAGGCCATGAGTGAGCGAACACTTAAAAGCCTCTCTACCAGCATGGTCAGTGTCCTGAAACGGGTATAACCACTGTCCGTGGTGTGCGTTAAAATCCCCCAGGAACACTAACTGCGCTGTAGGAAAACGTTGCTGAACCTTGTCCGCTGTACTGCTGAGATAGTCCATAAGCCTTGTTATCTCCCGATCTCCGCTGTGTGACCGATAAATACCAGCGTATACCATTTGGTCTAGGCCGGTATCTATGTGAACCCACATAACTGAAAGGTCCGGCACTTCTAAGTAACGGAGACGCTGACAACAGATCTTGTCACTGGCATACATGCACACCCCGGCGTGCGGGTGGAATTTGGACTCCAGGATGTAACCTGGGTAACAGAGGTATGCCGAGTCTGACGGATCACAGATCTGCGTCTCTGTTAGGAAGAGTAGGTGGGGTCTCTCCGTCTCGAGGTGGTGGTGGACATCATTGAGATTGGAGTGCACTCCTCGGATGTTACAGAAGTGCACTTTAAACGAGAGGAAGTGCAACCGCTGTGTTACCTTACTCTTCTTTGGACCTTTCATTAATGTTGGAGTGGAGTGAACAGGGAGGAGAACAGAAGTTGAGTGAAGTGCTGCAAATGGAACCAAGCAACTCGATAGGGGTAACGCACCTTTGGGAAACTCGCTTGGAGACTGCGGGGACGCCCGAACCCCCCCGAGTTCGCCATCGGGTCCTCTCAAACCTGTCGCCAGCCGACACGATGGAGCCTCCCGGGATTTTTCGCGAGGTGGCGGGGCAGCCTTTTGCATGTACTACCCCCTACTACCTGCGGTCGGCCAGCGGTGCACCGTGCTTCGGATCCCGCTACCCTCCAAAACGAGTCACCCGGTGAGTCATTATCCTACGAGTTGAAAACAGTTCTCCGATGCAGCACGATTACTCAGACCTATCCTCCTCAATGGCTACACTAGACATCATGCCGGAACGCAACTAGGTTACTTGGCGGCATGGTTTTGTCTAGTGGGTGGTGACAAGCCACGGCCGAAGCCTACCACCAGATTTTACTGCTCGTTTAGCACCACCCAGGGACCACGTACAAGGCATCGAGGGCTAAACCTTGTGGACGCGAGCAGTTTTCAGTCCCCAAAAGTACTCAATCAAAAGTAGTACAATAAATACAAAAACAAAAAAAACAACAAAAGAATTTCAAAAAGTATTCAGAAAAGAAAATTAAATAGTTCTGTTAGAAAAAAAGAGAAACTCTAAATTAAGAAATTCAAAGCTCTGAATGTATAAGGATATAAATATAATATCAAATAGAGATATAAATATAAAATATATTATGGATAATTTCTGATGAATCGCGTATAATTTATATTTTACATTTTAACTCGACGTTTCGGTGTCTTTGCAGACCCCGTGGTCACGAGCGACTGAGGTTAAAATGTAAAATATAAATTATACGCGATTAATCCGGTTAAAAAGTAGTTTTATTTAAATTATGAATCGTGAAAACTTAAGACAATACCAGTGTTTTATGTTATATATGTAATTACACATGATAGTACATACATACATAACTTCATGCCAGTATCTCTTATGGAATAGGCAGAACAACAGAGCTTAAAGAGTCTGGCTAACGAAAGTAGACAATGGGGGTTTTGCAAACTTTTTATTTAGCAACTTATTCTGGTGTCACTGTTGTCATTCGAACGGTTATTGGTGGTTTTGGTAATTGAGATTTTGGAATTTTCATATTTGAAAATGAATAAGAAAAAAATTTATAGTTTCATAACCAATGTAGGAAAATGGCTGGATTCAGAGTTTAATTACAATGAATAAAAATAATTATTGTATTTTATTGTTTTATTTTTAAGCCTGATTAATACTAGTTGCCTATTATTTTAATTATATACTCATGAAAAAGTAGGACAGCAGTACCAATATTGTTATTTTATAAGATTATTTTATTTAAAAAAATAATCAAGTATCATGTTTGTTTAATCCATATGTGTCGTACTATAGTAGGGGTTACCATATTGGGATTTTTAAATTCGCCAGATTTTATCATTTTTTACTTTCATTAGCCAGACTATATAACCATCTGATGTCACGTTTGACAAGTTTGGAGGCATTGCAATGGTAGAGAGAGACTATTGCAGTGACAGAGGGTCAGCCAATCGCCCACAATAAAACCTCCAATAAAAACTCTGTATAGGATTTTTTCTTTTTTCTTTTACTTTAACTTTCTGTTAAGTTATTGAAACTGGCCGTAAATGACTCACAGACAACTTAGAACAATAACTACTGGGCGCAGAGAGTTGAAATTTGCATAACAAATTCCTTACATAAATTATCTAAGGAAATATTACACGAAACCCCACGGGAACGGGAAATATAGGACTTTCCAGTTTTTGCGAGTATGAAAGCTGAAGGGCTATTCGTGTAACTAAAATAACAGCACTGTGCTCAACGACGAGCTCGTCGACGAGATGTCAAACAGTTCGACGAATGCCAGTTCGTGATTAAGAACTCATCAGCGGTCATCAGCGGCGAGCGCTGGGGTCGAGTTATGTGTTATGTGAATACCAATTATGTCACTCGTCGGTGCTGCATCGATGAACTTGACGCTGTTGTTTAGGAGGATAGCCCTGCTAGAAAAGTTCCTGCACAATAAATTGCTAAACGTTTCAGATGCTGGTGAGGGGCAGTGCGTACGCTGGGCAGGTGCGAGTGGTCGGCACGTGACTTCATATTGAACTCTGGTTGCTCAAGTTGAGATTTGATGAACTTGAAATTTTGAAATTTTGAAATTGAATTTTTTTCTTTCATATGATAGAAGACACTATAGAGTTAGTCCCATATAAATTTCATCGAAATTGATTCAGTACTTCATGGATAATTTCAAATTGTTGAAAAAATATCTATGAATTTGGAGAATGTTTACATTGACGACATTATAATTCAATCAAAGTTTTGACGTGAAGTCGGTTTTTTTAATGCTCTGCATTCGTTGATTATATTGAATATCTATTGTTATCTATCCTAAAGCTGTAGATCAATTATATTCACTGTTACCTATCAGTAAAGTCTGTACAGTCAGTACTTAGGCACGCACTGAAAATCAGCTGAAACATACATATAACCACTAAGTGTAACATGATGATGATGATGAACTTGAGCAACAACTCTTTTTGTGGATGGCGAGGAGGTATAGGCCATAATCCACCAAGCTGGCCTAGTGCTGGGTGGTGAATTAAGGAATTTTCAGGGTGCCGAAATGGCTTCTGACAAACCCTAACGACTACTGTATACAAGTATACAGCACCCGGGGGGAAGTGCTTAACGAAGCAAGAACGTCATCGTGAGAAGCGAATGGTCGGCGGTCACTCATCCAAGATTCTCTTTATCTTTTTTTTTTATGTACCATTTTTTTATCTGTGACTCAAGCATTTTGTTTTTCAATAAAGTCGTAAATAGGATTTATAGTCTGCGAGCCTTATAAATTTCCCAAGGCTTTGTGTTTCGGCGCAGAAGGCGGAAAGCTGGAACAAATTATTTCCGTCATGCAGGACGAAAAAGGCCTAATAAAATTGTAAAAAACATCGAATTGGACATGAAAAAAGAAATAGAAAAATTTTGGTATTGTAAAGATTTTCTTTAATTGAATATCAGAGTATTCAAAGTAGATTTTTTTTAAAGATTAAAGAAATAAATATGTATATTTTTAAGGCCCCGCCTTATCCTAGTACCTAACTAGTTTTATTTTCAACCGACTTCCAAAAATGAAGGAGGTTCTCAATTCGTGTGTATGTTTTTTTGTGTCTTTGGTACACTATATTTCGGACAGTTGTGAATCGATTTTGAAACTTCTTATCTCATATGATAGAAGACACTTTAGAGTTGGTCCTATATAAATTTCATCGAAATTTATTCAGTACTTCATGGATAATTTCAAATTGTTGAAAAAATATCTATGAATTTGGAGAATGTTTACATTGACGACATTATAATTCAATCAAAGTTTTGACGTGAAGTCGGTTTTTTTCACAGAACAGTTAAAAAGGTTAGAAGGGCCTTGTGGGCGTGGCAGGCGCGCCGCACTTATGAGCGAACGCTCATATGGTGACAAAATTTGATTCAACGGCCAACAGTCGTGCTCATATTGTAACAGCGTACGAAGCTCCGCGAAAAAAAAGAATTATGCCGTCTTGCGCTATTATAACGTGTCGGAAAAGAAACCAGGTGTGTAGTGTGGTTCGAGAAGGGATTTATTTTTACCAGTAAGTCTAAAAACCCTAAAATACAAGTGATATTTGAAATAATTACAATAGTATTACGTAATTTGAGGACAAAAATGATACAATCGCAAGCAGGTACAAAGTAATACATTGCTTGCTATACGTGAGTACCATCTTTTACTACGGGGGCGACTGCGCAATGTATTTCGTTCACTGCGATCGACGTGTGCGACGAGTCAAAGCTTGAATTCTGCGAAATCTATGGGTTGCGATAGTGTTGTACCCTATCGTAAGCAATGTCGATATTGAGTATTGTAAATGTATTCAAATGATTATTACCAGTAATATTGTGGTTAAAATAACTGTGTATTACTACCAATTTTTGTTTATTGTGGATTATTAAGTTATTTATAATTAAATTTGTTTTAAGTTTAGCCATTTATAATTAAAACATACATTTTAAATTATATTTTTAGGTTTCCAACAGATCCTATAGAAGATATAAGAAAATTATGGATAGATTTTTTTCATAACATTTTACCGAAAATGTCTACATAATGAAAAAGTCAAGGAAAAGTTACTTGAAAATAGGAGCATATCCGCACAAATATATCGTTATGCTTTCTTCAGTAAGTAGTGTAAAATAAAATTTATCCTACTTCCTACTAACATAATAAATGCTAAAGTTTGTGAGGACATGGATGGATGGATGTATGTATGTATGTTTGTTTGTAACTTTTCACGCAAGAACTACTGAAAGGATTTGGATGAAACTTTACAGTAATATAGCTTATACATCAGAATAACTAAAAATTATCCAGGTACGCGAAGTTATCGTAGCAAAGGATAAAGGGGATCTCCTGTATCCTTCAAAAGAACTGATACTAATCTGTAAAATGTCCGAAGCAGTTATTAAGATTTACACCGACAACCTTCAGAAAATTAATAAACATATGTTGATAACAAAGATTTTGCACAGCTTTGTCGGAACTGAATTATTTAACAACATTAGTTATCATCTTATTTTACATTTTATTTTGAAAAATTCAAATTAAAAGATAGCAAGCGCATGCTACTTAATAAATACGTTTTATTTTAGGGACAATAATATAAACACACATAGCTCAGTTACGGCAAATATCTAAATTAAACATTCTTGAAGAAATAATGTACTTAAACTAGCAAAACTTTTTTTTCTACTAACATAGACGACCGGCTGTTGTAGGGGTAACGTACATTGCCTTCTATGCCAGAGGTCCTGGATTCGAATCCCGGCGGCGACGGATATTTGTGTGATGAACACAGATATTAGTCGTCAAGTCATGGACGTTTATATGTTTATTTAAGTTTATTTTCTAATAAAAAAATATATATTTATTCAATATGTATGTTTATATATTTCTTAAGTATATCAGTTAATTAGTATCCATAACACAAGTTCTTTAAGAAACTTAATTTGGGCTAGATAATGTGTGTGTGAGTGTCAAAAATATTTATTTATTTATAGTTGTTTTAAGTCTATACTAACAATTTATATGGGATTATTGTCCGAAATAAAGATATTTTATTTTATTTATAGGTCTGTTTATTCTTATTTAAATTAATTTATATATTTTTTTCCAAAATTATAGAGAAAAATTACAAAACTTAAAGAAACAAAATTACAGTAATTTTATCGATATAAATTATCGACCTCTTGGTCGCCGTAACGTGTATGAAAAATTAATTGCTTTTGCGCGTGTGTGAGTGTTCGTCGAGCGCAGTGTTTAGGCTAGTGTGACAACCAATAGCAATCTCGCGATCTAAGTAGTGTAGTTTATTTGTGTGAGTAATGTGCGTACGTATTGGCCTCTTGCTTGTAGTGGAGATAGAGAGTGGGGCACAAGCGGCGACACGCGTCCTAATACAAATCAGGAACTATTTCCTTTCTAACCTTTTTTAACTGTTCTGTGGTTTTTTTAATGCTCTGCATTCGTTGATTATATTAAATATCTATTGTTATCTATCCTAAAGCTGTAGATCAATTATATTCACTGTTACCTATCAGTAAAGTCTGTACAGTCAGTACTTAGGCACGCACTGAAAATCAGCTGAAACATTCATATAACCACTAAGTGTAACACAATGAAGAGATAATACTTAAGGGAATATTATGTTTGGTGATGTAGTTTATAAGTAACAGTAATATAAATTTATTATCATTACGGTTCGGCCGAAAAACAAGTTAAAAGTTTAGATCAAAATATCTAAGTGTCAACCCTAAAAACAGCTGTTAGCTTTGATGAAATATAACAGATGGCGTAAAAATAAAGTGATGGGTAACTAAGACAGATAATGCAAAGTTCAGCCGGTGCGGGAAAGGTCATAAGGTCACTGACTGTGACACAAGTCTTGTTTTAGATTATTAGGTTGACCAGGGTTGTCAAAATATTTTGTTGTAAAATAATTAAATAAATTTGTATGAAAGTACCAACACTGATCATGCAAATTTTTTTACTGTATATTCTACGAATGATATAGAAGCTAACCCTTGAGTTTTATCTTTCCATTTTGTTACACGTTGTATAGGTATGTTTTTTTTTTTTTTTTTGTTTAATAAACCCGCGTTTGACCTCAATCTCACCTGATGGTAAGTGACGATGAGGTCGAAGATGAAAGCACACGGGTTTAGGAAGGAACTGGCTCTTTATACAATATTGCCGGAACACATTACCGCCGGAGCGGTAACATTTGGCGGCAGACTTTGTATAAAGGGTGGTCGCTAGCCAGTCGGACCCAGAAGGGATCCTACCACCAAGCAAATGTATGTATTTTATATTCTAGGTTCCCCCCTAGTTCGCTACATGGTATCTCATAACACAAGCTTTGCTTACTTTGAAGCCATGTAGTTAGTGTGATTGTCTGGGGATTTTTTTAAATATTTTTGTAGAAAATCATTTATTTTTTCATGACATTTTGTCGTCAAAATGTCAAAATGTCAGTCTTAATCTTTACAAAGAGGGCTTACATTTTAACTTAATTATTTAAGTTACTTGAAAAATGATTTTTCTCATACTTCACGTTGACTTTTTTTAATAGTTTCAGATTAAAAATACCTACTTTATAATACTCATAGTATTTGTGGTTTCATTTACGTTGTATGTATGCTTATGCTACATGCTCAGTGCCGTTTTACTTGTGGCACTTTTCTTCCTCTGAAAATGTCTTGTTAAAAGTTTTAGGTATTTATTATTAACCTTTTATAAAGTTTATTGGTACCAAGATTAGTGCTTATAAAATTTAAATAAATACCTATAGGCACAAAGTCAACATCAAAGTCGTAGTATCAACGGAATTCTACTTGAAATACGTCAAATTATTTACAAATTGAACTGTATCTACCACCACTTCGGAAAGTCGATCTGTGGAGAAGAAGTGCGTAGAAACTCAACAGCAATCATCTTTTAAAAATACACAATAACAGTTTACAGCCAGGGAATCCCATCTTCTTGCATCCGGATATCTTATAGTAGTCCTTTTCACATAACACCTAATATTGTCTTGAGTTTTCACGATTCATAATTTTAATAAAATAATTTTTAACCGGATTTATCACTTATAATTTATATTTTACATTTTAACTCGACGTTTCGGTGTTTTTGCAGACCCCGTGGTCACGAGCGACTGAGATATAAAAACAACTCTTAAAAAATCACCCGTTACTCGATTGGTAATAACATAAATAATAAGGTAAATCCTAAAATAACTATTTTTATTAAGACTGCCTTAGTGCCCTAATTAAACTCCGAGGTGTCCGTTTTTGTTTTTAACGTTAACTTGATCTCGTCTCTCTACACTGCACCAACATCACAAGAGGAGACGATTGATATTGAACTAATGCTATCAATGGAAAAACCACTGTTTGTTATCTATCAATCAATTTAAATTTCTCACATCACTAACAATCAAAAATGATTGAGAAACGGCAACAAAAGTATGCATTTGATTATTAATAACTAGCGAAGCAGGCGGTGATATTGAGCGGTAGATTCTAATACATACACATTACTTATACAGTCGACTCTCGTCAATACAAATCTGCGATACTTCGAACCTCTCTGTAATTCAAAGTTATCACGAGTTTCCTACAGAATCTCTTAATATTTCGAACTAAATCAATACATTTTTATGCACTTGGTAATTCGAACGAAAAAATCATTGCTATATAACAAAACACAATTCAAAGCTACTATGCTGGACTGGGAGCGAAAGAAAAACATAGAATGTGCCAGCTGCTTCTCTTCCCGGGCATACTGTAAAAGTCAGTTAAGGGACCGAGGTGCTATGGGAGGCTTTTTTGTGGGCGATAGGCTGACCCCCTGTCACTGCAATAGTCTCTCTCCACTATTATTATGCCTCCAAATTTGTCAAACGTGGCATCAGATGGTTTTATTACCTCTGGTTTTCTGCCTACCCCGTGAAGTTATGTAGGTATGTATGTGTATGTACAATTGAAAGTTGCAGTGAGAAAGAGGCCGAAAGATTGTAAGTACTTAGTTACATTTTGCGACCAGTTCAAACGTAGGTACACGAGTCTTTGTTTTTGTTACGATTAGTTTGTCTATTTCACACACATTTCTCACGAATAGATTTGTTTATGTATCATTCAATTGCTGTTACTCCTTCGTTGGTATACAGATTGAAAGTTTGTATTAGTTATGACCCCTAGAAAGTCTAAATGATTGGCGATTGCTGAAAAGAAAAAGTTAATCTGAATAGTAGAGACAAGGTGAGAAGAAAAGCGATATTGAAAAAGAATTTAAGATTCCTCTGAGTACCTACTCTCTCAACCATAATAAAGTACAAGGAGAAAAAATAATGCTGCTCAAATCAACACTTAATAATTGGAAGTTTTATTTATTTGCTCTCACAAATTTGGAACCACTTAATATTTCAAACACTCGATAATTCGTAGTATTTTAAGAGTCCTTTGAATTTCGATTTAACGAGATTCGACTTTAAATAAAACAGTTTTTAAAATGTAAAAAATAAATTAATAATAATATTTAAAATATTTTAATATTAATATTTATATTTATATTAAAAATATTAAAATATTTTAAATATAAATATTTTTAATATTAAATATAAATATTTTTATAGACAATATTACGAGATTCGACTTTATTTGAATACATTACCTAACTATTTTTGAAAAAATGATTAATGTTGAGTTTCTTGTCGCTTCTTCCCAACAGATCGACTCTGTGAAGTGCTGGTAGATTCATTTAAATTTGTTAATCATGTGTCCAATTTCAATCGTATTAAACTTTGGCTTTCACATACTTTGTTAATATGGTGAATATACCTTGTTCAAATACTAAAATAAAATGAAAATATACAGGGCTTGCTGCTTGGTTAATCTACCTTTTTTCTTTTCAAGGAAGGGCCATCGATCCCAGGTGTTTCATTAAAAAGGGTTGAGATAGCACTGAGCTTTAGGATTATTTAAAATAGATTCGATCTTTTTATCTCTAGTTTGATATTTCATCTTGATGTTGATTAACATTGTTTGTGTTTTATTTAAAATGATACTGGTGTGCACTCAGGAATGTAACATTAATTTCCCTATCGACCTTGGATAAGTTCGTCAAAGACAACTACTCCGTGTGATCCCCGCTTGGTGGTAGGACCACTTTAACCGTGATGGAAGAACCTGGATCAGTCGACGACATTTTATTTAACTGTCTCCTTTTCCCGCGCCTGCCTCCCTCTAGGGTTGCCTCATAATAGTCAATTATATTTTAATAGCAGATTAAGACTGATAAGTGGGTCATAATTACGAAAAATTACGAAACATAATTACGAAATTTTTTTAGTATATTGTGATCAAAATTTAAGTTAGATCTGTAGTTTATGACTACTCAACATAAAAACGTGTCCATCCAATTGTATGTAGTCATAAAATCTAGACTAATCTTAAATTTTACTCACAGAGAAGAATTTTGAAATTTTAATTTAAGAAAAATATTTTAAAAAAGTTTTTTTTTTTTTTTAATTTAGACCTAGGTACTCATTATTCCCAATCTGCTATTAAAATATAATTGACTATTATAGGTGGACCCTGTATATGATGTTCTCCCCCCTAAGTTCCCCACACCAACATGCATGAAGGTCCTCCTCTCCACTAATGATCCCCTGTTCCTTCTGTCCTGTGATTTCCATACATATCCTCTAATGTAATATATCTTTTTAAATAAGTAGTTCTTAAGTATTGTATTATATCTTTGTGTTACTATAGTTTTTTTTTTTTTTATAAATTATGGATAGGACGTTTGTCTTCCATGCCACCTGATGTTAAGTGAACATGAAGACTAAGGTGGTACACGTCCATCCATGAGAAACCTATTCACTCGACGCTTAAAAGTACTGGGACTATACTGGTCAGGGAAAATAGACGCAGGCAGTTCATTCCAAACCTTGGCGACCCGTATCAAAAAGGAACTGTCAAAGCGCTTAGTTCGACTTTGACAGTTCCTTTTATTGTCCTGGTATTGAGTATGTTTGTTGTAGGTGGTGATACTAACTAACTGTGTTGTTAGACATTGTGTAAGTAACTCAATGTCCGGTCTTCGTCGCGCCTCACTTGTTGTGTCATACATATTTAACCTTTACTTCTAATAACGTGTCTGTCTCATCACGTGTTACTGGCTGTAATTGTCCGTCGCTTAATATCGACGTCCGGTTGCCACCCAACCCAAAGACTAGAATAGAATAGAATATGGATATCCGGCAAGGTTTTAAACAGAGAATTTTCTTGTAGAATCCTTGCGCTTATCCACACCTTAAACTTTATTCAAAGGTACCTTAAGTAAATCCGCGAACTCAAGGTAAGTTTAATGAAATTTCAATTCAGTAAAAGGGCGTCGATCTTAAGCCCTAAACCTCCCTAATACCGGCAACTGGGCCATCAATCTGCGGTAGTTCAAGGGTCAATCGCTACCCTTCGCTTTTATTTCACCTGGAGAAATCCCTCATAGGTACTTACAACGTAAGTTTGTACACACAGCCACTTTTGTATATATTTGCATATATATATATATATATATATATATATATATATATATATATATATATATATATATATATATTTTTTAAATTAAAGACTAAGATTGCCGGAGCACATGACCGCTGGAGCGGTATGTGGCGGCAGATTTTATATGAAGGGTGGTCGCTAGCCACTCGGACTCTGACGGGATTCTATCGCCAAGTGAGGGTCACTGATAGTTCATGTTAGCACATTCAAACAAACAAACTCTCCTTATGTTAGACATTACTTCAAATATAGTTAAGAAACATTTGTACAGCCACGGTTTGAAAAAAATACTCTTGAATCGGGTCATCCGTTCAGAAGCTACAATGCTACAGATATACACACTCTCATGTCATAAGAACTTTTACAAATAAACATATACGAGTAGAACTCCTTAAAAAAGTATAATATTCGTAGCTCGTAGTATACTGTGATTACTTCGTACTACGTAGTTTTATTCGTAGCTAGCAAGCCATACGAAAATAATTTATCATCTTCTCAATCCTTTCTAATGGGCTCACTTCAGTGCTATGAATCTCTCTCCTGGGTGACACGGAGGTTTACCACCAAGCTGGCTTAGCGCTGGGTGTCATACAAGGTGCCAAAATTGCTTCTGACAAAAAACGCGGGTTCTTACTTCTCAAACGCCATTTACGTCAAAACATATTAATTTGTCATTTCATCCTTACCTGTACTTTTATACTGCAATGTACTGTACTGTATCATACGATATCACAGGTAAAGCAACGTCGGCGCGGCCGGTACTTGGATGGGTGACCGCCGACCATTCATTTCTCAAGGCGACTTCCGTGCTTCGGAGGGCACGTTAAGCAGTCGGTCCCGGGTGCTGTATACTTGTATAAAGTAGTCGTTAGGGTTTGTTAGAAGCCATTACGGTGCCCTGAAGATTCTGACATTCACCAACCAGCACTGGGCCAGCTTGGTGGATTATGGCCTATACCTCTTCGTCACCCAGGGAGAGACTCATTTCCTGCAGTGAGTGAGTTACAAAGAATTGTGGTGATGATGATGATGTACTTTTATTCATATGACTTATCTCCATATGTTTTCTTTCCTGAATGTACACAAGAGGTGTGTGAGGCGCGTTTTACAAAATTGCACTTTACCAAATTACTGCGAGACGTTTACCATCGCCGGCAAGTCTGCGAATCTTACACAGAATAATACGAGAATTTGTTTGTATAGACTTGTATTACTTGAAAACCTGAGGGTATTTAGATTAAGAAAGCAATAAATGTAGTACTCAATATCTCATAAATCTATACTAATATATGTATAAAGCTGAAGAGTTTGTTTTTTGTTTGTTTGTTTGTTTGAACGCGCTTATCTCAGAAACTACAAGTGGGATTTAAAAAATTCTTTTTGCATTTGATAGCCCAACTCTTGAGGAGGGTTATAGGCTATATTTTATCCCGAAATTCCCACTGGATCAAAAGTTACGCGGGTAAAATCGCGCGCGGTGGCTAGTTATTTTATAAAATTTTAGATGTCGTAGAATAAATGTTGTCGTTATTGATGTAGAGAGGCAATAGTTGAAACAAGTATCTTCGAAATCGACTTACAATTGACGAAATTATAGCGTAACTAGCTGTCTCGCGCGGTTTTACCCGTGTCAGTTCGAATCCCGGGGAATATTGAGATGAAAACTAACATATTTACTATTCTAGACTGTACGCTATTTCAATTTCAAATTTCATCCAAATCCGTTGAGCCGTTCTGCCGTCATTGAGGAACAAACATCCATCCATCCAAACTTTCACATTTATAATAATACAAGCGTTTGCCCGCAACTTCGTACACGCATAAACTCAAAAGTCCTATTTTCTGTTACCGTGGGAATTCCGGGAATTCTTTCCATTATACAAACAGACACTTATTGAGGAACCTTTATACCAAGTATCACATCCGTGCACTCAAAGAATAAGATTTTATCATACAAACTAAAACATCATATATTTCCCGTTCCCGTGGGAATTCCTTTCATAACACAACCAGTCTCTTTTTGAAAAACTTTTATGCCAAGTATCATATCCGTGCACTCAAGGAATAAGATTTTTTATACAAACTAAAAAGTCCAATAATTCCCGTTCCCGTGGGAATTTCGGTAATCCTGCCTTAGTGCACCCCTACATCCCCTAAAGAATGTATGTTCCAAATTGCAGCTCTCTACGCCCAGTAGTTACGGCTGTACGTTGTCTGTCAGTCACTCAGTAACTCAGTCAGTAACGGAACAGATTTATATATATACCAGCTTTATCCCGCAACTTTGTATGCGCTTAACTACCCTTCTCGTGGAAATTTCAGAAACTATACAACCAGACACCCACTGAAAGAATCTTTATAGCAAGTATCACACCCATGCACTCAAGGAATAAATTTTTTTCATACAAACTAAAAATCATATATTTCCCGTGCCCGTGGGAATTTTGGGAATTTTTTTCGTAGCACAACCAGTCACTCTTTGTAGAACCTTCATGCCAAGTATCACATTCGTACACTCAAGGAATAAGATTTTTCATACAAACTAAAAAGTCCAACCCCTTCCCGTCGGAATTTCGGGAATTCCTTCCTTAATACAAACAGACACTTACTGAGGAACCTTTATATCAAGTATCACATCCGTGCACTCAAGGGATGGGATTTTTTCATACAAACTAAAACATCATATATTACCCGTTCCCGTGGGAATTTCAGGAATTCCTTTCATAGCACAACCAGACACACATTGAAAAACCTTTACACCAAGTTTAACATCAGTGCACTCAAGGAATAAGATTTTTACATACAAACTAAAAAGTCTAATAATTCCCGTTCCCGTGGGAATTTCGGGAATCCTGCCTTAGTGCACCCCTACATCCCCTAAAGAATGTATGTTCCAAATTGCAGCTCTCTACGCCCAGTAGTTACGGCTGTACGTTGTCTGTCAGTCACTCAGTAACTCAGTCAGTAACGGAACAGTTTTATATATATATATATATATTGCTTAGTAAGCTAAACATACAAAAAAACAGTCGAATTTAGAACCTTCTTAAAGTCCGTTGAACGCAGGTTACATACGTGCGACCTTATCAAAAAACGCAACACTCAAAATTATATTAAACGCATAAACTGAAAAGATTTAAGAAGCTACCAAACCTGATAATTCCAGAGTCCATTCAAGTTTATACGCCTTGAAACCAATCATATTTTTACGTCTATCCCTCTATCCTAGCAGCCACAGCAAAGCAGACCATATACCATTAAGATAGAATTCAATTTATCCAGCAAAGGTGGAGTCTGAAAAGATTATTTTTATGAGGAATAGTATAAAGTTATTCGCGAGAAGTGTTAAGAAATTTTTATCTTAACGTGACCGTTTATGTTTGTAAATATGAAAAAGGTTCAGTTTTTTTTTGTGGGTTCATTGACAACTCTTTTGTTACTATACAATTATGATTAAATAAAACCCCATGGGCGTGGGTGGTTACGAGAGATCGAGGTGGTTAACAGTTACAAAGTCATATGTTACTCAGTCTACGTGCAAAGCGAATAACATAATGTGCCTTAAACTCTAAAACTTCAACAAATTGCAGGCAAAATACTTATATATGGCGTGCGAGCAATAATTTTAATAAACTATCAATTAAAATTGACTTGGACTTATTTAATACCAATGTTGCGTAAGCGAGGCGATTAATCAGTAATGCTTTCTTCAGTCACTAATTTTTCAATTTTTCCTCATGGCTTTTACACAAAAGCCATGTTATTAAAGCTCGTTATGTTAATTCAAATACTACAACATTAAGGTTTCTTTCCTATTAATGTATATGTTATTATAGTTATTAAGTTATAAATTTAAGCTAAAGTCGCGTATTTGTAATCGTTTAGGTATCGTATTTGTATTTATAATTCGATCATATCGGTCAGGCCCTATAATTTGGCCCGCTATTACTACTATATTTTTATTATTGTTACAATGGCTGTTGGTCTTCCTAAAATAAATATATAAATAATAAATGTGCATTATGTTAACATGTGATATTTTGTTAGTATTCTGCCAATATGAGAACCATCTTTGAACAACGTGCACGTCACATACAAAAAACTAATGTTAAAAGCTACAGAATCGGACCCCAGGATTTTACAAAAAACTATTGTTGATAATGTTTTTAAGTTTTTACATTTAAAATGCTCAATTATTCTTAAATAAATGAAAAATGTGATAAATAAAAATTACCCGACCAGGATTCGAACCTGGGACCTCTCATTAGCCGGACGAGTGCTCTTCCTCTGAACTACCGGGGCCTGGCGGAACGCCTCGAAATTATTTACCACATTTTTGTTTTTACGTTATATTGCTAACGTACCTCCATCTTATGGTATAGCTTTGCAGCTAAGACCACCCGAGACCAATTTCTTTACAGAAATTGTGAATCCCAGTTAAAGTGAAGCATTGCAATTTTTATGTATCACATTTTTCATTTATTTAACTATTGTTGAGTTTTGCAGAATCTTAAGTTTTGTGATTCAGTAAACGTGAAAACTAAAGTCAATTGCAGTGGGCTTACAAACATTGTCCCATTGTTGTCACGACAACTAAAACCAGCTTCATCCAGTCTTTTCCCTAGGTGACAAGAAGTAAACCGAGCTGATGAAGCAACCCTAAAGACATCTGTATAGCACTAACGCCTAGGACTACTCCGCCCTTACGTGGGGGGCGCTCGGCTTAGGCTGAGCGCGATCTGCCGGGGCTCGCGGGTAATGCCAATGGCGGTACCGTGAGCTCCATCTATGGCGGATACCCACTAAAAACACATTGACCAAAAAACTTGTAATATCTGCAGATATTTGTCACGGATTAAATAATTTTAGAGATTAACGCGATCAAACAAACAGCGTTACAAGATCAGTGTGTAGATAGTGAATTGTGAAACCTTAACACCATTAGGAACAATATTCATATTGATGCTAGCCCTTCATCTTATAGGATCTGAAGTAAATAAAGAAATATTTATTCATTACTTCATACACACAGTGTTTATTGGTTTATTAAGATTAACTAGTGCGAAGGTCAAGCGTAGGTCGTTCTGTAAATCCTGGTCAGGAAGCGATAACCATGACCCACTGGGGGTTGACTCCATTTTCAATATACAGGGTGAGCGGAAAATGTTTAATCTCTACATATTACGAACGAGAACGTTTATCTCTATGTGCGTTTGGATAATCTTTGGAAATAGTGAAAAGATTTAATGAAGTTTATACTAGTTTTAAATTTACTGTTGTTTTTAGAGTTTCGTTCCTCCAAAGAAAATATAGAACTTTTCAGGATCCCTTTGTTGTCTCTCTGTCTGGTTGTCTGTCAAGATGCTTTTTCTTGGGAGTCTTGGTATCAAACTGGAATTAATATCATATAATCAAGTCTGCAGTTCCTTGGAGTTGATAAAAAATCAAACTTCTAATTCTAATCAACTATCATTTATGCTATCGTCTAGCATAACGACGCGCGTGTAGTAAAAGCAGATCTAGCCACATCCCATGCGCGAGACGCGTGCCGTACGTCCGTGTCGTACGCACAGTTCTGTATAAACACGCGCGTGAACACGCGTGATGCAGCTTAGGCCCTTAATGCTTACAATGTACTAAGTACTAGTACTAGTACAATGATATTTTTCGAATCCGACTCTTTGTATCGTAAAACCAAGTGTACAGGGTGTTCCAGAAATGAGACTTTCCCGTGACACTGGAGGTAGATGGACCTAAGGCCTATTAGATAACACCAAAACAGGTTAAGTAAAAGTTTTCTGGTTTTCGAGATATTACCACGTTTGTGACTTTTGAGAAATTTCCACTTATTGGTTCTTTTTTGCCTACAGCTGTTTTTTTTTATTAACGCACGTTTTAACAAATATTTATTTAAGGCAAAAAAAGACCATAATGTTGAAATTTTACTACTTTTTACTTTTAGAACTTTTACTAACCTGTTTTGATGTTATGTGATTGGACTTAGGTCCATCTATCTCCAGTGTCAAGGAAACGTGTCATTTCTGGGACATCCTGTATATCTTTATTACTTACAGATATGCACAGGAGCCCCATCCGCCACGACGACTTCTATACGAAATGTTTTTTTTTTTACTTATTTTTTTTTTCACACCACCCTGTATAACAATAAAATCTATAAGGCGTGTTAAAGTGTGATTACAGCAGTCGATCGTATATGTGCTAACGTCCCGGTCGCCGCTAAATCCTTTGTGATATATTCTTGACCTCTGGCTGTTACGTTTAGTGCTGCCAGGGTTTTACGTTTACCCGAAATAAGGGGAAAAAATACAAAACTTTTGTGGAAAAAACTGTTAAGTTCGTCTGGATGAAATAACGAACTGACGTTTAGTCCGCTTGTGGTGCTGTTTTTTTTTTTAAATTGATTATATTGTTATATCTATACGATAAATGTATTGCGTATGGTAATACCTATTTACAATAAGCTTCCAAATAACTATGACTGCACAATTTTAAGAAAGATCTGTTTGTTTATTTACTTGACAAAACTTATTACATCGTCAAAGAATTATTATCATAAAAACTATCAACGCAGTTAGAAATAAGTACCAAGTTAAGATTTTTTCGTATTATTATTTTGACATTATTTATTATAAATTGTACGGATAAATTGTAAAACTATTGATAGGACTCATTCAGTATAGTCCTTGTACTTTTAAGCGTCGAGTGAATAGGTTTCTCGTGGAGGGACGTGTACCACCTTAGTCTTCATGTTCACTTAACATCAGGTGGCATGGAAGACAAACGTCCCATCCATATTTAAAAAAAAAATTGTAATAACTTATATATCCACTTATAAAAAAATTGCACGGTTGAATGTATGGTTGAATATGTAGCACTTGAATAGTTTAAGTCCTTTATAATAACCATATTCTGCAAAAAAATATTTTCCTTTTATTTCTTTCTAAAGCAGATGAGTTTTTTTGTATGAGAGCGTTAATCTCTGAAAGTACTTCAATTCAATTCTATTCAAAAACTTTATTGCCATTTGCATAGAATGGTATAGTTATAAAAATACAGTATTAACAATTTGGGCGGCCTTATCACTTCAAAGTGATCTCACCCAGGCAACCTTATCTTAAAATAAATTAAAAAGAAACGTAAACATGTCATTTTATTTTCTAAGTATTTTGCTGGATTAAAAAATAAGTAATATTTTAGCGTACCTATGATAGCCCTTTTTGAAGGTTATCACGGGTCAAAAGAGACACAGGCCTCGTTGAACTCGTGAAGTTACCAGTATTTTCAATAATATTGTCTACAATAAAGAATAAATACAAAAAAATTCAATGAGGCGTTTGCCTTCCATGTCGCCTGATAAAAAGTGAAGATTTAGACGAGATAGCTACTCAGATGATTTTATGAACGAGAAAGCCGAATATCCTAGTAACGCATCTAGGTATTTAGTTTAAAACTAGCATTATGCATTTACAGGTGATTCGACTTTGTGGGTTAAAACAGCTCAGTAATTTGTCGCGTCAGCGTACTGCGCTGAAATATTTTGAACACAAAGTGTGTCGCTTTACCGTCGTTCGGAACTACAAACGGTACCCGCGCGCGGGTGCTAATAGAATAGATAACAGAATTTTAGAGACATTTTGAAGGAATCTGACTAAAAGTTAGTTTATAGAGCAATCTTTACCCGTTTATAGTCGGTTTAGAATGGCCTTACCACACCTTGATAAATGTGTCGTGAAATATGATTAATCCAGAGAGCAACGCTTGGATAGACAACCTTACATGAAATACCGTTTTATAGCCAAATCTCTCAACTGTGAAACGCTTGAACGATTATCGAAATTTGTTGTTAATCTGGTATTAAGTATCACAAGTAAATAATTCATAGACTTTTTACTGTTGAAAGATCTTGAAAGTGCACGTTTGTGATTCTTTCATTCTAAAACGTTGTTGAGCTGAAATTGCGTTGGACATAGCCTGAAATAACACATAGAATACTTTATTAAACATATAAGGACTAAAAACAAATAAGAATATAAAACATACTAGTAAATAAATAAAACAGTTTTATTACAAACATACATATCTTCACGCCTGTACTCCTTATAAATTCAAAAATTCAAAATTCAAAAAGTTTTATTCATCTTAGGAATTTCACAAAACACTTGATGAAGTCAGTCATCACATACTTCGGCTTTAACTAGTTGTTAATAGTTGTTAAATAAGATATTACAGTAGACCAAAAGACAAAAAAGCCGGCGGAAACACTCTTTTCAGTCAGAATTATCAAATTAATACAAATAGGTACAGTACAAATTGACCTTGACATGAAAAAAAAAACAAACACAAGACAGCTAATTGTGAGAGCCAATGTCATGCCACAACCAAATTGCTTACATAGCAGATGCAACGAGCTATGGATGCACAACACGAACATGACAAACTGGGACCAGAGTATTTGAACAAGAATGGAATAAAATAGTCATAGTATCATTAGCAATGGAATTATAAATCGTAAAAAGTTAAGACTATAATGTTATTTTTCTTTCACATAACTTCACGCCTGTACCTTTATGGGGTAGGCAGAACACCAGAGGTTATAAGACCATCTGATGTCACGTTTGACAAATGAGATTACATAATGATGGAATGAGGCTATTGCAGTGACAGGGGGTCAGCCTATCGCCCACGAAAATGCCAATAAAACCTCTGTCCCTTAACTGTCTTTTACAGTATGCCCGGGAATAGAAGCAGCTGGTTCATTCTATGTTTTTCTAATTTTTCTTTCAATAGTAAATTAACATTAATTTCTATGACACAAATGTTGATATTGTGGGTTGCGAGGTGTGGGTTCTTATATTTTTGTATCTAAAGAATATAGCTACAATATAAGTGCCGGAAATCCTGTGTACCTGTGCAGTCAGGGGTATTGAGGGAAACTGGTACAGGTGTGTAAGGAATTCTGGAATGGTCAGACCTCACTGGCGGTAACTGAAAATCGGTGGTTTGCTTAAATGCAAACGTCTCACTGAGTTATCGCCATTTTGCATCAGCATACATTTTTACTGAACAAATTTAATTTACTGAAAAATATTTACTTTATTTTCTTTTATTTTGTGTTTTCTTGTTTTTTTTTCGATTTTGTTTATCAATATGCATGTGTATTTGTGCTTGATTATATGTATGTGTGTTTGATGTGAATAAAATAAATATCTATCTATCTATCATTAAAATTCATGAATCTACATAAAACCAGTGAACTTAAAAGTAACTTACGTGTGTAATTACAGTATTCAATTGGAGTAGTATTTTCTGTTGACTAGATCGATAAAATACGTCACATTATTATAAATAAAACCATTTTAGTCTTTAGAACAGTAAAAAATGTGAAATGTCGTGACGATAAAACAAAAGATGTTATATCGAATCAAAATCCTTCGTGAAAAGATTCAATTTTGACACACGAACTTGCAATATTAAGTAAAACTCTCAAGCATTTTCTTAACCTTGTGCCGTATTTAAGTCAATTGCCTAATTTAGTTGCAGCTCTAGTGGCCAATCAGAAGCGCCCGACATCAGCCAATCAGAGTGATTGCTAATAGGATTTGCCTGTCTGACAATGACCTTATAACAGACAATGGAGTGTCTTAAAATGTACATGTACATTTATTTATTTACACTTTATTGTTACCCTATATTATAAAAATTACAATACATTCAAAGTGACTGAGATTACACAATTGGCGGTCTTATCGCTGGGCAGCGATTTCTACCAGACAACCAGACATTTAGCGTAATCTTTTTTTATTGAGTAAGTCCGCGTTTGACCTGTCTTTTTTCTTGTTTCTATAAGGCGGACATATTTGTTTTTATGTGGAACCGATACATAATCGAGTTCATCCAAAATATTTTGAGCCGTTCTGCCGTGATTGAAGAACAAACATCCATACATCCAGCCAAACTTACACATTAATAATATTAGTCCGATTAGATTATACAAGGTGTTCCTATTGATTTCCCATAACTTTGAGGTTTTATTCCTTACTAAAAAACAATACTTTTTGTCAAAGAATATGTGGTTCAAAAGTGCATACTTTCCAAGATATCGTCAATCTTAATATAATGAGTTCATAAATTATCATAGTTGTAAAATCAACTATGATAATTTATGAACTCTGTCCCTTAACTTACATCGGTTGCAACTTCAAACCGACTTCCAAAATGAGAAGGAGGTTCATCTTTTTTCACCCACTTAAAATTTTGCAACAAGTTTGTGAAATTGACTACCCTCCACACTCGATGTTGTCTAGTAAAGAAATCCTCTTATTTCTGATTATTTTGTTAAGAAAAACTAAAACCACTTGCAAAGAGCTTACATTAATGGTACTTAAAGGAGTTTTGGTAAATTAATCGTGGATAAATTAAACCTAATTTCATATTTTACCGATTTGAAACAAAAATTTAACAAGGCTTGAAAAGAATAAGCGATGTGTATTGACGACGGCTGGTGTAGTAGTAACATAAATAAATAAATAAAATATAATCACAACATTATCTAACCCAAATTAAGTTTCTTAAAGAACTTGTGCTATGGATACTAGATAACTGATATACTTAAGAAATATATAAACATACATGTTGAATAGATACATATTTTTATTAGAATAAACTTAAATAAACATATAAACATCCATGACTTGACTGACGGCTAATATCTGTGTTCATCACACCGATATCCGCCGCCGCCGGGATTCGAACCCAGGACCTCTGGCATAGAAGGCAATGTATGTTACCACTACACCAGCCGGTCGTCAAATACATTGCCATACATTGCCTTCTATGCCAGAGGTCTTGCTTTAGAATCCCGGCGACGGTGGATATTTCTGCGATGGACACAGATTCTTGCCGTCATGTCATGGATGTTGACATTCCGACCACTTTTGCTATGGGGTTAACCTATCTGCCTCAGACGACAGTGGTTGCGGATTCGAATCGCGCACGGAAAAAGAAAAAAAATGTTTTCTTGGTGTGGGCGTTTCTCTATATGTATATGTATTTTATATTCTAGGTTCCCCCCTAGTTCGCTACATGGTATCTCATAACACAAGCTTTGCTTACTTTGAGGCCATGTAGTTGGTGTGATTGTCTGGGGATTTTATTTGTTTATTTATTATATAGTTTGTTTTCTAATACAAAATATGCATTAAACTTATGTGTTAAATAGGTATTAAAACTTTATGTAGATGTGTTTACATATTTCCTAAGATTATTATCCATTATTTGATATCCATATAATGTGTAACACAAGTTCTTTAAGAAACGTAATTTGGGCTTGATATTGTTGTGTGATTTCAGAACTATTTATTTATTATTATGTTTTGGAGATAACTCACATAAAATAAGGGGTTTCTATTTGACTGAACATCTGCAGCCACATATCGTTGCTCCGAGGTACGTGCTGCTGTCATAGTAAGTACCTATGTTAAGAGCCAATATAATATTAATTCTCTGTAAGCCATCTTTTAGTCGTAAGATTTCTACTCTTTTTTCCAATGAGAAATTTTCTGACAGCTCATAAAGATTAGTTCAAAAAACCTCTATAGATAGTACTTTTAAAAAGCCGAAGGCGTTAAGTCTGTATACTATAATGTAGGTAAGTGGTATCTATCATCTATGGTTATTTATAAGTTCAATTTCTGATACAGACGTCAATGAGAGGTTTTCTGACAGCTCATTAAAAAAACAAAACTGTACAAAATTGGTACAAAAAGCTTCGATAGATGGCGCTTTAAAAAAGGCGAAGGCGAAGAATTTATTACACACTGCGTTTTTGACAGTAAAATAAACTGAATTGACGTCTGTATCAGAAATTGAACGTATAAATATCCATAGATGGTAGATACCACTTACCTACATTATAGTATACAGACTTAACGCCTTCGGCTTTTTAAAGGTGCCATCTATAGAGGTTTTTTGAACAAAATTTTATGAGCTGTCAGAAAACTCCCCATTAAATTATTTTACTTTTAAAAACGCTGTGTGGAATAAATGGCTATATGACAGACAAGACCCTTTTGTAAAGCGCCATCTATCGAAGCCTTTTGTACCATTTTTCGTTTTATTTTTTTTAATGAGCCGTCAGAAAACCTCTCATTACAAAAGTCAGAATTGTGACCATTTCGTTACTCGTAAAATTTAATTGTATCCTGACATTTTACGTTTCCCCCTAACTAAAATACCAGCATATTTGTCCACTGTTCTAATGTGAAATGCCACTAGTGGGCAAATGTACTGTGAAAATAATTCCGGTTTGGTGAACTAAGACGTGTTTACACTGGATTATTTTTGTCTTATCCTGTGGGGAAGAAATTGAAGCAAGTTTTGGGAAACTAGTCTCAAAGACTCCAAGAGACTTCGAGGTGCTGATGAGTGGTCAAAGAATATATGTTTCCCAAAAAGCTACGTTGATGTTTGTTTAGAGCAAAGTAGATTTTTTATAATATTAAAGAAATAACTATGTATATTTTTAAGGCCCCGCCTAGTTTTATTTTCAACCGACTTCCAAAAAAGGAGGAGGTTCTCAATTCGACTGTATGTTTTTTTTTTGTTTTTTTTTTTTTGTGTCTTTGTTACATATTGTTACAATTGATGTTGAAAATTTCATATGATAGAGGATACTTCATAGTTGGTCCCATTTAAATTTCATCGAAATCGGTTGAATACTTCATTGAAAATTTCAAATTTTTGAAAAAATATGTATGATTTCGGAGAATGTTTATGTTGATGACACTCTCAACTCAGCCAAAGTTTTGACGTGAAGTCGGTTTTTTTAATGCTCCGCATTCGTTGATTATTTAGTAAGTATTTTCATTTTATGACGACCGGCTGGTGTTGTAGTAACATGAACATTGCCTTCTATGCCAGAGGTCCTGGGTTCGAATCCCGGCGGCGGCGGATATTTGTGTGATGAACAGATATTAGTCATTCACCCTTTATATTATTTCTAATAAAAATGTATTTATCTAATATACGTGTTTATATATTTCTTTAGTTTATCAATTGTGTAATATCCATAACACAATTTCTGTAAGAAACTTAATTTGGGCGAGATAATGGAGTGTCAGAAATTTTTCATTTATTATTTATTTCTATTCAAACCCGCTAAATGCGTGCTTATGCTTATAAGTGAAAATGAACTCAAATATGGCAATACATGTGGTGTAGGAAAGGACTGGCTCTTTATAAAATAATAATAACAAAAAATCTATACAATATTATTTATTTCCTCTACAACAAATTAAATTTAAACAGGCATTAATACACAAACAAAACAATATTCAATTGCGCAGAGGCTGGAGCCTTACCTAGGCTAGGCCTTACTTACCCTGTTTCTTAGGACTCCAGGAAAACCTTCGGAAAATAATACATAGGTACTCGTATAATATATAGGGTTGATTTTTCATCACCAGCCAAAGGAGCACTGAGTCCAGAGTGTTTGAGCCATCGGCTACAGATATTTCAGCATAATGTCATGTTATAATTACTTTTATTCGAATAAAGATCTAGTGCAATACTGAACTGTCCAATTATCTGAACCACAAAATGTTTGGTTTTTATTTAAGTAGCAATTTAAGTTGCGAGATCTCGCAAAAAAAAATCAACTTCGATTTCATTTTAATAAATACAAATTATCATATTTCACACTAAATATAGGTAACAAATAAGGCATAATACTATTTTTTTACTTGATTTGACCTATATGTATAAGAACATATTTTACCTAACAGAATAGAAGTGTTTTGAAAAACAGTTTAAAAGTGGGTTACCTACAAAACCAAAGAAATATATTTTTGGAGGTCTGCAGTCACACCAAACGTGAGGTTGCGGGAACGATTCCCGCACGAAACAAGAAAAACAATCTTAAGGGTCTGGCTGATTATCCATAAATGTATTCTATTTTCTAGTTCGCTGCATGATATCTCATAACACAAGCTTTGCTTAATTTGAGGCCATTGTACTTGGTATGATTGTCTGCGGTTTTTTTTACATTTTTCTTTTCCTATATTTTCAAAGTACCTATGTTGTCCTAATGACTAGCGTGAAGATATATTGTGGTTTCTTGTCTTGACCAGACCATATACCATATTATGGTTCACACAGGTGCACAACAGCCTACTGTTCTACAGCCAACCAAGCAATTACAATAATAGTGAAGTACCTATTTGTTTATTAAATATAAAATATATATAGTAAGTTTTTCAGTTTATATGTCTACTTGTTCCATTTTATCAACCGAATACTAAACTAACTAGTAGGTTGATGCCATCGCATATTTCTAAGAAGTAGGTTTAGTTACCATTTAGGTACCTAATCTCACAATTTCATTAAAATATAATTTGAGAGGACTGTTTTATTTGATAGGTTCCACAGCAATTATTTTCCACAACATAGGCTCCCAAGTTTTAGGTTTGCATTTGCTGTTGAATTCTTTTATGTTAAATTATGTTGGCTGCATAACTTATTTACAGATGCATTATTTACCGGGCATCTTACAGTCGTCCATGACATAATATTTCTGGTCTTTATTGAAAAAATCTGCTTAAATAATTGAAAAATATTGTGTCATTGTACAATTTATAACCCTTAACAAACCACCGAAAAAAATACAATTTAAAAAACTGGCAAAATCCAGGTCTAATGAGAATAATATGTCGAATATGAGCAGCTCTCGTAAGTAAGAAGTATATTCCTTGATGAGAAGAAATAAAGAAAACGAAAATTAAATTCCCTTGTTGCACAATAACCAAACAATAACAAAGCGAATGTTTTTTTAATTGAGGGTTGCCGATTGAAGAAAACATTTCCGCAAATAATCCCGCCTAAATATTTCAAATTAAGTAATTGTATTCTTTTGGATAAAGAACATCTATATTGATATTATACGAAGTCGTTTTTGTTTAAATATTTTGCTAAAAAAATCGGTATACAAAAAAAATATAATTATCTTGTATTGTAATTATCTGTATTGTATTTGTATCTTAAAAAATTCAGCAAGTTTCCACTCTTTCTTGGGGTGCCTTATTTTTGTCGCACCAGCAGTGATGTACCTACCTGGACCCTGTGATTGCGTATGGTGTGCGCGCAAATGAGTAACAACATTATTTATCTTTCTCTACAGATTATTGAAGTAAACATAACATGGTAAAAACTATTGCAATCGATACTGTGACCGATTCTGAACAAACTGTTTTCAGGTTTCGTATAAACAAAAAATAACGTTTATTTTCTGTAGTACCTACTCGATATTTTATTTAAATATATTATTTATGAAATGTCTACTTTACAAGTTTGACACATAAGGGTATCCCGCAACTCGTTCATATGCACATTTTCCCATCAATTCAAGAACCCTGCTGGGTCGGTAAAGTAGCACGACTATTTAATATCTTTTAATTTTGATAAATTGAATTCTGCATTAGTTGGTTCAGACCTTTTCTCAGTATTTTTTATTAATTGTAATACGAATTATGGAATGTTTTTATTTGCAAAAAGTACTGAAATCTAAAATGGCCTGACATGGACTCTGGTATTTAAATGTTAGTTTCTTTGATACGATATAAACGTACCATTTTGTAAATCGAAACGATAGACGAAAGACGGATATCGCCCTTCGTTTTTACGAAATGCTATTCCGTGGGGCTTGCGTATCGTTTGTGGATACGAAATACGAAACGAAACACGAAATCATTCAATTTTTGACGTATTGTGCTATTCTGTGAACCAATTGACAGCACGTCTTTCGTCGGTTTGACATGTCTCTATTCGTAATTTAATCTCAATTATTACGATATCAAAGTGGTTGTCGTTTTTTCTTCGTGAGTAAACAATATATTTTTTTTATTCATGTGTTCTTTTGAATTTAGTATAGTTATTGATTTTGGTGAATTATAGGAACATCATAATGGCTACTTTCATTCTGGCTGACCTAATTGAAGCTGAAGAGCACCAAGAACGCCGGCGGTGCTTGGTGGTAGGATCCCTTCTGGGTCCGCCTGGCTAGCGACCACCCTTTATATAAAGTCTGCCGCCAAATGTTACCGCTCCGGCGGTAATGTGTTCCGGCAATATTGTATAGAGAGCCAGTTCCTTCCTAAACCCGTGTGCTTTCATCTTTGACCTCATCGTCACTTACCATCAGATGAGATTGAGGTCAAACGCGGGTTCAGTCACTTATAAAAAAAAAAAAAGTCTCAGACAGCGAATGCGATTGGCGTTTTTACCTTAATTTATTTCATTTTCTTTATGACTAAATGTTTGGAACTTTTATTCGAGAACGTTGTATGAAAATGAAAAGATATTTGGGGGGGAAATGCCGTAATCGCCACGCTTGACAGGCGGGTTGGCGATCGCAGTGTGATGTTAATATACACAAAAGGACGCTGCTGCCCGTCCTCTGGTTTGACCCTTAGTCGACTCTTACGACACCCACGGGAAGAGATGGGGTAGCGCTATTCTTAAGGTGACGCCACCTTGGGGGAGGCCTATGTCCAGCAGTGGGCGTCTACAGGCTGTGGATGTATGTAAGTGGATGAAAAATAATTATATTTGGTATGCCACAGGAGAAATGATCAAGAAGATATGTTAGTTGATTTTTATATTATCTTTTATCGATCGCCAACCCGCCTGTCAAGCGTGGCGATTACGGCATTTCCCCCCCAAATATCTTTTCATTTTCATACAACGTTCTCGAATAAAAGTTTATTATATTTGACAATGAAATTTTATTTTATAATTATATTTTAGTCCAGAAACAATACTACAAGTAAATACTATCTATGATGAGATGGAAAGATGATGAGGTTCAAGAAACCCCACAAATTGGTGACTGTCAGAATGGTCTATCTGATGATGATAGGCAGCAATTTATAGGAGCCATTCCAATGTTAAATACGAGTGAATACCATCCATTCTGCAGTCACACAAATTGTAGGCCGTATGTATGTGGGAACTCAATATTAAAACAAAATTATAAATTTCTTCAGTTTATTTATTCAACCCCATTACGTGAGCCAAATGAGTATTTCCATACATACCTACTAGCAGCGAAGCCCGGTGTTGCCCGGGTCATACATCACACACTTAATAGCTATAAAATACAAAAATCAGTTATAATTTTTAGTGTTTATGGTATTTGGGTACATAATAGCTACTCAAAGTACTAAACAATATTACGACTGATAAATCTTCACTACACCACCAAATAAAGTGTTAAAAATTAATCAAAAAAATATTAGTACTTATAGAGGTAGGTATAGAGAAACCAATTAAACCACGTTCACTCCCTTATTTGCCGTAGTACCAACTCTAATTCCCGTAGGGCGCTCGTAATATCGCCTAGCTCCCTTCGGATGCCTGCAAGCTCAGCATTCTTTTGTCTTTCTGACTCCAGCAAATCTTGGAGCACCACTAGTCCACCACTAGTCTGGTACACCACTAGTTGCCGAGGCTGAGCGCCTGCATGCTGCAGCCGCTTTTTTTGCGGTCAGCCCATACCTTGTCAGCAAAAGAAATTGCGTTAGCTTCATGCTATCATGCAATATGCGTTAGCAAGCATTTCATTAATTTAGGCAACAAAACTTACTTTTTGCCACCGGGTCACCGTGTCACCGTTTTTATGGCCCCATCAGTGGAATTTAGTGCGGATGCAAGATCCGCCCAACGTGCTTTGGCACGGACCCTACCCTCCACACTTTTAATCAGCCGCCCTCGCAGGAAATCACTGTGCTCCTGCATAAACTGCAAGAGCATTTGCAATTGCTCCCTCGTGGCAGAGCTCATTGTAAATATTAAGGAGGTAATTAAATGAAAATGAAATGAAATGAAAACTTTTTTATTCGCAGTAGGTAATTTTATACACTTTACGAACGTCAAATGAGGGCGGCGCGGGTCCGGACGACATGACGAATCCTGGGGGAGGCCTCCGTCGAGAAGTGTGCGTCTTTCGGCTTATGAAGATAATGATCGCCCATTATCCACCAATGTCTTGGTGTTGTCAACTACTACTTCTTCATATATATATTTTATAATAGATAATAGATGGCGCTAGCGTCAAGTCAACATTGGCTCTGTAATAATTATTGATTAAAAATAGACAAAGTGCAATATATCTTATATAAAGTGTGTACAATTATACATCAAAGCAAGATTCAACCGTGCAATTGTTTTCAATACTGTAAAGTTCGTGTTGTGATGTAAATAAACTAAATTCATACAGTGAATAATCCGAAAATAATCTATGTGAATATAGGAATATGTTATAAATCCCGGACTATCAAGAGCAGTGTTTTTTCACTTAGTATTATTTCCCTTTCCTTAGAATTCGCTCTTGTGGTAAAAGTATTGATGCTTTCCGATAGATGGCATTATTCTCAACACGGTAAAAATTATGTTCTATTTTAAACCAATAGATGTCACTTTTGCTCAATGGTTCATGAAAAAATATATTGTGCTTTAAGTAGTTGATACAAAATTAATATTATTTTATCCGCTATACAAGATGATATATTTCATATTTAAATTGAATCATAAATACAAAAAATCGTAGATTTTTCTAATTGGGTGCGTTCTGCGCAGTTAGAGTAACTAATTGGGTGAGTTCCAAGCATACGAAAATGTCTTTTTATGACTGCAAAAAAAACCCAATACATTATTTAATACACAGTGGATAGTGACATGAAATAGATTTTATGTAATGATTTAAAGTTAGGAAAATCTTGAAATATTTTTGTAATACTACTATATTATACTAGTTGTCAAAAAATTGACAGCTCTACTATGTTGATGCACAAAATGTCAAAACGAAAGTGATTGAGAGACTGACATGAGTGAAGAATGAATTCTTTCATTCCGTTTCCTCCCGTGACTCGTGAATGTGCTCTGGATTGTGTTTTATAAATTTTCTACAACTTTGGCAAGCTCCCGGACTCTGAATTCTTCGTATAACACGTTGGACTTACGCACGTTACAAGGACACCGAAAAATAAATCACTTATTAAAACCTAATAAATCACGCAACTGCTAAATTGTTTTTTATTTACTTCAATACATAGACTTTGATTGAACTGCTGGATTCATCATACCCAAACCTGATTAACCCGTAATTTTATGAACCTAGCTATTCCAAAGTTTTAAGTTATTGTTTAAAATTACCCTTCTTGAGAATACAAGCTAGAGCGGCGCAGCTGGGTTTTGGTTGTCGAGGTACGGTTGTTTTCCGCTAGATCGCGCTAGTTCCAAATTTGTTAGTGACGACTCTATACCAGTATATAAGTTACTCTATGATCAAGAGTATGTGCATTATCTAATCTCGTAAAACAAAGTGAAAAAACATCAGCATTTATTTATAGAATGCAACAAAAGCGCAGTTATAAAATATAATAATACCATTGATACTGGCTGGCAGTTGTGAACAATATTTGCAAATACCCACCCACCTAAGTTAAACGGAACTTGATTAATTCGAGCATAAATACTAAAGCGTTATTTGGAGATTAACATCACAAGCTGTTTGGAGTATTGGTTGAGAGCGTCGGATTTCTAAAGTAAACAGGAACGGAGTAGTCCAAGTTCAAATCCTGTGAAGACCTCCGAGGAATTTTTTTTTTTTTTCTTTCTTTTTTCCTGTTTTTCCCTTTTTAAATTAAAATTGTAATTTACTGGAAAACTCATTTTGCTAATTAATATTTTAAATGTTAGTTAAATTTGATGCACAGATTATTATTTTTAAAAAACTTAATAATTAAGTAGATAAGTAATAAGCAATTTGATTATGTATTTTGAGTGACTGTTTAATTTGTTTCTTTTGGATAAAATTGTTAAAATTAATTGATATTAACTCAAATAAGTGATTGAACTTAAAGGGACTTTTACAATTAAATTATATTTCTATAGGACCCCTTTTATTTAGTACGTAAAATTAAGGTTTTTATTTGTAAGAGTATATGTTTGTTATCATAAATTAGGTTTTTGACATTGCTTGTTGAATGGCTGCTTATTATTATTCTTTTTTATACTGGTACATTATCGGATAATTTTAATTTTATAAGTTTTGAATTGAACTGAACCTTGATCTGATTTGACATAGTTGTTTACTAAGACATTGTAAAATAAGAACTTCTATAACTACATGCAACTAAATTCGTAAATATTGAAAGGATTTGCTGGCAGATATTTTCACATAGGTACAATATAAACTAAGGTTAGATAACATCTTTTGAAAATTCACCTGCAGTAATAACAGTTTAAGTTTAACTCGTATTTTCTTACATCTCAGGACTTAGTATAATTATTATTGTTTTCTCTTAGGGTGAGTAGGTAAATTGTCGTAAGTAATTAAATAAAGTAAAATTAAATAAATTTGTAAGTTAGTAAATTGGTATTTAAATCTCTATTTGGTTATAAAATTTAATAAACTCTGAAATGGCCTCAAAGAATGTATGCGCTGGTTGCTTTAATTCCATCAAAGGAAAGGAATGGCTAAAGTGCAGTAGCTGTAACGGAACCTACGACATTCTATGCGCAGGGATATCTGAAAAGCGATTCTATAGCTTCTACGCTGCGGGACCCGCCACAAAAGAACGCAGAGATTCCTGGATTTGCCAAAGCTGCAAAAGCAAAGCTCCAAAAAGAGACAACACTAACACACCCGTCCGCACAGATGCTCTGCAGAAAGACTTCAGTAGGGATACCGTAGATAGCGAAGACTCTCCAGTTAGTCACGTCACTCTACGACAAAGACCTGCAAGTGGGAGTAACACTCTAGATAATGAAATTATAACACTAATAAGAGCTGAAATACGACGGACTATTCGCTCAGAACTTGCACCTATCAACGAAAGATTGCAAGACTTGCAAACAAGTGTTCAGCATGTTAGTTCGCAATATGATGATTTAATTGAAAAAACTACCAAAATATTACAAGAAAATAAGGAGTTACACGCAAAATGTGAATATCTCAATTCTACAGTAGCGAACCTATCAGAGAAGCTTAATGCTGTTGAACAGCACATGAGAGATAGCAATATAGAAATCCATAATGTACCGTATCACAAGAATGAGAATATTGTATCCACAGTAAAAAAGATCTCCGAAGTTGTGTCACTTAAGCTTGAAGATTCTGACATTCTTCATTGCACTCGAGTAGTAAGTTTAAATAAAGATTTAAAAAGACCGAAAACCATAGTGGTTAAATTGAAAAGTACTCGCTGCCGCGACGAATTCTACTCAGCAGTTGCCCGTTTCAACAAACGCAATCCAAACAATAAACTCGGCACGTCTTTACTTGGTATTTTAGGCGAGAATGAACCCATTTACGTCTCAGAACATTTATCCCCAGCAAATAAATCTCTACACGCTGCGACGAGAGCTAAAGTCAAACAGCTTTCATATAAATTTGTCTGGGTGCGAAATGGTCGCATATTCGTACGTAAGAGTGAAACTTCACCTTTCATTCATATTAAAAATATGAATATGTTAGATTCATTAAAATAGACTTCAAATAGAATTAATATAATATCTTAAGTACGTTTAAACATTAACAATGGACAGTCTTTCTATATATTTCCAAAATATTAGAGGCGTGAAAACCAAAACCTGTGACGTCTATGCATCTATTCTCATAAATAACTATGATATTGTTTGTTTGTGTGAGACATGGCTGGATGATTCTATTCACTCAGCGGAGCTTTTTGATAGTAGGTATATAGTTTTCCGCAAGGATCGTTGTAAAGAATTTATGGCTAAGTACAATAAATCTCACGGTGGAGGAGTGCTTATTGCAATCCACAGAGATATTATTTGCATGGAGCCAAATGCACACAACTCCATATTAGAATCTCTTTGGGTTAACATTCGTTTGAAAAATGGAAATATTTCTATCTGTACTGTATACCTACCATCCTACTTATCATATGAAGATTACACCGATTTTTTTAATGAATGTGAACGTGTGATTGACTCAACTTGTGACAAAATCCTCATTATAGGTGACTTCAATTTACCTGACATTGACTGGTCTACATCTTATACGACTCCATCTTCTAATTCTAAAGTTTGTGACCTACTTGATTTTATTGCGAGGACGGGTCTAAATCAGGCTAATGACATTGTAAATAAACAAAACAAAATTCTTGACCTTGTACTACACGATACTGACACTTCATATGTTGTCACTGAAGCAAAAGCTATTAGTCGTTGTGATACCTATCACCCGCCATTAAATTTACTTGTAAACATCCATAAATACAGCGCAATAAAATATAACACAAAGCCTAAACTAAATTTTTATAAAACTGACTTTACAAATTGTAATAAAGAACTCTCCAAAGTGGACTGGAAACAGTATATTCATCTTCACACACTCCGATCTCAAAAAGTAAAATGTCTCATCCACGTTGGTTTTCGCATTCTTTAATCAAGATCTTAAAGGAGAAAGATAGATTCCACAAAAAATATAAGATTTTCAGAAACCCAAGAGATTTTGATACATACTCAATGTTGAGATCTAGAGCTAAAGAACAGTTTGAAATATGTTTCAAAAAATACATTTCGGGGATTGAGGAAAACTTGAAAAAGGACCTTAAATCTTTTTGGAACTTTGTTAAAAGTAAAAAGAATAACGATCAAACACCCAATCAAATGTTCTATAAATCTGAAACCGCAGACAACACTCAAGATATTGTTAACTTATTCGCAAAATATTCTTCTTCTATTTACAGTAATAATAAAAATATAACCTATACTCCTGATTTTCCTGAATCACACATTGGTTTATCAACAATCTTTATAGCAGATCAAGATATTAGAAAAGCTTTACGCTCACTTGATGTGAAGAAAGGGGCCGGACCGGATAGAATACCTCCATATTTCGTAAAAGCCTGTGCTGAACCTCTCGTAGAACCATTAAGCATTATTTTTAATAAAAGTTTAACGTCGTGTACATTTCCCGTGAAGTGGAAAAGATCCCGTTGTGTCCCTATTTATAAATCGGGCAATAAAATGGATATCGAAAACTATAGACTGGTTGTTGTCATCTCCTGTTTTGCAAAGATTTTCGAAAGTCTAGTGTATGAGCATATTAATCACCATCTTAAACATATTATTAGCCCAAATCAACATGGTTTTGTATCATCTCGATCCACCACAACAAATCTTTTGACTTACTTTCACCATCTTAGTACAGCATTCAATGAAAAGGGCCAGATTGATGCACTATATACAGACTTTTCTAAGGCATTCGATAAGGTTGACCATGATATACTTTGTAAAAAAGCTGACCACCTTGGCATTCACGGTAATCTTCTTAGGTGGCTCAAATCATACCTAATTAACAGAACACAGTTGGTCTCTATATATGGTTACGAATCTGATCCATTTATTCCCACATCTGGAGTTCCTCAAGGATCGAATTTAGGACCATTGCTGTTTTTAGTATTTATTAATGACCTCATATCGACTTTTTCGTGTCATAGCCTTGCATACGCTGATGACATTAAATTATTTACATATATTAAAACCCTCGCTGACTGTAAAGCACTGCAAGGCGATATGGATTATCTCTGCCGGTGGTGTGCCAAAAACAATATGACTCTTAACATTTCTAAATGCCATGTTATTACTTTTACGAAAAAGAAATTACCTCTAGTTTTCAATTATAAAATTAATAATATAGTCCTTAGTAGACAGAAGGTAATTAAAGATTTGGGAGTATGGTTAGATTCGAAATTAACCTTTACAACTCATTACGAGCATATTATTGCTAGGGCTAACCGATTGTTAGGTTTCATACAGAGAACAGCAAAACCATTTCGGAACGCTAGCACTACTATAACTCTTTATACAGCTTTAGTAAGGACTATATTGGAGTATGCTTGTGTTGTTTGGTCCCCGTATTACAAGGTTCACATTGACAGAATCGAAGCCATACAAAGGCGTTTTTTGCGTCATCTATGCACCAAATTTGGAGTCAGAAGAAAGCTACCTGAATATGAAAATAGGCTGCAAAATTTCCAATTAAGTACTCTCCAATCACGTCGTACAATATATGACTTAGCAATGCTACACAAAATAACTAACAGTGGCCTGGACTGCACAGATCTATTAAATCATTTATCATTTAAATTGAGTACAACGCGGCTTCAAAAGCTATTCTTTATACCTACTTGTAACAACAACGTAACAAATAATGACCCTATGAATCGTTTATGTAGACTTTATAACAAGCACTGTAAGGAACTGGACATATTTTTGGATTTTAAGACTTATCAATAATTGTAAAAAAAATATTATTTTTTACTAAATTTTAATAGTGACATCGTGTTTTTTTATTTTTATTAGTATTTTAAATAATTTGAATAACCTACTTATTATTAATTCTGGTTTGTGTATTGACTTTTTCTCTTTGTAATTTTAAATAATGTGAAAAACTTATTATTTTAGTTTGTATACCTATTTGTCTTTTTATTTTTGACATTTTGTGTTTGTAATTTTTTATTTTATTTTAATTTTCGATCTTTTTTATAATTTGCACCTAATTTTGGAGTTGATTAACTTGACATTATTATCTAATTTTAGTTCAATTTTTATTTTTTTTATTTAATATTTTGCTGTTTTATTTTAATCAATAATCATTTACATTATTATATAAATGCTGTGCGTAACTGTCATCTGGTTACAAACTTAAATCCTTGCATGTAACATTTAATTAGAATAAGAAAATAGTTTGTAATCTGTTGTTATGCCTAATAAATAAATAAATAAATATTGTGATACCAATCTCTTTAAACTTTTCTCTTAGAGATTCTCTATTTCCAAGTTTATACATTCCACGAATAGCCTTTTTCTGCAGTGTAAATATCGTGTCAATGTCTGCGGCATTGCCCCAAAGTAGGATGCCGTAGGACATTATACTATGAAAATAACTATAATATACCAGCTTTGCCGTATTAACATCAGTCAATGAGCGAATTTTCTTTACCGCGACGCTGCAGAACTAAGTCTACTCGCTAGCTGTGAGATATGGGCGCCCCATTGCAATTTAGAATCTAAGGTAATTCCAAGAAAAACAGTGTTATCTACTAGATTCTTATTTAGTTAATAGGTAAGTAAATAATTTGAAAGAAAATATTTGCAAGTGTCACAACAAAATTGGCTGGTTAGTTGAATGATTGACAAATGTGGTTTTTTATTAAGAGGCAAAGGCAGAATTCAACCTACGATTTTACATATTTTTTAACTTTTAATTCATAAAACAATAAAAACCACTGAAGAAAAACACGTCGTTCAAATATTTAACGCCCTTCTAACTGTATTATGTGAAATTACTATGTAAAAACACATAAATTATGAACTGATGGTTTTTTGATTGATAACTTACCTCGTCTGTAAAACCCTAAGATATTTAATTCAGTCCGCCAATGGGTCTATAATTTGTCTATGGATCCGAAAAACTTTGAACGATACGAAAGCCGCACAGAATAGCACTTTTGCACTACTCACGTATCGTATACGTCGTACGTCTTTCGTCCTTCTTTCGATTTACAAAATAGGCCTCCTGCATATTTATTTTAGCGTCGCTCAGTACAAAAACCTAGAAATATGGAACCACAAACTTTTTTTAAAATAGTCGCTGTTGATAAACATACCTACAACGCGGTATTTCCTCGATAATACTACATGAGTGAAATGAATAAGTGAGAATGATGAAAACTAATTCTAGTAATATCATTTTTCATGACATTTACGTTGGAACAAATAATAGGTCTTATTTTTGATCGTAATCTAGTAGCTATGTTGATGCGGTGTTTTTGCGTAAATACATATGTAAAGGATATAAATTATTTATTTTATTACATTTATTGTATAACTATGAACCCAGGAATCCAAAAAAATTACAGAACAGGTCAATCACGGTGCCATTTCATGTGAAGAGGTCGCTATGAAGGTGGACCTTAACGTTGTCCTACCGTCAAGTGGAGAGCACTCGGATTAATCGGCTTTTACGATACGATCATCCAAAGGATACGTTAAGCAGTCGGTCCCGGGTGCTGTATACTTGTATACAGTAGTCGTTAGGGTTTGATGGAAGCCATTTCAGTACCCTGAAAATTGTGCACTGTGCCAGCCTGTTGGATTACAGCCTAATCCTCCTCGTCACCCGGAGGAGAGACTCATAGCCCTGCAGTGGGCTCATTACACGGAGTTATGATAACGAAGCCAATCCAACAATGTGGAGAAAATCGATATAAAAATTTCCGTTTATGTGAAAGTTCTCTCTAGGTGTATTTATTAGTGTTATCAATAAGTCGGTTTGAGTGAACGTGTGCAGGATTCCTTACGATTTAATCGTGCACTCTAACAGTCACTATACCCAGAACAGTTTTCTTTTCCGGAAGTTCCGTACTGTCTTCGTTTTACTGCTCATTTAAAACATAATCGCGCCGCAACATGACATATTTCAATGAAAGGTTTTAGTAAAACTTCTATGTAACTTTTGAATTTGTATTTTTCAGATCACGGTGTACTTTGTTTTTTGAAATTCCTTCACTGAAGTTTGAGGATTTTCCTCAAAGTGTATCAAAATGTCGAGTTCATCGTTTGTCATTTGGTGCCTCTGTTGCGATAGACGA
This sequence comes from Stenoptilia bipunctidactyla, assembly GCA_944452665.1. NCBI lineage: Eukaryota > Metazoa > Arthropoda > Insecta > Lepidoptera > Pterophoridae > Stenoptilia > Stenoptilia bipunctidactyla. The sequence goes on along the minus strand of OX101744.1, from coordinate 1,931,018 downwards.
TGATCGAAACGTCCCTAATTTATCAGATTAACCACCAACCGTTTCATTATAAATCGAAATGGTATATTTCTATAAGGATATGTTTCGCAGGGTATTATCAGAAATATTAAAATTAAAATCACAGAAACAAAAGAATAAAAGTTTGATAACGGAATAACTAATTATACAGGGAATTTTGCTTATCAATCAATATATATAAAACTGTTCCGTTACTGACTGAGTGACTGAGGTACTGAGGTACTGAGTGACTGAGTGACTGAGTGACTGACAGACAACGTACAGCCGTAACTACTGGGCGTAGAGAGCTGAAATTTGGAACATACATTTTTTAGAGGATGTAGGGGTGCACTAAGGAAGGAATTCCCGAAATTCCCACGGGAACGGGAAATATAGGACTTTTTAGTTTGTATGAAAAATCTTATTCCTTGAGTGCACCGATGTGAAACTTGGTGTAAAGGTTTTTCAATAAGTGTCTGTTTGTATTATGGAAGAAATTCCCGAAATTCCCACGGGAAGGGGTTGGACTTTTTAGTTTGTAGGAAAAATGTTATTCTTTGAGTGTACGGATGTGATACTTGGCATGAAGGTTCTTCAAAGAGTGACTGGTTGTGCTACGAAAAAAATTCCCAAAATTCCCACGGGCACGGGATATATTTGATTTTTAGTTTGTATTAAAAAAACTTATTCCTTGAGTGCATGGGTGTGATAATTAGTATAAAGGTTCTTTCAGTGGGTGTCTGGTTGTATAGTTTCTGAAATTTCCACGAGAAGAGTAGTTAAGCGCATATGAAGTTGCGGGATAAAGCTAGTTAGTACATAATCCTCTAAGGAGTTAAAATCGTGGTTGCGTAACATAAGAGAGTGGACCGGCTGCCTTATCACGTAAATATTAGCGATCAGCTATAATGGCGCAGTCATCACGCCATGGACGCACGATCCATTGCTTTTCATCGTATTTTGTAAGCGATAGCTGTTCATTCGTTCGTTGATCGCAGAATGCATTTATTGCTACGATATTAGCGCCAAAAACAATTTTGTAGTAAAAAAGAAACTAGTAAAATGTGAAACAGATGTTTGCTTTAAAATTAAGCAGAAAAGTACACACGAAAAGTATAAAAGTCAAAGGGATTATATATGCACTTTTAGTACATCGATTGTACGATAGAGGCAGCACAGTCGTCGGATTGTTATGGCTTTGTTTTTGCTGTAACAAAATGCGAATTAGTTATTTTTTAGCAAATCTTGCGCAATTCATGCCATCGCTTTGCTCTTGCAAGTTACGTGATAAGGCAGCGGGATAACTAACGCGGCTGAACTATTCCGTCATGCCAGGAATAGAGAGTACTGTACCATGCTGATCGCTACCTTCACTAGTTGGAGAGGCACCCTAACAAGAAGGAGAACGAGTTAAAGTAACTTGTGGCTATACCAGCATATTGTGACCAGTAAAAAGCACAAATTGGACGCCACTTCATAATTAAGTTAAGTTAAGTTAAGAAAACGTCAAGACAACCAGGAGTTATTCGAATGAACATATATTACATCTACCAAAACTTTTGTATAAATACCTATATTACTTCAAGCTAAACATATCTTGATCAAATCAAATACTTATAGTCTTTTAAGTTTTAAACCAAATTTGTTTACAATAGTACCTGCATTCATATTTCATAAGAGTTTGGGATCGAATGGTTATATTTAAAGATGTGCCGGATCGCTAAAAATGTAGATCCGCGGATACGGATCCGAAAACGGATATTCGGTGTCAAGATCCGCGGATACGGATCTTTGTTTTCTTATACAATCGGTATAGGCGCGATTGACCTTGAAACGATAATTGAAACTTAGTTCGCCGCAACGACACGCGTCGCGCGGGTATTATCTACTTTTGTTATGTTTGCAAAACATTTGATTTTAGAAATAAAAAATACTCTGAATAGATTTTAATTTTTTTTTTTAATTCTATCTCATCTCCTTTATACATAATTTCATAATTTCATCCTATAAATTGAAAATTAAAAATTGTAAAAGATCCGCGTGAAAGGTTACGGATACAGAAACGAATACGGATTTTTCCCGGTGGATATCCGCGGATACGGATACGGATCTCCGGAACATCACCAGTTATATTTACTTTGAGTAAAAAGTGGGATCCAAAAGTGGGATCCAACGGAAATAAATGAATCTTTTGAGACTTAATCTGCTTTAGATACTGTGGTTGTGGGGTTCTTCGAACAATTTAACTATAATGTAGATAAACTATGATACAAACAGTTTCGCCCGGTTTTATCCATGTAGGTCTTGATTCCGTGGAATCTTCTCGATAAAAGATAACCTGTGCTACTGCTGGATACTGAAGTTTGTATTTCTAAGTTAAAGATTTTTTCTAATTGGTTAAATAGGTAGTCATTGTTTACAGTAGGTAGTTTTGAAGACTAAATCGTGTTTGATCGCAATTACACCTTGTGGTACTTAAGTGTATCTGCGGAGGCTTGTTAATGGCTTACTCGACATTATATGTTAAACCTAGTTTTTAAGTAAAAGCTGTTGGCCGCCCAAATAATATAAAATTAAATTAAATTAAGTGAAAATGATTGAGTACCTATAAACATGACAGCGCTCTTTTTTTATAACCTTTGTTTTACCCTGATATTTGAACCCCAATATTTTAAAAATGGTTCCCTTTCGGATAACTCAACTTGGGCTCAAATGATTCCAGATAACCTCCACTACGTCACCTTAAAAGATTCCTGTCTAATTACCGATAACCTTATATAGAAAGTAAGTAAACCTGTGTACTTGTCCAAGACTAGTTTTAAGATAAAATTAAGAATATCTATGTTGGAAGACCAAATTAACGATAAAGATGCCCAAAAGTTATTTTTCAATTAAGTATGCCCAGCGTTGCCTTAACAAGACATTTTCTATCATCCATGTTATTTTTTTGTTATTATAATTTTTTTTTCCTCTCTGATTATCATGATAATTAATTTAAAATGTATGTATTACTTTTCTCTGTCTTATGTCAATAGAGCATTTTTCTTTTTCTGCCTTAATTTGACATCTAATTTTAAGATTATTATTAACAAGCAATTATTTAATGTATCGATATGATTTAAATCAATTACAGTCAATTTTGAATTATTTTTTTTTTGTATAAATATTGAAAATTAAATTTAATTATTTTTTTTTTTGTATAAACGTAGACTATCTATCTAATAACTGACTATCTTATAACTGAGGTACCAAGCAAAGGGTATTGTGGAAAACAGCGTCGCCTCACGGCAACATTCATGCTGAAAATGCCCATTTGACGCATATGTTTTTTTTCTGTTAATTTCAATGTGTTCAAATTGTGTCAATAAATTATTTTATTTTTATTTTTATTACTTTTGAGCCGCACAGTGTGTCAGTTTGGAATAGAAAAAAAAACGTAAAATAATATCAAACTGAGTCCCTATTTGACAAAAACCTTTAAAAACATTCAATAATTAATTACAAGTACAGCGCGCCAATTCGTTTCTCTTAACTTTCTAAAGTCCCTAGGTAATTAAGCAAAGGGCTTATGTTATAAAGCCCTCAACTAATTTGTATGCGGTACTGTAGTTGAACTCGAGATATTGAGGTTCTCTTTTAAATATTAAACAGTTTACTTTGGGTGAGAATGAGAGACGGGAATATGAAAAGTTGAGGATGACTATATATGGTTGGTATATTGTTGGTCCGGGTTGAAAGGTTTGCAAAATAGATATTTAATTTTTGATGATAAGTATTTAATTTAAGAGACGATACTTCAGGGGTGGTCCCATATAATTTTTATCAAAATGGTGCTTTCTGAAAAATTTGCATACATACATACATAACTTCACGCCTGTATCCCTTATGGGGTAGGCAGAACAACAGAGGTTATAAAACCATCTGATGTCACGTTTGACAAATTTTGAGGTATTATAATGATGGATAGAGACTATTGCAGTGACAGGGGATCAGCCTATAGCCCACAAAAAGCCTCCAATAAAACCTCAGTCCCTTAACTGACTTTTACAGTATGCCCGGGAAGAGAAGCAGTTGGCACATTCTAAGTTTTTCTTTTACTCCCAGTCCAGCATGGAAGGAATTGCAATTTGAAAAATTTGCAATTCTCGAAAAATATGCATGAAAAGGAATATATATACGTGTGTATCTGGTTCTTCACCAGCAATTATAATGGGATCTGATTGGTTGGGTACAAGGAGGAATGGACAACATCAGGGAGGAAGGATAAGAAGGGGACGTGCGAAAAGCACAAATAAAGAGGCCCGGAGCGTTCCTCGGGACCACTCGGGGTCTCTTTATAATAATAAATAAATAAATAAAATAAAATATAATAAATAAAAACTTTATTGCCAGTAAATTAAATACAAATTAATACAGTAAAACAAGTATTACAGTGTAACTTAAAACTAAAGAATACAAAAATTAATACTGTTTTTCACTACTTCCTAAAAAGGGCATGGGCCCTGTAAACTTAGGATAAGTAGAGTGCTCAACCTATAGGTACATTTAACAAATTAAGATTTTCAGATTGTTTATAACAAGTTATATTCACAATTTAAAGTTTTATTTAAATTACATTACTATCAGAAAATGAGATGTTTGAAAAAAGATCTTGTGTGAGTGTGTGTATATTGTGTGTGAGTGTGTGTATATGTGTATGTGGGAGTAGAATTGCATGTGTGGGAGTAATACATATTTGTTCAGAGTGGACTTAGTAATAGTTTTTAAAGTGAATTTAGTGAGAGTATGAAATAGGTCATTACATTCATAATACATACTTACATAAATCAAGAATAGGTATACAAAATATGTTAATAAATCTATATTTACTGAATAAAAATTATTATGGTTTACTAATTACTACTCTAGCGGTGATAGAACTGATTCAGTCTGTTCATAGTTTAGGTTTTGAAGCCAGTTAATAATGATTTCTTTACAATGAAAACTTGTCAATGCATATATTTTAAGACGTTTATTAATATAATTATAGAGATACGGTCCCAAGAATGGGTAAAATCTATTTATGAATTTGGTATTAAATATATCTTTGTTACAAATGATGTCAGCCCTTCTTTTGGCAAGCAGTTTAGTATCATAACCTATATGTTTATGCTGTCGCAAGGTTAACGACAGTATAAATAATTGCCTGATCGAAAGTACTTCACAACTTTTATAAAGTAACACAGTTGGGTAGCGGTAGGGTCTAAAAGTGCTTACTTTTAGTAATATTCGTTGGGAGATTTCCAGATCAATAAACACCGTCTTGTGTGCCCCACCCCAAGATGTAATACAATATGTCAAAAGTGATTGGCACAGGGCAAGGTATATCCTTTTGAGTATCTTCTGTTCCATGACATGCCTGAGTATTTTAAAGGTATATGTAAGTTTTCTTATTCTAGTGCTAAGTTGCGAGATGTGATGTTTAAAATTCAAATTTTGATCTATAACTATACCGAGGTATTTGAGAAATGCAACCCGTCCAAGTGATGAACAATTACAACGACTTTCTGCAATGTCACATTGAGGCAGATGAGCAGTTAGAGTCAGCTCTTGTGAAGGTTGGGTGGAGTTCTGTATGGAAAAGGTTATGTATTGGGTTTTCAATGTGTTAAGAGTTAGCAGATTCCTCTTTAACCAACATACCACTCTATTTAGACCGTGCTGAGCTTTCTGAAACGCATCAACCCAAGTATCTTCGGCAAATATTAAAACGGTATCGTCAGCGTAGGATATTATGTCACCACCTGTATTTAAGGAGCACAGGTTATTCATGTATATGAGAAATAATGTGGGACCCAATATGCTACCCTGCGGTACGCCGTATGACACTGGAACGTCGTCACTTACATATTCGCCTATTTTTACGAACTGTCGTCTATTAGATAAATAATCTCTGAATAGTAGCAATGGACTGCCGCGTATACCTATGCGTTCCAGACCATCCAATAAGAGGGGAATCGAGACAGTGTCAAAAGCCTTGGCTAGATCTAGAAAAATAGCAATAACTTTTTTATGCTTATCCAAGTTTTTGGCAACAAAAGTAGTGAGATTTAAAACGGCATCATCAGTCGATTTACCTTTGCGGAAACCGTACTGGTTTTTGGAAAGAAGAGAATATTTTTCGAGGTATTTGACGAGTCTAACATTAATAATTTTTTCTAATATTTTGGACAAAATTGGTAATAAGGAGATAGGCCTATAATTATTGACACTATCCCGAGTCCCACCCTTGTGTATTGGAATTACAATGGCTTTTTTTAAAACCTCCGGGAAAATACCATTATCGAGGCAAATATTGAAGATATGTACAAGAACAGGTGTGATTATTGGCCTGATTTGTTTTAATATGTTTGTTGATATATTATCCCACCCCATCGAACTATTAGTTTTTAGTCCAGAAATAATCTCATTTATTTCAGCGCAGTCAGTAAGAATTAAGCCAAAAGAATGTGAAGGTAATACATTTGGTTTGTTTGGACAATTAGAGCACAGACAAGAATTAACTAAAATATTTTCCGACAGTGAACGTCCAATGTTAGCATAGTAATTATTTATAACATTTAGAGAATCTTTATCAGACTCACTTTTGAGAAGCTGAATTGCCGCATTTTCCTTCTGTTTGTCGAAGGTAATAGATTTAATAGCTTTCCATAGTTGTTTTGGACTATTTCCAGCTTTCGCAATTAAATCTTTTTCATATTGGCGCTTAAGTTGTTTTATGCGATTGAAGTAAAAGTTTCTATACCGAACATAGGTTTTCTTTAGGATGTCATTTGTAGGATTTAACTTATATTTAGCGTACAAATTATCTTTATTTTTTTGGCACCTAAGTAACCCTTCTGTCATCCAGGGCTTTTTTAAGACCCTTTTAGAATTCACTTGTACCTTTTGGGAGTTTTTCTCTATAGCTTTTTGAATTTGGGTAATCAAATCATTAATAGCAGTAGTTGGATCATTACTCTGCATAATTTTCTGAAAATCACATGATTCAAGATGGTTCTTTACCCCAACGTAATTTATTTTCTGCTTAAACGTACGCGTATAGTTAGTTGGTGTTTTAGTGACTAGTTCAAAGAAGACTGATTTATGATCTGTGATATTAGTTGGCAGTACAATCGTTGATGAAGGACAATTTGATTTCAGAAAAACATGATCTAGGCAAGTTCTACTTTCGTCACGCGTTACAAACGTATGGCATGGCAGGAGCCCGTGGTAGGCAAGAAGATTCAGGTATTTGTTACAATTATGATTTTCACCATCCCCGCTTTGAATAATATTAATGTTTATATCACCAACCCAAATAATGTTCCTGTAAGCTGAATGTTCGAGAAGAATTCTGTTAGTAAATTCTAAAAATATGTCCAGAGTTTCTTGTCTCGAAGCTACATCTTTGTCATAAGCGTGAGGCCGATAAATCGAAATGATAACCAATGAATCAGTCTTTAAAACTACACAGTTACAACCCTTAAATGAATAGTCTACTGTCTTGAATTTCAAATTATTTTTTATATAAACAACTACGCCGTCGTTTTGATAAAAAATATTGTCACTCTTTACATAATAATATCCTTCTAGAGTTGGGATATTCGGGGAACACGACAACCAACACTCCGTAAGTATAATTAAATCATTTTCAATATTTATTCTAGTAAGCAGTGCAACAAAATCATCAAACCGAGCAGCATGACCAATACTTCTTATGTTTTGAGTTATGAGTTTAAAACTTAAAGATGACTTTATTAAGCCATGACAGTCTTCTACAGATGATTCATAAGCCTGGGACACAGATGCGCAGTCGATATCTTTAATTATATCTAAATCGTTGAATGTTAAAGTAAGTGAGAATTGTACCTGAACAATATTTTACTAGAGGTATTGGTAGTAGATCGGCAATTTGCACTATCGACAAGAATATTAAATATGCATATACAAATGTTTTGTTAAACCTTTTGGTGAGTAATAACCGTAGTTGTAAATAAACATATATTACTATACAACTAAAAAAGTAGTATTTTTCTATATGGAGTTTATTTAATAAGATAATATTTGACTGTGCATCTGTATGTAGACTGCAACTCATTTTGTGCAATACAATAGTTAGAAATTGTATATATTTATTTGTTAGAGAAATGCGAATAGGTGATATATATGTTATATTGTGAAATACATTTACTTCAATAATTAAATAGATGAAAATAAAAATTGTTGTTATATGAATGGATGTGTGTGCATAGAGTAATAATATGTTGAAGTTATATTGTGTGTATGTTTGAGTTGTGTGAAAATACATGTAGAAAACTAAAAAATAGCAAAACATAGGAATAATGTGATATTTAACTATGTACATATCAGTGATAAACATATAAAACAAAACTAGCATAAAAACAAAATTAGTAATAGAGACTGTAAGAACTAGTCAATCTTTTAACTTACGTAGGTCTTCCTCGCAGTTTATTTTTACATATAAAGCTCCTTCAGATTTTCTTAAATAAATGTTTCCATGAGAAGTCCAGCAAAAGGCATAATCTTTTTCCTTTGCAAACTGTCTTGCCATGAAGAAAAGCTTTCGTTGCTTGTAAGGTAGGTATTCTGATACATAGATGGGTTTCTGCGGGAAGTTTTGTTTCAGGCATTCTGTGCTAAGTTTGAGCGAGCTCGTTTTATTATATTGTCTTATAGCTGCCAGGAACTCTTCTTTCTTAACAACTGTACAAAAGTCCACAACAACAGGTTTTTGGGAATCTTTATACGTTCTCAATCTGTAGATATCCCTGATTTCAACCTTGTTGACGGTATTTTTAATCGTTGTTCCAATGGTATCCATGTAATTACAGAGGTCTTTTTTCGTTTCTGGACTTTTCCAGGGTATATTCCTTATTTCCACACAGGACATAGAGTTTTTCCGTTCGGCCTCACGCTTCCGTTCCATATTTGACGACCGGCTGGTGTAGGGGTAACGTACATTGCCTTCTATGCCAGAGGTCCTGGGTTCGAATCCCGGCGGCGACGCATATTTGTGTGATGAACACAGATATTAGTCGTCAAGTCATGGATGTTTATATGTTTATTTTCTAATAAAAAATATGTATTTATTCAATATGTATGTTTATATATTTCTTAAGTATATCAGTTAACTAGTATCCATAACACAAGTTCTTTAAGAAACTTAATTTGGGCTAGATAATGTTGTGTGAGTGTCAGAAATATTTATTTATTTATTTATTTATATTTTCCAACTTTTCCTCGAGTAATTTAATTTCTTTACGGTCTTCTTTTCTCTCTGATTCGAGGATTTCAATTTTCTTAATAAAATGGTCGTGTGTTTCAGACAGAAAACTAACACTCTTTTGAAGTTCTTCATTTTGAGTTCCGATCCTGTTTATACTCTCCTCAAGGGAAGAAAGCTTTAACTGTATGTCACTTCGCAACGCATCTATCATTTCTCGGATGTACTTTTTTATTTCCGTGTTTCCAAAGTGTTTCTGTCTCATCGTAACGTTAGCATCCGAGTCATCCAAATTTGGTGCCAAACTAGCTTTAGATTGCATGGGCACAGGCGAGGGGCGGCTGACGTCATTCTCGGAGGAGGTAGGTGTAGAGGGGGGTGTGCGCTTGAGTGGCATATTGAACGGCAAAAGTACCAGGAACGCAGTAATATAAAGAAGGTTTCGTATTGTGACAATCGAGGCAGAGGTCAGCTTATATTGGTGGCGATCGAGTATTTCATATATGATGACTTTCCGTCCAACGTAACTTGACCGCTATAGTGGCTTCTTATAATCACTTTACACTTTAGAGTTCAGCTCTTCTGGTGCTATGCGACCCTATTTTTCGCGTTGAATATAGTTTAAATTATTTCTATTTAATGCAAATAAAATAAAACTTTTTCGTGTCCTAAGCACGTCTATCTCGCGTCGCGGGTCCGGGGGAAGAGGATAATCGCGGAGGCTGGCCCACGGGGGGTTTTAGTGCGTAAAAATCTCACATAACCCATCGTCGTTCCTAGGACAATAGATATCTCTTAAAGATTTCGCCCTCGCTTACAAAAAAAAAACGTTTCACTTCAGCCTAGCAAGGACTTGAAAATGTTGGTAAAGTCGGTTTTTAATGCTTTGCATTCGTTACTTATATTGGTATTCGAAGATCTTGCACATAAGTTAAAGGGCTAGGCCGTATGCGAGCAACATCAATTCCACGCGATTTCGCGTGACTGCGAAAGATAAGTGCTCAAAAAAAACAGCTCCGGGGAAAACGAGATGTATTTAAAAAAAAACAATTATAATGAGCAATAAATCGGTTATGATCCTGATCCTTATTTGCAAACATGTGAACATTGCAAGTTTTATTCTTCAGGCGTGAACTTTAAATAAATAGCTTAGTTAATTATTTATTGACCTCGACGCAAAAAGAGGGGTGTTGTAAGTTTGACGTGTCTGTGTGTGCGTGTCTGTTTGTCTGTGGCATCATAGGTCCCAAACGGGTGAACCGATTTGGACATTTTTTTTTTAAAAGGTGCCTTAATCGAGGGCATTTTTAGCAATGTTTTTATGTAAATCTGTGCAGCCACTTGTAGGAGATCATTCATTTAATGGACTCTTAGTATACTTCTACTGCACTGATTGAGTTGAAACTACATACATATAGCAAATCATATAACATGATAATAATTTGGCGACCTTGACTTGATGCTTCAGCCAGGATAGTCTCCAGAGTACCTAACTCCTCCACAACTAACAGAAGAAATATCTCGTTTAGGCTCATTGAAAAAGGCTCGATGAGTGGATAAACTTGCTGTTAGTGACAAATATCGAGATACATAGAGACCTGATGTTACAGCAAGGATAGTTCGCATCATCCTATTCGCATTGGAGCAGTTGTTCCTTTTTATACGGGTCGAATTGATAATCTCCTATTTTTGAAGTCGGTTAAAAATAAAAAATAAATGTTATAATTACATTATTGTTTGATTTCGCTTGGTCTCCCAAAACTTCAAAACTGGTGCCCCTTGCTTAATTGATACAATGATTAATCATCTACGTGTTTGTACAGTTTCCAGCAATAATAAAGAGCATCGGACTTAACGGACATTTATAGAAAAAAAGAATTTATTTTTTTACAAGGAAATTAATTTATCCGCTGTCATATTAACCAAGGCATGGTCACTCTAAATTTCCATTAAAATAAAGATGACTACGCGCTACTACACACATTTTGTAGTACTACGCCGTAGTATTATCAAGGAAATGCCGCGTCGTAGCAGCTATGTTCATCAATAATGACTATTTTTTTTAAAGTTTGTGCTTCCATATTTCTACTTTTTGTACTGAGCGACGCTAAAATAAATACGCAGGTACGTTTATATCGTGTCAAAGAAACTAACATTGAAATTTGGTTGGTGACGATAAATCAACCCTGTATATCCTTGTATTGTATTCTAAAGTATCTACCTACTGTAATGGTGCTCAACTAATTATATTATTATTATATACTAAAAACTGTAACCTAGTAAACTCTAAGCCATAGAAAGTAGTTATTAATACAAACTTTCACGTGACACTACAATCTTACTGACTATTTTTGAGGTAAATATCTTGTCACAGTTTCTGTTACAATGGGGAGTTTTCTGACAGCTCATTAAAAAAACAAAACTGTACAAAATTGGTACAAAAGGCTTCGATGGATGGCGCTTTACAAAAGGCGAAGGCGAAGAATTTATTCCACACTGCGTTTTAACAAGTAAAATAAATTAATTGACGTCTGTATCAGAAATTGAACGTATAAATAACCATAGATGGTAGATACCACTTACCTACATTATAGTTTACAGACTTAACGCCTTCGGCTTTTTAAAAGTGCCATCTATAGAGGTTTTTTGAACGATTTTTTATGAGCTGTCAGAAAACTCCCCATTAAAATACTATACATAGTATTTTATGATTAGCATTTAAAAATGAGATACCCTTTTTTTAATTTTTTTTTGTGGATTGTGGAGCTTATTTTCGAAGCTTATGTACAAAAGTAAAACAATCATGTATTAAAAATAATCAATTAAACATCGATAAGATCTGGTAGTCATTTAAAATCTTTCATTGATTTCAATAGTAACATTGATTTTGTTTCGATTACGTTAATATGGAATAAATGTTTTCATAATTTTGAAACAAATCAATGGTTAGATAATTTAGAATAAATTGTCGTACAGTTTTTTTCTGGATTTGTATAAGTTTAGATATTTTCGAAAATATGAAAACGTGTATTTATTAGTGCTCATGACTGTACATAAGGCTTATGTAAATTCCCCAGATAATAACACCAACATGTCAAAGTCAGTTTTAACATTCGAAATGTCATTGTCATGTACATATTATATTTTTTTAACATTTTTTTTCATAATTTGGCATGAACGCTATCTAATGTGAATAAATTAACAATTTCTTTTTTTAAATGTAAACTCCCTATTAGCATAACAAAACGATAACATAAAATGAGCGGAATTGACTACCTGAATTCGTCAATCCCTAATTTCTTTCGTTTGTGTATTCCGCATAATTCTCTTTGCTTTGCTAATGCTTCTTGTTAAATTTCATAAATATTCCTCAGAAAATCACTAGAAGCTTCGATTAGGTAAAGTCAAATATTTATTTTTGCTGATTTCAAGTTAACAGCCGTATCTTTTGATTGATTTACTCAGAAATTTCAATTTTCACGACGACATAGAATCGCAAACCTGGGTATTTGATATCAATCTCAACTTGATCACGTGCTCTCGTCCTTGAGGAAAAAGGTCTTGACAGACAGACAGACGACGGACATCAAAGTGATAGGTTCCTTATTTCCGTTTGCGGTAGAAAAGGTAGGAAAAATACATAGGTACTTGTGCGTATTTTAACTATTATTATATTTGTCCTGTAGTGACAGTGACCGTGTCACCAACATGTCGTTTCACTCCTGAAAATTGCCGCTACTTCTAAATTATGACTTATTATTTTAGTTATTCATTCATAATATATTAAATCAATAATAACTGTCAAAACAAGACAAATCAAGAATGTTATATAAGTCTACAAATAAAATCTAATTGAATTCTAAAATCTAAGTGGTACTGACCGATTTACTGTCAACTGTCACCCGCACCATGCTAAATCTATAATTATAATAAATATTTATTTATTTAATAATATGTAGAAGTAAAAATTCTGTAAAATAAAAATATCATAAAAATAAATGACAGTGGGTGTTACTAGACCGAGCCGTCTTTACCATTATCTTTGTGAGCATTCGTTGCAATGATCTACTATCTACTATCTATGTAGATAGTAATGAAATTACTATCTACGTCAGCTTCGCTATAGGTTATCCTGCTAAACAGGTACCAAAGTAGAATTTTACTACAAAAAACTTACGCAACGCGAGCGATGTCGCGAGCAAAGATATCATATACCTACCCTCTTAATCACCGCTAATGAGACACGATTGGCTTTCTATTGTAATTAGCCACAAAGGGGCTGCGCCGGGACAGAAGTACTAATACCGGTATGCTCGCTAAATTACGTGCTACACAAATAGCACTTTACTTTTCAAGACACATTGATAAGTTTCGTCGTCCACGCGAATGAAGTCGCGGACACAGCTAGTCGCAAATATAATTGTTATAACTGATGTCATTTTGAACCATATGTCATTCGCCTTAAATAATTTAACAGTGGAGACTAATACAAAACATTTTTCAAGTCTTAACACTAGATAAATGCGTAGTTGTTTTGCTCTAAATAGATATTATTTTTATATATATTTAGAGCAACTCCGTTTTTTTTAGGCCTCCATTTTTTACCTGTGACCTAAAATTATTAAAGTAAAGTGAAAGTATTTCACTTTGTTTGTTATTTTATATTTATAAGCTTTCTATTTTATGTTGGAGAAAAAACAGTTTATCACCAGTTTTTTAACCTTCGATACAATATTCTTCGATTACATTTATGGGCGACCGTTAATATTCCACATTAAAAATAGTTTTTTTTTTTTTTATGGTGACTATTTTATGAGCCTCAAGTTCACGTGATGGTAGTTCATCGTCGTAAGGTTGCTTGTTTAACCGTGTACTACAGGATACATTTTGGTAAGTGCGCGAGTGCTCTGTTTGAACAAATTGAACCCTCACCCTTTTACCATCGGACTACTAGACGCAGACAGAACTTCCATCTGTATTTGGTAGATATTCCGAAAAGTCGAACTAAGCGCTTTGACAGTTCCTTTTTGATACGGGTCGCCAAGGTTTGGAATGAACTGCCTGCGTCTATTTTCCCTGACCAGTATAGTCCTAGTACTTTTAAGCGTCGAGTGAATAGGTTTCGCGTGGATGGACGTGTACCACCTTAGTCTTCATGTTCACTTAACATCAGGTGTCATGGAAGACAAACGTCCCATCCATATTTTCGGTGGTGGTCGTTGCGCCTTGAGGATGCTTCTGGTTGAAGCGAAACACGTGTCGGTGATAGCTTGTGGTGTGGGTTTCCAAGTGTGTGTTTATTGCATGTCTTGCTTCTTTCTTGAGGGAGGGAGGGCGGTGAACCTACGCATGAAAATCCTGCATGACTAGTGCAAGTACAAGTCGCGGAATTAGCAAAGCAACTTTTTATATTAGTTGTCATGGATTTCCGCAAAGTAACGCCTGATTCAATCAATTATACAGATTTGGCCAAAAAATTTTGGATCTTTATATATTGCCACTGGAGAGATGATATTTTGCGGAAGGTTTTATACAAAGGGAGGTAGCTTGTCCTACGCACAAGCAGTCGGTTTAGTCGCTTTCTACGGCACGCATATCCAAAAGCGTTAGAGTTATTTTGTCCGTGTAGGGTCGGTTTAATAGCCCTACCGTACCTGATAAGCGTGTAAAAAGGCGACTAATCCGAGTGGCAAGCGCTTGGTGGTAGAACCCCGTCAGTGTCCGACTGGCTAGCGATCTAGATCTGGCGCCAAATATGACCGCTTCGGCGGTGATGTGTTCCGGCAATATTTTACAAACAACCAGTTCTTTCCTTAGCCCGTGTGCTTCTTTGACCTCATCTCCACTTAAAGGGTTTTAAAATGTAGTTTTTAAGTCTCGCCTAAAACGATTAAGGGATGGATATTGGCGTTTTTGCAAGCGACAGGCTGACCCTCTGTCACTGCAATAGTCTCTCTCCGTCATAATAATATCTCCAAATTTGTCAAACGTGACATCAGATGGTTTGATAACCTCTAGTGTTCTGCCTACCCCATTAGGGATACAGGCGTGAAGTTATGTATGTATGTATGAATTACATAACTAAGTACCATATTCTAACAAAAATATCGATAAAAGGCCCGATTTCTCGTTGTCGACGGTAGCATGCTAGCCCCGCGGGAGTCAACGGGTTCACCTAGTGTACTTACGGCACGTATGTTAATTAAATTAAATTGAATCCCCAGACAATCACACCAACTACATGGCCCCAAAGTAAGCATAGCTTGTGTTATGGGATACCATGTAGCGAACTAGGGGGGAACCTAGAATATAAATACATAAATAGATAAACACCCAGACACGGAACATTTTTTTTTTCTTGTTCCGTGCGGGAATCGAACCCGCAACCACTGGCGTCTGAGGCAGATAGGTTTACCCCATCGCCAAAGTGGTCGTTAAGTCTCCTGTTTCGAAGTCGGTCGCAAACTATTCCCAAACTCAAATCAATAGCATTTTATTTCCCAATTTATTGAAAGCGATCTATAAACGGGTACAACGATAGACTGTTTCACACTAAAGTTAGGAGTTAAATAAATGTTAGGTATTGTATCGAACTACGCTGTCTAAGGTCCCAGACGAGAGTGTGAAATAAAAGTGTCTTTTAATCAAAAGAACTTTATGGACGACGAATTCATTTCTTTTTTAGGGATCCGTTGTGAAATTACTTGTGATGAAACCTATTTTTAGCATTATGATAATATATAATATAAGCTAATAATAAGCTTAAGCCCTCTGAGTCGCACAGGCTGTTCTTATAAAAACAATTAGGTATTTTTTATTATGCTCGATCTGTGCTTCGGAGGGCACGTTAAGCAGTCAGTCCCGGGTGCTGTACAGGGTTACTGGTGACAAATTTTAGATACTGAAGGAGAGCTTCTGTACTCGACTCTGATCATAATTATATAATAAAAGTAGGTAAGTACCAAATTTTTCACTAGAATTAACTAAAAATAAATACCACTATGTTACTATTTACTTTACATACAACTGAGTCGATCGCGGCACGTAACCTGACACGCGAAGCGCTGCCAACGCTAGCGTAACCATGCGTTTCGTAATCAATTCTTTAGCTTTCGGTTAAGTTTTCTCAGTAAATAATTAATATTTATTTTTTATTATATTTTTTCTCTACATGTATGATCTCAAACTATCACGTCCTTGAATTTCAAAAGTGAGCCACCAGTCAGCCTGTATACTTGTATACAGTAGTCGTTATGGTTTGTCAGAGGCCATTTCGGCGCCCTGAAAATTCTGATATCCCCCAACCAGCACTGAGCTAGATTGATGGATTATAACCTATACCTTCTCTTCACCCATGGGAGAGACTCATAACCCAGCAGTGGGCTCATTCAAATCAAAGGGTTGTGATGAATAAGCTCGAGGTTAACCTCAACCTCACTTGATGGTAAGTGAAGATGAGGTCGAAGATGACAGCACACGGGCCTAGGAAAGAACTGGCTCTTCATAAAATATTGCCAGAACATATCACCGCTGCAGTATTGATATTTGGCGGCAAATTTTCTATGAAGGGTGGTCACTAGCCAGCTGGACCCTGATATAAAAGCGTATAGCAATTTGACCCAAACTGACAACGCCCCCTATTCCCCCTCTATTCTAGGGCGTCCCAGGCACATGGGACATCAAGGAGAAGTACCGTCAATATCCTAGATAGAGTATTTTGCTGAAAGAAGAAATTATAAGAATTTATAAGAAGACTTTTTAAATTTTATTAACATACATACATAACGTTACGCCTGTATCCCTTATGGGGTAGGCAGAACACCAGGAGCTATAAACCATCTGACGTCACATTTGACAAATTTGGAGATATTATAATGATGGAGAGAGACTTGCGGTGATAGGGGATCAGCGTATCGCCCACAAAACATCAATAAAACCTCCGTAAAATTTATTTATTCCTCCTTATCCGACGTAACTCTATTTGCTCTGAGCGTTGGCATGCCGCGCACCGTGCTTAGGCAAAATATCGCTTCATAATAGTAATAGACACTTCTAACACAACAATTTTGTGTTTTTTCATTATTTGTGATATTTATCAAAATGTATAAAAAGTCTGCTGGACTGGGAGTGAAAGAAAAACATAGAATGTGCCAGCTGCTTCTCTTCCCGGACATACTGTAAAAGTCAGTTAATGGACAGAGGTTTTATTAGCATTTTTGCAGGCGACAGGCTGACTCCCTGTCACTGCAATAGTCTCTGTCCATCATTACAATACCTCCAAATTTGTCAAATGTGACATCAGATGGTTTTATAGTCTCTGGTGTTCTGCCTACCCCAAAAGGGATACAGGCGTGAAGCTATGTATGTATGTATAAAAAGTGTTAATAGGATTAATGTAGAGAGACTGTCTGAAAGAGGTTATTCGTTATTTTAAATTTACCCTGTATAAGCATCCAAAATGTACCTGTATTTAAATATCAAATGGCTATGATTTCACGGAAACTTCCTTGTTCAGCACTAAAATATCAACTCGAAACGGGACTCAAAAACGTAGGACAAAAAAAGTTTTCACTACTACACCATCAAGTCGTCATTATTAAAAATATGAACTTAAGTCGCCTGTTCCTAAGACATCTACAGAACCCAATGTCTCCGTTAGACACACACTTCACGACGTTGTTTATAAGAAATAGTCGCAAAGTTGAATTGAAGCGAAAATTGGCCTATCAGACGACACTGAATTAAGAAATCTCAGTTTGGCTCAAAATTTTATTTTCTCATTTTCAACTTTATTTCGTGAAGCACATGAAACTAAATTGGATTTCAATCTAGTTCTTAATCTATTCGAAGATTTTTTTCTGATAATGACTATTATTTCCGTCTGTGTATATGAATAGCCTAATAGGAGAAACATTCGGTCGTAAGTATTCTTTTAAGTAAGTTTCAAAAAAAAAAAGTCAAAAAGTCAATAATTAAAAATCAACGAATGCAGAGCATTAAACAAACCAACTTCAACTTCAAACTTTGGCTGAGTTATGATGTCATCCACGTACACATACGCCGAACTCATACATATTTTTTCAAAACTTTAAAATTTTCAATGAAGCGCTCAACCGATTTCGATGAAATTTATATGGGACTAACTCTGAAGTATCCTCTATCATATGAAACGAGAATTTTCAAAATCGATCCATAACTGTCTGAAATATCGTGTAACAAAAACACAAAAAAAAACATACAGACGAATTGCGAACCTCCTCCTTTTTTGGAAGTCGATTGACAACAATAACTAATTACTTATTATCCACTCAATCACCTTGTGAAAACTATCTTATTTGTTTTTGTACCCATGCCCCATCAATGTCCTATAACATTTATCTCCTTCATCTGTTCATCTATTCATTTTATCTTTTTAATCTTCATTCACTACTTATTTATATGAGCTTTAATAATTTGACAATGGTCCGAGCGCGCAATGTTATTATTTATTTATTTACTCTTTATTGTTTATTAAAAAAAATACAGATAAACATAAAAGGATAACAATGTACAAAAGGCGGTCTCATCTCTCTAGAGCGATTTCTACCAGACAACCTAAATCTCTACCAGATTCAAAACAATTAAGCTTTTAATTTCGCAGACATTATCAAACACTACATGTTTCGCTCGGTTTTACCGCAATTACTAATTCCGCGGGTGTATCGGGCTTATGTGCTTGTAAACGACACGTTAAATATGTAATATGTTCTTTTATTTTAAATTATCATTCCATAAGGAAATGTAACTAGGGTAAATTGTAAAACAGCGACCGCTATACGTCATCAACCCGCTCCCGCGGTCTCTTAATTTTAACAGGTTAACCTAGCTGTCAAAAACGCAGTCTACGAGCCACGCTAACGTAAAGCGCCCGAGCTATTATATTGTTAAAAAATAAAACTCTGTGTTTTTACGTGAAATAAATAGTTTTTCAAATCAACAATTCCAAGTCTGCTTTCTTCGCATCCCAGCAGCTACAGTGCTTCGAGACTGTACACTATCATTTTGACAAATCGCACGCAAATCCGTTGAGCCGTACTGTCGTGATTGAAGAACAAACAACCATACATCCTTTCACAACTTATAAAATTAGTAAGAAGTAAGTTTAGTAAGTAACGATAACACGGCAGAACGGCTCAATTATAGTAATATTAAGATTAACTGTTTACGCATCTTTATACAACGTGTAACAAAATGGAGAGATAAAACTTTAGGGTTAGCTTCTATACCATACGTAGAATATACAGTAAAAGAATTAGCATGATCAGTGCTGGTATAGACTTTCATACAAATTTATTTAATTATTTAACAACAAAATATTTTGACAACCCTAGTCAACCTAATAAGCTAAAACAAGACTTGTGCCGCAGTCAGTCACCTTATGACCATTCCCGCACCGGCTGAACTTTGTAGTATCTGTCTTAGTTACCCATAACTTTATTTTTACGCCTATGTTATCGAATGGATTTCATCAAAAGCTAACAGCTGTCTTTTGGGTTGACACTTAGATATTTTGATCTAATTTTTGAACTTGTTTTTCGGCCGAACCGTAAGGATAACAAATTTATGTTACTGTTACTTATAAACTACATCACCAAACATACAATTCCCTTAAGTATTATCTCTTCATTATGTTACACGTTGTAGAAACACATACGTAATAACACTTTATCGTAACAAGGCAATAATTTCATCAAAGACTAATTCCAAAGTGTTGCCAATTCACAATAACAGTGGAAATTAAATATCTCATAAGCAGCTTACGATATGTTCATTGATAACATCGAACGTCACTGATTGGATCCGGTAGAAATGAAGACAATGCGATGATTGGTTATCCGGGAACTTTGAGGGTGACAATCATTTCTTTATTAAAAAATCCAAGCAATTTTATTGATGAGGTTTTTTTCAACCGACTTCCAAAAGGAGGACGTTCTCAATTCTCGATTTTGAATATTCTTGTTTCATATGATAGAAGATACGTCAGATATATAGGTGGTTCCATATAAATTTAATCGAACGTTAATGACCAAAATTAGAATCATTTTATAAGAAATAGTCGCAAAGTTGTATTGAGGCGAAAATCGACCTATCAGACACTTAATTAAGGAATCTCACTTTGATTCAAAATTTTATATTCTCACTTTCAAAAGTCTTTATTTCGTGAATGACTTGGAACCAAATTATGAAAAATTATCTATGAAAACGGAGAATATTTATATTGATGACCAAATAAGAATCAGTCAAAGTCTTGACAAGGATTGAAAAAGTCGTGAAGAAGTCGGTGCCCTGCATTCGTTGACTATCGCGAAATAAGACAATATTAAATTCAAGAGAATCGTAACTTTTTAAATGAAAGAATTCGTGCTGGGTACAGAAGGCAGCAGATCAAGCGTTAAAAATCAGTCAAAAAATTGTAATTGAATCAGAGCTCAATGCTCTGGACATTAAGTTAAAAATTGCTTACAGAAATTTGACAGGTTAATCAAAACAGTGAATTTCATGTGACACTAAGCTGTTAAAACTTGAATAAGTAACTAAAATTTATGATTTTAAACACGTTTACCACCTGATTATATGTAAAACATTTCATTATTCAAAATTTTAAAAAATTATTTGTGGACGAGTCCACAAGGAGTCTCAGTTCTTTGTCCCAAAATTTTCACTTACCTATATTTAAAACTCTAAGGTCTACAGAAAAGTTCCTTTTCACTCAAACCTCCTCTAATTTACATCCTAAAAAGAACAATGTCTATTTGACTTTATTTGACTTTTAAATTAACTTTAGAAACGGGATATTTACCATGTTTTTGATTTATTTTGAGTTCTCGATATTTCGGCACTGTTACAAGCGCCATGATCACGACGGTACTGAAGATGCGGGTAAGCGTGTTTTTTTATTCACGGGCAAACAAATCTGTCTACCCGCTTTATTTTGCGTTTCGATCTTTGGTTACCACTACTATTGTCACTGTTTTCACTTAAAGTTAAAACTCGATTTTGTTTTCGACACGCAAAACTCACAGTATCGACTGGTACATTCTTTTTGTATTGAGATGGACTTTTGCACAGCTGGACCACTGGATTCCATGCAGTAGAAAGATGGAAACCGTCTTCACGATTGAAATTAGGATATTTGGTAATCTCAATAGCCTCTCTGACCAATCTAGGTATGTAATGTTTATCAGTTGAGATTACCTGAGGCTTATGTAGTTCGATCCAATGTTGTGACATGGTAAATATCCCGTTTCTAAAGTTAATTTAAATGTTAATGACCATGCCAGTTTAAAAACTTATATTTATTTGACTTATCTGGCCATATCAATAAAATAAGTAGTTTGAAACTAATACTTTTTTCATTAATTCTCAAACCTGTCCCCATAACTCAAACCGCATGGTCACCCTACAGGCGTCAAACCTTCATCACCGCGGTCCCCACGTTAACGATAATAGACAATCTTTGGACGTCCTACTGACGCGGGAACAGCTGATCCGGGTATAGCATAACAAAATTATCTGCCCCAGAAACTGTGGCGCTAGCGTCTTTGCTATTGAGTCCACAACTCTAGTTCTAGTAAGGATAAAGCTTAGTTCCAATTTTCACCACCGGGTCAGATAAGTTTGTAGCACTATACATCGGACAATGAAGACTTCCTTATCTAAGGTTTATGTCAAATAGAGCAGACAGACTATCAATCGAAGCTTTTATTGAATGTGCAAATGGGACGTGACGATTTTAGTTATAATTTTTCTTTTGGTACAATATTTTTTAATAGATTCCGTGTTGTTGGAATAGTATACTTTTTCTGTTGGTGTACAATAAGGAATTATGCGTATAGAATATAACGACCACTTTGGTGATGGGGTAACACTGTCTGCCTCGGACGCCAGTGGTTGCGGGTTCGATTCCCACACGGAACAAAAAAAAATGTTCCGGGTCTGGGCGTCTATCTATACAGAGTGACTGGTGGGTCATTTTCGAAATTCCAAGGCGTGATAGTTTAAGATCATACATGAAGAGAAGAAATAAAATAAAAAATCAATATTGATTATTTACTGAGTAAACTTAACCGAAACTTAAAGAATTCATTACGCAACGCATGGTTACATAAGCGTAATGCAATAGATACTTAGCGGGTTGTGGTGTGCGTGTGGCGGAAACACTGCTGTGTGCGTGTTGACTGAGGCAGCGCGTCGGGAAAAGTGTAGTAAGGTCTCTTTATTTATTCGAAGGGATTTCTGGTGAAAAATTAAGAACCTACTTTTATTTCATAATTATGATCAGAATCGAGTACAGAGTGCTCTCCTTCAGTATCTACAACGTGTTACCAGTCACCCTGTATACATATGTATTTATATTCTAGGTTCCCCCTAGTTCGCCACATGGTATCCCATATCACAAGCTCTGCCTTGTTTAGGGCCATTTAGTTGGTGTCATTGTCTGGGGATTTTATTATTATTTTATTATTAATCTTGATAAATGAGTAGAAATGGGTCGCATGTAGGCTCAACCGCTTACGAATGTTCGGTCGAAGATGCGTTCGGTGCATCTCTACTTATTAGGTATTATAGTGACAAGTTATACTCGATCTGTGATAAACATAGACTGAACAGTTTTAATTATCTTCTGGAGTGACTTTTACAACACTGCTCAAAACTTTCCTATATATTAGCCGTCGTGTACTGATACCATATTTGAAAAATAAATGCTAGATCAAGTTATCACATAACATATTTTTCCCTATTCAATTATCGACTTTACATAGTGATTGTTAACTTCTAAGTTCTTTATCTAGGAATTTTTGTACTGGACGATACCAAAATAAAAAATACGCTTTTTATCTTGTGCTTCATATATCATTGCATTTTTGGGCATTTACATTGCATAATGAAGTCGTCGTGGCGCCGTGGTTACTGTGTGTATCTTACGATATCACAGGTTAAGCAACGTTCGGCGCGGCCGGTACTTGGATGGGTGACCGCCGACCATTCGTTTCTCACGGCGACTTCCGTGCTTTGGAGGGCACGTTAAGCTGTCGGTCCCGGGTGCTGTATACTTGTATACAGTAGTCGTCAGGGTTTGTCAGAAGCCATATCGGCACCCTGAAAATTCTGACATCCACCACCCAGCACTGGGCCAGCTCGGTGGATTATGGCCTAAAACCTCCTCCTCAATACGTAAATACGTAAAAATTGCAAAGGCAACTTGTTTCTTTACTCTTAAAGTGGGATTTATTGAGACGTTAAATTGTTTTTCTTTCTGAAATCAACTTCTTTCTTTTTATAACTGCAATAAGTAAGTTTGTAAATTTTTGCGTATTTCATATCTTAATATTGAATGGAAAAGTACATTAACAAATATGAGCGGTAAAAGTCATGAAGTGACATTTACCAAGACCAAAAGATCCTTGTCGTACTATACAGTATTGTCCGTCCATCGTAAGATGTCCCCTGCCGTTATGTTGGCACTATTGCTTGTCAAGCTGTTTTCGTTATCTGGGATAGTGAATTAATCCTTTTTATTGATACTTGCCAAAAGGGCAAACGATAACTGGATCCTTTTATGCAAACTTAATCCCGAAATTACGTGAAGCGATTAAAGAAAAACGTCGTGGGAAATTGTCATTGGGCGTGTTGTTTCTCCAGGATAACGCTCCACCTCATCGTTCGGAAGTTGCGCTCACCGCAATCCGCAGTGCTGGCTTCGAAGTCCTTGATCACGCACCATATTCTCCTGACTTAGCCTCGAGTGATTTTCACTTATTTCCAAAATTAAAGGAGCATATTCGTGGAACTAAATTTGACGATGATGACGCGGTCATGACAGCCGCAGAGGAGTTTTTTAATAGTCGAGAAAATGATTTTTTTGCGGAAGGAATAAGAAAGTTGGAGATGCGGTTTTCTAAGTGTATTAGATTAGAAGGAGATTACGTAGAAAAATAAAATATTCTTGTTTAATTATTTTTTTTTGTATTCATTCTAAGAATTTTTTTATTCGCCCTCGTATAATATAAATTGTGTCGTCATTCAAAACCTTCCTAGTCTTATAGTTGTTTATTATTTACAAATCAGAAAATTAAACATATATTTATTCGTGGTAGGTATAAACAAAGTTAGATTACGGGGTTAAAATGGACACATATTATTGGTAACACTGCTGCCACAATGCTGCCAACATCAGCAGGCAGGGGACATCTTATAGTGAACGGTCTTGTACCTATAATTTGACATAACCTTGACTTCGGTTGTTAAAAGCTCCTTTCTCTGTTATTCTAAGGCCGGCGCCAGACTTAGCTTCAAATGTTTGAACAAATGTTTGAATGCTATGTGTGGCGCTGGACTTTGCATATGTATTCAACGTTTGCACAAAGCTTTGCACTTTGCCATCCGTTGTCGGTCTTTTTCCACACATCAAAGCGTTCAAAGTTGAATGTGTGCAAATGTTTGCGTGGCCTGCCACACTTGACACTTGTTCAGTGTCCAGTTGCTCGAGCGTTGTTGAGCGGGACGGTTGTGTACATGTTACAATGCATGCGGCCATATAATGGACTGGGGCAGCGAGTGCGTTTCAAATAATACAGGCTAACTGAGTGTACAAAATCGTTGTCCATCTTGTTTGTTGTCTACTAGCATACTGTGGAGAAAAGTGTTTGCGAAGCAAGTCTGGCAGGTTACGTCAATATGTGTTCAAATGACTTTGCTAAGTCTGGCGCCCGGGTAAAAGTAATGTTTTAAAAATGAAGCTGTCAAATTTTTTCTTCAAAAGTTTCAAATTGAAATGTAACTTAAAAAGTCACAATCACAAATAAAAACAGTCCAATAAAAAAAATGCAAAGTACAAGTATGTATGTAAGTAGGTACCCATTTCAATTTTATCAAAAAATAATCTATTGCCCAAAATGTTATCATTATATCAGCACTTGAAACAACCAAAAAAAAAGAGAACAAATAAAAATCTAAATTGATCGCAGTTGTGTACCGAGATAACTAAAGTGTATTTGTGTTCCCATTACCTAAAAGGTGCGTACACAGCTCATCTAGCGAATTGAAAGCATTTCATCAGTTCACCCTAAAGAGATTGATTCTCTTGAATAAATTAAGTTAAGATGTGGAATCGCACGATCATTCGTGTGTTTTAGGTTTTAGCCTTATTGTTCCGCCGTTTTTTTTTATCTCCAATATGCCTGTTGGGATCTTCTTGTAAATATTTTATTTGTAAAGATTTAGCCTATCAAAAGACGAATCCGTTTTTCAAATCCGTACCGGTAATTTTTTGTGACTCATGCAAACAAACTAACTTTTCAAACTAAATCTAATCACTCATTCGTATAATTAAGTCATCAATATTATTTAAAACTGTTCTGTTGTTGACTGAGTGACAGACAACGTACAGCCAGAACTACTAGGCGTAGAGAGCTAAAATTCGGAACATATTATCGTACTAACATACATATCGGTGCTCTAAGGAATGCCAAAAAAATCCATGGGAACGGGAAATACAGAAATGTTTAGTTTGTGTGAAAAATCTTATTCCTTGAGCGCTTCGATGTGAAACTTGGTAAAAAGGTTCTTCAATGTGTGTGTGATTGCAGTATGGAAGGAATTCCTGAAATTCCCCCGTGAATTGGAAATATAGACATTATTTGCTTTGTGTACTTACGAACACGCTCGTACAATGTATGAAGCATAATAAGCTTTTGGAGTTGTTTGTTCTAATAATTATCTATCTCTAGGTCTAACCTTGCTAAATTCTCTACTGGACGCAACTCCTTCGCATCACCTTCTCTTAGATTTAAAACACGACAGTGACAACCAAAATGCAGATTCTTGGATTGAAAATATACAGTCAGTTAGAAATCCACTATGGCGATCTACGCAGCGATCCTCGCTTGGGCTCGCTTGAGTAGGAAGCATCCCGTCCTTGACTGGTTAAACACCCTTCATATAAAATCTGTCGCCTAATATTACAGCTCCGGCGGTCATGTTCCAGCAAAGTTATATGACTAAACAAACATACATACACACACATACATACATAACTTCTCGCCTGTATCCTCTATGGGGTAAGCAGAACACCCGAGGCTATATAACCATCTGATGTAACGTTTCACAAATTTGGAGGTATTATAATTATAGATAGAGAGTAGGTAACAGGGGTTTGCCTAAAACCGCGATCCCTTAACTGACTTTTACAGTATGCCTGGAAAGAGAAGCAGCTAGTACTATGTTCTTCTTTTGCTGCCATTCCAGTATAGAAGCAGCTCCCAATCCAGCATAAAAGCAATTATGATGAAACAGTTCTTTCCTGTGCCCGTGTGCTGTCTTCCCCATCTTCGGTCTCCTCTTCATTTGCCATCAGGTGAGATTAAGGACTAACGCGGGGTTATTCTTTAATTTAAAACAAACGGGATTTAAAATGTTTTTTAGTCAGTAAAGCTTCAGTAAATCCCCTAGAGTTGCGGGTGCCCAAAAGTGGTGGTCATTAATTATTAGCGCCAAGTAACCCAAAACTCGTTTATTATTATAAGGTAAAAAAAATCGGGCACAGGCCTCTTTTCAACAGTACTGAGCTGAGGACAATACAGAGCAGTTTTTTAGGCATCGGACATTTTTTTTTATACAATAAATGTCATTTGTCGATAAGTTTTTGCAAAAAAGGTATGAATTTTTTTACGAGGAAATTAATATATTTGCTAACATATTAAGCAAAGCATGGTCACTCTAAATTTTGAATGGATACCATTTAAATAAAGACGACTACGCGTTACTACAAAAAATCTTTTAGTACTACGTCGTAGAATTATCAATGAAATGCCGTTTCGTAGTACCTGTGTTCATTAATAGCGACTATTTGTTTTTTTTTATTTGGCTAGTGACTAAAAAACAGCCCTGCTTGAGCTTAACGTGAGAAACATCTAGAACTACAGTAGGCGTATTTGCAATAAGCGTTGATCGACTCATCTAATTGAAACATTGCAACTTTTAATTGGACAAGTTGATTCCATTCCCAGTGGAAATGTCAACGGAATTTTTTATCCATAATTGGCTTAACCTTTCCACCGGGTAAAAGGTTTGTTAAGTCGTTTTTAATTACAATTTTTAACTTCTCATAGACATGGGTAGGTACTTCATTTTACTCTACATTTTACTTACTATCCCCGCTGCATAGTAAATGTTTTTGCTATCAGTTCGTATTTGTCAAGAGAAAAAAAATACGTGTCTGGGTGTTTATGTATTCATGCATTTTTATTCTAGGTCCTCCTAGTTTGCAACATGGTATCCCATAACACAAGCTATGCTTCGTTTGGGGTCATGTAGTTGGTGTGATTGTCTAGGGTTTTTGTTTAATAAGCTATTGCATAGCTTCTATCGCGGGCCTTGAGCGTGAGAACCAAATCCAGAAATTCCGTAACGAAAAAAACCTAACACCCCCACTCCGACCGGCACAGGGGTGATACTTTGATTTCATAACTTTACATGCGGGCTTTAATAAACAATCAGCGCCATCTACTAGGAACTTGTGGAACTTCTTATTAGATCAAACATTACTGCATTAATAAAATAAATAAATAATTATAATTGCATAAGTTGATAAAATATGCTATGCAATAGCTTGACCGCGGTAGTCTCCGAGTGCCACACGTTATTATTTAACCACACAGAGAACTTTTTATTAATTATCATAAATATGCTAGATGGTGTTGCTTCCATGCTGGACTGGGAGCAAAGGAAAAACTCTTCCCGGGCATAATGTGAAGATCAGTCAAAGGACA
The DNA here is from genome assembly GCA_944452665.1 of Stenoptilia bipunctidactyla. Taxonomy (NCBI): domain Eukaryota; kingdom Metazoa; phylum Arthropoda; class Insecta; order Lepidoptera; family Pterophoridae; genus Stenoptilia; species Stenoptilia bipunctidactyla. The sequence goes on along the minus strand of OX101744.1, from coordinate 1,902,947 downwards.
GAGATTTATTGGAGGTTTTTTGTGGGAAATACGCTGACCCCCTGTAACTGCAATAGTCTCTTTCCCCCATTATAATGCCTCCAAATTTATCAAACGCGACATCAGATGGCTTCTGGTGTTTTGCCTACCCCATAAGGGTTACAGGCGTGAAGCTATGTATGTGTGTATGGGTGTGGTGTAAAAAAATCTTCATTTACACAGGGTGTATGTAAAAAGAGTGGAAATATAATGCTTTTTTGTTAGCTAAGGTGAAAGATATTTTTATGACCTATCTGATAACGTGATCAGTAGCTGGTCGTACTTTTCATGTATTTCTGCTTAGCATTGTCACTTCCGCGATTATGTGTTCCAGACGTGTATTTTTATAAAAAAAACGAGCGTTTGCCTGCGACTTCGTACACGCATAAACTCAAAAGTCCTATATTTCCCGTTTCCGTGGGAATTTCGGGAATTCCTTCCTTAGTGCACCCCTGCATCCCCTTAAGAATGTATGTTCCGAATTTCAGCTCTCTACGCCCAGTAGTTACGGCTGTACGTTGTCTGTCCGTCACTCAGTAACTCAGTCAGTAACGGAACAGTTTTATATATATTGCTGATGAAACCTAGATTAGAGTTGTAGTAGAAATACTCATCATTTCACTGTTTTAAATCTTAGATGAAGGATTGAGATTCATATCAGAATCCACCGATTTTGAGGTACTAACATTGGATGCAGTAACATTAAAAAAACTGGTCAATAGCAAGTCGGGATGGCCTACCGAACGTTCCAAATTTTCCTACTGCGTCCTTTATTTTGCACTGTTAGTTCTCACTGTTTGCCAAATTTCATGTTTCTAGGTCAACAAAAGACTCGGTGATTATGATGAAATTGTAGATATACCTATCCGTCTATTCCAAAAAAAAAATCAAAAAGTTTTATTCATCTTAGGAATTTCACAAAACACTTGATGAAGTCAGTCATCACATACTTCGGCTTTAACTAGTTGTTGATAGTTGTTAAATAAGATATTACAGTAGACCAAGAGACAAAAAAAGCCGGCGGAAAAAAACTCTTGGCACTCTTTTTCAGTCATAAATATCAAATTAATACAAATAGGTACAGTACAAATTGACCGTGACATGAAAAAAAACAAACACAAGACAGCTAATTGTGAGAGCCAATGTTATGCCACAACTAAATTGCTCACATAGTAGTGCAATGAGCTATGGATGCACAATACGAACATGACAAACTGGGACCAGAGTATTTGAACAAGAATGGAATAAAATAGTCATAGTATCATTAGCATTCCCTCATATAAGGCACAAATTTACAGCATTCTGATTAAATGTCCAACATGAAAAAGCTTACATTTTCTTCTAAATATCTAACTGCACATGCTATTGTCAGCGCAGAGGCGGAGTGTTAGGTCAATATTAGAGCAACGTCCACAAATGTTTGTTTGCTTGGTCGTTCTGTTTGCAGCTGTTTTTAGGTTGCACGAATATAGAAAACGCTAGTAATCGAATGTGGTTAATTCAATTTTAATATTCTACTAATTCCCCCGTTCGACGCAGCCTACGTTATAATAGCTACGATTAGCTTGGCTTTGAGTTGTTGCTGTCTTAGCGGTTGAAGTCTTTAGAAATCGATCATTACACAATACGCACGGCCACCGGGATTCGAACCCAAGACCTCTGGCACGGAGGGTGAATTATTTTACCACTCCACTAAACCTGCCGGTAGAAATATTGATAAGCTATTTATCGATGGAAATTAATAGAACGGTGTAACACACCTACACTCACCAAGCCATTATATTTCACTACCTACCAATAGATAATACATAGCGGTTATAAGTTTCTATCAACAGTAATATCAGAAAGCGATTATGGCCTACGTAGATATTACATAAGTCATAAATGGAGAAGTTTTGTTAAAATATCTATTGGTAAACCTGGGATACGGAAATCTTCTTAGGTTTCACTTTTAACCGGGTTCATCGCTTATCTTACTTACCTATTATAAATGCGAAAGTTTAGATGTATGGATGTATCGGTCAAATATAAATAAATAAATAAAATCCCCAGACAATCACACCAACTACATGGCCCCAAAGTAAGCATAGCTTGTGATATAGGATACCATATAGCGAACTAGGGGGAAACCTAGAATATAAATACATAAATAGATAAACACCCAGACACGGAACATTTTTTTTTTCTTGTTCCGCGCGGGGATCGAACCCTCTACCACTGGCGTCTGAGGCAGATAGGTTTACCCCAACGCCAAAGTGGTCGTCAAATATGTCTCAATCACGGCAGAACGGATCAACGGATTTCGATGAAATTTAGCATAGTGATAGTGTAGAGTCTGGAATAGCACATAGTCTACTTTATATCCCGATATTCCCACGGGATATGAAATTGCGAGGGTAAAACCGCGCGAAATAGCTAGTAATTTATATTTTAACTCGACGTTTCGGTGTCTTACCAGACCCCATGGTCTCGACTGACCGTTTTATTTTTTATTGCCCGAGCGGGTAGTTTTTATCATATGTGCCTTGATAATTATGTGGGAGTCAACAAGGAGTTAAAGGTAGATTTTGTTACGCTATGTTATTTGTGTTAATATTGTCTTAAATTTTCACGATTGATAATTTAAATAAAACTACTTTTTAACCGGATTAATGGCGTATAATTTATATTTACATTTTAACTCAACGTTTCGGTGTCTTTGCAGACCCCGTGGTCACGAGCGACTGAGGTGTCAGGCGTCAGATTGATAGTGGAAAAAGTTATTCACCATCTCCATCTATTTCTCAGTCTTCGAGCGTAGCGTTCAGGGTTAACATTAACGCTTGTGTTACTTCTGAAGTAACATGTTTAGGTATATTTTACCAAGTAATTTCGAATGAAACCGCTCAGACTGCTAGGTTTCACGTGATTATAGTAAATAACATACACAGTAACATTAGTTTACAATTTGTGAGGCGGAATTATCTTCTGTTTAGGCTCTGACAGAATAACAGCGTTGTTACTGAACTAGTTTCGGTATTCAACATTATACTGAGTCCGGGCCTTTTTGCTCACATGACTTAAATTTTGTGTTTTCATTTGTTTTTTTTTTGTAAGTAAATAAAGTTTTAATTATTATTTTATTATTAAATAAAAACTCCTATTAAACCAAATTTTATTAATATTTTACATTTTAACTTGATGTTTCAGTATCAATTTTGAGATAAGTATTTTGAACGTATTTAATAAATATTTCGGTCATATGAAAGTATATAACAAAGTATGAAATACATACCTAAGTATTCCAAGCAACTGCAATGTTCTGCTAACTTAGTTTCCATCCAACAAGAATCTGAGCAACATATTTCCCCGGTTTATTAACTGTCTATCAGACAAGCTACTAAGCAATTACTGGAGTAATATTTGTAAAGCACCGACTACACTGTTTAAAACTATTGAACATCCTGATAACTAAGTTCGCATAAGGGTGTCTTACTTTGATATATTCCAATGGTTTTCTGTTTTGGAAGCCTTTTTTTATTTCGGTGATTAATCCTGGGTTGGTCTTCAATCTCACCTCATGGCAGGCAGCACATCAAGCGTAAATTTGTCAAATTTCTCCAACCAATTTTTAACTTAATGTACAGAGCATAAGGTTTAGATTCAATTACAATTATTCGACAGATTTGTAACGCTTGATCTGCTGCCTTCTATACCTAAGTGAAGATAAGTTCGAAAACACAGAGCAAACAAAGAAACTGACTGCTGTTTGGAGCATAGGTAGCATGGCGGAAAACTCCTCAGGTACAAAGATGTGCTGAAGCGACACATGAAACAGTGCGACATCAATCCTTCGCTGGCCGGACCGGAGTGGAGGGCGCTTGTTAAATCTAGCGTCCAAGCCTCTGAAAACCGGCGGCTCCTTGAGCTGGATGACAGACGCGACGAGCTGAAAGCCCGACTACCTGCGGCTGTCAGCTATAATTATGTGAACGCTGTGCTCTCATGCCCGCAATGTGCGAGAGCTTTTACAAAAAAAATTGGCTACATAAGCCACATGCGAGCACACCAACGGCAAAACCGGAGTTGAAGACAGTCGCCGTGGTAGAAATCGGCCGGATTACATCATCATCATCATCATCGGTAGGTATTTTCGTCGAAGAAATTGAGCATATTTACTGCTCCTAAAGTCATATTACTACATGCGGGGACACACTGTAGGTATATACATACATACATACACGCCTGTATCCCTAATGGGGCAAGCAGAACACCAGAGGCTATAAAAACCATCTGATGTCACGTTTGACAAATTTGGAGGTATTATTATGATGGAGAGAGACTATAGCAGTGATAGGGGATCAACCTGTCGCCCGCAAAACGGCCAATAAATCCTCTGTCCCCTATGTAGCTATGTATTTTTTATAGTCTAGGCCCTAAGTCAAATTCATTTTTTCTTTCTTTTTTAGAAATAACACTTGAAATAAATCAAATTATTTACGAATTGAACTGAATCTACCACCACTTCTGAAAGTCGATGTGTTGAGAACAAGTGGCAAAAAGAATCATATTTAAAAATATACAATAACAGTTTACAGTCCGCGTTTGACCTCAATCTCACCTGATGGTAAGTGAACATGAGGTCGCAGATGAAAGCACACGGACTTAGGAAAGAAGTGGCTCTACATAAAATATTGCCGGCACATATCACCACCGGAGCGGTAATACGTATATGGCGGCAGATTTTATATAGGGTGTTTTTTATGAAGATCAAAATATTTTAGGAGAAGGTTAAGAATGATTTGTGGATTCAATTTATGAAAACAAAAAATTTTTTGTTAGGTAAATTGATATTTTTTAATTCTCATAAGTTAACAACATTTTAGTTTAATCTGTTATTTACGGCTAAATAGTGAGAAATCAAAGCGTTTTTCCAACTATTTCTTTAAGAAATACGTGAAGCATCGATTTTTCAATACCTAGTCAGTAAAAGATTATTTAAAAGAATTCTAAAATTTCAATTTAAAAAAAATATATACCTACAATTTTTTTGTCATAAACTGAATCCACACACCATTCTTAACCTTCTCCTAAAATATTTTGATCTTCAAAAAAATTACCTTGTATAAAGGGTGGTCGCTTGTCAGTCGGACTCTGAGAGGATTGTACCACCAAGCGGGGCTCACTCGGGTAAGTCGGTAGAGCTATTCTTAGACGACTCTACACGGACTATTTGGCTATAGATAACATAAGTTTCTCGTGGATGGACGTGTACCACCTTACTCTTCATGTTCACTTAACATCAGGTGTCATGGAAGACAAACGTCCCATCCATATTTTATTTAAAAAAAAAAGTATAAAAGGTGACTGCTAACCAAATGAATTCTGAGGCCACATTTTTTCAAATAACTAAAAAAATAAGTTCTATGCTGGACTGGGAGCGAAAGAAAAACATAGAATGTGCCAGCTGCTTTTCTTCCCGGGCATACTGGAAAAGTCAGTAAAGGGACCGACGTATTATGGGCCTATGGGAGGCTTTTTTGTGGGCGATAGAATGACCTCCTGTCACTGCAATGGTCTCTCTCCACTATTATAATGTCTCCAAATTTGTCAAACGTGACATCAGACGGTTTTATTACCTCTGGTGTTCTGCCTACCCCATACGGGATACAGGCGTGCACTGAAAAAATTTCGCGTGTAAAAATAACTAAGTTTCGGTTGATTTTAACAAAGCGTGTTTGTCAATATACAACCTGCAAAGTTTGTTGCTAAAAATAAATAAGTCAAGTTTGCTATTCTTACTTGATCAGAATCAACCGAGTAAATCGGTTAAAATTGTTTGCTTAGAAATAACAAAGTAAGCTTGATTATTATTACAAACAAAATGTTTGCAAACGTAGCCAACTTTACAGTTTATATTGACAAACTTTCTTGGATAGTTATAGCCAACCTTCTTGGTATTTGTAACCGTTTTGCTAGGTAGCCACAACAGACTTTCTCTGCAATGTGAGTTGTTTAACTCTGTAGCCACAGCCAACCTACTTGGTATCTGCAATCGTTTTGCTAGGTAGCCACAACAGACTTTCTCTGCAATGTTAGTCATTTAACTCTGTAGCCACAGTCAACCTACTTGGTATCTGCAATTATTTTGCTAGGTAGCCACAACAGACTTTCTCTGCAATGCGAGTCACTTAACTCTGTAGCCACAGCCAACCTACTTGGTATCTGCAATCGTTTTGCTAGGTAGCCACAACAGACTTTCTCTGCAATGCGAGTCATTTAACTCTGTAGCAATAGCAGACTTTCTCTGCAATGTGGGTAAAAAAAAAACTAAAAAAATACTGTTATTGTTCACTTATTATTTATTGTCATATATCTGAAAATCACAAAAGAACAGTCTCAAAGTTTACAATACTAAACCCAAATTACAAAGTAGGCACAGTCAGCATTAGCACAGTACAGCAGCATAGGCACAGTAGGCACACAGGATTTGATCAGGCAACTTTCCTGCCAACCTGGTGATTAAACCTCGTGAAGATTCCACAATCTTGCTATGGAAGTACACCGATGCCTTTTCTTGTGGGAATACTCTAATAATTTCGTGTACCCAATTTGCATAAATGGTACTCCTTATTGCATTTGACGGATGATTGCTCAAAATGTAGGTTCCGATGAGCCTTACCAATCTTATTCTTGCCGTATTATCCAACGGAATATGGTATCTAAATTTAATAAACGTCTTCCTTCAAGGGTACTATTTAAAAGTAACGGTAAATCCTGAAAAACAGAAATAAATAAATTATAATTTCTACTCATTCTACCTATTTTATAATATTTTTTCTATTAAAAACGAGGCACTGTCTGTCGACATACAGGCATCTAACCTGGTTCGGCTGCAGATTATATAACTTGACACAACTTTTTGTAACATCTAACTTGTAAACTGTTGTATATGTTATATTATTTTGGTACAATAGATCCGTTGATCCATGACTTACGGGACACCCTGTATATAAGAAAAATCTGTTTGAAATTTTTTTGAATCAAATTTTCAGGATTCAAAGTTGATTCAAAGTGGTATACCCTTCATTTATTTTTAATTGACTTTTTACATCTTGTGTGAATGATGATAAATAGAGATATATGTATAGATAGTACCTAATTATAGCTCTGAAGAAATATTACAATACATACGATAATGTTAATTTTGTTCTCTGATGGAATGGTTATTGTGATAGGTGTCTTGGGTGCAGGTGAGCTTGAAGCTTGAGGACGTGCATCAGGGTCAACCGGATATGTCAGCAAGTCAGACATAGATAAGTTAAAGCTTGAAACATCACACGCCTGTAAATTGAAGGATTAATTAAGACAACAGTATACAGATAATTAAAGCAGATTAAATTTTTGAATTGTTAGTGACTTACTTATCATCGGTAATAGGATGCATAGTCTTTTTATGCATTTCTAATTTTTTTGAGAATATGGCATGATGGCCAATTTTAGGAAATAGCTCCTTTAGGTCAGATTCCTGGAGTAGTGGAAGTGATAGAGATGTAATTGCATTTTCTGTAATTAAATAACTGATTTAAGAAAAATGATAATCAAATGTATCAAATAAACAAAATGTATAGTTCAAATGTATATTAATAAAAACTACTTTCCTCCTCTTTTTTGAAGTCTTTACTAATATTATAAAGAGGAAAGATTTGTATTTTTGTATGTTTGTAATGAATAAACTCAAAAACTACTAGAATGATTCAAAGATTCTTTCACCATTAGATGGCTACATTAACCAGAAGTAACATATTTTGCTAAGAAACTCCCACGGGATCAAGAGCTACGCGGGTCAAACCGCGCAAAGCCGCTACTCAGCTGTAAATTAAAGACACAACTGCATATCAGTGGCAATAAACCAGTATAAACTAGTCTCACATAGAAGGTATTGAAACCCTCTACGGCGGCGCTACCTTGGCTCAAGATCACGCGTTCACTGGTCACTGGTGTGCGATTGTACGGTCTCTGTCTAATAAAATATATAAGATAAAAATTAAATACATAAACGAACTTACCTTTGAACACTTCTATATATTCTTCCAGACTCAAGGCTTTCAGCAGATTTTGTACTTCTTCATCCATTTACATTAAATCACCTGACTATAAAAAAAATACGACGCTGTCGGGGCCGCCGCCGGCAGCGTCTTTAGGAATAAACAGTAGGTTCAGGCACAAAGCAATAGCATATTGGTACCTAATCAATCAACTACGTTTTATAGGTAACACACTCCTTTATGCGTCGTCGCACTCACTTAATTAAATTATTAAACGTTCGAACGAAAGACTGTTAGTTTGCGGCACGCACATAACTCTAGCGCTGACCGAAACGTGGAGGGGATATCTGCACATCGGCGGCTCCACCGGCAGCCAGAATATTTACTTATGAATATTTAAACAAGTACTCTGTTAAAAATAACTAACTAAATAGCAAACAAAATAGCTAACTCCACCCTGCTACCAATAAATAAGTGTACTCGGTTAAATACTAATGAGTGTTCTTTTGTATTAGCAAAGCTAAGTGGTTATTAGTAGTCGAGTACTGGTTATTTAAGTTTAACCGTGAGTGGTAAAGGTTAATATTACACGAATTACTCTGTTAAAGCTTATTGAGTGAACTTATTAAAATTTAAACAATTTTGTAAACTGTAAAATTTGTAGATTGAGTTATTTGTATTTAATGAGCAGTATGGTGTTAATAAACAAGTGAATTTAGCCATGTTTACGTATATATTATTTACCAAGTTTACTTCCATCATTTTCCACGAGTCTTGATTAAAAATAAACAAGATCCTTTTAACAAAGCCAAAAAGGTACTTTGCTAACTCCTCATTTTTTCAGTGTGAAGTTATGTATGTATTATGTATGTAAAAATCAAATTACTAACCGCAACAAAAATTTATACCCATCATAGCAAAATGTGCGTACTAAGGCTTTGTAAGTTTTATAATACTGTAATAACTTTGGATTACGGCAATATAAACCTTAGCTAAGCCGTTGTTATAAGCAACCACCGGAACGGCGCTCTCGAGTTTCTTACAAATTGTATCGCGCAAGTTGGCGCATTTAATAGTTCATAGATACTTCTATGGATTGTTCATATACTTTGAAATACGCTATGCAATATGGTGTACTTAAAATATACGTTAAATGAAAGACGTGTATAGATGCTGCAACCAGCTGCCTTATCACGTAACTTGCAAGAGCAAAGCTATGGCATGAATTGCGCAAGATTCGCTAGAAAATAAATAATTCGTATTACGTTACAGCAAAAAAAAAGCCATAGCAATCCGACGACTGTGCTGCCTCTATCGTACAATCGATGTACTAAAAGTGCATATAATCCCTTTGACTTTCATACTTTTCTCGTGTACTTTTCTGCGAAATTTTAAAAGCAAACATCTGTTTCACATTTCATTAGTTTCTTTTTTAGCTGCCAAATTGTTTTGGCGCTAGTATCGTAGCAATAAATGCATTCTGCGAACGATTGAACAGCTATCGCTTACATAATACGATGTAAAGCAATGGATCGCGCGTCCATGGCGTGAAGACTGCGCCATTATAGCTGATCGCTAATATTTACGTGATAAGGCGGCAGGTTTGTGGTAAAAATGTTAGTTCATATAAAACTTTGGAATACGCTGTGCAATATGTATTTAGTACCTATGCTTAAAATATGCGTTAAATGAAATACGTGTAAAGATCGTCTTTCCAAGTCTGTAGGTAGTGAAAATTTTGAGTTAATTTAAATTATTAGTAGATTACATACCAATTAACTAGAAGTTTCAGTTCCTATATAAAAAGGTCGTGTCCAAAACTTGATAATTTTGATGTATTGTTGTAATAATTATATGGCATGTCTGGCAGTCGACCACCCCTCATAATACAGGGTTGTAATGAAATGAATTGGAATGAAAAATTAAATGAAAAATTTTATTCAGCATAAGACCATCGAATGGCCCCTTAATGACGTCACAATTTTGTACTTCGGCTTTAACAAGGTGTTGATAGTTATTGAATAAGATATAACAGTAGACCAAGAGACAAAAAAAGCCGGCGGAGAAAAACTCTTGGCACTCTTTTTCAGTTTAATCAGAATTAAAACAAATAGGTACATACAGTACAAATTGATCATGATATGAAAAAAAAACAAACACAAGACAGCTAATTGTGAGAGCCAATGTCATGCCTGGCCAATGTCACGACCGGCTGGTGTAGCGGTAACATGCATTCCCTTCTATGCCAGAGGTCCTGGGTTCGAATCCCGGCGGCGACAGATATTTGTGTGATGATCACAGATATTAGTCGTCAAGTCATGGATGTTTATATGTTTATTTAAGTTTATTCTAATAGAAAATATGTATTTATTCAATATGTATGTGTATATATTTCTTAAGTATATCAGTTATCTAGTATCCATAACACAAGTTCTTTAAGAAACTTAATTTGGGCTAGATAATGTTGTGTGAGTGTCAGAAATATTTATTTATTTATTTATGCCAAAACCAAATTGCTTACATAGTTTTAATAATATTAATATAATAATTTAGAGTGACCATGCTTTGGTTAATATGTCAGCGAATATATTCCTTATAAAAAATACATAAGTAGGTACCTTGGTTTTGCAAAAATCGTTTTTATAGGTAATAAAGGTAACCCTGGTATAACAGGCCGGCGCGGCGACTGAAAAAGTTTAGTCACTAGCCGGTGACCGTCGAATATCACAGCGGCGTTGATGTGTTACGGCAATGTTGTAATCGTTAGTAAATCGACGCAAGACATTAGATTAAATTTTATTGAAAAACATCATTCAAGGTTACATTGATTCATGCAAATTACTGACCCAAGTAGATTAAGAAGAAGAAGAAGAAGGAAAACCTATGAGCTAGCTTCAGTGAAGACTACCGCCCGCAGTCATGCTCCTATGCCGAGAATGTTAAGTGAGAAATGAGTTTGATCTCCTTAAAGTTAAAATAAAAAAAATTAGTATTTGTAGTTGAAACTTACTTGATTTTTTGGTTTTGTTTGATGTAATTTATGTTAGTAGGTACCTACTACCTTATTTGTGTATTCTAATATGAGCATGCTGGATTCACATCCAGTAGGTAATAATTAAGAGTTGATGTTTATTTATACTGTATAGAATTAAGTTTAAATTGTTACCAGTTTTGTGAATTAAATAAAAATAAAATCATCACAATCACAACTCCGTGTAATGAGCCCACTGCAGGGCTATGAATCTCTCCTCTGGGTGACGAGGAGGTTTAGGCTGTAATCCACCAAGCTGGCCTAGTGCTGGTTGGTGAATGTCAGATATTTCAGAGTGCCGAAATGGCTTCTGACAAACCCTAACGACTACTGTATACAAGTATACAGCACTCGGGACCGACTGCTTAACGTGCTCCGAAGCACGGAAGTCGTCGTGAGAAATGAATGGTCGGCGGTCACCCATCCTAATACCGGCCGCACCGAGTGCGCTTAACCTGTGATATCGTTTGATATGCACGCACAGTAACCACGGCGCCACAACGACTTCAATAAGAGCAATATTAATGTCGTAATAAGAGTCCGTAATTCCGTATCTTCCTAAAGTCGTAAGCATCATATTTTTCTACTTCATCTTGAATACCATCAGAGTGAGAGTAAGGTTAAACACGGGCTTATAACCATTCAAAAAAGATTTAAACAGTATTGATTATAGGTAGCTTCTATGCTGGACTGGGAGCGATAGAAAAACATCGAATGTACCAGCTGCTTTTCTTCCCGGGTATACCTACTGTAAAAGTTAGTTAAGGGACAGTGGTTTTACGAGCGTTTTTGTAAGCGATAGGCTGACCCCCTGTCACTGCAATAGTCTCTCTCCATGGTTATATTACCTCCGACTTTGTCAAACGTGGCATCAGATGGTTTTTATGCCTCTGTTGTTCTGCCTACCCCATAAGGGATAAGAGCGTGAAAATATGTAGGTATGTATGTATGTATGATTATAGGTTAAATTAAAGCAGAAAGTAATAATACCTACACTATACGATTTCTAGGGTTCCTATAATTCGCTCACCCCAAGAGTAGTAAAACTTAGGGCATTAGGATCCCTATTTAGGGTGATCGGACCCTAGCTAATCCCGTCCCAGCTGAGGTAGGGTCCGATTGTGACAATAGTATAATAAGCACCGCACAAGCAAGGGTTCTTGCTCACAATTCTTTAATTTCAATAGGTTTCAATATTTTACTGTCACAAGGTTTCAATTTTTTACTGTCATTCGTGTGTCGTAGCTTAAAAGTAAACTGTCATAATTTTACTTTTAAGCTACGATACACGAATGGTAGGTAAGAAATAGCGTTTTAAAATCATTGCTATCTCAGCGAGATAGTGGTAGGCGGCAGGCTTTAATGGCGCGAATATTTATCAAACTTTACTGCGAATAACGCCATCTATGATTAAGTTTTAGAACTGTTTCATAAAGAGAAGTTCCAGTTTAATACGTTACTTATCATAGGTAGGTATTTATTTTGGGAACAAAATTATCTTTGACACCACTTGATTTCAATCAAACTCTTAGGAGATACCGTAATTTTAAAATAACTCAGCAATAAAATAGATCGGTAGGTATGTTCGGGAAGACGCGGGCGAGTGATTCGCTGGCATGGCCGGCCACTCGCGCTTTTAATTCTTCGAGATACTTACCTACCGAACTCTGGGTGCCTATGACCATATTCCATCAACTTTTATTATTTCACTTGGAAATAAGATTTCTCTGAACCACCAAATTTCTGTAACGGTTCGGATTCAGACTACTTACCTACAAGCTTAATTTTATAACTTTCTATTCTCTACTATACCTACATACTTAGTAGGTATTTTTAATTTATCCTACCTACCTACTAACTACTGTTTTTTCAAATCGGTTACTAAGTCCGATTTTGACCTCATTCTCACCTGATGGTAAGTATAAATGAGGCCGAATATCGAAGCGAACCCAGTTCTATAAAAAATAAATCCGTAAATCCGTTTGCGGCGCTAGAACTGGCTCTTTATAAAATGTTTTCGGGACGCTTCACCGCTGGCAGTAGTGATATTTGGCGGCAAATTTCAGTCAGCTGATACAGTCAGTCTACCACCAAGCGGGGCTCACTCGGATTTGTCACTTTTGACGACACGCTTATTCAGGGAAGGTAGGGTTATTCTAGGGGTGAATTATAACTAAATTGTCGTCAAAATCAATAAAATTACTGCTCGGTTTCTATATTTTACATGAGTAAAAGCTACGACAAACGAATGGTAGGTAGGTATAAGAATAGTAAGTAGTAATTTCAATGACAAGTCGTTAAATATTGAAATGCTTTATACTTATGTATGATAGTTAATTCTACTCTTCGTAGACACGAACATACATAACAACAAATAACTTCACGCCTATATCCGTTATCAACAAAAACGTCAATAAAACCTCTATCTCTAAAATGACTTTTAAGGTATGACCGGGAAGAGAGCAACTGGTAGGTACAGTCCATGATTTTCTGTTGCTCCCAGTCCAGCATGAAAGCAACGAACGAACAGTGTTTCTAATATTGAAACGTGGCATTAGTAGGTTATTAGATGTGAAATCGTTCGGATAGCCAGAAAAAAACTGAACTACACTAAAAAATAAACATGGGAATACTTAAGAATTTTTAGGAAATATTCCTGGTAAAAGTAGTGGGGGCTTAAACCTAAATAATAAATCTGAATGATTGTTGGTATGTAAGTAGTAGAAAAGTTTGCTATGTTGATAGGGGTAAATCAGTAATAGAGCTTCTTGCGCGATTTAGTGTAGATAGATACAGAAGGCAGCAGAACAAGCGTCACATTACCTGTCAAATTTCCCCAACCAATTTTAACTTAATATCGAGGGCATAGGCTTCAGGTTCAAGTAAAAAAAAATTGACAGATTTGTAACGCTGAATGTGCTGCTTTCTGTACATTCAGAGATATATTGTAAGAAAGTTAAACTTAAAATTTTGTCTATTTCGTGATCCTTGGAAGTCAGAAACCGTAGATTTCTTCGGAATGAAAAGTAACGTATGTGCTAACTACCATACCAAATTACATTTATATTGGCGTAGACGTTTGACCGTGAAAAGCAGCCAAACATAACTATAGATACACATTATACACTGATAATGACTGGATGGATGGATTTTTGCTACTCTTTCACGCAAAAACTACCGAATGTATTATTCTGAAACTTTACAGTAATATAGCTTTACGTAGAATAACAATAAGCTATAATAATAGTATTTTCTTCTAACTATGCTTTAATTGCATCATTATCATCTTTAAAACTTAGTAAAAAGCGAGTCTTTAATGCTCTAGAGCAATAAAAATGTATGAAATTTCATTATTGCACATTTTTTTTGCACCAAAAGGTGCCAATCTCAATGGATTAGCTCTATTCAGTCAGCCGATATCAATACTTTATATACTATATTAATTATATACTTATTGAAGAGTCGGTTGAAAACAAAAGTAAAATTACTGCATGTATTAAGGAAGCAATTAATTTAAATCATCAATCGACATCGCCGCGCCCAACTACTTCCCGTGATAACGACTTCATTGTAACCAATCAGCCAGGCCCATCTAGCTCGTCTGATAGTATTATTCAGTCCCAAGTTAAACAAACAAATATAAATTTGCCCAACAAAACTCTTAACCTTACGTTTAATAATTGCTCAAGCATAACTTTTAAAATTTCAATAAACTTCTATTTTAACTAATAATAAAGTTTTCGCGATTCATACTATTAAATAAAACACTTTTTAACCGAATGTCGCTCGTGACCACGGGGTCTGCAAAGACACCGAAACGTCGAGTTAAAATTTAAAATGTTAATATACGCGATAAATCCGGTTAAAAAGTGTTTTATTTAATTCTATTTTAACTGTTTGATATGAGTTTCTTTTATCTACTATTCCTATAGGTAATATTTGAAAGAAAAGCAGATTATGCACCTCGACTTAAGTAATTTATTTTGCCCTCGTGCCTGTTAGATTAGGGCCCTCGCTACCGCTCGGTGCAATGATAAATTACTTTGTGCTCGATGCAATGATCCACTATTACCCAACTCCAATAACCGGTATCCACGCGGACGAAGTGGCGGGTCACAGCTAGTAACACCTGAAATATTTATTTTTATTTTTTCACGCAGACCTTCCCGATCTCACGCACTTAAACACGTTTACAGATACGAGTTTACTACAAGCAAAGCCGGGTGGCCATCATGAGTTGCAAGATCCACGGAGGATAGAGGAGCTGCCCTATCCAGTTTTGTCTAGGGACTCAAGTGAAGCCTACGGGCGGGGTGCGGGAGGGGTAACCGGTGGGTTATGTATGACCAATCATAAACAAAAACAAAATCAAATCGTCAGTGGAAAGGATAAAATGCTAAACCGCCAAAATGACATTTGTGGAAAATCGAGATTAAAAATTTTTTTTTCGGAAAAAAAATTATACCTCTGATATTTCTAGAGTTAGAAAGATGTTATAAAGAGAAGAAATATAATTCGATTTTTTGCCTAGGTACATATTCAGCATAACTGTGAGGTTCTATCTCTTTCCGTTACCAAAATAAGTGTCGCTTTAGCAAAAAAACGCTGAAAAGTAAGAAAAAACTGTTCAGAAAAAAAATGCTAAACTCTATCAACTTTGAAAAACCAACTCATCAATAAATGCTAATATACGGCAATAGTCTCGTATCCATTCAACGGAAAATACTAATCTACTTGAGGTTGTCAAATTATAATGAAGAAACTTTTGCTAATCTAATACTTGTACTGGAAATGTAATTCATAGAAAAATTGCTAAGCATTTCCATATTCTCTTAAATAGCTTGCAGTATAATGTATTTTTCACTAAACAGACTATCCTGATTAACCCGTATATAGCATGGAGAAATGACAGTAGAATAGCTAGTGAAATTCTGCTAAAGCGACATCCATACTTATAATATTTCTAACTGTTGCGCGTGGTTCTCAAATCCAGCAAGAATTTTGGGATAAAAAACAGCCTATGTGCTTTTCCAGACTGTATACTATCACTATGTCAAATTTCATTGAAATCCATTGAGCCGTTCTTCCGTGATTGAGGAACAAATATCTATACATCAAAACTTTTACATTTATAGTATTGGTAAGATTCAGCGAACTTTTGCTAAAGCGCCAAAGTATATAGAAACATGCAAGGCATTTATCGCTAAACCTGCCTCAACTATCAAAATTAAAATCAACGAAAAAATTCTAATGTCACAGTTACCAAAGAAAAGCGTAACAGAAAAAGTTCTTAAGCGACTTTTGTTAAAAAAAGCCCGAAAAAACGCCACTTTAGTAATTTTGCTGGCGATGTTTTAAGGCAATCTGTCGAAAAGTTGAACTGCTAAAGCACCAAAAAAGTGCTCAGATTGCTACGAAACCTAGCCAGATCGACGCAGAAAAAAAATGCTGTCGAACTGTATATATAACTCAATATGGCCAAATTGGCGCTTTAGCATTTTATCCTTTCCACTGACGAAATCAAAAACCTCCAATAAAATCTCTGTCCCTTAACTGACTTTTACAGTATGCCCGGGAAGAGAAGCAGCTGGCACATTCTATGTGTTTTCTTTGCTCCCAGTCCAGCATGGAAGAAACTACCTTTAGTTTATTAATTATTATAAACATTTAACTTACTGTTAAGGAGCCCAATAAGGCAATTTGAGATTTTAATAAAAACTTCTATACTAGAAGTTCTGGGTTATAGTCCTGGTTGGGACAGATAATTGTATCAAGATATCCACAATCCAGACATCTAAGATCACAACAGCAGTAGTATTACAAACAACCAATTTAATTAATACTTGACATTATTTCAATGGAACATGCAATAGTCTCATGTTTTCATGCTCATTTTGCTTTCTTCAAAATTTTGTTTTGCCTCCGTGAATACAGATATTTTCAAGAATTGTACTACAGGTTTTAATTACAAGTAAGGCTTTGTAATCAAATAAAACAAATACAATGAAAACAACCTAGTTTCTTTTAACTTAGACAAACTTCAGATGTCACATATCATATCAACAATATAAATATCAAGAAATATCCGGAATGATTTATTAAATGTATTAACACACTTTGCTATTTCTAGTTCACCCACAGTCTTTGCTATGCCATAGAGACAAATAATATTGTTTTAAACAGAAGAAAACAAATGCAAGTGTATGTCTGAAGGCTAGCATGCGACCATGAACAATGATAAATCAGGCCTTCATATCAATATTAACTTAAAACATGCCACTTAGAGTATGCATTTTTTAGAACATGGCATCGTTGGTACTATGCGCTTAGATAATCATTGTATCTAATGGAGTAATTCTATCTATTATGGTGCGCATTTTAGGTAACATGATAGGAAAAAATAATATTTATCTAGTTGATTTGAGTCTTTATTGATAGTCTCATGCTAGCCCTGCTGGTGTATCCAAAGGCACAATATACGGATTTATAAGAATTTATAAATTTTTATTTCGTATTGCCATTAATAAAATGGCAATAAAATCTATTTAAATATTTAACATTATTACAGGTATTATAGTTAACCTTATCAAAGATAATAGTATAAAAATTACACTAATTTCCTAGTTAACTAATGAAGCTAGCGTCAAGCATTTTTGGTTCCATTCCTTTAAAATTTGATTTAAAAGAACTAACTTCATTAGTTATTAACTAACACTATTTAAATTTTAATATACATGAACCATTCCATAGATAAATGTCCAAAACAGTACATATGTGAACAATGCTCCAAGGAATCCATTTGTCAGAAGTCCCTGTCTAGATACATAGTATTTGGACCAGTTCGGACCAGCTTTGATGATGAACATCAGCCATAAGATCACAACTGAGAACATGTAGAAGGCAAATCCATTGATTCCAGTCAGGCCCAGGATACCTATGAAATAAGAAAATAAAAATAATAAGAAAAGAAAAAGAATTTCATATTTAAGGTAAGGTTAAATTTTGTCATTACTAACACCTATGGATGTGATACCTGAAATAAATTGTAAAAACCCTTTTTTGTAAAAGATCTTCTTCTTCTTTTAGTGTTATGAAAAATTTTATTAATAAGTATTGAAAGTTATAAAACATTAAAATTAATAAAATTCTTAACTGGATATGGATCACAATATGGCAATGAAAAATCTACTATACTACTTCACTGCATTGTCTTATCAGCGGCTCTGTTAGAGTAGTTCATGTTACAATACGACATGTGTATTAAATGTAAATGAAAATCATATAACCAGCTAAATTATACATATTGTGGGTAAATGGTTTGGAACCAGGGTTATAAATAATGTACAGGATAGACAGTGAAAAACTGTGGTCATTCCTAATGGGTAGCTGACCAAATATACCTATTATGTACCCAATGAAATAATATAAAACAGTAAAAACATTCTAAGCCATTCTGTACCCACGGTGATAAAAATAGCTCAAGTTTAAAATAATACAAATTAGTTATACATATATTTCAACAGAAATACAATAGGTATGTTGTTTCACAAAATTAAGGCGATTCATAGACTTACCAGCAGTGGATCCTGACAAAGCTGCCATAGAGGTACGGCAATATTCAACGACAGCTGCATTGTTTCTCAAAGCCGCGTCACTGTAAGCAATAGGCTCAGGTTTATTGTCTTTTAACTTATTAATCGATGTCATTCTTACTTATTAAAAGTGAAGATAAAAGCGCAGATGCAATTATTACTTTAAGTTATTTTGTTTGACTGATTGATAGACTCCCGTGTCAGTCAAATCAAACGTCAAACTCAAATCTACTAGACTGACAAATAATTCAATGCAGTAAACTGATTGATTGAAAACGAACTTGTAAAAGTAAAATAAATTAATTGACGTCTGTATCAGAAATTGAACTTATTAATAACCTTAGATGGTAGATACCACTTACCTACATCATAGAATACAGACTTAACGCCTTCGGCTTTTTAAAAGTGCCATCTATAGAGGTATTTTGAACTAATCTTTATAAGCTGTCAGAAAACTCCTCATTCCAAGAAAATCGGTGCTATCCACTGCCTAGATTCACCCTGTTCCCATTAAGACGCAGATCAGACTCAACTTGTATAATGGTGCGTACAGATTGCTGTAATGGAACTTATAATGTAACATTCTGCGCACTACACGTCCAAATTCGGAACGTGCGCAGAATGTTACATTTCAAGTTGCATTACTAGCAATCTGTGCGCACCATTACATTTGGTGCAGAGAATTGTATACATTTAGTTTTTTTTATCATTGCTAGAGCTAGATTAATTATATTGAACCATTGCACAACTTTTGAGAGAGCATTGTTCACATCGTCGTAGTTGATTTTCTGTTTAATCATTTTAAAAATTAATGATGTGTCATCAGCAAACAATACAATCTCGTGATTATTGCCTACCATATATACGGTAGATCATTTATATAGACTAGAAATAAAAATGGGCCCAGAATCCTTGTGGCACTCCCATTCTCACAACCGACCCAGCCGACCTTTTCCGGTTTACCTCAACCTTCTGAATTCTATCACTTAGATATGAATTCAAAAGTTTGAGGTCAGTGCCTTTGATGCCGTAATGGTGGAGTTTCCTGATGAGAGTGTCATGCCTTACACAGGTCACAACATACACCTAGAGCATCCTGTGACCTCTCCCAGGCACCAGTGATTACTTCAAATAGTTCAACACCAGCATCAGTTGTTGAGCGGCTTATTGTAAATCCAAATTGTTTATTATGAAGAAAATTGTTAAAGGTGAAACGGGCCAAGAGTTGATTGAGAATAATTTTTCATAAATCTTAAATAAAGGAATAACCTTACTATGCTTCACTAAATCAGGAAACTCCCCAGTAATAATACAGTTGTTAAATATTTTAACAAGGCAAGGATCTATTACATCTATAATAGAATTTAATATTTCAACAGATATGCCCCACTTATCAGTTGTCTTTTTAATATCAATTGTCTTAAATGTTTTAATAATATCCCCGGTGTCTATGGGTTGGAACTTGAAAGACACCTTGCACTCACGCACATGATTTTTGAGCAATGATTCAGCCGCCACAGGTGATGAGTTTAATGATTTTCGCAACATTTTCTGTCGCAACATTTTCATCTGCTTTAATTAAGTATTGTATTTTCAGTTACAAGTTTAAACTCCGTATTGCGATCCTTAACTTTTCCAATTTCCTTATTCATAATTATGTTCCAAGTTGTTTTAGTCTTTTTCTTAGAACTATTAAGCTATTGCATAGCTTCTATCGCGGACCTTGAGCGTGGGGACCGATTCCAGAAATTCCGTAACGAAAAAAACCTAACCCCCCCACTCCGACCGGCACAGCGGTGATACTTTGATTTCATAACTTTACATGCGGGCTTTAATAAACAATCAGCGCCATCTACTGGGAACTTGTGGAACTTCATATTAGATCAAACATTACTCCAGTAATAAAATAAATAAATAATTATAATTGCATAAGTTGATAAAAAAAAATGCTATGCAATAGCTTTACCGCGACAGTCTCCGAGTGCCACACGTCTTTTTTTTAAATTTTATTTCTTAGATAAAGGGATTTTCAATAATTTTGAATAATTAGTTGCTTAATTCTGGCAAGAACTAAACAACCCGAAACCACAAGAGAGGCTCGCCAGGTCCGGCACGCCCAACATACGACCACTGTCATAATGTATTTTCGATAGTTCATCTTGACAACCTGGTCCTATATTGCAAGACAAACTCTTCGGTTTCCCCAAAGACGTCCCCGAAGCGCAGCCAATGCACGGACGCTTTACCAGACAAAACCAAAGTGGGCTCAGACAATCACCCTGGAATATTCCCCTATCAATCTGGATTCGGTCGCATCCGTTATTCGCTTGCCTTGAAGACTGAGCATTGTACTCCAATGTCTCATACATCGCTCGAGAAATATTCGAACTGTATCTTCGATTTTGTACTAAAGAACTCTCAAGAGCCACGTATGAGGCACGGAGTCAAATACTTTTTTATGTATTAAGATCATTACTTTCTGTTCTAAATACCGTTTCTACATGATGTAAGATAATAACATGTAAAAAAGATGTAAGAAGTTAATTAATTCAAAAGAAAATTCTAAACTGTTGAGACCATACTATAGATTTTGTCACTGACGTCAAACAAAACGCAAGGACAGAAATCAACACGAAAGAGAGAACGCACAAATATGTCAAATTCAAACATTATTCTCTCTTTCGCACAAATGCGATTCTCATCGTGTCGGTACTGTCGGTTTTCGCGGGGTCGAGCGTTGCTAGAAACTTGATTCCTTCTAGTAAATAGGAAAAAAACAAAAAATATAAGAAATATTTTTATTTTTATAGTAAGTTTGAAATATTCTAGTTAGTTGAATAGCTTATCTGGGGCCAAATTAAAGTAATATTCCATATTTCAGAGTGATAAGACACAATGGCGTGAATGTGACTTAGGAACTCAGTGCAGTCTTGTAACAAATAAGGACTTTGTGACAACGATTTGAAATCGCTGCAGTTCTGGATTTAATTTTTCGGAGCTGTAGCCTATAAACATTGGGAAATAAGTACTAAAATCAACGTAAGTATTCTATAAAATTTGCAAAATTAAAAATTAAGTTTTCGGTTTTTACATGTCTCTGGCATTTGGTTGTGGTGATTATAAGATCTGATTGTACAGCTCCCATTTTAGATGCCGTAATACATTGCAAGATGTCTAAGATTCACTTTATTAGTGTTATAAAGTCTAAAATTACGCTTTTTAGTGTATTTTATCTGATTTTGAGCAAAAAGTTGTTTTTATATTTTAATAACCTACTTACTTTTGTGACTGAACTTGGTTTCGATTCTTTTGTTACAGATACTTAGGCATTCGTTTATAACGCTGCTCTAATTGATTTACATACGTATGCCGAGCTGAAATCCATTTTTTAAACTGATATGCAAATATATTGCGAATTAAAATATCGAATTTTGCGACTGTGCGCGATGCTGTGATGCATGGCGTCATGTATTTTAATAATTTACGGAATTGTTAATTTGTAGAAAATTCTATAAATTTCACCAAGATGAGTGCTGAAACTAATGACAGTGTGACTGTCAAATCAAAACTCAAGAAGAAATCTATCATTGAAAGAGAACTAGAGACTAGTTTAACTGAAAAATTAACTTCACCTGTCTTAGTAAATGATAAATCGAGCACTAGCCGTTATGGAAGAGCCAGGCGATCAAAAACCGACAGTGATTTTTGCGAAAACATAGCAGTATTGAATTCTTCAAAATCACCAAAACCTTGTGATAAGTCTTTGAATGAATCAACAGTTCATACACATGCTTCTCATTCTCCCATTAAAAAAGAGACCCCTTTAAAATCTCACAAACTAAGTCTCGATAGCCAAATAGAAAATATTTACAATGAAAATCAGATGATGAGTCGGTTTGCATCAGAGAAGAAAGGCAGGTCAGCATCTATTAAATCACCCAAAATTTATGTCCGCAAAGACCTCATTCAACGCAAGGAAAAAGAAGAAACAATTACATTGATCAAGAATATGTTTTCTCCGGGCCAAAGTCCTTATAAGCCATCTAATAGTAATTCAAGTTACTCAGATAGGTCTTCTGAAAAATATAGTTGGAATAAATCACATAATGGTCACACTGATTTGGCTTCAGTTGTGAAGACATTGGACTTTGGTAGTAACAAAAAGAAAAAGAAAGAAAGAGATGCTAAAGTGGAAATGTCCAAAAGTGACTTATTTGATCTTGAAGCTAAATGTTCTTTTCAAGTTGGAGACCTAGCATGGGCCAGAATTGGCACCTTCCCATTCTGGCCATGTATTGTAACCAGAGAGCCAGAAACTGGGATGTTTGTTAAAAGAAAATGTAAGTTACTTTTACCATAAACTTTGTCTTGAAATGTTATGCAATAGATTAGATGATTTGATAACTTTTGAACTATGACTGAAAAAAGTTCCCACTTTATAAGTAAAGAGAGTTATCTATGGATATAAATATAGAGTTCAGAATTGAAGTCAACTAACAGTAAAGTCTTTATAGTAAATAAAGACTACTTAAACAGTATTAATCTAAAATTCTGTAGATTGGTTTGAGTATAATTAAGCCCTGATTTCACCGATTTCCTTCTGAGCCTAGATTAACACATCTCGGCTCTGAGTGAAGAATAATTGAAGGTGTAACTTGTTTTATCACTTAAGCCTAGTTCAACTCAAATTGTTTTATTACACTGTGAAATTGCCGAAATGAACTTTCAAATAGTAATACATTCTTATCAATTATACTAAAAATTTATATCTAAATCACAAAAATGATCATTACTTGTAATCCATTGAAGTCATTACAATCCCAATAAACAGTGTTAACATACTGACTAAGTATTGGGCCCAAAGTTAAAATCTAGTGTTCTGGATCATATACCAGTAGCACTATAGTAAACACTCAAAATGGTGTGTATTGTAAGAATTTTATGAAAGGTAATGTTTCCAAATCGGAATATTCATAAACACTAGACCACAATTAAATAAAAAACTTTTTAACCGGATTTATCACGTATATTTACATTTTAAATTTTGACTTTGTGTCAATCCAGAACGCTACGCTCGAAGACTGAGAAACAGATGGAGATGATGATGTATAACTTTTTCAATCTATCAATCCGACGCTTGACACCTCAGTCGCTCGTGACCACGGGGTCTGCAAAGACACCGAAACGTCGAGTCAAAATTTAAAATGTAAATATACGCGATAAATCCGGTTAAAAAGTTTTTTATTTAATAGTATGAATCGCGAAAACTTAAGACAATATTACTAGACCACAACGTAGCTAAAATTATGCAGGTATCAATAAAATACCGAATTTTTAATAAATCTTGTGGTTTTTAATACAATGTCTATCTGCAATTGAGTGATTACTATTTTTTTGTATCCTTATTCTCTTCAATATATCTTTGTGCTGACATTCTAGCCCAAGATACAAAGAAACGGAAACCTTTAAAATGTAAATTTCTTTTAAATTTGTATTTTTTTCTTTTATGGTGTCAATTAAATATACTCACTGAGCTTAAAAAAATCTATTACAACAAGGAGTAAAAAAATAGATTTATGAAAATAACAATAACTTCTATGAAACAATACAAATAATACAATAAAGAATGTTTCAAGAATCATTGACCTAATACACTACCAACTTATATTGTAATTTATAGATTTGCTATAAAATACACCATAATTATATGCCCCTATAATTCATGTAAAAGTTGGATAAATATACACAAAATAATATAATTCATAAAAGAAGTATTTTTACAAGCTAAATTTAAAGTTATTATTTCATGCTTCCCCTATCAATCCATATTTTGTCTGAGTAATATAATTTCTACTACAGGAACTTTGATAGAATTTGGGATGACAAGAAAAAAAAAATAAAAAAAAATAAATAAGAATAATCAGAAGGTTTTTAATACAATTGAGAATGGACTCATAAATGCTTTTGCTCCTCTACAAGTGTTGGCTTAACTGACAAAATTTACAAAAAGTTATACAAGTATCAAGATTTAAAAAATGTATCAAGATTTACAAATCTGTTAAATTTCCCCAACCAATTTTTAACTTAATATCGAGGGCAGTTCAGATTCGATTACAATTTTTTGACAGGTTTGGAACACTTGATCCGCTGCCAGCTGTACAAAATATTTGTTATGGACTTTTCACAATTCTTTAAAACCTAAAGACTGAAAAATAAGCAATTGGAGACTTATCTTGCTGATAAAATAATCATACAAATATAAAAAATAACTAATATATATATGATCACTGATAATTATAGTGTATTAATACATAAATTAAAATAATTGTGCACAGATTATAAGGCTGTGATTTTAAGAAAAGAGATTGGTTTAATCATAACAATATTTTAATAGCATGTTGAAACAAAACACAAGAACATTGCATTACAATAATACATAACGAAATCTTATAAAAATATTAAATTTAATATAATGAATCATCAAAACTTGAGATATTACAAATAATTTAAAAACGAATTTAACCATTACTTGGCACTTGTACATATTATACAACTGTATTGTTAAAGTGTAATTTTTTGGTTCCAGTATTTGGCAAGACACAGCGAGATATTATTAATGTCACATTTTGCAATGACAATGGTCGTCGAAGCTGGGTCGTGGATAACATGCTTCGTTCTTTTAAAGGCAAAGCTGAATTCATGGAGACTCGAGAAAAATTCACACCTGAGGTAAATCATAATATTAATATAAAATACAAAATAAATGTAATAAAAAGACAAAACTCCAAAATTCATTCAGAGTCTCAGTTTTTTGCAAAAAATTATGCATTTTCCATTGTGGTTATTTAACATTATTTCAAGCTACTGAATTATTGATCTTATCTTAGTCGAGAAATCCAATTCCAAACCTCAATTTAAATACCAATGCTTTCTTAAATTTTTGTATGATAATTGGGTAAAAAAGCGTTAATTTGTAATTGATAGTTCATTTTAAATATATTGTTTGTTATAGACCAAGAAGAAGGACCCCAGGTTGTTTGCAGCATTTTTTGTATCAGACAAGAAACAGCATTTATGGAATCTTGCAATAGAAGAGGCTGAAACTCTACTCAAAGAACCTAAGAGATTTAGAATAGACTTATTAAATGAAATGATATATAAAGCACGAGCAGAAAAGTTTGAATCGAGGAGGAGTAGCAAAGTAACTAGAACAGATAGTGATGTTTCTTTGAGTGAGAGCTTATATGATTCTCTTTTCTCAGAAGAAGATGTTAAAGAAGATAGCCATGATAGGTTGAGGGTTAAGTCAAGAAACAAATCTTTTGACGTCTCCGATGTGGTCACTGCTTGCCTTGATAATATGGCTGCTAAAACAGGAATTACAAAAATTAAAAAGCAATCTCACATGGACAGATGGCTACAGAAGGCAAAGTCTAAAACTCCGGAAAAAACACAAAGTCTAGCCCATATGAGTTCACAAAAATCATCTGAAAATAAAACTGGAAGCATGAAAAAGAGTTCCCTTCAAAGTAGAAGTCGGTCTTCCAGAATGAGTAATAGGAAATCAGGTCAGAAGTTGACCAATGATACTGTAATTAACATAGATGTTTCTGAATCAACTAATTATGTGATTGATCCTTGCAATATTGTGAATGAAAGTGTCGAAAATGGACCTCAGGTCAATGGAAGTGATATAATAGAAAATGTAGGAGAAAATACTGAAACTGGATTACAATTCGATATTATCGCCAAAGTCGAGTGCTTATCAGACCAAAATTTGGAAGAGCCCATTGAGGAACAAAGTAGTTTTGATGTTTCCATGGTCACAGATGAAGTTGATCACTCCAATATTATTAGTACAGAAATAAATAATGAACAAAATGTGAACACAGAAAAGGATGTCGAAAATGCTAGTGATGTTGAAAATCTAATTTTAAATAACGTTAGTTCTGACAAAAATTGTGACTATTTGAATTTAAATGAAGTGGTTGATTCCAATAATTATAATACTATAAATAAAAAAACTGCCGGTTCACCAATAACTGACCTAATATCTGACGCTGCTGTTTTATCGCAAGAACCTGAAATCTTATTAGATAAAACTACAGAAAATAATGCTCAATTAATTGAAAATACTTTAGCTGTTGCTGCATCTAATTCTCAATTTAGTGAAAGTACCATAAGCAATGTGTCGTCTTATGATGATGTTGTTATGAGAGATTCAGAAAAAGAAGCTCTGGAACAAATAAACGAGAAACTAGAAAATCATGATGAATGTTCAAAAATCGTTAGTGAAGAAGATAATTGTAATAATAGTATAACAGATAAATCTTTGCAAGCTACTGTTACACTTTATGAGGATGATTTGCGTGACGCTCAGATAAATAGTCTTAAAAATAAAGATAGAGAAGAAAACTCTCTTGCAATTAATGAAGAAAATCAGCAAAATGACCCTGACAAGAATAAAGCTTTAGAAATATTGACTCAAACTGAAGCAGTCGAAAATAGTGTTCAAAATACCAGTTGGGATACGGTATGTGAAGATGTTGAAATGAAAGATGCTACAGAACACAATAATGATGAATTGAGTAAAAAAGAAGAAGAATATTCCAAAGATAAAACTATGAATGATTTAGTAAATGAGATAGGCTGTAAGAAAAAGACAAAAGATTTACAAGATATGATTTTTAATGCGAGTGTTGCTGAAAATAATGCCATTCAACTTAATGGTACAATGAAAAGTGAGTCTAAAGTCAGTTCAAATACAAAAGATATAGAAAAGGGGTTGGAAAAGACATTACATCAAAACAAAGCTTGTGGACATTCTACTCCTGAAAGTACTAAAATTAGAAAACGTTTTTCATTGAGAAGAAATAATAAAGACAAAATAAATAATTTGAATGAGAAAAGTTCTGATATAAAGTCACGCACAGATCAAATTACTTGTAGAAATGTTCAAATTACCATAGAAAAGAATAAGGAAATTGAAATGTATATTCAAAAGTCACGGGGTCTCGTAAATATTGATAAGTCAAATATTGAAGATCAGCGATCAAACGAAAAAGTGTCTAACAAAAAAGTAAAAAATATAGAAGAAATAAATATTGTTCAAAACTCTGACGAACGTGCAAATCCTAAAAATGACTTAGATTTTACACTAAGTAATCAAAGCAAAGAATCTCCTAATGACAACAACAGGAAAGTAAAAAATCGAGATAAAAAATCAAATAAAAGTGAGATTTGTATGAATGGAGATACTCATATGGAGTTTATTGAAAATAATGTAGATTTTAGTGAAAACAATCCTGTTTCATCTAAGAAAAAGTCTAAAACAGTTTTACACAAGAAATTTAGAGGTACTGATTTAGATTCCTCTCAAAATGGTTCAAGTCCCTCTACCACAATGTCTCGTAAAGATAAACATAGTACAGATGATTTAAATTCTCCTAAAGTTGAACCAAATTCGTCTGAGATAACTTCGAAAAATCATGATCATACTAGCAAGGAAGATTTTGATTCAACTGAAAATAACATTAACTTACCGAAAAATACACCAAAAAAAGTTATACATAATGAAGCTAGTGTGCATTTAGATTCGTGTAATAATAAGAATTCTAAAAGTACAGAATTAACAGATTCTGCTAAAGCTGATTTAACTAAACTTAATATCACAGATGTCGAAGTTAGTATTTCTGATGGCAATATTCCAAAAATAACACCTTCAGTTGAAATAACCCAAAAATCCTTGCACAGATTACCTTTATCTAAATTGTCTCGAAAAGTACATGAATATGATATAGATACACTTTCCTTAAACTCGAATGCTAGCTCCTCTTCAAGAAGATCTTTGAAAAGAAATAAAAAGAAACCGACCTTTGCGTCGGAAAGTACTATTACAGAAGCACTAAAAAATCCAGAATTTGTAAAGTACACGGAAATGAGACAAGACCAAATATTAGATGATTATCCTGACTTGACACAAGATGATCTTATTATATACCTTTATAAAACATGGCTGTATGAGGAGGAGGTAGCTTCAAAAAAACATAGTGAAACTAGAAAGAATGATATGGATTCTTCTGAAAATATCCCAAACATACAGAAAAATACTTCCGAAAAAGATATTCATAGTGAAATTAGTGTAAATGATTTAGATTCGCGTAATGATGAGAAGAATTCTGACAGTACAGAACAAATAGACTCTGCTAAAGCTGATTCAATTAAATTTAATATCACAGATGTTGAAGTTAGTATTTCTGATGGCAATATTCCCAAAATAACACCTTCAGTTGAAATTACCGAAAAATCCGATGTACTCAATAAGAAAGACAATTTGGATATGTTGGATGGCTTTGACTCTGAATCTATCAATTCTGAAAACAGCGAAGTACCTTTATCTAAATTGTCTCGAAAAATACATGAAGACGATCTTGATACAGTGTCGTTAAACTCGAATACTAGCTCCTCTTCCCGAAGATCTTCTAAACGAAATAAAAAGAAACCGATCTTGGAATCTGAAAATACTATCGCAGAAGCACTAGAAAATCCAGAATTCGTAAAGTACATGGAAATGAGACAAGACCAAATATTAGATGAAAATCCTGACTTGACACAAGATGATCTTATTAAATACCTTTATAAAACATGGCTGTATGAGGAGGAGATAGCTTCAAAAAAACATAGTGAAACTAGAAAGAATGATATGGATTCTTGTGGAAATATCTTAAACATACCGAAAAATACTTCTGAAAAAGATATTCAAAATAAAATTAGTGTAAATGATTTAGATTCGCGTAATGATAAGGAGAATTCTGACAGTACAGAACAAATAAACTCTGCTAAAGCAGATTCAATTAAACTTAATATCACAGATGTCGAAGTTAGTATTTCTGATGGCAATATTCCCAAAACAACACCTTCAGTTGAAATTACTGAAAAATCCGATGTACGCAATAAGAAAGACAATTTGGATATGTTGAATGGCTTTGACTCTGAATCTATCAATTCTGAAAACAGCGAAGTACCTTTATCTAAATTGTCTCGAAAAATACATGAAGACGATCTTGATACAGTGTCGTTAAACTCGAATACTAGCTCCTATTCTCGAAGATCTTCTAAACGAAATAAACAGAAACCGATTTTGGAAACTGAAAACACTATCGCAGAAGCACTAGAAAATCCAGAATTCGTAAAGTACATGGAAATGAGACAAGACCAAATATTAGATGAAAATCCTGACTTGACACAAGATGGTCTTATTAAATACCTTTATAAAACATGGCTGTATGAGGAGGAGGTAGCTTCAAAAAAACATAGTGAAACTAGAAAGAATGATATGGATTCTTTCGGAAATATCTTAAATATACCGAAAAATACTTCTGAAAAAGATATTCATAGTGAAATAAGTGTAAATGATTTAGTTTCGCGTAATGATAAGGAGAATTCTGACAGTACAGAACAAATAAACTCTGCTAAAGCCGATTCAATTAAACTTAATATCACAGATGTCGAAGTTAGTATTTCTGATGGCAATATTCCCAAAACAACACCTTCAGTTGAAATTACTGAAAAATCCGATGTACGCAATAAGAAAGACAATTTGGATATGTTGGATGGCTTTGACTCTGAATCTATCAATTCTGAAAACAGCGAAGTACCTTTGTCTAAATTGTCTCGAAAAATACATGAAGACGATCTTGATACAGTCTCCTTAAACTCGAATACTAGCTCCTCTTCCAGAAGATCTACTAAAAGAAATAAAAAGAAACCTAACTTGGAGTCGGGTAATATTATTACAGAAGCACTAGAAAATCCAGAATTCGTTAAGTACATGGAAATGAGACAAGACCAAATATTGGATGAAAATCCTGGCTTGACACAAGATGATCTTATTAAATACCTTTATAAAACATGGCTGTATGAGGAGGAATCAAAATCTGAAAGGCAAAAAACTGACGAGTTAGAAAGCTCGAAATTAGTCAAAGGACTGCAAAAAGATGAACAGATTGTTAAACCAAAACGAAGGGTTAATAAATTATACAACAATGTTAGGTTAGAAAGTATGTCGGTTAGTTCAGATGAAAATGAAACGACTTCTAAAAGATCTTTGCGTTCTAGAACAAATTCCCCATTGGACACATCTCGAACTAGCTCGCCTTGTGAATTTCCATCTAAAGAAAAAGTTGCCAAAGTCGTTTTGGCAAAATTCACTGAAGAAATCATACCAGAAATTAATAAAATTCACAACGAATGCGATAAGAACATCGGATTAGACATTCAAATAAAGAAAGACATCGACCCTGAAGTCGCCTCCATAGATTCTGAAAATAGCGACGTACCACTGATACAACACAAACTACACATAGAAAAAATGGCTACCAAACTGAAAGCTTCTCAAAACATAAAAAAAGAAATAGAAATTCAAACTGAAAGTAAAGTGGATGAAAATTTGGATGCATTATCTTTGAAATCAGAAGAATGTACTTCATCTTTCAAAAAAGGGCCAAAGCCGCCTAAAGACCTGACAAAGGCATTGGACGATCCAGAGTTCGTTAAATACTTAGAACTAAGAGAAGACAATCTAGTGGATGAGCATCCAGAGCTTACTCGTGAAGAAATCGTGCAGTATTTACACAAGACGTGGTTATACGAAGAGAGCTCCAAGTCGGAAACTATGAAAATTGACGAAATTGAACAGCTTAATTTAGTAAAAGGCCTAAATAATGAACCATTACATCAGCCAAAGAAAATAAAGAAAAAGAAAGATAAGGAAGGAATAGACACGCAAATAAATGAAACAAATGATGAAATTGCAATAAAAGACAAACCAAGACGAAAAGTTGCTCCCGCTTGTTACAATGAAGAATACTTTGATCTAGATGTCGAGGAAGAAATTCAATATTTCGATATATTTAAAAAGAAACCTAAAAGTGCCGCAGTTGACGAACCTATTAAAGAAGAAATCGGGTCTGAAGATGCTTCAGAATCTTCTAAAATTATATCACCTAAAATAGAAAAAGGAGCGAAAGATGTCCAAGAAATTATTAAACAGGAAATCGTCCCAATTAATTCTCAAGTAGAGACAGTGAAAGCGTTTGATAAAGCGGAAATATATTTCCAAAACTTAACCAAGCCCAAACCAAATGTGTTCAAAGGTATGGCCAGAGAAAAAGTGTGTGAGATTTGTAGTAAACCATCCCAGTTGGTAAAATGCAAAGGATGCTTTGAAATGTTTCATGTGGAATGTGTCAAGAAAGAAGCTGAAATGGTCGATACGCCTGTCAATTCGCGGCGCAGAAAGAAAAAGAAGAAGCCTAGAGGCCGAAAACCTAAATCTGCTAATGATTCCATTGAATCCAGTAGTCAAAGCGATGAGAAATACCAAGGACTAAATAACTCGGAAGACAATTTGAATGTTTCTATAGAAGATAGCGAACCAATAGTAGCCGACGCCGACAGCTTCGAAACGCAAGTCGCTGCCAAAATGAAAGAAATCATGGACGCCCAAAGCAATCCTTACACGCCCAAAAGCAACTTCCAAATAGACTGGGCCACCTCAAACACTGGAAAATGCGAGATAGTCGACGTCAAACTCGTAGACAACATCGACTATTCGGATTTCAAATGTAACAGCTGTCAGAAGTGTGAAACTCCAGTTTGTTTCGTTTGTAAATCGCCAGTGTCTCCGAAAAGCAGTTCCGAGAGCCGTCAGAAGTGTCAGCATATGCACTGTCATAAGTATTATCATTTGGAGTGTTTGGAGCACTGGCCGCAAACGCAGTTCAATGGGGGGGAGTTGATGAAGAATAAGAAGAGTTTGGAGTGTTATGAAGCTGTGACTTGCCCAAGGCATGTTTGTCATACTTGCGTTAGTGATGACCCTAGAGGCTGCAAGACTAGGTTTAGTGCGGATAAATTGGCGAGGTGCGTTCGGTGTCCGGCTACTTATCATACGTTTACGAAGTGTCTGCCGGCTGGGACGCAGATTTTGACTGGATCTCATATTATCTGTCCGAGGCATTATGAGCACAGGTGAGATTATTTGTTTATTGTAGTTTTCGTGCTTTTAAGTCGTTTGAAAGACCATGACAACGGTTCTTAAGAGAAAAAATAAATTAAAGAATAAATATTAATTATTTTTTGAGTAAACTTCTTCGAAAGTTAAAGAATTCATTACGCAACGCATGGTTACATTAGCGTAATACAATAAATACTTAGCGGGTGGTGGTGTGCGTGTGGCGGGAACACTGCTGTGTGCGTGTTGACTGAGGCAGTGC
This sequence comes from Stenoptilia bipunctidactyla, assembly GCA_944452665.1. Taxonomy (NCBI): domain Eukaryota; kingdom Metazoa; phylum Arthropoda; class Insecta; order Lepidoptera; family Pterophoridae; genus Stenoptilia; species Stenoptilia bipunctidactyla. Next base: position 1,870,003 of record OX101744.1, on the reverse strand, counting down.
GTCGGGAAAAGTGTAGTAAGGTCTCTTTGTTTATTCATAGGGATTTCTGGTGAAAAATTAGGTACCTACTTTTATTACATAATTGTGATCAGAATCGAGTACAGAGTGCTCCTCTTCAGTATTGCAAATTTGTCACCAGTCACCCTGTATATCCTGTGGGAATAATCAAAATTTATTTGATTTATTTGGTAAATAAAGTATCCTATATGTTATACCAGCCACTATGTATATTTAGATACCCAACCAGTGTCTACACGAGAGAGTAACAAACATACATATCTTTACCAACTTTCACATTTTCAAATTGTATTACATCCTTTTGCATAACAGAAGTTTATTTACTTTGGTTTTTCTATTATTTATTTACAATTTAATTGTCTACTTGCCAAATCTCAATTTTTACTTAGTTTGAGGCCATGTAGTTGGTGTAATGAGCTAGGGATTTTATTTTATGTTTTGAGTGATTATGTATTATTTTAAATTTTAACTTTTTAACTCACTAGAGACTGTGGCCACAGCGTCTGCAAAGACACCGAAACGGCGAGTTAAAATGTTAAAGTATATACGCGAGTAATCCGGTTAAAGGGTGTTTTATTTAAACTGAAGACAATATTTTAGGTTTTCAAATTCCAGACCAGGCAAAGTACCATGTCATGTGAACACAGGATGGTGTTTCATCTGTGCTCTCGGCGGCATACTGATCTGTTGCGAGTACTGCCCGACGTCCTTCCATGCTGACTGTTTGAAGATTAGCCCACCGGAAGGTACTTCATTTGTAATTTCGTAATTTTCATCATCATCATCATCACGACTCTTTATAAAGAGCCCACTGCAGGGCTATGAGTCTCTCCCCTGGGTGAAGAGGAGGTATAGACCATAATCCACCAAGCTGGCCCAGTGCTGGGTGGTGGATTTCAGAATTTTCAGGGCGCCGAAAATGGCTTCTGACAAACCCTAACGACTACTGTATACAAGTATACAGCACCCGGGACCGTCTGCTTAACGTGCCCTCCGAAGCACGGAAGTCGCCGTGAGAAAATGAATGGTCGGCGGTCACCCATCCAAGTACCGACCGCGCCGAACGTTGCTTGACCTGTGTTATCGTTTGATACACACAGTAACCACGGCGCCACGGCGACTTCCATACTATACTTGTTTATATATTTCTTAAGTATATCGTAATTTTACGGTGACTAATTAATTTGATGGTAAGTGCAGGTGAGGTTGAAAAGACTTCACACGGTGTTAGGTCTATGCGCGTATTGATACAAAACTGCTACCAGACGACCGGCTGGTGTAGTGGTAACATACATTGCCTTCTATGCTAGAGGTCCTGCGGCGACGGATATTTGTGTGATGAACACAGATATTAGTCGTCAAGTCATGGATATTTATATGTTTATTTAAGTTTATTTTATAATTAAAAAATATGTATTTATTTCAATATGTATGTTTATATGTTTCTTAAGTTTATCAGTTATCTAGTATCCATAACACAAGTTCTTTAAGAAACTTAATTTGGGCTAGATAATGTTGTGCGAGTGTCAGAAATATTTATTATTTATTTATTACTAGGCGGATCCTGAAGGGTGGTAAGACCACCAACCACCATACAACACGCTTATTCAGGGATGGTAAGGCTATTTCTAAGCCTATTATTCTAAATAAATCAATAATAATAAATATTCCTAACACTCACACAACATTATCTAGCCCAAATTAAGTTTCTTAAAGAACTTGTGTTATGGATACTAGATAACTGATAAACCTAAGAAACACATAAACACACAATTGAATAAACACATATTTTTTATTAGAATAAAGTTAAATAAACATATAAACATCCATGACTTGACGGCTAATATCTGTGCTCATGACACAAATATCCGCCGCCGCCGGGATTCGAACCCAAGACCTCTGGCATAGATGGCAATGTATGTTACCGCTACACCAGCCGGTCGTCAAAATTCTACTCTAAGCAGCTAATAAAAAATGCCGAAATGGTCGTGAAACAGAGGCGTCGTCGACTAAAGCTCTAAATGTAATATAGGTAGGTAGTTGAAAGTTCCAGCTCATTTTATCATAGTTCCTCCTTGTTCTGTATGTACAAATAGTGCCCATATTTCTTATCATTAGGATTTCTTAACATTGAGCGGGAGACCCGGTTTCAAGTTTCGGACGGAAGCAGGGACTGCATACCGGTATAGAATTTTTAAATATTACTAGTAAAATTTCAGTACCCTTATTAGTGTACTGCTTCATCAAACACAATAACTGTACAAGTTATTAAAATCTATATTAATTATATCAGTACCCAAATAATGTATACTTACCGGATTAATTTCTGTAGATGTTTTAAGTACAGAAATATTATAACTTATTTAATTTCTGTAGCGAAATATACTATAGAACATTCTACAGTTATTTAAAAATAAAATTTTAATATCAATATTAATACCGGAAAAGTTCAGTTAACTGAAAAAAAAATCAGTTATGCTACAATAATAAAAAAGGTACAAGAATTATTTCAGTATGAATTCCTGTACTGTTATTTTTAAATACACCTAATTTAACGGTATGTCGTCATACAGAAAAAAATTGTACAGAAATTCATACCGGTATACAGTCTTTGGTCGGAAGGCGATTTTATCAAGTATTGATAACATTCTCTTTCCACCAGGAGCCGTGGAGGACAAAATATGTGACATTGTATATATATTTAAAAAAAAAACAAATAACTGAATAAGGGAATGTTTTCTTCCAGGCGGCTACATGTGTGAGGACTGCGAAACAGGCCGGCTTCCCTTGTACGGGGAAATGGTGTGGGTCAAACTGGGAAATTACAGGTAAAATAGTCTACTGTACATTCCAAGATTATAAAATATAAATAAAAAGATTCCTTTACTGACTGAGTGATTGACGGGCAACGTGCAGCCGTAACTACTGGGCGCACAGACCTGAAATTTGGTGTAGGGGTGCACTAGGGAAGGAATTCCCGAAATTCCTACGAGAACGGAAAATATTGGTTTTTAAGTTTACGTGCGAACGAAGTCGTGTGCAAAAGCACGATTAGATGATAATATAGCGTAGGATTATGTTTCACAGGTTTTTTCTTAACATTAAATGCAAATAACAAGCAATGTAAACTGTGAGGTAAGATCAGTAAGCATGAATAGCTGTTTAGCGAATAGCTGAAGTTCTGATGTTATTTAAGTATGTGCCAATTTTTCTTATACTGTTATGTAAATATAACAAATATATTACTTGACGTATACGACGTGTCAATTTGCGCAAAAATAATATTTTTTTATCCAACATTGCCATGCAGTGTTGGTCTGATTTCTTTCTACCCACTTTATTGATTCTATTATTATAATTTTTTCTATTTAATACTAGAAAGAAATCGGTTTAACCGACAAGGCGACCCAATCATTCACAAAGCAGATATATAAGAGCTGCTGTAAGCAAAGGTGCAAAGCTACAATTTGGGTTGTCGTGACGTCACAGCACTAGAGGCACTGGCGTCAGTTCGACGCCTATCGCTGTGAAGTACGCACACGCGTAAATATTTATAAAAAATTAAATCCCAGCTTTTTTCTCGATGTAAATTTAAGTTTTCCCTACTTTTATAAAGGAGTTACATTGATAATCCTAATTAAATTAACTAGCCACGAAGCTATTTTCATTCATAATATTTTTTCACAAATTGTTTGTTTTCGATTTATTCATGTCCAAAATTCCAAATTGCTATTTGTTGCCTAGGTGACTTTTATGCCGCCCAAAAATTGCGTCGCTATCTAGCGTCAGGTAGAAATACTTTTATTTTTCGGGGTGTTTTCTGACAGATTTAGAATGTATGAAATTTCATCAAAAAACTATAGCCTAGTAAAGTATAACTTTTTTTAATCATTTGAATATTTTAACCTAATGTTTCGATCGGTTTTTACTACTCGCTACTAGGTGACTAATGCCATCGCCTGTTTGGCTATGATTGGGCAAAACCAACCAGGCTCGATTGTTTAACGTTTCGAAATTGTCGTTTTATTCGATGTATGTTCTAGGGCAAAGAGTATTTATTAATTATCATTGTCATCACTACTCCGTGTAAGGAGCCCACTGCAGGGCTATCAGTCTCTCTTCTGGGTGACGAGGAGGTTTAGGCCGTAATCCACCAACTGGCCCAGTGCTGGTTGGTGATGTCAGAATTTCAGGGTGCCGAAATGGCTTCTGACAAACCCTTACGACTACTGTATACAAGTATACAGCACCCGGGACCGACTGTTTAACGTATTCTCCGAAGCACGGAAGTCGTCGTGAGAAATGAATGGTCGGCGGTCACCCATCCTAATACAGGCCGCACCGAGCGCGCTTAACCTGCGATATCGTTTGATATGCACAGTAACCACGGCGCCACAATGACTTTTGATTTTATTAACACTAACCCCTAATTACATGTGTCTTTGGTTAACAGATGGTGGCCCGGCCTAATCCTGCACCCGAGCGAAGTCCCCCTCAACATAATGGCGGTGCGGCACTCGGCGGGCGAGTTCGTAGTTCGATTCTTCGGCCAGTACGATCACTACTGGGTCAATAGGGGACGCGTGTTCCCTTTCCAGGAAGGTACGTGCTTTGTAAATCAGAGAAATTTGTAATTTTATAATTCTTTAGTTTAAAAATGAAGAAAATGGTAATAAATAAATAGTATATTATGCAACTTCTAACGATTGAATCACGAGTCGACGCGAGTGATTCATGGCCCTCGATATAAATTCGTACTATATTCAGGAGTTGCATACTATACTTTTCATCCCATCTATTCGAAAAGGACGACTTGGTTCGCCTTTAAGTGCACCAAAAGGTGATGTTTTCTTTAAGAAACATTTAGCGGGCAGTAATGAGTTTTTAATACTCTTTATAAGTGCGCCGCAATTATCATTTCCGCGCACTTTTTGAATTTGGAACATATGATCTTAGTGTTCAGCGCCAAAGAAATCGAACGCAAATATTGTTTGAATAAAGACTGGCTGGTAGGTACGACGGCCCATAGTCGCGCCGCCGCCGGCTGAATAAAAAAAAAATCAAATTAAAAACGCGCGAACTATAGCCCGCGTTTTCGTCAATTTTCACGGATGGTTAGAAATTCATGGTTTTGTTTTGAAAAATGAATTCTTCAAGTGACAGTGAAAGTATAGAATTAACTCCTGAAGTAATAGAACTGACGCAAGAAATGTGATGGATAATCTATTACCCGCAAAACCCCGGGAGAATACATGAAAAATCTACAACAATCTCTATTCCTAATAAAACTGTAACAATAAATTTTCATAATTGCGAAAATGTCTCAAATGTAAATATAAGTTTTTAGTTGTTTTATTATTAGATACTTTTTAATTTCAATTTAGTTATTACTCTATGTTTTATTAAATAATAATATTACATTAAAATATGAGGCGCCTTTTATTTTCTCATAGTGGGTGATGAAAAGTAGAGTGTATCACTCGGGCTCAAAATATATTTTTGGCTCGGGCGACGTACTTTGAATCCCCTCACTTCGCTCTGGATTCAAAAAAGCGCCCTCGCCGTAAAAATATTGTTTTGCTCCCTTATGATACAATCTACTATTATACCATGACTACGAGAAAAGACATAATTAAAACATTTCTTATTTCTTGATTAAAATAGAAATTTAATCAAGAAATAAGAAATGTTACATTGGTTGAAATGGACATTAAAATTAGAGCAATGACTGATAAGCGTAATTTTCTTATTATTATCGTCATCAAACACCAAAACAGTGAATAAAAGGCCTTTTTATTCACTGTTTTGCATGAATAAAATAAGCTTTTTAGAGTAGGTATGGTATAAAATATGTTATGATAATCATATACACTTTACTAGCTGACCCGGCAAACGTTGTTTTGCCATATAAATAAAAAAAAAAAAATGTTGGCCGATTCTCATACATAGCGGATAAGCACAAAAAATTTCATCAAGCCGTTTCGCAGGAGTATGGCAACGAAAACTGTGACACGAGAATTTTATATATTAGATTGATGTGTGTATAAACTTTTGAAGAAAAATATAAAAATTTTTTTTTTATTAAATTGCAATGTTTTTCCAGACTATTTTTATTTTTAAAAGCTTTGACCGCTTTTCGTACCTTGTATTGTAATCCTTTGTTGATTTTTCTCATATACAATAAAGAGTAAATAAATAAATAAAATAAATGTCATAAAATAATGGAGGTATGTATGTATACTATGATATTTTCATTACTAATATTTGCCGTGTGGTCCCAAAAATATAATTTTCTTTTAATGACAATAAAGTGTAATTAAATTGCTGCTATTATTTTGCAGGAGACTCGGGTCGGATATCAAGTCAGAAGTCCAAAATCGACGCGGCGTTCACTATGGCGATGGAGCATGCGCAAAGGGCTTGCCAGATCCTTAAAAGTAAGTTATTTAATCTACGTCATATAAGTAATTTTTAAATAACATATCCAAACCACGCAGCCCCAAAAGTAATCTATTATAAGAGCTTATTTTGTGGAGGCCATACAAACTGAAGTAACAGGAATGAAAGTTTGTTTCGCAAATATTGAAGCAGGTGATTTAAAAGTGCTATCGAAAGTATGTTACTTCACGAGCAAACTGAATTAAACGATAAATATATAAATAATTGAAAAAATGTGTTAAATAAATAAAAATCAACCGACCAGGACTCGAACCTGGGACCACTCGTTTGCCGGACGAGTGCTCTTCCACTGAGCTAGGTAATTCAAAAAATTTACATGCAAAAACTACATATATACATAACCTCAGGCCTGTCTCCCCTTGGGGTAGGCAGAGACAAGGGAACACCAATTGCTGCGATCCAGACATACCTCTTTCGCTTCTTTCACGTTCATCAATCTTTTCATATATGATCGCCGGTTACGGTAACTTTTGACTAGGTCCTTTTTCAAAATGTCGCCAATTTGATCGGCATACGTTCGCCTAGGCCCTTCCAACAACACCATCCATTCTTGTTCTGTACACCTCTTTCGTAAATCTACTTTCACTCATCCTTTCCAAATGCCCAAACCACCGTAGCATAGCCTTTTCAATCTTAGTCACTACATCCTCTTTCAATTCGCATCTCCTTCTTATTTCACTATTGTGCACCCTATCACTCAATTTCACTCCACACACGCTTCTCAATGCTCTCATCTCCACAGCATTAATCCTTCTTTCATTTCTCTTCTGCCACACCCAAGATTAACTACCATACATAAGTGTTGGCGCCAAAACTCCCTCAAATACGGCCAGGCGAGCCTTATTCGGTATAATTTTGCTTGCCATAACCGAGTACAAGGCGCCATTAACACAATTTCCTGCTTTTACTCTCCTTTCAATATCACCTTCACACTTCCCATCTCTTGTAAACAAGGATCACAAGTATATAAATTTTTTCACTGGTTCCTCTTTTTCGTCTCCTATCATAATATTGCATTCCGTCATATCTTCATTCCACTCCATAACCATAACTTTCGTCTTTCCAACATTCACTCTCAAACCTTTCCTTTTATGTATGTATTTTAACATTAACCTATTTTTTTATTTAAAATGTGGGCTTACGAATCATAGAAATCCGAGTGAATCCCTTCAGAATTCCCCAGGCTACGGATCACCCTTCTTATTAAGTGACCGCTCCGGCGGTGATGTGTTTCAGCAATGTTTTATGAAAATGAAAATGAAAACTTTTTTATTCGTAGTAGGTAATTTTATACACTTTACGAACGTCTAATGCTGGGTGAGGGCGGCGCGGGTCCGGACGGCATGACGCATCCTGGGGAAGGCCTCCGTCGAGAAGTGTGCGTCTCTCGGCTTATGAAGATAATGTTGGCCGTTATCCACCAATGTCTTGGTGTTGTCTACTACTACTTCTTGTTCGGCTTTAAAAAACGAAATGAAAGTAGAACCCTAGGTAGACCGAGAGGAAAAAAGCCGGCGGAAAAAAAGCTCTCGGCACTCTTTTTTAAAAAGTGCTTATTATAGGTACAATTTGGCAGAAAGGCTAGTTAATTCCTTAAATAAATAATAAAAATAAAGTTTAAAAACTAAAACCCGACTACTCAAACACGCTCTAAAAAGTAGGAAACGAGTAACAGTCTCCGCTGAAATATTTATGAATTTTTATGAATCTTTATGCTATAACAGGTCAAAACTCCTTTTTCCTTGGCCGTAGTCTGGTAAAAACTATAAAAAACCCATTTCTTTTTCACCCACAGACGCAAACCTAAACCAAGCTGAATCAGAAGACATCGCCTCTTCCCTCTTACCTCCCGCCTACGTGAAACTAAAGGTCAACAAACCGTGCGGGTCGCTGACCGGGCGTCGCGTGGAATTCGAGGAGAGCTCGCTGACCCAGTGCGAGTGTGACCCCAACGATGTGGATCCCTGTGGTCCTAACTCGTCGTGTTTGAATCGGTAGGTTATATAGATATTACTTAAAACTTATGAAAATCGTAAAAGGTTTTTAAGCTATTGCATAGGTTCTATCGCGGGCCTTGAGCGTGGGGACCGAATCCAGAAATTCCGTAACGAAATAACCTAACACCCCCCACTCCGACCGGCACAGTGGTGATACTTTGATTTCATAACTTTACATGCGGGCATTAATAGACAATCAGCGCCATCTACTAGGAACTTGTGGAACTTCATATTAGATCAAACATGACTTCATTAATAAAATAAATAAATAATTATAATTGCATAAGTTGATAAAAAATGCTATGCAATAGCTTTACCGCGGCAGTCTCCGAGTGCCACACCACACGTCTTTTTTGTTATTACATATTGCCAAAAGACGACGCATAAATTTTTATGAGAGCTGGTACCCGCCTCAATAGACATGTGTGATATATCGTTGAAAAGAGTTCATCAAGAGACGAGCGGCTGGTGTAGCGGTAACATACATTGCCTTCTATGCCAGAGGTCCTGGGTTCGAATCCGGCGGTGGCGGATATTTGTGTGATGAACACACAGATATTAGCCGTCAAGTCATGGATGTTTATATGTTTATTTAAGTTTATTCTAATAAAAAATATGTATTTATTCAATATGTATGTTTATATATTTCTTAAATATATCAGTTATCTAGTATCCATAACACAAGTTCTTTAAGAAACTTAATTTGGGCTAGATAATGTTGTGTGAGTGTCAGAAATATTTATTTATTTTATCTTCTAGAACAAGAATTGGTATGGCGCCTGTTTTGATTCTGAGTCAAAGCTGTGATGGTATAGTTGACCTGTCTGCTATTTTGACTGAACGGACTAACGATCGAAACTGGCCACCATAGTAACTGATTCAAGTTACTAAGACCTATACGGGTTTGAGCCAAAATAAATGTACATGAGTAAAAAATATCGTGTCCACCCCCTTTAACCCATAACTGTGGCCATGTTTATTGCATTTAACATGTTTATTTCTGTTTTTTTTATTACACTGGACCATGTATATTCAAAATTAGATGTCATTTTTACACGGACACAAATAGTTTTTTTTTAAATAATAATATTTAATATACATATTTTTTTTATCCATACAAATGAAACATGTCCATTTCACTACCTCGTTACGATAATAGCTCAAAACTTCCAAAATTTCTTAAGAAGCTTAGAATTAGAATTTTATGAAAGGTCCGTATATAATCTGGCCTACTCTTTTACTGATATTTTACGACCTAGCTTTTCAAATAATAAAAATAAAAATTATTTATGAGAGCATCCTAGATTTCGCCCTGTGAGAAACAATTTGTGAGAAACGCTGTTTACACTCCTGTAGAATTATAGAAACTACCACTTCTCAAAATTTTTTATAGCTGGCAACATGTTACATCATTTATTAAAAAGAAAAAGTGTCAGTCTCCCTCTGTGTTTTGGTGTGTTGTTGATTTTATTTTGGTCGTCCATATTTCTTGTGAAAAAATCCTGTGAGAAACACAGTAACATCAAAAAAAGTAAGTACTATTTTTGTTTATTATTAGTGCAAAGCATTTTGATAGCAAAGTGATAACGATACAACAGGGTCACGCTTTCGTAGTATCGGATTTTTAGGTTATAATTAAATAAAGTGATTTAAATGTTGCATGTTGGTATGCCTGTGAGAAACGTTCGAACAAAAATGTAAAACTAAGGCTCGTTTATACTGGTCATATTTCTCACATGACCGTTTCTCACAGTATTTAATTATACCTACTCATATTGACGGACTTAAAAAAGGAGATTCTCAGTTTATATGTATGTATGTGTATATATTTGGCTGTGATTATCTCACGTTTAGGCTGAACTGATTTTAATGTGTTTTTAAAAAAAAGTATTTATTACACATCGAAGAAGGTTCAAAAAGTCAGACATAAGGTTGATTGTGATTTTTGAAGGTGGTTTTATTTTTGACCGACTACCAAAAAAGGAGGAGATTCCCAATTCGTCGGATTTTTTAAGTATGTTCCTTGATTATTCGAAGACGCCTGAACCGATTTGAAAAAAAAAAAACTTTTTTTGTTTGAAAGGATATAATTTACATATGATCCCGTTGTCTCCAAGTCAGGATCTAATGATGGAAACCTAAAGATATCGAGGAAGACCCTCAAATTTTATAGACACGCACCCCACGTTTTCAAGTATTTAATTAAACTGTTCTGGTATTTAGGTCTGATAGCTATAATGTCATGGAGCTCAGCTGATGCTGGAAGGTCCAATTCCTTAGAAGTTAGGAGTTAGGGTATAATTCTTTCGATATTATACGTAGATCTTGATTTTTACTTGAAAGGGTTACAAGATACAGCGTAGCACCCCTGATGAGCTTACTTACTTAGTTTTTTAATGAAATGTACGTAGCTAAATAATTATAACTAAATAAAATGAATTTTTGCTCTCATTCAGATGCCAAAGTCAAACGCGGAACGTCTTAGAGAATACAGAAAACGACTAAAAGATAATCCAGAAAAGTATGAGGAAGTTAAAAGAAAACATCGTGAGTATATGCGATCAGTTAGACCTTCTACAAAGGATCTACCAGAACAAGAAAGAAATAAACTAAGAGAACAATGGAACAGGGCAAGCGAAAACAAACGTCAAAGACAGAAGGGTAAAAAGTGCCAAAAATGTAAGGATTTACGGCAGAAAGTAAAATACTTGGAAGAACAAATAAATAATTTGACACGTGAAAACAAAAGTGTGAAAAAACTGGCATATAGACGAAAACTTAAACTAAATAATATAGAAAAAAATATGAGATGTGTATTAACGACACCGGCTAAAGTAGACCATCTATCGACAGTAGCAACTTCAGCTTCTGTTGATCCGCCCAATGGTTCACACGAAGAATTAACCCCAATGACCCAAACAAATACTTTTATTTTTAATACCATTCCTAATGTATCAGAAACGGAAAAAGAACGTGTCAAAAAAAAAATTCTACAACTCAATGTTTTAAACAAATCTTTAGGTAAAGAATATACCAATGCATCTGACAACAAAACCAGATGGATTCTAAAAAATATAGTATCCAATGAGATCACAAAAAAATACAAACTAAAAAATGAACTTTCAAAAGGCCTTGGACTTAAAGGAAGAATCCGGATACTAACTAAAAAACAGGCAATTTATAAAGAAGCTAAGGAAATTCGCAATTTTTTTAATCGTGATGATAATACCCGTATGACAGCAGGCAAAAAGGAAACAAAGACGCACAAGAAAATAAAATACCAAAAAAGATTTTTGTTACAAAGTTTAAAAAGATTGTTTACCAAGTACATTGCAGAAGGTGGTAAATCATCATTTTCTACATTCCGTCGGAATAAACCAATTTACGTAACACGTCCAAAACTAAGCGACCGGGATACCTGTGTTTGCATTAAACACAATAACTTATCACAAAAGGCAATCAAATTGCAAAAATTAAAGATCATAAATACGCACAATTTAGATATGTTACTAAGGTCTGTTGTGTGTGATATAAATTCGTATGAGTGTATGTACTCTAAATGTGTTTCTTGTGAAGCTAAAAAGCCATTATTCAATGTGGAAATTACCGAGGAAACTGAATGTTCATGGCTGGAATGGCAATGTAAGCAACATGAATACGTCAAGCAAAATGGCGATGGTACTACAAGTTCTCACACCACAAGAAAATATGCAAATGTAGCAAGAACAGGCACAATCTCGGAATTGATTTCATTGTTTACAAAAGAACTAATTTTGTTCAAAATTCATTTTTTTAACATAAATCATCAGTATTCAAAATACCGCGAAGTTATAGGTAACCTCAATGAATATGAACTATGCATATTGGTAGATTTCTCTGAAAACTACTTATGTAAGCTATCCAGCGAGATTCAAGCAATGCATTTTGGTGCCTCCCGAGCACAAATCACACTTCACACTGGAGTGATTTATTCGAAAGATCACAAACCAAAGTCTTTCGTTTCGATATCACCGAACAATGATCATGATCCTGGTGCAATATGGGCGCATTTACAGCCTGTTATCGATCACGTGAAAATAACGTTCCCCAAAGTCAATGTCCTTCATTTTTTTTCCGATGGGCCCACCACTCAATATCGGCAAAAAAAGAATTTTTTTCAAGTAGGTCAACTACTACAACAAAACGGGTTTTTGTATGGCACATGGTCGTTCTTTGAAGCAGCACATGGAAAAGGTGCTGCTGATGGTGTCGGTGGTGCTATCAAACGGCTGCTGGACCAGGAAGTCTCGCATGGAAATAGCGTTATTAATGCAACGAGTGCCATAAATATTTTGAAAGATATAACTAACGTTCAACTTTTTTATGTGTCAGATTCCGATATTATAGAAAAACAAAGTCAAATCCCAAAAAATTTGGTACCGATACCAGGAACAATGCGGATTCACCAAATAATTTGTCAGGAGAACAAATTGCAGTATCGTGACCTTAGTTGTTTTTGTGGAGTTAAAAAAGGCATCTGTCCGTGTATCGACGTTAAAACGCACAATTTGATCAAAAACTCTCAGGAATCTTGTTTAAAAGAAACTTCAACTAGAATAAAACAATCAAAACATCAAAAAAATGTGCCAAAGACACGTAAACGTAAGGTAAGAATTGAATCAGAAACAGAAATAGACAGTGATATAACATATGCCGAATCTGATGACAGTCTATATAAACCAGACACTTGCAGTGATGAAAGCAATGAGGCTTGGGTGATCCAACAAACGGATAATAATGAAATGAGTATTCCAGGACCTCCTTTAGGTAATGTCCTTATTTCACCTATAGTATTCTCCAATCATGCTGTGTACTGTTTTGTTAAATTAGTTTTTACATTTCAGACAAATCAATCGACGTAGAATTTCGTGAGTTCGATGAAGTGGACACTTCTGTTGTATTTTTGGAAGAAAAAAATAGTAAGTATATATACATTGCGTGTAACAAAGGCTTGAAAAAGAGTTTAAAAACTTAAGTGAGTTAGTTTGACTTGTGTTGATAAGGTTTCGTTTAAGACGTATATCCCCGATTTTGGTGGTTCGATTCATGTGAAATGACCGATCAATGTGGAAATCCTTGGGGGAGGCCTACGTCTAACAGTGGGCGTCTCTCGGCTGAAATGATGATGATGAATTTATATCACAAAAATTAAACAATTTATATCATTGTTCCACTTTGATCGATCCAGCAAAGTCGGCACTATTTGTCTTTAACAAAACCCTCTCAAGCTATGTAATTAAAACATGCACGTGTAATATCCGCAAATTAATTTTAAATCTTTAATATATACTTGATTTATTTTCTTTTAAAGGATGCTAGTGGACGCTAGATGGTTTAAGAAGTTTGACAAAGTGTGCGGGTATTTATGTATTTATAATCAACAATTTCATTGTTCCAGACAAAATAAAAAGAAATATAGTTCCAGAAATAATCACAAGCCATGCTCGCTGTAAATCTGATGAAAAACGAATTGAAGTTACGGAGAATATTAGTTTTGACATAAAAAAATATACAGAGAATATAACACTTAAGCCTGTTGATTTAAAAGCTAAAATGAACATACCCAGAAAGAGTTACACTGATTTTGGCGATAAAGACTACGACTATTATAATTTGAACAAATTCCACGAAGGGAGCTGGGTTGTAGTCAAGCTTGGAATTTATTATTATATTGCTAAAATAGTTGCAATTCAATGGCATATGTACAAGATATTAGGCTTAAATAAAATAAAGAAGAAGCTTTTTGACTGGTGCGACATTGCAGAAGAGGATACAATAACTGAAACGCATATAGTGTGTGAATTAGAAGAGCCCAAAGTTCATGATACAGGCGCACTAATATTTAATAATTTACCTGATTTGAATTATATTTAAAATGTTCATACCTACACCTGCCGTTGGCACTACCGACGGCCCTACCGAATAAACGTGCAAGAGCTCTAGCACAAAAAATATTTTTTTGCTTTAATATATATAGTAAGTGTTCACAAAATTTCCCAATGATCTTAAGAACGAAGTTTTACAATTTTGTTTTCTATTGTTTAGTAACATTACTTTTTCACTTGCACGGTTATTTCGGGGGCCGTCAACATGTTGTATCGTTAAGTACTTCGCATTGGTTTTTGTTTTTTTGAAAACAATTACTTTTTTGTTTTTAATAATTATAAGCTAAAATGTATTAAAAATTGGTACGAACTTTTGTTTTTTATTTATCGGAGGGATCATTATGTACAGACGGTAGCATGTCCGGTTACCTATGTGAACTACGAAAACAGCTTTTATTGTGTATGGAATAGAGGCGGAATCAAAGTGGGGTAGTGTGACGTGCGGCTGTGTGTACCTACTTGCGAGCGCTCACTCAGCGACAAAGAGCGCTTCGCAACTTGCCCGCTTTGCTAACCTACTTCAAACTTACTTACTTACTACTTGCATTATAAGTCCGAAATGGTCGTTTAAAAATGAATAATGGTAAGTATAAGAAAACTAAAAATATTTAAGTACTTACCCATTGAATGATATGATTTGATGTTCATAAATAATTTTAGCCTAATAACACTTCAACAATGAAAAAATCTAACGACGCAACATACAACATATCTGTATGAGCATACGTATACACATTATATTGGTCTAAATATCTTCCTTAAACTAAACACAAAAATACCATGTACATAATATTAATAAATGCTTTCTTTCTTTCTAATTTGGCTGTGAAGTGTGAGGATGTGTACTGCTTTAGTTAGCATTAATGTATTGTTCTAGTGTTAAGACCTAGATGTTTCATATTCTTTCGTAATACTACAATGTCAACATATGGACCTTCTAGTGAACCACGGGAAAAAGTTATTTCCCATAGCCTACCCAGGTGGACCACCGGGTGGACCACGGGCAATAGAAGATTTCAATCCTATGTTTATTCCTGTACATTTAAATCATGACATGTCATAGGTACCTATTTGTTCATCAGTAAAAAGTTACCTATGTGAACGCATCTTTGTGAGCAATGTGAGAAACGTTTTTAATTTTTGTGAGAAACGTGAGAAATATTTCTCACAAGAGTCATGTGAGAAATGTACATTTATTTTGACTCTAACCCATACAACGATACTAAAATTATAGTCCGTCATTTAGGACCTTATAGCTCCGAACGGACTAATGATCGAAACCTGGCGCAATAGTAACTTTGATTCAGGTTACTAAAACCTATCCAACGGCATATCCTACATGGCTGTTGCAGGTGGATACCGAAATTATGCGGCGTCCTTTGAAACATCTCCTTCCTAAACTTGTTTGCTGATGACAACCTCATCTTCAATTACTATCAAGTGAGATTGAGGTCAAAGTTCACTCAGTCGGCAATAGAAAAAAACATATTTTAAGATTTCAAACTGAATAAGTATTAAAAAAAACGAAGAATTTAAATATTACAATGGTCCACTTTCAGATTATATAATATTAGGAAAAATTATTGAAAGATCGCCTTAAAAGATTTTGGCCTAATTTCAAATAACCATGCATAACTTTTAGTCAGAGCTACGTAAAACCTAGAATATAAATACATATACATAGATAAACACTAAGACCCGGATAGAACCATTCTGCGGCATCCCGAAGAGCCTGACGCGTTTAATACTCACCACCCAGTGCCTCTCAGAAAGCAAAAGCCTCTGGGAACTTTCACTAGGCATGAGACACTCAAGGGAAGTGATAGAGGGATACTCCAAGTCATACACAGAATCGGTAGTATCTCTTAACAAACCCCAACTACGCGCAGTGGCAAGATCACTAACGGGACACTGCAAACTAAACAAGCATATGTCCAACCTGGGTCTCTCTGACACGGCGCTCTGCAGATACTGCGAAAGCGTAGAGGAAACCCCTCTACACCTACTGTGCCACTGCCCCGCAGTTATGCACAAGCGCTCCGCTCACCTGGATAAGCACGAGCTGGATCCAAAAGAGATTAGGAGCATCGCCGTAAGGAAAATCCTAAATTTCCTGGACTCCATTGGAGTGTGCGGCGAGTTATAAATTGGGACTCACACAATAGATCTTTTAGGCCGCAGTGTGACGAGCGGACAAGACTGCTCATATAGTCCCAAAACCCCCAATAATAATGAGACCCAGAAAATATTTTTGCAACCACTGGCTTCTGAGGCAGATAGGTTTACCCACGGAGGAAATATATAGAGGAGCTGCCCTATCCAGTTTTCTCTAGGGACTCAAGTGAAGCCTACGCGCGGGGTGCGGGAGGGGTAAGCGGTGGGTTATGGCCAATCATAGCCAAACAGGCGATGGCATTAGTCACCTAGTAGCGAGTAGTAAAAACCGGTTGAAACATAAGGTTAAAATATTCACATGATCATCAAAAAAGTTCAGCTATACTTTACTAGGTGGCTCTAGTTTTTAACGAAATTTCATACGTTCCAAATCTGTCAGAAAAAACCGCGAAATAAAAGTATTTCTATTTGACGCTAGATAGCGCAACCTTTTTTCGCGGCATAAAAATCACCTAGGCAACAAATAACAATCTGGAATTTTGGATACAAATAATTTGAAAACAATACAATTTGTAAAAAATAATTATGAATTAAATTATCATCATGGTAAGTTAATTTTATTTGGATTGTCAATGTAATTCCTTTATAAAAGTATAGAAAACTAAATTTTACATCGAGAAACAATGGAGGATTTAATTTTTTTTAAATATCTATGCGTGTACATACTTCACAGAAGTCAGCGACGAACTGACGCCAGTGCCTCTAGCGAGGAATAGCTTGAACTAAAGGCTGTGACGTCAGGACAACCCAAATTGAAGCTGTGCAACTTTGCTCACAGCAGCTCTACTATGTATCTGCTTTGTGGGTTTACCCCATCGTCATTAATAGGTTACCTTTATAAAAAAAAACCATGTTATATTACAAGCGAAACTTCATTCTAGATAAAATTATATTAAAATGATCAGTATGTACGTATATTAAAATAAAAGCAAACAGTAAATGATAGAAATAAAATTTAAATTATTCCAAAATGCATACGAAAATGAAACTCTTCAGTGTTATTATGTTACAAGTTAGTGCTCGCGACTTCGTCTGTATATGATAAGTATTTTGCGTAGGTTATTTTCTTTCAAACTTTCTTTAATAACATAATCAACGGATGCAGAGCAAAAACCGACTTCACGTCAACACTTTGGCCGACTAATAATGTCATCCACGTAAACGTGATCACGAAAACTTAAGACACATAATCCACGTTATAGTGTCTTAAGTTTTCGTGATTCATACTATTAAATAAACGAGCGACTGTGACCACGGGGTCTGCAAAGACACCGAAACGTTGAGTGAAAATTTAAAATGCAAATATACGCGATAAATCCGGTTAAAAGTGTTTTATTCACGTAAACATTCTCCGAAATCATACATATTGTTTCAAAAATTTTAAATTTTCAATGAAGTTCACAACTCTTTGTAATGAGCCCACTGCATGGCATGAGTCTCTCCCCTGGGTGAAGAGGAGGTATAGGCCATAATCCACCAAGCTGGCCCAGTGCTGGGTGGTGGATGTCAGAATTTTCGGGGCGCCCAAGTGGCTTCTGACAAACCCTAACGACTACTGTATACAAGTATACAGCACCCGGGACCGACTGCTTAACGTGCCCTCCGAAGCACGGAAGTCGCCGTGAGAAATGAATGGTCAGCGGTCACCCATCCAAGCACTGACCGCACCAAACGTTGCTTAATCTGTGATATCGTATGATACACACAGTATCCACGGCGCCACGACGACTTCGTACTCGTACTCAACCTATTTCGATGAAATTTATACGGGGCCAAATATGAAGTATCCTGTATCATATGAATTAAGAATTTTTAAAATAGATTTATAAGTGTCCGAAATATCGTGTAACAAAGACACAAAAAAAACATACAGACGAATTGGGAAGCTCCTCCTTTTTCGGAAGTCGGTTGAAAAAATAAAAGTGAAGAATTTTCTTATGTGTATGTTCAACTCCCACCCACAAATAACCTGCCAATAACTATCTATTACATAACAGGTTTTTTTAACAAATTTTTTTTATTTTACACAATATCGTCTAAAATTATAATCGATATGTTATTCTGATATAGCTATTTTATTGTAAAGTTTCATAACAATTCATTTGGTATTTATGCGTGAAAAAGTAACAATACATACAACGTTTCGCGTTTATAATGTGAGCAGAAAGTCAGCCCACTGCAGGGCTACAAGTTTTTTCCCTAGATGATGATTAGGTTTAGTCCCCAAACCACCACGCTGGCTGGTTGGTGGTAGATTATTAGGAGTACTGTAGTCACCTTTGGGATGGTTCCGCCAAATACAGCTCGAAGCGCTAGACTCTGTTGATCGAAGAGCCCGTAAACTCATAAATGTGAGAAGGTGAGAACGATCTGTCTGCGTCTGTTTTTCCTGACCACTACAGTCCTGGAACTTTTAAGTGTCGAGTGAATAGGTTTCTCGCGGTTGAACGTGTAACACCATAGTCTACATGCGCACTTTCCATCAGGTGGCATGGAAGACAAACGTCCTATCCTTACAATATATCAAAAAAAAATCACTAATTACATTTATTAGCTTATGTTTTAATTAGGGATGCAACGATACGGCTATTACGATACCAATACAAATGACGAATACATCGTAATGGCCAAATACGATAACGAATTACGATACGAATGCATTATTTGTTTAATACTATTTTGATGAATTTATTGGAAACTTTGTTGTATCATGTATGTTATTGTATGTAAGACTAAGTCAAGTTAAAGTATTTAAAAATAGTTATGCGCTTTCGTGTACCAAGTCCATTAATAAAGATTAAAAAAAAAAAAAAAAAAAAAATTATGCATTTTTATTTAATCGATATATTTATTAATTTTAATTGTAGTCCTAACTTATTACTGGCAAATTCTTATGCAGAAAACACAACATTTTTAGGTTTTTTCCTTAAACTTAAATTAAACTTTTTGTGTGGGGATTTTATTATAGATTTTTATTATTACTTTTACATTTTTGTGCACCATTAATTAAGCTTATTGTAATTTTTCGATATTTTTATCGATTCCAGCGTAATTTTAGGTACGTTCTGGTCTAGTGTTTATTAAATATTCCGATTTGGAAACATAACCTATAAAAACTTTGAAATAAATGTATCGTAAAAATATCGTATCATAATATTTACGATAATGAATGATCGTAAAGGTTTACGATAATCGCCGATATACGATTATCGTATCGGTATCGTTGCATCCCTAGTTTTAATTAATCATTTGGTCTTTCCAGGATGCTGCTGACAGAATGCGGGCCGACGTGCCGCGCGGGCGAGCGCTGCCAGAACCGCGCGTTCGAGAAGCGCCTCTACCCGCGCCTCACGCCCCACCGCACGCCGCAGCGCGGCTGGGGACTCAAGACGCTGGAGGACATTAAGATGGGTGAGGCTCATCTAAATCCAAAATCTATCTAATATATAAAATTCTCGTGTCACAGTTTTCGTTGCCATACTCCTCCGAAACGGCTTGACCGATTTTGATGAAATTTTTTGTGCTTATCCGGTATCTGTGAGAATCAGTCAACATCTATTTTTTTTTATTTACATGGCAAAACTACGTTTGCTGGGTCAGCTAGTACTAATATATAAAGCTGAAGAGTTTATTTTTTGTTTGTTTGAACGCGCTAATCTCAGAAACTATAAGTGGGATTTGAAAAATTATTTTCGCATTTGATAGCCCAACACTTGAGGAAGGTTACAGGCTATATTTTATCCCGAAATTCCCACGGGATCAAAAGTTACGCGGGTAAAACCGCGTGCGGTGTCTAGTAATATATAAAGCTGAAGAGTTTGTTTTTTTGTTTGTTTGTTTGTTTGTTTGTTTGTTTGTTTGTTTGAACGCGCTAATCTCAGAAACTACAAGTGGGATTTGAAAAATTCTTTTTGCATTTGATAGCCCAACTCTTGAGGAAGGTTATAGGCTATATTTTATCCCGAAATTCCCACGGGATCAAAAGTTACGCGGGTAAAATCGCGCGCGGTTGCTAGTAATAAATAAAAATCGGTTATGTGCGAATCGCACACGAAGGTTTTTGTGTTCTCCCGTGAGCTACTGTTATCAAACGATCCATTATACAGGGTTCAAATGGGAGCGAATGCACAGCATTAAAAAACCGACTTCACGTCAAAACTTTGGCTGAAGTATAAGGTCGTCAAGGTAAACGATCTCCGAATTCATACACATTAAAAAAAAAAGAATTTTTTCATGAAGTACTGAATTGATTTCGATGAAATTTATATGGAAAGTATCCTTTATCATATGGTAGGTGAATCATCAAAATCGTTTCTTCTCGTTAAAAGTAATGAGGTAACAAACATAAAAAGAAAACATACAGACGAATTGGGTACTTCTTTCTTTTTTTGAAACCGGTTGAAAATCGGATATGTGCGAATAGAACTTGCGCATGAAGGTTTTTCTATTCTCCCGCAAACTACCGTTACCAAACGAACCATTATACATGGCGACTGGTGAGGCACTTTCGAAATTTGAGGACGTGATAGTTTGAGAACATACATGAAGAGAAAAATAAATATTAATTAAACTTGAGTAAACTTGATCGAAAGTTAAATAGTTCATTACACTGGTACGAACGTACGCAGGGCGCCTATCAACACAGCAGTCAGAAGACTTTGTCGACTCGTATCTATACGAATGTTCGTATAGTATGGAGACGGTTTGTTAGCAATAATTGCTGTCTATCCATTGCTGCACGGCCATCTTTAATAAATGTGTGCCTTGTTAATTTTGAATGTTTGTAAACATGTTGTACTCCTAAATAACTGTAAAATAAAAAAAATACAATGATACTAAAAACTTGTAACCGACTCCATACTATACGAACATTCGTAAACAAACGAGTCGATAAAGTTCTGTGCTCGCACCGCAGAATAGGTAGGTAGGTAGGTGTAAAGGGCTTCACGAACGGTCATCGACCTAGTAAAAGACTACTTATTTATCAGCTTCAGCTGAAAAATTAGTAACTACTTTTATTACATAATTATGATCAGAATTGAGTACAGAGTGCTTCAATGTCCTTCAATATCTAAAATTTTTCACCAGTCTCCTGTAATAACAATCGTACCTTGCGCAATTCTTCGAATCTCCTCCTAGCGACACCATCACATACATCTATATTATTATTTGTAATTTATGCTATAATAAATCGAATAAACTTTTTAAGACTCTGGCGATAGGATAACAGTTTCTACCTCAAAGCTCCAGTGGTCACGGGTTCGATTCCTGCACAATGCAAATATGCGTTGTCTAATACGTATAGCACAAACTTATGAGTATAATTTAGTGCTAGATGGCCCAACAATGATCATAAACGTATTTTTTTATTTATTTATTCACAGTTTATTGCCAACAAACATAAAATACATGAAACACAAACGAAAATAAATATTTTATTTAATTACGTGTATAAACGGATAAGTATGTCATTTTCGTTTCGGGCTCAAACTAGTCTGATATATCTGACAATAATCGTGAAATTAAAAGTCACTTGATAATGAATTAGTAAGATTCTGATTCATGAAAGTAGAGATTAAAAACCCCGACAATATTACGAAAATAAATGGATTAAACAAACGATTATTTTTTTATAAAATTATCGTAAAAAAAATCAAAATTGGTACTGTGACAGTACTAAGGTCCTACTTTTTGATGAAAAGTATATTATTAAAGCGACAGGCAACTAGTATCAATCAGGTTTAAAAATAAATCAACAAAATACAATGTATATTATTTTTATTCATTGTTATCAAAATCCGAATCCAGCAATTCTATGTGGAATGAATCAGTCACTCACTGGTATCGCTGTTTCCTAAATTGATTATGAAACTATGTAAATTTTCATTTTTTTTAAATAATTTTAAAAAGAAAATTGCAAAATCAAAATTCACAAAACCACCAACAACCGTTCGATTGACAACAGACACCAGAACAACGACTTTGACATTTATGCCTGTACTGCCATATAAAAAGTTTGCAAAAAAAAAACCACTGTGTCTACTTTAGTTAGCCGGACTCTTTGACAATTTCTCTGTTCAATTCCAGGCCAGTTCGTGATCGAGTACGTAGGCGAATTAATCGACGAGGAAGAATTCAGAAGACGTATGGCTCGCATGCACGACGTCAGAGATGAGAACTTTTACTTCCTCACGCTGGATAAGGAGAGGATGATCGATGCTGGGCCTAAAGGGAATTTGGCTAGGTGAGATATATGATTTTATCATATTTTTAGCACATGTTTACAACGTGAACGGACGCAGAATTTGAAAGTAGTTAGTAAACATACATACATACATAACTTCACGCCTGTATTTCTAATGGGGTAGGCCGAACACCAGAGGCTATAAAAACCATCTGATGTCACGTTTGACAAATTTGGAGGTATTATTATGATGGAGAGAGACTATAGCAGTGACAGGGGGTCAGCCTGTCGCCCGCAAAAACGCCAATAAAACCTCCGTCCCTTAACTGACTTTTACAGTTTGCCCGGGAAGAGAAGCAGCTGGCACATTCTATGTTTTTCTTTAGCTTCCAGTCCAGCATGGAAGCAATAGTTAGTAAAGAGTTCTCATTTCGTATTTTTTCCATACAAGCATAGGAGCCTCTTAGCATCATTATTTGCTGTTTAACTCCAAAAATAAGTATAATATCGTTTGACCCTGTCGATATTAAAGTTTGTTGCAAATCAGCATGATGCTTAAAGAAACGATAATTAGATTGTGGTCATTGAAAAATCCATATTTCGACCCCAATTTTAACGCAATTTTCGGCGTAAATAATTCGTATATATTTAGGAATATATTGAAGTTTATTTATCTCTTACTTCAAATAAGTATTTTTTTAAATATTATTTAGATAATTTTGTCATTTTCAAATATTTTGTGTTTCGATTTCTGTAAGAATATATCGTCTGTCTCACCACACATGTCCACCTACATGTGAAGCTGAGTGAAACAGCAAGATGTTTTTACCGATCGAAATAACGTCGATCGAATAATGAAATAACGGAAATATTTTAGATTTTATAACTAAGCGTCTTAGGAATATTTACGTCAAATAAAACACTTTTTAACCGGATTTATTGCGTATGTTTGGTGTCTGCAAAGACACCGAAACGGCGAGTTAAAATTTAAAATGTAAATATACGCGATAAATCGGGTTAAAAAGTGTTGTATTCCATAGTATGAATCGCGAAAACTTAAAGACAATATTAATATTTACGTCCTTTTATCTTTATTCTATAACAAGAGTGTGTCTTTATGTACCGCAATAGCCTAAACATATTATTTTATTGGTAACTAAACCCGCTTTGGCCTCAACCTCACCTGAAGGTAAGTGAAGATGAGGTCGAAGATGACAGCACACGGGTATAGAAAAAAAGTGGATCTTCGTAAAGTATTGCCGGAACACATCACCGCCAGAGCGGTGGCATTTGGCGGCAGATTTTATATGAAGGGTGGTCGCTAGCCAGTCGGACCCTGACGGGATCCTACCACTAAGCGGGGTCACTCTGATTAGTCGTCTTTTAAGGCACGCTTATTCAGGGGTGTTATGGTTATTCTAAGCCATCCTTATACGGACAATAATCAACGAATGCAGAGCATTAAAAAAACCGACATCACGTCAAAACTTTGGCTAAGTTATAATGTCATCAACGTAAGCATTCTCCGAAATCATACATATTCTTTCAAAAATTTGAAATTTTCAATGAAGTACTCACCTGATTTCGATGAAATTTATATGGGACCAACTATGAAGTATCTTCTATCATATGAAACAAGAATTTTCAAAATCGATTCATAATTGTCCGAAATATCGTGTGACAAAAACATACAGACTAATTGAGAACCTCCTTTTTTGGAAGTCTATTGAAAAGATCTCTCTATGTAACTGTTTTTATAATTTTGCATGTTCCTTTCTTTTTCTGTGTCTTCATTTGTATGTGTGGTGCGGAAAAGTAATTGTATTTTTTTATCTTTATTTTATTTTATTTCTGCTATGCGTTTCTAATCTGCTTTGTTGTTGTTTTCCGAATAATTGTTTAATTTTGAGATAGCTAAATGAAATCGTCCCGACCGGATTTGCCGGGCGGAGGCACTAACTAAGCTATCGGGTCCTGGCTGACGCTATTGTTTTAAATTCTATATGTATATCTATAAAATTATATTTAAGCATTATCTCCGGCAAGAGGGACACCCGAGACCAAGTCCCGCTCAAGGATCATTAAATTTTGTATTTTTATCTATTTCTCCAATTCTATTTACAGGTTTATGAACCACTGCTGTGAACCAAATTGCGAGACGCAAAAGTGGACCGTGCTAGCGGACGTTCGAGTCGGCTTGTTCGCTCTGAGAGATATACCCGCTGTGAGTACATAGCAAATCTACGAATTAAAAAGTTCAAATATAATCGAAAATGTATAAAAATAACATGAAAATTTTCTCGGATTTAATTTTATTTATTTATTTATTTACTCTTTATTGCATACAATTACAAAATGGATTACAAACAAGAAGAATTATATATTATTGTATAACAATTGGCGGTCTTATCGCTAGCAAGCAATTTCTTCCAGACAACCTATTTTCTTCCTATTTTAAACAGTTCTATAGTATAATTTTCTAGTTTTTTTAGAGTATATGACAATTTACGGTTAAATGTTACCTAAATTGTTATTATCATAGATTTGCAATAGAGTTGATTTTGATTTTAAGTTCAATTAAATATATAGAAGATTTTTTAAGTTGCAGCGCAAACAACACTAAGCTATTTTTGGTATCGAGTCTTTGACGCGCAAAAAGTCCGTCATGGAATTTTTCACATGATACATTTAAATTAATTTTAGAAACGGGTTAATTACTTTTTTTTTTACCGGCAAACAAATCTGTCCGCCCGTTTTATTATATGTTTCGAACGTTTTTTGCCACTACTAATTTTGCCTTGGTCACTTAAATTTCGGTTTTTGTTGTCGCCACACAAAACTCACTTTTTGTAATGAAGACAACTTTTGCACAGTTGGCCCCTGGATTCTATGTAGTTGACAAATAATAACGCAGCAATTTCTCAAAAAAATTCTTTAAATCGTTATTCTAGGTTCTAGTTTAGGGTAACATTGTTTAATTTCCAGTAAACTAAAGTCTATATCAATATATTTCCAGGGCAGTGAGGTAACCTTCAATTACAACTTCGAATGCGCCGGGATCGAGAAGAAGCGGTGTTTGTGCGGTGCCAAGCGCTGCTCGGGGTATATAGGAGCCAAGCCGAAACAGGTAGGATAGGTATAATAAATAATACATACATACATACATAACGTCACGGCTGTATCCCTTATGGGGTAGGCAGAACACCAGAGGTTACAAGACCATCTGATGTCTTGTTTGACAAATTTGGAGGTATTATAAAGATGAAGAGAGACTATTGTAGTGACAGGGGGTCAGCCTATCGCCCACAAAAACGCCTTTAAAACCTCTGTCCCTAACTGACTTTTACAGTATGCCCAGGAAAAGAAGCAGCTGGTACATTCTATGTTTTTCTTTCGCTCCCAGTCCAGCATGGAAGCAATAAATATAATATAAATAAAGAAAATATAAAATCCTAGACAATCACACCAACTAGATGGCCCCAAAGTTAGCATAGCTTGTGTTATGGGATACCACGTAGCGAACTAGGGGGGACCTAGAATATAAATACATAAATAGAACACCCAGACAGGGTACATTATTTTTTCTTGTTCTGTGCGGGAATCGAACCTGCAACCCCTGGCGTCTAAGGCAGACAGGTTAACCCCCATCGCCAAAGTGGTCGTCAAATCTATCTAGCTATCATATTTATCCTTCATTTTAGGCTGGGTTTTTACTAACCCCTTGCTTGACATCAAAGTTTGAAAACATTCTTTTTTCGTAGGTATTTAAAAACTCTTGAAACAAGTCAAACTATTTACAAATTAAATTGAATCTACCACCACTTCGGAATGTCGATGTGTGGAGAAGAAGTGGCAAGAAACTCAACAGCAATCATCTTTTAAAAATATACAATGACAGTTTACGGCCAGGGAATCCCATCTTCTTGACTCCGGATATCTTATAGTACTCCTTTTCAACACAGAACACTTGTTTAACTATACTTTGGCAAATAATTCAATGCAGTAAAATGACAGTTCCAGTGTGCCCACTTTTGGGAAGAAAAAAAATAGTGATGCGGTTAAATCAATATTGTAAGACATACTCAATATTTCTTCCATGCTGGACTGGGTGCGAAAGAAAACATAGAATGTGCCCGCTGCTTCTCTTCCTGTAAAAGTCAGTTAAGGGACAGAGGTTTTATAAGCGTTTTTGTGGGCGATAGGCTGACCTGCAGTGCGATCACAGAACTTTATCGAATCGTATATTAACGAATGTTTACGAATGCTCGTATAGTATGGAGTCGGTTGCAAGTTTTGAGTAACATTGTAATTTTTTATTTTACAAATATTTATGAGTACATAACATGTTTACAAACATTCAAAATTAACAAGGCACACATTTATTTAAGCTGGCCTTGCGGCAATGGATAGATTTCAATTTTTTCTTAAAAACCGTCTCCATACTATACGAACATTCGTTAACAAACGATTCGATAAAGTTCTGTGCTCGCACTGCTGTCACTGCAATAGTCTCTCTCCATCATTATACCCATAAGGGATATAGGCGTGAAGTTATGTATGTATGTCAATATTGTCTTAACAATGACGACCTCGGTGGCGTAGCCGTGTAGCACGCTACTACGTAATTCATGAAGTTCGCGGGTTCAATCCCCGCACGGAGCAAGAACAACAAAAAAATTGTGTCTAGGTTGTGGACCATTAAGATGGTATACGGTCAGTGAAGGAAAGTCTGAAACGCAGTCGTATAAACACTACCATTTCAATATCACTTACTTTTAACCAACTCCCAAAAGGTTCTCAATTTATGTTTGTTCTTTTTTTTTCTTTCTTTTTTATGTCTTTCTTCAACGATTTTACAGACAATTATGAATAGATTTTGAATATTCTTATTTTATATGATACAGGATACTCCAGAGGTGGTCCCGTATAAATTTCATCGAAATTGATTGAGTACTTTTTGAAAAAAAAAATGTATCAATACGGCGAATTGTACTTTGATGACTTAAAACTTCAGCCAAGTCTTCGACTAGGATTTAAAAATGTTTGTGAAGTCGGTTTTTTTAATTGCTCTGTATTCCTTGTGCATTATCATATCACTTATTTATAATAATATCTCTTATTTATATTACCATCAGTTAATTTTATAAATAAGTAATACTTATTTAATTTCCAGGAGGAATATCAACCAAAGAAGCCAAGAATACCCGGCGTGAAGCGAGTTTACAGAAAACGAAAACCAGAAGAGTCTCCAACCATCACCAAATCAAAAGTACCCAAACCAAGAACAACATCTCGCTCTAAACCCAAAGAACTGACAGAAATAGAAAAAGACCTCTTGATAATAAAAAGTGCAACCAACGGACTCTCAAGTGATTCCGAAGCTAGTGGAAGACTAAGCAGCTTTGATTTAGAAAGTGATAAGAACCAAAAATTGTTGAAACGTAAACGAGTCAGTTTCTCAACGGAGTCCGAAGTGATTTTGTTAAATAGTGATGCGAAACCTCCAAGTGTGAAACGGTGTAAAGTTGAAAGTGATAAAGTGAATGATGTGGGGGATTGATTAAGACTGTGCTTTAGGATGGACAGTAATAAATGGACTGTATCAAAGTTATGATAGGTTCTTACAGAGTGTTGTAATAAAAGGAAATAGAAAGGTACATAATGGTTCAGAAGTAAGAATGTAATAAGCTTAACTAGCAGTCTATCATCAAATTGTTAAAGGATATTTGAGGATTTAAAAATTACATGCATAAAAGTGATAAGTATGATATACAGTCTAATAATAAAATTAGGAATGATTGCAGTAGCTTAGTACTTTACAACTTGGCACAACTTGCCACTAGTTGGCTTATTTCTACGTTTTTACAATTAGTTTATAATCAAAAAAGCCAAAAAGGTGATATAATAAACATACTTGGATCTGAATCAGTTTTGAAGTTATTTAACGGCTGGCTCTCATCACAAAATCTCAAATGCTGAAGTTAAGTACTCCAGTAGTTTGTCCCACAAAGACTCTCTTCATGAAATCACAATGTGTTGTTCAGATGTAATATCATTTACTGCCTTTAGCCAAGTAATTCATAATACCTAGAATTTATAAGTAGCATATGTTTGTAATGAAACCAAACTAGGATAACAGTGCCTGTTAAGACTTTATACACTTAGAAATATGATGTTTCTTTTTCTACATTTAGAATGTGATATTAATGCAAATGGGTCCTATGCTAAAAAATATGTAATAAGGTTTATAAAGTCTTAAACTATGCTTTTGATAGAAAGACTCAGTAGAAAAAAAAAGTGTTTTAATTAGTGTTTTAAATGCTTGTATTTAGAGTAAATATCAGTTAAAAACTAAACCGTAAGGCTAAAAAGTACATATAAAAGGTATTAGAATGTATAATCTTCGAATATTTCTTAGAACAAATAATAATAATGCTGGTAATTGATTTAATGTGTAAACTTTATATTGTAGCCTAATTAAATCACTAATGAAAATAGTACAAAATATAATTATGGTGATCTTTAAAGAAAAATGGCACCACAAGTTACCAAACTTCTGCCCGGAGTAACATCATCCAAAAGCTTTTTCTTACAAAATATCTAGATTGTGTTAATTTTATTATTACTGGCAATTTTTTTTCACATACTTACGTTAATGTTTTGTACATGATTATTTCCGACCTTGAACTAGGTGATCTGAGATGTTAGAGATTTGTATTATGTTTATCAATTGAAAAAGTAAACATGTAACATCATAAAAAAAATAAACTATAAACTTTTTTTGTAATAGATTCAACAGATAATTGAGAAGTTTTATAAAATGTAAATTATAAAATACACATATACTTTAATAGCTTTAGCTATACCTATAATTCACATTCAAGTTATAAACAATACAAAATGTGACAAAATATGATAGTCCTAGCTTGGACCATTCAGTAATTATTACTTTTTATAGAAAGGACATCTCAAACAAATTTTTTTCGTCCCAAGTTAGAGCCAACTCGTCATAATTACTCATATAAATTCGTCATTCATATTTTATTTGGGATAGCTTCACTATTCAAAGTTATTATAACACAATGGCTGGAACTGTCTTTTAAAATCGGAAGACTTAAAACATGAGTTAACTTCCATTTTGAGTTTGAGGGAAAATAATGGACTTTTTACTTGTAAATATTTTATATAATTAAGTTACTTTTAGTTAGGTAGGTACATATCAAAATTATGAAATTGTAGTGCCTAGATTAGCAATCTGGGATACTAATTAATAATACTGCCCGTTTTACAGATTCTGCTTAACATTGATTTTTCTTTGTGATGTAAAGTAGTTTTTTAATTTTAATATTGTAACGCATTTACATAATTCCTTTGTAAATGCAAGGCCATTTTTATTTATTATCCAAAACCATATGCAGGTTTGGTTATAAAGATTCAGCCATAGAAATAAACATTTGGGTGAGTTTAAAAGGTGATTGTAAGAAATTATGGATATTATCAATGAATCAAATAATTAGTATCTGATATTTATTGTTGAAAATCACATAGTCACCGTTTCAACTCATCCATTTGTGTTGTACAGAAGGCTGCAGATCAAATTTACCAATTCTGCCAAAAATTGAGCTTTATTCTGAACTCTATGTCAAGTAAAAAATTGGTTGGGAATATTTGAGAGTTTGTAATGCTTGATCTACTGGCTTCTGTACCAGGATATATTTTTTTTTTACTACAGCAACACAAAAGTTCAGGGTATTAAAAAATAGGATCTGTGTCTTTGTAATAAAAGCGATAATCATTTGTTGAGAGTATGACTTAAAAATATTGCTATTGGCAAAGTAGTTATCTCGATGGTATCAATGAAAAGTGATATTTTGTTTTTAAAATGATCTTAGTATCTTGTTGGTCTATTAAGTTTGATCAATATTTCGTTACCAAATATTTTGAATCGGTCTGGGTTTCTGCAAGTATTTAGGCTGGCCTTTGTAAAATACGTATTAGGTTTTAGTTTTCGATTATGACTTAAAATTTGTGTTATTTTGTATAGTTTTTCAAGATCATATTATGTATAACTGAGAATAAAGGAAGTATGTATTATTGGATATTTGAGTTTCATTGTTTTATAACACAGTCTGTTAAAAATGATTTGTCTGTGGTTAACCCTTAAATAATAGTATATTATGTAACAAGTGAGCTAAGTTGCTATTTACAGTCGAGGGTGTGATTTGATAACCCGGATCAATAAAATATGCTCTGTTTACTCGCATGTAATTTGCACTAAGGTACAATTCTACTTTGTAGGATTCGTTATATTATGCACTAGGGTATAATATATTATGCATGCGTGACTTATAGCCCAGTTTATAGTTCTAAATTCAATAGAATAAGGCTCACTTTACGAGCAAGTGTGTTGAAAAATAAATAAATAAATATAATCTCCAGACAATCCCACCAACTACATAGGCTCAAAGTAAGCGAAGCTTGTGTTATGTGATACCATGTAGTGAACTAGGGGAGAACCTAGAATTTTATCTTACTAATAAATGTGAATGTTTGGATGTATGGATGTTTGTTCCTCAATCATGGCAGAATGGCTGAACGGATTTGGATGAAATTTGGCATAGTGAAAGCGTACAGTCTGGAATAGCACATAGGCTACTTTACATCCCAATATTCGCACGAGTGAAACCGCACGAAACAGCTTACGTAAATAGATAAACGCCCAGACAAGGAATTTTGTTTTCGTTCCGAATCGAACGCGCCATGTCACTAATGGCGGATTAGCGTCTAGTCCACTGCACCATGGAGACCGTCATCTGATGCTATAAGGGTAAACTAAATTGCACAGGCTTAGGTATGAACTGGCACTTAATAAAACCTTATCGGACTACCTAACTGTTAGAGCGAAGATTTTCGCTGACAGAATTAATTAATTAAAAATAAATAAAATAAAAATGTTTATTAATTTCAGAAAGCATAAATTACAAATTTTGGCTTAAATATACAAGGAAGGATAGAAAATTGGTGCCTGAACTAGGATAATCCTGTTTTTCAGGCTGGAGCGTGCTAAAATAACATTTAAAAATCATTCAAATAAAATATAACTGCTATAGTAGAATCTATTTAACTATTCTTAAGAAATAAAAATAAAATAGGAAATTGTGACAATTTTAAATTTGAGTGATTTACCTGAGTACATAATTATTTCATTTATTAAACCTAATTACACTTTTATGCAAACATTATCAAAAATTAACTTATAACAGTCAGTAGCATCTCGGTTTCATCGTACGACAATTCCTGGAGAACCGTTTTTAAAGCCTTTTTACAATTAATTTTGAATACTAGTTTTTTCATACAACAACAAATTTGGATTTTACGTAATTGAAGTGTTTCCGGACCAAGGATTTTCGAATAAGATTCGATATTGAACTCCGGTATCAGTAGGTTTATATGGTAGTCATTAGCATTAAGAACTTATAAGTTAGAACAATATTTCTAATATAAATCATCATTATCACAACTCCATGTAATGAGCCCACTGCAGGGCTATGAGTCTCTCCTCTGGTTGACGAGGACTGCTGGTTGGTGGATGTCAGATATTTTAAGGTGCCGAAATGGCTTCTGACAAACCCTAACGACTACTGATACAAGTATACAGCACCCGGGACCGACTGCTTAACGTGCCCTCCGAAGCACGGAAGTCGTCGTGAGAAATGAATGGTCGGCGGTCACCCATCCTAATACCGGCCGCGCCGAGCGCGCTTGATTTGCGATATCTTTTGATATGCACAGTAACCACGGCGCCACGACGACTTCATATAAATTAATAATAATAATGTAATAATAATATGTATATTATAATTATTTTCGTAAATACATAGGTCGACAATACAAATAAACCTGTTATATAGGCACCTACTCACGAGCTTTATGCGGGGATCGAACTCGCAACCACTGGCATCAGTATCAGTAACAGGTTACCCCATCGCCAAAGTGGTTGTCAATAGTAATAAAACAGGCAGTCGATTAATATTACCAGATGTACATAGATCTAATATCTCAGAATCCATATAAAGCAAGGTCTTAACGAGATCTATAACTCATGGAGACCGATTAGTTTATAATGAAGCACCGAAATTGCAGCTTTATCATAACCAGTGCTATGCGATGTGCGTTAAAATTTACAATGCTTTACCGAGACAGTTAAAGTTAATGCCACCAAATGAGTTTAAGTTTGTAATGACTAAATGGTTAAAATGTGTTTTTATAGCCTGAAAGAATATTTTGAACATAAAAAATATTGATCAATAACATAGGTAATCGTTATAAATAGCCCATGTTAATGATATAGTGATAGTTCCTAATTTATGTTAAGTTTATTCTTTATAGTAAAAATTATATAAACGATGAATTTTAATCTTAGAAATAATATGTAGAGTAGGTACTTATGTCAATGATGTTTAAACTATACGCGTGGTACATACCTCAAATTAATTATATTGTATACCCACCTAAAAAGATTGCATGCTGTAAGACAGTTTTGTATAAGGAACGTATATAACCTCTTTTTTGTACCATACATTGAAGCAATAAATATGATTTGATTTGAATTATACGCCAAATCTCGCTGCATAAAACGTGTGAGCGGTGCCGCGATAGCTTCGCTCCCTTTCGCACTCACGGGCCTTATGGAGTGACGTAGACGGTGCGTAGATGAGCGTTATCCATAGTGTATTTTAAAAATACAATTTTCGAAGGTGGTTATAGATGTTCTATGTCACGAAGTCCGTTTGGCTATGAATGTTGTCAAGCGTGCACATGCACATTGTTTTTGTGTGCGTAACCTCGAGAGCGCTCAGTGTCGATCGGAACACGGTCCGGATCAGTAGTGTGTTTAGGTCGCGCCAAATTGTTTCACGGAGTAAGGTCAGCATGGCAACAAAACGAAGAAGAGTTGTCCATAGTGAGGTAATATTTATTTATACGTTTTCGATTAAAATTTTATGCAAAGATATTTAATATAGCAATAGAAGTATTTATAAATTGAATATTTTTTTGTCATATTAAGATGTTTATATTTCTTAATTATTTTGATTACATTTTGTGTTAGGGTCGAAACATGATAGCTAGTGTTTATCATTTTCTGCGAGAAGAATATGAATTTACAAAATCAATGAAACTCAACTGTGATTTGTCTCATTTACGAGACATTACACGCCGTACAGCTGAAGCTACGGGTGTTAGCCAAAAAACAGTTCAAAGAATATTAAAAGAGGAGAAGGAATTGCCATCCCTTTCATCAAAATTCACTTCACCTATGTAGAAAAGGAGAAAAAATTATGTCGCATCTAAAAATATCGAGCAAAACATGAAGAATACGGAAAGACTGATCAATGAAAGTTTGGGCCAAGTTAGCAGTGAAACGTGGCAGAAAACTTGTGATCATGTTGAAAAACTTGAAAAAGACTACTTGAAATATTTTGATCTCGATTTTGAATTTATAATCAATGTACAAGATGATTCTGACGACAGCAAAACGGAATCGGAAATCGAAAGTTTATCTGATAGTGATTGAAAATACTGAAAAGTACTAGGTACTTGTTCCGTTTCCATTCTGTAACACCAATGCTTAATGAAATGCCTACATCTTCTTAATATTTTTGTATTTATTGCAACCTAATCTAATTTATTTACAAAAAGTATATACTTTTAAAACCAAAATTATATTTCGATTATTAAATCTCGACTTGAAATATTATATTATTATGATTTCTTTGCTAACGTTACCTACATTTACACACACAACCGCGCTTGTCGGGATACGTCACTACAATCAAAGCCGAACGGACTTCGTGAAATAGAATATCTATAACAGAAATTAAAAACATGTAGGTATAGTTCAATAATCAATATTATGTTTATTACCAAAGTTACATAATTTATACAATGAAAACACACTAAACAATGAAACCAAATCAGGCGAGCAATGATTATTACACCAATTTGTTAAACAACTCAAATCTTTTAATTTTTTTTTAATCGTACCTATTCAATGCGAATAAATTCATTTTACTTTACGGGTAATGAATTTTGAATTGCAAGTAGCGGCACGAATTAATTTAATTTAATTCGAAGTTCCTCGTGACCACATGTAACCGTCTTCACAAACAGGCCCCGTACGTAGCTTTGAATGACGCTTTTTGAGAGCCGACACATATACCTACATCATCATCACAACTCTTTGTAATGAGCCCACTACAGGGCTATGAGTCTCTCCCGTGGGTGACGAGGAGGCTTAGGCCGTAAAGCACCAAGCTGGCCCAGTGCTTGGTGGATGTCAGAATTTTCAGAGCACCGAATGGTTAGCCTTTTGCACTAAGCATATTTAAAACATCTTCTATCCCTTAGGTACAAATTACCAGTGAACGAAAAAAGCGATCAACATCTCTTACCCGGGCGCCAGACTTAACTTCAAAGATTTGCACAAATCTTTGACGACTTTGCAAAGTCATTTGAACACATATTGACGTAACCTGCCAGACTTGCTTCGCAAACACTTTTCTCCACAGTATGCTAGTAGACAACAAACAAGATGGACAACGATTTTGTAGACTCAGTTAGTCTGTATTATTTGTATATATGTAATTATATTTTTTTATTTGTTATTTTTCGGGTTCCATGTACATAGTTGCCCCTGTAACAACTCTACAAATTCCGGAACGCAGTCGCTGCCCCAGTCCCTTATATGGCCGCATGCAGTGTAACATGCACACAACCGTCCCGCTCAACAACGCTCGAGCAACTGGACACTGAACAAGTGTGGCAAGCCACGCAAACATTTGCACACATTCAACTTTGAACGCTTTGATGTGTGGAAAAAGACCGACACCGGATGGCAAAGTGCAAAGCTTTGTGCAAACGTTGAATACATAAGCAAAGTCCAGCGCCACACATAGCATTCAAACATTTGTTCAAACATTTGAAGCTAAATCTGGCGCCGGCTTTAGAAAAGCGGCACACGACCTTTGTTTTCTCTTATCACCTCGTTGTTTTCTTTGAAAATGAAAAAATGTGATTGGTTTTATTTGTCAACTCACGTTGCTCATTGGCTAGACAACACACAGCAATAATAACATCATTGGCCGTTGAAACGTACATTTGCGAATATTTACGAACGTCATAGTGGACGATTTATGTAAAAGGTAGCAATTAAAGTTATAAATATTTTTATTGCGCATATTTTTTATTTTCTTTATGATTTAGATAAAAAGATTACCTACGTTTATAATTTGACCACCCGCTGGTGTAGTGGTAATATAGATAACCTTCAAGGCAAGAACTGGGTTTGAATCCCGGTAACGGTAGATATTTTTGTGATGAACACACGTATTAGCAGTCAATACAAGGATGTATCTTTATCTTTATTATATGCCTATTTCAGTACGTATATTATTTTGTAATAAAAAATATGTGTGATGATTATACATAGGTATGTGTTTATTATCCAAAACACAAATTGTTCAAGGAATTTAAAGAGTTTAATTTGGGCTACATAATGTTGTGTGATTTTTTATTTTTTATTTTTATTTTTTTATAACTTATTGGTTGGTTTGATTGCTATAATTTATCAATTCATTTAATTACTATAATTCTAAAATTTTAGAAGGACTCCAAATGAAGTCTTGTACAAAGATTTTAGGGTTATTCGTCTATCTTCCGGAACCATTTTCTCATTTTTTTTGTCATTTTCATCTGTAACGGAAGTTATAGCCTTCCCTGTGCGTTGATTGTCTTCATCAGTCGATCTAATTTTTTAAAGTTTAAATTCAGCATCCCAGTAAGCGACCATTGATTAGGATAAAGCATGATCCCCTAATGTCTTTTCAGCCCGAGGTAGGTACGTAACTACCGTAAATTGTTCGTACGGTAATTACTATTGTAAGCAAAAAAACGTATCCTGCAAACACAATGACTAAATTAAGTGAAACTTTACACAAATATGTACTGTCAGATTGATATATTTAAGAAAATTAAAATATATTACACCAAAAAAGGTACTTACGCATATACATTGTATATGCGTGCCTAAGATCTTTTTGATCCACCCTGAAATAATTTTTTTTCGAGAACACAATATGATTTGTGATTTTAGGTTCTTTATTTGACCTACGTTACTTACGTTATGGGTCACATTATACTGTAAAACAGGATGAAAAAAATTTTGGTTCACAACTAAGTTTTGGTACATAAAAAGTATTTTTGTGGATGTAACTTTTTACTACATTTGTCAGGCAGTTAAACATTAGCCTTTTTTAATTTTGCAATCAGAACGCACAAATATGTCTGACTTCAAAATAAATTTAGTTCGAAAATTTACTTGGTTCATCGGGCATAACACCATCCCTGTAAAAAAAGTTGTCCCAAGTTTAACTTATAAAAAAAATAATTTGGTAGTTTACGGGTCTTTATACATGTTATAACTTAATCTTGAATTGTTATTATGCAGGTGCGATCAATCTATAAAACATTTTATATGGCAAATGCGCTTTGTTTATATGTTTACAATTGACAAATACGGTCCATGACATATCGGCTGTCCAATATCAAAACCTAGTAAGAGGATTTGGCTTAACTTTACAGGACGGCAAAAAAACATGTTTGATGTCAGCCCTTTTAAAGTTGAAACATTTTCTCTACAAACTTATACTTAGGAAATCTATTATTTTGTAAGCATTATTTTATCTTTATTGCATTTCTCTCAAAGCTACGGTGCATGTTTTAAAAGACATACATTGTTTTGATATAGGATACCTAACAAAAAACAAACAAATTTTCAAAATCAAAACCTAGTAAGAGCTATTGCTAGGTTTTGATATGGTTTTAACGATAATTATTATTTTCATATTTCAAGACCCAAACCTAGTAAGAACATTATTAATTACAAACATTAATTTTATTACCCTTAAAAAGTGGTTTAAAATGAAAATTTTGTTTATTGAGATCAAAACTTTAATTTCAATTAGATACATCGAAACGAATACTTAATCAATTATTGTTCTTCTATTTGAGAAAGCACAAACGAAAGGTCTACAGATTCATCATTCGTTGGCAAGTTATTCCAAAACGATCTTCGATATTCGGGCATGAGGGGAACTAATTTGCTGATAATATCACGTTTCTTTACTTCTTTAACTCCTCTAGGTCCCTCCATAGAAGAAGGTGGACAATAAATGTCGAATTTATTTAGTAAGAAATCGACTTCTTCTCAATCATCATCAAATCTGAAAAAAAAATGGTTTAGTAAACTTGACTATTATAACTAGGTAATTTTAACTTGTCAAGCTAATTTAGTGTTTTTTAGTTTTTAATTAATTGTAATTATATATTTTACATTAATAATTTATATGTATTGAAAATAAACCTTTTTATTAAACCTATGAAATGCTATTAACTATAATAATATTAATTATGTAGTTACTAATTTATTATTTCGTAATAAATTTATATACGTGCCTATTCTTGCAAAAAAAAATTCTTGATCCTTTTACAAATTTGACCTGAACAACTGTCTTGAGCTGAAAAGATTTAAGTGGTTGGCCGGCACGACCAACTTTTTTTTTTTGGCCAATTTTTACAATTACCTACATCAACATCAATGATTTTAATGTGTTTTCCTGATCTCAATACACAGTCTTTGAAATCAGAGAAGTCGTATATGCCTCTTTGGCGCTTCATTTTTGCTCAATGTTAGCATGGACGGCATCCGCAGCCATATGAGTGTGCCCTTTAGTTAAATAGCTTATTGTGACTGAATCGATTTCGTTTTCTCGTGAGTTGACTATCATGACCAGAGCAGTAAATAACGTCCAGTTCTTATTTTGTGCTGTGCAATTATCGGCCCATAGATGAAAGTGACGCACATCTCTCTGATCATCAAAAACAGCTTTAATAGCATTCACTATATTGCTTGCATCACGACCAGCAATTGCTTCATGCCACAGCACACACAATGAAGGATCATTTGATTTTTTCTCAAGGGGTGCAAAGGTCAGATTAAATACAATTAAACGGCTCAAAAAAATGCGTCTTTATGCTGAGGCATGTCAGGAAGTAATATAACCTTTTGCAAGTCCATAGCGTAGTATTTTATGTGTGTTTCATTACCTTTTAATGCATCAATCCTGTATCTTTCAATAGCCTGATTAGCTTTTTCCTTGTGCGCATTTTGCTTCATTTTAAAATCTTCAGGAACTTCAATATTTTCATTTAAATATTTTTTTTCTTCTTCTTCGTAATAAGCACAATCTCCACATTTATCGCCTTTTGGCATATGAAATAAAATGTTATTTTTTTTTATTGTTTGCCGGTAAACTTCTACACTACAACGAATATCCGGATGTTTGTTTTTAAAATCGGCATACATTGCAGTGAGTGTAAGCGTTCGTGGCAGATATTTAATATTTGGGGCATTTTTTCTTCGGTAGTGACTCACAACCGGTTGATAACTGTTAATATGCTGCTCCATTATCAATGTAGGAGCCTGTTTTCTTTTTCCTCCTCTAAAATCTCTCGTAACCTTTCCTAATAACTGATCATTCTTCAGGGCTTTACTAAGTTCGGTTATAACAGCGTCAGTAGCATATCCTAAAGTATCAAGAAAGAACTTACGACATACTGGAACGTTTGCATCGGTATGGCGACCATTTTCAGGAAAATAGTAAAATCTTGACTCTTTTTTGATACCCTTTCGGTCAGTATTTACCTCCGTTTTGCGCTTCTTAACACCGGTTATTTGAATGCATTTATTAAGCAAGCTTCGTCGTGATGGAAAATCAAGGTCCCAATCCAAATTTCGATTCTCTCACCAAGTGTAAACGACATGCATTTACGGCCACATTTGCCTTTGCAACTATTTATTATGATTGGGTGCTTAGATCTTTGCTTTAATGACCGTTTACTGTGCTTTGAAAATCTTTTTTGTGCCTCGTCTTCGTTTATAAAAACTGGCCCGGGGTAATTGGCAACAAAAATATTGTAATGACTGTCCTTTTCATCATTTGGTCGTAAATTTGCTGTTTCGGAAATTAACTCGTCGGTAAGTATTGGTGTTGGATTGTTGCTTGTGGGTTTTGGACCTGGAATGTTGGCTGTGGGTTTTGGGCCTGTATTGGTATTATCATAGTAATCAATCACATGGGTTTCGAATTGAGTTCTTTGTCTCAAAGAAAGTGATGTTTGTTGATTGTCATCGGAGCTCGAGCTATTGTCGTCTGGATCAGAAGGAAAATAGTCCTCATCAGCCACAGAATCATCTAAATCACTTAAGTTAATTAAATCAAATGAATTATTGGCTTCTTCATAGAAAATTTCGTTCGATTTTGACGTGGATGGCTGTAGTTCAATAAGGCAATCAGTGTTTTGGTCAAATTCAGAAATGTTAGTAGAATGAACTTGAGTGCTTGTGATAGAAATAGGTGCAGGTTCAGTTAGCAAAGAAGTCTGGCAATTGTTAGAAGCAGATGCATTATTTTCACTGAAATAAAATATTTTAAGCAGCATTTAAAAAACACCCAGAATTAAGATCCATATAGCCCAGTAGCAGTGCCAGTGTCACAACATATAAAGCAACTTAAAAACCACCGCCCCACCGTGCTGAATGGATCTACTATTACCAAGAAATAAACTAGTATCAAGTTTCCCAAAATGAGAGAAAATTATCAAAACATTACAATATCAAAACATTCCATTAACTATATTACAATATCAAAACACTAGATTATTAAATCATAAAGTAACTTTGCGAACACACATTAAACAAAAATCAATTTTCATTCCCAGGGAATTAAATAAAGTAGGTAACCTTATAGGTTAAGTAGGTAATACTTACTTCTGACTGGCTTCCTTTTTTCCAGATACGGCACTCATTATTAATTCTGTCCTATTACTAAAACACCTCTTCATTTTGCAAAAATCTTGTTTTAACGAAATAAACTTACGGAACACAAATATATTACACACCAAAGTGACGCCGCGTAAGCGTCTGCGCGAGTTCTGTCATGTCTCACGCGCACACAGCGGCACCTTTACAAAAACGCCTCGCGCAACGCAGTGACCAATCAAAACACGAGTGAGTTACGCGGGAAACACGGAACAGTTTAAACAGAACAAGCTTTTCTAAGGTAACCCAGTAAGGCGTTAAAATGAATGCCTTGCTAAATTTGAATTACTATAAAATCATCGATTTACCATTTCAAAACCCAGCAAATCAAATCACAAGTTCAAAAACCTAGTAAGAAGCGTGACTTACTTGGTTTTTGAAATTGGTTTTTTATTTGCTAGGTTATGAAGTTGGAATCTTGATTTTTTTTACTCTTACTAGGTTTTGGTCGTCTTATATCTTAAAAACTAAACGTCTTAGCGACAAATGTGTTTTTGAATTATGTAGGGATTTACCTTAGAAGATCATTTAAGCCAAAAAAACATTTTTCATTTTTAACTTTTTTACTCTTACTAGGTTTTGATATTGGACAGCCGATATGCTGCCAACTACGAACTTAACACGGAAACACCCGAATCAACAACATAAAACATAATTTTGGTTGGGCCATTTTTGAGCACTAGTTACCTCTTCCATGCTTCTTTCGTTCACTGCAAATTAAACTTTAATTTAATAACGTTTAGCGTTGAAAATGCCTTTGGTGCAAGGAGGCCTAAACGTTTTTACATTTCCCTACAATATTTTGACATTTGACTAAATTTGAAGTAGTGCTCAAAATATAACTTTTTGTTGGTGATTAAAATAAAAATTTTGGTAAACCAAAGCCACTAAATTGATTTAGCGCTAAAGATATTGAAATGACGCAGCATTTCTGTCATATGTTTATCCTTATAACAAAAAAAATACATTCGCACATTATCAATTAAAGCTAATTAAAATTGTACTTCATGAGTATGAAGTTCTCGAAAGTTCCATGGGATTACAAGTACCCACTTAATGCACAGAACATAATGGAGTACCGTCTGTCCCGTTGTCGAGTGAAGCTGCATAATAGCTCTTTTGTGGCGAACCGTAGCCATAGGTAGGGCTGCCAGCAACGAGATTTATGTCGAGTTTTATAATAAAATAGTCTAAATAAATGGTTCTAAAACGGGATGCAAATGTAAGGTTTTTAAAAGTTGTGTGGTAGCGTCGTTTCTCCCAAATGGATGAAAATATTTTTTGCTGCGTGACTTTTGACACCAAAAATATTTGAATAAAATATAGCCTCCAAGAATCAATGCAATTTGAGTTAATTCAAAAGCATTCAATTAAGGCATTTTTTTAAACAGTCGGATTGAAATGTTAAAAATGAAATAAGTTATAGATCAAACACTTCTGGAACTTATATACCTACCTGTGGTTCTGATTGTTTGACTCTTACTTCGCGCTTTTCCAGGAACGTGGGGGTAAAAGCCGATACGTCAACTTTATGTGTGCAAGTTTTCACTTAGTATTGTCTTAAGTTTTCACGATTCATAATTTAAATAAAACTACTTTTTAACCGGATTAATCGCGTATAATTTATATTTTACATTATTACACATTACATTACACATTACATACATTGCACATTACATACATTACGAGAGTCGCTCGTGACCACGGGGTCTGCAAAGACACCGAAACGTCGAGTTAAAATGTAAAATATAAATTATACGCGATTAATCCGGTTAAAAAGTAGTTTTATTTAAGTTTTCACTTTATTCAATCTATGTAAAGACAATCTACAACTACCCATAAAATCCTAATTATTCTTCCTCTCAGACCCATCGACTTTTTCAAATACTTATTTTCCAGCTTTGACAGCCCTAAGTTAAAAAGTTTCATCGTAACTCCACCACAGGCATGTTTTTATTACTCCCGCCTGCCCTACATTTATGAAAAAGTCTCCGACGATGTTTGAGGCAGCTTGTCCACTGAAAACTGTGATTAAAATCCTTTTAGAAAAGAAAATAACAAACTTGAAACCTTTTTTACTAATGTCAGCGCTAACGATAAGTTTGCGACATTAAGATGTTTGTATGACTTCATGGTAGCGGAAGTATTCAGTTCAATTCAATTCAAACACTTCATTGCCATTTGCATAGAATGGGATAGTTATAAAAATACAGTAGGTATTAACATTAAATGTACAATTTGAGCGGCATGTTGGTAGTACTGTTATAGAGTAATTATAACGTAATTATCTATACATATAATAAAATGGTAGGAAAGTCAAAACTGTACATTGAATATTTTTTTAAAAGAATACTTGGGGTATGATCTACAATCGAAACAGAAACAAAAAATATAGTTTTTAGAATTTTTGTCTGTTTGTCTGTTTGTCTTTCCGGGATAAACTCAAAAAGTACTGCATGGATTTACTTCAAATTTGGCATGAAGATAGTTAAGAAGTCGGGTCAACATATAGGCTACATATTATTACGCTAGCAGTGTTATAATCGTAGGTGCGTTTGGTGCTGCATAGCGTTCACGCAGACGACGTCGCGGGCAGCAGCTAGTAACGTAATAAACTCAAACGTAACAACGAATAGATATTGTGTTATGAATAAGCCGGTATTATAACCAAGCCCACACTTTCAGTACCAAGTAACTGCCTATACTCTGGCAAATAATTCAATGCAGTAAACTGACAGTTCAAAATGTCAAATACAAAAATAATGATAGCAGTTAAAAACTTCGTAGTGTACTGAATGAGAATGATTTAAAACGAACGAGTTTTTGTCATTCATTTTGCAGCAAATTTTAAGAAACTTATAAATAATTGATTTGTAGTGTGTACCTAATCTTTAAAGTAACTTTCATGATAATGATTTATTACCAAATATACCTAGTAACTCTTTTATTTTAAAATCGTTTTATCGTAAAAAATAAAATTTCAAGAATAGTTTTCCTTTGCTAACAGCACCATATAAAAATAAATATCTTGTCAGCCAAGATATTTTTTTCCTACATTACGATATTATTATTTGAAAAATAATTCCATTCATTCTCTTCAACCACCTCACTATTTTTTTTCTTCCCTAAAGTGGGCACACTGAAACTGTCAATTTACTGCATTTAATGATTTGCCAGAAGGTGATTATTCTATCGCTGAATGAACCTTATCGCTCACACGAACTAGCCTGTCTGCTTGGTTTTACCCGTTTAAATTCAGATCTTGAAAGATCACGGAATAAAAAGTCTCGGCTTTAAACGTCTTAAAACTAAAAATAATATGCTTTATCAGGCCAAGTTATTATTAATTTTGCATGTCGAAGCAACTTG
The DNA here is from genome assembly GCA_944452665.1 of Stenoptilia bipunctidactyla. NCBI lineage: Eukaryota > Metazoa > Arthropoda > Insecta > Lepidoptera > Pterophoridae > Stenoptilia > Stenoptilia bipunctidactyla. The sequence continues at coordinate 1,825,939 of OX101744.1, read as the reverse complement.
AAATCAATAAAAACACATGTATTTTTTTCTACCTTTTACGGTGTATAGATTTTCGCAGATGATATCACGGTCAATTATTAACTAATGTATGTTTATCTCTAAAGATCCCCAACTTAGTGTATCACAGAGTGGAACTGTGTGACAATATAGGGTTGTCTAGGAAATCATTAAAAGCGGGTTAAAAAGAAAAGTAAACATTTATAATATTGATAGAAATAGGCATAAAAGGTTTTATAGCGATACAAAAATACTTCGCAATGGGGAATTTTCTGACAGCTCATAAAAATTAATTCAAAAAACCTCTATAGATGGCACTTTTAAAAAGCCGAAGGCGTTAAGTCTGTATACTATAATGTAGGTAAGTGGTATCTACCATCTATGGTTATTTATACGTTCAATTTCTGATACAGACGTGAATAAATTTATTTTACTTTTAAAAACGCAGTGTGGATTAAATTCTTCGCCTTCGCCTTTTGTAAAGCGCCATCTATCGAAGCCTTTTGTACCAATTTTGTACAGTTTCGTTTTTTTAATGAGCTGTCACAAAACCTCTCATTAACATCTTTAAAAAAAATGAAAACTAAAACCCGACTACTAAAAACACGCTCTAAAAAGTAGATACGAAACAAGAAAACAGTCGCTAAATAACGCTGAAATATCTATGTATTTACGTAACATTGAAAGAGAAATGTTGAAAGGGTAGCCGTGATCGTATGAAATTTTTAAACGTTATATTTGAAATATGCCAATATAGTTCTTTTATTTGATACCCCACACGAAACCGTAAAGATTTTTTTTTAATCTTTACTTTAAGTCCCCTAGAGGACGCTGTACTCAATTTACCTTAACTTTATGTAGCCTATAACCAGTGCACAATAAAGAGGCTTTAAGAGAAACGACATTAAAGTTTATTCTTCAACTTATTCTTTCTTTTCTACAATTCTTTTTATACAATATCAAAATAATCTTTCTTAACACGCTTTCTAACCACTTAGAGAAACCACAGACTCCAGTGTGACAGCTCACCATAGATGGCGCGAAACGCGCCAAATTCAAATTTAAAGGAATCTATTTCCTTTACATACAGGGTGCCCAGGAAAGAATGGATAACCTCTGAAAGGCTAATAGTAGAACTAAAGGCAAGCCCAAAAAATTGATTTTTTTTAAATTTTGCTAGTATTAAATAATTATCCCATTTTACACATTAATACCAATAGTTCAATATTTTTCATTACAATAACGACATATTACATCTTTTTAGAAACGTCATCAAACCAGGAATATTTTGAAATGATTGGCCACTGTTGCTTTCATATTATTTTTTTACAGCAGAGCTGTTTAAAGTTTCACATCAAAAATATTTCTTCAGTAATTTTACACAAAACAATGGTTTAACATTATTTTTTGACAAAAATATTCTAGTTAGCTATTTTATTTGATAGTTACTCACTGATGCGGTTAATATTAAATATTTTAAGCACAGAATAATTATAGTATTAACTGATTTGACCTCGTTACGAGTAAAAATATTTTTTTAAAGCGCCATATTTCTAGCAGTGTAAGGGTTATAATTTTTTAAAATTTTTTTTTGGGCTTGCCTTTAGTTCTACTATTAGCCTTTCAGAGGTTATCCTTTATTTCCTGGGCACCCTGTATACAATTCTGTAAATATGCCAATTTTTATTGGAATTTGAAAATATAAAATTTCCTAAAAACCTTCATAATCACTAACTGAGTTTTTCTGAAGCTTTCATATATTTTTTGGCGTAGGTAAAAAACATCATATTATTTAGTATTTTTCTTTATGTATTTTGAATAACTTCCATAGTTTTTATATTAACGTCATTTAAACGGTTTTTATATCATTATTTATTTTATAAGGTTTTGATAACGTCACATTTTTTTTTCTTTTCATATGTAAAATATAGGATCAAAGCTCCGCCTACTTTTCTCTAAAGCCAATGAAACAATATAGATCTCATATGTATAATCATCGGTGTGCTTGCACTTTGTTTTTTTTTTTTTATTATTGACTAAACCCGCGTTTGACCTCAATCTCACCTGATGGTAAGTGACGATGAGGTCGAAGATGAAAGCACACGGGTTTAGGAAGGACGGGGACTTGTTAAGTATTTACTTAGTCGCAGGTAAACCCTTATCGATGCCGGTTAGTTTTTTGTGATCCCTTTTTCTCCGAATATTATTATTATTAAAATACATGATTTGATCTCAAAAGCTTGTTTACCAAATAAGACAAGTTACAAGGCGGAGCTAACCGAACTGCCTAGTTACTAAAGTGCAAGTGAATTTAACCTAACCTAAATGTAGAACACCGGAACATTTTTCGATAAAGAAATGGGCTTAAAAGTTCCGCTTGTAGAACCGCGCGAATCTGCAAATGTAAAATGATGATACATACTAAAAAATCCTTTTAAAAAAATTTTCTGCTATTGCCTAACTTAAAGTCATTATATCGCAATGCGCACTCACCCTTACGACAAGTGATTACAATTTGTCGTGACAGACGGAGTTTATGTCCGTAAAATGCAAATGGAGGTACTAAGACTGAATTCTATAGGTCCCTTAAGTGGTATTGTTTGAGGTTCAAAAGTAAGTAGTAATTAAATGGCAAAAAACATAGAAATGAGCCGTCAAGTAATGATGTTTTATGCTTCATTGTAATATTTATACATTCAAGATGTATGTTAATGTTGGATGTTTGCTATCTACAGGTTTTCTAAGTATTAATTATTGTAAATCATAGTGTAATCAGTTTGTTGACCGATGTGGTGATGGGGTACAACAGTGTCTGCCTGGTCGTGGGTTCGATTCGCGCACATTGCACGTTACTACACACATTGTGTGTATGTTTCTTTGCATTGTTCTGGATATTATATGATGTATGACTAGCTGTTTGGTTTTTATACACATTTTGTACACAAATATTCATACTCATACATCATCATCATCATCATCATCATCACAACTCTTTGTAATGAGCCCACTGCAGGGCATTAGTCTCTCCCCTGGGTGAAGAGGAGGTAATAATCCACCAAGCTGGCCCAGTGCTGGGTGGTGGATGCCAGAATTTTCAGGGCGCCAAGATGGCTTCTGACAAACCCTAACGACTACTGTATACAATTATACAGCACCCGGGACCGACTGCTTAAGTTGCAAGTTAAGTTGACTGCGAAGCACGGAAGTTGTTGTGAGAAATGGATGGTCGGCGGTCACCCATCCAAGTACCGACCCCGTATTTATACTCATATTATCTGCCAATTATGTAAGTAGCCCAAATTAATAAATAAATAATAAATTAATCCCCAGACAATCACACCAACAACATGGCCCCAAAGTAAGCATAGCTTGTGTTATGGAATACCAGGTATCGAACTAGGGGGGTACCTAGAAAATAAATATACACCCAGACGCGGAACATTTTTTTTTTCCGTGCGGGAATCGACACCGCAACAAAAGTGGTCGTCCTTGAGTTTGTATAACCCCAAAATGAAGTAACCACCGCTCCCACCTCGAAGAACTGTATTGAACATAGAAACTTACCATCAAGTGAGATTGAAGTCAATCGCTGGCTTTTTCTAAAATAAAAAGTACGAGATAACGTAATAAAACACTAAATAACAGAAAAAAAAACTAAATAAATAAATGATTTTTGCACAATTATTCACGCAAAGCCCTTCAACAATAAATTAATATTATAAATGTGAAAGTATGGATGGATGTTTGTTCCTCAATCACGAGAGAACGGCTCAACTGATTTGGACAAAATTTGGCAAATTGATAGTGTACACTTTGGAATAGCACATATATGTATAGGTATAGGCCATAATCCACCAAGCTGACCCGGTGCTGGGTGGTGGATGTCAGAATTTTCAGGGCACCAAAGTGGCTTCTGACAAGCCCTAACGACAACTGTAGACAAGTATACAGCACCCGGGACCGACTGCGTAACGTGCCCTCCGAAGCACGGAAGTCGTCGTGAGAAATGAATGGTCGGCAGTCACCCATCCAAGCACCGACCGCACCAAACGTTGCTTAATCTGAGATATCGTATGATACACACAGTAACCACGGTGCCACGACAACTTCCAATTTCTTTGTTTCTTTGCAATCAATTAACTAAAAAGCACTAGACTAATGCGACTGTGACACATGCTCGTTTCAAGCACGAAAGCATGCTTAAATTGAAAACTTGCTTGAATTGAGCATGTGTGTCGGAATTTTGCTTAAAATTAGCATGCTCAGTTCGAGCTCCCAGTGGCGCGGGTTCAACGGGGTGTGCTTTAAGCGCGTCTAAACAGGTTTGCTTATTGAGCATGCTAGTATCGATAAGTTCTTAATACTTAAATACATCAGCATACTTAAAACTAGCTTAAGCTAACAGATGTAAGATGCTCCTATGCATGCACGTATTGAGCATACTAAATAGCAAGCTTTTAAGCATGCTTTTTTTGAGCACTTATAATAGTAACTTGATTTCTAAAATTCACGAATCACTAGTACGCTGCATTGTACAGGAGTCACTAAATATTTTATTCAGAAATTCCCATGTGACCAAGAGGTACTCGGGTAAAACATAATTATGACTCCATTATACAACTCTGCCTATTAGAGAGATTACTTTAATGCGTAAATCACAAAGCGTAGCTTTTTAGTCACTGCTTTCTGTTATTTAGTTGCTATATTTCACAATGTTCTTCTGTTTAGTGATGATGATATAGAAGAGGACATATTATAAATACATACACACATACATAACTTCACGCCTGTATCCCTTATGGGGTAGGCAGAACACCAGAGGCTATAAAACCATCTCATGTCACGTTTGATAAATTTGGAGGTATTATTATGTTAGAGAGAGACTATTGCAATGTCACTATCGCCCGAAAAAACGTGAATAAAACTTCCGTCCCTTAACTGACTTTTACAGTATGCCCGGGAAGAGAAGCAGCTGGCACATTCTATGTTTCTTTCGCTCCTAGTCCAGCATGGAACATAATATCAAATAACATCATAATACGTTTTGCCTTCAGTATTCTATCGCATACCGGGACACATTGTATAACCAAAAATACATCGGTTTAATCTTACTTATTTAACCACATTTAACACCCGTATATTTCAAATTCTAACACAACATACTCAATTCAAAATAAATCTATAACCTCGTACGTACGGCAGAACAGAATCATTATTTTCTCGCCATTTCGCCGGATATTAGATCACGCTTCCTGTGAGTCGGTGTTTGAATTTAGAACAATGGCCGCTGGCGCCCTCTACATGTGTCAACATGAACTTTACAGGGAAATTTTAACAAAGTTTTGTATTGTTTGTACAAGAGGCATTTCGGTAAATAAATGCGTGTAAAGTAGAACGATGCTCTTTTATGAAAATCACTGGAAAGATGATAGGTCTGATTAGAGCTATTAAGAAACCTATGAAATTTAAAATAGTCGAATCCGAGTGGCTCTCTGCAAACTTAAACTAGGTAAAGGACAGGGTTCAGAGAAACCTTATACAAGTAGAATTTCCCTGTATAGAAAATTGGAGTAAGAGCATGATAGTATTTGAAGACTATAGTCACGTTTGATATACGAGTGGCTCAAAGATGGACACCGAAGTAGGCTACGGAACTTATGAGGTCCTACCAAAGTAGGAAGTTAGCTCCAACATAGCTCATTATACCTCGAAGTTCCAGGCTGAAGTGTTTTTTTGTTTTAGACATTCCCACACTGACCGATCTTCATGGTCCACCATGTATACTGAACAGATAAGCTGAACTCGCATTTGTGCGGAGTTGTGAGTGGCCTAAGAAGAAAAATAAGTCCATGACTAAAATTTTTTTATAAAGTTAAATAATTTATTAAAAGAAACAAAATTATGTATAAGTAAAAACTATTTAAACATATAAACATTAAAACCTCATGAATGAGATGATTTTTTCAAATATAGTAGTATATAACAACATTTATTTTGACAAGCATTTCACGACAACGACACCTTCACGGACGACAGAAAAACACCTGCCCGCTTGCTAATCGAGTTCGCATCCTACTCATTGAGTTCAATTTTCTTTCGTTCATTTCCAATTTTATTAAGAAAACCAAGCATTAAAATGATAATAAAAATCCGTGCACACAATACTTCTGCTAATTTTATTCTAAGTGTTAGATTGCTGTTTCTTTCCTACGTCCTACGTCGAAAGAAATGTCTACGTCGAACGTCCCTACGTTGTATCAGTGTCCTCTGACTCTGAATACGTATCATAGTATGAACTACTTGTAGATGTCACATCGCTTTCAATCTTCACGCCCTTCATTTCATTATATCTTTTTTTATGAGCGTCTGATCTGGTACATCTTCGCTCACATGTTTCAATATCGGAGGTACTGATATCTACGTTGTCACATTTACATCTTGTGAAACGGCTATCTCTGCTTCCAAATGTTTCCGTACTGGTGATACCAACAATAATTGTCTCAGGTTTCTGAAATTTCTCAGGTTTTTTATCAGCTTTCTTATGTTTCTGAACTTTCTCAGTTTTCTGAACTTCTTTAGGTTTCTGAACTTTCTCAGGTTTTTGAACTTTCTCAGTTATCTGAACTTTTTTAGGTTTCTCCTCACTTGGTATTTCCTTCTTATTTTTAGGTGTGATGGATTGCTTGGCAATTCCTTGGCCAATTGATTTTCTTTTTGCATCACTCTGTTTACTTTGCGTAGGATAATGCGATAGAATAGGTACCTTAATGTAGGCACTGGATACCTGACTCAAATACTTTCGGCCAATCAAAAATCTCGAAGGCTCTTTTAATTTTGTTGCTGGTTTAAAATATTTAGATATTGTTTCTCTATTAAAATCCTCTAATCCACTTACCGAAACAACTTCAGAAGTTTTACCTATGGTAGACCTTGACTGAAAAGTAGTAGCACAAGTGGGACAGCAGACTTTTACGCGTTTACAACCTTTTGTACTGATACCAGTAATGTTTTCAGCAAGCATCCATAAAATATCATATTTGTAATATAATGACTCTTCTGGATCTTCTGGACAATAAATGCGCGCAAATTGTCTCAACACAACAAGAAAATAGATCCATGCTGCAAAAAATGACAAAAAATTAGTTTTAAAAATATGTGAGTAATATTTGTTTAGGTAATAATATTTCATGTTACTGCTAAATGCATACACGGGGAAAGAATGTCCAGTGAGATAATACTTAAACTCAAAACACAGAAAGTTGGGTTGTGCTTATACAATTTTCGTCATGATCCCTCATCGACCACTCAACCTCTCGCGTTTCAGCAGGGTATTGCATCCTGATATAACCTATGCATAGATGAATAGGACATCGTTTAAGTAATGCAACTGGCTATATCTCGTGCTAGGTGTGAATAATTAGGTTGTATTGTCTATCTAACCACTATTTTATGTCTAACTGCACATAATATTCTCTATACTCATTTGCTAACCTACTCAAAACGAACAGGCGTTATGTTGATCCGTGTCTTAAAATGCGTAGCAGGTAAGATGAAAAAATACTAAGAAGGATCCAAAGTAGTCATTGACATAAACACAGCCAAAACACTAAAGCTGTGCAAGCTATCCACCACTGTCAAATATACCGGAGCACACTCACACAAAGCCAATAACTTTGTTACGTTCCAATGGCCCTGGGACCATATTAACCAAACGACCGTAAGCCCTGTAGCAATTGAACTATCCAAAAATGTAAAAAATACTAAGAAAATAGAAGAAAATAATGGATTTTTTCCACTTTTTGCTACGAGGGACGATACATATTCCACAAATCCAGTCATTAGTTAACAAGCTGAACCACATGCCAAATCGCAGTCTTTATAAAAGGTTTACTAGAAACTCAAAGAACGATATCAAAATTTTCGGTACCCATTTATTATTGTCTTTTACTTACAAATAATATGAACAGTTATTTTATAATCCACTGATTTACAAACAGGTCAGTTGCGAATCTGGTGAATTTAGATCCTGGTAAACTGTTCATAAAGTTAAATAAAACACTTTTTAATCCTGATTTATCGCGTATATTTACATTTTAAATTTTAACTCGACGTTTCGGCGTCTTTGCAGACGCTCGTGACCACGTGTTTTATTTAATAGTATGTATCGCGAAAACTTAAGACAATATTATGTTCATAAAGTTCTTGCAGTACAAAAAGTCCTAAGTAGTACGAGGGCACCAAGCCTTTGCTTAGGACGCTAACAAATGGAACGCTTCAACGATACAATATTATTTTTATATTTTCATGGTAGATGTTCCAAGAACTCTCACCATCATGGACTGAGAGCCCGTACGCGGCAGACTTATGTCATAGTAGCTAGCTCCATATTAATCCCAGGTATACTGATTCACCTGCCAATGGTGAAATGGGGGTTCACTATTCCCATCGAGGGTTCCTTTGCGCGTGACAAGAAGTCGAAAGTCTTAAATATTGTCTTTAAAAACGTCATCGCAGCTAGTCTGCCATTTTGATATCTTAAAGTACATATTTTTTGTGTAGTAATATTGAATGGGCATACACTTACTCCGATTCCTTCTCTCTATCTTATATAAACTACTCAAAACAAAATAGCGCCCACCTCGTTTTTTTTCACAAAAAATTATTGTATTTTATTTCAACCTTTTTGAAAGATTATAATATTTGCTAGCATCAAGTGTAATTTTTGTTAAGAAGTAGTGCAAAATAATCCATGAAATCCTTTAGTTTAGCCGAGAAACTGGGAAAAATTTCACTACTTTTTTTAAGTTTATGTGCGCCACCTAGAAAACCAGCCCCTTAACTTATCGTTCTTTTTATTTGATTTGTTCGCCAAGAGAACTATGCTAACAAATAAACATCATATATTGTCATTTGATGTGATTCGATCAAAATTACAGAAAAAAATTACTGTTACCTACGTTGTACAAATCAGGCAACAAAAGTACTTCTTATAGTTCTTCTTTTATATAATACTAGCTGTGACCCGCGACTTCGTCCGCGTGGATACCGTTTATTAGAGTTGGATAAATACTATTAATATATCCTCCTTGAAGTTAAAACTTACCTTATTCTAAATTTCGTCAAAATCTACTCAGTAGTTTAGATAAACATACTGAGTCGATAGATAAACAGACAGAATTACTTCAAAAACTGTTACAACAAAGCAGTGATCCGCAATTTCACCTAGGTTTTGTGAAAAAGTATAGGTAGGTAGGTATATTACATAGATGATGCCCGCGACTTCGTCTGTATTGAATTAGTATTTCGAGTAGGTTATTTTGTTCTCCAAGGTCCTAATCTTTAATAACAAAAATAAAAATGAAGAATCTTCACCCATATAATATGTATAACTCCTAACCACAAACATAGGTAGGTAACTATCTATTAGGTACATTACAAAGGCACATAGCGTTATAAACAAAGTGCCTTAAATTTTAATATTGTCTTAAGTTTTCGCGATAAATATTATGTATGACTATTAACTAAAACACTTTTTAACCAATTTTATCGCGTATATTTACATTTTAAATTTTAACAGTCGCTCGTGACCACGGGGTCTGCAAAGACACCGAAACGTCGAGTTAAAATGTAAAATATAAATTATACGCCATTAATCCGGTTAAAAAGTGTTTTATTTAATGCTTTCAATTTTACTTAATTCATGCAATATCTTCATTAATTATACTTAGCTTATTGTTATTCTAGGTAAAGCTAAGTAGTTTTTGCGTGAAAGAATAGCAAAAATCCATCCATCCAGCCATTATCAGTGTACATACAATTCTACCTATAGTTATGTATGGCTGCTTTTCACTGCCAAATGGCTAAGCCAATATTAATGTAATTTGGTATAGTAGTTAACACATACGTTACTTTTTATTCCGAAGAAATCTACGGTTTCTGACTTCCAAGAGGCAGAAACGATCATGAAATAAACAAAGCCTTGATTTCCATTTTATCTCTGTATGTACAGAAGGCAGTACATCAAGAGTTACAAATCTGTCAAAATTTTTTACTTGAATTTGAACTCTATGCCCTCGAACGCTTGTTCCTTCTGTACCTACCTATATTAAATCGCGCAAAAGCTTGCGCTCGCCTATACTATACTATACTATAACCTGCCCAGGAGTATGAAGAATAATTTTACCAAGTTTCGTTAAAATCCGTCGAGTAGTTTTTGTTTCTATAAGGAACATACAGACAGACAGACAAAAATTTTACTGATTGCATTTTTGTCATCAGTATCGATCACTAATCACCCCCTGATAGTTATTTTGAAAAAATATTTCATGTACAGAATTGACCTCTCTACAGATTTATTATTAGTATAGATATAGATTATATCACAATTTGAGCGACATAATTGCTTAGTCTTATACAGCAGCACGGGGCAAGTTTAATTTATCTAGCATGCGTGACAAACACATCTTGACAATTGTTTAAGACTTCTTTCAAGTTCTATCTCTTATTTAATACCATGGCGGCATCGTTTTGTTTATTTTTGTCACAATTTGACACATCGCCAAACATTTTTTATCACTGCGGTTCGGAGGTTGTGAGATAATTTTTTCATAATAATAATTATGAAGTCGTCGTGGCGCCATGGTTATTGTGTGTATTATATGATATCACATGTTAAGCAACGTTCGGCGCGGTCGGTACTTAGATGTGTGACCGCCGATCATTCATTTCTCTCGACGACTTCCGTGCTTCGGAGGGCACGTTAAGCAGTCGGTCCCGGGTGTATGTATACAGTAGTCGTTAGGGTTTGTCAGTAGCCATTTCGGCGCCCTGAAAATTCTGGCTTCCACCACCCAGCACTGAGTCAGCTTGGTGGATTATGGATTTATAACCTCCTCGTCACCCAGGAGAGAGACTCATGCCCTGCAGTGGGCTTATTACAAAGAGTTGTGATGATGATGATAATGAATAATAATTATGTCTATCAATTATTATAATCAGATTATTTTAAGACTTCAACGGTAAAGGTACTTACTGCTTTTTGGCACTTGACATGGTCACAAAACTTAAAAATAATATTAAAACTAAAAATTCGCTAACTAAAAAATTACATTTGGAGGTTTAAAGTTGTTAAACTCGTTCTTTGTATAAACGTCAAGACAAAGATATGTCGCGGCAAGCATTTTTGTCACGTCGTGTGCCCGTGCTGTCATATAAGACAAATTACCGGACTGTGACAAGATTATGTCTTGTCGTGTGACTTATCTCTTATGAAACCCGTGCTACGCCTGCTGGTGTACGCTACCGTCACGGATACCAACTCAGTTTATAGTTTTTCACATTGAAATAAGGTTAGTTTCGGTACAGAAAGCTGGAGTCTAAGCTATGAAGGGGAAGGTCGCAAATTTACACATAAGTAGTAACAGTTTTAAATTTAGAACTTTTAATTAACGAGAAGGCTATTTTTAGTTTAACGACAGGTCTGTGTAGATTTCTAGGCCACACCCATAGACAGTATAGATATCATAATTTTAAGTCGTCAAGGAACAGTTCTTTTACTGGGCAATGAGTGTTAGTTAATTGATGTTAAGAAAGAAATCAACAAAATCCATGGAAATCTGTAACTCCAGGGAAGCAGTTATGCCAGTATGTTATTTTAGATCAGAGCTTTAGATGATATCTTAGACACGGTTCCAGTAACTCATTGTCCATCCTATCCTTCTACCAGGGGCGATTGGCGGAAGAAATATACAATACTACTACTTTTTATCATTCATAAAAAAGTAGTAATGTATAATTATAATGACGTCTTGACGCCAAATATCATGGTATTCCAGAGTTCGATTTCCTAAAGAATGCATCTCAGGTGCATTTAAACGTGCAGGGAATAGATATACCACGTAGAATTCCTTGCCACTTCTTCTCAACAGATGAACTTTCCGAAGTGTTAGTAGATTCAGTTCAATTTGTAAATAATTTGACTTATTTCAAGAGTATTTTATGTAGCTACGATATGAAGAATTGTTTAAAAAAAGAAAAAAGGTCTTTTTTCACTTTAGGTAAAAATATACACTTAGTCATGTCAAACTAAGTGTATTTTTGGTTGGTAAGGGCTAGGGCGGCGCGGGAACGAGCGACAACGTGAAGAAACGTTAAGACTGCAAACTGAACGGCACCTACAGCGAGAGCGACAGCAGTGCGGGCAGCGACGCGGGGAATCTGGGCCATTCTCGACGCCAGCGGGCGCTCGAGCGATTTGTCGCAGTTACATACAAACTCAATACTTTCTATCGTGTCGCGAAAGTCACCGCCGTCCAGCTTGCAGCCTAAGAATCATGGAGTAGGACTTCAGTCCAGCAGCAGTGTGCGTCTTTTGGGTCACAATGGTAATAACCGTATAACTATATCTTCGAGTTTGACCTCACAGAGGGACCATATTACCAGGTGTTTTTCTTAGAGATTCGTCTAAATTTTTCGAAATTTCTATAATACTGTTTGTTTACAGATCTTTTTAAAAAAGAACAATATTTTTTCCACAAGTAACATTTTGTTCCGGACTATGCCCTATCTATCAACTCATCAAACTATTGCAGGGTGAAAGAGTAACAAACTTTCATCCCCCTTTCACACACTTTCATGTCTATAATATAAGTAGATAAAAAAATACACTTTTTAATGCAGCCGATGCATTAATAAAGGTTTATCAGAAGTTGACTGGGATTCCAATTTGATTGACGAAGTTGTATAGTCATTTTATGACACTGTCCGAGAAATTATTCAAAAATACATCCAGTATGGTATTCTCTTTCACTTGTAAAGATTATAAAAGAAAAATTAAAAATACATAAAAATATAAAAAGATATCAACGCAAGTATGATTATGACATCTTTTGCTTATTGTGTGAAAGACAAAAAAAGTTGAAAAAGAGTGTTATAACTCTTGTTACAAAAGCAGAAATTGTACGTTTTTGGTTGATTGTAAAGTTTCTAATGGTGATGATAAAAGCAATTTGTTCAATCAATATTTTATTTCAGTATTTGACAAACGCGTTGCCCAAAGCGTAACGACTTTTTTTGATTGCAGCTCGTCACTTATATCAAATATAATCATCATCACAACTCTTTGTAATGAGCCCAAGCTGGCCCAGTGCTGGGTGGTGGATGCCAAAATTTTCAGGGCGCCAAAATGGCTTCTGACAAATTCTAACGACTACTGTATACAAGTATGCAGCACCCGGGACCGACTGCTTAACGTGCCCTCCGAAGCACGGAAGTCATCGTGACAAATGAATGGTCGGCACGGCGGTCACCCATCCAAGTATCGACCGCGCCGAATGTTGCTTTACATGTGATATCGTATGATACACGCATTAACCATGGCGCCACGACGACTTATCTTCAAATGTACATATTACTAAATTTCAAATTGAAAAGCATCTTAACAATTTCGACATAAAAATGGTTATGGTCTCGACGGAATACCACCTATTTGTTACAGAAATGCTATAAGACTATCCTCTTTATATTTTATTTAATTACAGCAATCTGGTCATATGCCAAGGTTTTGGAAAAAACATTTGTGGGACCAGTATTTAAATCGGGAAATAGCAGTGACATAGAAAATTATCACCCGGTTCCAAAGTTATCAAAGATTTCAAAACTATTCGAAAAAATTGTTTAGGACATATAATTAACTAATTTCAGAACAACATGATTTCGTTAATGAAATGAGAAACTTTTACTCGTAAAAGAAAAATTATTGAATAGGGTTATGACATTGATGGATGTGCTGTATCTCAAACGTCCGAGGTGAGAGACTTGTGTTAGACAAGAAACTTTAATTCAAAAGTCATATCCAATTAACGAAGAAAGCCTTTAAAATTTTAGGTTGAGTGTTGCAGATATGTAAGGAATTCAAATATCTCTCTCTTTTTAGCTCCTTTGTTAAACCAATCTTAGAATACGCAAGCACGGTTTAAAGACCGCAGTATGATGTTCATATAAATCAAATACAAAATATAAAAACCAAATTTCTCAAATGTATGAATTACAGATTTCCCACCATTCATAATTTAAATAGCCGTTACAAAGTAGGGGATTAGAAAAGCATAAAATGTTTTTGTTTTAGTTACTGAAAAATAGAATTCAATATAATTATTGTTTAAGTTTTTTAAATTTAGACTGTCGAAAACTTTACTCTAGGAGTAATTCAATATTTTATGTACCTTTCAAGAATAACTATTCCTGCAAGAGGGACATTGTTTCACGTAACTTTTCCATTCCTATTATTGGAAGTCCGAAAATCTTTTACATACATTAAATAAAAAGCAAACATTTTGTGGTTCAAATAATTGGACAGTTAAGTATTGCACTTGATCTTTACTAAAATAAAAGTAATTAAAACATGACATTATGCTGAAACATCTGTAGGCGATGGCTCAAACATTCTAGACTCAGCCCTTTGATTTTGATTTCTTAATCATAAGTATTTAACAGATAATATAAGTATTTTTATCCATATTTTTTAAAAAGCACAATGTCTTTATTCATACCTTTGCTTTATACAAATAATAAGCTTCTTACATGGATCAATTTTAAGAAAAGACCGAATTTCACAAACCCGATCACCACAACTCCGATAATCACTCAGTACTTCAATTCAATGGCTGTTTGAATTGAACTAAAATTCAGGGCTCCGCCTGTGTGGCAATTTACAAATGTATATAAACCGTAATCAGCTAGTGATTCAGCCGTTAAAGTTTAGGATATGATTTTGTAGAATATGTTTGATATTTGTTTATTTTTGAACTGAAATCTTTTGTTCAGAATTAATGACAGAATTGATGCAATGGTTTATAGACCATGTTATATTTAAACGAACTCAATAATCTCTAAATAACCTTAAATAATGTTTAAGCAATGCTATCGCACGCGTATGTACTTGTTTCGTGACATAAGCTGTGATTCGCAATTCCAGGATGTATGTAGGTATCTCAGTTGTGGCATGAAGAAGGAGCATAAATCATAAATTCTTTGAATTTCAATAACTTATTTTTTTAATTTCATTAAATTTAATGATTTATTGAAATTAATAAATACAAATATATAAAAATTACAAATACTAATAAAGCCCGCATGAGATGAAACTTTGTGAGCTGTATACTATTGAATCACACTAATATCGACAATCGTCAGACATGTCACGACAACAACACCTTCATGGACGACAGCAACACACATTCACCTGCCCGCTTACTCAGGTATTCAATTTCACATCCTGCTCATGGAGCTCAATTTTCTTTAGTTCATTTCCAATTGTTTGGAGAAAACCAGGAAACAAAATGTAAATAAAAATTCGTGCACACAATACTTCTTCTAAATTTATTATAAGTTTTGGGATTCTTGTTTCTTTTTAATGGTCTTGTTGAACGGCTATGTTGTGTCGGTTTTCCCTGACTCTGAATTTGTATCACAATATGAACTACTTGTAGATGTCACATCACTTTCAATCTCTACGCACTCCATTTCATTGTATTTTTTTTCGCGAGGAACTAATCTGGTACATCTTTGCTCACATGTTTCAATATCGGAGGTGCTGACATCTACGTTGTCACATTTATATCTTTTGACTCTGCTTCCAGATTTTTTCTTACTTGAGGCACCAAGAATAATTTGAACACAAGACTTACTTGAGCTAGAAAATTCTGGTTCAGCAATATTCTCTAGACACTCATCCTCAGAACTATCGGAAGAATCTTTGTCACATGATAATACTGAGCTATTTTCGTCTGATGGTTCAGCGATATTCTCTATACACTCATCCTCGGAACTATCGGAAGAATCGTCGTCACATAATATTATATCAATACACGATTTCATGCCTACGAGTAGGTCCAAACATTTAATAGGTTTTGCCTCTACCTCACATTTCTTGAGTTTTTTAGGTTTTGGAACTTTCTTAGGTTTTGGAACTTTCTCAGGTTTCTGAACTTTCTCAGGTTTTGGAACTTTCTCAGGTTTCCGAACTTTCTCAGGTTTTGGAACTTTCTTCGGTTTCTTAATTTTCTCAGGTTTTGGAACTTTTTTAGGTTTTGGAACCTTTTTAGGTTTTGGAACTTTTTTAGGTTTTGGAACCTTTTTAGGTTTTGGAACTTTTTTAGGTTTTGGAACTTTTTTAGGTTTTGGAACTTTTTTAGGTTTTGGAACTTTTTTAGGTTTCTGAACTTTCTTAGGTTTCTCCTTACTAGGTCGTTCCTTCTTAGTTTTGGGTGTGAAAAAACAACCAAATTGTTTGGCAATTTCTTCGCCAATTGATTTGCTTTTACCATGACTCTCTGTGCTTTCCGTAGAATAAGGCAATAGAACAGGTACCTTAATGTAGACACTGGATTCCTGATTTAAATGATTTGGGCCAATTAAACATCCTAAATTCTCTGATTTCTTAGATGTTGTTTGTTTACTAAAGTTCTCTAATCTATTTATAGAAACAACTTCAGAACTTCGACCTGTTGTAGAACTTGACTGAAAAGTAGTATTACAAGTGGGACAGCACACTTTCACGCGATCCAAACGTCTTCTAGTGAAATCGATAAGTTTTTCAGTAACCCACCATAAAATATTCCATTGATAATACCCTGACGTTTCTGGAACTCGTGGATAATAATAACACGCAAATCTTTTCAACACAAGAAGAAAATAGATCCACGCTGCAAAAAAAAAAACGAATTCAGTGTTACAAATTTAAAAAAGGAAGTATATTATTTCATATGACTGCTAATTACATACATATACAGGGAAGAATATCCAGTGAGATAATACTTAAACTCAAAACATAGCAAGTGATGTTGTGCTTATACGATTTTCGTCATATTCCGTAATTGACCCCTCAACCTCTCGCGTTTCAGCAAGTTATTCGAACACTATGCCACAAAGGCCACTATATCCTGATTTTACCCGTGCAAAGTAAGTGAGAATTCGTTAAAGTATTGCAACAGGCTATATCTCGTAGTAGGTATGAATAATTGGCTATCTAACCACGATTTTATGTTAAATTGCAGTAATTCAGCTTTTTTCTAGTATTGATATTTAAAAATGAAATAATATCTCTTTGTTGCAATTATTTTGTAATAATAAGCGAATGATGAGCTAATAATGAATGAATGCCTAGCCATTATACATTTTCGATTTATTGTGTATATTCTATACAAGGAACAGATGTTATGTTGATCCGCATCTTAAAGTGAATAACAGGTAAGTTCAAGTTCAAAAGCAGATATTGACATTAACACAGCCAAAACGCTGAAACTGTGCAAGCTATTCACCGTTCCCAAATATACCGCAGTAAACACAATGCCAAAAACTTCGTTACGTTCAAGTCGGGAACGTATTAACCAAACGACCGAAACTGACGAGGCAAAGAAAGTAATAAATAATAATAATAAATATTTCTGACACTCACACAAAATTATCTAGCCCAAATTAAGTTTCTTAAAGAACTTGTGTTATGAATACTAGATAACTGATATACTTAAGAAATATATAAATATACATATTGAATAAATACATAATTTTTTTAATTACAAACAAACTTAAATAAACATATATCCATGACTTGACGACTAACATTTGTGTTCATCACACTGATATCCGCCGCCGCCGGGATTCGAACTCAGGACCTCTGGCATAGAAGGCAATGTATGTTACCGCTACACCAGCCGGTCGTCTTTCCAAAGTATCCAAAAGGGTGGAATAATCTAGAATAGTAAAAAGGGTTTGACCATGCACTTCGTTTAAAAATATCGAAGTAAAAAGCTAATCCATTTGACAAAATTTTCTGAGATAGATTAGGTATTGTAATGCATTCGCGGTCGCAAACGCTAAGCACTCGTCAAGGAGCAGTTGGCGAGTGTGTACGTATCAGCGTAACGCATATTCTAGACTCGGCAGTATGCTATGTTATGTAAATGCTATGTTTTATTTAGTAAGTCCTAACATTACAAGTAGCGACGAAGATAAAAAGGTAAAAATCGAGGAAAGAAAAAAAATTAAGTAAAAATATGTAAAAAAAAATGAAGGAGGGAAAAGTGCATGTAATCAATGGAGACTGTCGTTGTTTGTTTGCTCACCAGTTGGCGCTACTGTTGACTAAGGTTCAGAGTGAGTAGCTGTTAAAAGCGACTTGATAAGATCGACACCCAAACAAAGTTTTGAATCTAGAACCTCATAAATTGATTGTAAATAATTAAATAATATCTCGTTTTTAACTATAAATAAATATCAACATATCGAGAAACAATGACACATTGTTTCACTATCTGAATTCCGTTTTTAGAATCCATACTTAAAAAAACACGAATTAATCACTTTTCAACAAGCGATTAAAGAAATTATAATTTATTTCACGAATTTATGCTCCTAAAACCAGTGCAAATTGAAATTTTTAGACTTGACGCGACACTGGCCTCTTGTGGGAGATTCACATCCGGTAGCACCCATTGTTTGTTTGTTACTCATACATAAGTCAATTTGTACATTGCACAATCCTTCATTTTTAATAAAAATAAATTCACCCTGTAAAAAGAAGATTCTGTAGAAGAACAAAACCACTATAATAAAAATAATTAAATGGGCATGCATCGGTTAAAAAGAATTGTATTTCATAGTATGAATCGCGAAAACTTAAGACAATATTAAGTTCTCCCACTGTTGGCAAATTCATCGCCAAATGTCCGAGCAGTATTAACTCATTAAACTAAATTCACCTTTAAAAGAGCATTTAAAAACATAATACTACAAACAAACAAACTATCCCAAAATTGGCAAGTGGCTGTATGGCTTGGAAATCTGGTAATTGGACCTTGATTGAAAAAACAGGCCTAAACGAAACTTAACTTGTAAATCGATTTTGAATTAATATAATTTACATAAAGGTATGATAAATCGTTAAAGGTTTTAGTGGACGAGATGTACTACAAGCTATTTTTACCCACGACGGAACGGAGACGGTATATGCGTTTGGGGTGAGAGGGTGTTTGTGCAAACCAATGTTACCATTTATCTCCAGAACCACTAGTCCGATTTTAATGCGGTTTTCAGTAATCGCTTTGGATTTGATTGGTGCATGTTCTTAGATAGGTGTAGCGGTAACAACTCACCAGGGGGCGCTGCAGTAAACATTAGTTTGTAAAATCCAATGTTACCGTTTATCTGCAAAACCATTGGTCCGATTTAAATGCTGTTTTCAATGATCGCTTTGGATTTGATTAGCGCATGTTCTGAGATAGATGTTACGGTAACAACTCACCAGGGGGCGCTGCAGTAAATATTTGTTTGCAAACTATTGGTCCGATTTGAATGCCGTTTTCAATTATCGCTTTGGATTTGATTGGTTTAATGTTCTTAAATAGGTTTAACGGTAACAACTCATCAGGGGGCGCTGCAGTAAACATTTGTTTGTAACAAAAACCATTAATTCTGAAAACCGCATTAAAATCGGACCAGTGATTTTGAAGAATGGTAACATTGGTTTGCACAAACCATTCTACGTAATATGATATCGAGTTACGTTACAACAAAGCCCCAGCAAAGTTAAGCCACCAGCAAAGTTGAGTTGTAAATACTTATTATAATACTTCACTATGTATTTAAATAAACTACATGGGTTTTCCAGCAGCGGTGGGTACATTAGAGGGCTGATGAGGAACGAGGTGTTGTGTAATGTAATGCATGGTACCTATATTATGCTCTTTAAAAAGTTTGAAATAAAAAACAAAATAAAAAAAATTGTGAATTTTTTTGTGATTTTATTCTTTTTCAATTACTTTTTAACCGTCGCGTCGTGGGTTTTTCAAAATTTTTATTTTGTTTTTTTGTATAATATAAGTTAGCTTGAATCCAAGTTTTGACTAAGAAATTAATTTATACTGTAGTAAAGTAAAATTGTGTTAGTACGGTGCATTGCATCGCAAATGTTTTTATCATTGGCTCTGGCTTAAAATCAATAATGTAGTACTTTACAAATTTTGACAAAATGATTTTTCGTTTTAAATTTTTATTTTGCATTACATGCTTATTTGTAAAGTTGAATTGATTTTAAAAAACTTTACCGAAGTTTTAAGATTACATATTTTTATTTATGCACAAGGATAACTTGTTAAATAATTGATAAATAAATATCAAATAAGTCCTTCTGTACAGATCCTTTCTGTACAGTGATACGCAATAAAGAAATTTGAATTTGAAGTAACATTATTATGAAATGATAATAATGATAATAAATATTGCACATCATTATAACATCACAAAATATTAACAAATAAAAGGAAAAACGTGTAGTTTGAATAAAATAATTTATGTACGTAATACTTTGAATAAAATACCTCTATGGTAATATATTTAATAGAAATATTACTAAGTACAAAGGTTAAATACCATTAAATGGCAAATATTAGGTATGTATTTGGTACAAGGTACCATTAAATTGCAAAACCTAGGTTCAAAGGAACCTCCATTAAATTGGAAATACTCGGTACAAAGATACCTTCATAAAATTGATAAAACTTGGTATGAAGGAAACTCCATTTAATTGGGAACTTGGCACAGAAGTACCTCCATTAAATTGAAAATAATGTATTGGTGCATAATAATAAGTTGAAAGATAAATATTTTTAAGGAGGTTAGTAAAAATACATAAAACAACAAAACCAGAAGCTGTGTTGCAATACGAAATAATGGTCAAATACTATTGCGAATATAAAGCCAAATATGAAATGAAAAATATTATTATAATTATACAAAAATAAAAAAAATATCAGAAACATGCAAAAAAACATAAACTTAGAACTACAAACTATTGTGAAATTTGGGCCTGAAGTGAGAACTTGTTAAATTTAAATTTAAAAGATATTACTTAAAAAAAAGACAATTCTGAATATAAAAATGAAGATACAATAATAGTTAGAAGAAAAATGCAAAGAATATGCAGACAAGGGAAGAAGGGACCTGCAATAATCTATACATATAATAAAATGGTAGGAAAGTCAAAACTGTACATTGAATATTTTTTTAAAAGAATACTTGGGGTATGATCTACAATCGAAACAGAAACAAAAAATATAGTTTTTAGAATTTTTGTCTGTTTGTCTGTTTGTCTGTTTGTCTTTCCGGGATAAACTCAAAAAGTACTGAATGGATTTACTTCAAATTTGGCATGAAGATAGTTAAGAAGTCGGGTCAACATATAGGCTACATATTATCACGCTAGCAGTGTTATAATCGTAGGTGCGTTTGGTGCTGCATAGCGTTCACGCAGACGACGTCGCGGGCAGCAGCTAGTAATAATAATAAAATCATTTATTTCAGGCAATTTTCAGGTATTTCAGGTACTATTCTTACAGGATGTTAAATACTAAATCTAAGGCTCATAGAAAATATATACCTTAACCTTTATAAACAAATAATATCTTAAGATTGCAATGGAACATTACATACAAAGAAAACGTATTGTGAAAGCTGGGACTGGAGTAAGACCTTGTTAGATCTAAATGTTAAAGATATGAGAAAATAAGCGATTCTTAAATAAGAGGAAGAGATATATACAGCAGAAATAAAAACGAAAAGATTATGAAGACATGAGAAGAAGGCATCCCCAATCAGAATCCCACCATGTGCACTGTTAGGGATGTAGACGGTGGTGGTATTATTGTCCGGACGAAACTAAAAAATAATATCGGCTAAATGCTGTTTATTTAAGGAAAGTGAACGATTAGTGGTTTATGGTTATTAAGAATACGAGTAAAATATTCCGGAGAAAATGACGATCCAGCATATCTGTTGATAAATATTGTATGGAAGATAAAGCCCCTTGGCTGTTAACTGTTGTAATATATTTTATAAAGATGATTGCTGTTGAGTTTCTTTCCACTCTTCTCAACAGATCGACTTTCCGAAGTGGTGCTGGATTCAGTTTAATAGTAAAATCTCAATTATATTTGTTTTACAACAAAACTGTAATAGTTATGTAACAAGTGAGCGAAGTTGCTAATTACAGTCGAGGCTGTGATTTGAGCCCGAGCCGCAGGCGAGGGCTTAATAATGAGCCGAGACTGTAATTAGCAACGCTCACGAGTTATATACGACGTTTTTCAACACACTTGTGAGTAAAAGACATACGTGGTCATAAAATAATAAACACACTTGATAACAAAGCTGTGAATTGTGATGCGCATGCGCGTAGGTTTTTTTTTTCCGCCAAATGTGTCAATGGCTGTATAGCATATACAGCCTATTTTACATGAAAATATTTAATTTGGAGTGGTAAATCCAAATATTTTAATATTTTGTAACAAATTATTGTAAATTGTGAATAATTTGTTTGATATACAATTTTGTTTAACTAATATAAGGCGTAAACATTTAAAAATGTATATGGATTTGAAGTGGTATAAAACCTCTTTGATGTTTCTGAAAAAATTTAATGTATAACCCGGATCAATAAAATATGCTCTGTTTACTCGCATTTAATTTGCACAAAGGTACATATCAACTTTGTAGGATTCATTATATTATGCACTAGGGTATAATATATTATGCACGCGTGACTTATAGCCCAGTTTATAGTTCTAAATTCAATAGAATAACGCTCACTTTACGAGCAAGTGTGTTGAAAAGATTAATATGTTTGAAACATTTCAATTCAATTAAAATAAAGAAGGGATGTAATGTATGCGCGGTCGCAAAGGCTAGGCCATAGATGAATATAAGTACTAAAGTAGGCTAGGCAGTCGTCAACGACATATAGTCAACGAGCAGTTGGCGAGTGTGCACGTATCAGCCAGTGCCATCTTAAGCCTATTCGAAGCCGAGGGCGGGGCTCAGCTTTTTTTTCTAACTGCTTTTTCTGACGTTATCGTGTAAATAAATAATTAACCCCCAGACAATCACAATAACTACATGGCCCCAAACTAATCAGAGCTTGTGATATGCGACACCATGTAGCGAACAAGAGGGGAACCTAGAATATAAATACATAAACTCCCAAACACGGATTTTTTTTCTTGTTCCGTGCGATAATCGAACCTGCGACCACTGGCGTCTGAGGCAGACAGTGTTACCCCATCGCCAAAGCGGTCGTCAAATGATTAATGATTTCATGTCAAAATAATGTCAAAGGAGCGATTGTTATGGTCTATCAAGCTCTATTCTCTTCTTTAGTTAAACCAAAACATTTTTTTTTAATTTTTCAACAAGTTAAATAATACCTAGGTAGACATTTTGAAATTCCAAGAAAAAATAAATTTAAAGTTAGGTAATGTAAAAAACTTACAGTAGGCACCACGGGACGAGTCTAGCCTAGAATCGGGTATTTTTTTTAATAGTATATTATGTAACAAGTGAGTGATTGTAATTAGCAACGCTCACGAGTTACATACGACGTTTTTCAACACACTTGTGAGTACAAGACAGACATACGTGGTCATAAAATTTATTTGAAGCAGCTGTTAGCTGCTGCGCGTCAGTAGCCCTGCCCCATTACACGTACACACGCTATTGTTGCTTGGAGGCGCCGTGCAGCCGCTGCTGCTGCACGTGGCTGCGCGCCGCCTGTCCGCGCGCCGCCTGGACGCGCTCATATATTTAATGTGTAACCCGGATCAATAAAATATGCTCTGTTCACTTGCATGTAATTTGCACTAAGGTACAATTCAACTTTGTAGGATTCATTATATTATGCACTAGGGTATAATATATTATGCACGCGTGACTTATAGCCCAGTTTATAGTTCTAAATTCAATAAGATAAGGCTCACTTTACGAGCAAGTGTGTTGAAAAAGAAAGTTACACAATCAGTGTGATTTTGTCATTCGTGCATTTTTTCACCCGACTACAGCGAAGCAAAAAGGAGAGTTATGATTTTGACCTGTTTGTATGTGGGTATGAATGTTCATCTGTTCCCTCATTATTTTTTTATTTTTATAAAGTAAGAACTAAAAAAAAATCTTTACGGTTTCGTGTAGGGCATTAAATGAAAGAGTTTGACTAAAACAGTTCAAATATTATGTAAATACTATTATTACTCCAAAATGAGTTAAAAACTATAACCCGACTACTTAAAACACGCTCTAAAAAGTACGAAACAAAAAATTTGTCTCCCCTGAAATATTTATGTATTCTTAAACGTCATACATACTGATGGAGACATGTGTAAAGGATATGCCACCTACTGTAGCTAATGAAATTGATCATACTTAATAACAAAATAAAATCCAAGTGGCATACGACCAAGGCTATCCTTTAAACAAGTCTCTATCAGTATGTCGTATAAAAGTACGTAAAAATTTCAGCGAAGCTTATTTTCTTGTTTTGTACTTTTTAAAACGTGATTTTAGAAGCCGGGTTTATTAAGTTTTAATTTTTTTTTCAAATAAATTCCGTAAAATAGCGATTGAGCTTGTACTATGGACTGATGGTTTTCTTGAACCTGTGACCTGACTATAAAAAAAAAAGACGTGTGGCACTCGGAGACTGCCGCGGTAAAGCTATTGCATAGCATTTTTTATCAACTTATGAAATTATAATTATTTATTTACTTATTAATGCAGTAATGTTTGATCTGATATGAAGTCCACAAGTTCCTAGTAGATGGCGCTGAATTTTTATTAAAGCCCGCATGTAAAGTTATGAATCAATCAATCAATCATTTATTTGCATAAAATATGGTACAGATTTAGGACTTAAAATTAAAAAAATAGGTCATACATATTTTACCTTTTTAGGGCATGCATATATAAATTACTATTGTTAAATTTAACAAAAGTCTCAAAGTAGGCACATTCGGCATATTGTGATTTTTCCGTAATTCATTTAAGGTAATTTCCAACAAGTTAGTTTTAGACAAAAGACCCGCAATATTTTGTTGAAATATTTTTAGTTGATTTGAGTTGCTATCATTATTATTATTAAAATTTACTTTATTTACGAAAAAAATTTAATTCATTATTTTCCAAGTTATTTTTTGTCTTTTTAAGAAAGTAGAACGAAATCGTCCCCTTTTTAATTATATCCTGAGTAGTATTCGGATGAGATTTATAGTTTGCATTTGAATGTCCAATTTTTATGTCTATTTTATTTTCAGTCATTTTTAAAAAGTATTACGGAATTGTTCCCTTTTTAGTTACACCCTGAGTAAAGTTGAATTATATTTATAATCTGCACTTGAATGTATATTTTTTTAACCTTTGAATGTTTATTCTTAATATGATACTTAGTAAATGATTAATAATAATAATAATTTATTATTTTGTCCTTTTCTTTCTTTGGTTCTTAAGCATCGTCAATATTTCTTCAGTGCTTGCGTAAGGTATAGTAAAAGATATAACTTCATATTTTTCGTAAGGATTATTAAATCTTGATCTTACTAATCTGTTACCTTTACATTGCTGTCCACCAATTACAAAGATTCTGTGTTCTTCATGTCTATTTTTCTTAGATGTCACCAATACCTTATCCTCTTCCACTGCTTGGAGATTTTTTTTTGTTTTTAGTAGTGAGGACTCCGGTTCCACTCGTAGACAATCCTTGTTACTCTCCTTCAATGGTGATGATAGTGAGTACGATGGTGATGGTGGCAATGATTGTAATTACTCTACGTTTTCATTGTGTGTATTAGCTATTGTCTGCCGACGACTTTTTTGTCTTTTTGTTTTGTTTCGTAGAGTTTTTAGTTTCAAGCGTTTTTTAACATATTTTTTTTTCAACATATTTTTGAGTAAGTGCACTTGTCGAGATAATTGACTAACTTCTTTTTTTAAACCAATGTTTTCAATTATAATATTCTCCATTTCCATGTACGTGCTTTCAAACTGCCTCTGTAAATTAATTATTTCAAGTTTGGTCTGCACTTATATCAGTCGATAAATTAAAACTTTTTGAAGCTGTGTCAAGACTCAAGATCAATAGTGTCTATAGTCGGCGCGGCGAACCTTGATCCCTATGACACTGACAGTAATTTCCACAACATAACCTTGTAGTGCCGTCACCGTTACATTAGAATCGTATTGGAGGCTTCTAAAAATGGCATTTATTTATTTTACGTAGCTATATTCCTATAAAATGATATTCCGTTGGAATTATAACAATTCATTTGCAAGAAATTATCTCAATCTCAATCACACTTTACGTTTACGTTGTGCAAAAGTTACTAATTCTTTGATTATTCGAGATAATTCGAGATAATTTCTTGCAAATGTTATACATTTAATTGGAATATAGCTACGTAAAATAAATAAATGCCATTTTTAGAAGCCTCCAATACGATTCTAATGTAACGGTGACGGCACTACAAGGTTATGTTGTGAAAATTACTGTTAGTGTCATAGGGATCAAGGTTCGCCGCGCCGGGTATAGAGACAAATTGTGATCCAGGGATTCACATGAATGTGTGTGCATGATGCTAGGCGACTTGGCTGCCGGAGGTTTTAAGCCTTTTTCCTCCTAGTAGTGACGGTACTTATCTGGCTATTTGATGTACCCGGCTTATTTTTAGCTTTATCTTTTTTTTCTTGGCTTGGAGCACTTCCGTATACATTTAATGCACTGCCATTTTTTTATGCTCAGCTGTTAAGGTATTATAAAACCTTTGAGTCGAAATATTTTCGCATTCTTTGTGATAAATTAATTTACAATTTATACATGTCAGGTTTTCATTACCTATTCAATATATTCTTTTTACATTTGTTAAATTTTTTAATGTCGTTTTTTGGTGTCATCATTTCTGTTTACTTAGTCAATCAATCAATTTGTTTGTAACTGCCTTTTATTTTATTTAATCCAAAGATTGGATTTAAATCTTTGATTTAATCCTCTTAAAACAAAGTAAGTTTCCAATATAAAAAACTTTAAAAAAAATATTTATAATTTTAAAAGGAGAAAAGAAAAACATAAAAAAGAATTCATGTCAATGCGATTATCAGGGCTTGAACTCGTAACTCTTGATCGGGAAAAAATTATCAGTTTTTTTTTGTGCTCAGCTGTTAAGGTATTATAAAACCTTTGAGTCGAAATATTTTCGCATTCTATGTGATAAATTAATTTACAATTTCAGGTTAGGTTTTCATTATTTAATTCATTATACATTTCAGGTTTTCATTATTCAATATATTCTATTTACATTTGTCAAATTTTTTAATGTCGTATTTTGGTGTCATCATTTCTGTTTAACTTAGTCATTCAATCAATTAGTTTGGAACTGCCTTTTCTTTTATTTAATCCTCTTAGAACAAAGTAAGCTTCCAATATAAAAAACTTAAAAAAAAATGTATTTATAATTTTAAAAGGAGAAAAGAAAACATAAAAAAAGGATTCATGTCAATGCGACTATCAGGGCTTGAACTCGTAACTCTTGACCGGGAACCTTTTGACGTTACCACTCGACCACTCATCGATTTACAAAGATTAGCGTAATAAAGGATTTGTTATGAAAGCCAACTATTGTTTATTTACCTGTCAACTCTAAAAATTGTCATGTTGCCTAGAATGGATGCCTCTCGATAGATGGCGCTGATTGTTTATTAAAGCCCGCATAAAAGCGCAGATTTTTTCGTTACGGAATTTCTGGATTCGGTCCCCACGCTCAAGGCCCGCGATAGAATCTATGCAATAGCTTAAAAAATAAAAAAAAAATGTTTATTAATTTCAGAAAAGCATGAATTACAAATATTGGCTTAAATATACAAGGAAGGATAGAACATTGGTGCCTGAACTAGGATAATCCTGTTTTTCAGGCTGGAGCGTGCTAAAATAACATTTAAAAATCATTCAAATTAAATATAACTTCAATAAAATAAAATAAAATATGGATCTTATACTTATACAAACATAGTAGAATCTATTTAACTATTCTTAAGAAATAAAAATAAAATAGGAAATTGTGACAATTTTAAATTTAAGAGATTTACCTACATAATTATTTCATTTATTAAACCTAATTACACATTTATGCAAACATTACCAAAAATTAACTTATAACAGTCAGTAGCATCTCGGTTTCATCGTACGACAATTCCTGGAGAACTGTTTTTAAAGCCTTTTTACAATTTCTTACGTTTAAGGGATATATATACACTTTGGCGTTTATTTTGTTATACAATAATGGCCCTAGGAATTTATAAAATCGTGTAGTCAGAGTGTATTTTACCCGCGTGCGATTGGAGCATACAATATCCTTGCGTCTTTTGTTAGTAGAACTGGTGCTGTATTGAAGTGCTGTGTGCTGTTTAAGTACTGTATTAGTTATAAATAATTGTCGGACTGTTAGTACATTGCATGATTTATATAAAAGGTTAGTAGGGTAGAGGTATGGCCTAAAAGTAGCTACCTTAAGAATTGCTCTTTGAGCTCTTTCTACAATAAGCAGAGAGGTTTTAGGAGCTCCGCCCCAGATCGTAATACAATATGTTATCACAGATTGACACAGGGCGCTGTATAATAGCATGATAAGTTTTGAATCCGCAATTGACCTGATTTTCTTAAAAACGAAAATCAGTTTACGGATTCTATTACTAAGAGCTTCAATGTGATATCTGAAGGAAAGAGTTTCATCAATAATCACACCGAGATATTTTATTTTATCTGTTACTGTGATTCAAGGACACTCACATGCAGTGTCAGCAACGTTATTGCAGCAATGTGCATACAGGGGTCTATTAGTTCGTGCTGCGTGAGATTTCCGCATTGTGAACATAATATATTTTGTTTTGTCTGCATTTAATGTCAGTAGGTGAAGTTTAAGCCAGTTATTCACAATATTGAGGCCATTCTGAGTAAGTTTAAAAATGTCTTGTTCAGAGTCAGCTGAAAAAATTAAAACAGTGTCGTCAGCGTATGAAATTATTTTACCTTGTACTAGTTGTAGATTACAAAGGTCATTTACGTATATTAAAAATAATGTGGGGCCTAAAATACTACCCTGGGGGATACCGAAAGGGGTGGTTTTTTGTTCAGAACTAACTATATTGCCTAGTTTAACGCATTGACTTCGATTACTAAGGTAACTAATTAAAATATTTAGCTGATTTCCTCTTATACCTACATTTTCTAATTTATTTAACAGGATGGGAATAGAGACGGAGTCAAAAGCCTTGGCTAGATCAAGGAATACCCCTATAGTCTGGTTTCCCTTATCTAGTTCCTGTGCAATATAATCTACTAAGCCGTGCATAGCATCAGAAGTCGATAAGTTTGGTCTAAAGCCAAATTGTGACTTAGAGATGATAGACTTATTTTCCAAATATCGTACTAGCTGGTTGTTTATTATTTTCTCTAATATTTTAGATATTGAGGGTAGTATGGAAATAGGTCTATAGTTCGTTATTAGGTCTTTATTACCAGATTTAAAGACAGGAACTACGAGGGCTTTTTTAAGACAAGAAGGAAAAATTCCTTCTGAGAGACATTTTTGAAATATAAAAGTTAAAGGAGGGATGAAGAAATGCTTGAACTTTTTCAATAATTTGCTAGGTATATTATCACAGCCAACAGCACAGTCATCCCTTAACCCCATTATTAGTTTTTCGACCTCTGCTGCGTCTGTATTTAATAATACAAAAGAATTCAAAGATGAGTTATTGTAGGTATTAATAGTTTCATGTGTGATGGAGAATTGTCGAATCTTTTCTGTTAAAGTCTTTCCGATATTATTGAAAAAGTCGTTAGCACTGTTTGCCGCCGATAGTGGGGAGGGATGGGATAGCAATAAACTCGAGGACGATTCAGTGTGTTTGGACGTATACGTGACTTTTTTTATGTATTTCCAAACTTTTTTACTGTCTTTTCCAGCTTTTGCTAGTTGATTTTTGTCATAGTCAGCTTTAACTTTTCTTAAAATACTATTACAAAAATTACGATAGCGCTTATAAGTTATTTGTAAAACTAAATTTCCCGGACAAGATTTGGCCCTCATGTGGAGTTTGTACCTATTTTTCATGCAACGAATAAGCCCCGGCGTAATCCATGGTTTGATATTTAAATTTCTACTACTAACTTTTACTTTTGATGTGTTATTAATAATTGCTTGTTGAACAATATTTACTAAGTATGTCATGCTCGAGTCAGCGTCAGCAGAATTATAAACTGGACTAAGGTCAGTGTTACATAAATCGTCCTCAAGTTTATGCATGTTTAATTTAGAAGTAAACCTTGCGTATTTTTTTTTAGTTACTTTTAGTCTAAGGGTTAGTAAAACAGCTTTGTGGTCCGTTACGGTGGAATTAGTAACTAGTACAGATGATAGCAACTGGGTTCTGACAAAGATATGGTCCAGACAAGAGCCGCTATGATGTGTAGGCAGTGTGTGCGCAGGGTATAGCCCGTGAAATGCACATCGATTTAGGTACTCCTGTATCGACCCACTGTTATTCTCTGGTCGAATATCAATATTAATATCTCCAGCAAGCACAATATTTTTATAAGACGATAAATTTTGAAGTTGACTATCTAAAGATTCGAGAAAGTAATCCAGCTTCTTAAAAGAAGGGGATCTATACATCGCTAATATTGCAACTTTATTTTTGTTTTCATCGATTTTTATTACCAAACCGCTGCATTCCCTAACAATAGAGTCCTCGACTGTGATATTCAGGGTGTTTCGAGCGTAAACTACCACACCATCATTTTGGTTGTTAACTGTTTTACTGCTATACACATCGTAACCTGTCATCTGTGGAAGTTCATAATTATTGGAAAGCCAACATTCAGTTAGTACAATTAGGTCGCAGTTAACATTTAGCCTATGAAGAAAAATATTAAAATTATCAAAGTTTTTATAGATACTCCTAATATTTTGTGTTAGTATGGTTATCGAGTTGTCGCACATAGGTAGATACTGTTTGCAATCTTCAACATTACAGGGCGTTGCTTCCGAAACAGAGATACTATCTAACTCGTTAATGATATGATGAGTCATGTATTATTAAAATATGAACAATTAAGAATTAAAATATAATAAAGATATAAAAATTTAAAACGAGTATAAAAAGAGAAATAAAAAATAAGGCAAAAATTAATTTACTAAAAACGGCGCTCTTAGGCGCCTTCATAATTAATTGAGTTTATGTACCTTTGTTCGGCAATTTTCTTGGCGGGGCAATCAGTTTCACCTGTTTTGTGATTATTAGGTTTATTGAAACGGGAACATGTTGCACACTTAGGTTCCTCTGCCTTTTTCTGGCACTCGTTTGATGAGTGGCCTAGAACTCCACAGTGTCCACAGGTACAAGTTTCTGCTCGGCATGACTTCGCTGCATGTCCATACTGCTGGCATTTAAAACACCTAGTAACTAAAGTAAAGTCCCTCACCGGACAGGACGACCAGTTAACAAAGACTCTTTCTTGAGAAATGAGGGCTTTTCTTATTAGGGCAGGAACTTCGATTACATAGTTACAGGTCTCTGCTTCTTTCTTTCCAGGCTTATGGCTAAGTTTAATGGAGGACAGGATTTTTTCACGGCTATCACTAAGTTTGTTCGAAAGATTTTGCTCGTATATGCACTTAAAAACTTCTTGTTCCTGCATTGATGTGGGCACCCCAATTACGACAATTCTAGGGTTTCGCTTGCTTGGTTCATCTACGGTAAGGCCACAGGATGACAGCTGGACTGACTGCTTCAGTTTTTCGACATCGCCTTTCGAGTCAGTGCTAATAATAACCCCACCATTTTTTGTTTTGCGGAGTCCTCTAACCTGCAGCTTCATTTCACCAGGGCTAATAATCTGCTGTACAAGTGATTTAGTGGCCTCGCTAGTCTTTAATTTGTCCTTGGGGTAAATTGCTACCGAGCTTACATTTGCAGGTTTAATGAAACTATTATTGGTCTTAATCATATCTGCGTAAGTAACTTTTGCCAAACTTGGTTTAGCGGACTCCAGGATTTCTTCTTTAAGGTCTTGAAATTGGTTAGACAGCTCTTGTTTTTCTTTAAGCGCTTGTATTAACGTGCGGCCTTGAAGTGCTTTCTGCTTGAGGGATTGGTATGTGATAGCCAGTTGGGATGCACCATGGCCAATCTTTCGACAGAGAGAGCTGATCCGAAGTTTTTGCTCGGTATTCATTTTTCCTTCACCAGAAATTGCGCAAACTTCATTGAGGCAAGCTTCAATGGATGACATCCAATTTTGAATTTCGGGCGTTGAAATTACTTCCATGTCGTCTTCATCTGGTACTGGAGGTGGTTTTGAAGAGGGCGTTGGAGGTGGGCTGCGGCAAGTTTTACCACTTCGATTGAAGGGGCTGCTATCCATTTTTTTTTGTATTTAATTAAAACGTATCATTTCAAAAACACAAATATTTGCATTAATTATTATCACAAAAGTTAATTTGCGCTGATTCAAATCTAGGTCGTGTACTGCTTTAATTTAAAATTGTATAAAATAAACTAAAAACACGTCCGATCCATTTGGCGATTGAGAAAAACTCTGTTAATTCGGTGACGCTGCTATGATATTTTTTTAAGATATTTGCTTGTAATTTTGATCTTATTTGCTTTGGCTGCCTATTTTAAAGAAGAATATGCTGGTTACGGTACGGGCTTAGCAAAAGAGAATCCTGGACAGCACGTCAATCGCGACGTTATCCAGGCCATCTACTGCCCGATGCCTTCGTATCCAATTGTATCGACTGGTGGCTAAGATAGAGTGGTTCAATCTAGAGAGGAAAATCAGACAATAGTAGGCCACGTGTGTACAAAGTGGGCGAAGAGGATGAGAACCAACTAATGTGACTTCTAACGCAGTTACGAGATGCCTTGGATCAGTATTGAAAGTTTTGCATACCATGCATAATACAAGTTTATTCTCCCATTATTACCTACATGCCATTTCATGTCCTAGGAGAATGCAATTCTGATTCTAAACCTTATTTTCGTAACAAACTCGTAATCTCCAAGACTGTCCCTATCATTTTTAAACCAACATTTTCCCTCACAATAGCTAGTTCATATCTAAGTATTATATTTTTTTGGATAGCTTAAACAATGTTCTTTATTATGATGTAATCTGCACTGTAAATTACTAGGACTTTTTTACAGGAGACGCATTTTAAGTGCAATGTTTTGGTTTAACTTAAAAAGAGAAAAGTGCTTGAAAGACCATAACATGCACTCCTTTAACGTTATTTTAGTTTTTTACTTCATAACATGAACTCATAAATTTTTTTACATGAGAACGTTAAAAAGCAATTTGATAGCGAAGTTTTTTATTTCTCATTAAAACTAGTGAAAATTGGGTGTTTACAGTGAAATCCTACAAAGTGAAATATATCAAAGTTGGTAAATTTAAGGAGGGGTGGTTCCATAGTGAAAATCTTTTGGTTTGACCTAAGTACTCTATAACCCCTCAACAAATGCGGGTCCAATAAAAAATAACCTTGTATATAGATTAAAATATCAATGGAAGTACTTGTTGATACATATAGATCCTCCCCGTCAATATCAAATCTATTTTCAAATGTTAGTTTTACTTCCATGCTGGACTGGGAGTGAAAGAAAAACATAGAATGTGCCAGCTGCTTCTCTTCCCGGGCATACTGTAAAAGCCGGTTAAGGGACAGAGGTTTTATTGGCATTTTTGTGCGCGATAGGCTGACCCCCTGTCACTGCAATAGCCTCTCGTAATCATTATAATACCTCATTAGTCAAACGTGACATCAGTTGGTCTTATAACCTCTGATGTTCTGCCTACCCCACAGGCGTGAAGTTATGTATGTATTTTTCTTGGAACCGAGAACAATGAGGTTTTTGTCATGCATCTCTAATTTCCACCAGCATTCAATGTTTTGGAAGAGTAAAAGAACTGAGTTGCAAATCGAATCTCTCATTTAACTTTGAGGTAGCAGTGTCCAGTAGAAAAAAATAGAAACATACTTAAAATTTGTTTGTTGGGTCTAAAACGGGCTCATCTGCAGCTTCGTTAACAAAATGTCATTTTCGGGGACGTGGACGGGCAGTTTCTTTAGATTCCGTTTCGCATTCTAATTCTTCAGCAAATAATTTTGCATCAGATAACAACTGAGTAAACTATTGGTGCGGTATTGCTCCAAATCTTTTTTTAACCAGATTAATCTTTTTGGTAGCTTAATTAATAAGTTTGGTAATAAGTCATTTGAGCTTGGACATCATGAGCGGTATGACAAGCGCATAGCTATCCCTACAAGCTAATCAGTGGTAAAACAATGATTATTGTCATTGACAACTTTTTTTATATTTAATTTTACGCATACGTATTTGTCGTGACAAGTATATGAAACTGTGCAATGGCGTTAAGTTCAATGAAAGTATTCGGCGGTTGGCAGGCGCCCCCGGGTAAAGACGGCCCTGGTATCAGCGTAACACATATTCTATACTCTGCAGTTAATTATAAATGCTGTGTTTTATTTAGTAAATCCACACATTACAGGTATTGTAGGGTAATACTCATTATTCTTATGCATACACAAATGCTACTACTAGAGTCTGTATTTTTGACTAGTATTGTAGACTACATATGTATTTTTGTAAATTTTCAAAGTTTGTGTACTTTGGATTCTAATGTTTCCATGGAAATCATTCAACTGTAATAAGCTAGTATTATAGCCATTGAAGTTTGTATATGTGTCCGCGGGCAGTGCAAACAAAGAACAGTTTGGAATTCTCGTATCCTTGAACACCAAAAGCTGTGGTATTAGGGTCAGTTGTCCCACGACAGCCACCGTTGACTGAGATTTCGCTCGAATACATATAAGGGTGTTATCACATCAATTGATTGACTATCGATCGATAAGTTTTTATGGCAAAAAAAAACGTAACGGTGCAAGAAAGAACTGTGTTTTGAATTACGCACTTCAAATATTTAAAAAGGGCTTTTTATTATTTTGTCGCTTACAGCGAGACTGGTGGGTCACTTTCGAAATTCGATGAAGTGATAGTTTGAGGTCATACATGAAATAAAATAAAAAATATTAATTATTTACTGAGTAAACTTAACTGAAAGTTAAATAATTCATTACGCAACGCATGGTTACACTGGTACGGACGTACGTACGTACGGCGCTATCAATACAGAATAGGTAGGTATAGACGGCTTCACGGACGGTCATCGACGTAGTAAAACACTTTATTTATTGATAGGGAATTCTGGTGAAAAATTAAGTTTCTACTTTTATTACATGATTATGATCAGAATCGAGCACAGAGTGCCCTTCTTCAATATCTAAAAATTTTCACCAGTCACCCTATGGTTACAGGACCTTGATCCGTTAAGGGCGTGTAGTAGCCGTTGTAGTAAACTAATATTATAAAACTAATTTTACGATAAAATACCCTATTCTGAATCTAACTGTTGTCGAGATAATCGATAATTACTTAAGGTAAGTTTACTAAATACATAGTTGAAACAGGTTGAAAGTTAAGAAAACCAGTAAAGCTTTTTACTTTACTTTTGTTTTGCCTAAAAAAGATAATAGGTATGGCACACGTTTGGCAAATGTGCTTAAATTGTAAACGTTTGTTAGCTACTTAACAAAGTATAAGAATCTTGGCTTTTATATAAACTTGTAGGAAAAATCTTAATTTCGTAGACGATAGTGGACGTAAAATAATTACGCTTATTGAGCCTAACTCATTATTTGACCTTGGAAAGTAAAATTAAACAAAAGGTAAGTCAACAAATTCTTCGCATTTTTTTTGCTGTGCTGATTAAACAAACAAGGCTGTGTAAACAAGGCTCCTAATGTGCCTGAAAATCCATGGCGGTTAGGTCCGGACTTCTGGCTACGGTCAAGGTTCGCCTCGTCCTATCCATTTTGTTTGTACCCAGCCATTCTTACACTCTTACGAAAATGTTCAGGGTGTTCCAATGTTTCCACTGGGAGAGTTCCATACTACCGGCAACAACATGCATGGAAGTGATCATCAATCACACGTGGTCTTTTTAATTCTGTGAATCGCCTTGAAAGGGAGACAGTTCCCGAAGTCGTCGATAAACTCCGTCAAAAACGCTCTCATCCAGCACTCAACGTCCGGGGTCCGGGGTAATTAGAACCTTAGATTGTTATACTTTTTTGGATAGCTGACAAAACGTGGATAATGTTAACTGATTTTGGCCTAGGATAATATTATATACTGAACAAATTTTGATAAAATTATAGAAATGTAGTTCGTACCCCGCATTAAGAGATAGGTTTTTCTGCTCGATAATATATTGTCTATTCCTTCTTTTTTTTTGTAATATGGTTTTGCGTGGAAATATTTTTTGAAATGTTATGTGTATTTGCGAGCGGCACCTAGTAAGATATTCCTAAGTCCATAAAAAATACATCTCACCTACACTTCATCAAGAGAAATAAATTATTAATACATGTTATAAAGTCAAATAATTTATTAAAATAAATAAGTGTAACTATTTATAAATAAAAAATACAAAATAACGTCTATATTAAACATACATGCATGAGATGAAACTTTATGAGCTTAATATTGTATTGAATCACACTAACTTTGGCAATCATTCAGACATGTTACGACAATGACACCTTCATGGACGACTGCAACACAAAAACATTTACCTGCCCGCTAGCTAACCAGGATTCGAGTTCGTGTCTATAGAGTTCAATTTTCTTCAGTTTATTTCAAATTTTCAGGAGAAAACCAAGCGACAAGGTGTTAAAATTTGCTCTAATTTTCTTTTGAGTGTTCAGATTGCTGCTTTTTTCTTTTGGTTGTACGTCTCTATGAACTTTCGGTGTCCTCTGACTCTGAATTTGTATCATTAAATGAACTAATTGTAGATGTCATATTGCTGTCAAAATTTACGACCTTGATTTCGCTATATCTTTTTCTCCGAGGACCTAACCCAGTACATTTTATCTCGTGTTCCTCGATATCGGAGTTATCAGAGGTGCTGACATCTACGTTATCACATTTATATCTTCCGGAACGGCTTGCTTTGCTTCGAAATATTTCCGTACTGGTAGCACCAACAATAATTTTTACACAAGACATGCTCTTATCTTCTGGTTCAGTAATATTCACTGTACTAGCATCTTCGAAACTATCGGAAGAATCATCGTCACACGGCAATACTATATCAATACAAGATTCTTTGCCTGCAACTATCTCTACGCTTCTAGTTTTTTTCAGATTGCTTTGTTCATGACTTTTGTCACTGCTTGTCTCAGGTTGACAATCAGCACTGGAGATCTTGTCCTTTATGATCTTGCGTGACATTTGTTTAGCTTCTGTAACTGTTGTATTTTCATCACATATCTGAAATTTCTTGGGTTTCTGAACTATCTCAGGTTTTTGAAGTTCCTTATCCTTCTTATCTTCTAAATTTTGCTGGTCACTTTCAACTTTTTCCTTCTCACTTGTCGTTTCAATGTTACTTGACATCGTCTTCTCCTCACTGGTTCCAGATTCAAAGTCCTTACCTTGTTCCCGTGCTCCTTTTTTCTTGCTCGACTTTTTATCACCTTTTTTGCCTTTTTCTTTGGATTTCTTGCCCTTCTTAACTTTTAATTTATTTTTGTCACTTTCAACTTCATCATCCCCACTTGCTCGTGCCTTCTTTTTCTTGATTGATTTCTTTTTATCTCCTTTGGCATATTTTTTCTCACTGCTCTCAAATTGAGAACTCAAATTTTGTTCCCCTGCAGCTTTTATCTTTTCCAACTTATGATCACTTTTTTTGAGTTCATCTTTAGATTTCTTACCTTTCTCATCTTTAAAATTTTGTTGGTCACTTTCGACTTTGTCCTCTTCACTTGTCGTGGTCAGGCTGGTTCCAGATTCAGAATCCGTACTTTGTTCCCGGGATCCTTTTTTCTTGCCCGACTTTTTATCACCTTTTTTGATTTTTTCTTTGGATTTCTTGCCCTTTTTAACTTTTAAATTAGTTTTGTCAATTTTAACTTCATCATCCCCACTCGATTGTTTCTTCTTTTTCTTGTTTGATTTCTTTTTATCTCCTTTGGCATCTTTTTTCGCACTATTTTCATATTGAGAACTCGTATTTTGTTCTCCTGCATCTTTTTTCTTGTCCGATTTTTGATCACTTTTATTGGGTTCGTCTTTAGATTTCTTACCCTTTTCATCATTTAAATTTTGTTGGTTACTTTCAACTTTGCCATCCTCACTTGTCGTTGTCAGGCTGGTTTCAGATGCAGAATCCTTACTTTGTTCCCATGCCCCTTTTTTTTTGCCATACTTTCGATCAACTTTTTTGGGTTTTTCTTTAGATTTCTTAACTTTTCCTTTTTTTAAATTTCGCTGGTCACTTTCAACTTTGTCTTTCCCACTTTCCGTTTTCTCCTTCTCACTATTTCCAGATTCAGAATCCTTACTTTGTTCTCGTGCTCCTTTTTTCTTGCCCGATTTTTTATCACTTTTTTTTAGTTTTTCTTTAGATTTCTTAAAGTTTCCTTCTTTTGAATTTTGCTGGTCACTTTCAACTTTATCTTCCCCACTTTCCGTTTTCTCCTTCTCACTGTTTCCAGATTCAGAATCCTGACTTTGTCCTCGTGCTCCCTTTTTATTCCCATATTTTCGATCCCCTTTTTTGGGTTTTTCTTTAGATTTCTTAACCTTTCCTTCTTTTAAATTTTGCTGGTCACTTTCAGCTTTGTCTTTCCCACTTTCCGTTTTCTCCTTCTCACTGTTTCCAGATTCAGAATCTTTACTTTGTTCCCGTGCTCCTTTTTTCTTGCCCAATTTTTTATCACTTTTTTTTAGTTTTTCTTTAGATTTCTTAAAGTTTCCTTCTTTTAAATTTTGCTGGTCACTTTCAACTTTGTCTTCCCCACTTTCCGTTTTCTCCTTCTCACTGTTTCCAGATTCAGAATCCTTACTTCTTTCCCGTGTTCCTTTTTTCTTGCCCAACTTTTTATCACTTTTTTTTTGTTTTTCTTTAGTCTTCTTAAACTTTCCTTCTTTTAAATTTTGCTGATCACTTTCAACTTTGTCTTCCCCACTTTCCGTTTTCTCCTTCTCACTGTTTCCAGATTCAGAGTCCTGACTTTGTCCTCGTGCTCCTTTTTTCTTGCCCGATTTTTTCTTAACTTCTTTTAGTTTTTTTTTAGATTCCTTCACCTTTTCTACTTTTAATTGTTGGTCACTTTCAACTTCGTTATCCTCACTTACGTGTTTCTTCTTTTTCTTGATTGTTTTCTTTTTATCTCCTTTGGCATTACTTTTCTCACTGCTTTCTGATAGAGAGCTCTTACGACGTTTCCGTGCATTCTCTTTTTTGTTGCCACTTTCTTCAATGTCTCCATTGTCTTCAATGTCTTGAGAATCCCTACGTGATTCCCGTCTTCCTTTGCTTTGATCTGAATTTTCAAAACTTTTTCGGACTTTTTCTTGGATACGTTTAAAAAAAGGTGAAGATTTTGTAACTTTTGAAGTTTCCTCCTTTAATTTATTTTCTTCCTCTTTCTTATTTTTGTTATCAAAACTACAGCCAAAGTGTTTGGCGATTTCTCCACAATCTAGAGGTTCAGGTTGAATACAATAAGGCGATGGAATTAAGAGATGAGGTACCTTAATGTAGGCACTGGAGTCATGCCTCAGATAGTCTGGGCTCATCAAAGGTCTCAAATTCCTTGATTGTTTTTCTTTTTTTACATGTATGCCTTTTTTAGATTTTTGCTGTTGTATAAAGTTCTCTAAATCTTTTATCGAAATAACTTCAGAACTGTAATTTTTTTGAGACTTTGTCGAAATAACTTCAGAACTGTAATTTTTTTGAGACTTTGAATTAGGAGTACAGCAGGTTTTTCCAGATTCGCAACCTTTTGTTCTGACACGCGCAATTTTTCCGGCAATCATCCATAAAATATCATATCGAAAAAATCCTTTTTTTTTTGGATCATGCCGATAATTATTACACGCATATTTTCTCAAAACAACAATACAATAGCCCCAAACTGCAAAAAATAAAAAAAGTCAAATTAGTTTTACAAATTTCAAACAGGCAGTGTTTATACAGAGTGATTTTTCGTAATATGTCACATGATTGCTAATTTCACTCACAAGGAACGAATATCCAGTGATAAAACTCAAGCAGAAGTAGAATTGTGCTTATTCAATATTGGTCATGTCTTGACCCCTCATCAACCACGCAACCTCTCGCATTTACTATCCACTACCAAAATATCTCGCAACTTGTACAAAGAAAGTGACCCTTCGTTTTAGTGATGCAACGGGCAATCTCGCATATAATCACTAACCTAGATATTAACACAAGATGCTGTTAGTGTTTCTAATAATAGGTTAACAATATCTTAAGATAAAATTATATTTTGTTTTGACTTTTTTATTCCAGTGTTACTATTTATAGGACCCTTGACTGTTGAATGGTCATAGAAAAGTTCGGAATAAACCAGTTGTATATATAGCTATAGAACCGCGTATGAAAATATTACTTAATTTGATCAAATTTGAAATTACTTTTTAGGATATTACAGTAACAAACATTTTTTTCCTGGTTTTAGCAACACTACAACTGCTTTACTGGTGTGATACATGATATGAAACAAAAGAAAACTTAAACAACTTCAACGAAATGCATGTTATGGTCTTACAAGCACATTTCTAGTTTAAACTTTGTATCTGAAATAGCGATTCCTTAAAAAAAGTCTGCGTAACTAGTTGTGCAGGTTGCATAATGATCGAGTAAATTATTTAAGCTATCCAAAACAGCATAATAATAAGATGCAAAATTAACTATTACGTGAAAAATAAAGGAACAGTCTTAAAGATAATGAGTTTGTTATATCAATAAGATCCAGAGCCAGAATTGACTCTTTCTATGGCATACACTGGTGTATTATGATAGGGATAAAAACCTGCTGTGTGCTCGATCACCAAACATCCCATAGTGATATTAATTATATAATTGGGTTGGGTCTTCTTTAAAATATCTAAGCATCTCATCATTTGCGTCCACGTTTTAGATACGAGGTCTACCTACGTCTGAGTATCTGATTTGCTCTTAGCCACAGATAGGCACTGTCGAATACCGAGGTATCAGGCAGTCCACGAGCTAGATAAGATCGCGTATATTTTGACGTGCTGCCCGGGATACTCTATTGTTAAGCCGCTCGATTATGTCCAAATAGTCTTCAATAACACGTTCAGTACGGATGAAAACGCCTGCTGCGTAACTGTCATAAGGGACGAGCGAAACTGTTATTCCTTTCGTGTGACCAATATATTGACTATTTTTGTATCTTTAAATAGTCAACATTAAAGTTACATACATTTTGACCTATCCTATAACCTCACAACTGATGCGGCTACCAAGCAACCATGTACAATGATTGCTTCCTAAATAAAGGAAAAACTGAATTAAGGTCCGTTACGAAAGCTGCCGCCAGTGTTGATTATGACTCGAGTATAACATTGCTGTAGATTATACAAGAGAACTGTCCAAAATTGTTTAAATTAAAATAGATGTATTTAAAAGGGGGATACTGGATCGAAACAATTCCCGTACCATGGTCTCTATCTACCCCAAAGGGAGAAAGACGTAAAGTTATGCATGTCTGTTGAAATAGATAATGTGGTGTGAATGTTAGAAATCTTGTAGTCTCCCTAGAAGAGAAGAACTGATTTTTTCAAGTTTTCGCTACTAGGGAAGATACATGTTCCGTCCATGAACCACACACACAAGTCAATGAACTCGCCAACTCCATATAGACTTTATGAACAGTTTACTACTCAATGCAAGCGATTCAATTTTTCTGCATTCATCGTCATTCGTGTAATGAGACCACTGCAAGGCTATGAGTCTCTGCTCTGGGTGAAGAGGACCAGTGCTGGTTGGTGGATGTCAGAATTAACATTTATTTATTTTTATTTATTTATTAACACTAACATGTGTGTTATATTAATTAATAGCAGTTGCGCGCGGTTTTACCCGCGCAATTTCGATTCCCGCGAGATTTTCGGGATAAAAAGTAGCCTATATGGATTCGGAAGAATCTCTCTAAGTAATGATAAAAGAAATTTTGAAATCGGTCCAGTAGTTTTTGAGCCTATTCAATACATACATACAAAAATAAAAAGGTTTCCTCTTTATAATATTAGTATAGATTAAAATGTGGTTACTACAAGTTTTTGACACTAAACTTTCCTACATTTAGATATTTACAGAAATCAGGTAAGTAGGTAGGTCTGCTAAAAATCGAAAAACATGACAAGGACTCTACGACACAAAAAAGTTTAGGAACCTCTGCTTTGGACGATGACGAGGCAACGCTTTGAGGACCTATTCTTTAAAATGTGCTTTTGAGAGGTTAGGTCAGGTCGCGGGCCCGAGCAATTTCGTATGGAACTTCTACGTCGCGCTATCAACAAATTTAATAAAAGTGAATATGTCCTTGTCAATGTATTTGATTACATCTCCATTGACAAGGTTTCGCTATCTCCGCCCTTTCTACGCTGCTCTAGTCATAAAACAAATCAGACGGGAAACCTGCGTTCATTTTTCCGAGAAATAATTTCGCAAAATATAATTAAGTAAATAAATCTCAATAATATTGTGCTAGTGCTTAATAAAAGTGGCATCTACGGATCCTCATACTACTGAAGGCCGAAACAATATCTGTTGTGAAATGCACATATCTGCTGTGTTTATATAATTTCCTGCAAACTCAGAAGTAGCGACAAGTGAACTTTAGTTTATCATTTTTGTAACTCAATTGTTGTGATCCTTGATAGACTTCATGATTCGTTAGTTTATCCCTTTTCTGGAGATTGGGAGCAAACACCTTGCTCCCAAAGTTTCATTATTATTTCGAAGTTCAATTATTCTCACTACAAATTTTGATGGCAAGCAAGCAAGTACCTACTTACCCTTTTTGAATTCATATAATAATATTTTTTTTAATTTATTTACCTTTAATTTTAAGTGAATAATTGAGCTTGATATAAAATATCATACATAATTTTTCTTATATTTTACATTTGACATGAGATATGTATCGAGAACTCAAAATAAATGAGCACACATATTATGTTCCATCAGTTTCTTTCGAATCACGCGTTTGATCAAACAGCGCGATCGACTATTCTGCCATCGATCGAAGATCGATTGGTGTGATAAATACATACATACACATACATACATACACATACATACATACACATACATACATACACATACATACATACACATACATACATACACATACATACATAACGTCACGCCTGTATCCCTTAAGGGGTAGGCAGAATACCAGAGGTTACAAGACCATCTGATGTCACGTTTGACAAATTTGGAGGTATTATACACAAGCCTATC
This sequence comes from Stenoptilia bipunctidactyla, assembly GCA_944452665.1. NCBI lineage: Eukaryota > Metazoa > Arthropoda > Insecta > Lepidoptera > Pterophoridae > Stenoptilia > Stenoptilia bipunctidactyla. The sequence continues at coordinate 1,782,618 of OX101744.1, read as the reverse complement.
GCCCACAAAAACGAATTAACAAATATACATTTAATAATTAATCTATTTTGTAAAACGACTGTTTATGCAAAAATAAAGAGAAATAAAAATAACATATTAAGTGAGAATGCTTTTGCCTTTGGAGTTTTTTACAATATAATAAGGATTGTTACTTATAAATAACTGAAAAAATATCTATATATATAATAAAATGGTAGGAAAGTCAAAATTGTACATTGAATATTTTTTTAAAAGAATACTTGGGGTATGATCTACAATCGAAACAGAAACAAAAAATATAGTTTTTAGAATTTTTGTCTGTTTGTCTGTTTGTCTTTCCGGGATAAACTCAAAAAGTACTGCATGGATTTACTTCAAATTTGGCATGAAGATAGTTAAGAAGTCGGGTCAACATATAGGCTACATATTATCACGCTAGCAGTGTTATAATCGTAGGTGCGTTTGGTGCTGCATAGCGTTCACGCAGACGACGTCGCGGGCAGCAGCTAGTGCTAAATAAAATCACCCGAAACGATAGTAATTGTAGAGGCAACTGGAGCCTAAGTTACCGGTAATTAGGTACCTGTAATTTGACTTCGGAACAATTTACGAATGAGAATGAGATTTAGGTTCTGCGACAGGCCCCTGTAGGTTTCCAGGCTACACTCATAGGCACAGTATAATAAACTTTTAGTTAGGGTGACTGATCCAAATGCTAGCCAAATCATCAGCAACCCAAATATAAATGGTGTTTGGTACACAGTTTGCCAAATTGAAATGAGGGGTAGGTGAGCCTATTCACAATTGTTTTTCCTTTGAAAGTAGAAGGATACTTAATCTGCTTCTCAGAATTGCCGCCTATAAGGTTTAGTGCGAAATTTCTCAACAAATTCTCAGTATTTTCACATACTTGTACTTACTTACTCGTCTATTGATACTAATAACCTGATTATATTACACAAATAAAATTAGAAAATTAGAACGTCAAATCATATAGTGCGTGAATGAAAGTCGCAATAGCGTTTGGATGAAACAGTACTGGATTGCGATAGGTGTATTATTTTTGATAAATCTATCGGTTTCTCGCGGGAATTCTTTGAGAATATCAGGACAAAATGGTGACTGGACTTGTGTGATTCCAGGCTATGCCACCTGTGTGCGAAATTTCAGGTTAACCGTCAAGTCGTTTCAACGTGAAAGAGTAACATACATGTTGGAGAATAATTGAAGCGACGGGGATCCATAATTAAAACCAGGAGAGTTCCTAGCAGAGTTGTGTATTTCTTTCAAGACTTGTAAATGAACTAAACTTATATTCTAATTTACAATGTGGTTTTATAATAATCTGTCGTCCCCTCCATGACTGCGTCACCGAGCAGGTGCAGCCATCATAAAGGAGAGTTGCAAAAACATTTCTAAGAAATATAATTAAATCAAAACAAATAAGCTTACAACTTAAAGGTACAATAATAAACCAAACCTATTACTGCAAATGAGCTGCAAAATTACTTAATTCGTATAACAATCTTATTAAATATCTCGTAGGCGCTATCACGGCCATTCTGATGAGCAGCTCGTGCTCTGAGCTTGCGTTTATTCTGAAATCATGTAAAGATGCCCAGTTGTGAGTTTTCACAAGTACTCACAAGTGGCAAATTTAATTATTGTATCGTTGCCCAGTTGTACGTCTGTATGAACCAGTCGATACGATCGTACAAGTGGCAAACTTAATCAAATCTGTTTCCGGTTATTGCCCAGTTGTAAGTCTATATCATGATCTTACAAGTGGCATGGTCTTTTAAATCATAACATCATTGTGCCCAGTTGTAAGTCTATATCATGATCTTACAAGTGGCATGGTCTTTTAAATCATAACATCATTGTGCCCAGTTGTAAGTCTATATCATCACTCGACATGACATGACCTTACAAGTGGCAAACTCAACAAAAATTTATCATGGTCATTTTCAACTAGGTATAAGTCTACAATTTTCTCGGAACATTTTGCAATTCTTTTGTTGTTGTTCTTTTTGTTTTCTTTTATTGTATAAATTTTTAGGGAAACTTGTTATTGGTATTATTATATTGTATAATTATTATTATTGAATTTTAAATATTGTAGATATGCTGTTGGTTTCCTAAATACAAATAAATAAATTTTAAATCCATCAAGTCAGTGTGATATCGCAAATGGTGTTATGTCAAATTTTAATGTATCGTTGTCAGTTAAGTTTAAGGCAACATCAATTTAACTGTCACTAACGCTATCATGGTCATCCAGTTGTCTAAGATTTGGTCTTGGCATGCTTTCGCGTGTTCATGGGCAATGACAGTGGTAGTCGTCATTTTAAGTTTTTTTTTTTTTACTTTGTAACGATTGTTGTCCAGTATTTGAATGATTTGAAATGGGCCTAAGTATTTTGGGCCTAATTTATTATTTGACCATTGGGTGTCCTTACACAGTACATAATCGTTTAGTTTAAAAGGAATGATTTGAGCACACTTTGAATTAAAGTGTGTTTTATTTTTCTGAGACTGCTCGGCCATTCTTTCTTCGGCTTTATTGCGTATGTCGCATGCATGTAAAAGAGATTCATGGTATTGATTTATCAAATTATTGACCAATGCGTCGGGTACTACAGTCCTAGTTCGAGATCTACCTTGGCTATCTTGAATGGTTATGAGCAGCTCGGAAAACAAAAACAAACAAAAGAAACGTCATTCTGTAAACAAGATAGAATTAACCACTTATTATCACAATACAAGTTATCTTTGTCCGTCCTAAAATGATCTCAAAATTTAAATGAATGTGGCCGCCGACGAAACTAGTTTATAACGTCTATTTAACCTCACAAATCATTCTTGTAACTCAATAGAAAAATATCAAACCCGAACTACACGAACATCTTCGTTGAAACTACCGCGCACAAAACGAAATGTTAAGAAAACAATTGCAACGCAATTCACCGTATTTTAATGGAAGGAAAGGAATGACCTACTTTTTCCAAAACAGCCTTAATCATTCATCAACGTCACTTATTTTCACAAAATAATAACGAACCTCAATTAAAACTCAACTACAACTCAGTAGGAATCGGCTAACGTCAACGCATTGTACGAACCACAATAATTTCGGTAAGAAAACCGCACATTAAACAATGAAATTTACTTTGAATAACATCAAACAATTTGACAGCGGTCGAACAATAAACAAAGCAAGCATAAGCTGCTAGAATAACCCAATTAATTAGCAAACAATGCAAAGGTCTTCTGCAGTGACGTCCACCCCGTCACAAAACGTAATTCAACCTCCACTAGGTTTCATCAACTCGCACTCATAACCTCTCTCCGGTTATATCAACTCACACCAATAAGAGCGCTGCATTGCACCATATAATTCACAACAACAAAGTATTAAAATTGTTCGACAACTGCAAACAGTTAGACAGTAAAATCCAGCTCTTTTGTCAATCGCAACAAATTCAAAATTTTATTTAAACGCATTTTCAATCTCGACGTTATTACCTATCTCCGTGATTCATTAAACACACACTATCGTAATATTACGTTTCAATTGCCAAAATAATAAGAACGAATTCATTACTGATTCTCACAAGTTAGCATTAAATCGATACCACGTTAAATTTACTTTCATCATCATTAAGTACTTAAAACGCAATATCAAAATTTTTGAATACTATCTTTCGCCTTAAATTGAACTTCATCTATATCAACTAAAGTTTCCACTTTACTTCAATTAATTTCAAATCATTTGATTTGAAATTAATTGCTCCAAGAAAACTTTTACTAAGCAACACCATATGGTTATTTCAAAACAGCTAAGCTTTACTTTAACATGAATTTTGACAAGATAAATCGAAACACAAATCAATTTTAAACCTGGGCCGATACGAAAGACCATTTGACACTTGACAAACCGTACGTTATTTCAAAACAATTTTACCTTGTCACATCTGTGCAAGCTATACAAAACTAACGCAATATGAATCGATAAAAATTTAGTTGCCATGTTTCAAAAACTCGCACACAATAGAAACGAACCAAGGAAAATCACGTAACGAAAATAACAAAATTAACGTATTGGATCCCTGCAAATCACACAATTGTTCTCACCAATTTAATTTACAGCACTTGGCAAATATTTTACCACAAACACATCATCCATGTAAACTAACGCTAGAGTGTCTTTGTATTCTCCTAAGGCTTTATTTATTGCTCGTTGGTATACAGATGGAGCATTCGGCACCAGTATCAATGAATACAAGAAAGTTTTACATTACCAATCGTGCACGAAGTATCTCTAGGAGGTTCTTTTCTGACAAGGTTTGCTTTCTTTTTTTCTCTGAGTTTGGTTCTGCAGTTTTCCGAAGCGTGACCTGTGCGATTGCAGTGTTCAGAGAAGTTTGTGAAGTTTTTTCTAAGTTTTGCTCGACAATCAGTTAAAGTATGTCCTAAGCGTTTGCAGAACTCACAATACACAGCCTTGCAGTCTCTCATTCGGTGACCTGATTTTCCACACTGGTAGCAATTAATTTCTAAACGTTGCTGTTTTCTTTTTACTTCATCATGGTCTTCGTGCTCAGTTATGCTTATTTGTCGTTTACGATAATTGTATAGGGTGGCCACTAACTCGGCTTGAGACTTTGGAGTAGATCGAAGTAATTCAGACTGTATAAACTTTGGACGGATACCGGATATGACAGCTTCAACCAAAAGCTCATTTGTTGCGTTAGGAGAGATCCGGGAAAACAATTTCCATGCTTCGGCAGTAAATTCGGCGTAACTGTTTGCGTCATTGGACGTATACTCTCGAAATTTGTTAATGAAGTGAATGTGTCGAGACTCTGCGCCAAATTGGACTTGTAGTTCAGTTTTTAGATCAGTCCATGTCGCCAAGGTATGCGAATTAGCGTCTGCCCATGATTTTGCACGTCCTCGAAGGCAAGACAACGCTTTCATCATTGCTGTTGATGATGTGAATCCTCTTAAACTTATAAGTGAGTCTACTTGGTTGCACCATTCGGCGATCGTTAATTTTAGTTCATCTGGGTTAAAGTCCGGTAAGTAAATTTCAGCAAGTTTCTGGCTTGATTGAGGCTGGCGTTGTCTGAAGACAAGTTGTTCTAATAGTTCCACCTGCTGGCGGAGCAGACGTACTTCATCAGATGGCTGAGGTGGAATTGAGGTAGGTCTCAGCATGGGTGAGTATCTTGAAGGGCTTACATCTCTTGCACCCGTAGAGTTATGGTCTTCAGGTGGAGTGGCGTGGCGATGTTCATCCCACTTCTGATGTTGGAGAATAATTGAAGCGACGGGGATCCATAATTAAAACCAGGAGAGTTCCTAGCAGAGTTGTGTATTTCTTTCAAGACTTGTAAATCACAGACTAATAAGGAGAACAAGTTCAGACGGACAACTCCCTTGTCATAGATGTCGGTCTATACGAGGCTCACATATTGATTTTGACAGCTTGTTTTTTTTTAAATGTTATTCTACACAATGAGGTGTAGCAGTTTTTTTCTACGGACATGGCAAAGAACTCTCTTAGTATGTTATGCCTATAGGTAATTCCTTTGCCAAATAATAAAATTTACAAATAAATAAATATGGGTCTGGATGTTTTTCTATATAAAAAATAAAAAATATCTATGTGTTTATATATTTCTTAAGTTTATTTATCCGTTATCTAGTATCCATAGCACAAGTTCTTTTTTTTTTTCTGACAATCCAATTACAAATCCAATATATGTATATAATTTCAGTCCTCGCTGTCAGTATATTTCAGGTATTGTGGAGTTATATAGGTAGTTAGATACTTCCTTTGGTATATTTTCTTGGAAATTCACATAAGGGTAACACAATTTTCACAACTTATACAATATTTTTATAATTTATTTATAATTAAATTCATTTACACATCAATTCACAAAGATTGTTATTGTGTCAATCTCTACAAAGATTGTTCAATTCCAATTGAAACTTTCAATTCAATCAAACTATTCAACCAATTCAAGCAGTCAAGTGTCAATATCATTATGTGAGCCCATGGACAATATCCATAGACTGATGCTAATATACACTATGGAGATTACCAGCCGTGCTTGTAAATGAACTAAACTTATATTCTAATTTACAATGTGGTTTTATAATAATCTGTCGTCCCCTCCATGACTGCGTCACCGAGCAGGTGCAGCCATCATAAAGGAGAGTTGCAAAAACATTTCTAAGAAATATAATTAAATCAAAACAAATAAGCTTACAACTTAAAGGTACAATAATAAACCAAACCTATTACTGCAAATGAGCTGCAAAATTACTTAATTCGTATAACAATCTTATTAAATATCTCGTAGGCGCTATCATACATGTAACCTCCATCTTTACAAACTTGTTGTTACTCCTTAATGCCAAAACGGATAGACGCAGCTCTGAAATTTCGGGTATAGCCTGGCCTGGTGTAATATTTGGCATGGAACAGGTACTTTTTGTTCTTATATTTCCAACGGAACCCAAGGGCAGAAAAAGAAATCAGATTGTGTAACAGTTGTAGTTTGTAAAGAAGTATGGATGTTTGAAACTCTCTCACGTGATAAACTCTCTTACTGAATAGTTTTAGAAGGAATTTGGTTGGTAAACATGAAATCGTATAACGTAGATTAAAAAAATAGACTATGTTTAATGATGTATGAGTATGTTCAAAATAGGCCCACCTAACCCATTTCAATTTGACCAGCTGTGTACAAAACACGCTGTATAGTGAAAATATAAATTTTTCACTTATATATTTGGGTTGTAGGTATCTCTAAAAAATTTATGGTTAAATATTCTTGAAATCCTATTGGCGAAAATTTTTCAAATTTTGCGAGCGATATCTAAAGCGGCTGCTAAAATCGTCCTGTTTTTACGTGTTGCTTGTGATCGGAGGTAAGTTCCACGTGTTTGCATTTTATATAGGGTCTTTCAGGACGGGTTCATTTCAACATATTCAAAACAAAATGGTATGAATTGGCCTTTCAAATAAAATAATAATTACGTTAATATCTCATACACAGCCTGTTTTATTCCATTTTGAAATCGACTCGTCCTTATTTAAATTAGCTTATTTATTAGATCTTCTAAATATTTTACACAAAAACTTTGATTTCTCTGATTTCTGAAATAGTGTATGAGGATAATTACAAAAGAGGTATTTGAGGATATGGTGGTATATAGTTAAAACATGTGGTGCTGATGTACGGTGCGAATTCTATATATGCGAATATATAGTGCAAATTAGTGTTTATACAGGGTTACTGGTTAAGTCGACCTAGATCCGTCAAGGGCGTGTAGTACCCGTCTTTTCTAACTTATTTCACTAGTAGGGACCCCGAACCTAACCGTTTTCGAGATAAACGACTTTTACATTTTTTTATAAAAAATTGCCGATTTTTATCCATTAAATGTCATATTTTGAAATTGGTGCACTTTTATATTATTATTATTTGCTTCTTAAATGCAAATTACGATGCTCTATGATCTTAGTAACTAAAATTCTACGTAAGATTACTAAATACATAGTTCTGAGCGATTGAAAGTTGAATTAATAAAAAAAAAACTACTGTATTTCTTTTAAGAAAATCTAACAAAATTAGTATGGAAGATGTTCGGCGGAAGTGCTTAAAAACATCTACGTTTTGTCAGCTACCCAACAAGGTATAACAATATAGGTCAACTTAACCTGTAACTCTGTATATATAGTGCAAATAGCGAATATATAGTGCATAGTGCGAATTCTATAATTCTATAAACGCACTAGTGCGTTTTGCTCACATAGTGTCGGCTTAGAATACCCCCACCACCACTGGATAAGCGTGTCGTAAAATGCGACTAATCCGAGAGGCCTCCATTTGGTGGCAGGACCCGTTCCTCCCTTCGTGTAAAATCTACCGCCAAATATCATCGTGATATGTTCCGGAAATATTTTATGAAGAGCCAAGTTCTTCCTTAAGCCCGTGTGCTGTCTTCGACCTCATCTTCACTTACCATCAAATGAGGTTGAGGTCAAACGCGGTTTTAGTCACAATTAAAATAAATAAAGACGTGTGGCACTCGGAGACTGCCGCGGTAAAGCATAGCATTTTTTTCTCAATTTTTTATCAACTTATGCAATTATAATTATTTATTTATTTTATTAATGCAGTAATGTTTGATCTAATATGAAGTTGCACAAGTTCCTAGTAGATGGCGCTGATTGTTTATTAGAGCCCGCATGTAAAGTTATGAAATCAAAGTATCACCGCTGTGCCGGTCGGAGTGGGGGGTGCCCTAGTCATTCTCTACACTTGCCGTTGAGCTTTACAGTGTCTTACTACGGGTCATCCGTCAGGATGCCTGATGCGCCGCCCTAGATCCCACAGGGTGGTAGCTCATTATAAGATCTAGGAATAGCTCTTAAGTTAGGGATCGGAGAAGGGGGTGTTTAGTGAGTAGAAGTCTCACACTGGCTGGGTATACGGTGGCATTCCGTCGGCAAGCGGTTGCCACTGTCGGCGGGGATTTATTCCCGTGCAGGGCCCAGTGCGTACTAGGAGTATTCACCCTCTCCCTATCTGTGGACGCCCTTTGGGGCGCCACAGTAGGGTGTCATTCTTTGGCAGGAAAAAAAAAAAAAGAGTGGGGGTGTTATTTTTTTTATCGTTACGGAATTTTTGGATTCGGTCTATGCAATAGCTTAAAAATACTATTTGCTGTAATTACTTTATGCATAGAATTCATTTTTTTTAGTTAAGACACCGAGTACCTTCCAAATCTTAGCATAGTGCTAAAACTGCATTTGCTATTTAACAGCATTGTGCTCATAACTGAATCAAAAGCATGCCGATAATTTGGATCTTCTAATACCTACTTCATCATATTTCCTTTGGCAGAATTTTTGTTTCAAATATGAAACCAAACGAAAGAAAAAATATACTGACGAAAATCTACTAATAAAGGATGCGGTAAAAAAGATAGGTAGGTAGGTATGCCAAAATCATTACCTATTTACAAAGGGTCGCCCTGAGAGAGGTGACGACAGAGTGGAGGAGGTGCCGCAGCGGTCAAGAGGGTACCTAACGCTTCCTCAGTACCAGAATCACCATTGTGGGACGGCTGACGACACGGCCACGGTAATATACTCTATATAATTCAACTTCATATAAAGGGACGAAACGCGAGCTATAGGTAGGTACCTACGCAGCTCGATCTCGGTATGCGGCCAGTCGCGAGTGTCTGCATACCGAAGCAACTATTTATTGAGCTTTACGTTAATATGCGGATTGTTTAAATTTTAAAATTTAATAATACGAAAGCGATTTGTATGGTCCCCCGCGATTTGTTTTGTTATTCATACGTAAACGTGGTTTTTTGACACAAAACGTATTTTTGTTGAACATTTACTATTCAATTCACAAAGTATTTTATTTGTTTAATTAAAAAAAGCATATTTGCAGTCACAAAACTAAATTGAAGTAAAGACGGAGGCAAATTTAATTTAAATGCTGAAGGCAGGCAGCCCTATCACATGAGAACGGACCGCGGCGCTATGATACCTGTACCGTGACACGGCGGAACACACCGCCGCGGTGTGTCCGGCGTGGGGTCGGAGGCGGCGGCACGAGGTGACGTCTATCGTCGGAGGGGACCTCTAAGGGTGTTCGTCGATCGAGGGTGTCGATTAAGGGCGTCGATCGATGGTAGAATGGTTTAGTCGATATCAATCAATACCTAGTTTTTGTGTCTGTCAGGATGGCGTGAGAGACGTCTGAATAGTCCCAAAATGTGCACCAAACAACTCTACCTACCTAAACTGTACTAAACTGTACCTATGTGAAAAAAAACTGTACTTCAAGCAATTCAATAATAAATAAATAGTGACATAGACACGCCGTTCTGAAGCTTGGCGCGCATAGTCGTGTATCGCTCTAACGCGTGGGAATTATGTTCTGAAACATATATCAATAAACTATACCTAAACTGTAGGCACCTCATAAAACTGCCAATAAAAAGAATATTTCACAGGTTATATCTGCCAAATCAACATCAAATTTCCCTCAGCTCAAATATTAATTTTTCAATATAAACATTAGGTTTAGCGCGTAGGTGAGAGCGTTTACTATAATAAATATGATATTTGATATAAGTTTGATCAATCTTTATAATGAATACGTTTTTTTATTGGCAGTTTTATTAGGTACAGTTTAGGTACAGTTTTTACCAGCCCAGTCCATCGATCGTCGATCGATGGCGTTTATCAGTGGTACAATGGATAAGTATCCTACCAGACCAGTCGCTTGACTTCGACCCACGTCGTTCGATGACCTCAATCGAAAATCGATTGGTGTTCTGTTGACACCCAGTCACTTTACGAAGTCGAGAGGCTAGTTGGCAATGACATCCTTCTGCGAGGAAGTAATTGCAGAAGGAGGTGCCGCAGCGGTGTCAGGAGGGTACCTAACGCTTCCTCAGTACCAGCAAACCTCTGACAAGCATGAGTTTGAGGGTAGGTAGGTACTTTTCCATGACAAATTTTCGCAGGACTTAGAAAATATTTATGATGGTCTAGGTGCAAAGATTCATAAAAGTACCTACGTAGGTACCTACTTACTTATTTAAGTAGGTACCTATTCTATCTGTGTTTTGTATATGAAGTTATTAGTAGGTACCTATCTAGTTTTGCTATGTATAGGGGCTAGATGGTACTGAATGCAAAAGAAAGTCCAGTTATTTACTTTCTTAATTAGTAGTAGATAGGTAGGTAGGTACTCCTTCGTAGTAGCTTCGTGCGGCTTCTGCTACGTCGCTCCAGATCCCTTGAGGATTCCACGATGAGATGTGCCGCCTCGAAAACGCAGCTTTCCAATTGCATTTTATAAATCAGTTCAGTAGATCAGTTTGCGAGTGTTACAATCAGACATACAAACCTAGTTATATAACCAATTCAGATAAAAACAGACCCTATCAATAATCAAATAAATATTATTCTTTCTATCTATTGAAATGGACATTAAAAGCGTTTGTAGTTTTGACCAATTAGCAAAAAGGTCTGTGTAGGTACAGTTCCAGAAGTACTGAGTTTGAATTAGGTTCGTAATACTAGGATCCTGCGTATAGGTCGCTATATGGTCTCAATACAAAATTACTGTAACCAAATTTGTGTGCCAATCACAATTGTGTGTCTGATCACAAAAACACATCATCGTCAAAAACATTTATCTAAGTAACCTCAAATATTTATTGATTATTCAATAAAACTTATTGTGCATATCAGTAATTTGGTCCCTAGATGGCGCTGTGAAACTAAGTCAAGCAGTTTGAAGTCTCAATGGTGCAATGGCGAATAGCTGGCTGATACGCAAGAGGTTGCAGTTTGAAGTCTCAATGGTGCAATGGCGAATAGCTGGCTGATACGCAAGAGGTTGCGGTTGGAATCCCGCTGTATGACCAATGTTTGTAAGAGTTACAAACATTTGTGTTGCTATTGGTGTTATATTTAGAGACAGTATATTTCAGTATTCTTCTTATTATACAGGTTAAGTGTTGTCTTATGGCATGAAAGATCCTGGGTTCAAGTACCAGCAGGGCCACTTTGGAAAACGCTTATTCTTAAGCTGGCGTCGTTCTAGGTTTCCGAAAGTTTCGGGAATACGTAGGTAGGTGTTGTGTCAGTTAAATCCTTATATTAAGTCACTGACGGTCGGTTAATGTAGCTGTAGGCATAAACAATTTGCCTTCTATGCCGGAGGCCCTGGGTTCAAATTGCAGTGGAGAAGATATTTGTGTAAAGAACACAGATTTCAGCGGTCAAGTCGTGGATGTTTTTATGTTTATGTAATTTTATAATCTCATATTCAATATTTAACGTATTTCTTAAGTTTATCTATCAGTCGTCTAGTATAACACAGATTTAAGTTGTGGTAAGATAATGTTGTGTAAGTTAGATATTTTTTGTTTATAATTTTAAGTACTAAAGCGTCATTCTATATGTCCGATTAGTTAGCCATAGACTCCTTTATAAGAAACAAGCAGAACAATTTTTGGCACGGAAATCAAGTTTTTATCATTTTTCTATAGAATGGCTTTCTATTCTTTTATGTTTTGATATTGAAGCTAGTAGACGAATATTAAATTCATGTTAATGGTAAGTGACAACTAGGTTAGTGGTTATCTAAAATAAAATAAAGGATCAAATATGCGTTGCCGATATAAGGTTTTAGGCAAGCCAGCAGAATTAGAGAGAACTTTTGCAACAGTTTTTTTCAATTAAATGAGGTTAGTTAAACAATGAGATAGACATTTAGGTATTTTATAGTGAATTTGTTAGCTAGTTTCACTATAGGATGATCTTCAAATAATAAAAAAACATACAACAGGCTAAAATAGAAGTCAAAAACGAGTGACTTGGTTTTAAAAGTCAATTACATATTGGTTTTAGTTTTTATATTGGTATATTTTTTCGTACTTTAAGAAAAGGGTTAAGTATTAGATTATAAACTGAAGTCCTATTATTAGTCATATTTATCCTCAAAAATAAAAGATGACTGGTGTTTTAAAGATGTCGGGTCTTTAGTCGATCCGCTTGTTTTTTGCGCAGCATTTAAATATGATTATTTACAACTTACAATAATTGCAAGAAAAGAAAACTATAAAAAAAGGTAATTGCACTTTTATTGTAAAACTAGCGGATACCCGGCGTCTACTATGTTAAAAACCGATGTGTCTCCTGAAAGCCCACGAAATACAGTGCTCCAAGCGATTTCGCCTTTTGTTAAACGACAAAAACAAATACAAGTCTTATTTTCTTCAAGACCACAAACTAAGTGACGCTTTTAGCGAAATGACGAACTACACAAAGTGACGCTTTTAGCGAAGTGACGAACTACATAAAGTGACGCTTTTAGTGAAATGACGAGCTACATAAAGTGACGCTTTTAGTGAAGTGACTAAATAAATAAATAAAGTGACGCTTGTAGCGAACTGGCGCCCCAAATGTGGCGTGAATTTCGCGGCAGAGGGAAAATGTATTGTTTTACAGAAGAATAGTTTTCAGTGACAGTAAATTGACAAACTTAGTGACGTTGCTGTAATGAAATTATTGAGAAGACATATCGAAGCAGTTGGTGAATATATGTAATCAGAATTAAGATTACAAGATTATGAGATGGCCGCTCATATTCATCAAACGTTCTGTTTCTTTGCATTTGTCAATTCAAGATGAATATTATTTATAAAATTTACTTAATTTATTTACATTTAATAATAATAACCTATTGATGAATAGTTTCTTTCATAATTCTAGAAAAAACAAATTTGTATATATGTTTTTTTTATTTTTTAGTGTGCCAATTAATATTTTATTAGTTGTAAGTAGTTTGCGCGTAATGGAAAATGAGAACTGTCACCCATATCATCTGAAAACAGTTCTACTATTGGGGCTACTGATTTTCACGGAAATTCTGGTATGTTTCATTGTGAAACGAACTAGTGCTCCTTGACGCGCGAGACATCAACGCGTAAACATTTTTTAATGTCACAACTGCCGCGCCGCTCGCCCGCACTTGAAATAACACCTTATTATTATCTTATAATAAGGTTGCGAGTAACGAATATTCAAAAGTCCAAGTCATCACGTATTTTTATTTGTTGAGGTTGGCGTTATTTAGCACTGACATATTTTTTGCAAATAATTTATGGGCAGCAGGCAGCAGATGAAGCGTTCCAAACTTGTCAAAAAGTTGTAATTGAATCTGAATTTCTATGCCTTCGACATTAAGTTAAAAATTGGTTGGGGAAATTTGACAGGTTTCTAAAGCTGCACCTGCTGCCTTCTGCACATAATCAGTTGCCACGCGTGCAAGTTCTAGCTTGTCACGTGGTTTTGCGATTCCAGTATGCAAGTAGGTACCTGCACGAAGAGGTTGCGAGTGACTGAGCCTACGTGGTATGACCGCACTCGCGCAATGAAACCAAGGCACTATAAGAAGCTTGAATCATACCGATTCTTTGGACGAAAATATTTGACTCGTCTACTGGGTTTCGCATAAACAATAAATAACGTTGTATATTGCAGGTATTTTATGTGAATCCACCGTTTACATACAACTTCATCACTTCAAAATCGCTTGTTGTTATGTAATACATCTAATAAACACAATACTTTACGGGTCGCCTTGTAGAAATTGCTTGAAGCGATAAGGCCACCCAAATTTTCCAAATTTGTGTTCTTTTTATTTTATTTTCCTGTACTTGTTTTGTTGGCAAAAAGAGTAGATATATTATTACTACTGAAAACCTGGAAATTGCTCAGTCAATCCTAGAGTGAAGTGAGACAATCTGACTGAACGTAACGAGGTTGCTCAACACACCCCTGACATGAGACATTTGGAACTAGTTATAAGTATCACATAACAGCAACAGTATGTTAACGGCAGAATCAAACAAAATGCCTGCAACATAATGTGGTATGTCGTAAAGATTATTTTTTATATACATTTATATACATTATATATTTATATACTGTATTGTATGATTGTTTATTTTACGACATATTATATATAAATATTATCCATACCTGAAGGCCGTCGGAAGAGATCACTTTATATGATAAGACAAGGTTCAACTTAGAATTTTGAAAAATTTTACTTGACTTCTTTTTTCTAGTATAGTTGCTGTGTATAATTGTAAATAAATAAACAGCAATTTACCTAAAAACTGCAGATATTTATTGCTGTATATATGTATATGTATAATATTTAATATAAATAAACAAATAAGTTCAGTATCAGAGTATTATAGAATACAATGACAGTCAAGAAATAGAACAGAAAAATAAGAGTTTGAAGCCCCCACTACGTAGGGCGCTTTCTGAGAATAACATGCTTCAGTTAGTTATAAATCTTTCTAAATATAGAAATAATATGAGTTTATTAATTTAATTTATCATGTAAGTACAACATCTCACCTAAAGATCATCAAATAAAAACGAGATAGAATCCATAAAGGAAATACGATTTTTTAACATGATAATACCAAGAAGGTGGACCTTAGATATGATTACAGAACAGTTGGCGAAGAATATAAAGCTCTCTGATTATTTGAAAATGCAAATGCTAGTATAATGGAAATAGAATACAAAACTATACTAGAAAGACATACGCTTCATTGTTCAAGTTTATAAAAGATATCTAGAAACATTAAAAATTTATGGCAAGCAGCCATAAACATTAAATTAATCCACTTCCACATGCGTCAAGACACTCACACACTCGAAGATTTTGTTGGAGATAATAGAATCCATCAACAAAACGCAAAGTAATATAGAATATATTACCTCGATTAAAATACAAAGCTTGATGAATTAATAGTAACTGTGTAGAATTATTGTTAAGAAAATGGCTATCGTCATGCTACGGGTACCAGTGTGCTTTTTGGAATACGATCAGAAGGTTTTTTTTTTTTTGGAATTAAGCAATTACTTGCAATTGAGAATACAATTATAAAACGAGTTCTGGACAGCAACAACAAATAATTCTTAATTGCAACTTTTATAACCGGATAAATTAACTTTCGAAAATTTTGTCATATCTGTAAAAGAAGTAACTTTGGGAGATATTGATGCAAATGTTTTTTCAAACGACACAAAATCTTCAAATCGTAATTCGCACTCAGAGGAGCTGAACGTAAAATTCGGATTGAAGAATATGATGTTTCAATGCAACTCCGTGAGGTTCCTTCTAGACATTTAGATTTTACCGACTATTAATCAATTTGGTGGGTCTCTCATGCTATAATTTCACCTAGTATAATTAAATTAAAATAATGTTTAAATTACAGATCAGATATCAAGTGAAGCAATACTTACCATAATTTAATTTTAATGGTGGTCCCGATTTAGGTCCATTTATAATATTACACAAACTCATCAATATCAGCATTTGGATTTCCTGAAGATTCAGCTACATCATTACTTCTGATTGGTCGCAGCTCTCAATTTATCACCAAAATGTCATTCCAGATGTGGTCTGGTCTCTGCTTCTGCCTGTGCGCTGCTTTCTCCCGTATAGTTTCAGCACCAAAATATTCCTAATTCTGATAGGTTTAGTGCGAAATTTCTCAACAAATTCTCAGTACTTTCACATACTTGTACTTACTTACTCGTCTATTGATACTAATAACCTGATTATATTACACAAATAAAATTGATCAAAGATTTAGAACGTCAAATCATATAGTGCGTGAATGAAAGTCGCAATAGCGTTTGGATGAAACAGTACTGGATTGCGATAGGTGTATTATTTTTGATAAATCTATCGGTTTCTCGCGGGAATTCTTTGAGAATATCAAGACAAAATGGTGACTGGACTTGTGTGATTCCAGGCTATGCCACCTGTGTGCGAAATTTCAGGTTAACCGTCAAGTCGTTTCAACGTGAAAGAGTAACATACATGTAACCTCCATCTTTACAAACTTGTTGTTACTCCTTAATGCCAAAACGGATAGACGCAGCTCTGAAATTTCGGGTATAGCCTGGCCTGGTGTAATATTTGGCATGGAACAGGTACTTTTTGTTCTTATATTTCCAACGGAACCCAAGGGCAGAAAAAGAAATCAGATTGTGTAACAGTTGTAGTTTGTAAAGAAGTATGGACGTTTGAAACTCTCTCACGTGATAAACTCTCTTACTGAATAGTTTTAGAAGGAATTTGGTTGGTAAACATGAAATCATATAACGTAGATTAAAAAAATAGACTATGTTCTCAAATGTTTCCGTGGCACGATTTAAAAAAGAAATTGGCGGATTTTTCCGAAGTGGCAAGTAAATAGTAAGTCCCCGAAAAAACACCTCATGAAGTCACGATTGTTGTATATGTAAAGGTATTAACAATTTAAAAGGTATCTATTCAAAAATAACTCAGAATTGAACCTTAAAATGAGATGAAACTTTGTCAGCTTTATAATGTGAAACTAATCCCACTAATTTCAACAAGCGTCTAATATATCGTGTCGAAATAGTATATTTCATTACGAGTGCGGAAAGCCTGTCATTGCAAAGAGTTCCGACAAATGTCTACACGAGCCGAGGCGCAGCCGAAGGCGAGGGTTGACAGTCGGAACGAGTTGCAATGACGGTTCCGCACGTGTACTGAACGACTATTTTTAATACAGTTGCGAAAAAATTAAGCAATTTTATAAAATATACAAAATATCGCCAGCCGTGAAAGATTATAAACAGAGTTTTTTTTTGTTTACCCATTCTGGTTAGGCAAAGGGAACTATGCCCATACAGCCAAGTCTTTAGTAGATTTTTTGTATTGACATGAAATGAAAATGAATTTAATGAGATAAAATGAAATGAAACCTAACCTAACTCATTGCATCAAATCATTATAAGTATCTAATATTGAAACAAATTAGTAGCTTCTTTCAGAAATATTAGCATGGATCGTAAAAACTTCTATGATTTTTTTTTTAGTAAAAACTTCTTGGTTGATTTTTTCTTTTTAATAGACATTATTTTGACATTTGGGAAAGAGAACGCACGAGTGCGGAAAAGGTAAAGAAAAAGCACAAGTGTGCAATAGCCCACATCCCGAACGCTAAACGTCCCTGCAATACGCCACTTTTTGAGCAACTGTATTAAAAAAGACTTTTCCGGATAGCCAAATACTTAAGTTCGCATCCTGTTCTTAGAATTTATTTTTTATTCAGTTTTTCTTTATAATTTTCAAGAGAACACAATGCAATAAAACATTTTTTATACCCAACAAATATTTTATAGAAATGTAAACTTACAATGTCTAGTACTTTATATCCAAACCATAAATTTCAAATTGATATTAAAAAATCTGCAGAATAATTATTCCTTAATAATTTTCTTTTAAGTGTTGCTTGCGCTTGCTGTTTCTATCTCTTTGTTCGTCTTGAGCATAGTTTTGGTGTCTTAGTTTGTGGCTGGGTGGCCTTTGATCCATGTCTTGAGAATCATTTCGGGCATGTGAACTATTTCTAGATCTACCTCTCTCAAGGTTTGGGGTCATTGTTTCATTGTAACTTTTTCTATGAGGTTTCTTTGCAGCACTTCTTTTATCTTGAGTTTCAGTATCTAAAGAGCTTACCTCTTCGTTTGCAGACATATTCTTTTTGATAGGGACAGATTTTCCGGATCTTTGTTTTTTATACATTTCATTGTCTGAAGAACTTGCCCTTTGCTTTTGATTCACATCTTTTTGTAAACGGCTACGTTGCTTTTCAAATGTTTCGTCACTGCTAGAATTCACAATAATTTGAATACATGGTCTGCCTGCGTTATTATTACCTGTTTTAGAACCCGTCGAAGCATCACCATCAGATTCTACTGTTATTTCAATGCACTGTTCTTTGCTGCGAATCTTCTCTTTGCTTTTGTTTTTTTTCGGTTTACCTGAAGGATCACAATCATCTTTCTTGCCTGATTTTTTTTTATCTTTTTTGACTTTACCTTCCTTCTCTTTTTTGATTTTACCTTCCTTCAATTTTTTGACTTTGCCTTCCTTCGATTTTTTAACTTTAACTTCCTTCTCTTTTTTGACTTTACGCTCCTTCTCTTTTTTGACTTTAGCTTCTTTCTCTTTTTTGGCTTTTCCTCCTTTACTTCCCTTACTATCTCTACTTTTTTTACTTTCTTTACTTCCTATACTTACTATACTTTCCCTACTTCCTTTACTTCTTTTACTTCCTTTACTTCCTTTACTTCCTTTACTTCCTTTACTCCCTTTACTTCCTTTACTTGATTTACTTCTTTTACTTCCTTTACTTCCCTTACTCTCTAGACTTTCTTTAGAGGATTTTTTTTCAGGACAGGTAGAGTCTTTACATGGCTTAACTTTTGGAGGTTTTTCTTTGGATTTCTTTTCCTTTGGTTTTTTCTTTTTTTTTGCAACTTTGCAACCTAATTGTTTAGCAAGTTCTTCGCAACTTGAATCTCGGGATAGTAAACTTTCGGAATCTTTTGATTCGCATAATTCTTCTGCTGTGATTCCTTTTTTTTCCCTGCCTGATCTGGAATAAGAGTTTTCTGGCATACGTCCAGTATCACGGCTAGACACTCTTGAACTCTCCGATGAAATGCATTTATCTTTTTCTGCAGACGTATTTAATTGATTTTTTTTATTTTCATCTTTATTACATTTCTGGATGTATTTTCTTGCATACGTATTTCGCTCTACATTTTCAGATCGAGTTTTTTTTTCGGTATTTTGAGGTTTACGTCGAACCTGTCTTTCCCGCGTTCTTGGCGAACGTTCGCTATCATTTCCAGATGAGTATTGTTCATTGCCACTGAATTTTTTCTTACTTTGTGATGATTCACATAATGAATCAATACTGTCATTGCTACCATCTTTAGATATGGATCTTTTCACATTTGGAGAACGTTTTTGTTTTGACCGTTTACTGTAATTTACAGCAGTCATTTCATCATCGCTATCACTTCCTGTGTGATGGGAAGGTCCTCGATTTTTGGATCGCCGAGGTTCTTCTTCACTATCAGTGCCTGCGACACAGTATAGTTGTTTACTGTTCTTTACTGGTTCACACTCTGCTACGACTATAGATCCATGTTCACTTGAAGTTGGTGAGCGGGCGGTAAATTTTGGTTTTTCATCAGCTTCAAGTTCTTTTTGCTTTCGGCTTCCTTGAAAAAGCTTTCTAGTCAATAAATCTTTTGCTTGCTTGCATTTGATACGAACTGAGTAGACTTTGCTCATATTTTTTGAATCAACATCTAGTGGTATATCTCTTTGCAATTCTGAAGATTCACTTTCAATGCTGGAATCACTGTCGGTTGTTGAACTTTGATTTTCTAATACTTGATTATAAAGTGGCATGTTGGTGTTAAAATTTGATACAGGATTATCAAGGTTTAAAGTGCTTGAATGGTAATGATCCTTTATTGTTATTTTGTCACTGTTCTTTGGGAATATTTCGTTTTTCGCTGCTTTATTACGAATAGTATTGTTTGAATATCTTTGATCGATGTGTTTTTTTTGTAAACTGAGGTCTGACGGTCTTCGAAAATAAGAGGCAAAACGAGATTGTTTTGATTTTGGTGACCGTTTTAGTATTATTTCAGAAGCTTGATAGTTAATAGTTGAATATTTGTGTTTGTGTGGGCAGTATGAACGTGATCTCTTATGCCTCCTATAGGGTTTATAGTAAATCTCTTCTTCGCTGGATTTACTTTCTTTACTTGCCGAAGATGATGAGAATGATGTTGATGGAGTCAGAGTAAAAAAACAAGAGGTACTTGAATCGTGACTCGAATAACCTGGGTCCCTTACTCTATAACTCGAATAAGTTGGGTTAAAATCCCTTCTTGTGTGATCTCTATGTGATTCTCTGTATATATTTTCATAAGCTTCTGACTGTCGCATCAGCCTCTGTAAATCTTTTACCGAAACAAGTGTACAATCGTCGTCACAAGCTTTGTCACAAGCTTTTTTACAAGCTTTTTTCTTAGGACGAGTATAGCAAATTTTCTTGGGTTCACAACAATCTGGCGTAAAGGCATTTACAATTTTTCCGATAGTGTACGATAAAAGATCCCATTGACAACATTCTGGCTGACAGGGATCGCGTCTACAAAAATTACACGCATAGAGTCTCAAAACAGAAATAAAATACCCCCACACTGCAAAAGATAAATAACTTAAATTAGTTTCACAAAATCAAAAATAGTGAGTGTTTTTACGGAATTTCCTTTTTTGATATGAAAGCAATGTATATTTCATGTTATATAATATTTAAGGGAAATAATAAACCGAGAGATTGTTAAGCCAAAAAACAGCCAGTTGGTTTGAGCTTGACCATGAAAATTCAAGATTTGTCATGCAGCGTGGATTAATAACCCCTTGCAAAAGAACCAGTTATTTGTCATCTACGATATGGAGGCCTCTATATATTTTTGTATCTAATAAAAAGAAGGCTTCTGATCAATTAAGTTACTACTGAGATTAACCAACTACTATTCAGTTGCAATTTAATAATTTAAGTTATGTTATTTTTTTTTATTCGTCTTATTCAGTAAATAATGGTACGATATGATATGTTATAGATGGTAACGGTATAAAGTGTCTTTTTATATCAATAAAGGTGTGTAAAGAGATAATTTTACTGGATGACTTCATTCGCAATTATTGTACTTAGTTTATTATTTACGAGTACATCTACTAACCCCTTTATTACTTACGGGTCTGATGTTTTGTTATTGAATGGAAACAATAACTATAGGCAAACGATCGCAGTAAGCGCAAGGGATTCAAAGCAACTTATCAGAAGAGTTCCACTGTTTTAGGTTATTTTTTTTATGTTAAACTTTTATAAAATACAATTTTTAACTTATATATAAAGGTACAACATAAACTCATATGAATTTTACCGTGTACCAGTGAGTCGTCATAACAATAGTCTGTCCTTATCAACATGCATTACAATACTATGCCCTATCTCACTCGCACCCCTAGCATGATGACCATCCATGAGTGCGAGCGCGCATCTACCGATCACCCGAGCAAAGTAAACAAGGACACAGTTTAGATGAATTGCAGTTGATAGATTATACACATGTTATATAAAAATAATACGTGTAATAATACTTTACACTTATAATATAAAAAAAAATATTATATATTAATAAGTGTATAGCCTAAAGCTCACATCTTCTGATAAGTTGAATTGAATCACTTGCGGTAACTGCGATCTTTTGCCTATAAATTGTTTCCATTCAATAACAAAACATCACACACGCAAGTTGTGAAGGAGTAAGAAGATGTAAATAATACACTAAGAAAAGTACTCCCAAATTAATAGTGCGCATGTAGGTCTTCGCTAATTGTCGTATTTTTGGAAATACACGAATCATTGAATCGTAAGAGCCCTAAACAATGCACTTGCATTTTGTTTAATTGTTAATAAGTATCTAATAAAAGTAATAAAATTCATTAAAAAATTCTTACTAAGTAAGAAAAAAGCAAGTAAATGAGGAAACAAAATTGAGTGCGTTTTGAAGAAACATATTTGTATTAATATTTCGGGGGTCTTTCGAAAAGACGTTTTAACATCAGCAGTAACTGCCCTGATATTACTAGACATTGTTGTCCTCTTAACCCTCGTAGTAGAATCAAGGGCGGCTTTTAAGTTATATAGTTATAGTTAGCTAACGATATCTTCTATACCAGAAGTCCCGGGTTCGAGTCTTGCTACATTTTGAGGAACACTCGTATTAGAACTTATGTCATGGATGATTGTATGTTGATTTCTATGTACAGTGTGTCTGGTCACCGGTGTCCAACCCGTTAAGTCGAAATATTATGATAAATTATATACACAAAACCACAATAAAAAGGCATTTTTCCCTATTGTTTAGAAACGGCGGCCATTTTAATTTTTCCTTAACTGAGTTCGGATGAGTTTCTTTAAATTGCAATATTTACCGATATAAAAGTAAGTAATTACATTTGACAGCTAGAAAAGTTGTTCATTTGTAAACAGTAGGGGCAAAATGCCTTTTTATTGTGGTTTTGTCGATAAAATTTATCTTGTTACTTCGCCTTAACGGGTCGGACACCGGTGACCAGACACACTGTATACGAAATTTATGTAGTATTTATATTCCGTGTGCTTCATAAAAAGTAATTTGGTCTAAATAATTTCCTATGAATGTCAGAAATATTCATTTACTTTTTTTTGACGAAGTTTGAAATTCAGTGACAGCCTATTAGAGAACACTCCGCCACTTCACAGTCCCACACATTTTGAAGTGGACTGTCATTATATTACTTATGGAGTATATTAATATCGTTAATAGATTTTTAAGGATACAGGACGGATGGTTACTTTTTAACTCTGAAACAAGTTGAAGATTTATCCTCCAATTTCGCACACAGGACAGACATAGCCTGACAAATCACACTGACAATATTTTTGGTTCTGCACGCAGATAAATCTGCCAAGTATTACTAACTTATATTGGTATCGAAATTTTTGAGGAGGTACGAACGTTCGATACCCTCATACGTAATAATTACTGAACGGATTTAGATAGAATGGTAGAAATACAGATCGTATCCCGGATATGCGTTTATTTTTGCTCGGTTACATATCCAGTATCTCGTTTCATTCAAGTTTACTATTTTTGGGGATAAAGTAAGAGCAGCCTTCAGCCACAAAGAACAAAAATATGAATGGATAATTTCAGTGTGTTGAAATTTCATAAAGATAAATTATTTTAAAGATTGAAGTCAGTATCAAACCTAAGCACGACGTGAAACTTTGTTGGCTTGATAAAGTTAAACTTACGAAACTAATTTCGACAAGTGGACAACGAAGTATGCAACCCGCCTGCCTGGCTAGTGAAACATATGGAGGTTTTTTTATTAAGACTCTTTTTTAATTTTTGATAGAAAACAATGCAATAAAACATTTTTTATACCCAATGAATATTTTATGGAAATGTAATCTTACAATATCTAATACGTTATATGAAAAGCATAAATTTTAAATTTATCTAAAAAAAACCGCGGACGTAATATTCCTGAAGATTTTCTTCTAAGTGTTGCGCTTGCTGTGTCTATCTCTGGATACATCTTTCTGAACATCATCGTGGTGTCTTTGTTGTCTGTGACTCCGTGATCTATGGTGCCTGTCTTGAGAATCATCTCGGGCTGATTTTTTATCATGTGAACTATTTCTAGATCTACCTCTGTCGAGTTTTTGGCTCTTTGGTTCGCCGTCATTTTTTTTATGAGACTTTATTTCGGAACTTCTTTTCTCTTGAACTTCAATATCTGAAGAGCTCACCTTTTCGTTTTCAGACATATTTTTTCTGAGAGGACCAGGTTTTTCCCTAAAAGATTCTTCACTACTGGAACCCACGATAATTTTAATACACTGCTTACCTTCATGCTTACCTGTACATACTTCTTTAGTAATACTTTCTGCTTTTTTTCCTTCAGACCCTACTGTAATTTCAACACAAGAATCTTTGCTCTTAGATTTTTTCAGTTTTTTGGGTTGGTCGTCGTCATTTTCAAATTGGGACTCCTCACTTGATGCCTCAATCATATTTGTTTTGCCTGATTTACCTTTCTTGTTGCTGACTTTCTCTTTGCTGCTAACTTTTTCTTTGCTCTTCCCTCTTTTTATTTTTTTAGTTTGATCGTCACTTTCAAGTTGAGACTCCTCACTTGGTGCCCGAGTTAAATTTGTTTTGCTTGATTTACCTTTTTTGTTTGATTTATCTTTTTTTCCTGATTTATCTTTTTTGTCAGATTTATCTTTTTTGTCGGGTTTATCTTTTTTGTCGGATTTATCTTTTTTGTCGGATTTATCTTTTTTGTCGGATTTATCTTTTTTGTCAAATTTATTTTTTTTGTCGTATTTATCTTTTGTGTCATATTCGTCGTATGTGTCGGATTCATCTCTTGTGTCGGATTTATTCTTTTTGCCGGATTTATCTTTTTTATCGGATTTATCTTTCGTGTCAGATATCTCTTTTTTGGACGATCTTACTTTCTTGTCTGATTTATCTCTTTTGTCGGATTTATCTATTGTTTCGGATATATCTTTGTTGTCTGATTTATCTTTCTTGTCTGATTTATCTTTTTTCTTTTCTTTTCTTTGTTTTTCTCCTTCGGTTTTAGATTCTGCTTCTTCTTTTGGACATCTACATCTGCCATCGTCTTTATCCTTAGATTTTTTAATTTTTCCTGCAATAAAGTCGCAACCTAATTGTTTAGCAAGGTCTTGGCAAGTTATTATTGAAATTTGCGAATCTTTTGATCCTAGCGAGGATAAATCTCCTATTGTGCCTTTACAAATGGTGCAAAACTGTTCTGCTTTGCGGTGTGAGTGAACTCGTTTCTTTCTCGTTGATGCAGTCGTTGCCGCCATTATTTGTGACGGTGTTAAACATAATCCAGTACTACTTCTTCCATGACTGCGACGATCACCGCATAGACTGGAGGAGGAGTACTCTGACATTCGGTCTGGTGTGTTTCGCTTCTCTGGTGAAATGCTACCGCTTGAGCATTTTTTGGGATTTTTTTTCATATCTTTTGCTTTGATGTCGCATCTCTGCTTGTAGTTTTTTGAATCTTCTCTTTCGAGTTTTGGTTCTTCCCTATCATCAGATGATAACATATCTGGTGATAACCTATCTGGTGATAGATCTTCATTTTCAGAGTATGACTTTGTTCTTGTATCGTTTGGATTTTGGTTTCTCGATCTCCTGTCGTGTCTTTTAGGTGTCGGTGAACAATCATCTAAATCGTTTGGATTTTGGTTTCTCGATCTCCTGTCGTGTCTTTTAGGTGTCGGTGAACAATCATCTAAATCGAAACTGTCTGTACTAGCATCACGGGTTGGGGGTTTTCTCGATTTTTGCGAACGGTGATGTTTGTTGGGATTTTCGGTGCATATTTCATCACGGCTGTCATTGCGAGCAACACTTCCAGATCTTCGTCGTCTGTTTGAGCGAGTAGTTTCGTCATCATCAGAGCATTTACAAGCATTCATTGCCCGTAATGATTCACATTCTTGCTCTGGTAAAAACTTTGTGGCTAATAATTCTATAGCTTCTTTACATTCAGCATCGCAAACACTATCTTTATGCTGCGAAGATCTGCGTTTGTGCCGGTGAATTTTATTTTCACCTCCAGGGCTACCTTGATAGGAACGATCATTAACGTCCTTTACTTGTTCAATACCGTCTTTAAAGTCTTCTTCCCCTAGAGATCCTCGATCACTTGAATGTGATTTCCGTTTTTCAACAGTTTTAGGTTCTTTTTGCTTTTGATTACCTTGAAACGTTTTTGCCAATAAATCTTTTGCCTGTTTACATTTGTAACTAACAGAGTAAACATTGCTCATATGTTTTGGATATTTTTGTACTAATGGAGAATCAAGTTCAGCGCTAGAATCACTGTCAATGTTTTGGTTTTGTTGTTTTTTATCAGTATGTGGCATGTTTACAGGTTTTTTGTTAGGCATATTATGTAATGAAGGATCAATTTCAGCGCTAGAATCACTGTCAATATTTGTGTCGTAGTTTTGTTGTTTTTGAGCAGTATGTGGCACGTTGACAGTATTTTTATTAGGCATATTACGTTCAACGCTTTGAAATTTATTGTCGTTTTCGGTGTAATTGTGACTATCTTTAGTGGGACCTGATTTACAGTTTGCCTCTTTGTTAACTCTTTTATTGATTTGTTTACAAGCGAAATCTGAAAGTTTCTCGCACATTAAGGATGAGAGAGTGCTTAGTGAACTTCGGCACCGTTGACTATCTATATCGGAACCTTGTTGATTACAGGTTGTACGTCTCTTGGGTGTGCAGCAAACTGGTTCTTCGTGTAAATAGTTCTCTTGGCTTTCCACAGAATTCAACGAAGGTGAGCTGAAGAGATCTTCTTGGTTATCTACCCTTATCTTAAATCTTTCTTGGCCAGTCAAGCGTGGTTTCACCGGATCTTTTACACCGTTAGCCGCAACAAATTTACAAGTTGGATCTTTTTGACACCTAGACTTAGAACGAGTGTAGCAGACTTTCTCGGGTTCACAATCTTTGCTAAGAGCATTAACAACTGCTCCGACAGCGCACGATAAAGGATCCCATTGACAACATTCTTTCTTACAAGGGTCGGGTTTTACGGAAAAATTACACGAGAAGTTTCTCAAAACAGAAATAAAATACCCCCACACTGCAAAAAATAAATAACTTAAATTAGTTTCACAAAATCAAAAATAATGAGTCTTTTTTTTTACAGGATCTTCTGTGGCGATATGTTATTATATATGATGACTAAATTTAAAATACAAGGAAAGAATAGCCAGTGAGAAGATTAACCCAAAAAACAGCCAGTTGGCTAGAGATTGTTTATTGCTATTAAATGAGTCATGCTGTGAGGAACGAACCGGTAACCTCTCGCGTATGAGCAGGCTCATTTTCAACTGTGCTACGGGGGTCTTTACTTTTGTATAAGTCGCTGTTATATAAAAAACAAAAAAGGCTAGACTTCGGTATAGTCAAATGTAATATGCTAAATCTGGTATAAGCTAAAGCTAATAAGGCTGCACCTTAACTGAACTATCACCCGGTTAGCAGTGGGGACTTAAGTCTGTCTTTTTCTTATTTGTCTTATTTGGAACACAATATTTTGTGCTAAATTTATGCCTTTATTTAAATTCACAATATGCACGAGCAAAAATAAGATTCAGATTTACGAGTACAACATTTAACCCTCAGCCCACGCATTTAAAGTTATGCAGAGTTGTGAATAATACTAAACATACAATCTCAGCAATGGCAGCTCTTGTTGCTCTTTTCTACCGAAAACTTCCTTTGTCAAATGTCAAAAATCTTCAAAAGATACTTAATTTATTAAACAAAATCTTCCTAAAAAAATATTAATTTCAAAAACGGAATCCCCATCCAAATCACAGTTTTTAGGACTATAAAATATAATATTCACGACATACAGGTCAATTACAGAACCTCACTTTTTTTAGAATCAGTTAAAACCGTTTCAGTATTTTTCACATTTATTGTTTTGCCTTTATCTTGTTTCTTAATAAAAGATAATCGTTAAACTGTTCCACAATGACTGCTTACTAAATATGACAAGTAAGAAAAAATGTAATATAGGTAAACCAAAATTTTGTATGTATTGAAGAAAAGTGTCAAGAGCTCGAGGGTCTATCGGAAAAGAGTCAAAATATCTGCGGCCACTGACCTCGCTGTAGAAGGTGAATTCTCGAAATAAAAGTAGTCTTTAGTAAAAGTAAACGGGATCAAATTCAGTTTTGATCCAGTTTCAATCTTATTAAAATTAAAACTATGAATTTGGCCATAATGCTTATGATCAAAGACAAAATTAAAGAGGTTATACCAAACATGGTCTGAAAGTGGTTATGAGATTGTTATGAGATTGGTATTCCTGTGCTATTATTATCATATTACTTAGTTACAAAACTAATTCGAAAGAATACTGAATGTAAACTATTTCATTTTCCAATTTAAGCTTACCTACTGCTTAAACTATTTGGACGAAAACTTTAGCAAAAAATTCATTTAGTGCGATATTCTTCAAATGTGCATCAGAAATGCTGCTAATCCGAAAAGTCACGTCAGTAAAATAATGTTTATATTTTTTGTATTTATGCATAAATTATCTAACAAAAGCTGTTTAAGATAAATAATTTTAAGTCTACGGAAAAATATCTTAATAAATCCTAGTGAAATTTTCAATAAGCACGAATGCATTCAAACCAATGTATGTATGTTAGTAATAAGGATTACTATCAAATTATGGATTAATGACTTCCTTACTTTGATTAATGAAAAATGGCATTAACCAACTAACTGTACTGCATCATATTCCTTATTTCTATATCTATTCAAAGAAAGTTAACAGAGATAAAAAAAACGGAGCGTTAAGATCCATTAATTTTTTAACTGTAATTACAAGGAATACAAATAAGTAATTTTTGGCTTTTGAGTCTTTTGAAAATATATTTGGATGATATGTTAGCTATAACACTGATGTTCCGTTTTGCTGTGGACACCAGATTAGTATCATCACTAACAAAAATCGTCGAAAGATAAAAAAATGAAAATATCAACATTCACACTTCATTATCTAGGTGACATTCAATTAAAACTTGTGTTATGGAAACTATGCTACAATATAAACTTAAGAAATATATTTAAAAAAATATTTTGGTCTGTTCCTACTTCCTTCTCCTAATAATTACGATATTCATTAAATCTAATCTCGTTCTATTTAATCTATGTTTTACTAACTGTACCTATCTATTTAGTAAACAAAATAACCATGTCCTTATTTTAAAATAAACTCACTACTTGACCATTGGTTTCAATCAGAACTTAATATGATCACTGCATTGTTTGTTCACATCCCAAAATCTGAATCACAATATTGACAAAAACTTTTTATTTCAACTTACAAGGTGGAATAAGTGAGTATTCATGATTTATTTTTACCACGCTTATTCAACCATTTATTTTGTTTAAATTTCTTAAGACAGTACAATTATTTATATTAAATCACGGCACAAGGTTTTCTTAGTAGTATGTTAGTATCAACTCGTAAGAAACTCACAGGAAGACATAAAGTCGAACTTTTCTTTGCGCGACACCAAACGCAATTAAATTTAATTCATCTGTTGTTGCCATCGACAGTATTTTTTATCGTACTGTAACTGTTACTAAATATATAATAATAAATTATTTACTTACCTAGTTCCACTCATTAAGGAGACATTCAAACTAAATATAAATAGAAATTGGACGACGTACAGGTTGTACACAGCTTTTTGGTTGAGACGTGTAATTTTCAAAGATACTTAAACTGATTGTCTAGAAGAGAAATATCCTTATTTGTTTTGGTTATCTGCGTGCGACACGTCCAGATTGAAAAGCGATCAAAATTGAATTTTTAATTTTATTTTGACTCTTATGAGACTGAAACGAGATAAAACGGATATTCTTACAGTTTTAGCGAAGAGATAATTTCATTTAGTCAAAATCAAATCTTGACATAATGAACTATGTTTTATGATGTTAAATAATTAAAAGAATTGACCTTGAGGTATGTGTCAACCTATAAATAATGGGTAGTTTTAGTTTTAGGGCGGGGGTCTATATATTTGATAAAAAGGTATTTACTCTCAAGATATGTTAAGTTATCGTAAATATTGAATATGTATATTTAAAATTTAAAATACAAATATTAATATCTTCAGTAGATTTATATTAGTTTTCCACTTTCCATAACACAAGTTAGCAATGGAATATAACTTTTTAAGCTAAGTTAAGTTAATAAGTTATTTCAATGCGCAGTAAAATGCAATTTGGGCTAGATAGAGAAGTGTAACTGTAAGGAATATCAAATTAATTTTTTTGAAGCTCCAATCAGTGACAAACAACACTACAACCTAGTATAACCAAACTTGTCCGTCAACCACACAACTAATATAATAGGCAAAAAATATCATGTACATGTAGTATGTGAGAATGGACGAAGGACATTTGTTACTTTTTCGAAGATTTACGAAACGACTCGAAGTTCCTATTGAGCTAAGATATCGCACACAGGTAAGGCACAGCTTAGTCTATGTTCTATTCCTTTATTTCTACAGAGTAAAATTTATAGAGATAAAACTAGTATTTTGAAGTTTGTGAGGAAGTTTATAATTTTGTTACTCTCAAATTTTACAAATCCTGAACAGATTTGGACAAAACGGTAAATGGTTAGATCGTATTCTGAATTACGCCATAAAATTACGTGATGCTAATAATCTCGAGAAGCGTCAAATATGTCGCGACAACAAAGTTTTCAGCAACACCTACCCGGATATCAAAATGTGTGACAACGAATTCTGCTCGTTTGTATTTTTTTCAAACTATGAAGAGAAAACAGTACAATAAAACATTTTTTATACCCAATTAATATTTTATAGAAATGTAAATATACAATGTCTTGTACTTTGTATAGAAAGCATAAATTTCAAAATGTAAAAAAAATCCACGGGCACAATACTCCTGATAATTTTCTTCCAAATGTTTCGTTTGCTGTAATATTTCTTAAGATTGCTGAACATTCTTGTAGTTTTTTGGCTTTTTATGTGGCTTTTCGTGCATACTGTAAGAATCATCATCTGGGGCAGAATTTGAATCATACGAACTCTTCGTAGATGCCCTGTCTCCTTCTAGCTTTTTGTTTTTTATTTCGCTGCTTTTTTTGTTATAAGATATTTCTTCAAAACTTCTTCTGTCTTGGGATTCATTATCTAAGGAGCTAACCTCTTCGTTTTCACTGCCAGTTTGACTTCTAAATATCTCATCTTGACTAGAACCCACAATAATTTTGAAGGGTCGCTGCTGCTTGCCGCCGGATTGATTTGGAGAATACATCTCTTTTAAAATTTTTTTGCCAGTTTCAGAGTCAACTGGAACTGTTAATTCAACGCAATTGTCGCAAGTCTTTTCTTTACATTTGATTTTTTTTATCGGTTGGCAACAATCGAATCGGGATTCTGCAATTGCTTGTGCCTTCTTATACGCGACTATTGTTTTTTTACAACGTTTTTGAGCTTTTTCAATAGAACAGCTACATTTTTTCTTTTTTTTGCAGCAACTTGGATTTTTGCTGCACCATACCTTGGGTACTATTGTGTAACTATCGTCAGGTGGATACGGCTTGGGGGCAACTTTGTGACATTCCTTGGGTGGAGGTTTGCAGCATTCCTTAGGTGGACCTTTGCAACATTCCTTAGGTGGACCTTTGCAACATTCCTTGGGTGGACCTTTGCAACATTCCTTGGGTGGTTCATTGCAACATGGCTTGGATGGATCATTGCAACATTGATTGGATGGAGATTCGCAACATTGCTTGGGCGGAGATTTGTAGCATTCCTTGGGTTGAGCTTTACAACATTCCTTGGGTTGAGCTTTGCAACATTCCTTGGGTTGAGCTTTACAACATTCCTTGGGTGGAGCTTTACAACATTCCTTGGGTTGAGCTTTGCAACATTCCTTGGGATGATCTTTGCAACATTCCTTGGGTAGATCTTTGCAACATTCCTTGTGCGAAGATTTGCAGCATTCCTTAGGTACTACTTTGCAACATCTCCTTGTTGGTAACCTGCAAATTTCTTTCGGTATTCCAGCAGAACAGTCCTTGGATGACAGTTTGCAACAATCTTTTGGTATTCCTCTTTGAGATATTTTGAATTCCATAGTGTAAGGTTCACAGGACTTGCAACTTTCGTCGTAATACTGATCTGATCTGTGAAGACGTGAGACTCGTTTTGTCGCCGTTGTTGCAGTCGCGGCCGCTGTAACTCGTGAGGGACTATAACTGGGAGTATAACTTAAGCTTGAATAACTTCTCGATTGGCTGCGAAGTTCGGATGGTCCAGAAGAGGATTTTTGTGACATGTGTTCAGAATTACGTCTCGGTATTTTTGCGCTCTCTGATGACATGCTGCGGTTTGCTGTTTCTGTTGATGATATAGGCGTACGGTTTTTTCCAACTTCATTACGAGAACGTATCTGCTGGTAGTCTGTTTTAGAATTTGAACTCTTAGAGTCTGTTGAATAGTCCTCATCATTCCTTAAGATATGATCACTAGATCTCTGGACATTTTGACAAAATCCTAAATCAAGACTGTCAGTGCTAGCATCCCTTTTTAAAGTTTTTCTCGAAATTTGATTATATTGAGATTGTTTAACTTCATCAGATTTTCGCGGTGGATATTCGTCTATATCCAAACTTTCAGTACTAGTATCCTTTTGCAAGGTTGCAGGTTTTTTTGACTTTCGCTGTGGACGAACTTCTAAATCTAAACTCTCAGTGCTAGCATCTCTAGATAGATGTGTTTTGTGATTTTCTGACCGTTGTTGTTTTCGCGGTTTGTTCGTTTCATGATTACTTTCACTATAGTTAGATACTTGATTTCCGTAGTCGTCTTCTTCACCTTCACGATCAGCATCGCGATTGGATTTATTTACGCCCTGTACCTCTCTTGCAGAATATTTTGGACGCGAAGATGGTGTTTGAACAGAAGATTTCTGTTTTTCATCAGCTTCAAGTACATTTTCCTTTCCATGAAATAACTTTTTAGTCAATAAGTCTTTTGCTTGCTTGCATTTGAAACGAACTGAGTAGATATTACTCATGTTATTGGATTCATTTTCAAGTGCTTCATGCCGTTGTACTGAAGTTTCACTTTCAATGCTTGAATTACAAAGTATATTAGGTAGGTTTTCGTTGTCATGTGCTTCACAAACAAATGGAACATTAATAGGTTTATTTTTTGAATACTTATTACACTTGTGTATACCACATAATTTGTTCCGGCATGTTTTATCAGTACATTCGACCCTATACTTAGAGTGTCTCCTTTTATTTGTACTTGATTGACATATATCTCCCTCATTTGTAAATTCTTCATCTGTGTCTACTTTATCAGTAGCTACTTTATGCGCAACTGCTTTCCCTGGATCATTTTTTCTATGAAAAAATTTATCCATTGTATCTGAACTGTATGAATCTGTATTGTTGGTTTGATTGTTTGATAAACTGAGGCTTGATGGTTGCTCAGGCGTAGAGGAAAGATTAAATTTATGTGGTCTCGATAACTGTCTTTGTTTCGGAGTATTTTCTTCAAAGTCCGTTATTTCGTTTGAAATGGTAGTTTCGTTCGTTTGTTCGTCTGATAAACTGGGGATTGATGGTTGCTCAGGCGTAGAGGTAAGATTAGCTTTTCGTCGTCTCGATAACTCTTTGTTTTTCGAAGTATTTTCTTCGAAGTCAGTTATTTCGTTTGAAACAATACTATTTGAATTTGTATTGTTCGTTTGTTCCTCTGATAAACTGGGGATTGATGGTTGCTCAGGCGCAGGGGTAAGATAAGCTTTTTGTCGTCTCAATAACTGTCTTTTTTTCGAAGTCTTCTTTTCGAAGTCAGCTATTTCGTTTGAAACAATACTGTTTGAATTTGTTTCGTTCGTTTGTTTGTCTGATAAACTGGGCCTTGAAGATCTCTCAGGCGTATAAGAAAGACTAGTTTTTCGTCTTCTCGACTGGCGTCTTTTTTCTATGGTGGATCTTCTTCTTCTTTTATTCTCTGGGCTTTGATCTTGTCCTAGATTGGTGGATGAGAAGGATGATTTATTATCTAATGAAATTCTTTCTACGAATTTAGGTTTGTCGGTATCGTATTGTCTGTCTGTAAGACTCTTCGCTAAATGAGAAGCTTTTTTATCTTCACGCATCAATTTCCTGAGGTCTTGTATTGAAACAACTGCACATTCATCATCTGTTACTTGTCTTTTTTTTCTTCCAAACTTTTTAAAAATTGATTTAGAAGGAGCATAGCACACTGGCTTTGCATTACAGCAGACTGGTTTTGGTTTACAGCAGACTGGTTTTGGTTTACAGCAGACTGGTTTTGATTTACAGACTGGCTTTGGCTTACAGACTGGCTTTAGTTCATGGTCTGGCTTTGGTTTACATTCAGAATCACATTCGGGCTTACAACATTCAGGTTCTAAGGCAGATATGATTTTTTCGATTATTAATGATAAAGGATCCCATTGACAACATTGTTTCTGACTGGGATCGCGGTCATAAAAATTACACGAGAAGTTTCTCAAAACAGAAATAAAATACCCCCACACTGCAAAAAATAAATAAGTCAAATTAGTTACAAAAAATAATGATAATGCGAGTCTTTTTTAAAGATTCATCTTTGGCGATGTGTCATTTGACAGTTATATCTCACATACAGGGAAAGAATAGCCAGTGAGATTGTTTACCTAAAAACAGCCACTTGGCCTGAGCTTGATACATTTTTTTTTATATTCGGGTATTAAATTCGTGAGTCTAACTGTTTACGCGCTGCGTTCTATATGTGTCCGTAGTAAGAAAGAGGTCAAGAAAGCTTTGAATATAAAGCAAAGACAGGCCAATAGACAAATGTGATCATTTTTGTACATCGACAGAAAAAGTTCGAGCATTAATATCTTTTTGTAACACCTATACAACATGTAACATATTAAACGCACACCCTGAAAGCAGCTCGTGGACTATCGGCTACAGAATCCATTTTCGTAGGTTTCGTATATTCCAAAGCTGATCCGATCAAACCAATCCTATAAAAAAATGTTCAAATGAAGCTGTAGGAAATCTTGCTATTTCCTACAGGGAAAAATGAGGGACAACGCCCCTGATTTTAACTAAAAACAAATGCGCACATACAAAAAAATTGCGCGTAACGTACATTTTTTTAAAATCTGATAGGGTTGTTTCATAGTGTGCGTGCATTCTGTTACACGTTGTATATTAGCTCCAGTGAGAAGTGCGTATCGGATTAGCAGAACGTAATAAATGCCGGGCACAGCTAGTAAAGGCTAAATATCATAAATCTCTTTCCTGACCCTCGTATAGCTTAAGTATTTATAAAAAGGTTACCTGGAAGAGGTTTTGATAAGGCCACCATTTGTGCTGCTATTTTAAAATTATATTAGTAACATTAGTATATTTTTTCTAAGTGTACAAGAAAGTGTAAATAAATAAATAAAATAGTTTTCTTTTCTTGCGCATTTATAAGTGTAAAAACTATTCCAGGAAAGACAAAAAAGAAAAGTCAATAAAAGACACTTTTTCCGCGCTTTTTAAAGATTAACCATGACAATGTGTAGGGTGTGCTAATGGGAATTTTCTATGACTATTTTAAAGTTAACTAAAACACGTCCTATGTTACGCATCACGCAACTTAACATCTCCGTTGAGGTCTCTCCCTATATTTGATTTAAAGTTAGTGCATGTTTTTAGGCGTAGCCTATCTACTATCATAGCCTGGCTATATAAACACAAATAAACAGTGAATTAACGATACTTACCGAGAACTCCTAAAAAGGCTTGAAATACAACAGTAAAGTAGTCGTCTCTTAAGACACAACGGTCAGAAAAGTTGCACGCCAATATAATCGTTATCAACAGGAAGACACCACACTGTACCGCAGTCGACAAAACATTTGCAATTATAGTAAAACAATTGCTGCGCTGAAACAAAAAGTTATTATAATTGCTCCATATGAATTTTTGAATTTCAATAATAATGTCATTGATTATAATGTTTGACATTCAGGCACACCATGCTCATGCAAACACATACACTTTCACATAAACATATGAGAAATATTATTAACTAGTTTAGTAATTTAATAGTCTTTTTTAGTTTCTGTGACGCTATGAAAATTTGAAGCAATCACGATATGATAAAAGGAAAATTGAGCCTGAATCTAAAACTGTAGCGATCTCGACTGATCTGCACCCATCGAAATCCAAAACTCGGAAACCTTTCAGCCCATATTGCAGAACCACTTTGAAAGCCAGGGCCATTGCATCAGGCTGGGATTGACTCGGCATCAACATCAACAGCGTGTACATCACTCACCTTCGATTTGCAGATGACATCGTAATCATGGCTGAAACTGTGCAGGGCCAGAGTCAAATGATCGAGTATCTCAGTGGAGCTTTGCGTCGAGTAGATCTTAAAATTAACATGGAAAAAACGAAGATCTTGTTGAACGTCTGCTTCTGTGGAGCCACCACGCAAGACGTTGTAGACGATCTATATTTAGGGCATAATTGTCGAATCCAACTCGACTGGGCAGCGTTCGGGAAACTCCGTAAAATATTCTCGTCCCATATACCGTGTAATGAAATTAAATAATTTGTGTAGGTATAGTCAAACTCTGGATGAAGGTGAATTAGGACCTAGAGACGTGAATAACCTTAGTACTTTCAGCTGAAAATGATGATTTAAGACGAAATAAATGAAGAACCCTAAGTTGACCGAGAGGAAAAAACTCTCGGCCCTCTTCTCTCAAAAGTGCTCATCATGGATACAATTTGACAGGGCGTAGTTAAGTGTCTGAAGACAAAGGTTTTTGATCAGTGTGTTGGCAGTGATGACGTATGGCAGGATCATGGGCCTTTTGCCTCAAACCTGCCTCAGCCAATGGAAATCGCTATGCTCAGATCTGCCCTTCGGGATCGAATCATAAATGATGAATGTTGCGGGCGAACCAATGATTTGGCATAGGCAGGAGAATCGCAAAGCTGAAGTGGCAATGAGCAGGGTAAATAGCTTGCAAAACAGATGGCCGTTGGGGCTGAATAGTTTTCGAGTGGGAAGACTTCTGTCATGCAAGGCCTCCGCAAGGTGGACTGCCGCGCCGATCTAATCAAGATTGCTGGTAAATGCCGTAAGAGGGCGGCGCAGGACCGAGTGATGTGGAGGACCTTGATGAGGTCTATGATGATAAAACATTGTCACAGTAGTCGGACAGCTCCAACAATAAATATAGGTTAAATCCGCTTTACAAACAATAATATTAGTAGTACCCACAATAATTTTAAAATTAAATTGTCATGTCTATAATTTTGTTGTATATAAAGATAGAACTTGTACTACTCCAAAATCACCTGATTGAATACTTGGAAGATATGAAATAAATAATACTTACACAAAGTAAAGATAGAGGTAAAAGAGCGCCGCATATAAAAAAAAGTCCAGCAAGTATTATAATGAACACTTTTAGCATATGATAAACAAATGATGAGAGATCTGAAAAGACAAAAATAAATTTAATTTCAATACAACTCTTTTTAAAGAAGAAAACATACTATAGGGCCAGCTTAAATATCCTTATATCCTTACATAGTGATTTGACCCTATCCTTGCTTCCACTGGATAAGCGTGCGGTAACAGAAAATCGATCTGAGGTTTCCTAGCTTGGTGGTGTACTCTAACTTTAAGATAGGTTTGTGTACACTACCGAGCCCTTGAGAGTCTAACTGGTGACCACACCTTTACAAAAAGTTCAGAAATGATAATGAAGAGCTAGTTATTTTCTTAACCCGAGTCATCAGGTGATATTCTGATAAAACGCGCGTCAAGTCCCTCCTTATAAAATGCTTGGTCTGATAGCTACTTGGTGCTGTTTTGTTGACGTCAGAATATTCAGACTAAATCCTTAAATATATTATAGACGTATACAACACCCGGGATTAACCGCTTAAAGAAAACACAAATAATCTTCAGATTTTTTGTGGATAATACTGCAGGGCCATAAAAGTCTCACTCCTGGTTATTGAGGAGGTTAAGATCATATAGCCCCAACTGATTCAGTGCTAGTTGGTGGAACTAAAAATTTTCAGGGCTACAAAATAGCAAATCACCTATTGAACAACCTTTTAACCATATATCACATCGGTGCACCAAAGGAATATTTTTTTTCACACAAACTCAAAAACTCTGTGTTTCTCGTTCCTGTGGAAATTTCAGGAGTACTTAGCGCATCTCTAGCTACATCCCTTAAAGAATGTATGTTCCAAATTTTCGCTCTCTACGCCAAGTAGTCAAATGTACCTGTACGCTGTCTGTCAGTCACTCATACCTCATCAATAAATAACGGTTTTATGAATATTGATTTATAACAGCACCGAAACAACGAGTTGGAATGTAAATAAAATTAGACGCGATAAACGTTAAAATAAAGTCTTATTTTGACATAAACAAGAAACATAACACTCTGGAGTGCAGTTGTCCAAGCGAAAATAATTATTGGTGGGTTTCAATACCTATAGAATCTCAAAGCAAAATCCTTCTTTGTAATCACTTAAACGATTTTGATTGGCCATTACCGACGTGTAAACTGAGTCTTAAACATTTAATCGGACCTCTCGCTCGCACTTACAGACCTTATGGAGCTGCCCTAGTGTTTTGTGTCATAAAGAGAAAAATGAAAAAAAGCAAATGATTTATGCCTTTGTACGCTTGAAATGGCTCAATAGTAGTACCAAATAGCCTTTGCTGTCTTAGGTATGAGGTATGCAGAACACCAAAGGCTATTGAGGTAGGCAGAAATAATCTGATGTCACGTTTGACACGTTCGGAGGAATTATAAAGATGGAGAGAGACTTTTGTAGTAGTCGCCTATTGCTCCCAAAAACGCCAAAAAAACCTCCATTATAACTTATGTCCTTTAACTGACTTTTAAGCTGCATCCCCAGTAGGAAAACTGTAAGCGGCCGACTGAGTTAGCCGAAATTTGCGGCGAACTAGAATTTTGGTTAGCTGCAAACTCTGATCAATTTTCGTACGTCGTGTGGGAGTCAGCTGCTCACTAAGATAGTCGGCGTGCGTAACGCTGCAAACTGCGTACAGTGATCGATAAACTAGTAAACTGTGGACACTCCATTTTAAAGATATGGAAGGGCGTACTAAATCAATCCGCCACATACGCAGTCGGCCACTAAGAGTTTGCCTACTGAGACGCAGCTTTACAGTATACCAGGGAAGAGAAGCAGCTAGTAAATTCTATGTTTCTTTTCGCTCCGAGTCCTATAAATCACAACATTAGAAATGTGAAAATTTTGATGTATGGAAGGAAGTTTGTTCCTAAATCACTACAGCAAAACGGCTCAACGGATTTGGAAGATATATGGCGTAGTGATTGGTACAGTCTGGCTTTTTATCTCGGCTTTTTAGGCTTTTATCTTGGTATTCCAGCTGGATAAAAAACCGCGCGCAACAGCTAATACATGAAACTAAATATTGTAAACTATGTTCTAAAGAGATGCACGCAGTTGAGTTTCTTGCCACTTCTTTTCAACCGATAGACCGTGTTAAGTGGTGGTAGATTCAATTTGTAAATCATGTGACTTCAAAAGTTTGTAGAAGCACCTACGAAATCAAGATTACTTGGTTTTGACTTTCATGCTTTAAAAGTGTGCAAGCCCTACCATTAATTTTGCATTAAACAAGCCTGACACTGTCGAATACCAAAAAATAAGTATGATATCGTTTTGTGTAGTTCATATTTATTTTACATATTTCACCTTGTTGAAATGAAATGAAATGAAATGAAAACTTTTTATTCGTAGTAGGTAATTTTATACACTTTACGAACGTCAAATGCTGGATGAGGGCGGCGCGGGTCCGGACGACATGAAGAATCCAGGGGAAGGCCTCCGTCGAGAAGTGTGCGTCTCTCAGCTTATAAAGATAATGATCGCCCATTATCCACCAATGTCTTGGTGATGTCTACTACTACTTCTTCTTCGGCTTTAAAAAACGAAATGAAAGTAGAACCCTAGGTAGACCGAGAGGAAAAAAGCCGGCGGAAAAAAAACTCTCGGCACTCTTTTGTAAAAAGTGCTTATTATAGGTACAATTTGGCAGAAATACAGCTCTGCTATGACATGAACAAACAAACAGAAGACAGCTATTCGTGCTTGCCATTATCATGTCGCAGCCAAGCTGCTTACATAGTGATTAATGTTTAATATTTGGAAATAACCTGTGGAGACATCAATCCCACGCTCTTTTGTCATCTAAATAATCTTGGAGTTTATAGTAGCCTTTTTTGCATAATGTTTCTTTGATAGTTCTTTTAAATTTATTAAACGTTAGAGATTGAATTGACTGTGGTATTTTATTATAAATACGTATTGACATTCCCATAAATGATTTGGTGCTTTTAGCCAGCCTTAATTTGGGAAACGCTAATTTATGGTCGTTCCTTGTCATTACAGAATAATTTTTATCATGCTTATCTTTCATGGTTTTAAATTTACTACTATTCTTATAAATATACATAATGTTTTCATATATATATTGTGATGCAAAGGTCAAGATACCAATCTCTTTAAACTTTTCTCTTAGAGATTCTCTACTTCCAAGTTTATACATTCCACGAATAGCCCTTTTCTGCAGTGTAAATATCGTGTCAATGTCTGCGGCATTGCCCCAAAGTAGGATGCCGTAGGACATTATACTATGAAAATAACTAAAATAAACCAGCTTCGCCGTATTAACATCAGTCAATGAGCGAATTTTCTTTACCGCGAACGCTGCAGAACTAAGTCTACTCGCTAGCTGTGAGATATGGGCGCCCCATTGCAATTTAGAATCTAAGGTAATTCCAAGAAAAACAGTGTTATCTACTAGATTCAACCTGTTCCCATTAAGCCGCAGATCAGACTCAACTTGTTTTACATTTGGTGCGGAGAATTTTATACATTTAGTTTTTTTATCATTGAAAGCTAGATTATTTACATTAAACCACTGTACTACATTAGAGAGAGCATTGTTTACATCGTCGTAGTTGGTTTTCTGCCTTATCATTTTAAAAATTAATGATGTGTCATCAGCAAACAATACAATATCGTGATTATTGCCTACCATATAGGGTAGATCATTTATATAGACTAAAAATAAAAATGGGCCCAGAATTGAACCTTGAGGCACTCCCATTCTCACAACCGACCCAGCTGACCTTTTCCGGTTAACCTCAACCTTCTGGATTCTATCACTCAGGTAAGAATTCAAAAGTTTGAGGTCAGTGCCTTTGATGCCGTAGTGGTGGAGTTTCCTGATGAGAGTGTCATGCTGAACACAGTCAAATGCCTTGGATAGGTCACAAAATACACCTAGAGCATCCTGTGACCCCTCCCAGGCACCAGCTATTACTTCAAACAGTTCAACACCAGCATCAGATGTCGAACGACCCCTTGTGAATCCAAATTGTTTGTTATGAAGTAAATTGTTTTTTGTGAAGTGAGCTAATAGCTGGTTGAGAATAATTTTTTCATAAATTTTGCTACATGTTGGTAAAATCGAAATTGGTCTAAAATTAGTAGGGTCCGTAGAGCTACCCGATTTAAATAAAGGAATAACCTTACTATGCTTCATTAAATCAGGAAACTCCCCACTTATAATACAGTTGTTAAATATTTCAACAAGGCAAGGAGCTATTACATCTATGATAGAACTTAAGATTTCAACAGATATGCCCCACAAATCAGTTGTCTTTTTAACATCAATTGTCTTAAATGTTTTAAAAATGTCCCCGGTGTCTATGGGTTGGAACTTGAAAGACTCCTTGCACTCACTTACATGATTTTTCAGCAATGATTCAGCCACCACAGGTGAAGAATTTAACAATTTAGTAGTTGAAACTGGAATGTCAGCAAAACAATTTTCGAATGCTGTCGCAACATTTTCATCTACATTAATGGTTTTATTGTCAATTACAAGTTTAAACTCAGTATTGCGATCCTTAACTTTTCCAGTTTCCTTATTTATTATGTTCCATGTTGTTTTAGTCTTATTAGAACTATTTTTTATCTTATTACTTAGATATATAGATTTGGCTGCGGCACATACTCTTTTAAATAATTTTGAGTAAATTCTAACGTAGTTGCAAAAACTTTCACTTTTGTTATATGATTTCTCATGATAGAGATCATATAGGTGCTTTCTACTTATATGTATGCCTGTGGTAGCCCAATCACTGAAGGATTTACAATTGTTTGGAGAGACTTTTTTCGGAATAAATACACTCTCATGTTGTTTATTTATTATACTACTTTTTGTTGGTAGTCAACACAATGCCACTAGAATATATTTTGAAATAATGACGAGAAATGCCTATTATTTACAACCCCAATGTATACACAACTAGAAAATATCAATGTGCCGGTTTTGTTCAAGATTTTGTGACAATTGTCAATCATAGTGATTTGACACTAATTTAGATAGATCAACTCAAATGGTATTTTTTTTGTTATTCAGAATTACGATTACAAGATGGGCGTTTATATTAATCGATTTGGTTAAATGCAAAGAGCTGTTATTAGTAACAAGAAGGTGCACTATATTTTTATTGAATCCATTTTTGCTCTTAATACTGCGGTACTATGTCGATAATTCTTTCATTCTCCAAGATACATCAAAACGGGATGAGTGAAAGGGCGCTCGTGGTAGTGCATCTTTGTCTAACAGCAGTGTATGAAGTTAGATTTGACAGTACGCAATTTACAGATACTGAAACTTGCAGTATAAGTCTAGATAACTTTAATATTTAATTTGATTTAACACAGCTATTAATGTTTTAATATATTATGAATGTGGTATGTACAGCTCAAATACTAAGTCATGATTTGTAAATCGTGGCATTTTTAAGGTGTGAACCTAAATATTAGTGAAACTGTCTCCCGCACCATCTCCATCATCACAACTCTTTGTAAATTAGCCCACTGCAGGGCATGAGTCCCTTCCCTAGGTGACGAGGAGGTATCTAGGCCATAATCCACCAAGCTGGCCCAGTGCTGGTTGGTGGATGTAAGTTTGTGGTGCCCTCTAAAGCACGGAAGTCGTCGTGGAAAATAATGAATGAATGGTTAGTGGTCACCCATACAAGTACCGACCGCGCTGAACGTTGCTTAACCTGCGATATCGTATGTTACGCACAGTAACCACGGCGCAAGACGACGGTCATGCAAAATACATTAAATTTTACTTGGCGGTAGACCTCGTCAGGATCACCCTTCATATAAAACCTGCCGCCAAATATTACCGCTCCGAAGATGTGTTCCGGCAATATTTTATGAAGAGCCAGTTCTTTCCTAGGCCCAAGTGCTGTCATCTTCGACCTCATCTTCACTTACCATCAGGTGAGGTTGAGGTCAAATGCAAGCTTAATGATTAATAAAAATATGTATATGCGTTGCCATGGTAACTTAAAATCAGATTTGTCTTTGTATGAAAAATGTTGGATTAAAATAAAGATTCAATTATCACTAATACCTAGTCTTGTTGGACGTACAATCAGTAATGAGTTTCGTTACGTTCCCTAACAGCAAAAAGGTTTTTACTGTGTATACTTTTCTAACATGTAGTCTTCTTAATATTACAACACCGTGTGGAGGATAATGAGAACATATAATGGTTACTCTTCTATGTGGAAACGGACTGACGGAATATTCCGTATATACTATCCTATTCCTCACAGTGCACACGCATCACGAGGGTACATCTGAAAACCAGCGCTGCGGCTTCTGCTGCAGCATTATGCTGAGATGTGTCCTTTTTAACATACTCACTGCAGTACAGGGCAACATTTTATTATTTCTCATTGTGTTTTTAATACTCTAATTTTTATTTTGTTTACTGACTTTTGTGACTGATGCTATTTTTAATTATGTTTCTTTGTGTTGTTATTTACTTAAGTTTTCAATTTCAGTTTATATACCATTTTTTTAATTTTCATATTTGTACTTTATTTTGATGATTTTTATGTGTTGCCTTGTTTGTTTGTTCGTATGTTGAATAAATGTTTGAATATGAATTTGAATTTAGAGATATCCTATACTTTTTCTAAGGTAAATCTTAGAACCTTAGGATAACGTAATAGGATACCTTATATCCTGTGGTATTTGATATCGGTGAAGCTCTTTGACAACGTATACACCCATCCAGCACCTGTAGCTGATAGTTTAACTTACCTTTCAGAGAAAATCGTCATGAAAAATGAATGTTCAACCGTCACCCATACTTGTACCATAGGTGGAATGTAAAATACAACACTTTGGCCAAAAAACGCGACGTTCAAAATGATTTCACCTAAACACCAGCTCGACTCTTTAAAATAAGACTTCAATCCAAGATGACTTTGGTTTACAACCAACGCCAAGTTTTATCTACACTGTTGTAAACGGCGTTTCAAACAAGCTTCCAACCAAAGACGACAACTAAGGTTGCGGGATCCAATACGGTCCCGACAAGGTCAAGCGATATTAGGTTGCAAAAAGCCGTCTGCACTGTTGTAAACTAGCACAGTCACCTTGGTTTGGAAGCTTGTTTTAAACAATGTAGCTGGTTATTTAGGCTTTAGGTT
Organism: Stenoptilia bipunctidactyla; assembly: GCA_944452665.1. Taxonomy (NCBI): domain Eukaryota; kingdom Metazoa; phylum Arthropoda; class Insecta; order Lepidoptera; family Pterophoridae; genus Stenoptilia; species Stenoptilia bipunctidactyla. The sequence continues at coordinate 1,738,289 of OX101744.1, read as the reverse complement.
CTTAAGGAGCGGAGTTTAGCGGCACCTGAATAGACCAATCACATGCTCGAAATCTCCGCTGCGCTTCAATAGAAACAGAACGAGTATAGTGATTGGTGTAATCAAGCACCACTAAGCTCCGCTCAGCTCCGCGTCGGTGGAAACGAAGCCCAATGCAGCTTGAGATATACTCGCTCTATTAAAACAACGACTAAGTCTTTATTTACACGGCCAGGATTTAGCACTGTACGCGGCAGCAAATATACGGACTAATCGTGTACCATATTACAATTTTAAGCTAAGTCTTTGTTAAGCATTAGGACAGCGCAGGATGATATAATAATAATAATAATGTGAAATAATGTTTTTTTTTGTTCATACCTGTTCTGTAGTATGTTGGATTCCTTGGGAAGGGATCACCTCGTAAAATTCCATTCAAGATTATCCATCCCCCAGATATCTGAAATGCGAAATTTTTTCTTTATATTACCTGCAAATAAATAAATAAACAGTCAATTTCCCTCACTGACACACCGAATACGTAGTCATAACGAAAGTCTTAATAAGTTTGCATCATGGGTGTAAAGTTTATGTAAATTAAAAACAGGGAATCTGAATGTAGAACCAAATCCAAGCTGTTACTGAAATGTTAGTCAATTCAGGAATCGAACCCAGTACATTTAAGGCATCGAATTGACGTCAACAAATTATGAAGATAAAGAGAAGAAATGCAATATCGGGTTCGACAAAAATCCAACCAAAAATTTAAAAAGATGATTTCTTTTTTTTTTTTAATTTAAAAAGATGATTTCATCGCAAAGTACACCTAAAAGTTTTTATATATTTGCAGTCTTAGCCAAATATTTTGACAATCATTTTGTTCTATGTTGCAACAATGCCCAACGAAAAATAAAATTCCCTTCTCAATTTTACCAACCAAAAACGTTATTTGCAAGAATGTTTCACAAAAATATTGCATGAAACATTCTTGGAAATAGCTTAAATGAAATGAAATTAAAAGGCAAGGTGATATGTTTTGAAGCCAACCACTTAAATTGATACGGATATAATCCCCCACGATACGTTTTTTACTATAGGTTAAGCTCGTGTTTAACCTCAATTTCAAGTGATGGTAAATTTAGATGAGGTTGAAGATGAATCCATTGTATGATGCATGCGCATATATGCAGAAAATACTGTCTTGCTCATGTCCCGCTACCATAGCTTTTTATTTGCTCCAGATACAAGAGCAAGACAGGAAGTGACCCTGGTTCACTATGATGATTAATAAACATCTGGCAAACAATATGCTCCTTTGAACCCTTGATAATAAAGGCACAAATTGTTTATGAAGTTTGACAGAGTCTTGAAAAATTTAAGTATTTTATACTGATGTGTACTTGATAATTTTCGGGCTATTTTTGGCGCATATTTGATCAAGAGCAACTTCTTGTAAATATGATAAAGATATTTAGAGTTAATATAATATTTAAACTGATATAATAAAAAAAATAATATAATAGTTATACTGATATACAGCTATGGATGGCTGCTATATGGTTGAGTGGTATCTTGGGATCAAGTCCAAGCCGCGCCCGCTTGGGCAACAAAAATTGCTGAACTTAATCGGATCTAGGGAAGTCAAATTGGAAGATATCTTCGTAATTTTTTTTTTCATATACTTATTATTAAACATGCATGATTACCTCAGCTTTTCATGTAGTTTTGTGGTTGGCTTTGCGATATTTATTTCAAAAGAAAGAAAGCTTTAAACAAGAAACACTTACATATTTAAAAAAAGTTTTGATATCCGCTTTTACATGAATAGATTATAAGAAGTAGGTACACGCCGGTTATAATTTTGCAGACTTGAAGTATGTGAGAAACGGTATATAAATTTGAATTTGAGAATCAAATTGTACACTAGTAATTTGAAGAGTTGAGTTGTGCCAAAAAATATTATTTTGGTTGATAAATTGATGATGTGAATTTTTTAACCGTCCCACAATCTGTTCTTGGTGACGTCAAAATTAAAGAAATTTTTTCAACTTACAAGACTTACGAAACCTATTAGAACAACTCCAATTTTTATCGGTATACAACCGCAACAGGTATTTGGATTACTATAACACATTTCGGATCCTATGAAACGGTAGAAAAATTCACACAATTAGATATTTTAAAAAAATTACCCATTTGAAAGCCTAATTTGTTTGTGGATAGTTTTTGGCAGAAATTTGACGTTGTTTATTTTGACACTGCAGAAAAAAAGAATGTTGCATCAATTCTTCTCGTTGCTTATGGGCGAATAACTGGGAAACAAAAAGGTGAAGCCCGGTTAGAGAAAAAAAAATTAAAGCTGGTCCACATAATAATATTCAAATGGATTGAAAAGCATTTAGTAATGAAATTATTAGAACTCATGCAAAAAGCGGTTTTGCTTGACACTGCCCGAATAGTTTGCCGCTTTTTGTCTCTTCTGCCCAGATACTTTTTATTTGAGGAAATATTCCGTGGATAGCCCGAGGGAGCGTTAAGGTTATTCTGGACTTTAATCTACTAAAACCCCAAGGTGTTCCGCCATGCACCAAATGGTGGGAGAACGGGTACGCTTGCGCATTCTTCCGCGAATCCACCGGTGCTAAATGCTTGCGCGAACCCGCCCCAAATGCAGCGTGTCGATAACACCAGACCCGTAATGCACCCGGGACCAACTGCTTGACGTGCCCTCCGAAGCACGGAAGTCGTCGTGAGAAATGAATGGTCGGCGGTCACCCATCCAAGCACCGACCGTACCAAACGTTGCTTAATCTGTGATATCGTATGATACACACAGTAACCACGGCGCCACGACGACTTCGTAGTAAATTATTGTAAAATATTCCGAGGGTTTCCAATATACAATTTATTATGGAATTAAAAAATACTAGGACACATTATTTCTGTTGTTTCTTACGGGGTCTTTGTTTTGCATCTTAGTTTAATTCAGCTAACTTTACAGATATTGCGTTTACCGCCATACCTATCAGTGTGATCTTAACATGATCGAAATGATTAGGGTTTTTTTTTAAAAGAAAATTAGCATAAGTCAAAGTTGGAAAGCAACCCTGTGAAATCCCAAAAATGTTTGAAAATGAATTATCATCGGAGCTATTGAAGGCGCAGTCATTGTTCACATGTAAAGAAATCATATGAAGGATTTTGCAAGAAAGACAGATAATTAGAAATGCCTTACATTATTGAACTATTTTCAATTATCGAAGAAAGTAGTGATGACGAAGATGACGAAATTAAAATTGATATTTTAATGTCGTCTTCTATTTATATGATATTTGCAGAACCCAATTACAGTAAAAGATTCTGAAACTTTTAATTAATGCTTTTTTTATTTTTTAAAATAATATTTAATGTTTAACCTTCAGTTATTTCTCAAATGCCGTGTTTTTTACCGAACTTTTTTCTTTAAAACAAATAATTTTTGTTTCCAAATATGTTCATGCATTTTTATTTCTCCCTGAGAATTGGATGATTTTAAAATATGATAACCCTTATACCTACACAACGTCAAGCGCCAAAAAAGCCTCATCGGACATTACGAAACAAATATAATAAATTAAGTTAAATATCTTTTTTATTCAATACTAGCTGTTGCGCGCGGTTTTACCCGCGCAATTTCGATTCCCGCGGGATTTTCGGGATAAAAAGTAGCCTATACGGATTCGGAAGAATCCCTATAAGTAATGGTAAAAGAAATTTTGAAATCTGCACAGTAGTTTTTTAGCCTATTCAATACAAACATACAAAAATACAAAGGTTTCCACTTTATAATCTAATATATAAAATTCTCGTGTCACAGTTTTCGTTGCCATACTTCTCCGAAGCGGCTTGACCGATTTTGATGAAATTTTTTGTGCTTATCCGGTATCTATGAGAATCGGCCAACATCTATTTTTTTTTATTTATATGGCAAAACAACGTTTACCGGGTCAGCTAGTATTAGTATAGATTAAGATTTGTACAAACTTATTTACTGAATGATTCTGATAAAATGAATAATAAATTTTAGTTCATGTTTTCGGGCCCTCCTATTCTGGACAAAAAAGCATGTAATTCTATAGAATGGTAAGTATGGTAGCCGTCAATGGCGGAAAGTCGGAATTGAATTTTTCCATAATAGTAACAGTCTAGTTTTTCTAAAAATTGTAAAACTTTATATTTTTAGTGTTGAATTTAGGAATTGATTTTATTGTTTTATTGAATTTTATTGTGTGTCATTTTTAATTTTGTGTTATTTTTATTGTGTGTGTGATAGTTGATTTTATATTCTTAAAATGTCTGCAACCACTAATCAAGTTATTCCAAACGAAATGCTTAAACTTAGGCCTCTTTTTAATGGCGATAAAAGGCAGTTAATCTTATTTATAAGAAAGTGCGAATACTTAATTAATAAACTATCATGGCAGTGAGGAACAGAATATATACGTAATGCATACTATCATTAGAAGATTAGTAGACGAAGCTGCCGCTTTAATAAGCGAGCGAGATGATATATGTAATAATATCATCTGCCTTTCTGGTGGCCATTGCGAGGTCCTCAATAGTGCAGCTTTCCGGACACATAGGGCAGGACAATAAGTATAGGTGCAGCATAATCTGCGGAGGTACATCGCACAATGGTCGTCTCTGTCAGAGCTAAATCCCCTTTTAATTAAGTTTTCTACATATACTATTATACATATTATTTAAATGTATGTTTGTAAATGTAATGTTTTAATTTCTTCCGTGCTGGACTGGGAGTAAAAGAAAAACATAGAATGTGCCAGCTGCTTCTCTTCCCGGGCATACCGTTAAAGTCAGTTAAGGAACAGAGGTTTATTGACAGTTTTGCGGGTGATAGGTTGACCCCCTGTCACTGCAATAGTCTCTCTCCATCATTATAATACCTCTTAATTTGTCAAACGAGACCTCAGATGGTTTCATAGCCTCTGGTGTTCTGCCTACCCCGTAAGGGATACAGGCGTGTTATGTATGTATATTATTTAAAGTCACTATTAAAGTTAATATTCCTACTTAGTACACCAAAAGCACCTTAATTTATGTTTTCTCATACTTATTATATTTTTATACGCAAGTAGAGACTTTTAACAAGGTTACGCCATTAAAGGTAAGAGGCCAATTAAAAGTTTTCACATACAGACCGACGCATGGACGTAATGGTTTGTTTGTAAATTATTTATGATGTGATGTGAACTGATGTTTTCAGGGTTACTTATTTTAAGAGCTGTCCTTTTAATTGCGTAAATACCTTCTTCATATTATAAATCATAATTTTATTTTCATAGTATACTAGCTAGCCATCGCGCGCGTAACTTTTGATCCCGTGGGAATTTCGGGATAAAATATAGCCTATAACCTTCCTCAAGAGTTTGGCTATCAAATGCAAAAAGAGTTTTTCAAATCCCACTTGTAGTTTCTGAGATTAGCGCGTTCAAACAAACAAACAAAAAAACAAACTCTTCAGCTTTATATATTAGCATAGATTATTTGCCATTGCTTGGACTTTGGGCCTAATTCTTTGTATTCTATTTTTTGAAGTGTCTCTCAGTTCGAATGTTTACTAGGAAGCTAAAAAAAATGTAAGCGGCCAGCAGCTTTTATATAGAGCATAACATGTAGAGACACTTACCAAAATTAAAAGGTACTAAATTAAAATAATGTGAAATAATAAGCTTTAGACCGAAGCGACGATCTGGTCAGTCACCGGTAAACGCTAGATGAAGGCAGCAATAGACTGATTTGTGTGGAGAACCTTGGGGAGTCCTATGCCCAGCAGTAGACGTCTCCTGGCTGAACAATGATGATGATGAAATAATAAAGCAAAAAGGGAATGATTAAAATATGATCAGGGATAAAAATAAATGTTCCGGGTGCCAGTGTTTATCTCATTTATATTTTAGGTTCTAAGCTTTGTTTATTTAGTTAGTAGTAATGTAGTTGGTTTGACAGCCTGGTGAGAAAACAATCTATATACAACGTGTAACAAAATGGAGAGATAAAACTTAAGGGTTAGCTTCTGTACCATACATAGAATATGCAGTAAAAGAATTAGCATGATCAGTGCTGGTATAGACTTTCATATAATTTTATTTAATTATTTTACAACATAATAATTTGACAACACTAGTCAACCTAATAAGCTAATAAGCTAAAACAAGACTTGTGCCGCAGTCAGTGACTTTATGTCTTTTCCCGCACCGGCTGAACTTTGCAATATCTGTCTTAGTTACCTATCACTTTATTTCTACGCCATCTGTTATCGAATAGATTTCATCAAAAGCTAACAGCTGTTTTTAGGTTGGACACTAAGATATTTTGACCTAAACTTTGAACTTGTTTCTCGGCCGAACCGTAAGGATAACAAATTTATGTTACTGTTACTTATAAACTACATCACCAAAAATACAATCCCCTTAAGTATTATCTCTTCATTATGTTACATGTTGTTTTAGGTATCAACGCAAAGCCAAAACTACTATATATAGAAACTTGAAATTTGGTACAGGAGTTCCTTTTATGATGTTTTACTATCACACACGTAATGTTTTAATACAGTGAATATTCTATTTAATTGATTTTAATTTCACGCTCCCAGTCTACATATTAGCAACCTTCTGATGCACTAGAGTTATGATCGAGTGAATTAGTGACTATCAATAAATACTTTACCGTTATGTATAACTAAAAGGGTGCGTGAAATTAAAATCAATTAAATAGAATATTCACTGTATTAAAACATTACGTGTATGATACAATATATAAAAGACTAGCGTTACAGAGCGGGTGAGGGACACGACTGCCCACTGTAGACGCTTTAGTTAGGTTTTACAAAATATGCTGATGTCGCATGTCGCTACAATGTAAATTAGCACTAAGGAAGGATTTTTAGGAATCGACCCATAAGGGGGTGAAATAGGGGGACGAAGCTTATATTGAACTTTCTCATTTCTGTTCTTAGAAATATGAAAATTGGTATAAAAGTTCTCGCTTGCAATAAAAAATAGCCTGTGTCGATAAAATGGACCAAAATCCCCTCGTTTTAATAATTTTACTCCTTTAAATGGGGGGGGGGTGAAGTTTATATGGAAATTTTTACTCATTTCTGAACTTTTCAGTATTAAACTTGGAATGTGGGTTCTCGATTGTATTTAAAAATGATCTGTGTAAATGAAATGGACAAAATTTTCCTCCAAAGGGGTAAAATTGGGCGGTAAAGATTACATGTGATTTTTTCAAACAAAATGAATAATTAAAAAGAGTGAAATTTTGCTCATAAGTTTACTTAACTCAAAGAAATACTTATTAGGTTGGGCATAACCAAATGATATTAAAGAAGCGTAATGTTTGTGTCATTATCCGTTCTTATTTACCTGTTTTACAAAATATTATAAACAGTGCGAATTAGATATACTTCGGAGTCTAGAGTAATATTCGGTTTCCTTGGAAACACACTAAATAATTAATTTACTCTACTACTTTGCATAAATGTTTCGTAAGTAAATACTTTACAAGTTAAGTTAATGTTACACACCCTCCTAAAAGAACCCTAACTTCATTATATTATAGTGGCTATAAGGTTGTTTCCATAGGTATAACTATATATCACAACGATTGTTCGAGTGTCATTCAATTCATGAATTCTATGATCAACGAATGCAGAGCATTAAAAATCGACTTCACTAAAGACTTCGCTGAAGTACGTGGGTCACACTAAAAGATTTAAGAGAGAGATTTGCGTGACAGGATACATTTTGGTGAGTGCGCGAGTGCTCTGTTTGAGCAAATTGAATCCTCACCCTTTTACCATAGGACTACTAGACGCAGACAGAACTTCCATCCGTATGTGGTTGATATTCCGAAAAGTCAAACTAAGCGCTTTGACAGTTCCTTTTCGATACGGGTCGCCAAGGTTTGGAATGAACTGCCTGCGTCTATTTTCCCTGACCAGTATAGTCCTAGTACTTTTAAGCGTCGAGTGAATAGGTTTCTCGTGGATGGACGTGTACCACCTTAGTCTTCATGTTCACTTAATATCAGGTGTCATGGAAGACAAACGTCCCATCCATATTTTATAAAAAAAAAACTTATAAAAAAAACATGTTAATTACCAACATATTATGTTTATTGTTTTTAAAAATACAATTTACATTTAAACATTTTCGAATAAATATTTAATTAGAACCATATTTTAAAGAACCACAGATCTAAATGCATATTTTCTACGTGCTGATTGAACGTTATCACTGCATTTTCGAAGTTGGTAAAAGTGAAACTTTGAGTTGTACTTTTTCGGAAGCTTAAATTGACTTTGGCTTTTTTGGCCGTGTTGAATAAGCGTTGTCATGATGTAGGGAACGCGGCCCTTTGGTCGTTTTCTAACACCCAGGGTAAAAAAAAACTGTAGAATACCACTCGGCCTTAATACGCTTTTGGTCTTCAAGAGGAATTGTGCAGAGTTTTGAAAAAAACGCGATCATTTTTTTATCAACCTTTATCGCTTACCTCACTTTTATTTTCCAACACCCACTCACAAAGGTTCAAAACAATAAAAAGGTACACGTTTTGTCTCCTGTGACATTGTCATGAACAGCATTAGAATGTCCGTGGACGTATTTCAGAAGCATCTGTGAGCCCCATTCTACACGAGCCCGCCCCTGCTCTACTGTCAGTTCATGAGGGATCCAACGATAACAAAACTTCTGAACTTTTAATTTTTCGTGTCAAATTGTCTGGCTATTATTTGGCTCATACCAATTCCCAATAGTACATACATACATAACTTCACACCTATATGCCTTATGGGGTAGACAGAACAACAGAGGCTATCAAACCATCTGATGTCACGTTTGACGAATTTGGAGGTACTATAATAATGGATAGAGACTATTACAGTGACAGCGGGTCAGCCTATCGCCCTTAAAAACGCTAACAAAACCTCTGTCCCTTAATTGACTTTTGTAGTATGCCCGGGAAGAGAAGCAGCTGGCACATTCTATGTTTTTCTTTCGCTCCCAGTCCAGCATGGAAGAAAGTTAAGGGTAATCTTTAGGGTTTACTTCAATTAGCCACTTAACAGTAGCCACATTATTTTTGTTGACGACAATTGAAGGCGCCCTTCACGAAACTCGACCTATCTCAAATTCAGCAGACCATCGCCTCACGGTGCTCAAACAAGGTGCTTCTCTCCAAAAAGCATTTTGAAGACAAGCGGCTCAGTCTTGCGTAGAGGGAGAACTTTTAAAATCATGAGAAACCATCACTCTAAAATCTTTTCGACCTAATTCCATTTTCGTTGCATACGTAGAACTTTGATGTGTGATAAAAAGAACTGGCAAATGATTAGCCACAATTTTTTTTTAAAACTAAGATTTGAAATAAGATGCAAATTTTTTAGTTAGCTCCGAATAAAGGTATAGCAAAGTACTGTAGTAAACTGATATGGCATCATTTACAGCAATATTTCGTCCTCATTGTCACCTATCATCAGTTGAGGATGGGGAAAAAAGGCCCAATCCGATTTGACTTTAAAGATAAGGTCTAAAAATCCATAGTACCTACTAATATTATGAATGTGAAAGTGTCGCAACTGAGGCTCATTTCATTTCAACTTATTTTTTTGTTTTGTATAGAGATAGTTTGAGGGCTGGACAGTGACATAGGCGACTGTTTACTACCGTGAGCGAAGCTGCGGGCAAAAGCTAGTATTGTTAACTCCTTGTACAACAATCAATCGCTGCTTATTACCAAAAGGTTATTAAAATTTCCAGCCCCTACAAGAGTAAAAAATAATGGAATGTAATACGACCCTCACCTATTATTTTTCTGTCAGAATTTAAAAACCCGCCCAAAGAATTAAACCCCTTAATGATGCCGTTTACTTTTATGAGTAAGTATTCTGTTTTTGTCGGGGCGAAGCGGAAAAGATTTCATATTTTTTTATTGGAAAAATATCGGTTTTTGGATATTTTTGGACAGGAGTTGTGTTCTTTATTAGAAGATATATTTATCATTAAGGATAATGTAGCTATCGTGAATTTTCGAATTGAGTCCGAATTTGTTAAATCGAAAGGATAGTGCTTTTGCCTTCAATATCATATGGTCGAAAGTGATTAAAAATCTAAGGAGTCTATTTACGAGAAATCTATTCTATAAGTACTTGAAGCTTAAAATATCAGGACTACGAGTAAAATGATCTGGAATAATTAACTCAAAATTATAATATACAAACAAATAATATACAAACAAAGTCTAATAAATACATACATAACTTCACGCCCGTATCCCTCAGGGGGAAGGCAGAACACCAGAGGTTATAAAATTATCTGGTGTCACATTTGACTAATTTTGAGGTATTATAATGATGGAGAGAGACTATTGCAATGACAAGGGGTCAGACTATCGCCCACAAAAAAAACTGCCAACAAAACCTCTGTTCCTTAACAGACTTTTACAGTATGCCCGGGAAGAGAAGCAGCTGGCACATTCTATGTTTTTCTTTCGCTCCCAGTCCAGCATGGAAGTAGTCTAATAATTTCTATTTAAAATATTATAGATATAGAAATACCACGTTGGGTCAGTTTAAATAGCTCTACTGTTTTATAGATATTTGGTATTTTTATCTGTAAAATAATATTTACCGGCGATCATAAATGAAAAGATAAATGAACGTGAAGGAAGCGAAAGAGGTATTTTTATTTTATTTTATTTATTCTGGCACAAAACACTCACAAATTTTACAAAAGAGAATATAATTTCAACAATTGTGTAAGCAAAAGACAAGGAGTGCCCAAAAAAACTTAATTTACGAAAATAATTATAATTTCAGGACACATATATTTCACATCTTATATTCAAATATATATATTTATAGCTAACAAAAATAAGTTATAAATATTAAATACTATTTATTATAGCTAAACAAGAAGCAGTACTAACTATAATATTGCCAGAATAAATAAAATAAATAAATAAATAAAAAATAAAATATTATTGAGAAGGTTTACAGTTTTATTGAGAAAGATTTAGTCTGTTATACAAGTTTAGCTTTAGGCTTTTTAAAGAATCATGGAACAAATTTAAGTCATTAAATTGTTTATTATACGAGTCAACACAGCGGTACAAAAAGTTATTGCGATAGAAGTTTTTAGGAAGTATTTGTATGTCTGGATCGTAGCAATTGGTGTTCCCTTGTCTCTGCCTACCCCAAGGGGAGACAAGCCTGACGTTATGTATGTATGTATGTAAATTATATTTAAGCATTATCAAAGTGATCCTTACACCCCCCACTAGCGACCTCCCTTCATATATGGTCCTACGCCAGTTATCACCGCTACCGCTAATCAGTTCCGGCAATATTATGTGAAGACTGAGTTTCGACCTACGCCTGTTCACGCACTGTTGTAAGCCTGTTTCACGCATGTTCACTTACCATCAAAGTGGACTTAGAGCAGTAAGGCACTACATCCAATCCTTATCCGATCCGAATCAGAGAATATCGTCATCATCATCATCATCACAACTCCGTGTAACTCTCCCACTGCAGGGCTATGAGTCTTTCCTCTTGGTGACGAGGAGGTTTAGGCCGTAATCCACCAAGCTGGCCCGGTGCTGGTTGGTGGATGTCAGATGTCAGGGTGCCGAAATGGCTTCTGACAAACCCTAACGACTACTGTATACAAGTATACAGCACCCGGGACCGACTGATTAACGTGCCCTCCGAAGCATGGAAGTCGTCGTGAGAAATGAATGTACCGGCCGCACCGAGCGCGCTTAACCTGCGATATCGTTTGATATGCACAGTAAACACGGCACCACGACGACTTCTAACACGGCGCCACGACGACTTCTGACACGGCGCCACGACCGGGTGTATAAGAATCTATAAATTTTGTTTAAAATGACGGATGCCGGATGAAGTGTGTAAGCTACTATAGAAAATATTACATTAAAAACTATTTATTTTTACACCAACACCAAATTTGAATAGAAAAGACAAAAATTCTTTGTCACCAATAAAAAATAATAAAGAAACATATTTTTATTTCGGAAGCTTATTTGAAAAATTGCCAAAAATAGATGTTATAATACAGACGATTCAGCGCGGCGGGCGCGGTGATTACTTCCATGCTTCAATGAACGGATTCGGGCATTCCTTGAGACTCGAATTGAGGAGTTTTTAATCAGTTTTATATCCCTCTCCCACATCCACGGTCTCATTTGTAAAATCAAGCGAAATCGCTCATACAGGGTGATCGTATTGTTTTTTAAATATTTTATATATGATTGAAAAACATTAACAGATATAAAGATGGAATAACCTAAAGATGGAATTAATTAAGAATTCATTTAATTCAAATCCAGCACAGATAGTTATAAATTTTGCCATCAAATATTACGATACCAAGTTAGGGAACAGTTTATATTTTTAACTACTGAGTTGAGAAAAAAGAAAAACACATTTTTTCATTTATTTAAGAGTAATTAAACATTTTAAATGCAAAAATTTTAAAAATATCACGTTTAGGTTTTTCTTTTTTCTCAACTCAGTAGGTACTTAAAAATTTAATTGGTCCCTAACTTTATAATTAACCTTAAATAAATGAAAACACATTTTTTATTTTATTTAACACATTTTTTCATTTATTTAAGAATAATCAAACATTTTAAATGCAAAAACTTTGAAAATATTAAAACATTGCAGTGCTTCACTTTAACTTAGATTCCCAATTTCTTTACAAATTCAAATTTTGTAAAGAAATTGGTCTTGGGTGGTCTCAGCTGCAACCATTAGATGGAGCTACGTTAGCAATATAACGTAAAAACAAAAATGTGTTAAGTAATTTCGAGACGTACTGCCAGGCCGAGGTAGCTCAGTGAGAGGTCCCAGGTTCAAGTCCTGGTCGGGTGATTTTTATTCAACACATTTTTTCATTTATTTAAAACTTAAACGTTTTTAAACTAATGTACTCGTCATGACGTTTAATTATATTACACAACTGCAGTCATGCTCGGTTTTAGACCTGCTTATTATTCCTATTTTTTATTAAAGCACACCTTGAACCTCAATCTCACCTGATGCTAAGTGGAGATGAGGTCGAAGATGACAGCACACGGGCTTAGGAAAGAATAGGCTCTTCATGAAATATTGCTGAAACATATTACCGTCTGAGCGGTAACATTTGGTAGCATTTATATGAAGGATGGTCGCTAGACTGTCAAACTCTGACCAAAAAGTGGGGTTTACTTGAATTAGTCACCTTTGACGACACGCTTACCAAGTAAAGTACCACGCTTAGTCGCTCTAATTATGGAAAACACTCAGTTATCAGCCGAATACTAAGATGTAATAACGAGCATTTCCAATCATTAGACATTTTTAATCACACGAACCAATCTTTTAAAAATCAAGTCACAATTAATATATAGTTAATACTGAATTAATGAAACTATTTGACTGTACTGTACCTAGGTATGTATTTTCTATATTCTATATTCTTTGTATTTATGTATCTATCTATTTGTGTAAAACTTATATGCCTAAATATTATCATGTTCATTTAACAAACACATACATGCTCAAATGTCATACATACACACACACATACACTCTCTCTTAAACACACAAACTTGTTCACTTCTCTAGTCGAATAGGTACCACACCGCTCGTGTTTTGGTAATTATTGTATAGTTATTGATATAACATTGTTATTAATAAGTTATTTCGGTTTTAAAATCAAAAAATATTTAATTAATGCTTATCTATTGTTATAAATTATTATTATTTTTACTTGTATGCTAACTTTTGTATGTTTAATTTGATTCTTTGGTGTACTTTTGTTTGTTTAATTCTATCTACTCTAAAAAGTTTTACCGTGTAAAAATAGTGAACCTGTTATGGCAATATGTATTTAATCTAATTCTTCTTGTTGTAATAGTCATAAGTGCTGTTGGTTCTGTGCACATTAAATAAATAAATAAGTAAAAGGAGGTAGGGCTAATCTAATCCGACCCTAGACGGACAAAAATTGATGTCGACGGAATTTCTAGATACATACATACATAACTTCACGTCTGTATCCCTTTTGGGGTAGGCAGAACACCAGACGCTATAAAACCATATGATGTCACGTTTGACAAATTTGGAGGCATTATAATAGTGGAGAGAGACTGTTGCAGTGACAGGGGGTCAGCCTATCGCCCACAAAAAAGCCTCCCATAACACCTCGGTCCCTTAACAGACTTTTACAGTATGCCCGGGAAGAGAAGCAGTTGGAACATTCTATGTTTTTCTTTCGCTCCCAGTCCAGCATGGAATTTCTAGATATTTTTTTCAAATCCAACTGATTGTTTGTGAGATTGAAAAATCAAAACTCCCCCCTTATTTAATTAGTATAGATTTGAATTTTTACAGACACTGTGTTCACGAGCTTTGAAAGTATCAAGAGAGATTTGAGAGATAAATCAAAAAATAAGAGTTAAGTAAAAATCACCCGACCAGGACTCGAACCTGGGACCTCTCGTTTGCTGGACGAGCGCTCTCCCACAGAGCTACCGGGGCCTGGCGATACGCCTCGAAATTACTTCACACATTTTGTTTTTACGTTATATTGCTAACGTAGCTCCATCTAATGGTATAGATTTGCGGCTAAGACCACCCGAGACCAATTTCTTTACAGATATTGTGAATCTCAGTTAAAGTGAAGCATTGCAATGTTTAATAATATTTTAGTTTTTTCAAATAAAATGCTTACTTAGTCTAAAATAAATGAAAAATTATTTAAGAGTTTTCATTCATTTAAGAGTAATCAATCATTTTAAATGCAAAAACTAAAATATTATGATTTGAGAGATATCAAGTTGACATTTATTGTATGAGCTGCACTCATACATCTTTGTGCATGCATATTAATAATATTGATGCACACAGCATATTTAGTGAACAGTTTTACATTGACATGACAGTACTTATAGAACACCGCGTCCTGTACATTTAAAGATGGACGATTTTTGTCCGAGCAGAGTCAGCCTAGCCCTACCGCTCCTGGATGAGCGCGACGTAAAAAGCAACTAATCCGTGCGATCCCTGCTTGGTGGTATAATCCCGTCAGGGCCCGACTAGCTAGTAATCACCGTTCGTAAAAAAATTGACATCATATATTACGGCCGGAGATGTATTCCGGAAAAATTTATTTCTTAGGGCGTGTGCTTTTATTTTTGAACTAAGCTTCACTTACCATCAGGTGAGATTGGCGTCAAATGCGGGCTCAAAGAAAAGAAAAAGTTAATAATTTCTCATTTTCTATTGTTGATTAATTGTGATATCGAATTTTATAAATCCTCATTAGTATTTTAAGCCCGAAGACGCTTACTACTGGAAAAATGCCTCCTCCAAGGTTCTTCACAACTCCCAATGCAGCACCAAATCCAGCATTGATACTGCATCAACTACTTGTACTATTTATAAAACATGAAAAGTGGATACTCATTACTTCTTCATGTCTGTTAGCAGAACACTATTTTAAGATAGGTAAAAAGATTATGATTCAAGTTTATTTTATGCAGTATAATCAATCATTGTGAATACACCACTATGGCGTTGGGGTAAACCTATCTGCCTCAGACGCCAGTGGTTGCGGGTTCGATCCCCGCACGGAACCAGAAAAAAAATAAAAATGTTCCGTGTCTGGGTGTTTATCTATTTATGTATTTATATTCTAGGTTCCCCCTAGTTCGCTATCCCCTAGTTCGCTATCGCTGTTCGGTATCCCATAACACAAGCTATGCTTACTTTGGGGCCATGTAGTTGGTGTGATTGTCTGGGGATTTTATTTTTTATACATTCAAGAATTTTAGCTAAAGTTTTTTCTAAATTTTATAGACTAAAAGTGAAACATCCTGTATATAAAATCCCATGATCGATCGGATTATTACAGTAAAGTGGAAATATTGCTTACCGCTTACTCTAATATCCATTCCATTTGTCTCATCCAATAAGATTTATTTTGTAAGGGACCGTTTTATCTCCAAAATTTGAGCGTCCGCTAGGGTAAGATATTAATTTTGTGTCTCTCAGTTCTTTTTTCACCCCCACCTAAAAGACTGATGTAATAAGGTTACATGTTTATTTATGGGGCTTCTTTACTTCAAATTCTTGTGTTTCAGACTAGCTTTTACCTAATTTTGGGTGGATATAAAACAGCTATCTTCAAGTGTTTCAATAGAACTGGTGTTTAACTATTGGAACATATTTAACAGTGTAGTAATACGTTAGAATTGATCGATATAATATTGATTTATTGAGGTAGCTTCAGAGGGACGCACGCTACAAATAAACAAACAAACTAAGATTTAAGTATAAGGCTGCAAACTGGACGGCAGCGACAGCGACGGCGATAGCAACAGCGGCGCGGGCAGCGATTTTCTCGATACGATAGAAAGTATTGAGTTTGTTTGAAACCGCGACTAATCGCTGGCGTCGAGAACTGTCAAGATTCCTCGCGTCGCTGCCCGCGCCGTTGTCGCACTCGCTGTCGCTGCCGCCGTCCTGTTTGCAGCCTCAAGTGTGTTTTTAGCAGTGACTAAACAAGAGTTTGACTTCTACATCACATGATGATCAGTGAACTTAACCACGATTAGAAAGGGACTGGGGCCTTATAAAATATTGCCAGTACAAACCACCGCTGTATACAGGGTGACTGGTGGGTACTTTTGAAATTCAAGGACGTGATAGTTTGAGATCATACATGATGAGAAAAATATAATAAAAAATAAACAATAATTACTTACTAAGTAAACTTAACCGAAAGTTAAAGAATAGATTATGCAACGCATGGTTACGCTAGCGTTGGCACCAATCCGCGTGCCAGTTCACGTGCCGCGATTGACTCAGTTGTATGTAAAGTAAATAGTAACATAGTAGTATTTATTTATAGGATATTCTAGTGAAAAATTAAGTACCTACTTATATTACATAATTATGATCAGAATCGAGTGCAGAGTGCTTTCCTTCAGTATCTAAAATTTGTCACCAGTCATCCTAGACAGTAAAGTTCAACTCAGTTGTGGACGCGGCGCTATGTGTGCGTGCGCGGCGCTATGTGTGTGTGTGCGCTTGTAAATATACAACTTCCAGTTGTGTGGCAGTGACGCTGCAGTCGTCGTCACTGTACGCAACAAAGTTACTGAATACTTACAAGGTTTACCCACACATAGGGCCTGAGTTAAACTATCTACAACGTGAAAATGTATACAATGTTACACGTTGTATACATTGATGTTTGGCGGAGGATTTTATATAAAGGGTGGTCGCTAGGCCGGTGGTTATGAAGAGATTCTATTACTAAGCGGGGGTCACTCAGATTAGTGGCATTTTACGACACGCTTGTCCAGGAGGATTATACTAGGTGCTATTCTAAGGCGACCCTGCGCGGTTAATAAAAGCCGTCAAGAACATTGTGCATTCAAGTATACTTATAAACAAACTTTTTTGCTTGATTATATTACCATAGATTTCATATAAAAGTTACTGTTCCTGTTAAAGTTATAACATCAACAGATAAACCTGTATATACAGGGTGTAAGTCCATATTATGGTAAAGTTAGGAAGATAAATAAAACGATATTTTTATATTCCGAGAAAAGTGATACTCAGTTTGGAAATGGAACTCAGAGTTTTTGAAATAAAAACGATTCCTTAAACGAGATACCAGTTGCTTCTATTCGCGGCATATTGTCAAAGTGATTAAAGGGACAAAAGTTTTATTGGAGTTTTTGTAGTTGTTAGGCTGACCCCATGTCACTGAAATAGCCTCTCTCTGTCATTACGATACGTCCAAAGTCAACGGTAACATAAGTATTTTTAACCCATAAAGGATACTGACGTGGAGGTATGTATGTTTGAATGTATTTTCCCATACTGACCGGTATTTTTGTAACACTCTGTATAGCTTTAACACAATTCAAACTTTACCGAAATAATAAACAAAAGTTTTCTCGAAGATAAAATTTAATTAATCAAATAAGTGAATGATTAACAATGTTAAAATCATATTTATGACTAGCTTTATCCCGCAACTTCGTATGCGCTTAACTACCTTTCTCGTGGAAATTTCAGAAACTATACAACCAGACACCCACTGAAAGAACCTTCATGCCAAGTATCACATCCGTACACTCAAGGAATAAGATTTTTCATACAAACTAAAAAGTCCAACCCCTTCCCGTGGGAATTTCGGGAATTCCTTCCATAATACAACAGACACTTATTGAGGAACCTTTATATCAAGTATCACATCCGTGCACTCAAGGGATGGGTTTTTTTCATACAAACTAAAACATCATATATTTCCCGTTCCCGTGGGAATTTCGGGAATTTCTTTCATAACACAATCAGACACACATTGAAAAACCTTTACACCAAGTTTCACATCGGTGCACTCAAGGAATAAGATTTTTCATACAAACTAAAAAGTCCTATATTTCCCGTTCCCGTGGGAATTTCGGGAATTCCTTCCTTAGTGCACCCCTACATCCCCTAAAGAATGTATGTTCTAAATTTCAGCTCTCTACGCCCAGTAGTTACGGCTGTACGTTGTCTGTCAGTCACTCAGTACCTCAGTCACTCGGTCAGTAACGGAACAGTTTTATATATATTGATTTTCGGAAGTAGTTGTGTTTGCATTTAAACTTTTAATATTTGTTTTGGATGTATTGTTAATTTGTTATCCAATATTTTTTATTGCTGGTTAAACCCCCCTTTTTAAATTAGTATGATAATTTAAATATCATTTATGTTTCTTTATTTTGGTAGTAAGTTGTTGAGTTGTTTTTTTTTTTCTCTGTGATCATTTAACGACCACCTTGGCGATGGGGTAAACCTGTCTGCCTCAGACGCCAGTGGTTGCGGGTTCGATTCACGCACGGAAAAAGAAAAAACATGTTCCGTGTCTGGGCGTTTATCTATTTATGCATTTATATTCTAGGTTCGCTACATAGTAGTTCGCTACATAGTATCCCATAACACGAGCTATGCTTACTTTGGGGCCATGTAATTGGTGTGATTGTCTGGGGATTTTATTTATTGATTTATTATTTATTATGAACGTCACGTGTTTTTATTGTATACTTAACCGACTTAAAAAGTATGTTAAAGTGAGTTAATTTGGTCAGTTTAGCGCGAGCGCTCGTTCAGTGCACACGCGTTGATTACTTCCTAAGCGTTATTAAAACTTTGTGTTCTTTTAACAACTACCTTCATAAGTAATTATGGATGAAAGTGATGAGGAGAATTCGGCACGAGATTTTAATGACGATATGGACATAATTCAGGAATACGACCCTACTTCCGAAGCCCAGAATTTTGCGAATAACGATAGTTTATTGATGAAGATTGATACTCAAAATGAGAAAAGGAAAGAGAGAGAAGATGAAACAGAAAGTAGTGAAGGATTTATTACGGTAACCAAAAGAAAATCGAAGCGCTTACTTAGAAGTGATAGTGTGCAAATTGAGAATGAGTCAACTCACAAAGAAAAAAATATGTCGTCAGAAAATAATTATGAAATATGTGTGTCATCTCAAAAAGAGTTGCCAAAACAAATGGCGATGGCGAGACTGCTCAGAGAAGAAGGGATTCAGAATATAACTAGAATTAAATATAAGTCACCTTTTAGAGCCTTTGTTCAATTTGAGACAGAAGAAGATGCAGAAAAACTAATTAAATGTACTAAACTAAAGGACCTAGACTTGCGCTGTCAAAAAACTATGGAGACTACGTTGTCATATGGCCTCATAAAAGGTGTAGATTTAGATCTCAACGAGGAAGAAATACTCAAAATTTTTTAAAGTGAATATCAAATTATTTCCGTTAAAAGGTTGAAACGTATGTCTTTCGAAGGAAAATGGATTGACAGTGAATCCATCAGAATATGTATTCCGAACTCCACCTTGCCTCCATACGTCAAAGCGTATGGCTGTAGGTTCAAGGTGGAACCTTTTGTCTTCCCGGTTACGAGATGTTCTGGGTGTTGGCAATTTGGACACCACATTAAATACTGTCCTTCTAAAAAGTTGTTATGCCCCAAATGTGGCAGCAGTGAGCATCAAAATTGCGAATTGAAAAATATTACCTGCTTAAATTGTAAAGGTAAACACTTTGTCCTCAGCAAAAGCTGCCCTATGTTTGTCAAAGAAAAAGAAATACGACTAGTTATGAGTGAAAAAAATATACCTTATAAAAAGGCGTTACAAATAGCTTTGGAAAAATATCAGATTGCAAGACCTCCTATAATAACTCAAAATAAAAATCAGGACGTAAGCAGCTTAAGTGCCCTACAGCCTACAGACGCCAAGAAAACCTATAGCAGCATGGTAACAAAAGCTCAGATTCACCAAACTACAGTCGCTGATTCAACATCAGAAGAAGAGGGTAGGGGTTTCGAAAACCAGAGACATGGGCAGAAAAAACAAAAACAAAAAGGAAAAAAATATGATCAAATTGAGACTTTAAGCATGGATTTTGAAGAAAATGACAATAAAAATGGAGAGGGAGACAGTTGGTCACAAAATGAAAACCGAGAGGAAACTCCAGTTTTTGATTTGAAAAAAATATTACTGAAAATACAAAAAGTAGCAATGTCAAAGAAGACCTTGGAAGAAAAAATTTTTGAGGTGATAAAGGTTATATTTGAAGAATCTTAAGTCTTGGTATTAAGACTATTATCCAAAGTTAAAATATTTGAGAATATTATGAACTTGTTAACAAACTATTATGGCTAAAGCTAAAGGTAAGCAAACCGCTATTAATATCTTGCAATGGAATTCTCAAAGTCTGAGTCCAAAAATGATAAGTTTTGGAGAACTTTTAACGCAAGAAAAAGTTCATATTGCACTGATTAGTGAAACCTGGTTAGATTCTAATTTTAAAGAAAGTATAAGCTCATATAATATGTTTCGAAATGATAGGTTGGACTCCTACGGTGGGGTAGCAATTATTGTTCATAAGTCAATTCAGTGTACAGCTGGTTCATTAGTTTCCACGAATTCCGGAATTGAGTTGCTTCATTTAAGAATACACAATTGCGATTCCATTCAAAATGTTATATCGGTATATTGCCCTTCGGCAATACGAACCACGTCTTCTGATTGGGAAAATTTATTTAATTTATATCCGAGTAAAACAATCATAGCAGGAGATTTTAATGGCCACCACAGTAATTGGTCTTATAAGACCGACACCAGGGGAAACCAATTGGCAGATGCTGCCCTAGATCATAACTTTATATCCCTCAATGATGGTACACCGACTCGAGTTAAGTTAGTTAACGGAAATTTACAGAAGTCTTCCCCAGATATAACATTTGTTTCTGCAGATATCGCACTCAATTTTTGTTGGAATGTCTTGAATGAAAACCTTGGGAGTGACCATCTTATGATAAAATTTTCAACAAACTTTAATTCAAATCATAATAACTTAAGAAAATATAATTATTCAAAGATTAACTGGTCTGTTTATAAAGAAAATATTTTACTATCATTTGTTAATATAGAAATAGGATCTTTTAACAAGGATATACAACTGATGTACGACTTTTTTCTAAAAAATCTGAGAAAAGCTATTAATGAGAGTGCTCCCTTAGTTAAGGTTTGTTCAGATCCGGAAACTAAATTTAAGGCTAAAGACTATTGGTGTCCATCTCTATATTTAGCTGTAGCAGAACGCAGATTGGCACTTAGTACTTTTCGTCGTAATCCAACCCCAGAAAATTATAATAAACTACAATCTAAAATTAAAGATGTTACTCAAAAAATCCGCCAAAAAAAAATACAAAGTAGACAAGTGTTTTATAATTCTATAAATAGTCAATTATCCCCTGCAGATATGTGGCGACGAATGCAATGGGTTAAAGGTATTCGCAGAAATAGAACGTACATAGACTCAGAAAAAAAAATATTATTATTAAACTCCTTAACGCCAGATACAGTAGATGAACCCAAGCCCCATTTCACCTCCGATAATAGATCATTAGAATCACCCTTTAGTTTATCTGAACTATACAGCTGTTTAAAAACACAAGATACAGTACCAGGGGACGATGGAATTACATACTACATGATCAAAAACTTACCAAAATCGGTCAAACAATTTTTATTACACCTTTATAACCGCATTTTTGAAACGGGATATATTCCTCATCAGTGGCGAGATATTACTGTTTTACCTATACCTAAAATCAGCGCTACTTTCGGCGAGGAAGTTCAATTGAGACCAATATCCCTCATATCCTGTATCTGCAAAGTTTTTCATCACATGATCTTGAAACGTATAGAATGGTTTATAGAAAAGCACAACGTTTTGTCACCCTCTACTATTGGGTTTAGAAAATCACATTCCTGCGTTGACGGATTAGTTCAATTAGTGAGTCACATACAATTAGGTCTTACGCAAAATATTCCTACTTTGGCATGTTTTCTTGATATTAAAGATGCATATAATAATGTTCTAGTTAAAAAAATGGTATCTCATCTGAATAATATTGACATTGGCTTCAAAATATGCAATTATATATGGGAATTTCTAAACGAAAGGCACTTAAATGTGAAGTCAGCAGAAGGCCATACAATTTGCACGAGGTGGGCATCAAGGGGATTAGCACAAGGGGATCCACTTTCTCCTCTTCTTTTCAATGTTGCGACTCGTGAAATCTGTTACGCAGCTCAAGACAAGGGTGTTCAGGTTTTACAATTTACGTTACTAATAAAGATTTTAATATTTGCAAGATACAATTGCAAGAAGCCTTGAATACCATAGAAAAGCTATTAGATGAATTAGGTTTAAGATTATCTACGGATAAAACAAAGTTTTGTGTCTATAGCCGGGGGCGAAAAAGAATAATTCCCGCTTTAAGCATATATGGAAAAAGTATTTTACATGTCGAACAATATAAATATCTTGGACTGTGGTTAGATAGAAGCCTGTTATGGGGAAAGCATATAAATGAGACAGTATCGAAATGTACTAAATATTTAAATATACTAAAGGTCCTTGCAGGGTCCTCGTGGGGAGTCCACCCTATACACATGAGGCGTATATATATTGCTCTCATAAGATCAAGGTTAGATTACGGAAGTTTTTTATTTGATAGTTCAGCTACAACAAATATATGTAAATTAGACAAAATTCAAAACCAGGCTTTGCGAATCATTGGCGGCTTTGTTAAAAGTTCTCCTATACACTGTATGGAGAGTGAACTAAGTATATCCCCATTGTTCATTAGAAGATTGTACATCGCGTATAAATATATGTTAAAGTCACTTTCTAGATTAAATAATAAAAATATTATGTTAATTGATAGCTTACATCGACAGTGTCATAATAGATATTGGACAAATAAGAAAAAACCACTATTAAAAATCGTTTTTCATGATACCAAAGATGTAGAAGTTCACGCAACACAACCTATTGAATTGTTTTCTTTAGATATCTGGCTTTCAAGAATAGATGTGAAGTCTATAATTTTTTCTAGTCTGGATTGCGTGAAAATTTCTAAAGCTTCTTATAATGCAGACTGGCTTAAATGGAATGTACAGTTGGAGTTAAGAGAAAAATATAAAACATATCATAAAATTTTTACTGATGGGTCTAAAAGTGGTAGTGATAGAGGGGCTGCATTTTATGATCCAGTAACGAAAACGGGTTACATGTATAAAATTGATAGTGAAGTATCTATTATGACATTGGAACTGATTGCTATTAGTGAAGCTCTTAGATACGTTATGTTATGTAATATGCAGCAAGTTGTAATCTTTTCGGACAGTAAGAGCGCTTTGCAGCATTTGTCTCGATGTGCTGCGGGTGTCAGAGGGGTCTCAGTGGCCTACACAATACTAGGAAATATATTTGAATGCTTTCAACGCGGAATAACACTGAGGCTTCAATGGATCCCGTCGCACATCGGACTGTTAGGTAATGAAGAGGCTGACAAATATGCAAAAATGGCGTTTTCCGCAGGCACTGCCTTTGTGATACAACCTTTCTATTCGGAGTTGTTGTCGAAATTCAAAAACCTCAGTTTTGCAAAATGGAAAACCTATTTTGATGAACGTTCCAAAACTAAAGGTATTTGGTATAAAACAATACAATGTGAGCCTCTTCAAGTGCCATGGTTTATTGATGTTCAATTTAGTAGACAGCAAGTTAAGTTAGCTTTTAGGATTCGCTCTGGACACATTCCATCAAAAAAGTTCGCACATTTAATGAAATTCTCCGAACTGTGATGCTTGCGATAATGTGGACGATGTGCAGCATGTTTTGATGGAATGTGTCAAGAATCAAAATGAAAGGAAAATTATGTTTAAGCGTTTTAATATAAATATGTTGGATGTGGGTTGTGCGCAAAGCTGTCTTAGCATCCCAACCTCAAAAATTGCTGAAGAATTGTATAAGGTTTGTTCCATTTGCCTGTCATCACCATAAGGAAAATATTTATAGTTGTATAAATTAGTAGTTTATATATAGTATTAGAAAATAGTATTAATATATTATATTATTAGTTTATTAGTTTATAGTATTAAAAATTGTATTAGTATTAAGTGTAAAATTGTGTAAAGTTACGATGGGGTTGGCATGTCTAAATAGAAAAAAACCCCAAAATTTAATAAAGATAAAAAAAAAAAAAAAAGTGAGTTAATTTAAGACAGAAGTTTTTTCAGATTTTTTTCAGAATATTTTATTTATTTTGAAGGTGTATGCTGGACTGGGAGCGAAAAAAGAAACGTAGAATATGCCAGATGCTTCTCTTCCCGGGCATACTGTAAAAGTCAGTTAAGGGACAGAGGTTTTAAAGGCGTTTTTGTGGGCAATAGGCTAACCCTCTGTCACTACAATAGTCTTTCTCCATCTTTATAATACCTCCAAATTTGTCAAACGTGACATCAGATGGTCCTATAACCTCTGGTGTTCTGACTACCCCATAAGGGATACAGGCATGACGTTATGTATGTATGTATGTATTTTAAGGTGTAAACTGTAAACCAACGCTATAGAAATGCTTGTTTGCTTGGCACAAGCAGTTTTAGCAAGCGATAAAATACATATACCTATGTATTATGTATGTTCGACTGTGACTCCGTAGATTTAATGGAAAGTTTCAAAGTAACTCTATAGAAAGTTAGTCTTTGATGTAAAGTAACAACTTTATAATGAAACTCAGCTTTATTTACACGATATTTTACTGAAAACACAACAACAAGGAAAATTTAAAATGAGTTGTGAATTTCGTTTGATACTATCGCGTTTAATGAAGCAATGTCGGATATCGTGTGTCCAGTCCATCATTAAATGAATGACGATAAATTACTGATGTGGATGATACATCTCACAATTGTTTGAAGCCCAATTATTGGACGAAGATTCAGTGTTATGTCAAAAACTACTCATATTACTTGTTTCGAATTGTTCCCACGACGGCGCTTCCCAGGAAGGCGCTCCGTCCAATATATGTTATTTCACGTCATTTTGTACAGTCACAGCAAGAAATAAATCATTTAAACTACATTCGCTAAGTATCCAAATTAAAAGTCAAAGGAAATTGAATAAATACAAAAAAATGTTCATAAACAGTATATTTATATCACAGATATCAACATTTAGAAAAACAATAAAAAAATAAAGATTTCATTTAAAAAGAAAAACAAATATAAAACGAAATATTTAATTTTAAACAATAATTTAACTGTGAGCTTATGTATTAAAAGCTTACAATATTTATATACAAATATTTGTTAATCTTTTAATACATAAGCTAACACTTATTTTATCGTTCAATAAATCATTAACTATTGATTGGATCACCACATCTTAGTTCCCTGTCTTTCGCCGCTTTCGGTGCAGCTCATCGATGAGGTTATCCATCTTTTCAATTTTGAACGCGGACTCCACTGCTCCTTATTAAAAAAATCAACAACCGAGTATACATTTTTGTAACATTTTTTATTAAGCTGGTTGTGCCAACCTTCCACGTGGTTATTCGTCCTATATGGCTCACCGTGGTTAGATATTAATTCGGCTTTGCTTAACCATATAGTCTTTAAATGCCGATGCGGCATTACTGGTATATAGTTTCGTGGAAGGTAGGCCAAAGCGATACAATGCGCAAAAATTGTTTGCCATCCTCTATTTCGGAAAGACCAAGCGCTTTCGCCTTTCTCCAGATGGCTTGGCTGTAGTAGAAAAAGTACCCACTGACCCTAGCTTCCGGAAACACTTCATGAATAGCACTGATTGCTTCTATTTTAAAATCAATTTTGAAGTGCTCCGGATTAAGGTCGGGGAGTTTATCTTTTAAAAGGCGAAAGAGCCTGGCATATGTGTTTTGCGTTTTATTTGGCAACAGGGCAAAAGTTAAAGGCACTACAACACCATTTCCCAAATCCACGTGTATTGTATAGATTTGGTAAAATGGTGTTGGTGCAACCTTAAAAGTTCCATCTACATAAAAAGATTTCAAATTTTGTAAAATATTTTTGCCCTTTTGCGAAATAAAACACAAAATTCTTTCTTCATCACCATCATCAATTAATAAAAAAAAATTTGAGTATGATTTTGAAATCACAATTTCACTGGGAGTGCTAAAATTCGTTTTTTTTTTAACTTCAAGGAATTTGTTGCGTAATCGATAAAGAGAACTTTTTACGTTTGTAAAATTTGGGATCATGATTCCGGATTAAAATCGGCCATTGATTTTTCAGACAGGGATGGTGTCATCATGGCATTACTTGCTCGGTCCTAATATTTGGTACACATGTATGAGCACTTTCCCGTATTATTTTTGATTGCTGCAACCCTTAAAGTTCTATATCTAAATTAGCGAAACATGTCGCCACTTAAGACAGCTTTTGCTGTAAAAGTCGTATAGTCACTTCGAGTGCTCGGTCTTGTCGTTCCAAAATAAACCTTATTTCCCAAATAATAAATCACACAATCCCACAATGACAGACATCTAAACAACAAATTTTAACAAATTTAAAAATATGTAGTTAATTTTTTTTGCTTTATTTGCTCTCTTTGAAGAAAGAAAGAGATGCAGTCACGCAGATGTTATGATATCTCCTCGACCCGCTGCGCTCCTAGTAGTTCAGTAAACTGGTAGTTTCACGAAATTTATTTAAACTTTTATGAATTAAAAAAACGAAGCTAAAACACGACTATGCTCTTTCGTGGTCCAAGGGGAAGGTTTAAAACGATGCACACACACACATTTCATACTTTATTAGATAAGTTTATAAAATAATTCTATTTGCTTGATTTTATATTCAAATTCATTTCGTCTACGTGTGTACTACCTAGATTTTGACGTTCATCCGATGGAGCGCCTTCGCGGGAAGCGCCTTCGTGGGATCAATTCGGAGTAATAGTGTTGACATATTTAAACTGCTAAAAAAGCTTTTTCATTCGATAACCCACACAAAAATATCGAGAAAAAATATTTTGTAGTTCTTTACTTTAAGTCCTCTAGAGGGCGCTGTAGTCAATTTACGTTATATAGCCTATAACCAGCGGACAATCAAGATGTTCCGAGGAAATTTCATTTGACCAATTACAATAACTAGTTTAGAAGTTGTGAAGGAACACATGAACATCCATACCCACATACTTACATACATACATATAGGTAAAAATCATAACCCTTCTTTTTGCTTCGCCGTAGTCAGGTAAAAAAACATAGAATGTACCAGCTGCTTCTCGTCTTCAGCCCGGGCATATTATTTGCGCCTATACAGGGTGTCCCGGAGGTATTCTAGTACCCATAATGATTACAAACAAAACATAAAAAAAAAGAAAATTCGAAATTTATTTTTAAATTTCTTTATGAATTTTTTTGTCTGTAATCCTTATGGGTACGAGAATACCTCCGTGATGGTATTATATAGGTTAGGCGGGACACCCTGTATATTATATTATTATATTAGCTGCTATATTATATATTTATTATATATTAGCGGTTAGCATGACATTGGCTCTCACAATTAGCTGTCTTGTGTTTGTTTTTTTTTCATGTCACGGTCAATTTGTACTGTACCTATTTGTATTAATTTGATAATTCTGACTGAAAAAGAGTGCCAAGAGTTTTTTTCCGCCGGCTTTTTTTGTCTCTTGGTCTACTGTAATATCTTATTTAACAACTATCAACAACTAGTTAAAGCCGAAGTATGTGATGACTGACTTCATCAAGTGTTTTGTGAAATTCCTAAGATGAATAAAACTTTTTGAATTTTTTTTTTTTTGGTTGAAGGCAGGGGAGGCTAACCGCGCGGTTAACCACTTTACCTGTCACTTGCACTTAACCGCCACAAAATTTCAATAGCGGTGGTCAAATTTAGAGGCGACTGCGAAGAAACCGCATTAAGCAGGGGGTTACCGTTTTTGCCTATAGGCGATAAAAGTCAGTTAAGGGACAAGGGTTGTATTGGCGTTTTTGTAGGGATCCATCTCTACGATACGGCGCGGCGCCGCACGGCTCCACCGCTCAGCGCTTCATATGTTTTCTTAATGTTATCGCCATCATATGTCCAACCTGGGTCACACTGACACGGCGCTCTGCAGATACTGCGAAAGGGCAGAGAAAACCCCTCTACACCTACTGTGCCACTGCCCCGCAGCTATGCACAAGCGCTCCGCTCACCTGGATAAGTACGAACTGGATCCAAAAGAGATTAGGAGCATCGCCGTAAGGAAAATCCTAAATTCCTGGACTCCATTGGAGTGTGCGGCGAGTTATAAATTGGGACTCACACAATAGATCTTCTAGGTCCGCAGTATGACGAGCGGACAAGACTGCTCATATAGTCCCAAAATTCCCAATAATAATAATATCGCCATCATAGTTCATTATAGAAAGGCATTTATTTATTTATTTTACATAAGGTACACCAACAGCATAACATATAATAAAATTTACAAGTAAAATTGTTCCACCAATTGTTTCCACATTTGTTTTCACCATACGGCATACTTTTCTATAATGAACCATGATGGAGATAGTTTTAAGAGCAAATATGAAACGCTGAGCGGTGCGCCGTGGAACGATGTGGCGGCGCGCAATGCCACGGCACGGCACTGTTGGCGTGGCATGGCGCGGCGCCGTAGAGATAGCGATAGCCCTACAGCCCCTAAATAAGCGTCTCGTAAAAGGCGACTAATCCGAGTAACCCGCGCTTGGTGGTAGGATCGGTGATGTGTTGTGTTCCGGCAATACCATCTTGTAATGGGTGATTAAAGTCTAACGCGGGCTTATTCATTGATGAAAAAAATCCAGTAACAGTAAACTTTATCATCAAATAAAACAGCCATTTAAGCTTCAATAACTCTGCATATACAGGGTTGATTTGTAGTCACCAGCCAAATTTAAATGTCAGTATTTTAGTGTAGCTCAGTACAAAAAAATAAAGATGTGGTGCCATGACTGTTATGCAAATAATCGCTGTTGATGAACATAGCTACTACGACCCATTTCTTTGATAATATTACGACGTAGTACTACTACAAGATGTTTTGTAGAAGCGCGTAGTTGTCTTTATTTTACTGGTAATTTAGAGTGACCATGGTTTGCTTAATATGTTAGTGAATATATTAATTTCTTTGTAAAAGAAATAAATGAGTTTTTTTTGCAAAAATGGTATCTATAAATGATACTTATTGTGTAAAAACAATTTTGCCGGTGACGACAAATCAACCCTGTATAATATAGAGGATAAAATCAATATTTAATATCACCGTTATGCTATTTATTTACATCAAAGGGTTTATGGTCGGGTTTAATTAGTTCGAGTTATTTTGTTAATTTTAGGCAAATAAGGGTGCTGTTAAGACTTCGTGTATGGTTTTACCTTATTTTATTAGAAGCCGCTTGCGGTTTTACCTGCTTAACTGTTTTCCCCAATAGCCATTTTAAATTAGTAAAATCATAGGAAATAATTCGTGTAGTTTTGAAATTTGGCACACGTATACCTTGTGCACTCCAGATTAAGATTTTAAAAGTCCTCAAGGGGAGTGGTGTGCTGTTGGTGTATATGATATGATATATGTATATGATCCCTATTTTCAGGTTTTTGGTCATATCTCGAAAATCTGTACAAATAGCGTGATAGTTGCTAGTGACCAAATTTTTTTCATAACATTTCCTTATTAGTTTTTACTTTATGATCAATAGGTACTTCACGAGTTA
This sequence comes from Stenoptilia bipunctidactyla, assembly GCA_944452665.1. Lineage (NCBI taxonomy): Eukaryota > Metazoa > Arthropoda > Insecta > Lepidoptera > Pterophoridae > Stenoptilia > Stenoptilia bipunctidactyla. Next base: position 1,708,032 of record OX101744.1, on the reverse strand, counting down.
CAAAGGCCTGCAGCGGGCTCATTACACGGAGTTGTGATGAATACAAAATATATACCTACAGATACAAAAGGAACGTCAAACCCGCGGGGCTTCAATGTGCTAGTATATTATTATGTGAATTTATTTTGTTAGTATTTGATGGAATCCATCAATTTCTATTATAAAGAGCTTCAATTCTATTCTATTCCATTTCAGATCAATAAAAATTAACTTTAATTATTTCATGGACTGTACAAGTTCTGTCCAGTTGCTAATCTGTCCAGCTGTAAATCTGTCCAGCTGAGAATCTGTTCAGTTGCGAATCTGTCCAGTTGCGACGGCTCTTAAAGTATGGCCGCAGGTAATTTTATTATAATGTTAGATAGGAATTGCTCATTCGTATAGATATTGGGTTTAAGGGATTTTGCTAATTTATTAAGTTTAGATTTGTTATCATTAGAATTTGATTTACTGAGGTAGGCAGGTATTTTATTTTCTGTTACCTATTGAGTTTATTTTTTTAATTAGGTAGATATTTAGGTTTACTGTTAAAAAGAGAATACCGTATAGATTTTAAATTTGAGCTTAGCCGTAAATCAGTGTTGAAACCTTCTCGAACGTACTTATTAATAGGGAGTAGGAACGCTGCAGAAACTAACTATGATCTTGCAGAACTGTTAGAAACTTTGGAAAACAGTGTTTCATATCTGACATCCGAGCAAAAACTGTTATTTAACTGTGTCAGCCTTATTGTTCATAATAGTTTGGGAGAAATTCTATTGGGAATACTTAGCAGGAATACCAGCGACATTGTTACCAGGAGGTACAAGAGCTCATACTATGTTTAAAATACCTATAAATCTTGATCGCACAGAAAATCCCGTATGTGGCATTATTAGGAATAGTGCTAAAGCGCAGATTATTCGTGAGTGTTCACATAATTAAGGCAGAAATTTTAACCGGTTTTGGTGCTGGGGACAAAGTTTTGATTCCTAGAATTCATTTGATTCCGAACAATTTCCCATTTCAGTTTAAGAGAGTAGGTACAGTTTCCAGTAGCTTTATGTTACGCTATGACAATAAATAAGCCACAAGGTCAGACTCTAGGCGTTGTTGGCGTCGGTCTTAGCGTGAGTGGTTTTTCACATGGTCAGCTTAAGCGTGAGTAGTCGAAGGAACCTTTATGTTCATAGTTCGGACGGGCTCACTGATAATGTCGTGTATGCAAAGAACGTCAGCTCTCAATTATGTCGTACGGTGACTATCTGTCGTTACAATTATCTTTGTCAGCATTCGTTGCAATGAACGGCAGCTTCGCTATCGGTTATGTCTTCCAAACAGGTAACAAAACAGAATTCTATAACTAAAAACATACAGAATGCAAGCGATGTCGCGAGCAAAGATATTATATACACTCGTACATTACCGCTAATGAGACGCAATTGACTTTCAGTTGTGATTAGCAACAAACGGCCCACGCCGGGATAGAAGTATTAATACCGGTATGCTCGATAAATAATTATTACGTTCTACACAAAAAGCAATTTACAGAAAAAACTCATTGATAAGTTTCACGGTCCACGTGAACGAAGTCGCGGGCACAGCTAGTGTTAAAATACTCTTTAATAAAAAAAAAAAAAATGCTTTCAATGATTCGGGTTTTTTATTTTTATTTTTAATAATGAATTCATGTGCTCAATCATAAATTTTTCATTCCAAAAACTCTTTAAATTCACTGAAAACATTTTGAATTTCTGGTATCTACGAATTGCCTTTTAAAAAAAATCTCAATCGTGTATGCAGCGGAAAAAGCTTGTAAACAACCCTTTGAATATACTTCGTAACCTGGCTTGAGTGGAGTAAACAGGGTGAGCGAGGCTGATGAAATAATTTGCATTTTGATATTTACTGCAATCAGAAATCGTACCTGCGACACAAATGGTAAGAAGAATGAGCAGACGAGCGGTTTGAAAAATATCTATACGCAGGTTTTGCTAAAATAAATATTCTTTATTGCCACAGAACTTAAAAAATAGACATTTTAACAATTACCAATGACAATGTGGGCGGCCTTATCGATTAAAGCGATTTCTACCAGGCAACCCGGTATTTACAAAAAAAGTCTTAAAGTAACACTAAATTTGTAAGCATGCTTCTTTTCGTAACCAGAAACTTATATGTAGAGGTCTCAAAACAAATTCCAAAAACAAGAAGCAAGCAAGCCAATTTCTAAACAAAAATCAAAAATATCTACTGCTCAGAACTTTGAAATATAAGATTAAATAAAGTAAATCATTATTTATACAGGGTTAATTTTAATCAGCGCATCACCTCTTGCAGTCAGCCTCTCCACATCAGTTTCAACAACATTTCTTGATAAATAACACAAAAATTAAAAAAAGAAAATCGTTTTCTCGTATCTCTACATTTCGTAAGAAGCACCTATTATTATTTTGCAGCCATATTTAACTACGCAAATTGCATGGCATACCTACGCTCAGAGTAATAGAGCTACGAATTGGATTTAAATTGAATGTGATGGTTGCGAGATATGTTTTGGTGAAAGTATTTTAAATTTATCTTGTATTTTTTTTGTACTTGTATTTTAAATTTATCTAGCCGTATTGCGCGGTTTTACTCACGTGGTTTTGAATCCCGCAGGAATATTGGGAGACTGTACACTATCACAATGCCAAATTTCATCCAAATCCGTTCAGCCGTTTTGCGCCATACATCCATCCAAACTTTGACATTTATAATATTATTAAGATTTAACAAACTGTACTGTTTAACACCTACACTATCCATATCTAAATATAAATAGTTTTTCTTTTCAAAAGTTCCGGGTTTGATTCCCGAGCTGACTACAAGTTTTTTGTAAATGTGTGAATGCAGTTTATCTTTTAATGAAAATCTAAGACATGGTTCCTAAGAACAGATCTTGTATGTTTGGATGTTTGTTCCTCAATCACGGCAGAACGGCTCAACAGATTTGTATGATATAGTGATAGTGTACAGTCTGAAATACAGAAGCTACATTTATCAAGGTATTCCTGTGGGTAGGGATTGCAATCCGGCGTCATTTTCAGTCCGGCCGGATACGACCGGATTCCCATCAACAAATTGATTAAATCAAGATGATTTTCGCTTTTTAGTACAAAATAAGTGAGTTAATCAAATGTCACTGCACTTATATGTAGGTAGTTTATCTATACATATAATAAATCTGTAGAGAGGTCAATTCTGTACATGAAATATATTTTCAAAATAACTATCAGGGGGTGATTAGTGATCGATACTGATGCCAAAAATGCAATCAGTAAAATTTTTGTCTGTCTGTCTGTCTGTATGTTCCTTATAGAAACAAAAACTACTCGACGGATTTTAACGAAACTGGGTAAAATTATTCTTCATACTCCTGGGCAGGTTATAGTATACTTATTATCACGCTAAAATCGATAGGAGCAGAGCAGTGAAGGGAAATGTTGGGAAAACGGGAGAAATTACTTTATTTTTTAAGCTTCCGTCGCGTGTGCAGCCTTAATGGTTAAAGCTACATAGAAATCATGTATGACAGAAATATTCTTCATGAAGTTATATAAAAAATATCCCACTACAGTATATGTCTATATTTTATGGTTGACTCACAATAACACGTGTAAATCCCGATAGCTTAGCAGTTCGGAGCTTTCTGATTATATTTGTTTACTCTTACGTTTATAATACTCTCACTCATCCCTAATTTAAAAAAAATAACATTATTACCTATTCAATAAAAAAAGAATCATAGAAATCGGTATAGAAACATCAAACATATACATGAAACGCTAATAACCCATCGCGCGTGAATACTGATTGATTATTTTTGCGTAACGGTGCCTACCTAATAGCACTCACAGTAATTCTATGATCGAGGTCGCAAATAGTATTTAAAAATGGACATAAAAGGAAACAAATATTCAATTAGATTATGTTTAGATTTGATTATTTTCAATTTAGCAAACAAAACATAGGTAGTATTACTAATTATTCGTCGTAACTTTTTTTCATTTTGTACTTTAGGCAAGTTGAAACAATATTTTTTACAAAGGTAGAACAACAGTAATACCTACATCGGTAGATACTTAATTACAAATAAGGAGATTAATTATTCTTCACTAGGCAGCAACCCTAACAGCGTAAGAAAAGATAAGAGGCATGCAATAGAAAGAGACAAAACTTCTAGGTATATAAATTTGCAGGTACATAATGCTGTGCGAGCTGAATTCCACCGTATCGCGTTGTAGCAAGACTCGAATTTATTTAGATCTTCTTGCGGAGTAATTCTTCTGTACCAACGGTACTATTACTTATTCTGTGGTATAGGGTATAAAAAGGCGGGAGGCGAGCGCAAGCTTTATAATTCATTCAATATTTGGCTGTTGATGCCACAGTTGATGCGTTCAGAGCGTTGTTCGACTTTATTGACAGACTAGCTGTTGCGCGCCGTTTTACCCGCGCAATTTCGATTCCCGCGGGATTTTCGGGATAAAAAGTAGCCTATACGGATTCGGAAGAATCCCTCTAAGTAAAAGCAAAAGAAATTTTGAAATCGGTCCAGTAGTTTTTGAGCTTATTCAATACAAACATACAAAAATACAAAGGTTTCCACTTTATAATATTAGTATAGACAATAATTGATATTATAAACCGTGCTTATCAGCGCGACTTTTAGTCTTTAAATAGTTTATTTGAATTTCTTTCGTTGTTATTTTATAAAATAGGTATTAGTTGTTTTGGTAGTGTTTAAATATTCGGTCAAGTTCCAAATTTTGGCTAATTTATGTTCAGTTTTTTTTTGTATTTTTTAGGTAAAAGCGTAGGTACTTTTATTAATTATTGTAGTTATAGGTATTTATTTTTAAGTGAAGTAGGTATAGGTAGATAGCATTGCACAGGCGTTTCAGCTTTATTTTCATTTCTTTTTCTGTTGTAAGTTGTACATATTTCTGGGTATAATTCTATTTGGATATCTCAAATTTTACCAGGTTGCGGTGCAGGAGAAACCGTCTTTATTCCCAGAATTCCCATAATACCAAATAATTTTCCATTCCAATTTAAAAGAACGCAATTGCCAGTATCGGTGTGTTTTGCAATGACAATTAATAAGGCTCAAGGGCAGACTTTTCGTGTTGCTGGAGTAGATCTCGGTGTCAGTTGTTTCTCGCATGGTCAGTTATACGTCGCTCTTTCGCGGGTTAGCAGTTCTAGAAATCTTCATGTTCACGTGCCGGACGGGTCAACTTTCAATATAGTTTACTCGGAAGCTTTGCGCTGAAGTATTTTTGTTCCATAGATACTTAAGCCTCGTGTGAAAGTGATCTAAACAATTAATTGTCAAATATTATAAAATGTCAATCCTTATCCTTACGTATATTATAAATATGAAAGCGTGGATATTTGTTCAGCTTTCACGCAAAAACTACTCGACGAATCATGAGAGGAAGGTACTAGAAGTAACATAGGATACTTTTTATCCCGAAATTATCGCGAGCGGAGCCGCGGGCACAGCTAGTAAAAAATAAATCACAAATATATAAAATCGACTTTATTTCCTAACCAATGTTAAGACAAATAGACAACAAGAAAACAATTAATATTTAGTAGTGTAGGTAACAAGTAATAATTTTACGACGTAACGAGTAGCTCAGTCTTTCTAGATTTCACTTTCACAGATAGATCAATTTGTAAGTAACAATATTAATTATCAAGTAACTATAATATCTAATAGATACAATTAACCTTACGTAATTAACTGAAATGAGATCAAAATCATTATTAAAGTATTTGAGAATGCTAATAAAATAAAATATAAATATTTCTGACACTCACACGACATTATCTAGCCCAAATTAAGTTTCTTAAAGAACTTGTGTTATGGATACTAGATAACCGATATACTTAAGAAATATATAAACATACATATTGAATAAATACATATTTTTTATTAGAATAAACTTAAATAAATATATAAACATCCATGACTTGACGACTAATATCTGTGTTCATCACACAAATATCGGTCGCCGCCGGGATTCGAACCCAGGACCTCTGGCATAGAAGGCAATTTAGGTTACCGCTACACCAGCCGGTCGTCAAGACTTGCTAACTTGCTAACAAACAAGTCTTATAGGTATTTATGATTATGGCAGATACCATCATGATTTGATGAATCTGTCGAACGAATGAATGGCAAAAATATCACAATAATGAGTTTAGAACTCTTTAGTTTAATCAACTTACGATAAATAATTATTTTAAGTAATAATTGTAAAAAAATATAAGTATTAAAAGAAAATCAATATTGATTTTGAAAATAAGATCGTAGAAAACAAATATTTTTAATTGTGTCATCAGCTAAACGACTTCTAATAGAGCTGCAAATATAGCCTGCGCCCGAAAAGGCCCTATCAGCTCCTACACTTGTACATGCATGAACACTACCCACAACGCATTTAAAGTACCTACTCATGCAACAGCTATATTATTTTCCCACAAACTGCTAGCACCGGATCCGGTCTTCGGATCCGGTATATTGGTACCGGATCCGGTAACCATTAAATGATGCCGGATGCGCCGGATTACCGGATCCGTTTTTCCGGATTGCAATCCCTACCTGTGGGATTACAAACATCAGTTAACACCGTGCCAGGTCGTTTTGCTAATGATAATAATAATAATAATATAATTCTTTATTGTACACCAACAGAAAAAGTATCATTACAAAAATTACACTATGTTTTCATATTTGTACAAAGGCGGCCTTATCGCTGTAGAGCGATTTCTGCCAGGCAACCAAGTTGTGATAGGATTAGGAAGTGGAAATTAGGATGGGCGTTGGGACAAAGTTTAGAAATGTTTATAAATAATAAACTACTCACATGCATATCAATAATTACATACACATACCTAGGTAATATAATAAATACATACAAATACATATGAATTATACATACACATACATTCTAATAATACATACACATACATAAACAATGATAGCGTTAAGATGAACAATGTTTCTCGAGGTAATGTTGTTTAAGCATTCGTTTAAAGATGTAAGGATTGCGAGCTAGGCGGATCTCCATCGGTAACGCGTTCCACAATGACACCGAACGGATGAAAAATGATTTGCCCATAAATGTGGATGTGTGTGATGGTGTCGCCAGGAGGAGATTTGAGGAAGAGCGTAAGTTGCGGTCGTTATTGCTAAACCGATAAGTAATGCGATTTTTCAAATAAACAGGTACAGCTTTATCATACAGAATACGGTAAACTACAGATAGGATGTGAGTATTCCGGCGAAGGCGAATGGGAAGCCACTTGAGGTTAGTTCTAAATTCAGAAATGTGGTCGTATTTGCGTAATCCAAATACGAACCTTATGCAGAGATTCTGGAGCCGCTCAAGTTTATTAAGTAGTTCTTCAGTTAGGTCAAGATAGCTGGCATCAGCATAGTCGAGAATAGGAAGTAAGAGAGATTGTGCTAGCGCAATTTTAGTGGCAACAGGAAGGAAATTGCGAAGTCTTTTCAGGGAATTCACCGCGGCAAACATCTTCCTACTCACTTCAGAGATCTGAGGTATCCAGGAAAGTGTACGATCAAAGGTGATACCTAAATTCTTTACAGTTTCACTGAAAGGAATGGTAACGCCATTAAACTCAACTTGAGGTAGAGAGTTCCAGTTTACTCGAGGAATCATTTTATTACTGCCGATGATGATTGTTTGTGTCTTAAGAGGGTTGACAATAAGCCCGTGATTGTGACTCCAGTCCGATATATGTTTCAAATCCGTATTATGTAGCACTAGAGCTTTTGACAGACCTTCGAGGCTGCTTTGTGTATAAATTTGAAGATCGTCGGCATACAGATGGTAGGGAGAAGATATATTAAGAGTAATCGAATTGATGAATAAAGTGAAGAGGAGTGGAGACAACACGCCACCTTGCGGTACACCGGCCTTAACATCACACCAATCAGAAATATCCATCTCAGTAGATATACGTTGCCGGCGTCCATGCAAGTAAGTATGAAACCAGTCAATAGTCGATGGAGATATGTTAAGAGAACGAAGCATTTGCAGAAGGATGTCGAAATCTACTGTATTAAAGGCATTACTGAAATCCAGCAGTGTCAGAATAGTAAGCTTCTTCTGCTCCATGCCCATGCGAATATCTTCCGTAATTTTAAGTAAGGCAGTAGTTGTACTATGCCCAGGACGGAAACCAGATTGGAAAGGGTTGAGAAGCTTATGGTCTAAAAGGAAAGTGCTGAGCTGTTGATGAACTAGTCCCTCGAGCACTTTAGAAAGGAAAGGTAGGATGGCAATAGGACGATAATCAGAAAAGGAAAGAGGATTGGCTTTTTTGGGGAGTGGTATAATGTTAGCATTCTTCCATACATCAGGGAAAGCGCTATTAGCAATTGAGTTATTCAGTATGGAGGTAATTATAGGAAGGATAATGTCTAGGATAGGGATGAGCATCTTACGACTAATGCAGTCTGATCCACTCGCATTAGAGGCCACGGAGAGTATTTTCCTTTTAACATCACATTCCGAAAATTGACTTATTGAAAAAGAAGGAATATTTGGCGTCGGTAAACTAGATATGTGATTCAGAGTATGGATTTTTGTAGAAGCGTCTATAGAGCTAGAAGAAGTGAAATGACTATTTAATAAGTTTAGATTAGTGTTTTTAAGGGAGCTGTCACTTTTAGATTTACCGATTCCCAAAGTTCTGAGGAATTTCCAGACTTTAGCTGGATCGCCGTGTGAAACTGATTTATGAATATGGCGCCGTTGTGCATCCCTACACATCGTATTGCAACGGTTCCTCAAATTTCTATACACTTGCAAGTTTTCATCAGTAGCAAATAATTTGTACTTCGCTTTTGCACAGTTTCTTTTACGCATTAATATTTTGATATCTTCAGACAACCAAGGAGCTGGAAGATGTTTGATTTTCACAGGACGTAACGGCGCGTGTCTGTCATAAAGATCGGTGATAAGACTGTTAAATGTGCTTATTTGGTTGTCCACAGATAAGTCACAGAGGGCAGCTGACCAATCAGTGTTGCTAGCATCGTCGATGAGCTTTTCTAAGTTAATGCCACTAAAATTGCGCCGCAGAAGGATTCTCGGCTTTGCTTTGGGGGGACGAATTTTATATGAAAGAAATAGTAAGTCATGATAGGAGAAAGCGTCCGCATCTAACTGGCCAAAGTGGGACACGTGGTTTAAGGAGGAAACAATAGCTAAATCTATTAAAGAAGGGGCACTGTGAGGGTAATGATGTGTTGCTTGAGACGGGATGATATTTAGGTTGGTTGACCTAATTAATGTGCGAAGTCTCGTAGTACGATTATCAGATTTCAGGAGACAGGTGTTGAAATCTCCCATCAAAATGGAATGCCCATAGTTGGGTACCAAGTCCTCCAAGATATCTTCTAAAGTCGCAAAGTAATTAACATTAGGCGGACTGTACATGACCCCCAATAGAACTTTAGTGTGACTCAACGTTATCTCTAAAAATAAGTACTCGACTGCACTAGTCGATGATGCGGTTGATGCGTTGATCACACTAAAAGGGATATGTGAACGTAGGTATATGGCTACACCTCCACCAGTCCGGTCTTGTCGATCACTGCGAATTAGTTGGAAACCTGGCAAAGAATAGGAAACAGAGGAGAGGCATGGCTTGAACCAAGTTTCTGAAATAAGTATGGCGTGTATATTAGTGCTATCAAAAGCTGCCAGCATATCGGGATAGTGAGCTGGAACACTCTGTGCGTTAATATGAATAACATTAAAGTTTTTGGTGTAACCAGAGAATTCAGTGTCGAGTGCAGTACTTAAAGAGGGAGATAAAAGACTGTGGTAGCTACCTGTATTCTGTAATGAGAGTGAACTACGTGAATCATAGCCAGGTAAATCATTGTCATCTTCGTTATCTGATAAATACATATTATTTAAATAAATAATTACTTATACTATGCTATTTAAATTAAATAAAAATAAATATATAATATTAAGAATAAAACAATAACAACAACATATAAAGCAAGTTCTTCCTCTCGGCCAAACTACTAAATTAATCTGATTGAGAACATAAATATTGCAATATGGATTGTCAATTTATACTGTCAATAATAGTGACAATATATTGCTACTGTAATGGTAAATAATCATTCATTGACAGCGAGTGATGATTGATGAGTGGATTGAGTTGAGTGATTTATTTACATAAATGTAAGCAAATCAACAAAATAAAAAGTTATCGATCACGTGATACTGGCAGTAATAGTACGTCGCTTAGTAACGACGGCTGGTTGCCATTATAACCAAAAAATTGAATTAAAAAAGTTATCGGAGGTAGACTAATCGACGGCTGGTTGCCAAATTGTCAAGAATTGAATTGAGGTAGACTAAGTTAGAGAAAGAAATATATATCTACATATACCTACATAGGGAGAGATAAGGAAAGGAAAGAACATACTATTTGCGAGTTGGACGTCTACTTCTTGCCGGTTTTGTTTCCTTCAACTGCTCCGGAGATTTTCGTTCTTTTTCCTCGCTGGACTCCAGTGGTAACAATGCGATGTCGGACATCATCCAGTCCCAGTACGAAAATGGAACCATCCCTGGTCCAGCACCGCTTCACACCAAATCTTTCCCGCGCAGCAAGGAACGTGTCGTGCCTTAGTTTTGTCAAAAACTCCGACAACGTTATACCAGAGCCTTTGAGGGCCGTCTTCGATTTCCATATCTTATCCTTCACTTGAAGATTAACAAATTTTATTAGCACTGGACGAGGTTTGCCTGGCCTTTCTGAGTGACCCAGCCTATAGCAGCTACTTATGTCAGTACTGGTGAATTCAGCAACTTTTATTTGTTCAGTGATGATCTTTGTTGCTGCACTGGCCACATCCTCATGCTTGTGCTCCGGTATACCATGCAACAGAAGGAATTTTCTTCGGCTGTGCATTTGGATTTTATCAATCTCAGCCGCCAGATATTGTAGCTGTTTCTGCAGGTTTTCCATAGCACCAGTGACGAAAAGTTGGAATCGGTTAAAGTCTTGTGCAAGTGGAGAAGAGTTTGAAGCAGAATTCTGTGTAGGATTCTTATTGAGTTCCATACGAAATTCAGCCATCTCCTTGTTGAACAGGTCCGCCATAGCCATCATTGACTTATGAAGAGATTCCATTGTTTAAGTGGTGTTGAGAACAATAGTGAAAAACAATGTAGTGATGTGAAAAAGTTGGAGATTATTAGCCTTGGAGGTAGAACTTGCCTTTTACTAGAAAATCATTAACTTTAATATATACAAAACTGTAAATATCCAATAAAACAAATTAAATTATGCTGAGAGCTTCTTTATGATTTCAATGCCTACCCTCCAAAAAAAAAAAAGAAAAGAAAAAAAAAAAAAAAAAAAAAAAATGATACTATGACTATTTTATTCCATTCTTGTTCAAATACTCTGGTCCCAGTTTGTCATGTTCGTATTGTGCATCCATAGCTCATTGCATCTGCTATGTAAGCAATTTGGTTGTGGCATGACATTGGCTCTCACAATTAGCTGTCTTGTGTTTGTTTTTTTTCATGTCACGGTCAATTTGTACTGTACTTATTTGTATTAATTTGATAATTATGACTGAAAAAGAGTGCCAAGAGTTTTTTTCCGCCGGCTTTTTTTGTCTCTTGGTCTACTGTAATATCTTATTTAACAACTATCAACAACTAGTTAAAGCCGAAGTATGTGATGACTGACTTCATCAAGTGTTTTGTGAAATTCCTAAAATGAATAAAACTTTTTGATTTTTTTTTTTAAAACAGCTAGTACTACAAAATGAAAGAAACGGTATGCGTTTTCAACTTGCGCTAGATAAATGCGAACAAAGAACCGCGAAGCACCGCCCGTCTGCACCAGCCACGGCTCCACAGTCCCACACTTCATCAATTTGCATGGAAATAGCTAGTAACTAGCAAGAACTCGGGTTAATGCTGATCTGACGAGGAACGCTAAATGACAATAGCCCTTGAAGAGATTCTTTGAGGAATTTTAATACAGGCCAGATAAAAAAATATAATTGCAAGTTTAAAAAAAGTGAAATTTACAAAATATTAATCACTCGTAAAATGCGATGATCCTTGCTAAAAGCTTAAAGCTTACTTGGGAGTTCAATTTATATTTTTTCACTAATCACTGCTGACGCACTTACGTACCAACAACAATCTTACGCGCGTCCTTGCAGAAATACCACCCTTATAGTACATACTCTGTCTAGTTTAGGGGTCAGAAAGTTCACTTAAGTTTGTAACTCTTTTCTGAGTAAATAAATTCTTATTCTTATTCTTAATGCAGATCTGCATCATCGTGCGGGTTTTTACACACTCATACATGTTGTTGGGTTTTGTGAAATCACGGCAGCAAAATCAAATTGAAATAAATTGTTTTTTTTTTTCCAAAAAAGTTGTTTTCAAAAATATTCCGAAACTTGCCTGCAATGAACGTGCGAAGAGGTATTTTCTATACTGCGGAATCTGCGTTATTTTTAAAAAAAACGGAGATACCTGTAAACATGAGAACATTAATTTATGCGCTGCACTGCGTAGTTCGGCACGGTGTGCGCCTTATGGTGCGCACAGATTGCTGTAATGAAATTTGTAATGTAACATTCTGCGCACTACACGTCCAATAATGTACGCACCATAAGAGTAATAATAGGTAAGAGTAATGAACGTAGGTTTAGCATGGGAATATCGTTATAAAAAGTAGGATATGTGCTGTTCCAGACTGTACACTATCATTATGCATATTTATTTCATCCAAATCCATTGAGCCGTTCTGCTGTGATTGAGGAACAACATCCACACATCTTTACCATCCATCTGAACTGTCAGATTAATATTATAAAAAATAAGTAAGAATAATAAGAAGTAAGATACGTCGTATTCGAGTAAAAAATAAATAAACAGTAACATCTTAAGACAGTCTCTACTTTTCAATGAAACCAACACAGCAAATACATCTTTCTAGCACTCAAGTCATAATCTCGCACCAGTACGGTTCTACGAAGCTCTTGAGAATATCACTTGAGTTAGGGGGCCCCTTAACAGGTCGTGATAGGGGCCGACTCAAGAGAATATCGATACCACACCCGCTGCACCTGATTTAAGATTACGTCGTGTGGGTGACCCTTATTTTTAGCCAACGACGCAAATGAGAAGGGTTTAAAATGTGTCTAAGTATTTTTTTTTTTTCTGACACTCACACAACATTATCTAGCCCAAATTAAGTTTCTTAAAGAAACTTGTGTTATGGATACTAGATAACTGATATACTTAAGAAATATATAAACATACATATTGAATAAATACATATTTTTTATTAGAAAAAACTTAAATAAACATATAAACATCCATGACTTGACTGCTAATATCTCTGTTCATCACACAAATATCCGCCGCCGCCGGGATTCGAACCCAGGACCTGTGGCATAGAAGGCAATTTATGTTACCGCTACACCAGCCGGTCGTCAAGTTCTCAGTGGAATTGTAAATCCGAATTGGGTTTAAATTGAATGTGATGTTTGTAACTTGTAAGATATGTTTTGGTGAAAGAACTTGTATTTTAAATGTTCCGTTGCATTCCTGGCCGCAACCTGTGCCAAATTTTAGGATCGTGGAAATTATTCACAAATCAAACAAAAATACAATATTAAAGTTGAATCAGTAATTTAGGTGTACAAACGAAAAAACAAAACGACGGTAGTGCCATAAATCTCCACAGTTATCCAAAATGGCCGGAAGTACTTACTATATGTACGTACTCAATCTATCATTAAAATGCGTTCCAAACTTATAGAGATTTGTCTTTTGTTCTTAGAATGTATAAAAAAAAAACAAAAAATTAAAAAATATATTATTAGTTAATACGAGTTTTAAAACAAAAAGTTAGAAAACGGTTAATGAGAGTTGATCTTGAAAGGTCAACTTACTTAATGTACGGAAGTGACTTCAATATGGCGTCGTCAGTCACCTGTGGCCATTTTCGATTCAAGTAGTTTTTATTAATGTACATGAAAAGTAACTAACAATTTAATTAACAGTTATTTTAAATAAATATCAATATATATAAAACTGTTCCGTTACTGACTGAGTGACTGAGGTACTGAGTGACTGAGTGACTGACAGACAACGTACAGCCGTAACTACTGGGCGTAGAGAGCTGAAATTTGGAACATACATTCTTTAGGAGATGTAGGGGTGCACTAAGGAAGGAATTCCCGAAATTCGCTCGGGAACGGGAATAATTGGACTTTTTCGTTTGTATGAAAAATCTTATTCCTTGAGTGCACGGATATGATACTTGGCATAAAAGTTCTTCAAAAATAGACTGGTAGTGCTATGAAAGGAATTCCCGAAATTCCTACGGGAACGAGAAATATATGATGTTTTAGTTTGTATGATAAAATTTTATTCTTTGAGTGCGCGGATATTGCGTGATACTTGGTATAAAGGATCCTCAATAAGTGTATGTTTGTATGATGGAAGGAATTCCCGGAAAATAGGACTTTTGAGTTTATGCGTGTACGAAGTCGCGGGCAAACGCTCGTATGTATATAAAACTGTTCCGTTACTGACTGAGTTACTGAGTGACTGACAGACAACGTACAGCCGTAACTACTGGGCGTAGAGAGCTGAAATATGGAACATACATTCTTTAGCGTATGTAGGCGTGCATAAAGGAAGGAATTCCCGAAATTCCCACGGAAACGGGAATTATTGGACACTTTAGTTTGTGTGAAAAATCTTATTCCTTGAGTGTACGGATACGATACTTGGCATAAAGGTTTTTCAAAAAGTGACTGGTTGTTTTATGAAAGGAATTTCCGAAATTACCACGGAAACGGGAAATATATGATGTTTTAGTTTGTATGAAAAAGCCTTATTCCTTGAGTGCACGGATGTGATACTTGGTATAAAGGTTCCTTAATAAGTGTATGTTTGTATTATGGAAGGAATTCCCGAAATTCTCACGGGAACGGAAAATATAGGACTTTTGAAATTATGCGTGTACGAAGTCGCGGGCAAACGCTCGTGTTTTCATAATGGTATTCCACAACTATTTTCTTTGGCACAGGTGCTGGCCAGACGTCCATACTAAAATAAAACGTGTTATTTATCTGCAACAAGCCGGTTTTACTCGCGCAGTTTCGAGTCCCGTGGTAATATTCGGATGAAAAGTACTAACCTATGTGTTATTCCTGTACAGTGCCAAATTGCATCCAAATCCGTTGAGCCGTTTTGCCGTGATTGAGGAACAAACATCCATACATACAAACTTTAACATTTTATAATATTAGTAAGATCTATATAAGATGAACTGTACTGCTTAACACCTATACTATCGTTATCTAAATAGAAATAGTTTTAGTTTTTCTTTTCAAAAGTTCCGGGTTCGATTCCTGAGCTGAGTACAAGTTTTTTGTAAATGTTTGAATGCAATTTATCTTTTTATGAAAATCGATGACATCGTTCCTAAGAACAGATCTTGTATGTTTGTTCCTCAATAACGGCAGAGCGGCTCAACAGATTTTGATGATATTGTGCAGGACAGTGACAACAAAACGTAAAAGACAGTTATATAAACTTAAAAACAGTGTATATAGATAGTGTTATAGTGTTTTATAAGACTCTTAAAGAGCTAAGAACGTTTAAAATAGTGTTTCATAGTGTTTTTATAGTGTTTATAGTGAATAAGTGTCCCATATAAGTGTTAGTTTGTAAGAAGTTCATAACAGTATTTATTAGCTTGAGAAAGTGTTTGCTTAATCGTTTGATTCTTTGTAATTTGATTGGAATTTGATTAATTAATAACCGCTATGATAATGAATTTACGCATAGCTAACAGCTAACAATGAAATGAAACTTACGTGATTATAGCTTAAAATAGCTCGATTTGTATTAGGGTTGATTTGGAAATAAAGAAATGGTTTTGAAAGTCTTGTCATTTCCGCACATAGAGAGAGATCTAAATAGATTTCATAAATAGTTTTCCTATTAGAATATAGTAAAGATCTAATAAGAATAATCGAATCTAGTCAGAATCTTATTAGAAAAATCTAGAAAGTTCGAATTAGATTCGAGCGAGACAGACATATGTGTGTCCCGCTCGCACGCTTGCATTACTCTCTCTTGTGCGGTACCCTTGCGCGCCTGCACCAAATCACTTAAGGATGCGCCACACTCCGCTAGCGACGGATTCGCCGAAAAGATCCCGAAGAGTGAAGATCTCCGGAAGAAAGAAGCCTCCGAAAGAAGCCTCAAGCAACAGTACAGTGAATCTCAAGCCCGAAGACTCATATAGAAGCCTGAAATCAATATAGAAGACAGAATACAGAAGACTGAAGGCAGAATACAGTAACAGAAGAGCGCGGGAAATAGAGTGTGCTTGTGGCGTATTCGCGAGTGATATAGTGCCGCGCGGCTGGACTTTCACGACCGTGTTAAGTGGTGAATTCGCATTTTCCTTTTGCCCCTCGCATCGATTCCAGCTAATAGAGTGGGTGGATAGCGCATCATTTGACTAAATCGTTATCGGATTCATAGACTATACAGTCCACTGGAGCTATCCCCCACATTTTGGTCCTTCGAGCCGGATCTTTGAGAGGGCAATTGGGAGACAGCGATGCCTCTTACACGGTCGCAGTCAGGCCGCGGGGAGCGAGCCGCCTCGACAGGGCCCGCTCAAGAACAGTCTCAAGCTCAAGCCGTGAAGAGCAAGAATACGACGTCGCCGACAGAAACCACAGAAACGACGACGCCAACGACGTCGGCTACAGAAACGACGACGCCGACAGAAACCACAGCGACGACGGGTGCCACAGCTACAGAAACTACGAAGACCACCCGTCAAATCGAAGCTACGCAGCCACAGCGAGCTCCACAGAGATCCCAAGTCTCGAAATCGAAGAAATCCTCGAAAATAACGAAGGCGAAGTTGAAATTATTACGTTTACAAGTCGAACTCGCCGCCGCCGAAGTCGCCGCTCTCGAAGACGATGAAACAGACTTAGAAGAGGAATCTGAAGCACCCTCCATTGAAGACACCACGAAGAGAGTGTCCGTATGGCTGGAAAATAATCCCACAGACTCGCCGCTGGCAATCCAGGGCCAGGGCGAAATTGAAGAGCCTCCACAGCAACCGCAACAGACTGAAGAACCGACGCGTCCTGCGGCGCTCCCGGCACCGGCGAGCTTCATCCCCCCCCCGGATCCAGTACCGGCGGGAGGGGACACAGTCGCCGTGCCGCAAAAGAAGATCGACCTCAGCGAGTTGGCCTCAGCCATCGCACTCGCCGCCAGGACGGGTCCGCAGCCGCCGCCGCCTAGACTCCAAGCAGAACTCCCTCCGTACAGCGGGTCATACCAAGAATGGCTCATGTTTAAGGCAGCGTATCAAGAAACAGCGGGATATTACAGCGACATAGAAAACACAGCGCGTCTACGACGAAGCCTGCGTTCAATAGCTCGGGAGGTCGTCGAAGGGCTTCTCCTCTACAACGCGAAGCCCGAAGAAATCCTGCGAGCCCTCGAGTCACGCTTCGGACGGCCCGACGCTATCGCCCTCGCCGAGTTAGAGCGACTACGGGGACTACAGAAGCCTACGGACGCGCCCAGAGACCTGTGCGTATTCGCGACGCGGGTCTGCAACATCGTGACAACGCTGCGCGCCCTGGGGAAGATTCACTACCTGTACAACCCGGAAGTCACGAAGATCACAACAGAGAAGCTAACGCCGGCTATGCGATATCGCTGGTTTGACTACGCTGCCGAGAACCCTCAAGACGAAGCAGACTTACTAAAGCTTGCTAACTTTTTACAGAGAGAAGCGGATCGCTGCGGACCCTACGCGCAACCGGAGCGCGTCGCGGAAGATCACCTGGCGGCGAACAGGAGATTTGGTCAAGATCAAAACAGAAGAGTCCCGCAGAGAACATGCACAGTCACAGAACCTGGGTGTCCCATATGTGAGAAGAAGGGCCACTACACAAGCAACTGCAAGCGTTTCCTAGAAGCGGACGAAAATAGAAGATGGGACCTTGCGAAGAATAAATCTTTATGTTTCAGATGTCTACGTCATCGGGCGAGGAATCACACGTGCAAGGGGAAGGCCTGCGCTACAGAAGGGTGCACGAGACTGCATCATCCTCTCCTTCACTACAAGAGGCGTGTGATCGTCGAACAGCCCGAAGAAACAGAACAAAGGACAGAGGTCGTCGCATCTACGTGGACGTCAGTGAACACTCAAGCTTATCTCAAGATCGTCCCCATAGAAGTCACGGGCCCGCAAGGCAGCATCAAGACTCACGCGCTACTCGACGACGGCTCGACAGTCACGCTAATAGACGCCGAGTTAGCACAGCGGGTAGGCGCCAAGGGACCCGTGGACCCACTACACATCGAAGCCATCGCCAGCACCGAATTCGAGTCCGAGCAGTCACGCAAAGTCGCCGTTACGCTACAATCCGCGGGAGGGCGCCACAAGGTTCAAGCACGAACATTCAATAGTTTGAAGTTATCCGCGCAGCGCGTCACTCGAGAAGATCTCGCCGACTGTGAACATATTAAGGACATAGCCACGTGCCTGCAATATGAAGACGCCGAGCCGAAGTTACTCATCGGACAAGATAACTGGCATCTACTCGTCGCATCTACAATGAGAAAAGGACGGCGCGATCAACCGGTCGCCTCTCTCACTCCATTGGGCTGGGTACTGCACGGGACTCGAACTCGAATCATCGGACAGCGTGTTCACTACGTAAATCACATAGTAGAAGTGGATGCGGCCATGGATGAACAGTTGAAGCAACATTTCGCCATAGAAAGCCTTCTCATCACACCGAGGACACCCAGGAACGACCCAGAACAGCGCGCGCTTGATTTACTGAAAGAAAAAACTACACGTCGCGAAGATGGAAGATACGAAGCCGGGCTGCTGTGGAAGACAGAAAATATAGTTATGCCGAATAATTATGAAAATGCATACAGTCGCCTGCGTAATACAGAGAAGAAAATAGACCACGACCCCCAACTCAAGATGAAGTATATAGAACAGATGAACGCGCTTATAGATAAGGGGTACGCGGAACGCGCGCCGACAGGAATAACCGAGAATCGAACCTGGTACCTGCCGCACTTCCCGGTCATTAATATATTTAAACCGGGGAAGGTGCGCGTGGTACACGACGCCGCAGCGAAAACTAAGGGCATCTCTCTCAATGATTGCCTTTTTACAGGTCCAGACCTTCTTCAGTCGCTGCCGGGGGTCTTGATGCGCTTCAGACAGCACGCCATCGCCGTCACATCTGACATCGCTGAGATGTTCATGCAGGTGAAAATCAGATCGGAAGACCGCGACGCGCTACAATACCTGTGGCGGGGGGACCGGCGAGATGATCAGCCTCCAGAAGAGTACAGAATGACCTCACTGATCTTCGGCGCGACCTCATCTCCAGCCACGGCGATCTACGTGAAGAACATGAACGCTCAGCGGTATCAAGACACGAACAAACCCGCCGTCGAAGCCATAGTTCGAAACCATTACGTGGACGATTATTTACAGAGCTTCAAGACCGAACAGGAAGCCATAGAAGTCGCTACGGACGTCCGCAACATACACAGAGAAGCCCACTACGAACTGCGACAATGGACGTCGAACTCTAAACGAGTCCTAGAAGCGCTCGGGGACCCTGCGACGTCGAACAAGCCACTGGACTTCAAGGACGGCGGGCAAACAGAACGCGTACTCGGCCTAGTATGGAAGCCGCATCAAGACGACCTAGCTTTCAATCTAGACCTAGCTAGGTTACCTGAAGACATAGTTACGAAAAGAAAACCTACGAAGAGAGAGATGCTGAAAGTCATCATGTCAATGTTCGACCCACTAGGCTTCGCATCGCCAGTAACCGCGCGGGCCAAACAGATATTACAAGAAACGTGGCGCCGAGGCACCAACTGGGATGAAAACATAGATGAAGACCTAGGACAGCAATGGGAAGACTGGCTGGTTCAACTGCGGGCTCTGCGCGGCGTGACAGTGCCGCGGCAGCTCGCAGGCTACAGTGAAGCGGTGAAGAGGGAACTTCACGTCTTCGTCGACGCCAGCGAAGCCGCCTACGCCGCAGTACTCTACTGGAGGAGTACGAGCGCCGGCGGAGAAGTCACTACAGCACTCATAATAGCAAAGGCGCGGGTGGCGCCACTGAAACTCACATCCATCCCACGCCTGGAACTGCAAGCCGCGGTGATGGGGAGCAGGATGGCTGCCGCCGTCATCGAAGAACATGACTTCAAGCCCGACGCGCGAGTATTCTGGACAGACAGCAAGACAGTACTCGCCTGGCTGAAGACAGGCGCCCGCAGCTTCAAGCCCTACGTAGCCCATCGTATCGCCGCCATCGAGGACAACAGCACAGTTAACGAGTGGCGCTGGGTACCAACCAAGCTGAACGTAGCTGACGACGCGACCAGGGATGTGCCGGGGAACTTCAAGGCCTCACATCGATGGTTCCAGGGCCCAGAGTTCCTCCGAGAAGACAGTTCGACGTGGCCGACGTGCGACATCCCTACCAAAACAGAAATAGTCACCGGCGAAGAAAAAGTAAACACAGTATATGAAAAGTCGCGCGCCGTACCTACACCGTCCCTAAAGGAAGCCCTTCCCGACCCTAACAGATTTTCAAGATGGGAACGCTTAGTTCGAACCGCCGCAAGAATCCTACAGTTTATCGAACTATGCCGAAGAAAACAGGACAAGGTCAATTACAAACGAACCAAGAAAATAGAAAAGGACCCGACTTGGCGCGTAATTCAAAATAAGAAAACTCCACAGAAGAAAATTACAGTCGAAACAGCCTCTACCGTGAATTACATACAGTTAGAAACAGAAACTCTACGTCGAGCAGAAAAGTTGATAATAATAGCAAGTCAAGAAACAGTCTTCAGTCAAGAAAGAAAAGATATATCGCGAGGCGGCGCGCCGGCTAATAATAGCCGCTTGCGCCCCCTAGCGGTCGAAATATACAACGGCGCCCTAACAATAGCAACCAGAATAAGCGCCGCCGAACAGATTTCAGAAAACACGAAGAGGCCAGCTATAATAGACGGGGACTTACACAGTACGCGCCTATACATAGACTACGTGCATAGAAGACTTCATCACGCAGGGGTAGAAACCACCCTTAACGAATGCCGACAGCACTATTGGATCGTACGAGCAAGACCGACAGTGAAAACCGTGTTAAAACAGTGCCTACAGTGTCGAATTCGAAAACAACAGCCGCCAGCGCCACCTACAGGGAATCATCCGTACTCAAGACTGGCCCATCATCAGCGTGCCTTCACCTACACCGGGGTGGACTACTTCGGACCCCTTCAGATCACCGTGGGAAGAACTTTGCAGAAAAGATACGTAGCTCTATTTACGTGTATTACCACGCGCGCAGTGCACTTAGAGATGGCAGCTTCGTTAACAACGGACTCGGCGGTGATGGCAGTGCGGCGACTAATAGCACGGCGCGGCTGCCCGGCCGAGATATGGTCGGATAACGGCACCAACCTACAGGGTGCCGCCAAGGAACTCCGACAGAAGATAGATGAAGCCACACAGCACGAAGCCGCGAAGAAGCTCATATCCTGGCGCTTCATCCCCCCATCAGCGCCGTTCATGGGTGGAGCATGGGAGCGCCTCGTCCGCAGCGTGAAAACAGCCCTAGCCGCAGTCCTGCATCAGCGGCACCCTACCGAAGAAGTCCTACAAACCCTGCTGGCGGAGGTCGAATTCACAGTCAACAGTCGACCCCTAACACATGTGTCCGTCAACCATGAGGATGACGAGGCGCTGACTCCGAACCACTTCGTGCTGGGCGGGCCGGCCTTGTACGCGCCGGCCGCGGTCCCGCTTACCGACCGGGACCTGATCGGGCGCAGCAGCTGGCGCGCCTCACAGCAGCTGGCCAACCACTTCTGGGCCAGGTGGCTCCGGGAGTACCTGCCGGACCTCCAAAACCGGCGGGAGCCGCACGGGCGCGGCCCCGCAGTGCAGCCGGGAGACGTCGTCCTGGTAGCCGACGGGAACCTGCCGCGCAATACCTGGCCGCGGGGGCTCGTCGCGGCTACCTACCCAGGCCCTGACGGTGTCACCAGGGCAGTCGACGTCAAAACCAAAGGAGGGATCCTGCGAAGACCGGTGAAGAAACTCGTCGTGCTGATCTCCGGGTCACCAGCCTGCACCGAGGAAGATGCGTCGTCAACGGCGGTGACAACGCACGGCGGGAGTGATGTGCAGGACAGTGACAACAAAACGTAAAAGACAGTTATATAAACTTAAAAACAGTGTATATAGATAGTGTTATAGTGTTTTATAAGACTCTTAAAGAGCTAAGAACGTTTAAAATAGTGTTTCATAGTGTTTTTATAGTGTTTATAGTGAATAAGTGTCCCATATAAGTGTTAGTTTGTAAGAAGTTCATAACAGTATTTATTAGCTTGAGAAAGTGTTTGCTTAATCCTAGTCATTCTCTACACTTGCGTTGAGCTTTACAGTGTCTTACTACGGGTTATCCGTCAGGATGCCTGATGCGCCGCCCTGGATCCCACGGGGTGGTAGCTCATTACACGATCTATGAATAGCTCTTGAGTTAGGGATCGGAGAAGGGGGTGTTTAGTGAGTAGAAGTCTCACACTGGCTGGGTATACGGTGGCATTCCGTCGGCGAGCGGTTGCTACTGTCGGCGGGGATTTATCCCCGTGCAGGGCCCAGTGCGTACTAGGAGTATTCACCCCCTCCCTATCTGTGGTCGCCCTTTGGGGCGCCATAGTAGGGTGTCATTCTTTGGCAGGAAAAAAAAAAAAAAAAAAAAAAAAAAAAAATGTTTGCTTAATCGTTTGATTCTTTGTAATTTGATTGGAATTTGATTAATTAATAACCGCTATGATAATGAATTTACGCATAGCTAACAGCTAACAATGAAATGAAACTTACGTGATTATAGCTTAAAATAGCTCGATTTGTATTAGGGTTGATTTGGAAATAAAGAAATGGTTTTGAAAGTCTTGTCATTTCCGCACATAGAGAGAGATCTAAATAGATTTCATAAATAGTTTTCCTATTAGAATATAGTAAAGATCTAATAAGAATAATCGAATCTAGTCAGAATCTTATTAGAAAAATCTAGAAAGTTCGAATTAGATTCGAGCGAGACAGACATATGTGTGTCCCGCTCGCACGCTTGCATTACTCTCTCTTGTGCGGTACCCTTGCGCGCCTGCACCAAATCACTTAAGGATGCGCCACACTCCGCTAGCGACGGATTCGCCGAAAAGATCCCGAAGAGTGAAGATCTCCGGAAGAAAGAAGCCTCCGAAAGAAGCCTCAAGCAACAGTACAGTGAATCTCATGCCCGAAGACTCATATAGAAGCCTGAAGTCAATATAGAAGACAGAATACAGAAGACTGAAGGCAGAATACAGTAACAGAAGAGCGCGGGAAATAGAGTGTGCTTGTGGCGTATTCGCGAGTGATATAGTGCCGCGCGGCTGGACTTTCACGACCGTGTTAAGTGGTGAATTCGCATTTTCCTTTTGCCCCTCGCATCGATTCCAGCTAATAGAGTGGGTGGATAGCGCATCATTTGACTAAATCGTTATCGGATTCATAGACTATACAGTCCACTGGAGCTATCCCCCACAGATATAGTGATAGTGTACAGTCTGTAATACAAACGCTACTTTTTGTCCCGTATCTATATCGTATTATAATAAATATTAATAGTTAAAGTAATAATAATAATTTCTTTAAAATTATCTATTAAATATCACCCGCTACCTTATATCTCAAACTTTTTTACTTACACGCCTATACATAAGCACGAAGATATACATATTTACCAGTAAGACGTAACCCAAAACCCCTGTTTTTGTCACTTTGATCTTTATTTTTGTTCTTATAAATAATGTTTCTACTTTAGTTTTACTCTTGTTGTAATAAAAACACTATCTGCAATCTTCGGATATACTGTGCAACTTTTTGCGTCAAAGTTTTGTTCACGCTGCGCAGTTATAGTACGTGAATGCTGGGGACACCTACCCCCAATTTAATTTGTGTTAATAGTTTGTGTTATTAGTTTTAGAATTTACTTACTATGAGAATCATTACTTTGCCGTATCACAGTATTTACTAGAGAGGAAAGTAAAGGATCGCTGTTTGTACTCACGTAAATGTTGTCAAGTTATAATGTAAACCAAATTGTAGTAGTTGAATAAGGTATGCACAATAAAGAATTTTGTATTGCATTGTATCCCGATAATCCCACGGGATTAGAAACTGTGTAAGTAAAACCGCGTAAAACAGCTAGTACTACAAAATTAATGAAACAGTATGTGTTTTCAAGTTGCGCTTGACCTATTTTTCTTAACCCCGATCTTACTCGATGGAAACTGTATAGGGAATAGGCTATTTGACTTCTCTTTGTGCTATACAATATAATTTTTTTGTGTTATTTTATTGCCAATGTTTTTTATGTCTGCAAGACCTTTAGATCGGTAAATATTGCTAAATGAATAAAGTCATCCGAACTCAGAAACGGAAAAATTTTAATTGCCGCCGTTTCGAAACGGCGGCACATATTACTTCGCCTTAACGGGTCCGACACCGGTGACCAGACACACTGTAGAATTGCTGGATTTAGATTTTGATTACAATGAATAAAAATAATTATTGTATTTTATTGTTTTATTTTTAAGCCTGATTAATACTAGTTGCCTTTCATTTTAATTATATACCTCTCATCAAAAAGTAGGACAGTACCAATATTGCTATTTTTTAAGATAATTAAAAAAAAAAAAATCAAGTATCATGTTTGTTTAAACCGTTGTGTCGTACTATAGTCGGGGTTACCGTGATGGGATTTTTTTAAATTCGCCTGATTTTTCACTTTCTATTTTCATTAGCCACACTTTATACAGGGTGACTGGTGACAAATTAGATACGGCAGGAGCGCACTCTGTACTCGATTCTGATCATAATTATGTAATAAATGTAGGTACTTAATTTTTTACTAGGATTCCACATAAATAAATACTACTATGTTACTATTTGCTTTATTTACGCCCGCGTCAATCGCGGCACGTGACCTGGCACGCGGATTGCAGCTGCGAACGCTATACTTTTTTATCTTCATGTATGATTTCAAACTATCACATCCTTGATAGTTTCATTAGTGACCCACCAGTCACCCTGTATACCGTGTTAATCTGACACATAAACGATTACAATCTTTTAATTGGGTTGACTCAGAACTTTACCACATATTTTGAGGTACTTGACGAATATTTATAAATAACTATACCATACCTACTTTTATGTGCTAGTAATAGTATTTAATATTTAAACTAAATTTTAAAATGTTTACTTTTGGAACTGGAGATTTGCCGTGCTTTTTATTTAATTTTAGTCCTCGAAATTTCAGCACAGCTGCAGGAACCTATTTATACAAACATAAAAATATCAATTTCATAATAATAACGTGGTCGCTAACTATGGGCCTTATAAATAAGCTTAGAGTCGCTCAGCGGGCAATGGAAAGGGCCATGCTCGGAGTTTCCCTGCGGGATCGAATCAGGAATGAGGAGATTCGCAGGCGAACCAATGTCACCGACATAGCCAGAAGGATTGCAGAGCTGAAGTGGCAATGGGCAGGGCACATAGCTCGCAGAACAGATGGCCGGTGGGGCAGAAAAGTTCTCGAGTGGCGGCCACGTACTGGGAGACGCAAGGTAGGCAGGCCCCCCGCACGTTGGACCGACGACCTGGTCAAAGTCGCCGGTAAACGCTGGATGAGGGCGGCGCGGGACCGAGCGACGTGGAAGACTCTGGGGGAGGCCTATGTCCAGCAGTGGACGTATACAGGCTGTGGATGATGATGATGATGATGAATAATAACGCACTTTTCATCTGAAATCGTGGTAAGAATACCGTGAATTCATTAAATTATAATGAAAATAACCTCGATAGTTTAAAAAAGTTATTAATCTGCACTTTTGCTAAACGAAAACCGATGTAAAACATTTTAGAACTTTAATTTTAAAACTGCTTATGTCCCGTTTTCCCGTAAAGCTAGTTAAAAATCTTCACAAGAAAGTGCAATTTGGCATCTTTGCAACAAACGCCTCACAAAATGGCTGCTTGCCGATTAAAATATTTCTCGCTGAGTTACAGTTTCACACAAAAGAGATAAGAATTTAAAACGTCACTATGTTTTTTAATTAATTTTGCAAGACGGCAGTGATCTTTACGTAAATGTTTGTTCTCATCTTGAAACTAATTAAATTTATTGTAAGACTAGGTTGAGTCCTCATATAAAGTTTCTCATCGAATATCACACAGCTTTTACCATTATCCTACTAATATTAATATTTATCAGTTTCGTACGTCTTTACCCGCGCAATTTCTTATACCGGAATAAAAACTATGTGTTATGCCGAACTGTACACTATCACCATGCTAAATTTCATCCAAATCCGCTGAGCCGTTCTGCCGTAATTGAGGAACAGATATTTATTTATTTATTTACACATTTTAGGAAAACTTACAGCTAGGTATATTACATAATTATAACTAAATAGCGAATTAGTGGAAATTAGCAGTTTCCACTAATGAGCAACTGTATAATTTTAAAATTACGGCCAGAATTTGACAGAAATAGCCAAAAAAAATAATAACATTAACAATAACGAAAAAAGATCTTATTTCTTTTTAAAGATAACATTAACTACTTTAAGTAAATTCAATAGTCGAAAAAAAAATAGACAATATTACTATATGAAAAATAAAAACTATAATTTAAGAGAGAAGAAAAAAAAAATTACACTTATAAAGTATGTTCATTATGGCTAAAAAATAAATTATATAAACAGCAAGGAAAAACAAAACACTCTAATTCTAACAATATAAACAAAATAATAAAGGTAAAAAATAAAATGTATATTAATTAGTTAAAAAATTCTGCTGTTAGATCTGCTCTGACACTCGGGACACTAGTGCAGAACAAATCTAGATTATTCAGTCTTTTAAACGCTTTGTTCACGGAGTTGCACGAACGTATAAGAAATGAGTTCTGTCTATAGTTGGCATTTGCGGGAGGCACATATATAATGTTGGGTTTCTATATAATTTTAAGTGCGTGCAAATACCGACCATAGCCAGAAGCTCAGGAACATCTAATGAGTTATTCACAATTTTCACGAGGTTACACGCGTCTGCAATCTGCCTGCGCAAGCTCAACGGAAGAATATGGTAGCGCTTACAGCGAGCAATATAGTTGTCATCGTACGTTTTTCCTCTAAACTGTACAAATCTTAAAAATTTCTTCTGCACTCGTTCGATACGGTCAATATAGTCCTTGTATAAAGGGTTCCACACTGATGACGCATATTCAAGGTGACTACGAACAAAAGTACAGTACAATATCATGAGGACTTTGATATTATTGAATTCAGACGATACTCTTAGTACAAAACCTAGAGCCCTAGAGGCTTTCTTAACAATGTTTTCAACGTGGCTGTCAAAAATTAGTTTGGTGTCAAAAGTAACTCCGAGGTCAACTATACTGCTGACACGAGCCATTTTTACATCTGATATAAAATAGTCATGAGTAATTTTATTCGTTTTTCTTGTAAAGGAGCACACATAGCATTTAGATATATTCAAGTCAAGTTTATTACGTAAGCAATACTGATAGAAATTGTCCAGGTCATTTTGAAGTTTAATACAATCGGAATTGTGATTAATTGTTTGTACAATTTTCATATCGTCAGCGTAAAGTATAATTTTAGAGTAAAAAAAGCATTCATGGATGTCATTTATGAATAAATTAAACAATAATGGTCCGAGCAACGACCCCTGGGGCACCCCTGAAGGCACTGTTTTGGCTTGCGACATGTATCCATTCAGTACTATTATTTATGAACGGTTTTCTACATAAGATGTAAGCCACCGATACAAGTTACCTCTGATACCAATTTTATGCAGCTTACGGAGGAGGATGGCGTGGTCAATACGGTCAAAACATTTGGCATAGTCGGTATAAACCACGTCCACCTGTGAGGGCTCTGACATTTTCTTAGTGAGGTACTCTGTATGCACTAATAAATTTGATTCAGTTGATCTGCCTCGAAGAAATCCATGCTGTTGCTGAATAAAAGTGTGTTTAAGCGATGCGTACATTTGTTCATGAATAATTTTCTCTAACAGTTTGGAAAAAATACAGAGCTTGGAAATTGGCCGGTAATTAGTGACGTCTCCTCTGTCACCTTTTTTATGTATGGGGGTAATAAAGGCCGTTTTCCATATAGATGGGACATGTCCTTCCTTAAGAGAGCGCATGTAGAGCAGAGTCAAAGGAATCACGAGACTACTAGCGCACTTAACAGCAAAAATTGGTTGAATAAAGTCAGGGCCAGCAGATTTTTTAATGTCAAGGGTTGTTAGTAACTTATATACTTTTTGTGTGTTAATTTCAATGTCAAATAGATCTGTCACAGAGGAACTTTCGTCAGGGGTTAAGGTATTATTGTTAGTCCTTATTGAGCTAGGTGTAGTGTTAAAAGTTAAGAAAAAGTATTCACTAAACATGTTGCTTATTGCTGAACCCGAGCTAGACGACTCTCCCTGATAGGTCATAACCGAAGGATAAGTGTCAGACTGTCGTTTTTTCTTTACATAAGTCCAAAACTGTCGTGGATCTGAGGTAATTTTATTTTCAGTGTCTTTTATATACTCGTTATACATATCTGCCTCAAGAGTTTTAGCGCGGCTTCGCAGTGCACAGAAACTATGAAAGTCCGATAAATTATTATATTTCTTAAATTTTTTATGGAACTTGTTTTTTTCCTTCAATACTTTGATAAGAGGCGACCTAAACCAGGGTGGGTAAGTACTTCGTTTAGTGATTATTTTAGTAGGAACATAGGAGTCTCGAATGTCATAGATAGTTTTATAAAAATATGTAATTGACTCTTCAATCGGTAAGGAATTAAATACATTCTCCCAGTCAATTTCATTCAATTTATCATTAATTAAAGTGTAGTCAGCAAGGTTATATAAATAAATGGTTCGTGGACTTTCGGGAAGCTCGGGTGGTTTCAAAAAGTTCAAAGTTATATGAAGTGGTTTGTGGTGAGGATCGCTGTTTACTAGGTAGTGTTGGGATTCGGTAATATAAACCTCGTCATTTGAAAATACAAGGTCTAGAATGCGGTTATTATTATTAGTCAAATAGTTGTATTGTAGTAAGTTGCATAAATTTAAGCTGTCAATAAAATCATGTTGTATGGTCCCTATAATATTCGTAGGTTCGTAATGCAAACCAGTTGTAGACAATTTCCATGTAATGTTAGGTATATTGAAATCACCTAGAATTAGGTATTTATCATTAGGTGATCTAAGTATGTTGACTGATAACGAATCTGAAAAGTTATTAAGTTGGGCGTTCAGTGAAAACCCGTTAGGTTGATTGCAAATGTAAGCAACGCATATATGTAATTTGCATGGAACTCCATTTTCCCGTGTTTTGACAGTCACCCAAAGGTCCTCAGCTGAGGAGCTGCAGTTGAGGCCGGCGTCGGCCGCGAACTCGCGCCGCGCGGCGATCAGTACGCCTCCACCTGACTAGCTGACTGAGCGACTGACTAGTTTTAGAGTAATCTCTATCGCGACGCCATACAAGATAGCGACTGTCAAACAATTCACAGTCGCTTATACTGTCTAGCAACCATGTCTCAGTTAAGCAGATAATATCGTATGAATTCAACAATACATTCCTCATAAATATAGCAGTTTTAGTTCGAAGCCCCCTGACATTCTGATAATACACGTTAATAATTTTCAAACATAAATATAATAGGCAATAAAATAGTTAAATTAGCGCAACACAAAATTTTTATCGTAGGTTGGAACCCGACATGACTAGGCCATGTGATTAAAAATAAATAATTAACAAATCTAATGGGGTAGAAACGTCTAAGAGTGCGTCTAAAATATGCACGGACATAACCGTTATCTACGAACAAAGGCGCAAGCAGTAAGCGCGTAGCGAGTTGCACAAAGCAGAAGAGGAGCACGCGTATATAAAAATGTGAGAAGGAAGTAGAGACTAGTGGCACTGCGGATAGCGACGTGCGGCCGATACCGTTAGCGTGAACAAAGCGTCGACTGTACAACAAAGAAATGCTACACTTACCGTTAGGTCCCAGAGCGTCGGAGCAGCATTTTACTAAATAATAAATAATATGGTTTTGATGTATTATTAAGATAGTCTTTTTAGATCTAGTTCGGTTTTGACCATATGCGCGGGAGTCGTGGTGTTTCTTCTTATAAAAAATCTGCTGTTTTTTACCCAAACAAATTGGTAGTTTTTTTCCTTTGCAAAAGTTTTAGTTTTATTTAATAACAATTTGTTTTCAACGGTGAGATGATCATTGACAAAGATTTTTGTGCTGCCATGAAGTCCTAGGTCCGCCGGCGTAATATTTTTCTTAGCACGAGCAGCGGCTACTATATTTTCCTTGAAATAGCGATTGTTGAACGACGCGATTATAGTCTTGTGATCTTTACTATTTCTCATTTGTACTCTAGCAACATAATTTATCTGCTCTTTGGGGATAGGATGGTTAATACAGCCACCTAATCTTGACAAGATATCAAATAAATTCTCCGCTTTAGTCTCCGGGACCCCTTTTATTTCAATATTGTTAAGACGCGATCGTTGTTCATTGTCCCGTGCAGCCTGCTCTAAAACCTCGATTCTATGTTTTAAACTCGTAATGTCTTGTTGAGACTCTTCTACAGCTTTAATTCGACATTCGAGTCCGGTAAGCTTATCTCCTAAGGCGTTAATCGAAGCGTGCGAAAATTCGACGGATGATTTTAGATCCGCAATGTCGTTTCTTATAAGTGCTAGATCTTCAACAAGTTTCGGTAGAACTGCCACTTGAAGGGTGAGCCGCTTTAACTCCATTAAAATGTTATCGTTGTTAGTCGCCTGCTGTGAAATGGTGTCGGCTGGGCATTTAGGGCTAACAGATCTAGCGCTTTTGCACTTAGTACAGCGCCAAGTCGTCTTCCGATCTCCCAGTTTGCGGTAACCCGCCTCCGTAATTCCAGCGCATGGAAAGTCGTAAAACTTTGCACACGAAGTGCACTGCACTCCATCACTGACATCGTTATCGCAGGCCGAACAGAAAGGCATTTTTAAAATAAAGGTGTAAAAAATAAAATCACGGAACTCTTTGAGAGCGTGCGCGCACTGTGCAGTCTAGCGGCCAACTGATATCTATACATCTATCCATTCAAACTTTCACATTTATAATATTTGTAAAATTAGTAAGATAAGATGTGAAAGTTTGTACGTTTGTTCCCTCATCATGACAGAATAACAACTTGAATGAAACTTATCTATTTTGATGAACATTTGCACAGAATCAGGTTATAGTCTGGAGTAACTCATAGGATTTTTATCCTGAATAAAATACTGGTAGGATTTATTCGAAGAAATAATTTCATTTTTGTTTTGACACTATATGGTGCAGTTATTCAGACGTTGACGGAATCAGGTGACTCTGAGGTTAAAAATACGGTCAACGCAAAGAAATTTTCTAAAAGGTCTTTGGGTCAACGTTAAAAATAGCTCTTCTTTTCTATCAAGTATAGATGGAACTAAATACAAGTGTTATGTCACTCCGTGGACAGTGAAGATGAAGATCAAGTTGGTACACGTTTATGCTCAAGAAAACCAATTCACTCGAATACATACATACATAACTTCACGCCTGTATTCCGTATGGGATAGGCAGAACAACCAGAGGTAATAAAACCATCTGATGTCACGTTTGACAAATTTGGAGGCATTATAATAGTGAAGAGAGACTATTGCAGTGACAGGGGGTCAGCCTATCGCCCACAAAAAAGCCTCCCATAACACCTTGGTCCCTTAACTGACTTTTACAGTATGCCCGGGAAGAGAAGCAGCTGGCACATTCTATGTTTTTCTTTCGCCCCCAGTCCAGCATAAAAGCAACCTCACTCGAATACCTGGACTATTATTAGTGGCCAGGAAATAAAGACGCAGGCAGGCCGTTTCACACCTCAGTGACCGTACCAAAAAGGAATTGTTGTTCAATTTTTTGAAATAAATAACGAGTTTTTTGCACAGGGTTGATTTGTGGTCATCAGCCAAATTTTTTTTACACAATAAGTATCATTTACAGAAACGACTTTTGCAAAACAAAAAAAATTTTTTTTGCAAGGAAATTAATATATCCGCTAACATGTTAAGCTAAGCATGGTCACTCTAAATTACCATTAAAATAAAGTCAACTACGCGCTACTACAAAACATCTCGTAGTACTACGTCGTACTATTAACAATGAAATGCCGCGTCGTAGTAGCTATGTTCATCAACAGCGACTATTTTCAAAAACGTTTGTGGTTCCATGATACTGAGCGTTCCGTGGTACTGAGCGACGCTAAAATAAAGATGCAGTTACGTTTATATTGTATCAAAGAAACTTACATTTAAATTTGGCTGGTGACCAAAAAACAACCCTGTATATGAGTCATATGAACATGTGCGTTTTCTGATCTGCAGGTCTATTCGCGCAACTAAAATACCAGCGCTGTGCTCGGCGACGAGATGATACATTTAGTAGAATACCAAAACCTAAAGGAAATTGTGAAACAGTTCGACGAGCGCTGGTGTCGTGTTATGATAAAAGTGAACAACAATTATGTCACTCGTCGCTGATGCATCGATGGTGGTTTAGGAGAATAGCCGTACTGATTATAAATCGTGGAAACTAAAGAAATTATTCTTTCGAAGGCTTTACAGAAAAGTTCAACCATGGAGATGTGACGTATTAAATAAGATTAACGTCAAAGATGGATCATACGGGCTCAGGAAGGCCTTTCTAATCAACTTGTATAATAGGATGCGGGTTACAAACCGTTGGGTATATGTTCGTACCGCGGATAGCTGATACCTGACTTTGGGAGCGTTTACGTGGACTAGTCGACTGAATTGCGCAAGATTTGCTAAAAAAGAACTAATTCGTATTACGTTACAGGAAAAACAAAGCCATAGCAATCCGACGACTGTGCTGCCTCTATCGTACAATCGATGTACTAAAAGTGCATATAATCCCTTTGACTTTCATACTTTTCGTGTGTACTTTTCTGCGAAATTTTAAAAGCAAATCTGTTTCACATTTTATTAGTTTCTTTTTTAGCTACCAAATTGTTTTTGGCGCTATTATCGTCGCAATAAATGCATTCTGCGATCAACGAACGATTGAACAGCTATCGCTTACATAATACGATGTAAAGCAATGGATCACGCGTCCATGGCGTGATGACTGCGCCATTATAGCTGATCGCTAATATTTACGTGATAAGGCAGCGGGGCCCGTGATGAAAGAACTCTTAATATATTTTTGTTTTAATACTGAACACTACGCTCAAAAACTGAAAAACTGATTAAGATTATGATTTATAATTTTGGTAATTATAAATCAGACGCCTGTCACCTCAGTTGCTCGTGGCCACCGAGAACTCGAGTTACAATGTAAAATATTATATGCTAATAATTGCGTAAAAAAAGTTTTTGTTTCAAAACTGAAATATTTTTTTTAAGTTTTCGTGCATCATAACTTATGTTCATTACGAGGTTTTTACCTATACGTTATCTTTGAAGGTATTCGACCAGTTTCTAGAATTAGCCACTACTGTTCTAATTCCTGAAGGACTCCATAAGAGCCCGAAACTAGTCGGAAACCTCCGACAGTAACGTATCGCAATAGCAATCTAAGTTAGAGATGAAAAAGGATGGTAAGGGTATGATCTTACTAAATGATTATATTACTAGACCAGTATTTTCGTTTGCGTTCGTTACGTGCATAATATACAATTTCCTCAGTTTTTTGAAAGATCATACCCTTACTGCCATCCTTTTTCATCTGAAACTTAATATTTACCGCTTTTTAATTTAATACGCTTTAAGATTTTAATAAAATCCTAGTTCAATGGCAACACGCTGTAACCCACGTATACACAGCACAGTATATAATTTATACACACAGTTAAATATTTATTTAGACTAGATAATAATAATAATAAATAAAATCCCAGACACACCAACTAATGGAGACTCAGCTAAGAGCTACAAATGTAAACGCAGCATAAACAGTAGCGAGACCGACACTTGGGTTTCGTATTTGATATCTACACTTGGTAGTAAGTAATCTCATTTCCTAAATGCCACCTTGCGAGTACAAACGAGAAGGTGATATGACGCCTAAATACAGGGTTTTGGGAAATTTGATACATTCCTTGCGGGGTATTTATGATTAGGTCGTCGTGGCTTCGTGGTTACTGTGTGTATCATACGATATCGCAGGTTAAGCAACGTTTGGTGCAGCCGGTATTAGGGTGGGTGACAGCCGATAATTTATTAGGGCACGTTAGGCAGTCGGTCCCTGGTGCTGTGTACTTGTATACAGTGCCTAGTCATTACGGTTAGTCAGACGGCATTTCGGCACGATGAAAATTCTGACATCCACCAACCAGCACCGGGCCAGCTTGGTAGATTACGGCCTAAATCTCCTATCACCTATACTTGTAAAAAACCCATAAGCTACTGTTAATTAACCAAATCTACGGTTAGCTACCGATAAAATGCAGTTATTAACGGTTAAATATCCGACTGCGACTACGGAAAAGGATAAAGTTTTTCTTTTGTTTTCTTGTCAACCGACTTCAACAAAGGAGGTCATCTATTTTACCCGTATGTATGTAATATTTCCAGAATTCCCCAGTTTTCAGTTTCGTAGTCTATATCAACGTCTAAATAAATGTGCCAAATTTCAAAAGTGTGTGAATGTTTTTATGTTTGTATTCGCATATTTCCGGAAGTGAAGTCCGATTTAGGTACGAGGGTGGATTGAAAAGTTCGCGGCCTAGTCAAGAAAACAGAATAAAGTACATACAAAAATATTTTTATTTTTCGACGTAATCTCCATTTAGCTCTATGCACTTCTTCCATCTGCTTTCCAGAGCTTCCATACCTGTTTTAAAAAAAGATTCCTCAAGGTCTTCAAAATACAGGTTAACAGCGGCTTCGACCTCTTCATTCGTTAAAAATTTCTGCCCACCGAGGTGTTTTTTCAGGTTTGGAAACAGATGAAAGTCCGGAGGTGCCAAATCAGGAGAATAAGCTGGATGTGGCAACAATTCGAAACCACAATCACGAATTTGAGCCATAGACTCGACAGACGTGTGGACCCGGGCGTTGTCCTGGTGAAACAACACTTTCTTTCTCAGTAATCCTGGGCGTTTCTGTTTAATTTCTTCACGTAAACGGCGCAGAAGGGTGCTATAGTACGCAGAGTTTATTGTTTCGCCTTTTGGAAGGTAGTCCACCATAATGGCACCCTTAGCATCCCAAAACACCGATGCCATCACCTTGCCAGCCGACAGAATTGCCTTTGCTTTTTTCGGAGTTGGTTCACCTGATTTTTTCCATTGTTTGGATTGTTGTTTTGATTCTGGGGTATAGTGGTGAACCCAGGTTTCATCCATTGTCACAAATCTGTCAAGAAAACCTTGTGGATCAGCCTCGAACATCTCCAAACAGTCGCGAGAAATCGTGAGTCGAATTAGCTTTTGCTCTACTGAAAGCAATCGAGTTCATGGACAATGATGTTTTGCGTTCGTTCATATGAGATGCCTATAGTGTCTGCAATTTCTCTGATAGTCAATCTACGGTCTTTCAATATGAGATCACACACTTTATTGATGTTTTCTTCGGTCGTAGACGTCATTGGCCTGCCGGAGTGAGGGTCATCTTCGATGTTCTCTCGTCCACGTTTAAATTCTGCAACCCATTTTTTCACAGTGGTATAAGACGGGGCAGATTCCCCTAATGTTGTTTGCATGTCATCATGGATCTCCTTTGGTGTTAATCTTTTTTTAAACAAATATTTAATCACAGCACGTTGTTCAAATTTCTCCATTAGTGAAAATTTGTTCTACACACGTATTTATATTGTTCGTAAAATTTTATTTAAACAAGATATCAAATTGAAAATTCGCGGGCTGACAATTGAATAATGACAGTTCAAAATGACGGCAGAAAAAATAACAAAAGTTTTTTTTTTAATGGCCAGGCCGCGAACTTTTCAACCCATGTAGTATTTCTTTTTTGTTGTACTAGTTATTGTTCAACTTAGGGTATACTGCAAGTTTCATCAAACTCAGTTGAGTAGTTTTTGAGGTAGGGAATTTCAATTGTTTTTTTTTGCCAGTCGAAGCTGGCATTACCGCGCAACTTATGATACACATTTCAATCCGTCAGTGACATCTGGCGGTGGTTTTTAACCGTATCAAGCATATAATGCGGTTAAATAACTGTTAATAACGAAAAATGCATATTTAACTGCTTGGTTAAAACCGTTAATAACCTGCTTCGCATCTAAAGGAGAGACTCACACAGCCCTGTAGTGGGCTCATTACTAGGAGTTGTGATGATGAAACAAATAGCCAGAAGGTCAAATGCCGCGTAGGGCCGGCTTATATTAGCCCTACCTGGACAAGTCAAAGTCAAAGTCAAAAGAATCTTTATTTCGTAAGTATTTAAATACATTTGAAATAAGTCACAATTTACAAGGTAGTGTGTTGTGAAAGGTAACTAATCCGAGTGACCCTCGATTGGTGTTTAAACTCCTTCATGGTACACCTGGCTAGCGATGACCCTTCGTATAAAATCTGCCTCCAAATGTCACCGCTCCTACGGTAATGTGCTCCTGCAATATTTTGTGAAGAGCCAATTCTTTCCTAAGCCACTTGTTTTTCGTATTTACTCGAAAATTTTGGCGTTTTACTTGATAAAACCACTTTAGTTGCTGTCACATATCGCGTCACATACTTTTATATACCAGCTGGTCCCTCAAAATCCTCTGGGGGCTGAGATCTGGAATGCTGGAAAATGCGAAATTCAGGTTGTCTGGCCAAATTTTTTTTCAATTTTTTGAGGAATCTATAGCGTCACAGACGGTGAAACCTTTACAGATCGTTGGCACAAACGATGACATAGCCACCGAGATAAGCAGCAACTCTCTTCGAAAAAATGTCCAGACAGCCGGACGCACGCCCTGTGTGCTGTCATCTTTGACCTCATCTTCACTTACCATCAGGTGAGATTGAGGTCAAACGCGGGAGTCACCAATAAACTAAACAAACACCTAAAACATTCCAGTTTTTAAGTGAAAACGTAGCGATATAAACAAATAGCCGGATTAACCTTTTTTACCCCAAAACCTTTTTTATATTTTATGACGATATTATATCTTGATTATATCAAAACTAAATGAATAGGTTCCTGAAATTGCATCACATGTATAAGCTCTACTCTTAACTATCTTCAAGGAATTATTCTGATTTCCTGACACCCTGTATAGAGATACGTGAAGTTAATGTCTTAAAGTTGTTCTAACAAACATTCTGTTAAGTTTTACTATATTGAATTATTTGAATATGTTCGCGGCGATAAAGTGTCGATAAAGACGTTATATTTACATAATTCGTGAGGTCACGGATTCGATCCCAGTACAGGCAAGAAACAAAAAATGTGTCGTGTCTGCGTATTTATCTATATAAGGCTGCAAACTGAACGACAGCGACTGCGAGAGCGATAGCGGCGCGGGCAGCGATTTCCGTGACACGATAGAAAGTATTGAGTTTGTATGAAATCGCTCGAGCGCCCGCTGGCGTCGAGAACGGCCCAGATTCCCCGTGTCGCTGCCCGCGCCTCTGTCGCTGCCGTCCAGTTTGCAGCCTTATATAGATAAACACCCAGACACGACAATTTTTTTTATCTTTCTCCGTACTGAGATCGAATCTGTGACCTCACGAATTGCAGCCATAGTTTCTATATTTCAAGTTCCTCCCGAGTTCTTTACTAATCACAATCTTTGCTTAGTTTGAGGCTAAATGTGCAGGTGCTATCTCACATACAGCTGGTGAGATTGTTAGGCGCTTTTTTAGAATGAGAAGAAAAATCTATGTATTCCTTTTGTCCTAGGCTTAGTTGAAGTTTACAAACTTTGACTACGATAAGTAAGTACTTCTGTGATCGATATCAGGAGAAACAGTGTCAAATTATAGGCTCCGCCTTGCTTGTATAAGATATTTTAACTTAAACAAATCAACAAGTTTCAAAGTAATAAGCATCCATCCAAATTTGACGTTCATGATATTAGTATAGTTGTAATCACGTCGGAGTTGTGTATATCTGTTTGTTTTGAAAAGTTATATTTGGTTTTGATTTAAAATATCAGAAATTCTAAACATATCGAAAGTAACACGGGAAAAAGGTTACACCGCAAAAGATAATCCGTAGTAAACCGAAAACTGCCTGTAAGCAGCAGGCGCAGTCGTACACTGAAATTTTTGGGGGCTCAAAACTAAATTTGGGGTGAGGGGGGAATTTCACAACTAAATTTTTAATCACAAGTATCTTTCTTAGCTTCCACTCTTTTAAGGAGTTCATCTTTTCATGAGTTTTTTGGGGCAGGGGGTCCCCATGTTCCGTGTGACGCCTGGTAAGCGAAGAAATATTAAGTGTAAATTAGACGCATCGATTTAGAACTGGTTTACTATAAGATATCCGGATGTAAGACAATGGTATTTCTGGCTGTAAATTGTTATTGTGTATTTTTTTTCTTATTTTTAAATTTCCACTTCTTCTCAACAGATCGACTTTCCGAAGTGGTGATAGATTCAGTTCGATTTGTAAATGGTTTGACTTATTTCAAATGTATTTAAATACTTACGAAATAAATAATATTTGAGTTTGAGTTGAGTTTGGGCATCATATTATCTAGCCCAAACCTTGTGTTATGGAAGCTAACGATTAATTAAATTGATTTACTCTCGTATACTTTGGGGTTTTAATGCCGCAGCTGTGTTAACTGTTCCTGTCCGATACCACACCTGCACTTATTCAATTATATTTACACTTTTACTACTTCTACAAGTTACGTTGTGTTTATAATAGTTCTTAACCCCTAAGATATAAGAACCTTCTCACCCTGTAATGTAAATCTAACCACATGATATTTTGGTTGGCACGAGGTAATTTCCTAAGTGTCATAAGTCAACCTGTTTCCGAAATGTCACGATGACGTGTACATACTACCTGTACTCACAGCTTAGCTCATGATAAATTTGGTTGGAATATGTCGTACATACCAAATGTTTTAGAAATTCACTTGTTATGTCTTAATCCTGTGGGAATAAGAGGGTAAAATGCTTGGGATATCCGTGTTATATCTTTGAATAACCTGTGGTGCGAGCACGGAACTTTATCGACTCGTATGTTTAAGAATGTTCGTATAGTATGGAATCTGTTGCAAGTTTTTAATAACATGGTAATTTTTTATTTTACAGTTTTACAAACATTCAAAATTAACAAGGCACACATTTATTTAAGCTGGCCGTGCGGCAATGGATAGATTTCAGTTATTGCTTACAAACCCTCTCCATACTTAACAAACATACGAGTCCAGAAAGTTCTGTGCTCGTACTGCTAATGGCGAGTGAGAATATGGATGATATGACCGAATATGCAGTTTGAAGACACGATACGAAGAGCCCGTTTGTGTTCAAAAGCACACGGTCTTAAACGCATGGGTTTAGATAAGAACTGGCTCTACAGAAATATAGCCCTACTGTCCCTGATTAACCGTAACGTAAAAAGCGAGTAATTGGTTGGTGTTAGGACGCTTTCAGTAATATAATAAATAGACGCTTAGGCTTCCTTAAATGCATGTAATTCACTCATTTGACTCATTTTAGATCCAGATTCTTACGTGTTTTACTAGGTATGTAATGCTGTGTTAATGGGGTCAATCTATTTGTCTCGGACATCAACGCGATCAATCTTCGCACTATCAAATTTTGGAGCTCATGCGTTTATTTCGATTGTGAAATGGTCTGAATGTATAAGGGTGACTGGTGACAAATTTAAGATACTGAAGGAGAGCAATATGTACTCGATTCTGATCATAATTATGTAAATTAGGAATTTAATTTTCCACCAGAACTCCCTATGAATAAATAAATATACCTTACTACACTTTTCCCGACGCACTGCCTCAGTCTACACGTACCTACACACGCACACCACCACCCGCTAAGTATCTATTGCATTTGCTTATGTAACCATTCGTTGCGTAATGAATTATCTAATTTTCGGTTAAGTTTACTCAGTAAATAATTAATCTTTATTTTATTTTTTCTCTTCATGTACTATCGAAACTATCATGACTAGTAGAGCTGTGTAAATATATGCCCAACAAATAAAAAAATATTTTAGTCTTGAAACGTACAGGTGAGAAATTAAAACATATGTGTAAATGGCAAAAGAAAAAAGAAAACGTCAAGATTCAACGCAATAATTTGAAAATAGAACTAAACAAACTTACCTACATGAACTAAGTCGAGAAAAACAAGCAGACTGAAGTGAGACAATTCATATAAATTGCAAATTCCACTTACGGTCCCGAGGTGTTTTTCTGGCACTGAAGCTAAATAAACAGTGTGATATCTTTACATCAGCTCATGACATATGAAGAACTTAAAGCTCTATTACCAACTTCTAAAGCCCATTTCTCATTACCTTACAACTGTTTTAGAAGTGACATTTGACTTATTGTCTTGAAAGAGCCTTCGAACTTTTAAAAGACTTTGTGAATTACACGATTTTCAGCTTTATTTCAAGAGCATAAGGTTTACGTTTCAATGGTTGGTGGGAAGTGGGAAATTGTTTATTTTTTAATGTGAAAAGCGATAAGAAAGTTTTCAGATGAATCGACTGTATTATTCATCTGATAAGTGTTCCGAAAAGGAATAACTGAAAGCGGCTTGGACAAGAATTAATGATCGTATAATTTAAATTGAAAAAAATCCAACGATATTTAAAAGACCATTGCTGCGGTCACAACTCTTTTTTCCTGGCCGTGTGGGGTCTACTTAGAACAGCCCTACCACCCCTGGCTTCTGAGTAGGAGGCTGAGGCTCCCTTTAGTAGGACTCCTTTAGAGTCCGCGCGGCTTCATTATAAATATGTTCCGGCAATTTGTCAAAGCAAGTTCCTTGCTGAACCCATATGCTGTCATCTTCTACCTGAGGGAACGGTCAATTCGAGTAGTCTTAGATGGCTACTCCTCCGACCAAATGGCAATTAATGCCGGGGTACCTCAGGGATCTGTTCTCTCTGCAACATTATTCTTGCTTATGTTGATGACAGCACTGTTGTAGAGAGATACGTATCCAATGCGCGAGCGAGCCCCCGTGAAATCCAGAGTTTAAGAAAGTCAATGATTGAGCGCGTTGATTTGACCTTACGAAAAGTATCCGATTGGGGTGAGTCGAATTTGGTCAAATTCAACGCGTCCAAAACTCAGGCGTGTCAATTTCTCGCAAAAAAGAGCACCTTCACATTTACGCCCACTTTCCAAAATGTATCTGTCCCCATCACTGACCATCTAGGGCTTTTAG
Source organism: Stenoptilia bipunctidactyla (assembly GCA_944452665.1). Classification (NCBI taxonomy): domain Eukaryota; kingdom Metazoa; phylum Arthropoda; class Insecta; order Lepidoptera; family Pterophoridae; genus Stenoptilia; species Stenoptilia bipunctidactyla. The sequence goes on along the minus strand of OX101744.1, from coordinate 1,666,338 downwards.
GCGTAACTGTAACATCCAGTTTGAACTTCGGTCAACAAATTGTGTCCATGGCTCAAGTAGCTTCGAAAAAGTTGGGAATCATCTCGAAGGTACGGCGGTACTTCGGCCCTGCACAGCTTCTAAACTTATACACAGCTCAAGTGCGATCATCCATGGAGTACTGCAGTCATCTTTGGGATGGTTCAGCTAAATATCAATTAGAAGCGCTGGACTCCGTTGACCGAAGAGCCCGTAAACTTATTAATGACGTCGACCTTACAACCAAAAAACTGCAGACCTTAGAGCATCGTCGTAAGGTTGCGTGTCTAACCGTGTACTATAGGATACATTTTGGTGAGTGCGCGAGTGCTCTGTTTGAGCAAATTGAACCCTCACCCTTTTACCATCGGACTACTAGACGCAGACAGAACTTCCATCCGTATGTGGTTGATTTTCCGAAAAGTCGAACTAAGCGCTTTGACAGTTTCTTTTTGATTTTTGATACGATTGATTTTCCCTGACCAGTATAGTCCTAGTACTTTTAAGCGTCGAGTGAATAGGTTTCTCGTGGATGGACGTGTACCACCTTAGTCTTCATGTTCACTTAACATCAGGTGGCATGGAAGACAAACGTCCCATCCATAATTTATAAAAAATCATATCTCCTAAACAAAATTATATCCTCCTAAACAACAGCGTCGAGTTTAGCAATGCATCAGCGACGAGTTACATAATTGATATACAACTATACAAAAAACACGACACTAGCGCTTGTTGCTGCTGACGGCGTAAGTAAGAACTGTTATTCGTCGAACTGTTTGACATTCAAAAAGAGGTTCTCAATTCGTGTGTAGGTAAGTTTTTTGTATCTTTGGTCAGTTATGAATCGATTTTGGTTTTGTTTCATATGATGCTTCAGCGGTTGTTCCATATAAATTTCATCGAAATTAATTGAGTGCCTTTTCAAAGTTTTAAATTTTCGGAAAAGTATGTATGAAAATAGACAGTATAACGTTGATAATTAAAGCTTTGAGAGGAATTAAAAAAATGTAGTGAAGTCGGTTTTTTGATGCTCCGCATTCGTTGATTTTTATTGCTTGAATTATTGATAGATTAATTTATACATACATACATACATAACGTCACGCCTGTATCCCTTATGGGGTAGGCAGAACACCAGAGGTTACGAGACCATCTGATGTCACGTTTGACAAATTTGGAGGTATTATAAAAACGTAGAGAGACTATTGAAGTGACAGGGGGTCAGCCTATCGCCCACAAAAACGCCTATAAAACCTCTGTCCCTTAACTGACTTTTACAGTATGCCCGGGAAGAGAAGCAGCTGGCACATTCTATGTTTTTCTTTCATCCCCCTTTTATATTAATTGAATTTAACTGAAGGCTTTGTTTGTTTGTCGGATTTGAAAAATTATTAGTGCATTTTGTAGCCTTGCATTATCCTTCAGAAGGTTAGTTATAGGCTTTATTTTATATACATACCGGGCATCCCAAGGTAGAAATTTTTTAGAATATTTTTCTGAAAGAAGACTTTATATGATTTTTAAATACCTATTAGCAATTCTGCTTGAAAGTCGTCGTGGCGCCATGGTAAATGTGTGTATCATACGATATCACATGCTAAGCAACGTTCTGCGCGGTCGGTACTAGGATGGGTGACCGCCGACCATTCATTTCTCACGACGACTTCCGTGCTTTGGAGGGCACTTTAAGCAGTCGGCCCGGGTGCTGTATACTTGTATACAGTAGTCGTTAGGGTTTGTCAGAAGCCATTTTGGCGCCCTGAAAATTCTAGCATCCACCACCCAGCACCGAGCCAGCTTGGTGGATTATGGCCTATACCTCCTCGTCACCCAGGGGAGATTCATGCCCTGCAGTAGGCTCATTACAAAGAATATTGTCTTAAGTTTTCGCGAATGATCAGAGAAGCGATTGAAATTAAAAAACACCCTAATTTCAATAGAGAAGATGGTTGGAAACTATCACCGACATGGGACCCTACCCTGAAAAACATTAAATCTAACATCCAGCAAGCTGCACGACCTAAAACTCAAGATACTGTCAGCTCATTTTGTGTCAATCCAGAACGCTACGCTCGAAGACTGAGAAACAGATGGAGATGATGATGTATAACTTTTTCAATCTATCAATCCGACGCTTGACACCTCAGTCGCTCGTGACCACGGGGTCTGCAAAGACACCGAAACGTCGAGTCAAAATTTAAAATGTAAATATACGCGATAAATCCGGTTAAAAAGTGTTTTATTCATTACAAAGAGTTGTGCTGATGATGAATTCTGCATTTAAAGATTTTACGTCCATTTCCACTTTTTTGACTTCAACAGTTTCATGTGTGTTTTTAACTTGGTTAAAATGATTAATTTTACATTGTTCCTGTCTTTTAAAATACTATGTTACTTAATAAGAATTATTATGTTTTGTCCTTTCTTTCGATTATCATCATAAAAATGGGGCGAGGGTTTTTTTTTCATTTTTATATAGTATAGTATATACATCCACCAACCAGCACTGAGCCAGCCATCCACCAACCAGCACTGGGCCAGCTTGGTGGATTACGGCCTAAACCTCCTCGTCGCCCAGAGGAGAGACTCATAGCCCTGCAGTGGGCTCATTACACGGAGTTGTGATGATGATATAGTATAGTATATCAATCGATATCGCAGGTTAAGTAGCGCTCGGGGCCTCTGACCATTCATTTCTCACGACGACTTCCGTGCTTCATGTGGGCACGTTAAGCAGCAGGTACCCGCTGTTGTATACTTTGTACACAGTAGTCGTTAGGGTTTGTCAAAAGCCCTTTGCGGTGGCATGAAAATTCTGACATCCACAAATTAGCATTGGGCCGGCTTAGTGGATTGTGGCCTAAACCTCTGCGTCGCCCAGGGGAGAGACTCATAGCCTTGCAGTGGGCTCATTAGAAAGATCCAATGATATTTTATCATTTAATTCATACAGTATCAAGATTCGGATAAAACTATACGCGGATGCTAGTAAAAAATAATATAACAATAGCGAACAATATTGTCAGAAGCCTCTAAGACTACCTTAGACCGTTTATATCCTCACATTATTTTAAAAGAAAATTGGGTTTTCTTTCCTTAAATCCTTTCACATTTAATATTCAGCTTTTTCTCAGAATTTCCCTTCTTTACTACGAGATGGATTTAATGTAATATGTAATTTTCTCGCTCCATTGCCCGTCTGCGAAGGGAATATACCAAGGGTTTATCGTGCATGAGCCAGTGTACAACGCGTGGGAAATAAACGATATCGACTTACCTGGTTAAATACAGCTTTATTTGTGCCGGGTATCAATATTTCACGGACTGTCATGATTAAGATCTGCGACCTACGAATGAAAATGAAAATGAAAAATGTTTTATTATTTTCTCTCACATAGAAAAATATTTAAACTTAAAATTAATTAAAAATGTTTTATCGATTGATTTCTCTAACATAGCAACTTATTTTGATAATTTAACTAAGAGCTAAACAGTTTCAAATTAAATCCAAGTGTTATTCTACGGTATATCTATGCGAGAGACTGGTATCTGTACTAGGAGACCTGTATGACAGATTACCAGCCTCTCCAGGCTCCGGACAAGTGGTTAATAAAAAGAAACGGGTTACAATTTAAAACATAAAAAAAAATACAATGTTAACGGCGGTGCTTATGTATCAAGGTGTATATGTAGTTTGTGATAGTGTGATGTGTATAACTGATAAAGTAGCGTAAGTTTATGTGTGTGAAGATGTGTGAACTTAGGTATATGTGTAATCAATATATATAAAACTGTTCCGTTACTGACTGAGTGACTGAGGTACTGAGTGACAGACAACGTACAGCCGTAACTACTGGGCGTAGAGAGCTGAAATTTGGAACATACATTCTTTAGGGGATGTAAGGGTGCATTAAGCAAGGAATTCCCGAAATTCCCACGGAAACGGGAAAAATAGGACTTTTTAGTTTGTATGAAAAATCTTATTCCTTGAGTGCACCGATGTGAAACTTGGTGTAAAGGTTTTTCAATGTGTGTCTGGTTGTGCTACGAAAAAAATTCCCAAAATTCCCACGGGCACGGGAAATATATGATTTTTAGTTTGTATGAAAAAAAACTTATTCCTTGAGTGGATGGTTGTGATACTTGGTATAAAGGTTCTTTCAGTGGGTGTCTGGTTGTATAGTTTCTGAAATTTCCACGAGAAGGGTAGTTAAGCGCATACGAAGTTGCGGGATAAAGCTAGTACATTAATAAAATTCCCACTACTATAAATTTAATATGAATGTTAAGGAAAATAATGTCGTTTCATATCTGCCTGACGGTATTTATACTGACATATTTGAAACATCAAAGTGGATATTTTCCATATGTATTAGTGACAAAGGCAACATACTTAAAAAGGGTTAAAAGTACCCGGACCCGTTTATTTATATCACAAACAGCCTTTTAAATGGAATAAAGTAGTTTCAATGTCTGCAGCATTTTTTCACAGGAAGGTGTTACGTGTGAAATGTAGACCTTTTTGTCATCTTACTCTTTTAAATATCGAATGAAAAAGTAATTTGTGGTTGGACTTGTAACTTCATGATCATTTACGTCACTTGCATGGCAATATGGAACAAAAAACCTTTTTTTTTAATCACCAAGGAGACATTGAGTGTACAAAAGTATGTTTTTAATATAGTGAAAAAAACTGCCAGCATTTATTTTTATGATCAAAGAGGTTTAAAATTTAAAAAGGTTATATATTTCAAAAAAGTTTTTAATGAAGACATTTAATAAAAAGTTTTGTGTTACTTAAGACTCTTTTGATATGTGTAGGTTTCGTTTTAAAAAGTCAAAATGTCAAGAAGCCATATTACTCCGTTTATTCGAGTATGACGTAGTGGCATCTTCTGCAGATCTGTTGAGACGACCTAGAAATAGCGGTCGGGCTGCGTCATAGACTTTATCACAATGATCTGATACTCTGGGAGCCGAAGGAATGGAATAATTTTAAATTTTGGTGTTCACGATTTGTAATTTAAAGAAATTTACTCCCTATCACGGTCTCCTTAATGACTCTCTAAAATGATATAAGTAATTTATGGTAAAGAAGGCAGCAGATCAACCATTTTAAATATTCAAATAATATAATATATAAATTAAAAAATTATTGAGGAAATTTGATCTACTGCCTTATGAACTAAGATTATCATTCAACCAGGAGCCAGATTCTGTAACATTTAACATTATGTACGGTGACGTGCACGTTATTCACTGATGTTTCTCCTATTGACATTGTTTTGACAAAACACTGAAAAAATGTCACATGTTTACTTATTGCACCTTCTAATTACAGAGTGCAGCACATCAAGCGTTACATATCTGTCAACAAAACTACTTGAATCTGAACTCTATGCCCTCGACATTAGATTAAAATTGGTTGGGGAAATATGACAGATATTGTAACGCTTCATCTGCTGCCTTCTGTACATTATATTAACATTTGGTAAATTTTATAGCATCGAGGCCCAGATGTAGGTCATAATTTAAGTGCTTTTGCTATTTAAAATTATAATTCATAAGAAAATTTAATTGTTTGCTTGTTAATTCAATGAATTGTTTTAAAATGCTGCTTATGTTTTTAATATGTTTTTAATATTTAATCGTTAGCTCCAACATATAGTGGACGATGAATCAATAGCTACCGAGTAGACTTAGTTCTGCAGCGTTCGCGTTAAAGAAAATTCGCCCATTGACTGATGTTAATACGGCGAAGCTGGTATATTATAGTTATTTTCATAGTATAATGTCCTACGGCATCTTTCTTTGTGGCAATGCTGCAGATATTTATAGTGCAGAAAAGGGCAATTCATGGAATGTATAAACTTGGAAATAGAGAATCTCTAAGAGAAAAGTTTAAAGAGATTGGTATCGTGACCTTTGCATCACAATATATATATGAAAACATTATGTATATTTATAAGAATAGTAGTTAATTTAAAACCATGAAAGATAATCATGATAAAAAATATTCTGCAATGACAAGGAACGACCATAAATTAACGTTTCCCAAATTAAGGCTGGCTAAAAGCACCAAATCATTTATGGGAATGTCAATACGTATTTATAATAAAATACCAAAGTCAATTCAAGCCCTAACGTTTAATAAATTTAAAAGAACTATCAAAGAAACATTATGCAAAAAAGGCTACTATAGACTCAAAGATTATTTAGATGACAAAAGAGCGTGGGATTGATGTATCCACAGGTTATTTCAAAATATTAAACATTAATCACTATGTAAGCAGCTTGGCTGTGACATGATATTGGCAAGCACGAATAGCTGTCTTCTGTTTGTTTGTTCATGTCATTGAAGAGCTGTGCTTCTGCCAAATTGTACCTACAATAAGCACTTTTTACAAAAGAGTGCCGAGAGTTTTTTTTCCGCCGGCTCTTTTCCTCTCGGTCTACCTAGGGTTCTACTTTCATTTCGTTTTTTTAAAGCCGAAGAAGAAGTAGTAGTAGACAATGTCTTGGACATTGGTGGATAATGGGCGATCATTATCTTCATGAGCCGAGAGATGCACACTTCTGAACGGAAGCCTCCCCCAGGATTTGTCATGTCGTCCGGACCCTCGCCGCCCTCATCCAGCGTTTGACGTTTGTAAAGTGTATAAAATTAACTACTACGAAAAAAAAAATTCATTTTCATATCAAGATGCACTTATGATTTAATAGTATCGAAAATTACGATGTTATAGAGGGTGCTGAATGCAATGAACAACTAAGTGACTTTCGTTTGAAGCAACGCGATAATGTCTTCAAGTAGGATTCCAGCAAGAGGCATCGAAGTCTACTTGCGCAGACGCATCTCATACCGATGGTTAATAGTTGCTTGACCTCCATTATCACTAGAATACGGCTGGGTCACTGCTGTTCTCCTGTATTCTTACATAGAATGGTATTCCGTGATTCCCCGATTTGTGATTGTGGACTGGAACCTGGCTCAGTCGACCACATTTTTTAAATGATGTTCCCCCCAAGTTCCCCAGACCAACCTGCATGAAGGTACTTCTCTCTTCTAATGATACCCTGTTTCTTAAAATCCTGTGTAAATATATCCTCCAATGTAATATATCTTTTTAAATAAGTAGTTCTTAAGTAATGTATTATATCTTTGTGTTACTAATATTAATATGTATAGGTATTGAGTATGTTTGTTAAAGGTAATACTAACTAACTGTGTTGTTAGACATTGTGTAGGTAACTCAATGTCTGGTCTTCGTCGCGCCTCACGTTTTGTGTCATACATATTCAACCTTTACTTCTAATACCGTTACTGTCGACGGCTGATTGCCGCCCAACTCAAAGAATTGAATAGAATAGTTGCTTGCTGGAGGCTGTCAAAGTTGATCTGTGCTCCCACTACGCGATACTGGCAAAAATAGTCTGTTGACTCATAACAACGGCTGATTGCCATAAATAAGAACAAGAAGAATACTAATTGCTTGGTTTTCACGGAATGTAGTTTTAACTGTAAAGTAATAGATGAACGCACTCGCGAATAAAGATTTGGCAATTTAGCCCGCGCTACGCCCAAACCTTCAATACGAGTAACTACTGTGCTGCCTCACATTTTTACAGTCATACATAAATTCAAGTCTCTATCCCTTATGGGGCAGGCAGAACACCAGAGGCTATAAAACCATCTGATGTCACATTAGACAAATTTGGAGGCAATCAAGGCAATCAATCAATTATAAAGTGAAGAGAGTCTATAGCAGTGACAGAGGTCAGCCTATCGGCCACAAACTGCATTAGTTCAATAAAATCTCTGTCCCTTAACTGATTTTAACAATATGCCTGGGAAAAGAAGCAGCTGGCACATTCTATGTTTTTCTTTTACTCCCAGTCCAGCATGGAAGAATATTTTTAGTAGAAACAAAAACTGACAGCAATTATTGACATTTGCTGTCAATATTAGTGCAAAAAAGCATAACACAAGGTGGATACTAAGTTTCCATTTCCTTTCAACACGAACGTATACATTTATGTACAACTAGTTAAATGCAAGGTAATCCAAATAAAAACAACTTTTATCAATTTAATTCTTTAGAATAGTTCTTCTGATATTTAAACATAGAAAATACAAATCTTTTATCATTATTAAAAAGACATAATAAACGCCTTCTACTCTCGACCTACTCAGCATCCAATATCTAGGTATTAGATCAGCTCCCACAATAGATCTAGACTCATGTTTAAAGCAAAGCCTATCTTCGATGACCTAGGCATTATAGAATAGAACACATTAATTGAGGTTGGTGTCTGTTTGTGGCCAGCAATTAAATTTGATCGACTATAGAGGAAAGTTATTTAAGAGCTATCAAGAGTGAATAAGCTTGATTTTATAGAAGGTTCCCATGAAAAGATTCCCATGGTATCAGTAGTTGCGCAGGTAAAACCGCGCGAAGTGGCTAGTTTTTTAATATACGTTAAAAAATCTATACATATAATAAAATGGTAGGAAAGTCAAAACTGTACATTGAATATTTTTTTAAAAGAATACTTGGGGTATGATCTACAATCGAAACAGAAACAAAAAATATAGTTTTTAGAATTTTTGTCTGTTTGTCTGTTTGTCTGTTTGTCTGTTTGTCTTTCCGGGATAAACTCAAAAAGTACTGCATGGATTTACTTCAAATTTGGCATGAAGATAGTTAAGAAGTCGGGTCAACATATAGGCTACATAATATCACGCTAGCAGTGTTATAATCGTAGGTGCGTTTGGTGCTGCATAGCGTTCACGCAGACGACGTCGCGGGCAGCAGCTAGTACAACTTTGTCACAACTTGCCAAACTCGCGTAGTACAATTTTTTTTCAATGCAGACAGTTAAAACTAGGCCATTTTTAATTTTTAATTTTTTTCTTGGAAATAAGTCCTATTTTTATGCAAGCTCGAGGAGCTAGATTTGAAATGTTGATAACAGTTTAGAGAAGCATTATTCAGGGTTACATATCAAAAAAAAAAGTTTCCAAAAGTGAACATTTGTGGCAACAGCAGCAAAAACACTGTCACAGGGTGTGAAATTTTGCGTGTTTTTTTAAAATGCCAATAATTTTGAGAACACGTGACTTAGATTTTTTTAAACATTTTTCTGATAACCAGCATGACTTGCTTTGTCACCCGGTTCCGGGTTGACGTCGAGTTTTGGGACACCCTGTATATACATAACGTCACGCCTGTATCGGATAGGCAGAACACTAGAGGTTACAAGACCATCTGATGTCACGTTTGACAAATTTGGAGGTATTATAAAGATGGAAATGGGGTCAGCGAACCGCCCAAAAAAACACCTTTAAAATCTCTGTCCCTTAACTGACTTTTACAGTATGCCCGGGAAAAGAAGCAGCTGGCACATTCTATGTTTTTCTTTCGCTCCCAGTCCAACAGCCAATAATATTATAATATTATAAAAAAAAAATACAACATAACTTTTGTATGTTCATAATGTAACTTTATATTTGTATCTAAAAACGGAATCATAAATCTTCTTCACAAAGAGATCAGTCAGGAATGATCTTTGAAAAGTTTCCTTTCCTCCTATAAAACGTAATATCGCGGTTTGTGAGTTAGACATACATCAAAACGAATTACAATTGTACGAGTGATATGCGGCTAGCTGCGACAGGCACAAAGATTGGATAGCTGTAGATACTACAAGGTACAATCATTACCTACGTTTCCAATTTCAAGTTAACGTGGCAAAGTTCGGTTAGTATTTAATTATCAGTGTGTTATTTATTAGGTTATTCGTAATTTTCTATTAACATTTAATTCGCCTATTTTCTATATAAAAACGCAGTTATTTTGTTTGTGGTAGCAAATTGTCCTGGCCAAACTGTATGATGCTCCCACCATCATGTAGTTGGTACTCGTTTGCATTTCTTTTAACATTTAATATAGTAGTTGTATTCTTCTGATATGTATCCCTACTTTTTAAATAATAAAAATGTAATAAATCATGGGAAGAAAAATAATCGATTTTCACATCCCTATACTCGCTTACAAAGTGATGTGACCTTGTCAATAAAAATGATGAGCTGTCGCATATATTATTGCTTAGAATTATATTCGCATACGCGGAGACAAGCTGTCTAGAATGCAATACTATTATTAGTATAGCCAGGTGAAATCTAAAAGCGAATTCTTTGCTAAAGAAACATCATAATTTACTATCTATATATTCCATATTCTTATGTCGCAAAACATGAGGTTTGTGTGATTTCATCCTGTTTACGTTTAGGGGCGTATCCAGACAGGTGTGCGATATGGGTTTCCGTTACAACAGAAAAATAATAAATAAAAATACCGCCTGTTTGCTCAGGATAATATTGTTGCGGGCGCCCGCTACTGTCTGGATATCACTGTAAAAATAAATGTATACACTATTTACAGGCAGTGACGTATTGTTTTACGGTATCGTAAGATAACTGTATTGAATGGGTCGTGGAATCTTAAGAAAATACTATCATTATAGATGATTTAAGTGTATGTTAATGTTACAATTAAATAGTAATTGGTCTCAAATTATCATGACTGATGATATAAAATTAAACACTTTTTATCCGGCTTTATCGCGTGTATCTCATACTATAACCAGACGAATCAGAAAATATAAATATATACGCAATAAACCCAATTAAAAAGTGTTTAATTCTAATATTAAATCGTATTTTTTTTAACATTACCTACTTCAATATATGGGTTCAAAGAGATATTATTTAGTTACTTCATTAACAATTAATTATTAATTAAGTGCCACCGTGCTTCGGAGGGCACGTTAAGCAGTCGGTCCCGGGTGCTGTATACTTGTATACAGTAGTCGTTAGGGTTTGTCAGAAGCCATCTAGGCGCCATAAAAATTCTGGCATCCACCACCCAGCACTGGGCCAGCTTGGTGGATTATGGCCTATACCTCCTCTTCACCCAGGGGATAGACTCATGCACTGCAGTGGGCTCATTACAAAGAGTTGTGATGATGATGATGATGATTAAGAACAACTACTAGAAATTTACAGTAAAATCAACTTTATTACTATGTATCATACATGTAGAAGAAAATTAATAAACTGCAACACCAGTAGTGCAGTGAAAACCATAAAACAAATAGGTACATAGGTACATCTTCCAACCTAGACTGGGAGCGAAAGAAAAACATAGAATGTACCAGCCGCTTCTCTTCCCGGGCATACTGTAAAAGTCAGTTAAGATTTATGGGTATTTCTGTAGGCGATAGGCTGACCCCCTGTCACTGCAATAGTCTTTCTCCATCATTATAGACTTCCAAATTTGTCAAACGTGACATCAGATGGTCTTTTAAACACCAGAGATTATCCTCTGGTGTTCAAAAGACTGGTGAGGATATCCTCAAAGCATTGTTAAAACCGACTTCCTGACAAACGTTTTCAAAACATCGACGTCAATTAAATAAACGTTATTCGGGATTCAAATTGTAATGGACCACTTTTTTTTAATATAAAAATATTAATATAAAAAGAATCATTAAAAAAAACCTTTGAATTGAGGACTTTATCTTACAAATATTATAAATATAAATGTTTGGATGGATGGATGGATGCATGTTTGGATGTATGAATGTTTGTTCCTCAATCAAGTCAAAACGGCTAAACGGATTTGAATGAGATTTTATCCAAAAATTCTCGCATAATATGAAATTGCGCGGGTAAAACAGCTAGTCCTTTATATGTTGTGAACAATACAGGGCTAATTTCTAAGTCACCGACCAAATTTAAATATTATGTTCCTTAAAACAATATGAACGTTCCTGCATATTTATTTAAATATCGCTCAGTAGAAAAAAAGAACATCCTACGCACGGTACGATACTACGACACGGCATTTCGTTGCTTACTTTTGAAAATACTACGACGTAGTACTACAAGATCCTTGTAGTAGCGCGTAGTCCTCTTTATTTTAATGGAATTCATTCATAATTTAGAATGACCATGCTTTGCTTAATATGTTAGCGAATATATTAATTTCCTTGTAAGGGTGTTATCTCACTAATTGATGACGTCGCTGGTTTTTTTTCGCCTAGTAAAAACTATTAATAGACGTCGTCTATAGTTGAATTGTTTTCGAATGATTTTCGTGACGTGTCTCAATCACGGCGCAATGGCTTCACGGATTTTGATAAAAATTGGCATAGTTTTAGTGTACAGTCCGGAATAGTACACAGACTACTTTTTATCTCGATGTTCCTGTGGGATTCAAAATTGCGCGGGTAAAACCGTACAAAACAGTTAGTTTTAGCATATATTTCCTTAAAATTTCATGACAGTTAAGACGTTTATCAGATCAAAAAGTGTTTTAATTAGTATTGTGCATCGTGAAAACTTAAGACAATATTTTATGTTATTTATCCATTCGAAACCTTAGCCGATAACCACATTTACAATAATATTGTCTTAAGTTTTCGCGATTCATACTATTAAATAAAACACTTTTTAACCGGATATATCGCGTATATTTACATTTTAAAATTTTTGACAGTCGCTCGTGACCACGGGGTCTGCAAAGACACCGAAAGGTCGAGTCAAAAATTTTAAAATGTAAATATACGCGATATATCCGGTTAAAAAGTGTTTTATTCACATTTACAAATATCATAAATTCCAAAGGAACACAATTTGTAAATCCAATCCTCCAACTTCACAGCTAAACTCCCCCCACATAAGTTCTTAAACTAATATCTGTTCCGATCTAATCCACTAAGCTTGCCGAACAACGTACAAGCCACCAAGTCAGTCTGAAGCACCTATATCTTAGCAACATATATTCGTATTAATTCGAAATCGTTGAATAAACATTTAGGGAGTCAAATCGTTTCGTTTTACGAGAAAGTACATGTAAGGTTCGGTCTCCAGTTACAGCGGAAAGGTTTTTTAAACTTTTTCAAAAATTTGGGTAACTTTCAACTTATTTGACTTCAATTAGTTTTTTTATTCCTAGCGCCATTATTGTAAAACTGAATAAACGCTGAAATCTATATTTATCCAAACATTAAAAAAAAATAGAAGGTTATACAAAATTCTAACTCTAAAAAGTCATAAAAAAGAAGAAAAGAAAGACCTGATTTGTCATATGTATGACGTGATAAATGATGAAAGTTTCTGTTTTTTTTTAAATAATAATTTAAAAAAAAAATGCTATTTCGCGCGGTTTTTCCCGATTTTATATTTCAAATCCCTAGGGAATATCAAAGACACCGAAAGGTCGAGTCAAAAATTTTAAAATGTAAATATACGCGATATATCCGGTTAAAAAGTGTTTTATTCACATTTACAAATATCATAAATTCCAAAGGAACACAATTTGTAAATCCAATCCTCCAACTTCACAGCTAAACTCCCCCCACATAAGTTCTTAAACTAATATCTGTTCCGATCTAATCCACTAAGCTTGCCGAACAACGTACAAGCCACCAAGTCAGTCTGAAGCACCTATATCTTAGCAACATATATTCGTATTAATTCGAAATCGTTGAATAAACATTTAGGGAGTCAAATCGTTTCGTTTTACGAGAAAGTACATGTAAGAGTCGGTCTCCAGTTACGGCGGAAAGGTTTTTTAAACTTTTTCAAAAATTTGGGTAACTTTCAACTTATTTGACTTGAATTAGAGTTTTTTTTACTCCTAGCACCATTTTTGTATAACTGAACAAACACTGGAATCTATTCAATTCAATTCAATTCAATTCATTTTATTAGCACGAATATAGGTAGTACAAAGGATGTTTTACAAAGGTTGAGTTCAAGCCATATTCTGCCATAGTGGCATGTACATGAAAAAAATAATATATAATGTCATATTTCATTAGATTTGAGATTTTATATAAACATTCATTTGATATACAAGGTCATTAGTTACATTAATTTAACAATATGGTCACAATTTATTGGCAGCGGTCATAAGTTTACGTCATTATCGTTAAAGTAGTCACATATTGTGTAATAGCACTTATCAAGTAAAAAACATTTCAATTTGTTCTTAAAAGTATTAAAATTATTTACATCTTTAATGGCTTTAGGCAATTTGTTATATATTTTGGGAGCCATCCCGAAGAAACTTTCTGATAAAAATGCAGTACTGCGAGGCTGAGCCGAAATAGTGTTTATGTGCCTTTTGCTTCTTAATTTGTCAAATAACGCAATATTTTTCTTTACAAACAGAGCTGTTTCCAGTATATAAAGGGATGGAAAGGTCAGAATTTTAGATTTTTTGTAAAAAGGTTTACATGATTCTATACTTTTTAGATTGTATATAGATCTGATGCAACGCTTTTGGGCTTTAAAGATAATTAATTTATCCGTTGAGTGTCCCCAAAATATTACCCCGTAACGCAAAATTGACTCAACGTATGCATAGTATGCTGACAGGACCGATTTCTCGCTGACTATCTTTGTCAATTTTCGTAGAGCATAAGAAAACTGGTTAACCTTGTTGACTACACTTTCAACATGCTCTTTCCACTTTAAGTTACAGTCAATTGTCAGTCCTAGGAATTTAGTTACCTTAACTTCTTTAATTTTATGTCCACTGTAATCAATATTAAAAGATGTCAAATTATTTGGTCTGTTTGTGAAATTCATAATATAAGTTTTATTTAAATTCAATTTGAGATTATTTAAGTTGAGCCAGTCCATAATGGTATGCAATGAGTTTTCAATGTCAAGTTTCAATATATTTATGTTTTTATTAGTATAAATAAGTGTACTGTCATCTGCAAATAATACCATTGAGTGTGAAGTTATTTTAGTAAAGTCATTAATATAAATGAGAAATAGTAATGGTCCTAAAATACTGCCCTGGGGTACACCATGTTTGTTTTCTCTAAATTTTGAAAGGAAGTTAGTTTCTGTCAGGGATGTAGGACACATTCTCGTTATTTGAGTAGCTTGCGTTCTACGTTCAAGGTACGATTTTAGCAAGTCTAATGCTATACCTCTAACTCCGTATGCGAAAAGTTTATTTAATAATATTGTATGGTCGACACAATCAAACGCTTTTGTCAAGTCCATAAACAATGCACTCACATGTGCTTTCTTGTCAACATTATGAACCACCTTTTTTAAAAAGTTGTAAAAAGCTAAATTAATTCCCTTATTTTTTCTGAATCCTACCTGTTCCTCAGCTAATATGTTGTTTTTCTCGAAAAAATCAGAGAGGGCTTTGTAAATGACTTTTTCAAATATTTTCGAGAAGACCGATATCATTGCTACCGGTCTAAATGATGATATGTGGTCATTGTCAATATTTTTGGAAATAGGATGAACGATCGTGATTTTCAGTTTGTCTGGAAAGATACCGTATTCAATGCATAGGTTAATTAAATAGCTCAGTACTGGCGCAATATAAATGGCTACTTCTTTTATAATATTTGTTGCGATATCGTCATATCCCGTGCTGTTTGATTCTTTTAGTGAATCAATTATTCTCAAAATTTCGTCAGAACTTGTTGGTCTTACAAAAACTGAATTAATGTTATTAAAATTAATCGTATTAATAGAATTATCAAAGTCACAATTTTGTTGTTGGTCAATAAAGTAATCATTAAAAGCTTCAGCTATGTCAATAGGTTTTGTCAATTTAAAATCATCGTTTGTTATGTGGTTTATATATTTCCGTGGTCGATTGTTATTAGATTCATTAATTAATTTCCATGTGGCTTTCATTTTATTGCTAGCAGTATTAATAAAATAATTATTTTGAGCTTTTTGCGTCAGTTTGATAATGTTTTTTAATCTTTGCGAATATAATTTAAACTTGCTTTTATTGTCACAGTTTGGGTTTTTCCTATATTTCCATAGTAAGTCTCTTTTATGTTTGGTGCATTTTATAATACCTTTTGATATCCATTTAGGTCGTTGAACAGTATGCATTTTAATTCTTATAAGCGGAAAACATAAGTCATAGAATAGTTTAAACAAGTCAAAAAAAATATTAAATGATTCGTCAGGGGTTTTATTGTTATATGTGTCCGTAAACGTCAGGGCTTTAATGCATTCTTTAAATTTCCTGATATTATCTTTGCTGTAATCGCGCTTTATTTTAAACCAATGAGATACATTAAAAGCTTGTTTTACTGGACAGTTCAAAAGTTGTGCTGTGTGGTCAGATAAGGCCAGTTCCAACACCCTACTTTTGCAACCGCGTATATTGTGAGCAAAATTATCTAGGCATGTACTACTTGATAATCGTGTGGGTTCTCTGATCGCAAATTTTAATTTAAAACACTTTAATAATTGCTCGAAAGCGGTAGACTGTTTACTATTTTCTAAAATGTTGATGTTAAAATCACCGCAAACTACGACCTTTCTATTATTGAAGCAAAACTTCGATAACATGTCATCTAATCTACTGAAAAAAGTTACTAGCATTTCTTGTTTTAATTTCGGGGCTCTATAAATACAAATTATAATAATGTTATGAGTAATTAGCTCAATAGCTGAACATTCAATAATATTTTTGACACTGAGTACTTCCAGTTCTTTTAAATTTCTATACTTAAGATTGTTTCGAATTAATATACAAGATCCACCGTGTCTTTTATCTCTTGAGAATGTCGAGCCTAAGGTAAAATTTGGTATTTTTAACAGGTAAGTATCTAGTTTTATCATATTATGCTCCGTAATACATATAACGTCAATATGATTATTTTCATTTTCTAAAATATTTAATGCTACTGTTAAGAGGTCTGACTTCCCCAATAACCCGTTTATATTCTGGTGAACAATATTAATACTGTTGGTCACGAAAATTACCATTTGAGGTTGTCCTTCCTGTTTGGTCTTCACTATGAATAACGTTTGGCTCATCCTGGCTAGAACCGATCCGATGTAATTCTGTCTGTGTGCCCTTATCACAGATTCTGGGTTTTGAACTAACTAACTTAAGTTGATATTGATACTTGTTGTAATTTGTTACGTATTCGATGTGAAGTATATCTTTTAATAATGTCCTGCACACGTACAGTGGAAAGTTTCTTTTGGATGGCCTTCGTTCGTGATAATTCATATCTACAAATGTTACATTTTTATACCGATTACATATAAACTTTAATTCATTATTAAGTTTGCTTTCATTAAGACATTTGTTATAGGGGATTTCCGATATCAAAATATTAGTACTAGTTATAGAATCTATCCATATATTTAAACGTAGTTGAAATTCATACGGGTTCATATCATTCACACCTCCTAGTAAGATAACATAATCATCATCAGTCAATGTTTTGATGGTATCTATTTCCGATTCTAATACTTTTTTCATTTCGGCGCCTGGTTTCCAAAAACAAGTTACAGCAAATTTGTCGCCTAGCAGCTTTTGAAGTATAATTTGTAAGTTTCTGCCTTGTTGATCTGCTATTATTATAACTCTTCTTTTTATTGCTGTCGTGGTTTTCTTAACTTTAATGGAGTTAATCATAATATTTTGAGTTGGATTTATTTTCTCTTCCGTAACGTTAGGTATTGTGGTATTAAAATTTTTGTTTTCAGTATCACTATTTTCTGTGATTGAATTATTTTGGTTGATTGAAAGATTTTCTATGCTTTTGATTTTTCCTACGATTCCGTTTATTTCTTCGTCACAGTTGAACTGTACTGGTCGCTTAGGCGTGGAGAGACTTGCGGTTCTTAGATGTTTTTTTTTTCTTCCTGCGGGGGGTGTGAAGTAGGTATTTAATTGTTTATTTTTATGACAAGGTGTATTACTATTACTGGAGATGCTTATTTTTTTGTACAGTTCTATCAACTTATAACATTTTTCCAATTCTAGTTGAAGCCGTTTGTTCTCTATGTTTAATATTTCAATTTCTTGGTTAGCGCTGTGGAGCTCAATTGTCATTTTCTCGTTTTTCTCTTGTAATTCACCAGTAGTAATACTGTCATTAAATGATGTCTCTGGTAGGCTCATTGTTGTCGTTTCAAACAGAGTGGAACTGTTGCCTGTGATCTCATGAAATGAATCTGCTTTTTTCTTGTCCCTAAGAGTTACATTTTCATCTGCCATTTTAGTTTATTTATACAATTTTATTATTTTTGATTCTACTAAATATAAATATTAGCCCACCTATTTCAGCAAAATAAATAAAAATGGAAAAGTCAAGAATAAAATATAAAAATAAACATCAAAATAGTCATAATTTCAAAAAAGTCATACATATTCAATAAAATAAAAAAATAAATTATCCCGAAATTGCCAAGCCATAAATTAATAAAAATGTCTAAGAAACTATAAGTATTTTAATAATAAAAACAACACAGATAAAAATGGTAATTTTTCTGAATTCATGTAAAATGATAAACAAAATGCGATTCAGCTTTCATAAAAATATCACAAAATCAAATTCTGCTTGAAAGTCAAAATTATAATAATATTGTTAACATTCCCAAAAAAAAATACGTTAAAAAGTAATTGATATTTTGTCATTTAAATTAAAAGATAAAAAGGAAAACAAAAAAATAAAAATAAAAAAAAGTCTTGTGGGTTTGAAACCCGAGCGTAACTGTTCTGTGTCTTCAGGTAGCTTAATAACCGATAGACCACGGCGACTCTGACGTGTGAAGGCGAAATAGTATAATGGTCTGTACATCGCCCAGTGTTCGTATCATATAGAAGTTAGGATTTTACCGTTAGAGTCCGTTGGTCACTATTGCAAACGATGTCTCTTCCTTTGTTCTTTTAAGGACGGATTTTTGAATACGTAAAATAATTCGTCTTTTTCACTGATAACACATAGAAGGTTATAACTTTTTGTTCATATTTTTGCACTGTTAGTTAATCCACATCACTACTTAGCTTTTTGTGTAAATATTAACTTATTTAGTACACTTTTCACTCATTTGTTTTAAATAATATAGGGAGCAGTTAAACTTGCGTGCGTCCGCCTTGACGTCTCGCGGGGGGAGACGTCAAGGCGGCTTGACGTCTCTATATTTATCCAAACATTTAAAAAAAATAGAAGGTTATACAAAATTTAACTTTAACAAGTCATAAAAAAAAAGAAAAGAAAGACCTGATATGTCATATGTATGACGTGATAAATGATGAAAGTTTCTGTTTTTTTTTAAATAATAATAACGCGCACTTTTTCCCGATTTTATATTTCAAGTCCTTAGGGAATATCGGGATAAAAAATATGTGCTATATGTTATTGCAGACTGCACAGGAACACTATGCCAAATTTCATTCAAATCTTTTGAGCCATTTTGCCAACAACCATCCACACGTTTAGATCCACACCATCCATCCATCAAAAATAGTACAGAGTATTATTATTGAACGATCTCGTACATTAACTTTTCGTTCTTATTAATTTTGCTGACCGCGGTAACCTTCATTACGCAGCGCAGTATTGATTTTAATTTAAAATATTTTGTTGTGCAATATAAGCCATGCAATATAACCACACGCAACATCTTGGAAATCATTAAAATAAATGTGAACTTGTAACAGTTTTTCCTCTGTGGGTCTGGGCGCTAAGGTGTTGGTAGGCTCCTTGTCACCAGATGAGATTAAACCCACAGCAGATGTATACCTTGAGTATATATACCTTGATTATATATACCTTGAGTGGAGATACGGCTAGCTTACCCTCAGGGCGTGAGAAAGTTTTGGCTCAGAGGCGTGAGAGAGGACAGTATTTATTGATATTGAGCGCCAGCCCTTGCTCTCAACGCACAAACAAGAAGGCGGATATTTTGAGAAATCAAACAAGCAAGTTGGAGCACAAATAAATATAAGTATATTTCTAAATTTATTAGGGTTTACACTTTACAATTAGGTACAGTTCCTTGGCTGAGGGCCTTGTTCACATTGTTTACATTTTATATATAGGGCTCATACCTTAGCTACTTCTGGACTTTGTTGGTAAGTGGCTTTAATAAAAGGCGTTGTTTCTCGAAGTTAAATTAGGTAGGATCCGGTGAGCATCATCCTCTCGATCAGTGGTTCAGTCAAAGGTACATGGACATCAAGCCACGTGTCATCCTCGACAATCAAATCTTACTTATCCATGGAGAAAAAAAAACTAGGGACTCATACTGAAAAATAAAACCCTGCAATAAAACACACCTAATCAGCATCCTATGTCACAGATTGGACAAATATGACCACGAGGGGGCCAGGCATT
The DNA here is from genome assembly GCA_944452665.1 of Stenoptilia bipunctidactyla. Taxonomy (NCBI): domain Eukaryota; kingdom Metazoa; phylum Arthropoda; class Insecta; order Lepidoptera; family Pterophoridae; genus Stenoptilia; species Stenoptilia bipunctidactyla. Next base: position 1,646,112 of record OX101744.1, on the reverse strand, counting down.
GCAGAACTTACCAACGAGGTGGATTTCTTAAAATATGTTAATCTCCATTATTCGGATGAAGACGGATTTACATCGTAAATTATTTAAGCTCCAACTGGAAAGAAAAATAATAGACATGAGACGCCATTGCGTATGACTCAACAACCAACCGAATTAAGTTCAATACTCACAAAAAAGAAATTATATAAATATATGACCCTTTGCTGGGCTATCCCGCCATATTCAGAGGGGTTCTCTCGGACCACGCTACACTAAGACTTGTCTGACTAATTAATTCCTCTCGCAGCAGACGCAAAATAAAGGACGCGATCCAATCTCACCACCTTTTTATAACCAAATTTGACGTTTTCTGTGCAATTGATGATTCCCGATAAAAAAGAAACTTGACATAGATCGGTCGGCCGGAAACAGACTATAATCTAATCTATCAATCATCGACAGAAAGAGGGGAACACTAAAAAAAATGTGTTGAGATGAATACGCAAGAGATTCATCATAATAAACTTTATGATGAATCTCTGGCGAATTCATCTCAACAACTTCTACATATCACTGAACTACGAGTTATTTTGTATGGTCACTGACTATACAATTATAATAGTTATTAAAAATAATAGTTTTAGCCATCAGTATAGATTTATGAGTTCACAAACCTATATAAGATTATTTTTTATTACTTTTCTTCTAATTCACTTTTCAGTACCCGCTGTAGCAAGCACCACACCAAGAATACTCCATAAATTTACACTCATTTATTCGGTCCAATTTCCCCCATTATAATGGGGTTAAATTTTCGCAATTACAAGTATGTTAACGGAGCGTTTCGGATGGATAAATGTACTACACATTATGTGTGGTATTTCATGAAGCGAGCCTCCTTGATTCGCTGTGGAATACTTTGGAAATGAATTTTAATTAACTGCGAGAGTATCGGTGTGTTTCTGAATTGTTTTTACTTGATAAGTTATAGAGGTTATATATGTAATGTTTACAATACACGCTTAAAACTAAGTTTAGTTTCTTTGAGAACTTCTGTTTTAAAAACATTTTTTTTTTCATATATAATATGGATGGGACGTTTGTCTTCCATGACACCTGATGTTAAGTGAACATGAAGACTAAGGTGCTACACGTCCATCTACGAGAAACCTATTCACTGGATGCTTAAAAGTACGAGGACTATACTGGTGAAAACTATCTATCACGTGTCATTAAAGTAAAACGTTATTTAAAATTATACAAACATACATAACTTCACGCCTGTATCCCTTATAGTGTAGGCAGAACACCAAGGGCTGTAAAACCATATGATGTCACGTTTGACTTTGGAGGTATTATAATGATGGATAGAGACTATTGCAGTGAAAGGAGGTCAGCATATCGCCCACAAAAATGCCAATCAAAACTTCTGTCCCTTAACTGACTTTTACAGTATGCCCGGGAAGAAAAGCAGCTGGTACATTCTATGTTTTTCTTTCGCTCCCAGTCTAGGATGGAAGATGAAAGATTCAAGTTTATTGTATCAGTATAAATAAATAGATCCGTAATACATATAATTCGTAAGCCTGTGTGTGTGTGAGTGTGTTTGAAGTCTTTAGATGTCACATTTTGTTAGCTTACTTCACGGTTCATTGAACTCCTTACTGATATCTATTCCTTTACAGTTTGCTTATTTCAGTCAACATTTTAACGAGAATTTCTAATTAGCAACAGTATTTATAGCTAAATTTAATAACCCTTACCTATTATTTGTGAAATAAAATTATTAATATCAGTTTCTGAAAAACAGGTTAATAAAATAAGTTTTGTCTCTATCATCTTTTTATGTTTAAAGACAGATCTCATTCATTTATGTTTTTCAGTCTAGGATTTAACTAAAGAAGATTGTAAAGATAATCGGTAGATTATTTTAAAATAAAGTATAGTGACAGGTTAAGAACAAAAATATCGAACTTTAAACATAAAAAGTAATAATAATTTTATTTACAACGAGATGTGATTCCGAAAGTTAAAAAAAGTATTTTAAAAATATTTTTTTAAACCTCACATACTTGAGATTTAGTCATCACTCATCAGCCAATGACCCCACCTGCATTCCATTTTCGTATATCAACCTTCCAAGGATCACCCTGTATAATCAGACCCTTTCACAATAAGACTTTTTCTACAATACATTGAACTGTCAGTCTCGGGTAGAGTTACCAGCGCTTGAAATCGAAAAGACGGTTTCAAATAGTGAATCTTGACGTCTGATAAGATTTCTATTAAAAGTCCGTGTCTTTGGATAAAAGGAACGCGACTTAAATAAATAGATTACAAGATTAGATTTGGCATATTATTCGTTTCCATTGTTTAGTCACGGTACAGATATCTACAGTAATTAAATTCGGCCGCGAAATAAATGCCTACAGGCGCCGCGGTCCGTTCACGTGTGACAGGGCTGCCCGCCTTCAGCGTTTAAATTACGTTTGCCTACTTTGTGTTTACTTCCATTTAGTTTTGTGACTGCAAATATACTTGTATTATATAAACAAATAAAATACATACTTTGTGAATGTGTGAAGTGTTCAACAAAAATATGTTTTGTGTCAAAAAACCATGTTTACGTTTGAATAACAAAACGGTCTTACAAATTAGCGACCGAAAAGTACTTGCGCCTCGACTGAGACGTACGAAATGATGTATAATTAAATTTTAAAGTATATATAAACAATCCGCGTAACAACATTAACTTAAAACTCAATCAACAATTGTTTCGGCATACAGACACTCGTGATTGGCCGCATGCCGAGATCGAGCCGCGTATGTATAACTCGCGTTTTGTCCGTTTGTATGAAGTTTAATTACTGTACTGTACTGTAGTTGTGTTTTTCATTTTATGAACGGAAAAAAATCAGTGTTTCATTAAATATGTTTATACTGTCTCCATGCCGTATTTCTCATGTAATATTCGTTAAATAAGATCTTCAGTTTTACACGGATTTGCAAAATCGATAAAATTACAACTTTTCTTAGAAAATGGAGTGTAGGTACTTACGTCAAGTAATAAGTGACTACCCTGTGCCTTTCATTACTTTGTTCATAATTTCTATAATAGAACCCTGTTCGATAGTCTAAGGACCTTTAGAATTTCTTTTGTAATCGTATCCTTCCTCATTATCCTTTTACTTTTTGTATATCTTTTATGTTACTTGCTGCAAGGGACATAGAATAAAGAAACAATGTGATAATGTTGATATTAAATGACGTGCTTCAACCATAACTAAAATATGGTTGAGGAGGGTGATGGCTGGTGCTTGCGTTATACTCGTGAACGGGGGCTGCTAGCGGTGCCAGGTCGTTTTGATAATTATACAATGACTATTTTATTCCATTCTTGTTTAAATACTCTGGTCCCAGTTTGTCATGTTCGTGTTGTGCAGCCATAGCTCAATGCACCTACTATGTAAGCAGTTTGGTTTTGGCATGACATTGGCTCTCACAATTAGTTGTCTTGTGTTTGTTTTTTGTTTCATGTCATGATCAATTTGTACTGTATTTACCAATTTGTTTTAATTCGTATAATCCTGACTGAAAAAGAGTGCCGGCTTTTTTTTGTCTCTTGGTCTACTGTAATATCTTATTCAATAACTATCAGCACCATGTTAAAGCCGAAGTACAAAATTGTGACGTCATTAAGCGGCCATTCGATGGTATAAATATTTTTTTTTCATTTCATTTCATTTCATAACGAGAGCCTAGTGGTGAGAGCGCTTGTATTTTTAGGTATTTTTGGGATCGAAACATAGTCCAAGTCTAGTAGTTGATTAGTAACAGTGTGAGGGTAGAAACTGGAGACCTAAATGTATGCCTCTGTGGTAAACCTCTGACGGCCTATAATAAACTTTGATGTTGAGGTATTCTGTCTTTTATGACAGAGGTCCCGGGGAGTACTAACTGGATGTACATAAATAATGACTAGCATGCTATATACGTCTGTATGTGTGCTACATATTACCTATACTACCTAATATACAAGGCTGTTTTTTATTAACCAGCCAAAAAATTATAATTTCCTTGATATGATATCAACGTAATGGTACAACGTATGGTTACGGGTTCGATTCCCGTATGGAAACAGAAAAAAAAATTTAAATTAACTTTAGAAACGGGATATTTACCATGTTTTTCATTTATTTTGAGTTCTCGATATTTCGGCACTGTTACAAGCGCCATGATTTATCCCGTTTCTAAAGTTAAATTAAATATTAATGACCATGCCAGTTTAAAAACTTAGAAAAAAAAATGTTCCGTCCGGTGTTGGGTGTTTATCTATGTATATGTATTTATATTCTAGGATCTCCCCTAGTTCGCTACATGGTATGTCATAACACAAGCTTCGCTTACTTTGGGGCTATGTAGTTGGTGTGATTGTCTTGGGATTTTATTATTTATTTTATTATTATTTTTGTATGCCGATTTTTTAAACAAAAATATTTGACCTGTGTTCAAGTTTTCGCATCGGCAAAAATTAACGTTGTATATTTTTAGATTTCATTAGTTTATTCACCCGTTATCTATCCTTACAAGTGCTTAAAGAGACTTAACAGGCTAATTAAATATGTGAATGTTAGAAAAAAATGCTTTTACCTGCTTCTTGATACAAAAGCGGAAAACATTTTTTCTCTAGAGACTTCTTAAAATCAGAAAGCCTTTGAAATAAAGTGAGTTGTGACAAATTACGTCAACGTCACTTATTCAATAAGAAATATTTAGCTAAACGAAATGTTATCCAATAACCGAGTGACTCGGTAATACCATGTAACAGCATCAACAGAATATGACACAAATACTGGTTTCTCATTGGAACAATCGAATTACTAGTGTCGCCGCCTAGGTAAGAAATTGGAGAATGATAGGTGGTGTGAGTTAAAGAAAAGAAGCGATTGATATTTTTAATTTATACTCTTTTCATTTCTCATGTCACGTCAGTATTATACGAAAAGAAATTCCAGTGTGCTAAACAATTCAGAGATGACAGCCTGGACCCAGTAGCTCAGTTTCGAGAGTACCTGCCCGGCAAACGGGAGATCTGGTATTGAGTCCTCGTCAGGATCTATTCTATTTATTTGTTGGTAAAGGAAACATTCAAATATTATTACCATCCTCAAAACCTATGCTATAAAAAAAATTAAACCTACTGGTTGTTTCAGAGAATTTAAACTAAAAGTTAATCGGTCCAGTTCTTTTTGAGTGAATCTATTAGACACAAAGAAAAAGGCACGTATAATATTATGTATGACTTGGATGGTAAAATATTGTGGTTGTTTACATTCCGCTATGTTTTTCAAATTTCGCCGTACCAATTGCCGTGGGGCTCGGTAATCAGGTTATCAACCCTGCGGGGTGCAGTCAAGACATCGCATCCCGACCCTTGAGCTCTGGCATCAGGTTTTTATTGGTAATTTGTCTTGATATTTACAATATTGATGCTTAAAGTATATTGAGAAATAGGAGAAATATCAAGGGATGTGGGTCTTGAGCTGAAGTTTTTGTACGGCAGGGATTTGTCTTCTGTGTATGTCAAACGGTATGGCAGGTTAAGCAATGCCCGACAGGTCGGTACAAGTACCACTTCACTTATAAAAGATATTATATAGGGCCGCCATATAAAAGTCAATAATATTTAAATAGCTGATAAAGACTGATGAGTGGGTCATAATTACGAAAAATAAAATATATTTTTAAATATTTTTTATAAAAAATTAAGTTTCAAAATTCTTCTTAGTAATCAAAATTTAAGTATGATCTGTAGTTTATGACTACACAACAAGTAACAAAAACGTGTCCATCTAATTGTGTATAGTCATAAAATCTAGATTAATCTTAAATTTTACTCAAAAAGAACAATTTTGAAATTTAAATTTATGAAAAATATTTTTTTTTTTTCGAAATTCAGACCCACTCATCGTACCTAATCTGCTATTAAAATATAATTGACTAGTATATGCGGACCCTGTAAAGAAACTATCAGTCGGAGGGGTGAGGGGTGCGACCCCCCATTGTATAGTATTTTGTGGATAAAATTGAACGTAGTATACGTGGGGGAAAACCGAAGCCTAACACACTGTATACAGGGTGAATGGTGACAAATTTGAGATAGGAAGGAGAGCACTCTGTACTTGATTCTGATCATAATTATGTGATAAAAGTAGGTACTTAAGTTTTCACTAGAATTCCCTATAAATAAATACTACTATGTTACTATTTACTTTACATACGACTGAGTCAATCGCGGCACGTGATCTCGCGCGGGGATCGTTGCCAACGCTAGCGTGACCACGCTTTGCGTAATCAATTCTTTAACTTTCGGTTAAGTTTACTCAGTAAATAATTAATATTTATTTTTCATTATAATTTATCTCTTCTCGTATGATCTCAAACTATCACGTCCTTGAATTTCAAGAGTGATCCACCAGTCATCCTGTATACCCTGAGGTCGTCTTTGGGAATTAACTCAAAACTCTTAGATAAGAGTACATATTTTTAGATTTCAGGAAATTCTAAGATGTTATGTTAGTATTATATCCGATACTATTAAAAATATTTTATATATAATAAATAACATTTAACAAGGAACACTACATAAATTAAATTTTCCTTCTGAAACAGGTATTAATTTATTTTCCAGTGTAAATTGAAAATCAGTTCGCTGTAATGCTTAATTATTTAAACAACGTCGCTTTGCAACTTTACCTAGAAATGTAACATGGCGAATAATAAATATCGGAAATTTTGCAAACTTCCTCTTTCACTAGTTGCTTTACGATTTCAACTACAAACTGCACGATTTTCAACGTTATCGTCGTTGCTATAAGAGCTTTAATTAAGTCCAGTGAGCTCAAAGATCAAAATTAAAACATTAAAGGTAAAACAATATTGTAGCTCGTTAAATCAGTCAAATAGAACGTTATATAAAATCAGTTTTGATACAGAAAATTGTTATCCGTTTTTATATTAACTTGGTATTCTTTTTAATTATCACACAACATTAACTAGCCCAAATTAAATTGCGCACTTTCCATGCTGGACTGGGAGCGAAAGAAAAACATAGAATGTGCCAGCTGCTTCTCTTCCCGGGCATACTGTAAAAGTCAGTTGAGGGACGGAGGGTTTTTGACGTTTTTGTGGGCGATAGGCTGACCTTCTATCACTGCAAGTCTCTCTCCATCATTATAATGCCCTCAAATTTGTCAAACGTGACGTCAGATGGTTTTATAGCCTCTGTTGTTCTGCCTACCCCATTAGGGATACAGGCGTGACGTTATGTATGTATGTATTAAATTGCGCTATGGATAACGAATAATAAACGTTAGGAATATAAAAATTCATTAAAATTATGGAGTTTCATTTCTAATTCTTTGAATGTTCAAATATTAGGAATGAATCATGGCTCATTTTGGCAAATCGTCTAAATGCTCATAGGTCGAAATTTGCTTGAAGATATCCTTGGTGACGAACTTGTTATCATTTCATTCGACACTGACATTTAATGAGTACACAATTCGTACAGTATCTAAAAAGTCATAAGTGCATAAGACGACCACTTTGGCGATGGGGTAAAGCTATCTGCCTCAGACGCCAGTGGTTGCGGGTTCGATTCCCGCAAGGAACAAGAAAAAAAAATGTTCCATGTCTGGGTGTTTATCAATTTATGTATTTATATTCTAGGTTCCCCCCTAGTTCGCTACATGGTATCCCATAACACAAGCGATGCTTACTTTGGGGCCATGTAGTTGGTGTGATTGTCTGGGCATTTTATTTCTTTATTTATACGCGATAGATCTAACAACTTTGGCAGTTTCAAACGAAATTTCAACAAAATGGGTCATGCATGATTCAGTTGGTTCGATTCGATGGTACATATGAACATCAGTGACTTGACGGCCATTATCTATGTTTATCACACAAATATCCGCCGCTACCGGTTGTAACGTTACACCTCGTGGTTACAAGTTATATCTCTAATCAATCAATCATTTATTTGCATAAAATATGGTACAGATTTAGGTCTTAGGGCGGCTTGCGTAACATTTGGTCTAAACAGAATTTAGTTAAATGAGTTTATCTTGCTAAATATGTTTAGCCTAAATACAATAAAAAAGGTTTGACAGTTCGTTAAACGTGATTAGTGCCTAAATTTTTGTTGTGCAAGACGCTAATTATAGTTAGCAGACTAAATGCGTTTACGTCGCTCTTAAACTGTATTTAACGACGATGCGCAAGCCGCCCTTAAAATTAAAAAAATAGGTCATACATATTTTGCCTTTTTAGGGCATGCAAAAATAATAACTTCTAAACAGACATATTTATAATTAAGTAAGTAGGTATACTATTAAATATTATTGAAATAGCATCTATTACTAAGATCAAAAAATTCTTTTAAACTGTAGAAATTTTTTTCAAGTAACCATTTTTACATACATGATTTGAAAGGCCGCGTACTTTGAGATACATTCTATTATTTTATCCACAAACCTACATGCTTTTGTACCAGAGTATCAAGTATTAAAATGAGTACCTATATCGTTTAGCGTCATCGATATTAAAATTGGTCAGAATAATGAGGAATTCACGTGATAAGGGCACAACTCTTGAAAATTTATATTTCAACGCTAATTGCAACACAATTTCCGTGTTAATGATGTTGGGAATCAGAAAATATATTTTTCTATAAGTATAAACAACGTTACTGTATATTATTTAAATGTATATTTTTTTTGCATACGAAAAAAATTTCCTTAAGATTTTTAGAGTTTCTCGATTGTTCCATTTCTGTGAGAAATATTATCGTATGTCTCAACAATCTTGTCAACTTGCACGGGCAGACCAGTGTCAATTTTTTTTAATTGTAAATCCATAGAAAACGTTTGTCTTTTTTATTTTAAATAAAGATTAAGCCTGCGTTTGACCTCAACCTCACCTGATGGTAAGTGAAGATGAGGTCGAAGATGACAGCACACGGGCCTAGGCAAGAACTGGCTCTTCATAAAATATTGCTGGAACACATCACCGCCGGAGCGGTAATATTTAGCGGTAGATTTTATATGAAGGGTGGTCGCTAGCCAGTCGGACCCTGACGGGATCCTACCACCAAGGTTGGTCACTCGGATTAGTCGCCTTTGACGACACGCTTATGGATAAGCTTATAGGCAGCGCTTTTCTAATCCAACCCAACATGGACAAAATCTTCGTGGTCACCACCCATGGTGACCATTGTTCCATGACAATGAACGTGTTCACTCTTAACACGTTCATTGCCATGGAACAATGGTCATTTTCTACCAAAAGGGCGTTGATATTTTTATTAGATACTGCTTGAGGCCGAACTTTTGTTTTATGGGTTTTATTTGTAATCGAAATAATTAACGACTTTTTAAAAGGGCCACGTTTAAATATATATAAAAATGAAAAGGCCGACTAAAAAAAAAATTAAGTTAATAGGAATTAGAAACACGGTACCGTGTATGCGTCCACTTTTGTAAGACAACCAACACACGGTACCGTGTGTTTGGCCACTACTGCAAAATAACCAACTCACGTTACCGTGTGCAATGACAATGAAATTGTTAAGTGAATCTCGAATTTCTTTCTTTGACTGTAATGACAATTGTTTCGTATTTGTTTTATTATTGTTAATCCGTAGCATTTAACGTTTGTTATTTTATTTTTCAGCTCAGCCAAACATATTTTAAACCTACCCAAAAATCTTTCAAACACATATGTGACAACGTGTGACCCGCTGGCCAGCCCACGCAAGGTTGGATCATTAATTCTCATTTATTTTCCGACATATGACTCTTTTGGGAAAAGCGCGCGAATAAGTGAATTTCTCAGAGAATGGGTTGCTGATTTATACTGAAATTACTTGCTGTTTATTCATTTTATTTACCTTATGAGTAGTCGCGTAGAAAAGATGACTGATGGTTTATTTTGATTTGATGTATTTGGTTTTCCAAAACAATATCGATAAAAGCTAATACGCTACAGTATAAAATTTCATAGAAAACAAATATTTCTTAAAAGCTGAATTCTACTTATCTGTATGAATAAAAATAACGTATTCCTATTTTATTATTCCAAGTAAATATTTGCGTGAAATTTGAGCTAATTTACTCTAAAATTACGTGTATGTGGTTAATTCGGTTTGCGTTCAACTTTAACATCACCTGATGGAATTTCACGATGAGTTCGGAGAAAACGACTTCAATTATGATGGCGTTCAGGCTGGTTATGATGGTGTTAGGGTTTAAGCCAAGCACGTGGCAATTGGAGCATTCTGCTCCTTAGGACACACTTGTCTAGAAGTATTAGAATTGGTAGCCGAGACTTTCATTAAATAAAAACGTTTTATAAACAGATTTTTATGAGGTAATTCCCGATCTTAAGACTTTATAAAAAGACCTCCGTAGCGCAGGTTATTTGTGAGGTTACGGTCTCGATACCTACAATAACAAGCACTCCACTGTTTTAAGCTTAATATATTTCATCCACGCAACCTTCGATAACGATCCATCTATTAACAATGAATCTTAACAAAAGAAAATAGAGTTTGTTTTCTATAAACCCATAAGTGATCAGATTTCATTCTTTCGCGATTTTGGCTCAATTGTTCTTACGGTACGGTTGAGAAGCAACTCTATTGGAATATTTGAATGAGATACTCGATTAAGTTATGTACAATATTATAAAAGCGTTTTTATTGCTATATGATAACAGTTCGTCCCAAAATAAAAACAAAAATTGTCCAAAAAATCTGAATCTTCGGTGTCATGGATAAGCTTATTAAAGTATTTAAATCTATTGTAGAAGATATTAAAGATTTTATTTGAAATACACTGTAAGGCGGACTTTTTTGCATTTCGTGTTTGAAGCCATGAAAACCTTATGTCTTATATCTATTTATAATTACATTCATATTTCATGGGTTCGAACGAATCCAAAATTATTATTTCCATGTGAAAAACATTACCACATACATTTTAAAGGCTTAAAAAATATATAAAACTCTGTTATTTAAAATAACATTTACCTACTCCAAATAATTTATAAAATTACGAGGAATTGCGCACCAATTCTACGCCATGTCGTGTGCAAACCGTAAAATATACACGCGTTAGTCGCTCGCCGTTAATTTTAACGTATGAACCATTTTGTACTTACAGGAGCGTAATATGCGGCACTCGGATAGGACTGAGGACTCACTTTTTGAATATTATATAAAATACGAGCTTTTGCCCGCGACTTCGTACACGCATAAACTCAAAAGTCCTATTTTCCGTTCCCGTGGGGATTCCGGGAATTCCTTCCATTATACAAACAGACACTTATTGAGGAACCTTTACACCAAGTATCACATCCGTGCACTCAAAGAATGAGATTTTATCATACAAACTAAAACATCATATATTTCCCGTTCCCGTAGAAATTTCGGGAATTCCTTTCATAACACAACCAGTCCCTTTTAGAAAAACCCTTATGCCAATTATCATATCCGTGCACTCAAGGAATAAGATTTTTCACACAAACTAAAAAGTCCAATAATTTCCGTTACCGTGGGAATTTCGGGAATTCCTTCCTTAGTGCATCCCTACATCCCCTAAAGAATGTATGTTCCAAATTTCAGCTCTCTACGCTCAGTAGTTACGGCTGTACGTTGTCTGTAAGTCACTCAGTAACTCAGTCAATAACGGAACAGTTTTATATATATTGATTTATTTAAATAAATTTTTTGTTTATTATTCAGTACTATTTGTATACATACAGGATCTGACGTAATTAATGGATAACTAGAGTTGGTCCAGATGTTAGACTGTAACAAAATCGTATCTTCTCGCCAGGGTTATCTATCTATACTAATATATAAAGCTGAAGAGTTTGTTTGTTTGTTTGAACGCGCTAATCTCAGAAACTACAAGTGGGATTTAAAAAATTCGCTTGATAGCCCAACTCTTGAGGAAGGTTATAGGCTTTATTTTATCCCGAAATTTTTTTGTAGTAAGACTGTATTACTTTTTTATACAGGGTGACTGGTACCAAACCCGCCATAGCAAATTAGCATATAGAGGAGGTCATTTGCTAATTATTGGACCTTACTTTCCCTAACTAAAGTTTTATACTTTAGGAGATATGTCAATTTTTATACATTATTGAGATTTTTCCAAAATTTGACCTTAAAGCATTCGTAACTTTATTTTTCGTCATTAGTTTAGAGTTTTTTTATTATTTCTTGGTAGTCATTAACATTTGTGAATAAAATACGTCGGAACTTCCCTCAAACTAGGGTTAAAAAATAAGACGCTTATGCTTTTAAAAAAAATCAATAAAGAAAAATTACTTTGCGATCAAATTCAACCGGAAATAATAAAAAAACTACGGCGTTTTAATAATTTATTCTACTCTAAATTAGTTCTCTAGTTCGTCACCTTACCAACGGTACTAAATTTGCAACGGAAAGTTTGATTCGCTAAACATCGGTAGGATTTTCAGGTCAACCAGTCATTTTGATCAAAAATAGTGAAGGTCCCAACGACAGGATAAAGCTAATTTAGCAAAGTAGTTTTTGCAAATTTATGAGTAGGTATTAGATAATAGAAATTGAGTGCTTAGTGTACTTAATTTTTTTGTTTACTTTTACCATGTAAAGCAAGAAAAAGATATCGAGCATCAAAAGAAAAATTTAAATAGAGTTGAAACTAAAGAAAAACAAACTGTAAGTAAATTAAGTTAATTAGTTTATTCGAAGTAAGAGATATTATAATGTCAGAGCGTTACGCGGGAAGAAGCAATGATAAGGCAGAATAGCTGACAGTGACACGACGTTGACAACTGGTGTAGGTGCGTTCCATTTCAACATCCTCCCAAACGCACCAAGCCCATTTTCATTGAACAGCTCTCCAGCTTGGGTTGAGGTGTCCCCTTGGTCAGCACATCAGCAACCATTTGACTGGTATCTACATACTTTACTTTGATCCTCCCAGCTTGTACTTTGTCCCGGACAAAATGATGTCGTATGTCAATGTGTTTTGTACGGGGCCTGAAACTATTAGACTGAGTAAGATTAATTGCACTTTGGTTATCGCAAAAAATTACTATTGGTAGAGCAATTAGGTGTGGCTGAAATTCTTCTTCCAATTGTTTAAGCCACATAGCCTCTTGAGTACATGTCGACAATGACATATACTCTGCCTCTGTTGTCGATAGAGCAACCGTTGGTTGTCGGCGAGAACACCACGAAATTGTACCACCTTGATGTATGAATACATAACCAGTACAGGATCGTCTATCATCCTCGTTGCTGCCCCAGTCTGCATCACAATAACCAAGTAACATTTTATCATCCTTTACATAGGTTAAAGTTAGGTTTTCAGTATATTTTAAATATCTTAAAACTCTCTTGAGGGCATGCCAATGTACCTCATCTGGCTTAGAGTTAAATTGGCTTAGAATATTTACTATATAAGATATGTCCGGCCTTGTCCCTTGGGATAAATAAAGTAGGCATCCAACTAATTCCTGATATGGACATTTATATACCTCTTCTTTTTCAGATTTCAAAAATTTTGTTTTAGGATCAACAGGTGTCCTAACGCCTTTACAATATGCCATTCCAAATTTTTCTAAAACCTCTTGAATATAAATCTTCTGATCAATGCTCAACAAACCTTTCTGTCTGTCTCTATACACATGCCATCCCAAGCAATATTTCAATTCTCCTAAATCTTTCATTTCAAATTTTCTCATTAATTCTTCTTTTATGTATTTCTTCATATCTTTTGAACTTGTAAATAATATTAAATCGTCTACATATACTGCTAAAAATGTTATATCTGTCTTATTCTTCACTTTATAATAAATGCATGGATCAAGTGTTGATTGTGTCAAACCAATTTCTTTCAGTGCATTATCCAGTTTTTTATTCCACATTCTACTTGCCTGTTTTAATCCATATAAAGATTTTTTTAATAAACATACTTGATTTCTATTTTCTTCAAAGTTAGGAGGCTGACACATATATATTTCCTCTTCTAGATCGCCTTGTAAAAAAGCACTTACCGCATCCATTTGGTCAATGTCCAAATCATACTTTACTGCTAAAGAGAGTAAGTATCTCAGGGATGTATATCTGATTACCGGAGAATATACTTCATTATAATCAAGACCTTTCTTTTGTGCACAACCTTTGATGACAAGCCTCGCCTTGTATTTAACTATATGTCCATTCTCATTCCTTTTCTTCTTAAAAACCCATTTACAAGATATGGGCTTTTTCTGAGATGGTAAATTACATAAAACCCAAGTATTATTTAACTTTAAAGATAAAAATTCTTCCTTCATAGCTTGTCTCCATTTCTGAGATTCCACTCCAGATAAAGCCTCCTCGAGAGTCAATGGATCTTCAATTATTGCCATACATGCATATTCAGGCTCATCCTCTTCCACATGACCTGATCGGTTACCACGGGGTCTCAGGTTGATGTGACATGGGGAGTTGGTAAGACTACAGTCAGTGCTAGGAGTGTATGTAGCATCATGTTCTTCCATAGTAGAGTCAAAGCTATCACCCGTTGTGACAGCAGAGTCCTGACAGTCTTCAACAGCAGGGCTGGAGGTTTCCTCAATCTGATTGGTAGGCTCGTCTAATGACATCTGCAATACATTAGTACTGGGCTGTATATCTGGCAATAAAATATTTTTATTTTCACAACAGTCTTCTAAAAATGTGACATTCCTGCTCTTAGTAACTTTCTTAGTTTGTGGATCCAACAGTCTATAGCCTTTTGTATTTTCACAATATCCCAGAAAGATCATTTCAGTAGATTTTGGATCCCACTTTAACCTCTTTTCTTTCGGCACATGCACCATGGCTTTACAGCCAAAAATTCTTAAGTGAGAAATGTTTGGTTTGATACCTGTTAATTTCTCCAACGGTGTTATGTAGTTAAGAACTCGAGTTGGGGAACGGTTAATTACATGAGCTGCTGTCTCTATTGCCTCTGCCCAATACCTCTTCGGTAGTCCAGCGTCAAACAACATACATCTGGCTCGTTCAACTAGGCTGCGGTTCATTCGTTCTGCAAGGCCATTTTGTTCTGGAGTAAAGGGTGCTGTTGTTTGATGCTTTATACCATACCTTATCAAATATTCATTTAATTGCTTATTTATATATTCTAAACCATTATCAGTACGTAATATCTTTATTTTATTTTCATATTGATTTTCCATTTCCTTCTTATAACTTTCAAAAACTTCTTTTATATTAATTTTATTTTTTAGAAAATAAACATTTACTTTTCTCGAATAATCATCAATAAAAGTTATGAAATATCTAGCACCAGCCATAGATGGTGTTTCCATGGGGCCACACAAGTCCGAGTGTATTATTTCTAAAGGTGCAGTACCCCTTGTACCAGTATTATTAAATGGAAATCTACTCTGTTTTCCTTTCAAACATATAATGCAATTGTTGTTACTTTCCTTATTATTAACAAATTTTACACCTTCAGTACATAATGGCAGTCTATTGACATCATTATAATTCAAATGGGCCATTCTCCTGTGCCATATATCCAAACTATGAATATCAGAGGTTACAAATGCACTGCCTCTAAAAGTATTTAACTTATACATGTTATTAGTCAGTCTTGCAGTTGCTACTATCTGTTTCCTTTTATTAAGTATTACACAGCCATCTTTACTGAAAATAACTTGACATCCATTTCTTGACAGCTGACTAACTGATAACAAGTTAGCACTCAATTGTGGAACAAATAAAATATCTCTCACCTGGATATGGTTAACTTTACCATCTGTAGTCAGGAGATCCAGATTTACATTTCCAATCTTCTGTACAGCAACGGATGTGTTGTTGGCTACCATTATATTTTGTATCGGAGGTGCCCGGACATCATACATGCCATCAGAACTGTTAGTCATGTGTAATGACGCTCCTGAATCTACAAACCAGTCCACACTGTTCATATTTCCTTGAGTGGCTGAGAAAACTGCAGCAAAACCTTTATCATCACTTTTCTTTTTATAATTACAAGTTTTGCTTATGTGTCCATACCTGTTACAATTGTAGCAACGGGGACCACTGGACTTATTACTTTTTAGATTATTTTTAGGATTATCTTTACTGTGCTTTGTGTAAAGAACAGAGACATTTGATTCTTTGACTTCTTGCAGTAATTTTGTTTTAATGGAATCTGTGCTTATCTTTACACCAGAGCTTTCAAGTCCCATTATCATAGGCTTATACTGGTCAGGCAAGCCTGCTAACATCAATGTGCCTAGCCATTCATCATCCACATTGAATCCAATGTTTCGCAACTTGTGAGCTGTAGTTACAATTTTATTCACATACTCTTCTATGCTAGAACAACTTTCCAAAGTAGTGTTGACTAAATCACGGAGTAACCCCACTTTTCTTGTTAGACCTGAGTCCTCAAAAGCTTTCTGTAGATTAAGCCATACCTCCTGAGAAGTCTTTGCATCCTGAACGTGTATATAATTTATCGGATCCACGAGCAATATGATTTTCGACTTAGCTTTGAGGTCACGTTTCGGATCTACAGTCATGTCACATGGCTCCACACATTGCCACAAATCTTCGTGTTCTAGATATGTTTGCACGGCAAATTTCCATGTACTATAATTCTCCCTTCCTTGGAGTTTGTCAATTTGAATATTGGACATAGCCATTATAAGTATTCGGATGGCTTCGGTACACAATGAGATTGCAGATTTACTATGTCCACCTAAAAATCCACAAAACACTTCGCGGAACTATATTTCTACGGATTTACGTTTTACTGCCCTAAAATATGGGATCTGGGCCCATAACCTAAAGAAAAACAAACTGTAAGTAAATTAAGTTAATTAGTTTATTCGAAGTAAGAGATATTATAATGTCAGAGCGTTACGCGGGAAGAAGCAATGATAAGGCAGAATAGCTGACAGTGACACGACGTTGACAACTGGTGTAGGTGCGTTCCATTTCAACAGAAACTAAAAATTCTGCTCGAATTGCTGCCCGCAATTTCTGATACATGCCCGATATCTTTTCCTAATTTCTGTGGTGGTAAGACTGAGCCTAATTTCTTCTTTCATAACAGAAAACGCATTATTAATTTTTTGAATTAACTCATCTTTTGTAGTTACTTCTTCATTGTAGACCAACTCTTTTCATTTGCAATGACAGTTTCAATGACTTTTAGACGTCAAATGAAAAAGATGAGGTCGGACCCATCTCTATGACATTTAAGTTGTTGTCATATATGCTTTTCCTTTCCGTTTCGTGTGCTTTCACAAATAGTTGAGTAGACACAGGTATAAATAAATAAGACATTTCGTTTTAAAATGCCGGGATACACAAGGGAAGAATACGCCGACATGCTGCTGGCGTATGGTGCTGCACACAGTAACGCCCGCAAAGCGCGGCGAATTTACCAGGAGCGATATCCAAATAGACGCTTACCTGACCGTGACACATTTCCTACCACATATCGTCGGTTTAGAGAAACGGGTAACTTGAACGTCAGGGTACCCCAAGCAGCTGTGCGACAATTACCTGTTGAAATTGATCAGCAGATTTTGGCAGCTTTTGAAGAAGATCCCACGACTAGCACCAGAGTGGTAGCTGCCGCTTTGGGCGTCAGCCAGTGGAAAGTCTGGTCAGTGATGCATGGGGACCATCAACACCCGTATCATTACACGCCAGTTCAAGGTAATTTTGAGTTTATTTATGTACCTACTTACACTAAAGCGACCAGTGTTATCTTTAGAATTAAAGAAATTATTAATATTACGACGAGCTTCGATGTAACATAATCCAAATCAAATTTTGTCTTTAGAATAACATTTACGTAAATAATTAACAAATGGAGTGTTGGCAGGGCTTGAAAATGGCGACTACGAAAGGAGGTTGAATTTCTGTCGCCTCGTTCTTCACACCGATGTCGACGACCCAACATTTCTGGAGCGTATCCTTTGGACCGACGAGTCACAGTTCACCCGAGAAGGCGTCACCAATTTCCACAATCTGCACCACTGGTCCCATGATAACCCCCATAAAAAGAGGGTTACATCGGTCCAGCGGAAATTTTCTGTTAATGTGTGGGCCTGCGTTATTGGTCGTAATATCTTTGGACCCTATTTCCTACCAGACATTTTAAATGGGGGAAATTATTTAGAATTTTTAAGGGACGTCTTGCCTGATCTGCTGTTGGATGGAATAACCGACGACACGCCCATTGTGTTTCAACACAACAATTTTTAGTTTTAACTCTATTTAAATTTTTCTTTTGATGCTCGATATCTTTTCCTGATTTCTTGCTTTACATGGTAAAAGTAAAAAAAAAAATTAAGTACACTAAGCACTCAATTTCTATTATCTAATACCTACTCATAAATTTGCAAAAACTACTTTGCTAAATTAGCTTTATCCTGTCGTTGGGACCTTCACTATTTTTGATCAAAATGACTGGTTGACCTGAAAATCCTACCGATGTTTAGCGAATCAAACTTTCCGTTGCAAATTTAGTACCGTTGGTAAGGTGATAAACTAGAGAACTAATTTAGAGTAGAATAAATTATTAAAACGCCGTAGTTTTTTTATTATTTCCGGTTGAATTTGATCGCAAAGTAATTTTTCTTTATTGATTTTTTTTAAAAGCATAAGCGTCTTATTTTTTAACCCTAGTTTGAGGGAAGTTCCGACGTATTTTATTCACAAATGTTAATGACTACCAAGAAATAATAAAAAAACTCTAAACTAATGACGAAAAATAAAGTTACGAATGCTTTAAGGTCAAATTTTGGAAAAATCTCAATAATGTATAAAAATTGACATATCTCCTAAAGTATAAAACTTTAGTTAGGGAAAGTAAGGTCCAATAATTAGCAAATGACCTCCTCTATATGCTTATTTGCTATGGCGGGTTTGGTACCAGTCACCCTGTATAATAAGGATAAGACGTTTGTCTTCCATGCCACCTGATGAAAATTACGCATGAAGACTATGGTGTTACACGTCTATCCACGAGAAACCTATTCACTTGACGCATAAAAGTACCAGGACTGTAGTGGTCAGGAAAACAGACGCAGGCAGTTCGTTTCACACCTTAAGTCAGTTCCATAGTTAGTAAGCATGCAAGTAGTGAAAGCTCAACAGTTATGTACTGTGATGAATTAAGTTAAAATATGGGCACAAAACTGTTGAATGATCAAGATGATGTATTAAATTATTGTATGCGTGGAGCATCAATGGAATGTATAATTGAAAAGGCTCTGAATGGCAGTTTCAGTCCTGAAACTACTTTGGTATTATTATTTGGGAGAAGGGGAAATGTGAAACAAATCAATCAATATATATAAAACTGTTCCGTTACTGACTGAGTGACTGATGTACTGAGGTACTGAGTGACTGAGTGACTGACAGACAACGTACAGCCGTAACTACTGGACGTAGAGAGCTGAAATTTGGAACATACATTCTTTAGAGGATGGAGGGGTGATGGAGGGATTCTCGAAATTCCCACGGGAACGGGAAATATAGGACTTTTTAGTTTGTATGAAAAATCTTATTCCTTGAGTGCACCGATGTGAAACTTGAAGTAAAGGTTTTTCAATGTGTGTCTGATTGTGTTATGAAAGGAATTCCCGAAATTCCCACGGGAACGGGAAATATATGATGTTTTAGTTTGTATGAAAAAAAATCCCATCCCTTGAGTGCACGGATGTGATACTTGATATAAAGGTTCCTCAATAAGTGTCTGTTTGTATTATGGAAAGAATTCCCGAAATTCCCTCGAGCAGGGGTTGGACTTTTTAGTTTGTATGAAAAATCTTATTCCTTGAGTGTACGGATGTGATACTTGGCATGAAGGTTCTTCAAAGAGTTGTGCTACGAAAAAAATTCTCACGGGCACGGAAAATATAATGTTTTTTAGTTTGTATGAAAAAAACTTATTCCTTGGGTGTGATACTTGGTATAAAGGTTCTTTCAGTGGGTGTCTGGTTGTATAGTTTGTGAAATTTCCACGAGAAGGGTAGTTAAGCGCATACGAAGTTGCGGGATAAAGCTTGGTTGATACTACCCAGCAGTGGACTGTATGGAGATGTGGAGGTTGGGCAGTACCAATGGGATCTTGAAAATAAAACCTCGTGGTGACTTGATAATAATAACTTGGCTTCGTTGCGGTATTTTTCAGGCAGGCAGTATGAAGAGCACGATAAAAAGTAAATCTTGAGTTTGTTAATTGAAGTCAATATTAATCTCTCAGACTGCCGTTTAGACTCCAAAACTGAGCAATACCGTAAAGAGAGCCGCAGTTTAAATTTTATTTTAATTCGTTTTTCTCTTACATTCTGAGTTATTTCTACAATTCGTTGTTATGTTTATAACTTAAATTAAGGGTTATGTTTATTAAAGATGGACAATTTTAATTGCTACAAAATGCAAGAAAGCCTAAATTAAGAATATTAACAATTTAAATTTAAAGATCAAAAATATAGTCAAGTTTACAATTTTCCCCTAATCAAGTTTACATATTTTGTTATTTATTTTATATTTAGCCTTATATACATAGGATTTTATTACTAGAGTATATAGGCAATCCTATGTGCTACATAATTATATAAAAATTCTTATCAATACAAAAAGGTAACGTGGTGTAAAAGCCATAAACATGTAAAAGAGAAGTTAAAATAAGACAAAACTACGGGTAATAATAAGTTAGTACCTATGGTACATTAATTATTTTTAGAAAGATATAGAAATAATTATTAAGTGAAAAACAATCAATTTACAATTAATCTTACATACCTATTAAATAACTTTGGATAGCTTGCCTAAAGTTAAGGATTAATTATACAATTTACAAATAATTAATATTGATTGCTATCTTTCTAGATTATAGTACCTAGCTTACTTCAGTCTCCCCCTCGTGCGCAAGCACCGTTTTTTG
The DNA here is from genome assembly GCA_944452665.1 of Stenoptilia bipunctidactyla. Lineage (NCBI taxonomy): Eukaryota > Metazoa > Arthropoda > Insecta > Lepidoptera > Pterophoridae > Stenoptilia > Stenoptilia bipunctidactyla. The sequence goes on along the minus strand of OX101744.1, from coordinate 1,625,104 downwards.
TAGGCTAGGTCGGTCGAGAAGGATGATACGCGATACTGGGCGGCGGATTAATCCTGCGGACGTTCTGACTTCTACAGTGCGTACTTTACCATCTGGACCAGGGTAAGTATTATTAATTTGGCCTCTTGGCCATGTACATCTTGGCATAGTGTTGTCTACTATGAGAACGACGTCGCCGTGTATCAACTCGATACCGTGTGAATTATTGTTTCTTCTTGGTAACAATAAAGGTTTGTATTCTTCGAGCCATTTCTTCCAGAACCGGTCGGCTAGTACTTGTGTATCCTGCCATGAATTAGCACGTGTCTTTTGGTCATGGAAGCTGCCAAAAGGAGTCATCCCACTTGATCGTTGTATTAAAAAGTGGTTCGGTGTCAGTGCTTCTTCTGACAAGTCTGAACTGATTGGTGTCAGTGGCCTCGAGTTCACTATGTGCTCAGCTTCTAGAAGCAGCGTGTAAAGTACTTCCTCATGTGGAACTCTACTTTTTAATGTGGCGGTTAAGGCACGTTTAATGGACTTTACTAAGGATTCCCATGCTCCGCCCATGTTGGGGGCACCTGGTGGTATTCGTTTCCACACGATACGTTTTGTGGTGGCGAAGCTCTCTACTGTAGATTCATCTAAAGCTTCTCTTATTTCACGCTCGGCGCCGACGAAGTTCGTCCCGTTGTCGCTGTATATGACAGTTGGGGTGCCGCGGCGTGACATAAATCTTCGTAGAGTAAGTATCATCGAAGAGGCCGAAAGAGTGCTAGCCAATTCGATATGTACTGCCCTAGTGGTTAGGCAGGTGTACAGTGCGCCCCATCGCTTTTCGGTTCGACGTCCTATTGTGACTGTCATGGGACCGAAATAATCTACCCCTGTTGCTGTGAACGGTGGTTGATGGTGACGTAGACGTTCTGGTGGTAAGTTACCTTCTTGGACGCTCGTTGGATTGGCTCTGTGCACTATGCACCACTGGCATTTGCTTCGTATGTTTTTTATGTAGTTTCGTAGTCCTATGATATGGAACTTTTGTTGTATCTCATTTATCACGGTGTAGTGGTTGCCGTGATTGAACTGAGCGTGGTAGTGATGAATGAGTAGGCGCGTGATTGCGTGTTTTGCATCTAATATCAGCGGCTGCTCTTGGTTCGACGGGCCGTTTAACCTGTACCGGCCATCTAGGCTTATCAAGCCGTCGTCTTGCAATTTCACTGCCAGGCGTTTGAGCTTCGAGCTGCGTGGCACGGGTTCGTTTTTCACTAGACGTCTTCTCTCTTCATGGAAAGATTCCTCTTGACATCTATGGATCAATATTCTCTCGGCTATGAGTAAGTGTTTCGTTGAAACATCTTTTGTTCTTGACTGTGATTCTCGTAGCCTTTGGGTTTTAAATACCTCAGCTGCGAGTAGCAGCCTCGCTGTAGCACGCAACAATCTATTATACGATGAAAATCGCGAGGGATCGGGTAAGTGATCGTATGTTTTGCTAATTATTACCGTATTTACAGGTTTACGTTCCTCCCCAGTTGACTCGATTTTCGTTGACGTTCGTATAACAGGCCAGTCCTTTTGTTCGCGTGTTAGAAATGCTGGTCCCGTAAACCACCTATGACTCGAATTGAATTGGGTTAGTGTACCTCTCGTAGCATCGTCAGCTACGTTATCCGACGTAGGTACCCAACGCCAATCTACGGGTGCCGTTAGGCTTTCAATTTCCGCCAACCTATGAGCTACGAAGGATTTGAAAGTTCGCGGGTCTGCTTTTATCCATGCTAAAACGGTTCTAGAGTCGGTCCAATAAGTACATTTGCCTATATAGTAGTCGGTCTCCTTCTTAATGGAGTGAGCTAACCTACAACCTAACGTCGCGGCTTGGAGCTCTAATCGCGGTATTGATATCGGCTTAAGTGGCGTGACTCGTGCTTTAGCTGCGAGCAAGTGTGATTGTCGCGTACCGTTTCTTTCGGTGACTATATAGACCGCGGCGGCGTAGCCTTTCTCGCTCGCGTCACAGAACACGTGTAACTCCCCCTCGTTAGAGGGTTTAGGTATATAGCGCGGGATACTTAAATCTTTTAACAAGTTTAGGTTTTGTAACCACGCTTTCCACCTAACATGCTGGTCGAATGACACTGTTTCATCCCAACCTATCCCAGCGCGCCAGACATCTTGAATGAGCATTTTGCCCGCTATCGTGATCGGTGCGGCTAGCCCTAACGGATCGAATACTGACATGACGGCACTGGTAATTTGTCTTTTTGTGGGAGCCGTTTCTCCCTTAATTACCTCCGGAGGTGTATTTCTTAAATTCAAGCTAAAACCTATAGCGTCCTTGCGGTGGTTCCATATTAAACCTAACGTACGTTCGTAGTCCGATTTACCTAACGCGGTCGACTGGCTATTTTTCGTGTCGATTACACCGCTGATTGCGTCGGGCTCGTTCGATGCCCACCCGCGTAACTCGAACGACGCGTTAGCATGTACTTTGCACATGTTCACTACTGTAGATTTTGCTTGCTCTACTGTATCGAATACTCCGAGATAATCGTCCATGTAAAAATTCCTGACTGTAGCGCGCGCGACCTCCGGGTAATCCTGCTTATGGCAGTCTGCGTTTTTATTTTTAACGTATATCGCAGTACATGGAGATGATGCGGCGCCGAATATTAAGGATGTCATACGATATTCCCTAGGCGGTGTACTGCGGTCCTCGCCCCTCCATAAAAATCGTAGACTGTCACGATCGCGCTTAATTATTTTTATTCGTAAAAACATGTCTTTAATGTCTGCCACAACTGCTACTTGGCCTTCGCGGAAGCGAATTAATACGCCGAAAAGTGACTGCAATAAGTCGGGACCCGCTACGAGTGCGTCATTTAGGCATTTACCGGCTGTTCTACACGCGGCGTCGAAAACTAGCCTTACTTTACCCTTTTGTGGGTGCGTCACAGCAAAGTGTGGTAAATACCATAAACGCGGTGATGACGACGGTGCCTCGATTATTTCGGCGTAACCTTTTTCGATAAGGTTTTTTATCTGTTTACTATACTCCGCTTTTAAAGACGTATCTTTATCTAATTTCTTTTCGAGGTTATACAGACGGCTGAGGGCTTGTTGGCGGTTATCGGGCATTACCTCATCGTCCGATCGCCATAGCAACCCTACCTCGTATCTATTCTCGTTAGGTAACTTCGCGCATGTAGAATCTAACAACTTTAGAGCCCGTACCTCGGGATCTTTTTCCGGTTTGCGCGGTTCGATTCCTAATGATTCTATACTAAAATGCTCTTTAACGAGTTCTAATACGGCATCCTCGTTGGTCACATGCCTAACGTGGCTTACCGTACCTAGGTACCTACGCGGCTGTGAGTTCTGTCCGTGTAGAACCCAACCTAATTTAGTGAACGAGGCTACGGGTTGTGTTTTGTTTCCAACGCGTAATTGGCGCGAAACTATTAAATGCCAGTTATCTTGGCCTATAATTATGGTTGGCCTGGCTTGACTATAACACAACTCGTCCTCTAATTCTATGAGATGTTCACACTGCATTATTAATTCGCGGTTTATTTCTTGCGGAGCGAGGCTTAAAGCGCTTATCGTGTGCGCGGTCATGGTTTCTAGCTCGCGGCTACATATGCCTCGGATGTTCAGCTTAACCCTTGTTGACTCCGAGTCATTTGTTTTACTACCGCAGACAGCTTCGATGGTGAGCTGTTCCGGCCTACCGGGCGACACTACTTTGTGAGCCACATCCCGCTCTATCAACGTCATTGTTGACCCTTCGTCTAACAAGGCGTGTGTGGTGACTGTACCTAACGGCCCACTCAGCTCAACCGGTAAAATCTTAAGGTACGTGGTTGACGCGCTAACGTGGTTAACCGAGTTTATCGTCGCATCCGCAGTTCCCGGGTTCGATTCCTGCCCGTGATGTAGAAGGCGATGATGCGACGCTTCACAACTATTTATGCCGCACGGTTTATATTTGCATCTCATTATGCGTTTGTGTGCTTCATTTAAACATCTAAAGCACAGCCTGTTGCTCTTCGCTGTTTCCCACCGTTTTGCGACGTTTAATTTGGCAAAATCCGCACACTCTTTTATCAAGTGAGTACCCCCGCACAATGCGCACTTGCCCTTATCGACTTTATCGTGGCAAGGTGTGGCTTGTGGGGGTTTCGAGTTGCGTTTTTTATTTAAACTCTTTCGGTGAGCCACTGCAGCAACGGTTGCCTTTTTCGGTTCGCGCTCATTTTCCGACGGGCATGATGAGTCGCTACTGTATGAACGCGAGCGATGTTTGTATGTTTTCACGGCGTTAACCGGCCTCGGTTGCCGACTAAAGGCGCGTTCTTCCCTATTTAAATTGTATGAAAACATAGCACCGCACTGATCTGCCATTTTATTTAAAAATTGTGACAATAAAACTAATTCTGGTATGTCGGCATACATTGATTTAAATTCGAACCATTTATATTTTAAAATTACGCTCAATTTATCTATAACTCTACTTACTAACTCTGGTGAGTATAAATATTGAGGTTGATTTAAAGTTTTAATCGAGGCGACGGTGTTAGCTACCTTGCTAGCATACATCGTAATATTTTTCCCGTCTTCTGACATGCGGGGTAGCTTTTTTAAAGACTCTAACTCCGATAATATCAACATTTCCGGCCTACCGTAACGTCTTTCTAATGTTTCCATTATAGCACTTGGTTCGATGCTAGTATACATTAAAGACCGCACGGTTTCTCTAGCATGGCCGCGGAGCGCCTTACGAAGCCTAGCTACGTTTTGAACTCCCGTATACGAGTTCTGAGTGTCTATAAACACCGATTTAAATGGAATCCACTCGGATATGTTGCCCTCGAAATAGGGCAACTCTTCCATAAATTTAGGTATTGATTGACTGTTTGACTTACTAAGATTGACTGCCTTTACTATCGCGTCGGCTAGCGCCGACATGCCGCTTTCATCACTAATATTTTCGCTACTCTTAACTGGGTGAGACATCTGAACGTTTACGCACGGAGGTACGCTAGCCGGTTGTGCCCTACATTCCCGTTCGCAAATTACTCGCGCGTTATTTTGATCATTGATCCAACTATGAACCCTACCGTCAATAGGTTCGGGGGTGACATCCGCCTCGTTGGAGTTTTCAACAGTTGCCAGTTCGAATCTGGCTAACTCCAAACGAGTCTCAGCATATGCGGTTGCCGCCCGCGCCCGTTCTAATTCGGAGGCCCTAAGTTCTAACTGCGCCTTAATCTGAGATAATTTACTAGACTGCGAAGTAGATATATCGATTCCGGGCCTATCACTCGCGACAGGCATACCTACAACCGTCCCGGGTGCACTGTTTGCTAACGTTTGCACTAACACTTCCGTTACTTCTATATTTCCGCTCGATTCTGTCACCTGTTCGCTACTTTGTTGCGTGCTATTGCGTGACTGCTCTTCTGTGCCGGTCCCATGGCTCCACGTATTGGTCTCTGTGGTTCCTGATGTTTCACTGTCCAATGGTGTACCGGTTTTCTTGCCTGACCTTAGCTTCTTTCCGTCCGACATGGTGCTACGAGGGGGTTCCCTAATCTAAATATTCACTACACAATAAAAACCCTAACTTATAATACCTATTTCCTAACACTAGCAGTTCGACTGACTTCCTAGCGTGATGACGTCAGCCGAGGGTGGAAATAGGATAGGGCGGGTAGGGGAACCACCTGGCAGAGAGCGCTACCACCTTGGGCTGCTCGGAGAAGGGTAGGAACAACCCAACTCGTCAGCTTCCTCGAGGCCGTAAAACAGCTCTGAGAAACCCTTAGTAATAGAACCTTACCAGCGAGGTCAGACTATTGAGTCCTGTGGACTCGTGGGCGCGTCTGGTAACCCACACTACCATAAATGGCATTAACGCACGCTGTTTGATGGCCGTTTAACACCGCTAGGTGGCCGCGTGATGGCTTCTTCCAGCGCTGTCCGTCTTGCCTCTCGATCTTCACGGCTTCACGACGACACCACGACGGCACCACGGAGACTGCACACGACGGCTCCACGGAGACTCTTCGACGCCACCACGAAGACTGCACACGACGGCACCACGGAGACTCTTCGACGCCACCACGAAGACTGCACACGACGGCACCACGGAGACTCTTCGACGCCACCACGAAGACTCCACGAAGGCTTCACTAGGTTTGACGCAATCTTCAGAGATCCGGCTCGAAGGACCATTGGTTGATACTACCCAGCAGTGGACTGTATGGAGATGTGGAGGTTGGGCAGTACCAATGGGATCTTGAAAATAAAACCTCGTGGTGACTTGATAATAATAACTTGGCTTCGTTGCGGTATTTTTCAGGCAGGCAGTATGAAGAGCACGATAAAAAGTAAATCTTGAGTTTGTTAATTGAAGTCAATATTAATCTCTCAGACTGCCGTTTAGACTCCAAAACTGAGCAATACCGTAAAGAGAGCCGCAGTTTAAATTTTATTTTAATTCGTTTTTCTCTTACATTCTGAGTTATTTCTACAATTCGTTGTTATGTTTATAACTTAAATTAAGGGTTATGTTTATTAAAGATGGACAATTTTAATTGCTACAAAATGCAAGAAAGCCTAAATTAAGAATATTAACAATTTAAATTTAAAGATCAAAAATATAGTCAAGTTTACAATTTTCCCCTAATCAAGTTTACATATTTTGTTATTTATTTTATATTTAGCCTTATATACATAGGATTTTATTACTAGAGTATATAGGCAATCCTATGTGCTACATAATTATATAAAAATTCTTATCAATACAAAAAGGTAACGTGGTGTAAAAGCCATAAACATGTAAAAGAGAAGTTAAAATAAGACAAAACTACGGGTAATAATAAGTTAGTACCTATGGTACATTAATTATTTTTAGAAAGATATAGAAATAATTATTAAGTGAAAAACAATCAATTTACAATTAATCTTACAAACCTATTAAATAACTTTGGATAGCTTGCCTAAAGTTAAGGATTAATTATACAATTTACAAATAATTAATATTGATTGCTATCTTTCTAGATTATAGTACCTAGCTTACTTCAAAGCTAGTTATTAATATATTTAGACAAATTGCCTTAAGGTAAAAAAAGTCTTGTTCACATTTCCTTATGTGCAGGGTGCAGCCGAAGAAAATGTATTAAAATTTAAATTGAATGTTTGCATGCAGACTTACTTTGGGTCCAGTAATATATGTCATTGACATTAATTCTATTTGTAATTTTAAATTTATAATTTAATTTAATTTGACAAAAGAAATATATAATATATCTACCTATTTATTAAAACAGATAGCACAGGTGCTATTAAATTTTTTATTCTTTAAACCAGCTATTTTTTTAGCTACTGACACTGCTTTTATTGAGCAGTCTAGTATATCACTGTATCATAGTGAAACATGTAGTTCCACTATGCTGACAATTTTGGGTACTCCAAAATATTTAAATTAGTTAATAAGACAACAGATGTTGCTGCATCTGGCAACATGTCAATTGCTTTAAGTAATAAAAGTTGTTTAATCCTGGTACACCAGAATATACAAGGCATATCAGAGAAAGTCTTGGAAATAGAGTTATTTTTGAATGCTCAGCATATAGACATTCTTTGTATAACTGAACATTTCTTAATGGACCACCCATTAATATTAAATTTTGCTCAGCACCAAGTTGCTAGTTCGTTCAATAGACAGAGAGCAATACATGGGGACTCTTTAATAATATTAAATAAATCTTTAAATTTTAGGGAACGTACTGACATAGTGAGCTTATCTATTGAACAAACTATTGAAATATCCTGCGTAGAATTGACAAACTGTATATTTGTATATATAGACTCCCTAAATCACACAATGATAGTTTTGAACTTGTTTTAGAACAAGCATTTGATAAATTATGCAATAAAACTAAGAAAATATTTGTTTGCAGGGACTTTAATGTTAACTTATTAGGTGATTCGTCCTTGAGTAAAAAACTTATAAATTTATTTAAATGTAATAGTCCTACTAACCTATTCCTAGAACCATCTAGAATAACAAGGACCAGTGCAACTTTTTTTTTTTAATTTTAAATATTTCTGACACTCACACAACATTATCTAGCCCAAATTAAGTTTCTTAAAGAACTTGTGTTATGGATACTAGATAACTGATAAACTTAAGAAATATATACACATACATATTGAATAAATACATATTTTTTATTGGAATAAACTTAAATAAACATATAAACATCCATGACTTGACGACTAATATCTGTGTTCATCACACAAATATCCGCCGCCGCCGGGATTCGAACCCAGGACCTCTGGCATAGAAGGCAAGGTATGTTACCGCTACACCAGCCGGTCGTCATTGCCTAGATAATGTGTTTTCTAGTTTTACTCCTGTAAGTTTATCAGTTATAATTAAACTAAGCTCTGATCACAGCTGTCAGTTGGTTACATTCAAATACTCAAAGGAAAAACAGGTTAATTTTTAAATTCAATTTTGGTTAATTTGTCAAATTTTCAATTGTCTTTTATCCTGTGTACAAAAATTGTTAAATACATAAATAAAAAATAAAATAAAATAATTATTTTTTATTTCATTAAGTGTATTTTTTTCCTTTAAATAGTAAAATTTTAAAAAATATTTCATCTTTTGCTTTTGATTTCAAACTTTTTTTGATGTGTGTAGGTATGCCCCTTTATAACTAATAATATCACATAAATTACTGAAACACTTTGTAAGCTAATTTAAACAGAAATAATAAAAGTAAGCAAATGAATTTAATCATATGCCTCTAAATATTTCAGGAGAAAATAAAAAAACAAAAATTAATTTCCGTCATATTGACGGCATGAGCGTTCTAGTTTTGATTTAACATCGAAATCGTTTTCCTAAAGATTCATAATAATGACAATCATTAAAACCTAGTGTTTAAAACTTATATGTACGTATATATTTTCAGTGTGTAAACAGTTAATATTAAATCAATTTTAAAACAATAGCTGGAGAGTTTACTGTCTTTTCTATGAATTTAATATCCCAAATCATGGGGAATAAAGCCTTATTTTCTTGGGAAACTCCCACGGGCAAAAGTTACAAGGATAAACCTCTGAGAAGGATCTACTAATTAAATAAAATACCATAATGTGAGTGAACAACCTAATATAATAAGCGGAAACCCAGAATAAGACAATTCGTAGTAGGCGCTCTTACTTAAATTGATATGGTACATTTCACAGGCTATGAGGTAACTTGATAGCTGTAATTTCGGACTTTTATACCTGAAAGCTCTTTAAAGATTATACCTATTCTGTAATAAATCTTAACTGAAATCTTAAATGGACATAAAACTATGTAGTCTCAAAGTACGTAACCATACTACCGTGTTCTGCGCATTGTCCATAGTTCACAGGACAGATTGCCTTTGGTTCAGTAAAGTTCTCAATCATCATGAGCTGAGAGACGTCTAGTACTGGACATAGTCCCTCCCAAAGATTCTCCACGCCGCTCGGTCCTTGGCTGCCCTCTACCAGAATTTACCGGTAACCTTGACCAAAACCTACGTGGTCTCCACTCGAGAACCTTCCTGCCCCAACAGCCAGCCTGCAACCTATGTGCAGAATAGCTTTGTACCCTGGCCATGCCGGTAATATTAGTTTGCTTGTGAAATAAAACATTTTGATTCGAATCCGCGGGGAAACTCCGAGCATAGCTCCTTCCATTGGCCGCTTAACTCCATTGGTGCAGAACTTACGACCATACTCGGTGTACAACAATTTTAATACTTACCCAGACGCTTTAATGTCAAATATTTTACAAATTAATTAAACTAAACCTTGTTTAAAACTAATTAATTGAAGTTACCTATAATCAAATTGTTTGACGATAAAATGTTAATTTTCCTTTTTCAAATTCCGAAAAACAAGCTTTTAAAAGGTTTCCAAAGTTGAAACTAAGTTATTTACGTAATTAAACAAGATCTTTTGAAGTTCTGATCAAATTGTTTTGTTGCTATAAGTAATGTCAAGAACCGAGTTCAAGTTTAAGTTCAACTTTTTATATCGTTAACCTAGTTTGACCTCAATGTCACCTGATGTTTAGTGATTATGAGATAGAAGATGACAGCAAACGGGTTGAGGAAGTAACTGGCTCTTTATAAAAAAAAACCGGAATATATCACCGCCGTTGGAACGGTGATAATAGGCGGCAAATTTCATGTCTAGGTTGGTGGCCCTGAAGATTCTCTCAACCAAGTGGGGTCAATCAAATTGGTCGCCTTCTACGAAACGCACATCCAGAGTTATTCGAACCTGACCTTGCAGCTGAAGATTACTTTGGAGAATCAGCAATTATGAAAAGTTAGTTTTAGTGTTATAATGTCTTTAGAAACTCACGCCACTTTTTATTTAGTCACGCCTATATCCCTTATAATATGAGGTAGGCAGAACACTAGAGGTTATAAGACCATCTGATATCACGTTTGACAAATTTGGAGGTATTATAAAGATGGAGAGAGACTATTGTAGTGACGGTCAGCCTATCGCCCACAAAAACGTCTTTAATACCTCTGTCCCTTAACTGACTTTTACAGTATGCCCGGGAAGAGAAGCAGCTAGCACATTCTACGTTTTTCTTCCGCTCCAAGTCCAAGTCCAGTGGCAGAACTGTATTTTCATCATTTTTATTGTAATATCCGTAAAATTGTAGATCCCAGCCACCTCTTGAAAGTCTGGAATTGCGTTATACAATTTCTAGATACGCAACAATTCCGGTTAGATGGCAATGTGTTAACAAAAAACTATATATGAGCCATTTTAGCTTTGACGGGATAATAATAATAATAATAATAAAAACTCTTTATTGTACACAAACATGGTTATACAGTTAAAAAATAAAAATAATGATCACAATTAACATACAAAGGGCGGCCTTATCTCCGAAGCGCGATTTCTACCAGGCAACCCAGGCATTGGTGGAAATTAATGTGGGCGAGGTGTACGGCTCGTAAAATAAACTACATACGAATAAATACATATACATACATAAACGTTTACATAAATAGGTACTTATGTACTATATAAATAAATACTATATCAATACACATATAAATAAATATGGATAGTTAAGATGGACAGTGTTTCACCTGGTAATGCCGTTTAAGCATTCGTTTAAAAATGCGCGGTGTGCGCGCCAAGCGAATTTCAATCGGGAGCTCGTTCCATAACGACACCGATCGTATAAAAAAAGATTGTAGGACAAATGTGGTTGTGTGCGATGGTGTCGCCAGGAGTAAATTCGATGAAGAACGCAAGTTTCGGTCGTTATTGGTATACCGATAATTCAAGCGGTCTTTTAGGTACGCAGGTATCGCTTTATCGTACAGAATACGGTAGACTAGAGAAAGAATGTGAGTATTCCGGCGAAGGCGAATAGGAAGCCACTTGAGTTTAGTGCGGAATTCAGATATGTGGTCGTATTTGCGTAATCCAAATACAAACCTTATGCAGAGATTTTGTAGCCGCTCAAGTCTATTTAGCAGTTCTTCAGATAAGTCTAGATAGCTGGCATCAGCATAGTCGAGAATAGGAAGTAAGAGAGATTGTGCAAGCGTAATTTTAGTGGCAGTAGGGAGGAAATTGCGAAGACGCTTGAGCGAATTCGCCGCGGCAAACATTTTCCTGCTCAGCTCAGTGACTTGTGGTTTCCATGAAAGCGTGCGGTCAAAGATAATGCCCAAGTTTTTCACAGTCTCGCTGTATGAATGGTCGGCTAGCTGTCGCGGCAACATCGACTCCATACAATTAAATAGAATTAAAATATAAAAACACATTAAAACCAAGTTCAAGTGGCAAAAATAAATAAAGTGAACCTTAACTAACGTTGATTAGTGTTATCTCGTCAAACTATCGCAGTTCCAGTGAATAAATAAGAAAACAATTATAAGTAAACAGTAAGAATCAACTAAGTGAAAAAGAAAATAATAAGCACTAAATAACAAATAAAAACTCATAAGTGTATTTAACTATACGTATTGTGTGCTTAAAAATCTGTGAAGTGACCTAAAAACGGAAAAAATAGAACAAAGGAATCACCAAAAAGCAATTGAGCGCGCATCGTAAGCATTAGTGAACTTTGGACCCAACGGTCATCTCACATCCTAATGCACACGTTCACTGTTTAAACTTAAAACATCTTGGTAGAAGTGACCTACTATTTCGACCAGTCTACGAACAGCACCGGTAGCTCCACGGTTACGGCGCTCACTAAGCTCTTATTGAACGAGGATGGTGTGGCTTCAAATCTCGAACTCCACATTTTTATTTTTTACCTGTATTTTTTTTTAAATGTTTTAACATCAAAAAAAAAAACTTTTACATAAGTGAACACAATTTTATTGAAATATGACTCCAAATAAAGTACTGAAAAAATGCGCAACTTGTAAAAAAAATATAAACAGTAATGAATTCTTGACTTGTACAAAATGCTCATTGAAATATCACCTTGAATGTGCTAATGTTTCCACTCAAAGGTTCTATAATACGTTAACTGTAGAACACAGAAAAAAATGGAAATGTCTAAATTGTGTGCGAAAGCTATCTCATCAAAAAAATATAACTGACGCAGAATTTGAGAGTAATTTGACAACTAGTGAAAAAAGGAACATAACTCGAAGAAAACCAATAAAAACTAACTCAACGACGAAAAAAAACAATGAAATAAAAACACAGTCGTGTGAATCTCTCGACCATAATTTATCACTGGACTCTGTTGACTTGGACACCTGCTCTAAAAGTTATGACTTAACTACAAACACTCAAGACATAAAACATAAATTGAAAGACGAAAATGATCATTTGAAGTTAAAACTAGAAAGCACACACTTAGAAATGGAAAATCTGATATTAGAAAATGTTGGTTTAAAAAAAGAAGTGTCACAACTATCTCGCCAAATTCATTTATTAAAGTCAGTTTGCGCTAACCACAGTAGCATACATGAAGAAATAAATTCAGCAATAAAAACAAAAGATTTAAAAGTCGGAAAACGTTCCAAAATAAAACGACGTCAAACTTTTGTGGCGAATTCCATTACCTCGGACGAGTCTCAATCCTCGCCCCCACCGGAAAACAAAACAACGCCACGGCCAACGTCAAAACTACAAAAAGTTTATAATCCACAAAAACCACCGCAAAAACACACATTTCCAAAATTGGAAGAAATTGATAAGAAACGGATCTATATTATAGGTGGAAAACAGTGTAAGGGTTTACGCTATAATTTAACAAGATCGCGGCTACATAGTCCTTACCAAAATTACGAAGTGATCTCTTATATAAAACCATACGCCAAAACGGAGGAAATTGTAACAATGCTTAAATGGTTTGAACCCAAAGAAGATGACAAAATTATTCTTTCAATAGGTGAACATGACAAAAACCCTGCAAAGCTAATGATAGAACTGAGTGCGGCTCTAAAAACTGTGACAAAATGTACCATTTCAGTATTAAGTGTTTATAATAATCTATTTTTAAATGCATGTAAATTGAACGATATGATAAGATTTATTTGTATGAACTTTTCTAACTGTAATTATACACATATAAGTAATTGCAATTCGTGGATATCTCTATGTAAGACATTAAATAATTCAATTGACCAAACTGACTATAACAAAACATTTTTAACATTTAATAAAAAACAATGTAATATAGAGAAAAAAAATCATGAAATAACTTCTGCGGCACAAATCAAGAAGGGAACAATACCGTATTATTTTAAAAATATAAATAAAGAAAAACAAACCACTTCAAATTTTTTTCGCGACTCAACCTAAGGCCAATAAAAACATAATTACCAACAAATTAACATTATTACACCAAAACATTGCGGGTTTGCTGTCAAAAAGAAACTTACTTGAAATAACGGTTTCGGAACTAAAGAGTCAAAATAAAATGCCTGATATATTATGTTTTTCAGAAACTTTCATAAATAAAGCCAACCAAAATAATATTCATTTGACAGGTTATAGAATGGCATCTATTTATTGTAGAGGAGATGGCAAAAAACGAGGTGGCGTTTGCATATTTTTGAAAAATGGAATAAAATTTAAACCTATGGAAATAGTAAAAAAATATACTACAGATCATGTTTTCGAATGCTGTGGAATTAATATTACCGGAACTAATATTATTATTATCTGTATTTATCGTACTCCTAACTCAAATATTAACTTATTTCTTAGACAGCTTGATCAATTATTACATGACTTAATTATTAAATCAAAATATAAAATAATTTTGGCCGGTGACTTTAATATCAATACATTGGAGTCATCAAAAGGTAGCAATTCTTTAAATGAATTAATGAAAAACTATAATTTAAGTTTACATATTACAGTACCAACTAGGCAAAAAGCGTGCATTGACCATATAGTGAGTAACATTGACTATGCTACTGAGGAAGTACTCAGTTTAGAACTTTCAGATCATAATAGAAAGAAAGAAAAGAAAGAAAAATAATTTATTGGTGCATTACATCAAATTATAAGTACCTAATACAAGCAATTATTAAAAAAAAGATTAATATAAAAATAAATCGTATAATAAGTATGCTATATAATATATGTGGTTGAAAAGAAAAGGGTACCTTATAATCTAGGATATATGCTACCAAATGGTTGCCACTCAGCTTTGTTGCCATAGCATCACAAGTATGCTACGGCGCAAATGTTACACATACCTTTAGAACGACAACATATAAAACCCATGACATGTTATAAATATGTTAGAGACATATCTAATGACAATTTAATAATATTTAAACAATGCTTATCATCTTTATCATTTTCTGACATTTATAATCAGTCTGACATTAATATAGCTATGAAATTATTATTTGACATTATTAACTTATTTTATCGATTGTGCTTTCCCCTCAAACGAATAAAATTATCGAGCGAATACAAAAAACCCAAGTGGATAACAAAAGGTTTAAAGCAATCTTGTAGGACGAGAAGATTTTTAAGACACAGTTATTATAAAAATAGGTCTCAAGATAGTAAAATTAGATACGAATCGTATTCTAAAGTGATACGTAAATGCTTTAATACTGCCCAAAAAAATTATAATAATAATTTGCTAATAACTTCAAAAAATAAAAATAAAACATCTTGGAACATTATTAATGAGAAAAGTTTTAATTCCCATGAAAATGAAATTGAAGAAATTCAGTATGAGGGTAATATTCTTAAAGATCCAAAACAAATAGCTGAAGAATATAATAAATACTTGACAGATATTAAAATAGGTAATTGTACGAATACAAATAAGACACGGATAGAAAGTTCTCTGTTTTTAGAACCTGTAAGTAACTTGGAGGTTGTAAACCTAATTAAAACTTTAAAAAATACGAATGCTGTTGGACATGATGACATTTGTACCAAAGCCATTAAGTTTTGTAGCGGCGAATTAGCTAAACCGTTAGCGTTCTTAATAAATTTATCATTTACAGAAGGTAAATTCCCAGACATACTTAAAAAATCCGTAGTTAAGCCCGTTTTTAAAAAAGGTGACAAAAGATTGTTTACTAATTATCGTCCTATCTCACATTTAACAATATTTTCAAAGCTATTTGAGAAGGCTATGAAAAAGAGGCTTGTTAACTTTTTATCCAAATTTAAAATTATTTGTAACGAACAATCTGGATTCCAAAAGAATAAATCTACGACCACAGCCATCTTTTCATTGGTTGATGAAATAACACGCAATTTAAATTTAAAAAAAGAAACAACAGTAGTATTTTTTGATATGACTCGGGCTTTTGACTATGTCGATCACGATCTATTACTGCGTAAGATTGAAAATTATGGGATTCGAGGTACGGTCTGGAATTGGTTTCAGTCTTACCTCTCGGATAGACTGCAAACAGTAGAAACACAATTTACTAATATGAACGCTGAAATAGGAACTCTTCAATCGACATTTAGAAAAATTAGGACGGGTGTGCCGCAAGGAAGCGTTCTCGGACCCCTATTATTTTTACTATACATTAATGACTTACCTAAATTGACAAATCACAAATATTTTTTATTCGCCGATGATATTTCTATAATTTTATCAAATATTAATAATGACATTAATGATTATGAATTGGAAATAAATAACACTATTAAATTGATAATTGAATGGCTCTCTAATAATAATCTTTTTGTTAACCTGACAAAAACAAATTACATCAGATTCAACACAAATAAAATATTATCTAAGATAGACATTAAATATGAAAACTTGACAATTAAGGAAACTGACAGTACTAAATTTCTTGGAATTAATTTAGATAAAAATTTGAATTGGAAGAGTCACATACATATGTTTGCAACAAAATAAATAGTTACGTCTATGTACTTAGTAGATTGAGAAAGACCTGCTCTTTGTCAACGGTACTTACGGCTTACCATGGCTTTATAGCTTCGACCCTTAGGTATGGCTTACTCATTTGGGGAAACTCAACAGAGCGTGAAAACTGCTTCATAGCTCAAAAAAAATGTTTGAGGGCAATGTTAGGCAAGGAGCCATATGAACCTTCTAAACCTCTTTTTAAATTATTAAATTTACTAACATTGCCATGCATGTATATATTGGAAGCAGTTCTTTTTGTCAAATCCAATCCTCACTGCTTTACTAAAGCTAAAGACATAACGCGAGCAACACGACACGAAGACAGATTAGTGTATATTGACATGCCTCGATTGCAACTTTACCACAGACAGAGCTACGCAATGTGTGTTAAAATTTTTAATGCTTTACCTAAACCATTTAAATTGTTAACTAAAACTAAATTGAAAGTGGAACTGGTAAAATGGTTGAAAGAAAAGTGCTTTTATACAATTGACGAATATTTAAAATGTAAAAATTAATTGTGTGTGTTAATCTGACAAAAGTAGCTATTTTATAATATGTATTATGGTGTTGGGTAATGGCAAATTATAATTATAAATAATGACAAATTTTAAATATGACATAACCTTAGAGTAAGAAAGACATATGTAATAATAATATTGCATGCTGTTGTACAGCATAGTGTGTTGGACTAATTCCTGTACAACATCTACACATTGTAATACCACACTATGAGGCAATAAATAATTTGAATTTTGAATTTGAATATGGTATAGAGACGCCGTTAAATACAACTTGAGGTACTGAGCTCCAGTTAACCCGAGAAATCATTTTGTGACTACCAATGATAATTGATTGAGTCTTAAGAGGGTTGACTGTGAGACCATGGTTATAACTCCAGTCCGATATTCGTTTTAAGTCAGCGTTGTGTTGCAGAATAGTGTTTGGTAGATTCTCCAGACTGTTTTGTGTATAAATTTGAAGATCGTCCGCATACAGATGGTAAGAAGAAGATATATTGAGAGTAATCGAATTGATGAATAGAGCAAACAGGAGAGGAGACAACACGCCACCTTGCGGCACACCGGTTTTGATATCACACCAATCAGAGAATTCCGTCTCAGTAGATATACGTTGCCGGCGCCCATGCAGGTAAGAATGAAACCAGTCAATAGTCGATGGAGATATGTTAAAAGAACGAAGCATTTGCAAAAGTATTTCAAAATCTACTGTATTGAAGGCATTACTGATATCCAACAGTGTTAGAACAGTAAGCTTCTTCTCCTCCATGCCCATACGGATATCTTCTGTGATATTAAGCAGTGCAGTAGTCGTACTATGCCCAGCACGGAAGCCAGATTGTAGGGAATTCAGTAACTTGTTTTCATGCAAAAAAGTGCTGAGCTGCTGATAAACGAGTCCCTCAAGTACTTTGGAGAGGAAAGGTAGGATGGAAATAGGGCGATAATCAGAAAAGGAAGAAGGATTGGTTTTTTTAGGGAGAGGTGTGACGATTGCATCCTTCCATGCATCAGGAAAGACACCATCAACAATACAGTTGTTCAGGATACAAGTTATTACAGGAAGGATAATGTCGAGGATAGGTATGAGCATCTTACGACTAATGCAGTCTGAGCCAATGGCATTGGAGGCAATAGAGAGCATGGTCCTTTTGACACCACAGTCCGAAAATTGACTTATTGAAAATGATGGAATATTTGGATTCGGTAAACTAGATATGTGATTCAGAGTACGGATTTTTGTGGCAGCGTCTAAAGAGCTAGAAGAAGTAAAATGACTATTTAATAAGTTGAGATTGACATTTTTAAGAGAACTTTCACTCTTAGATTTACCGATACCCAACGTTCTAAGAAATTTCCAAACTTTAGCTGAATCGCCGTTTGAGACTGATTTGTGGATATGGCGTCGTTGTGTATCCCTACACATCGTGTTGCAACGATTCCTCAAATTTTTATACAGCAGTGAGTTTTCGTCAGATGGATTTCTTTTCATTTTTGCTTTTGCACGGTTCCTTCTTTTCATCAGTTGCTTAATGTCGTCCGTCAACCAAGGAGCAGGAAGATGCTTAATCTTAACAGGGCGTAGTGGTGCGTGTCTGTCATACAGGTCAGTAAGGAGTGTATTAAAGGTCTCAATTTGGTCGTTGATCGCTAACTTGTTGACAGCAGCTGACCAATCAATATGACTAGCATCGTCCAGAAGTTTTTCTAAATTAATGCCATCAAATTTACGACGCAGAAGGGTTCTCGGCTTTGCTTTAGGAGGGCGAATTTTGTATGAAAGTAACAATAAGTCATGATAAGAAAAAGCGTCCGCGTCTAATTGACTAAAATGGGATAAGTGATATATGGAGGAGACAATAGCTAAGTCAATAAGAGAGGGAGAACTATGGGGATAATAATGTGTGGCATTAGACGGGACAATATTGAGGTTGGTTGACCTAATTAATGAGCGAAGTCTTGAAGATCTAGAATCAGTTTTCAGAAGACACGTGTTAAAGTCGCCCATTAAAATGGTGTGACCATATGAAGGTACCAAGTCCTCCAACACATGCTCTAAAGTAGAGAAGTAATCAACTCTTGGTGGGCTGTACATAACTCCTAGAAGCACTTTAGTTTGGCACAACGTTATCTCCAAAAATAGGTGCTCAACTGCACTAGTTGGTGACGAGGTTGATGCATTGACCACTGAAAAAGGAATGTGTGCTCTAAGATATATGGCCACGCCTCCACCAGTTCGATCAGGACGGTCACTGCGTATCAGGCAGAAGCCCGGCAGTGCATAGGAAGTAGAGGAGAGACATGGCTTGAGCCAAGTTTCTGGGATACGAACATTCACCCTACTAATTTTGAAATAGTTAATTTAAGTATATTGTGATGTATCGGTAAGGACCATATCGGTGAGGACCTATAATTGGCCCACTATTACTACTGTATTTTTATTATTATTATAATGGCTGTTGGTCTTCCTAAAAATAAATAAATAATGGTGGGAAATTTCTGTGTTCAAAAGGGAATAAAATATCACTTAAAATTCCTAAAATATCACTCAGCAGAACGGTGTTTCCGAACGAATGGTGCGAACTATTACTGAAAAAGTATGTTAATTTGGGATGAAGCTGTGCTAACATCTGTTTATTTAATTTAACAATGGATGTATAAGTATTACTAATAATCCCACGAACCCCTTGCGATCCAAACGCATCGATATAAAATATCATTTTTCCAGGGAACAAATTGAGAAAAATATTATAAAGTTGTGTTATGTGCCTACTGATAAACAACTTTGAGATGGTCTCACTAAACAACTACCAGGTCCGCGATTCCGAGAAATTAGAATTGACATGGGCTTGGAATGAAGTTTGTGTGAAACAATAGTGCATTTATTTTTATTTACAGTTATTTTTAATCTTAATTTTACATAGTTTAATTAGGTTAAACTGGGTTTCCCTAACCCACACAACAAATGTTGGACCATATTTATGTATACTTCCAGCAAACACCAAGAAGTTATACAGGGTGTTCGGCAGAACGTTGAACATACGCAAATGGTGGATGGGTGGGGTCATGTGCTACTTACTTAGCCCAAATTATTTGACCTTGGCCCCATAGTTTTTTTTAAATTTTTTTTTTGGTATATTTTTTGAATT
Source organism: Stenoptilia bipunctidactyla (assembly GCA_944452665.1). NCBI lineage: Eukaryota > Metazoa > Arthropoda > Insecta > Lepidoptera > Pterophoridae > Stenoptilia > Stenoptilia bipunctidactyla. The sequence continues at coordinate 1,605,026 of OX101744.1, read as the reverse complement.
TCACCACTTTCATGACTTTGAAGGCGAATATTTTTATTTACAATGAGTAAAACAGGCAACATTTTGTTTTATTTTTATTTTGAATGTTATCAGATTCTTGTGTTATGATTGCTTAACTCTGATGTTACCTTGAAAAAAAGTTATGGGTCCTCAAAAATACAGAAACATGAATGAAAAAACTTAAAGCTTAATTTCAACTTTCATTTAAAAAAAAGCTAAAACAGTTTGAGGACTTCCAATTCTAGCAAAACATCCCTAATGTGTGACCTTTCTAACGATATGTAATTTGTTTTAATTAAAAAATAATTTCAAGAGTAATTAAATTTTTTTATCAAGTAGATAAATTTTGACAAAACTCTACTTTTGAGGAAAGTGAAATTATTGCGAAATTTAATACTGTTGAGTTGGTAATAATTAAATGATCGATGGAAAATAAGAAAATTCTTGAACTAAGTACAAGGAAAACACCTTAGGTGTGGTAATGAAACAGATAACATTTTAAGTATTTTTTTTATTGACAATTACAACAATTGTTCAAATTGACGTCCTTCTACTTCGATACAAAGGCGACATCTGCGCCTAATTTCTACAGTTGTTGTCAAACAAAACAAAATCCTCGAGTAAAAAGACAAAGGGGCTTCCAAAGACGATTCAGTGTAAATGTGTGAGCAGGAGTGATAGACAATAAACTAATAGGGCCTCATTATTTGCCCGATCAAATCAATGGGAACAACTATTTGGAATTTTTAATGAATGATCTACCACCATTGTTGGAAGAAGTATTCAAAGAAGACAGGCCTATTGCCTTTCAACATGATGGCTGTCCAGCACACTGGAGTCTGGCAGTTCGTGAGTTGTTGGACAACTGTTTTCCCAATTCGTGAATTGGCAGGGATGGATCCATACCCTGGCCTGCACGATCGCCTGACCTCACTCCACTTGATTTTTACGTGTGGGGAACAGCAAAGGAGCTCGTGTATGTCACAGAAGTGGAAAGCCGCAAAGATTTGATAAATCCCATTCATAATTAATAATAATAATAATTAATAATAATTTATTTATTTCCTTCATCTTATTCTAATACAAATAGTCGTCTGGGGTCTTCAGTTAGACATTCAATGCCTGTGTTTGAATTGCAGCTTTCGAGGTTATGAAGCAGGAGATGCAGCTGCGGACAACAACTGTAGAAATTAGGCGCAGATGTCGCCTTTGTATCGAAGCAGAAGGAGGTCAATTTGGACAATTGTTGTAATTGTTAATAAAATAATACTCAAAATGTTATCTGTTTCATTACCACACCTAAGGTGTTTTCCTTGTACTTAGTTCAAGAATTTTCTTATTTTCCATCGATCATTTAATTATTACCAACTCAACAGTATTAAATTTCGCAAAACATTTCACTTTCCTCAAAAGTAGAGTTTTGTCAAAAGAAGAATGCGGGATGGTGTATCGCCTGTTTAGGTCAACGTTTTGGCACCAAGCTTACACGATTGAATAAGAAGATTCTTATCTTCATTTTTCAGCAATTAGATCATTTTTAAAAGTCCGGAGAAAAGAATAATCGCAATTTGAATAGTTTTTGTTTTTCATACACAAGCTCAATAACAAAACGTAAATGTAGACAATAAACTAAACGAAAACTTTTATTGTGTCAAATCTGACAACTCAAATGTCATACTACGTCACCCACCTTCATCTTCATTCAATCAAAATCAATCAATAGCGTTTTGGAGTTCGTCTGTGTTAAAGCTTTTCGTACGTGTTTTTATAAACTTCGTCGAAGCATTTTACAGTAGTACAACCATTTTACAGTAGTACAATTTAGTTTCATTTCAAAAAAACAGTAACAGCCATTTTAGTAATATATATTATTGTGACATCTAGCTATGACATTGACAAACGATTTTTATCACAAGCTCATGTTCACGTTCAAAAGTTGTGTTCAGGATTTCTAACAATACGATGCCAATATTTAAAAGGCGAATAACTTTTAAATCCCGACTTCTAAAAATCTGTAAACTTTTGTCATGATTAACCATACGTAGTATTTATAAAATATACATGTTTGACATAAAATTATGAAGTTCCAGAAAGCGATACAGAGTTCTCATACACGCCTGCCATACTTCTTTATCTACTTGATAAAAAAAATTAATAACTCTTGAAGTTCTTTTTTGATTACAACAAATTACATATCGTTAGAAAGGTCACACATTAGGGATGTTTTGCTAGAATTGGAAGTTCTCAATCTGTTTTAGCTTTTTTTTTAAATGAAAGTTGAAATTAAGCTTTAAGTTTTTTCATACATCTTTCTGTAAATTTGAGGACCCATAACTTTTTTTTAAGGTAACATCAGAGTTAAGCGATCATAACACAAGAATCTGATAACATTCAAAATAAAAATAAAACAAAATGTTGCCTGTTTTACTCATTGTAAATAAAAATATTCGCCTTCAAAGTCATGAAAATGGTGAAATTCAAAAAATATACCAAAAAAAAATTATAAAAAAACCAAGGGGCCAAGGTCAAATAATTTGGGCTAAGTAAGTAGCACATGACCCCACCCATCCACCATTTGCGTATGTTCAACGATCTGCCGAACACCCTGTACATTGTTAGGATGAATTATAATGAATACACTGGTGGTTCACTCATACAGTTTATTACTCATACAGGATCAAAGAGGGCGGTTCCCGCTTTTTCTCTCCTTATATAACCTTTTGTGACATTACCAATCTTAAAATCCATAGAGTTTAAAACCAAATAGCAATTGTCTATGCCCATCAATCAACGACAATATTTGATGGTGCCGTATGTTTTAGAATCTTAACAGTTGAACTTATAATTTTGAAATTAGCAACACTCACAAAATGTCTTACAAACATCGATCAATCTTAATCATATCTAAAATATTTATTTGTAAACAAATCATAACTAACAATATGTTCTGATTTGGGTAATTGTTTTATATTAATACGTTATATCGAGGTTTACTTTATGTCCAACATTAATTATTGAGGGGGCGTGTTGGAATCATGCAATAATTAATTTAAAATAAATAAGTATTTTAATTGACTTGTCAATAGGATCTTAGTTTTTGATTGGTTATTAGATTAAAAATTCATCCCCTCCTAAAGTATATTTAAACCAAGACACAAAGCTTTCTTCTTCTTGCTGTATCTAATTGTGCTAGGATAAAGACGTATTATAACTTCTACTGATTTACAATAAATCTTATAAGTATTTTAATTATCAAGTTTATTTTATGACCCATAACTTACCTCTAAAAACAATCATGACAAAGACTCGAGGGTAAACAGTAAAAAGCACTACCAAATATAACGAAAATTCACCTTCAAACAACATTTAAATTCGAAATTGGAACCCAAAAGTCCCGAGTCCTAATATTTAAAATTGTCCTTTTGGGAAATAATCCGAGCAAACCGCGTCGCTATGACAAATAGATCAATTATAAAGATTAATTCTGCGTTTGTTCCGAACAAAGTTTTTGCGGGTAGATCGAATTATTAACGCTCCAGTGTTATTGTTACTTCGGAAAGGGATTAAGTTTATATTTTGGGGATTTCGAATCTGTTACGGCTTTGTAAATTTATCCTTTCTAATTATTTAATTCGTGGGCTTGTTCCTTTCTTTACTATGTGTTAAATATTAAAACTATTATTATTTCCATGCAAAGGAATAACATAGAACGTACCAGCTGCTTCTCTTCCCGAGCATACTGTAAAATTCAGTTAAGGGAGAGTAGTTTTATTAGCGGCTTTTTGGTGGGCGATAGGCTGACCTCCTGTAACTGCAATAGTCTCTCTCCAGCATTATAATGTCTCCTAAGTCAAAGGTTACATCAGATGGTTTTATAACCTTTGGTGTTCTGCCTACCCCATATAGAGTACAGGTGTGAAGTTATGTGTATGTATTTATATTATTAATCTATATTGTAGATAGCACTTTCTTATAACAATCACAGGAGACACTAAATTTTATAGCAATCACCACTTTTTTTCTGGTTCTTAATAGGAAATTTTCGAGAAATACCTATTATTTACCCTATTTAGAGATTTTTGATGCAATAAATTATTCTTCAGTTTTGCAAAGACACTATCATTTTATGGACTACGTAAGAAGCTTTAAAATGCTCCTAAAAATATTTAAAGTTCATCATAGTATCTTTTTCTCCTTCATAAGATACACCCTGTATTAGATCCCGTAACTTGCACGAAAAACTGAAATGAAAGAAAAGTTGAGTTGTGCTCTACCAGATAAAAAAATGACCTCAGTAAAAGTGTCACTGTTTTCGAGATATTCCCGACTTTATTTTTTTTTTCGAAAAATGCCGCTTTTGTTCAGTTTCTTGTTGCTTTGTGTACAAACAAACAGATATCTCTTTATTTTTTTGTTGTGAATATTTTAGAATGGTAGATCTATAATATTCAAATATCATTTTGTTAAATTTCATTAGGTATCTTTGAGAAAAAAATATTATTCTCATTATGTTTTTCTACAAAAATTATATTAACTAATATATTATGCATCATAGCAGTTAATTAATTTAATAAGGTGCTCAAATGTTCTACATTGAGCCGACTTAAAACAAACTCAAGTTGCACTGCAGCAACAAAAGGCTACAACTCAGCTAAAGCCTTGCTGAATGTGAGTCAACAAGATACTGGTTTACACTGTTGCCGACAGACTTATTCGTAATATTAACTGAAAGTGTTCGCGAAGTTATTTGTTATTAGTGCATAAAACTTGGACGCCATTTTAACTACAATGTCATGTCAAAAATCATGCGGAACACCTTGTATAAATTGAGTCGATGAAAATATCACACCCGCAAACTGCACCCAAGCGAGGCCAAATACTGCAGATAGTCTATAGTATAATGCTTCAACATTTAATAAGACAAGTTTTAAGTTTATGGCAATATTTTGCAGCAAACTTCAGACAGCACCATGTGAGCTGAGAAAGTTTTTGAGCAACGAAACTTTGGCAAAAATACTTCTCGGTATAATTTAGTTTTCGGAATAATCTTATTAGTTCAAGTTTTAATGAGCTAAATAATGGAGAGCATTCGAGCTTGTCTTTTAGCTGGAATTATGTAAAGTATCTTTCTATTTAGAGTAGGAAGTAATGGATAAGAGTTTGGATAAAGATTTTATGAAGACGCAAAAGATTTATTTGAAATAAAATCAATAAATTTGGTCACCTAGCACCATTGAGCCCTAAAGTAAGCTCATAACTTGGGTTGTTGGTATTTATGTTTGCAATTTTCTTTAAAAAAATCTGAACCAGCACTCCGTTGTAAGGTTTTCTTCGGTAGGTTATAACGCAACTCTGCCTTATCACAGAGGGAAAGTAAGCATTGAGCAAGTATATTAAAAAATATATATGAATATCTATATAAAATGGCTGTATTCACATACTTTAGCGACTTTCTTGTAAGAGTTTATTTCAGCTTTCAAGGACACTCAATATATTACATCTTCGCATATTTGAATAATCGTATATGTATCAAGGGTATTTATAAGCTATTAATTATATTAACAAATTTTATTGCGAATGTTGTAACTTTTTAACGTGGTTACGGATGACGAAGGTATGAAAAGGTACCGAAATGAAGAATTAAAATGTGAAATATAATTAAGTTTTAAATACAGGGTTGATTTGTAGCCACTGACCAAATTCTTTTTACAAAATAGGTATTATTTATAGAAAGAGAAAGTATTTTTTTTTACAAAGAAATAAATATATCCACTAACATATTGAGCAAACCATGGTCACTCTAAATTACCATTAAAATAAAGGCAACTACGCGCTACTGCAAAACATCTTGTAGCACTACGTCGTAGTATTATCAATAAAATGCCGCTTCGTAGTAGGTATGTTCATCAATAGCTTTTTTTTTAAAGTTTGTGGTTCCATATTTCTACTTTTTTGTAATGAGCGATGCTAAAATAAATATGCCGGTTAATTTATATCGTATCAAAGAAACTAACATTTATGGCTGGTGACTACAAATCAAACCTGTATATCTTCTTTCTTATTAGGTATATAAAACTCTACACAGACAACGTACAGCCAAAACTACTAGCCGTAGAGAATTTGAAACATACATTCCTTAAAGGATGTGGGGAAACACTAAGGTGGAAATTCCCGAAATTCTCACGGGAAATTATTGGACTTATTATTGGACTTTTTGGTTTGAATGAAAAATCTTATACCTTGAGTGCACGGGTATGATACTTGGTATAAAGGTTCTTAAAAGAGTGACTGGTTGTGTTATGGAAAGAATTCCTGAAATTCCCACGAAAACGGGAAATATATGATGTTTTAGTTTGTATGATAAAATATTATTCTTTGAGCGCATGGATGTGATACTTGGTATCAATTAGTTCTTCAATTAGTGTCTGTTTGTAACAATGTAAGGAATTCCCAAAATTTTCACGGGGACGAGAAAAATAAGATTTTTCTGTTTATGCGCTTACGAAAAAGCTCGTTCTACATACTTATTCAATACCAGTAAAGCATGAAAACTTAAAAATTATCAAAAGCTGTTCTCGCAGATTCAACCCTTTGGGAACATTAGATTCAAAAGCTACAAGTAGACTTTAAGCTACTTGTGTTCGAAATTGCTATGCAATCCTCTCAATAATGATGCTTTATAATATCATAATTTTTCATCGATAATTTCTTTTAACATTATAATTTTAGCAGGATAACATGGAACTTAAATAAGTAGCTGAAGTTTATTCTTATATTGATATACTAAATAAATACTTATTCCTATAAACTTTTTGCCGCACTTTACAGAGAAACACAAATGTATTCAATCTCACGACAAACTATGAAATCAAACCTGAAAGCTGCGACGTAAGTAAAGCCTTCCTTTCAATAACAAAGTTTAGACATCTACTGAAGTAAATAAGAGCTGAGATACGCCAAAGAGGAATACTATATAAAGCAAAAGATAAGACGTCTACGAACCGTTATTTATGGATATTTGTGTGATAAACACAGATATTAGTCGTCAAGTCATGGATTTTTATATGTTTATTTAAGTTTATTCTAATAAAAATATGTATTTATTCAATATGTATTTTCATTTATTTTTTAAGTATATCAGTTATCTAGTATCCATAACACAAGTTCTATAAGGAAATTAATTTGGGCTAGATAATGTTGTGTTTGTATCAGAAATATTTATTACTTTACCGTTATTTTTCTGCCTTAGGAAGATTTCAAGTGCTTCTCAAGAGAAAGCTTAAGTTGGAAAGAGTTGAATACGATTATGCATGAGATTGTAATGACTGTTTGGATCTCCTCTAGTATAATTACACCCACTAAATACCACATTTGCGTACCGTTTTCTGACTACATTGTGGTACATTAGTAGAGTCTTTTTTCGCAGCGCTCACAACTCTGTAAGCGGCCGCATTAAAAGTAGTGAGCCGCGCGCCTTTGCCACAAAAGTAGTATGTGCGCTAGTGTAACCATGTGTTACGTGATGAATTTTATTTAACTTTCTCTTAAGTTACTCAGTAAATGATTAATATTTTTATCTTCATGTATGTTCTCTCAATGTTGTTTCAATGATCCGAACTTAATGAATGATCATTTCTTAAACCTTCCTGAAGGTGATAAACATAAACTAGTTTTAGAAGGGAAGAATATTTGCAACATCGTATTTCTCAGACAAAAACTTCTCCTTGCACACAGTTTCTGATGAAAATATATACAAGTACATTATGTCAATTAAGTCAAATGCTATTGGCTCTGACGGGATAAGCAAAGACATGGTGATTCTCACGATTCCCACTACACTACCAATAATTACGTTTATAGTTAATGAGTCCATCCGTACTTCTGCTGTGCCCAATGCATGGAAGCAAGCATTGGTTACACCGTTACCTAAGTCAGAAAATCCGAATGAGTTAAAAGATCTGAGACCCATAAGTGTGCTTCCTTTCATGTCTAAAGTTCTAGAATTAGCAATATATCATCAACTTCTTGGTCACGTTGAAAGGAACAATATACTTCCTCCCCTTCAGTCGGGCTTCAGAAAGGGTCGTGGTACTGTTACTGCACTGCTGGATGTTGTGGATACGATGCTGGCGAAGCAGGATATGGGACAAGGAACTATCTTGGCACTGCTTGATTTCTCCCGCGCATTTGACAGCATTGACGTCTCCCTTCTCCTTTCTAAATTGAAACACTATGGCGTTGACGAAATTGCACTGAAATGGTTTGGAAGCTATTTAGTTGGCCGAAGTCAATCCGTAAAACTTAAAAAGCCTGATGGTACGTTTGTTCTGTCTGATCCTAAATCAGTGAGTCGTGGCGTTCCCCAAGGTTCTATACTGGGACCACTCCTATTCATCATTTATAGTGCTGATTTAGCAAATGAAATCAAACACTGCATGTTTCATATGTACGCAGACGACGTACAGTTATATATTTCGGAAGCACCGGACAAAATATTAGAATCGGTCCAAATGATGAATAAGGACTTGTCTAGAATTGCAGATTGGTCTGATAGAAACAGTCTTCTATTGAATCCAACTAAATCTAAGTTCACTGTATTAGGCTCCAAATCACTTATAGTGCAAATTAAAAATCAATGTCCGAGAGTAGTTATTCGCAGTCAGAATATCACTGAGGTTGATGAGGTTAAAAACTTAGGCATTCTAATGGACAATACATTAAGATTTGAAGCACACGTGGAGGGCCTTGTAAGGAATTGCTTCTACAGACTAAAAGTCCTGTACCGAATTCGCAATCTGCTTTCAGAAGAGGTAAGAATTAGAGTGTGTGAAGCTTTAATACTGTCTCGTCTCAACTACGCAGACCTTGTATACGGACCTAGATTATTAAGCAGGACTAGTCGTCTAATTCAACATGTGCAGAACGCTTGTTGCAGGTTTATCTATGATGTACCTCCAAGAAGTCGCATTACACCTTTTTTGAATAGAGCCTCTATTCTCAATATGAAATTGCGCAGACAACTCCATCTTTCCTCTTTGATGTTTGATGTGATTAATTTTAAAAATCCTGAATATTTGCACTCAAAACTGAAGTTTCCACAATTCTATAATATATATAAGCGTGAACCAAGATCAGCAAGACCGCCGCTAAGCATGCAACATCACCGGACTGCGGCATTCACGGGTAGTTTCCGCTACAATGCGACTAAGTGTTGGAATGATATACCTCCGCCAATAAGAATGTCCAATACAAAAAATACCTTTAAAGCTAAAATTAAATCTCATTTTTTAAATATTCAGAAAATAAGCACGTAGGATAGCGGAAACATATATGTTTTCATACAATTTAATAATTTTGACATTCACGCATTCATTTTGTATTCTATATTGTATAATTATAAAATTTATTATATTAATTATTAATATTTCATTTGCACGTCTAATTAAATATTTTGACATTATATTGGTATTCTTATTTATTATTATTATCTTCTATCTTAGGACCTTTTCATACAATTTTATAATTTTGACATTCACGTATTCATTGATTTTTTATTCTATACTTATAATTAATTACTTCCAATTTCATAATGATTTCAATAACGTATATTATTTACTGAATTCCTATGTATTTGTTTTATATGAATTGTTATAATAATTTTTGATTTGCACGTTTAATTAAATATGTGACATTTCATTGGTATACTGTTCCCTTCAGGACGTAGCTGAAAATCAACGTTTTGCTCTTCCGAGCAAATGCCAACGCTGAGCTACCTCCTATTGCGCTGCTACAGCACACATACTTATCACACTAACCAGTCATTCTTTATTTGTAATCCTAGTTTTTAAGTTTTATAATTAAGTATTATTGTGATATTTATGTGAATTGTTGGTATCAATAAAGTTTTTATCTATCTATCTTCTCAAACTATCACGTTTTGAAACCTCAAATTTCGAAAATGACCCACCAGTCACCCTGTGTAATGTACAATTTTGCACCGAAATGAAAGATTGAGGTAAAAATACGCATTCCATGTCGCATTAGTGGATTTTTCGCTTTCGCAGATATCCTCGTTTTCAGTGCTAGCCGGGCCAGTTTGAAAAGAAACCTTTTGCAAGCTAAACCTAGGTTTATTTCCAGGGTAATGTGTGTCAGTTTGGGTAATTTTTAAAAGATATTCGCCGTTTTACTAAGAACCCGACAATCTTAGTCTTCCACCTTAGTCTTTATATTCACTTAACATCAGGTGGCATGGAAGACAAACGTCCCATCCATAATTTATAAAAAAAAAAACTGACCAGTCGGTCGGGGATCAGGGCAGGAGAGATAAAACCGGCGAACTTCATTTTATTTTGGATAGTACTTTTTGTCTCAGTACGCCATATAATCATTATTCTACTATTTTATGACGTGGATGTTGTAAATTCAAAAATACGTCGATACTCAAATGGGAAATAAACTATTATTTCTTTAAACGTTCCTATACTAAATGTACGGAAAATAAATTTAAAGGGAATTTTGACGAGTCAAAATAAATACCTACCCGAATCATCTATATCTCCACACATTATTACAGGATTCTATTCTACCATTTATTATAATCCTTTACCATATAGCAAATAAATGTGATAACCAGTGTGACACGCTTTGCATTAATAGGCATATTTTTGTACCTACAATGCAATTTCTATGCACTTATGTCAGTAGCATGAACTTACATATTATGTCAAAACTTGAAATAACTACACTCGAGCACAGAAACACTGAACTATTGAAGCACTTTTAGTTGTGGTTTGAGGGGAGATGCTGAATTTAAGTGCTACAAGAAGTTACAAACTTAACTTATCTCTCTTAATAACTTAAACTACGTCTGTCTTTATGTCAAATGTTTTAAGGGATCATCATCATCATTCAGCCAGGAGACGTTTACTGCTGGACATAGGCCTCCCCCAAGGTTTTTCACGTCACTCGGTCCCGCGCCGCCCTCCTCCAGCGTTTACCGGCGACTTGGACCGGGTCTTCGGTCCATCTTGCGGGGCCCTACCTACGCTGCGTCTCCCAGTACGTGGCCGCCGCTCGGGAACATTTCTGCCTCAACGGCCATCTGTTCTGCAAGCTACGTGCCCTGCCTATTTCCACTTCAGCTTTGCAATCCTTCTGGCTATATCGGTGACTTTGGTTCGCCTACGAATCTCCACATTCCTGATTCGGTCCCTTCCATTGCCCGCTGAGCGACTTCAAGCTTTTTGATAAGGCTCATATTTAGCGACCACGTCTCAGTTTTAAGGGATGATGCCTTTGTAATGATGACCTTTTAATGGACGATGGTTGCCATCTGTCCTATAGTCTCGTCTCGGCTTGACGGTAAACTATGGGACACCTTGTATAAAGGGTAGTTACTAGGCATGCAATGTAATGGGCGTCCTTGTTCGAATTTTTGTTCCAAAGGACAAAATGGCGCTTTGAAATTCTAACAAAAAAGTTTCTAAAGTAAGATAAGTTACCATTTGAAGGATACAACTACAATATTTCTTTACTCTACAGTGCACTTAGTTCTGATACTACAACTTCAGTTCTAGAGAGTCATTTTTCTTTTCATTCATTTAGAAATAAGGTAAAAGAAAAAATGTTCTTACAGACTAGCAGTATAAAGTTGTGAAAAAAGGACTGTTATAAAACATCTGAGTCCATGTACTACTAATTTCTTTGATTGTTAACTACTATGAAAGATGTTGTTGAGATTCTTGCCAGTTATTCTCAACAGATCGGCCCACTAAAGTGCTGGAGTCGTAAGAATCAGTGAATTATTAACTAATTGTGTTATTTGAGTTTGATATATTGTGATATATTGCTGGACTGGAAGCGAAAGGAAAACATAGAATGTGCAAGCTGTTTCCTGGGCATACTGTAAAGGTCAGTTACGGGACAGAGGTTTTATTGGCGGTTTTGCGGGCGATAGGCTGACCCTCTGTCACTGAAATAGTCCATCAAAATAATACCTCCAAACGATGTCAAACTTGACATCCGATGTTTTATAGCCACTGGTGTTCCGCCTACCCCATTAGGGATACAAGCGTGAAGCTAGGTATGTACGTATTTTATTTTATTTTATCAAATAAACAAACGTAACAGTACTAGAGATATTAGTCAATATTGATCTAATGAAAAGCTGACCGATGTGTGATAAAAAAAGAAACTACTGCTCCTAACTTTGTAGAAATGTAGCAAGTCGAGACACATTAGGTAGTTATTTTTCAATTGGCTAGACTTTTAAACTTGTGTTCTCTCATCTTTATCTAAAATACAAGTTTTTTGTTTACTTTAGGACTAAGTATTTTAATTTTACTTAGTTTTTCTAAAAATCAAATAATAACTTCAAACATGGGTTGCAAAAAAAAATGTCCTGGATGTAAAAACAAACAATCCAGTAGTTCGGTTTATATTCACCTTTACAGTTATTTATAAACAACTATAAAACTATATTAATTTGACTCCAAAAAGAAAGCACAGGATATTTCATAAAATAAAAATAAACTTTTTACTGTAACAAAATTGGAATCGGGCCATTCGTTTATTTACAAAGTAAAACTGAACTTTTTGAAAAAAGGAAATTATTTTATTTTATTTTATTCGGGAAACAAACAGTTATACATAATACTTATTTCTATTTACATTTGATAATACGTAAACCAGTGAAGTTTCCACAGTTTGATTATACATTTTGAGCGGTATATAATTTAACATTAAAAATATGTCTGTATATAATGTAAAGACAAAATATTCTAAATAAAAATCTAAACATCGGAAAAATAGAAATAGCGTTGTTATATGAACTTAATTCAAAACTTAAACTATGTTCTTAACAAGTATCATTGCTCACAAGTATTTTATATAATTCTTTTTTAAACTTTGACAAGTCAAGGGTGTAATCTAATTCTAACAAATTTTTATTATAATAATCACAGGATCTCTTCAAGAAAACATTTTTAGCATAGTTAGTTTTACTCAATGGCACATGAAACAATAATTTGCGTCTACTATTTGTTTTAGGACAGTTAAAATATATTTTATTCAATAAATATTCTGAGTCTATGAAATTATTTAATATTTTATAAAGAAACAATTGATTTCTTATTATTCGTCTTAGCCTTAGGGAACAAATATCATATTTCAATTCAAAATTTGGGAATCTATATTTTAAACATTTCAAAAATTTGTTTTGAATTCGTTGCAGTTGATTAATATATATATATTTCAACACACTTGCTCGTAAAGTGAGCGTTATTCTATTGAATTTAGAACTATAAACTGGGCTATAAGTCACGCGTGCATAATATATTATACCCTAGTGCATAATATAATGAATCCTACAAAGTTGAATTGTACCTTTGTGCAAATTAAATGCGAGTAAACAGAGCATATTTTATTGATCCGGGTTATACATTAAATTTTTTCAGAAACAACAAAGAGGTTTTATACCACTTCAAATCCAAATACATTTTTAAATGTTTACGCCTTATATTAGTTAAACAAAATTGTATATAAAACAAATTATTCACAATTTACAATAATTTGTTACAAAACATTAAAATATTTGGATTTACCACTCCAAATTAAATATTTTCATGTAAAATAGGCTGTATATGCTATACAGCCATTGACACATTTGGCGAAAAAAAAAACCACTATTATATCATACTGAGGGCACCAAACCGTTGAAGCATATTCTAAAATGGGTTTCACCAGCGAATTGAAAAGTACGAAGTATGAAGTAATACTTTTAAAAGCTTTACACGTCCGAAGTATAAATCCCAACATTCTATAGGCCTTTGTTACGGTATTATAACATTTATTGAAAACTTATTGACTCTCTGACTTTACAATTTAGAGTTAAATTATTACATTGACAAGTAACAGCACGTTCACACATGATCAGTTTTACTGGATGCCTTTTTTGTATGATAAATACGTATACTGAATACTGTGCCATGTCATACAACTCCATGCGCCATCGATGAAAAAAAAACGTATCCGGTAAAACGTATACTACATCGCCAGCTTTATTATGGAACTATCCGCTGGTTAAGTCTAAAGCCGGCGATGTTAAGTAAACGCGCAAAGCCCAGTACAAATCGCCGCCTGTCCTTAAATGTGGCCTTACCCTTTGTCCTAGGTGAACGAAAAGTGCGACAACGGGATATGTAAATATCAAAAGTTTTTTGTACTATTAGCAAATGGTTTTGTAGTTGGACAACAAACCGAGTTAGGTCTAAAATTAGCGAAAGCCGTGTAAAGCGATTTTTCATCACGATTTAATTTTTAATTCATCACGGATTGATTCCATGCTGGACTGGGAGCGAAAGAAAAACATAGAATGTGCCAGCTGCTTCTGTTCCCGGGCATACTGTAAAAGTCAGTTAAGGGACGGAGGTTTTATTGGCGATTTTGCCGGTGACAGGCTGACCCCCCGGTTCCTGCAATAGTCTCTCTCCATCATAATAATACCTACAAATTTGTCAAACGTGACATCAGATGGTTTTTATAGCCTCTGGTGTTCTGTCTACCCCATTAGGGATACAGGCGTGAAGTTATGAATGTAATTGTTATGTTCATCGCGGATTAATTTGCCTACTTTGTGTATGAGTATATATTTATTGGTTACATAAGTTTTAAGTCGTTTCTAAATGTGAATAACTTATCAACCGACTTCCAAAAGGAAAAGTTTTTTTGTGCCTTTGATACACAATTTTTCAGAGAATCATAAACCGATTTAAAATATTTTTGTTTCATATGATAGAGGATACTTCAGACGTAGTTCCATATAAATTTCACCGAAATCGATTAAGTGCTTCATAAAAAATTAATGTTTGAAAAAGTATGTATGAGTTTACCTAGATGTTACTGCAACCAAAGTTTTTGGAAGTGAAGTCGGTTTTTTAATGCTCTGCATTCGTTGATTACTATATTTTATATATGTACCTACTCTATTAATTTTATGATATGTATGCACGTATCTATTATGACCATGCGTAATGTGTAATAGTTAATTATTAGATTGTTCGATTTTTCTTTTTTATTCTTAGTTTTTATGTTTGTGTGACATGCTGTCCTAATTGTCTAATTCTACTTTGCTTGCGCAAACAAGGTTGTCTGAATGAAGATGCTCTACACCAATAAGACTGCCTAGCTGTACTGTATTTTTATTTTATATTTTGTTCTGTTTTACTTTGTGCACTGAAGAAATAAATTTATTTTTTCTATAAATAATTTTTGCTAAATATACAAATGATAATTAATATTAAAAACATAAAACAAGTCAAAATGGATCTTAATAAGTTCATCTTAAATTAATAATCATGGCACCAGCCAGCCTAACCAGGCTAAAAAAATATTAAAATTATTATATATATATTATAATATTAAAATTAACAAATTAACAAGATGATTTAATAAATCAGTCAAAAAATTTAGCAACAGTTTCTATTATTATTTTCTATGTTAACAATAATATCTTGAAATCAAATTGAGTTAAGATTATTATGATTATCTCTACATATTTTACTATGATCCTTATAATTTAAAGGTAAAATCATTATGCTAGGAGCAATAGCAGGTAATACCCATAACTATTGCTTTTAGAAAAAAGCACCACATCTTAAATGATGTTACATTTCTTATTCCTACAGTTTTGTCATAGGAAATAATAAATAAATAAATTATGAAAAATATTTGTTAATAAATTAACAAAATGGAGGAACGCCTAGTGTGTATCGACCCTTGTGTGGTAACTTTAAAGAGGAGTTTTAATTACCTACCGGACTTGAGGGAAAACAACCAAGACTTGCTTCTTAGTTGATTGAAGAAAACCTAAGTGCGAATTCTGTAACTTTTGCAATTATTTGCTGATCAAACTTACTTCTCTTGTCAAAATGTTTTACGATACTTATAGTTGAATTCTTAGCAAGTAGTTTTTGTGACAGTTCAAAATTGACAATCTTTGTGACGTTGCCGTAATGAAGTTGTTCGATTTTCCATTCGATGGCTTTGACGTATCGCATCAGCTGGTGAAAAAAATGTATAGGTACAAACTTCCGATCACAAGATGGCCGCTCATATTAGTGTAGATCTATGGCTCATATTCATCGATTCAATGTCGATTCAGTAGTGTCAATCACTATCAACTGAACGTTCCGTTTCTTTGAATGTGTCTATTTAAGATGAATACTTTAATGACATTACTTAATTTATTTACAGTTAATAATAACAATTACACTTTATCAATAGTTCAATTTATAACTTTAAAATAAACAATTTTATTGACGTAGTTTTTAGTTTCTTAGCGCGCCAATTTATATTTTATTAATTGTAAATAGTTTGCGCGTAATGGAACATGAGAACTGTCAAGAAAATCATTCGAAAATAATTCAACTATAGTTATTATTATTTTTTTTTTTTGGAACGGATTTAATTGCAAATTATATATTTTACATTTCAGCGTAGGATGTGCTTAAAAAGGCCCCACCGACTCTGGATAATCGTGTCGTAAAAAGCGACTTACCTGAGATAGGGGTAGTACTCTAATCTAAAGCTAAAGCTTAATTTCAAGCAATCATTAAAGAATCTGTACCTCGACCAACAAAAACTTTCCTCCAACTAGCAAAGAAAGCGAAAACTGTTACATATTTATTGATCATGTAAAGTATATTTAGTGTTTAGTATTATTATTAAGTTTTATCTTCAATTAAAATATTAAAAAGATCTTTTCATGATGCATTATTTTTATTTTATAATTTATTTTTATTGTGTAACATCTCTATAGTAAGATCTACATGTAATTTAAATAGGTATAGCTGAAAATCAGCCTCTTGCCCTCGGGCGATTTGTAGCTGAGCTATGCTCTTTTGCCTACGGTAGCACAGCATACAGTTTAACATAAAAATGTTTGTATGAATTAAACATTGTTTATTCAAATTTAAAATGTAAGCCAGTACTTATACATGTATGGCTGGTGGTCAAAAATGAAATTGTTTAATTAATATTATTAATATTAAGTTTGTTAATATTGCTTTAAAATAGTTTTACTATTTTAATTTCTTTTCCTTTCCGATTAATTATTTCAATAGTTCAGTTTTGATTTTTTATTTTTTATCTGGGTTTACTCTTTTACTTTTTATTATTTTCAAATTGTGTGTGTTACTGTTTTTGGCAAATAAATGTTTTATCTATCTATCTATTCCTATAGATTTCACCCTGCTAGTGACCACTTTTCGTATATTCTGCCGGTCACAATGAGGGTGATGTGATCCGGCAATATTCTTTTCAGAGCAAGTTCCTTTTTCGCATTTTCTCTTACCATCTTATTTGATCCGATAAGAGTTTTCTGATCTAGTAAATTATATTAAATAGGCGTATATGGCCGGTTTATAATTGCCGTGCCGTCCCCGGGTAAGCGTATCGTAAGAGGCGACTAATCCGAGTGATCGTCATCACTCATCTTCAATAAATGAAAAATGTGATAAATAAAATTTTACAATTAAGTAGGTACAACATTATTATCACTCATCTTTCTATCCCAATAACTTTTTTAGATATTCTTAAAAGAAAAGTAAACTGTATTTTTTTATTACCTATTTCAACTTTCAATCGCTCAGAACTTTGTATTTAGTGATCTTAAGTAAAATTTTGTATATTAAGATTATAGAGCATCTTCATCTGCATGTAAGAAATAAATAATAAAAATATAAAAGCGCACCAATTTCAGAATATGACATTTAATTAAATAAAACACTTTTTAACCGGATTTATCGCGTATATTTACATTTTAAATTTTGACTCGACGTTTCGGTGTCTTTGCAGACCCCGTGGTCACGAGCGACTCGTGTTTTATTTAATAGTATGAATCGCGAAAACTTAAGACAATATTATGACATTTAATGGCAAAAAATTGGCTATTGTTATAAAAAAAATTAAAAGTCGACTATCTCGAAAACGGTTAGGTTTGTAAAGGGTGTTTCACAGTGAAATAAGTTAGAAAGTACGGGTACTATACGCTCTTAATGGATCTAGGTCGACTTAATCAGTAACCCTGTATAAAACTGTTCCGTTACTGACTGAGTGACTGACAGACAACGTGCAGCCATAACCACTGGTCGTCGAGAGCTGAAATTTGGAACATACATTTCTTAGGCAGTATAAGGGAGCACGAAAGAAGGAATTCCCGAAATTCCCACGGGACCAGGAAATATTGGACGTTTTAGTTTGTGTATGAAATGGTATGAAAAATAGTATTCCTTGAGTGCACGGATGTGATACTTGGTTTTTCAATGAGCGACTGGTTATTTTATGAAAGAAATTTCCGAAATGTCCAGAGGAACGGTAAATATAGGACTTTCTAGTTTATA
This sequence comes from Stenoptilia bipunctidactyla, assembly GCA_944452665.1. Taxonomy (NCBI): domain Eukaryota; kingdom Metazoa; phylum Arthropoda; class Insecta; order Lepidoptera; family Pterophoridae; genus Stenoptilia; species Stenoptilia bipunctidactyla. The sequence continues at coordinate 1,586,625 of OX101744.1, read as the reverse complement.
CGCGTACGTAGTCGCGGGAATGCGCTCGTAAGGTATAAATTTGTTTGCAGATATTGCACTTTACGTAAGTCTTAAATAAGATTCCGTGCTTTCATAGCCAACCGCAATATGTTGGACATATACACCCAACATTAGGAGCTAAAATAAGCTATAGTATATAGATCCTAAACATTGAATATACGGAAATAGGTACATACATGTTGAAAGGTCATCCGCCGGTAAACATTGGATGAGGTTGGCGCGGGACCGAGCGAAGTGGATAAACTTTGGGTAGGCCTTTGTCAAGCCGTGGGTGTCACCAGGCTGATGACGATGATGTTATACTTTATATAATAAACCCAGTCCATGGCAAACATATGTTCATAGACACAAGGAGTGGTGTCAAACCCGCGACCACTGGTGTATGAGGCAGATATTGTTGCTCTATCACTAAAGCGATACTGTAGGTAGAGTCGATAACAACTTTAAGAAGTATTTCTTTTAAAGATTTCGTTTGGAACTACAGTTCTCACTATACATATTTGCGGCTATCTTTTGAAAGCGTAGTTATCTAATTAAAGGGAAGAAACAGACAGATCAAAGGCAGTTTTAACTGAAGTTAAGGGTCATCGCAATTCCTTTGATCAATTGTACCTCCGTTTTAATTAGTCTTGGGATCCTGATGACCCTTTCTATGGGGTAGATACGGTATTCGTTATTCGAATTTATTGGTCACGTTATAAAAAACATCAAGAATCTTTAGTTTTAAATAGAAGGCATTTACTATCCGATTTCAGCATGTTTTATTATGAAATTCAAAGAATTTTTACAAATTTTCAAAGAGTTAACTTAATTGAATGTTTCGGAAGCTTCTTCGTTCAGTTTTACCACGAAACTTAGTGTCTTTGATAAATAATACAACGTCAACCTATTACCCACAAAAATGCCAATAAAACCTCTGTCCCTTAACTGACTTTTACAGTATGCCCGGGAAGAGCAGCAGCTGGTACATTCTATGTTTTTCCGCGTTATTCGACGAATAGTTTCAGGTTTTGATTGTCAGGTAAGTGATGGTGTTATACATAGAGGGTCTGTCGTACTGAATGGATAATCCATTATCTGGAGTTGGTCCGAATGTTAAGAAAATCGTATCTTTTGGCGGAATACTCAGTCATATAAAAGTGGTGGAGATTTTTTTACTTTTTCATAAAGACTTCCCGCCAATGACGGCTACCATTCTTACCGTTCTATAGAATTACATGCTTTTTTGTCCAGAATAAGAGGGCCCAAAAACATAAACTAAAATTTATTATTCATTTTATCAGAACCAATCAGTAAATAAGTTAATATTGAATAAAAAAGATATTTAACTGAATTTATTCGATTTGTGTCGTCATGTCCGACGAGTGCTTTTTTGGCGCTTGACGTTGTCTATAAGGGTTACCATTTTGTAAAATCACCCAATTCTCTGGGAGAAATAAAAATGCATGAACATGTTTGAAAACAGAAATTATTTGTTTTAAAGAAAAAAAGTTAGGTAAAAAACACGACATTTGAGAAGTAACTGAAGATTAAATATTAAACATTATTTTTAAAAATAAAAGAACATCAATTAAATGTTTCAGAATATTTTACTGTAACTGGGTTTTGCAAATATCATATTAATAGATGACGACATAAAAGCTCCGATGGCATTAAATTGATTTTCAAACATTTTTGGGATTTCACAGGGTTGCTTTCCAACTTTGACTTGTTTTACTTTTGATTGCGATCATGTTAAGATCACACTGATAGGTATGGCGGTAAACGCAATATCTGTAAAGTTAGCTGAATTAAACTAAGATGCAAGACAAAGCACCCGAAAGAAACAACAGAAATAATTGTGTCCTAGTATTTTTTTATTCCATAATAAATTGTATATTGGAAACCCTCGGAATATTTTACAATAATTTACTACCTATATCAAGTACCGTATCAAAAAGAAGGATCTATAATTCTTAATTATCGTGACCATTTCTTTCTTTAGAATAAAATAATACACTTATGGTGAAAGGTCCATATAAATATCTGCCAAGTTTAATTCACTTTTCGTAAAGTCCTTACAGCAGAGCTAATCTCCTGGAATCGTAGTTTAATTTAATGGAAGTATAACAAATATAATTATATTTCAAAAGTATTACTTTCAAAGTATGGCAATATGTAAACATTGCAGAGGCAACTTTCTAGTTTACTCTTTTTATGGGTTTATAGGGACTTTAAATTGTTTTTCTTCTTAAATTAATTTCTTTACTTTTACCACCACCACAAGTAAGCCCACATTTTATACATTTTGGCGTGTTTTTAAACATTTTTGTTAATTTAAAGTACAACAATAAATATGAAACGGCAAAAGTCATGAAGTGACACTTCATAAGATCGCGGTTAGTAAAATTTTTTGCCACACGCCAAAATTCCCTTGTCGGCCTATACGTTCACAGATACATTCGTCATATTATTAAGGTAAAGTGTGTGTGTGTGTATAAGGTGTCTTTTTGTAAAATATATTGGGTGTCACCTTGCGCAATCTATCCCTTGAATCTTGATCTTAAGTATAAAAAACCTATTAATTACCTTGTATTACGTAGGTATTGATTAAGTACTTTAAGAAAGCTCCTATTCAAAATGTTCTATAAGGTATTATTTGGTGCTAGGCATGTATTCTTTTTCATACCAGTTTTAGGTATTTTATTACACCAAAACGACTTATTCTTGTACACAGGCATGTTACATGCTGGTTATAACATTATTTCATTACTAGCTGTGACCCGCGACTTCGTCCGCGTGGATACCGTTTATTAGAGTTGGATAAATACTATTATTATATCCTCCTTGAAGTTAAAACTTACCTTATTCTAAATATCGTCAAAATCGACTCATTAGTTTAGCTATGAAAGCGTTACTGATAGATAAACAGACAGAATTACTTCAAAAACTGTTACAACAAAGCAGTGATCCGCAGTTTCACCTAGGTTTTGTGAAAAAGTATTGGCAGGTAGGTATATTACATAGATGATGCCCGCGACTTCGTCTGTATTGAATTAGTATTTCGAGTAGGTTATTTTCTTCTTCAAGGTCCTAACTATCTTTAATAACAAAAATAAAAATGAAGAATCTTCGCCCATATAATATGTATAACTCCTAACCACAAACATAGGTAGGTAGGTAACTATCTATTAGGTACATTACAAAGGCACATAGCGTTATAAACAAATCGGGTGCCAAAGTGCCTTAAATTTTGATATTTTCTTAAGTTTTCGCGATGACTATTATGTATGACTATTACATAAAACACTTTTTAACCGGATTTATCGCGTATATTTACATTTAAAATGTTTACAGTCGCTCGTGACCACGGGGTCTGCAAAGACACCGAAACGTCGAGATAAAATGTAAAATATAAATTATACGCCATTAAACCGGTTAAAAAGTGTTTTATTTAATGCCTTCAATTTTACTCATTTCATGCAATATCTTCATATGTTATTCTAGGTAAAGCTAAGTAGTTTTTGCGTGAAAGAATAGCAAAAATCCATCCATCCAGCCATTATCAGTGTACATACAATACTGCCTATAGTTATGTATGGCTGCTTTTCACTGCCAAACGGCTAAGCCAATATTAATGTAATTTGGTATAGTAGTTAACACATACGTTACTTTTTATTCCGAAGAAATCTATGGTTTCTGACTTCCAAGAGGCAGAAACGATCATAAAATAAACAAAACCTTGATTTCCATTTTATCTCTGTATGTACAGAAAGCAGTACATCAAGCGTTACAAATCTGTAAAAATTTTTTACTTGAATTTGAACTCTATGCCCTCGATAATAAGTTGAAATTGGTTGGGGAAATTTGACAGGTAATGTAATGCTTGTTCCTTCTATACCTACCTATATTAAATCGCGCAAAAGCTTGCGCTCGCCTCCCGCCTTTTTATACCCTACCGCCGCGAGCCGCGTCGAGCCCGGCAACCGTTACGCAAAAATAATCCTTATATCATTCAGTATTCACGCGCGATGGGTTATTAGCGTATTTCATGTATAAGTTTGGTGTTTCTATACCGATTCAATGATTCTTTTTTTATTGAATAGGTAATAATGTAATTTTTTTTTAATTAGGGATGAATGAGAGTATTATAAACGTAAGAGTAAACAAATATAATCAGAAAGCTCCGAACTGCTAAGCTATCGGGATTTATACGTGTTATTGTGAGTCAACCATAAAATATAGACATATACTGTTGTGGGATATTTTTTATATAATTTTATGAAGAATAATTCTGTCATACATGATTTCTATGTAGCTTTAACCATTAAGGCTGCACACGCGACTGAAGCTTAAAAAATGAAGTAACTTCTCCCGTTTTTCCAACATTTCCCTTCACTGCTCTGCTCCTATTGATTGTAGCGTGATAATAAGTATATTATAACCTGCCCAGGAGTATGAAGAATAATTTTACCAAGTTTCGTTAAAATCCGTCTAGTAGTTTTTGTTTCTATAAGGAACATACAGACAGACAGACAGACAAAAATTTTACTGATTGCATTTTTGGCATCAGTATCGATCACTAACCACCCCCTGATAGTTATTTTGAAAATATATTTCATGTACAGAATTGACCTCTCTACAGATTTATTATAAGTAAGATAGATAGATAGATATAGATATAGAAGATAGATAGATTACAATAACTTTATTTTCATTGGTGTAGCTAACTGTACAATTGGTAGCCAGCGTATATCTATACATATAATAAAATGGTAGGAAAGTCAAAACTGTACATTGAATATTTTTTTAAAAGAATACTTGGGGTATGATCTACAATCGAAACAGAAACAAAAAATATAGTTTTTAGAATTTTTGTCTGTTTGTCTGTTTGTCTTTCCGGGATAAACTCAAAAAGTACTGCATGGATTTACTTCAAATTTGGCATGAAGATAGTTAAGAAGTCGGGTCAACATATAGGCTACATATTATCACGCTAGCTGTGTTATAATCGTAGGTGCGTTTGGTGCTGCATAGCGTTCACGCAGACTTTTGTTTAATTTCCGCTGAATTACATACTTAAGAAATTGTTTTACTTAATTTTTATATGTATAATTTTAGGTGTTTTTAACGTGTAACATTTTCAAAAATAACGTTTTAAGGCAACTTTTTTTCAACATTTTCCATAGAGTAAACTTTGATCATCTATTGCGACAAAAAAAGTATGGAGCTATAGCTGCCCATTATCTTAAAAAACTAGTATTTGTAAATTTTTAAAAAGTATAACAATGTGTGGTTTACAAGCAATATTAAATTACATAAGCAATACCACTGATCAAGGTCATAATTTTAATTTTTCAAGTAATGTTATAATTACTTGAAAAATATTTATGTATTTATGTCTATGTATTTATATTCTAGGTTCCTCCCTCGTTTGCTACATGGTATCTCATAATACAAGCTTTACTAGCTGTAGTTGCTGGGATGCAAAGAAAGAAGACTTGGAGTTGTTGATTGGAAAAACTATTTATTTTACGTAAAAAACACAGAGTTATTTTTTACAATATAAGAGCAGCGGGCGCTTTACGTTAGCGTGGCTCGTCGACTGCGTTTTTTGACAGCTGTATTAACCTGTTAAGTTTAAGATACCGCGGGAGCGGGTCGATGACGTATAGCGCTCGCTGCTTTACAATTTACCCTAGTTACATTTGCTTTAGGAATTATAGTTTTAAATAAAACAACTATTTTAACGTGTCGTTTACACTAGCTTTGAGGCCAAGTAGTTGGTGTGATTGTCTGGGGATTTTATTTATTTATTAATTCCTTGCTCTAGGTGTATTACGTATGATATTTATTTACGAACGAAAAAAATAGTAGTAGAAGGATGTACATTCGCTGTCTATAGGTGGTCAAGCTAATGTGGTTACTTTAGGGATAGATGGCGTTGTGTTTAAATGTCATTCATTCATTCATAACTTCACGCCTTTATCCCTTATGGGATTGGCACTTAGAGTAATAATAATAAAGTAAGGGTAGGCAGAACACCAAAGGTTATAAAACCATCTGATGTCACGTTTGACAAATTTGGAGGCATATAATGATCGCCCACAAAAAAATCTCCAATAAAACTTCCGTTTATTAACTGACTTTTACAGTATGCCCGGGAAGAGAAGCATTCTGTGTTTTTCCTTCGCTCCCAGTCCAGCGTGAAAGTATGTTTATATGTCCAACAACCAGTAAAATCTTATCATTATTTTTCAAATGGGACTGGTAGTTTTCGCTATAAGTAGGTTTAAAAAACTGTTTCCCGGGTAAACCCACATAAATTTCAATCTCGCGCTGAACAATTGAATTTGCTCTTTTACTTTGAAGTAAACGAATCTTTGAATAACGTAGCTCTCCTCATTTGGCCTTTCCGTAGCCTTAGTAAAACCAATTCACGATAAAAACGATTTGAACGAGTTAAATTTAACGATATTTGCGTTTCTCTGTAGCACCGCAAAAATGTTTAAAAAAGTATGACATTTTCATTTTTTGCTTGTTAAATAGATATTGTTGCGTGAATTGAAATGTTAAGAATAAGTAATAATAATGTTTTTAAGTTTTTGCATTTATGATGCTCAATTATTCTTAAATCAATTATTCCTAAATAACGGGGCCCGGTAGCTCAGTAGAAGAGCACTCGTCCGGCAAAACGAGGGGTCCCAAGTTCGAGTTCTGGCCGGGTAATTTTTATTTATCACATTTTTTCGGTTATTTAATATAAGTAATAGTTACGTAGACTTACAAAATCTTTATTTCACAGAATACTGTACTGACTGTTAAAAAATGCTTCATTTTTATTTAATTTTATTAATTATTAAAGCAACCATATTACTTGTATAGCAGCGCAGAGGTTTAGAAAGGAACCATTTATAAAACTGCGGTTAGATTTGGTGGCAAATTTTATAAGAAGGGCGTTAACTAGCGGTGTTCACTCGAATAACTCGCATTTAACGATAAGGTTATCAAGGATCGGTAGAGTTCTCCCTTTTTTGTAGGGCGAAATCCATCATGGATACCCCTCCGTCTGGGGAGAACGGAGAGGTTATGCCAGACTCCAACCGGCTAAAACCCCCTCATCCGCCGTTGTTGGGACCCATAGTATCGCGTGCGGAATTACCTACGGGTCCCGGCGTTTTGCCTTTCTATAGGCAACTTACAAAACAGGAGGCCTGGTACACGCAGGCTAACCTCTACTTCACAAAACTCTTATTATTTTGGGTGTTCCCCGACCCATCACAGTTGACTCTAGTTTATAAAATGGGCATATCTCTGCCTTCTAATCCCAGTCCGTTTTCGACGAAGCGGAGCCGCACAAGCATCCTCTTCTCTTCTCCCATTGCCACCCAAGCTGCTTCGCTGTCCAGCATAGCCTTAACTGTTTTGGCTAGCGAAAGAACATTTCCCACGCAACACAATAAATCGTGGCGTTGCCAACTCCACGCTGGGCACGCCTCTAGGTGTCATCCGGTGCCCCGCATTTATGACATTCCGTCGTGGCCTCCCTCTTAGCCACCTGGTGCTGGTAGTGACCAAAACAGCCATGCCCGGTCAAGACATGCAGAAGCCGGAAAGATAGAGACCCTTTTTTTCTTTGCACCAATGTCTAAAGAAACAAAGGACTCAGCATCAGGGACTGCATACCAGTATGAATTTCTGTAAATTTTTTTTCTGTTTGACGTCAAACCGTTAAACTAAGTGTATTTAAAAATAACAGTGCAGGAATTCATACTGAAATAACTCGTGAACCTTTTTTATTATTGTAGCGTAACTGTTTTTTTATTCGGTTAACTGAAATTTTCCGGTATCAATATTAATATTGATATCAAATATTTATTTTTAAACAATGTACCGGAAACTTTCGAATGTTCGATAGTTTAGTTGAGGCGATAATTTAGTAGGGATATATGCTGACCTATACATTTCGGTACAGAAATTAACTAGGTTAAAATATTTCTGTACTAAAAACATCTACGAAAATTAATCCGGTATACGTTATTTGGGTATTGATATCATTAAGTTGGATTTTAATAACTTTTACAGGTATTGTGTTTAATAAGGCAGTACACTAATAAGGGTACTGAAATTTTACTGGTACTATTTAAAAAAAATATACCGATATGCAGTCCCTGCTCAGCATTAAAGTTGTAAATTTAAAATATATGGGCGTCTCTTTTTAACTGAACAGTGTAATTGTGCGTACAAAAGGACAACAGTAGTTTTATCATTGCGTTAATGACAACAATGCGGCCAGTCGCCATTTTACGACACAGTTATAACGACTTGTTTTTTGCAAATTTGAAGAAAATTTAAGTGTTTTTATGTGAAGTCGTTGTTGTTTATAGTGCAGAAATTTGCATAATACTACCATTATCATGGTTAGATGCAGTGTGTTAGGCTGCCCCAAGAAAAACTATGAGCACTACGGCAAGCCGCCGTCTTTGTATCTGACTAAACAGACACGTTTTTTCGTAGTTATGTCATGTCCTCTTGTTATTTAGTCATTGCTTTGCACCAACTCGCGGAGAATCGGCCGAACCGCTTCTATACGGTAGACCAACCCTACTTGACTTTATTACATCTGCCGTTTATTTTCACAAAACTTCTGAACGCGTCTATTCTTTATTTAAAAAAAGATACAAAACGTCAGATCAGCAATCAAAATGACGGGCATAGCACAACAACAAAGCAAACTGCTAATTCTTTAAAATGTTTGTTTTATAATTCATTTGCCGCCTCAAAATCACACAAAATGAATTTCTGGGACGGATTCGGCACACTCGATTCCTTTTTATACTGCATGACTCTTACTGTTGGAACTGTGTTGATAGCGATATTAGGCATATTGTACGGACTGATCGGACTGTTTCTGTTGATATCGCTGAATATTTTTCAGAGCCACTGGGATGAAAATGTATATCAGACAAATCACAACACCTACTGCCTGATAGTATTTGGTCTGGTATTGATGGTAATAATACTGATTGCCAGTATAATTCTTCTCTGCGGCGTTTTGACCGAAACTAAGGCATGTGTTACTACCTATTTATGGATAATGTTGTTACATCTTATTATAAATTTATTTGGTTTCTTCACTGTGTTGATATACTGTGCGTTTGTAAATGTCAAGTGTTTTAACAATATTGGTTTTATTGTCGCGTTGAGGCATGGTATCTTCACTATTTTCTACACAATGTTTTGGTTCTATATTTTTATTGTTGTGAACAGTTACAGAATAAGTATTGATTATTAAATCGACATTTGTAATGGATTTTAGCAGGGTTTTATTTCATGATTAATATTTTGTTCTTGTAAATCAAGTGATGCAAAATGTGAGCTCAAATAAATCACTACAACTATCATAACGTGAAAATGAGACTTGAGGTAAGCTAATTATCATTTATTAATTCAATAATTAATGTACAGACATGGAGACTTTAAGAAAGTAAACAGATAATATCACAATCATTTATTTATTTATTTATTATCATTTGTGGGAAACATACAGCATATAAAACACTTAAAACAAAAAGAAAACATTAAAAGTACATAGGCCAGCAAAGTCTCCACTATTACAAAATACCTAATGTGCCTTTTTTGAATAAACTGAATAAAACAAATACATTAGTTATATAACTTAAAATTATTGCAAATATTTACTTTAAATTATCACTTAATACTATTACAGAGGCTAGATAATATCTAAAATACAAAATAAGGGCGCGACTTTTTTTTTTTTTTTTTAATTTTCTTTATTTGGGAAGAAAAGTCTTACACAATTATAGTTTACAATATTACAAAACAAACAGACCAAAACAGCTCCATAGTTTAAATACAAATATAGCTTAAGTTTATGAAACAAATCCAATAAAACTCAGGCAATTAAATTAAATTTAAATTTGGGCAAAAGAAGAAAGAAAAATAAATCAATTATCGTTAAGATTTGTAGGGACGTTATTTATATTTTTTATATACTGGGATAAGGATGAAGTGAATATGTCTGTAGTTGAGTATATGTTATTATAATTACTACATGTTCTGGGAATAAAAGATGCACCTTATTTGATATTTTTTTTACTTCTGTATACTAGTAGAGAACAGAAACATTTAATTTGCTTTGTAAGTATAGAATATATACAAAGTAAACTGTTTCATATCATTTTGTATAGTGAACGATAGACAACATTGTTGAAAATACTTCAATTGCTTTTTCTAGCAGTGTCTCATTCATCATCATCATCATCCACAGTGTTTCATTAAAATGAAATTATTTTCGTCATCGAACATGTTATCACGTAATTATGTATTAGAAAAAGGTAGTGAGTTCAAACGGGAAATAAAACACTCGCAAACCTGATAGGTAGTCTTACTAATATTGTAAATGTGAAAGTTTGGATGTATGGATGTTTGTTCCTCAATCACGGCAGAACGGCTAAACGGATTTGAATGAAATTTGGCATAGTGATAGAGTACAGTCTGGAATTGCACATAGGCAACTTTTTATTTTTATCCCGATATTCCCTCGGGATTCGGAATTGCCGGGGTGAAACCGCGCAAAACATCAAGTAAGAATATATTTCTTCAAATGCCTTGGTTCTCTTCTTGTACAGAAGGCGGCAGATCAAGCGTTACATTACCTGTCAAATTTCCCCTACCAATTTTAAAGCATAGAGTTCAAATTCAAGTGATTTTTTTGACAGATTTGTAACGCTTGATGTGCTGCCTTCTGTACCTTGAGGCGCGATGATTAGTGGAGACATTTATTTATTGAAATTTTTTTTTACGGATAAAATTCTAACAATTATTAATTCTAAGTTAATTTCAGGCAAACATGTCATTATAAAAGCCAGCATTTCTAACATAATAATTTTCCCCGGCATAGATAAGTATTGAGGAACTTTCTGCTACCTTTTTCGAAAAGACGCGCTTACCAAAGACACGTTTATAAAATTTATACGTTTTGTTTACAGCAAGCTCCTTCAACGTGATGATTTTTTGTGCCCACGGCCAACAACAGTTTCTATCCATGATAATAGCTCTAATCCAAACAAAATTCAAGCCATCTCAAGCAATTTCAATGGCTCCGATCTTTTGCCTGAAACAGATCTGCATCGACATCGTGCATGGACAACCACTTTTTTCCTGACCACTACAGTCCTGGAACTCTTAAATAAATAGGTTTCTCGTGGATGGACGCGTAACACTATAGTCTTCATGCGCACTTTCCATCAGGTGGCATGGAAAGAGCACAAATCAATTCAGGAGTCAGGGAGCACTACTCACGATGGATAATTGTCACTGTCCCAGATACTACAGTAAATATTGAGGCTAATTTATTTAACAAAGTCCTATTTACATACTGTGTGTATGTTAGTTTTGGCATGGAAGACAAACGTCCTATCCTTACAATATAAAAAAAAAAACTTTGACGATGGAATAACACTGTCTGTCCAAGACATCAGTGGTCGCGGGTTCGAATCCCGCACGGAACACGAAAAAAAAATGGTCCAGGTCTGGCGTTTATCTTAATGTATTTAAATTCTAGGTTCCCCCCTAGTTCGCTATATGGTATCCCTACTCTGCTAAGTCTGGGGCCATGTAGTTGGTGTGATCTGGGGATTTTATTTTTATTATTGTGAGAAACCTTGGATGGTAGCGTACATGAAGTTACCATCAAAACGTTAATTTGATAATAACTCCCACTATTCTAACCAACTGGTTGTTAAGGAGGCTTTTTACTGTATTAATAAACGTGCGGCAATAGTGAAGTCCACAAAGTCGAAAAATGATCCCAATACCTTAGAAAACCATGACAGTAAGATCTGAAAAAAACACACACACACAAAACATAATCACCCGACCAGGATACGGGCGGGTACTCTAACAACTGAGCTACTGGGCCCTGGCAGATGTCATCCAAATTATTTTGTAGGTATTTTGTATGTACTCGTACTCTTTATAGTTAACCACCCAAAATCAATTTCGTAACAGAAATTGTAAATCTCAATTGCATTTTTAAATAATATATTAAAGTTATTTGCATTTAATGATATTCTGTTATTGTCAAAGATCTGAAAAAAAAATTCGTGGGTTTGCCTCTGAATTTTCAGCATACATACATAACTTAAAGCCAGTATCTCTAATAGGGTAGGCAGAACACCAGAGGCTTTAAAACCATCTGATGTCACGTTTGGCAAATTTGGAGGTATTATTATGATGGAGAGAGACTATTGCAGTGACAGGGGGTCAGCCTATCGCCCACAAAAACACTAATAAAACCTCCGTCCCTTAACTGAATTTCACATTTTGCCCGGGAAGAAATTTCTTTCGCTCCCAGTCCAGATCTTTGAGATATGACAATCGATGATATTACGTAAAATATTTTTTCAGAATTTTATTAAATTCAAATAAGTTAAGAAACTACCATCAGATACCAAATGCATCTTATGCAATCCAGACACTGTGGCATCTAAGTCACTAGTGGTTAAGGCTAAATAGTTCTCTTTCACCGCTGGACTGGGAGCAAAGAAAAAACATAGAATGTGCCAGCTGCTTCTCTTCCCGGGCATACTGTTATTAGATATTTGTTTGGAGATTTTTTGTGGGCGGTAAGCTGACCCCCTACCGCTGCAATAGTCATTATAATCCCTCCAAATTTTTCAAAAGTGACATCAGATCATTTAATAACCTCTGGTGTTCTGCCTACCCCATAAGGGATACAGGCTTGAAGTCATGTGTGTATGTATAGTTCTAATTCAAATTTTGACGCTCATCGCCATCGTCAGTCGAAAGACACACACCTGGTCAGAGGCCTCCCCCATTTCTCCCGAGGTTCTACACATCGACGGTCCCGTGCCGCTCTCAGCAAGCATTTAAAGTCATAAAGTGTATAAATTTATAGGTTCCTACTGTAAATAGGGAATTTTCATTTAAATGCTGACCTAGACAAAGACGACAACCGTTGCCCGTTGAGTGAAGATGAGGTCGGAGATGACAGGATGCTGAGTTGGAAAGGAACTGACTCTTCATTTAACATTGCCAAAACACATTACCGCTAGAGCAGTTATAGGGTTGTTTTTTAGTTAACAGCCAAATTTTTTTTACACAATAAGTATCATTTATAGAAACGTTATTCCAAAAAAAGGTATGTATTTTTTATAAGGAAATTAATATATTCGATAATATATTAAGCAAAGCATGGTTATTATTCAGAAAAAATATCAAAAATACCTTTTGATGAAATGGTAGCGAAACAAATGAAAGTATTTGGAAAATTTATAAAAAAGTATAAAAATCTACTCCATTTTCATATTGCTGAGAATCGATTTTCTTACAGTCTTGCATCCGGACCAACTTCAGATAAGGGGTTATCTTGTGCGGGGATCGAACTCGTTACCACTGGAGTCTGAGGAATTTAGTGTGACCCCATGGCCATAGCAGTTGTTTCAAATAGTAATCGAATCGAATCTACGTATTTATTAAGGGCTAGTTTTCGATTACCGCCCAAATTTTTTTACGCAATAAGTATCATTTATAGAACGATTTTTGCAAAAATTTGGTATGTATTGTTTTATAAGAAAATTAATATATTCATTAAAATATTAAGAAAACTATGCTCGCTTTAATTTGTGAATGAAAACTATTAAAAATAAAGACGACTACGCACAACTGTAAAACATCTCGTAGTTCTACGTGGTAGTATTATTAAACGTGAACAATGAAATGCCGCGTCGCCCACACACTTCCCGTTTGCGTTCGCTCTCGAACGGTCGTGTCGGCGGCCGCTCCCGAGTGTTCGTATTGCGCTGCCCTTGTTCCCTCCCCCGCACTCATGCGGGTAAGGTGCCAAGTTAAGCTCTTTCGGAAAGTTTTCTCTTGTGGAGGCTGTGTGGTGTCGGGGCTAATTCATCTGCCCTTTTCAGGGCGGACCCGACTGCTGCCAGCCGAAGCATCGCTGGTCAGGTGGATACGTAACCGTGCCAACGAAGCCTGATCGTCCACCGTTCACCGGCAATAGGTCCGTACTAGGTCGTTCTTCTTTTCAGCGCAGTTTGTCTTCGATAGATTTTATTTCAGCCCAGCATAATGTCTCACCCTAAGTGCCCCGGGGATTGCGATAATTGCGTTCATTGCGATCATTACGATCAGGTCTTTGATGAACTTCAATATCAAATAAAAAATAAAGATCACTGGAAGGCTCTCCACAACCAAGCCTTCCTCACTTCAAGAACTGGAGACGGCATCTGGTGCCTCAGCTTCAGTAATCAGTCAGTTGTCCAGCGAAAAGCAATCTCTGGAAGCCGAGAAGTCTGCCCTTCTCGCTCAAATCGAGTCCTTGCGAGAGCAATTGTCCGCTCGCCCTCAGGTCGTCTCTTTTTCTCAGGGGTTCCAAACCAATTCTCCGGCGTCTCCAGATCCATCTGAGTACGTCAACCCTCTTTCAGATCGCATGTTGGTAGACTCCACCGCATGCAAACGGAAAACTACCCCGCCGGGTAGTGATTCCGACTCCGCTCCTTTGGTTCCTTTGGTTCCAGAATCTGCTGCTCCGTTCACCGAGGTTCGCAAAAAATCGAAATCGAAGAAGAAGAAGCAATCTGCTTCCTCGACTTCGTCTCCGTCCGTTCCAGCTGCTCCAGGCGCTGTTCCTGCTCCGCAAAATGTCGCACCGGCGTCTGCTCCTGCACCTTTTGTTTCAGCGATCCCGGCGTCACAGCCTGCGTCGCAATCAGATTCGGCTCCGCCGAAAGTCAAGTCTCCGCCGCCCGTCTTTCTACGGGACAAGAGCCGCTGGACCGAGGTCTCAGCTCTCTGCGGTAGGCACAATCCCAAGATCCAGTATAGTAAGGCATCCAACGTGGGTGACTCTATTAAGATCTTAGTCTGTTCCATTTCCGATTTCAGGAATCTTACTCGGCTTCTTGCTGATCAAAAGCTCGAGTACCACACTTATGCTCTCCCTGAGGAGCGTAAGATTCGTGCCGTCCTCAGGAACGTGCCGTTCGAGCTCTCGAACGAGCAAATCCAAGAGGACTTGTCATCTCAAGGCTTCCCCGTCGAATCTGTGCACAAAATGCACAGCCGCCGAGGCAAGCAGTTTCCACTAGCGCTTTTTTTATAATAAGGTTCCCACAAATATTCAAGACTTACCACTTGATAAATTTAAAGAAACTATTAAACAAAAATTGTGTAGGCTTTTATACAATTTCTAAATATATGGTCGATAAAAGTCCTTGGTTGTAAATTGTTTTTCAAATATTCTTAATCTCCAGCTCCATCTCCAACACCATCTCCATTTCCTTCTCATCCAACGCCATCTCCATCTCCTTCTTATCCATACAACAGCAAGAACGTCATGCTCCCTCAGGCGGCATGGCTAGCGGTAGCGTCGGGTGTCGGGTCACCCTCTTCCCTAAAATATGGTTGAGGAGAGTGATGGCTGGTGCTTGCGTTATACTCGTGAACGGGTGCTGCTAGCGGTGCCAGGTCGTTTTGCTGAAGACTTTGACTATGTTACTTTTTTGAATTTGACTCTGACTTCCCCATCTCCATCCCATTCCCCCATGTTCACGTCCGTGTTAGTGTCCAGTCTCTGTCCACGACTATCCTCATCTCCATCCACATTATCTGTAATATCTCTCACCTCTATCGCTACATCTATCTACTTCTATCTTTACCTCTATATCTATGTCTACGTTTCTGTCTAGTACTTGATTGCCTAATGTATAAATATAATAGTAGACTCCAGAAGATCACCAACTCGTTCATGGGTCAATGTGTACGCTTTTATAATAAAACTCCAAAATATTTAAGATTAACCCTTCGATAGATTTAAGGATAAGCATAAAGTTTTATTATAAGATATCCGGATGCAAGAAGATTGTAAATTTTTGTTGTTGTTATTGTTATTGTGTATTTTTAAAAGATGATTGCTGTTGAGTTTCTTGCCACTTCTTCTCAACAGATCGACTTTCCGAAGTGGTGGTAGATTCAGTTCAATTTGTAAATTGTGACTTATTTCAAATGTATTTAAATACTTACGAAATAAAGATTCTTTTGACTTTGACTAGTAATCCTAGCGAGGAGCCCGCAAGGGCAGTCCATTTTCAGAGGCAAGCCCACCGTGTGCGGTCTCTCCAACATCCGCGTCGAAGTTCCACACAAGCGTGGTTTCCCAGGTCAGTGCCACCGCTGCCAACTGTAAGGTCATGCGGCGGCAAATCGTTTTGCTTCCCGTAGGTGCGTCAAATGCCTAGATCCACATGGGACTAAGGAGTGCTCTCGCACTCCCGAATAGCCCACCGCTCCGTCCTGCGTCTTGTGCGGCCAGTCAGGCCACACGGCAAACTTTCGCGGCTGCCCCAAGGCACCGCGTGCTGCCAGGGCTACCGTGAAGCCCATCGAGAACTGGAGAGAGCGACCGCAGCCTAGCTCGAACGCTCCTCCAGTCAGTTCAAAGACCCCTAAGGCCTTTACTTCTATCGTTCCAGGTCAGTGCAGCCGGGTCGCGACTCAATCGCAACCGGCCGCCAAATCGGCTTCCCAGTGCCAGAACGCAAATGGTTCTCAAGACCGCATGGCGTTCTGGATCCAGCTCGCTCCCATCGACGAGATCCTGGCTTTCGGCGCCGCTCTCGACGCCAGCCCAGAGGGTTTCAAGTTCGCTCCCCTTATCAGGAAACTCCAGCAAGCTCAACGTTTCTAAACGTAGTCCTTCTTTCCAGCATTCCTATCTCAGAGTGAGTCTGATCACTCTAGATAATCTCCTAGTTTCAGCTTTGTCATTTCTGCTAGTCTTAGCTTCTGAATTTGTCGCTTTCAGTTCCTTTTGATGGCAGCCGTCCGGATGCCGCTCACTGCGCAGCCTCTCTCTCCAATTGGCTGTCGCTCCAATGAAGACTAATGGCCTCAATCAAGGTGAGTCAGTAAAGGGGGATGTTTAGTGGGTATGCTCGGCTTCACTGAGTGAGTCTCCACACTGTCTGGGCATTCTATTTTCCGTTAGCCACTGGGGTTAACAGCTTATAGAATGCCCATTCGTCCGTAATAGGATTCATCCTCCTCTCGCTAAAGCTTGCTTTACTTGTTAAAGCTTGTTTTAGGGGTTGCCAAAACTTTCTGTGGCGGAAAAACAAAAAAAAAAAAAATGCCGCGTCGCCCTAGTATCGAGCCATGCGTCAGCAAAAGCGGCTATTATAAAAAAGTTTGTGGTGCTATATCTTTACTTTTTCTACTGAACGATACTAATAGTAGATTAGTAGCCAAGGGCTGTAAGGTATCAATTGCAGCCCGAGATATTTAGTTCGAGGTTGCAATTGATGCTTACACCCGAGCTAACTATTCTGCTTTACATCTCGATTGCAAGGTAAGTAGAAAAAATCGGCATTACAAGAATAAAACATTTTATTTGTTGCAATTTATAATTAAATGAGAAAAAATTTCAAATTTTAGGGACAGGTGTTTCCTATTCCCGCCTTTTTTCATTGAAAAAAATCAAGTAAAGAACTTATTAAATTTTTTTTTCAAGATCGAAATTGAGCTTTGCCTTTCAATATTTAAAATTGATGACTATTATACTCACACGAAGACAAGGCTGAATAGGAAAGCGACCTCTTTGGTCATTGGGCTGAATGCATGATGTCTATTGCCAGTAAGATAGTTAGATGAACGCGAACTGTTTGAAGGAAAGAAGTGTTTTCTTTTTAATTACTTACCGCTCTAAGGCTTTTCTAGCTAGATTATTACCCTAGAGAGCTAATTAGTCACCTACAAGCCCCATTTGGAGGTAATAAGAACCTACTTACCGAACATGAGAGATTTAAAATAAATATGTAGGTTGAAAAGTTCGCGGCCTGGCCATTAAAAAAAAAACTTTTGTTATTTTTTCTGCCGTCATTTTGAACTATCATTATTCAATTGTCAGCCCGCGAATTTTCAATTTGATATCTTGTTTAAATAAAATTTTACGAACAATATAAATACGTGTGTAGAACAAATGGAGAAATTTGAACAACGTGCTGTGATTAAATATTTGTTTAAAAAAAGATTAACACCAAAGGAGATCCATGATGACATGCAAACAACATTAGGGGAATCTGCCCCGTCTTATACCACTGTGAAGAAATGGGTTGCAGAATTTAAACGTGGACGAGAGAACATCGAAGATGACCCTCGCTCCGGCAGGCCAATGACGTCTACGACCGAAGAAAACATCAAAACATCAATAACGTGTGTTTCGCTTGGTGGTAGGATCCCTTCTGGGTCCGCCTGGCTAGCGACCACCCTTTATATAAAGTCTGCCGCCAAATGTTACCGCTCCGGCGGTAATGTGTTCCGGCAATATTGTATAAAGAGCCAGTTCCTTCCTAAACCCGTGTGCTTTCATCTTCGACCTCATCGTCATTTACCATCAGGTGCAATTGAGGTCAAACGCGGGTTTAGTCACTTATAAAAAAAAAAAAAAGATCTCATATTGAAAGACCGTAGATTGACTATCAGAGAAATTGCAGACACTATAGGCATCTCATATGAACGAACGCAAAACATCATTGTCCATGAACTCGGCTTTTCTAAGGTTTCGGCTAGGTGGGTTCCCAGATTGCTTTCAGTAGAGCAAAAGCGAATTCGTCTCACGATTTCTCGCGACTGTTTGGAGATGTTCGAGGCTGATCCACAAGGTTTTCTTGACAGATTTGTGACAATGGATGAAACCTGGGTTCACCACTATACCCCAGAATCAAAACAACAATCCAAACAATGGAAAAAATCAGGTGAACCAACTCCGAAAAAAGCAAAGGCAATTCTGTCGGCTGGCAACGACTACCTTCCAAAAGGCGAAACAATAAACTCTGCGTACTATAGCACCCTTCTGCGCCGTTTAAGTGAAGAAATTAAACAGAAACGCCCAGGATTACTGAGAAAGAAAGTGTTGTTTCACCAGGACAACGCCCGAGTCCACACGTCTGTCGAGTTTATGGCTCAAATTCGTGATTGTGGTTTCGAATTGTTGCCACATCCAGCTTATTCTCCTGATTTGGCACCTTCGGACTTTCATCTGTTTCCAAACCTGAAAAAACACCTCGGTGGGCAGAAATTTTTAACGAATGAAGAGGTCGAAGCCGCTGTTAACCTGTATTTTGAAGACCTTGAGGAATCTTTTTTTAAAACAGGTATGGAAGCTCTGGAAAGCATATGGAAGAAGTGCATAGAGCTAAATGGAGATTACGTCGAAAAATAAAAATATCTTTGTATGTACTTTATTCTGTTTTCTTGACTAGGCCGCGAACTTTTCAATCGACCCTCGTACGTTTATATTATCAAAGAACATAGTATTTAAATTTGACCGGTGAATAAAGACTAACCCTGTATATTATAGTTGAATGCGAATGGTTAGATTGTGGTGGTCGGAATATTCATATTCGATCTATTCCGATCCAATACCAAAATCTAATACCAATGGTATTTGTTTTAATTGTTTATTATTTTCTATTCCGAACGGATACCACTTTTTAAACGAATACCAAAACAAGTTAGTAGACATAAGGTACAGTCAATAAAAAACATTTTAGTTGTGAAAATTTTTTGATTTTATTTAACAAAATCAGTTTAACCAAACAAACTTAAACATAGTAAGTATATGAAAAGCAAAGGAAAATTTAAATAAAATAAAATTCGCATAAAGTTTAGTCCGCAAAATACTCACTTAATAAATAAACATCACTTCCTTCCTACACACTTCATTGAGTTACGCACTGATACGTATTATGCACTGCACGGAAAAGTACTGAGAAATAGATAACATTTCTAACAGGATCAGAGCAGTTATTAGAAATAATAATAATAGTTATGAGGACCGACAGCACTAACAAATAATTAAAAGAAAAATGGACCTTATTACACATCAGTAGAAAACACCTATATGATCTCTATCATGAGAAATCATATAACAAAAATGACACCTTTTGCAACTATGTCAGAACTTACTCAAAGTTATTTAAAAAAGTTTGTGCCGCAGCCAAATCAATCTATCTAGGTAATAAGATTAAAAATAGTGCTAATAAGACTAAAACTACTTGGAATATAATTAATAAGGAAACTGGGAAAGTTAAGAATCGCAATAGTGAGTTTAAGCTTGTTATTGACAATACAATAATTAAAGCAGATGAAAATGTTGCGACAGCATTTGAGAGCTGTTTTGCTGACATTCCAGTTTCAACTACTAAATCATTAAGCTCATCACCTGTGGTGGCTGAATCATTGCTCAAAAATCATGTGAGTGAGTGCAAGGTGTCTTTCAAGTTCCAACCCATAGACACCGGGGATATTATTAAAACATTTAAGCCAATTGATATTAAAAAGACAACTGATCTGTGTGGCATATCTGTTGAAATATTAAATTCTATTATAGATGTAATAGCTCCTTGCCTTGTTGAAATATTTAACAACTGTATCATTAGTGGGGAGTTTCCTGATTTAATGAAGCATAGTAAGGTTATACCTTTATTTAAGTCGGGTAGCACTACAGACCCTACTAATTTTAGACCAATTCAATTCTACCTACTTGTAGTAAAATTTTTGAAAAAAATATTCTTAATCAACTCTTGGCCCATTTCACCTATAACAATTTACTTCATAATAAACAATTTGGATTTACAAAGGGCCGTTCAACAACTGATGCTGGTGTTGAACTATTTGAAATAATCACTGGTGCCTGGGAGAGGTCGGAGGATGCCCTAGGTGTATTTTGTGACCTATCTAAGGCATTTGACTGTGTTCAGCATGACACTCTCATCAGGAAACTCCACCACTACGGCATCAAAGGCACTGACCTCAAACTTTTGAATTCATATCTAAGTGATAGAATTCAGAAGGTTGAGGTCCCGGAAAAGGTCGGCTGGGTCGGTTGTGAGAATGGGAGTGCCTCAAGGATTAATTCTGGGCCCATTTCTGTTTCTAGTCTATATAAATGATCTACCCTATATGGTAGGCAATAATCATGAGATTGCATTGTTTGCTGACGAAACATCATTAATTTTTAAAATGATAAGACAGAAAATAAACTACGACGATGTAAACAATGCTCTCGCAAATGTTGTTCAGTGGTTCAATATAAATAATCTAGCGTTCAATGATAAAAAAACTAAATGTATAAAATTCTCTGCACCAAATGATAAACAAGTTGAGTCTGATCTGCGGCTTAATGGGAACAGATTGAATCTAGTAGATAACTCTGTTTTTCTTGGAATTACCTTAGATTCAAAATTGCAATGGGGCGCCCATATCTCACAACTAGCGAGTAGACTTAGTTCTGCAGCGTTCGCGGTAAAGAAAATTCGCTCATTGACTGATGTTACTACAGCGAAGCTGGTATATTTTAGTTATTTTCATAGTATAATGTCCTATGGCATCCTACTTTGGGGCAATGCCGCAGATATTGACACGATATTTACACTGCAGAAAAGGGCAATTCGTGGAATGTATAAACTTGGAAACAGAGAATCTCTTCGAGAAAAGTTTAAAGAGATTGGTATCTTGACCCTTGCATCACAATATATTTATGAAAACATTATGTATATTTATAAGAATAGTAATAAATTTAAAACTAGGAAAGATAATCATGATACAAATTACTCTGTAAGGACTAGGAACGACCATAAGTTAGCGTTTCCTAAATTAAGGCTGGCTAAAAGCAGCAAATCATTTATTGGAATGTCAATACGTATATATAACAAAATTCCGAAGTCAATTCAATCCCTGCCATTCAATAAATTTAAATCAATCATTAAAAACACTCTATCTCAAAAAGCTTATTATAAAAGTAAAGATTACTTAGATGATAAAAAGGCATGGGATTAAGTACAACAGGATATTTCTAAAAGTTTCTAATTACTTAATAATTTTGTTTACGGCTTGGCTGTGCAGTATATGTATGACATGCTGGTGACTGTCCCACTCACTTATTTTCTTGTCAAGACATCAGCAAGAACGTCAAGCTCCCTCAGGCGGCATGGCTAGTGGTAGCGTCGGGTATCGGGTCACCCTCTTCCCTAAAATATGGTTGAGGAGGGAGATGGCTGGAGCTTGCGTTAACTCGTGAACGGGTGCTGCTAGCGGTGCCAGGTCGTTTTGCTAATGATACTATGACTATTTTATTCCATTCTTGTTCAAATACTCTGGTCCCAGTTTGTCATGTTCGTATTGTGCGTCCATAGCTAATTGCATCTGCTGTGTAAGCAATTTGGTTGTGGCATGACATTGGCTCTCACAATTAGCTGTCTTGTGTTTGTTTTTTTTTCATGTCACGGTCAATTTGTACTGTACCTATTTGTATTAATTTGATAATTCTGACTGAAAAAGAGTGCCAAGAGTTTTTTTCCGCCGGCTTTTTTTGCCTCTTGGTCTACTGTAATATCTTATTTAACAACTATCAACAACTAGTTAAAGCCGAAGTATGTGATGACTGACTTCATCAAGTGTTTTGTGAAATTCCTAAGATGAATAAAACTTTTTGACTTTTGAATTTTGAATTTTATTCCATTGACTTAAAGTTTGTGCAATCGTCACAAAAAAATCTTTAAAAAACTTCGTTTTGCAATTGTCTCTGATTGGTTGCTTCGGATTTTCCAAAACAATGTAGCGAACTCACCCTTTTTCACAGGTAAAAATTTTGAAACAAAAGGTTTCAATTTGAACTTGTTATTTGTAAAATATTGGATTATAGTTAATAATATAGAGTTTTAGCACAGTCTAGTACTAATAAGTAATGTATGGCATTGTATTAAAACAAACGTATCATAATTATAAATAAAAACATTTTTCTAGATGACTGTACCAAGATTCATGTTTTGGTATTACTTCGGCATAGATCGGATATTTATAAAAATGAATTTAAAGAGTGGTATCCGATCGGAATAGAAAATGAAAAGTATAAAAACAAATACCATTGGTATAAGTGATGGTATTGGATCGGAATAGATCGAATATTCTAAAAAAATCTTTGGGATATAGATATAAAAAAACACAAGAATATCCACATCATATTTTATTAAGTATAATTTGAATTAACATCATTTAAAGAGTAATACTATAAAACAAATAAAATTATTGCATTTTTAAATATAATTATATATCTTTATACATTTATTTGTTACACAATACAACGCCTAATATTTTTTTTAAACTATATCTATTTTACATTTAAATACATTTAATTTATACATTATTAGTATTTACCCGTATTTTTAACATTTAAATAGTTACATTACAACTATACTTAAAGCTATTTAAAGGTGAAAATATATTTTTTCCAATACACCCTTAATTGTAAACTTTAAATATAAAATAACAGTAAGAAGTTTTAATTGTTCATTTTTATATACATCCTCATTTTAAATAGTATTTATGATAAATTTTCTATATTTAATTCTGACATCCACCAACTAACACTAGGTCAGCTTGGTGGATTACGGCCTAAACCATCTCGTCACCCAGAGGAGAGACACATAGCCCTGCAATGGGCTCATTACAAAGAATTGTGATGATGATGATGAAAATGTATTTAAATCATCGCGATTCGAACATAAATTGATAGTAAGGCTCGGTTTTTTTGAAATCTTCTCTATAATCCATGCGTGAGTCTTGATCCATCAACGCTTATGTAAGTTTAAGCCCCGGCTCGACTGTTTAAAACAAGACCTCAAACCAAGGTGACTTCTGTTTACAACCAACGCCGAGTTTCATCCACACTATTGTAAACGGCTTGGTGTTTTAAACAAGCATCAAACCAAGGACGCCAACCAAGGACACGCTAAATCTATTTGTTGTCAAGCGAAATTTAGTTGCAAACAGCCGTTTTGTTTTAAACTAGCAAATTCACATTGATTGAACAGTAAAGCCGGTGCTATATGCGCACACTATGCCGGGTCGTCGCGGGTAGGGTTGCCGACTTTTTTTTCTAGAAATACAGTATGTTTGAGTTTGAAAACAGTATCAAACAGTATTTTGGAAAAAAGAACAGTATTCAATTTATTTAATGTTTTAAACACATATACATCACATATCCATGCTGGACTGGGAGCGAAAAAAAAAACATAGAATGTGCCAGCTGCTTCTCTTCCCGGGCATACTGTCAAAGTCAGTTAAGGGACAGAGGTTTTAAAGGCGTTTTTGTGGGCGATAGGGGGGGGTCACTACAATAGTCTCTCTCCATCTTTGTAAAACCTCCAAATTTGTCAAACGTGACATCAGATGGTCTTGTAACCTCTGGTGTTCTGCCTACCCCATAAGGGATACATGCGTGAAGTTATGTATGTATGTATGTATTTTTAGAGCTTCTTGCACAATTTATTAATTAAAGTCTAGGATATAAAGTGTTTAGCTTTTTATGCTGAAAACAGTATTTTGTTCAACAGTAAACAGTATAATGTAGTGAAAAACATTATTATACTGTAAAAATCAGTATGATTGGCAACCCTGGTCGCGGGCCGCATATAAATGTATACAAGTGACTTCAATAGTGTCCCTACATAGTGTGAGCATACCATAATACTATCAATAGTTTAACAGAACATCGTAAGTAATTGCTTAGGTTAAATTGATTCTTATAATCTTACTAAAACAAACTTATTATACAGGGCGTAATTTTAGCTCCAGCAAGCACTGTAGTAACACATTGATACACAACTCAGCTTATGTTTTGGAGTTTTTGATTTAAAAATTGCAGTTTATTTATGAATACTTGGTATGAGTTTTTTACGAAATCAGTCGTTTATGAATAAAATGAGAAACTATAATGATAAACACAGACAACTTTTAAGAAAAGTAATTTGTTCGTTTAATACATTAAATAGTATGCTATTCAAATACTTCTATTTCAATTAAATACTGTTTTGTAAGTATAAAAAGAAAGGTTTTTGTTACGTAAGTATTTTGTTACTCTGTTGCGCGTTTTAAGCGCACCCCGTATAAACCTAATAATGTTTTGCATAAATTTATTTCAGGAGCGGTTTTGCATTGGAGATTTGAAGAAAAATATTTTTAAATATTATATGCAAACAGCCCTTTTAAATCTTTAACAAAAGCAATATAAACCATAACAAATTTGCATGTCCTACTTTGTTCATATAATTATTTTGATATTCAACAGAATTACATGTGTTTCTCATGTAACTTTCGATGCACTACATCCGATTCTTTTCCGAGAAAATAACAATCTAGAAATCTTGTTTAAAATGACGGATGACGCATGCCGGATGTAGTGTATGCGTAAGCTACAATAGAAATAGTGTTACGGCTACGCAGGGCCATCGTCATTACTCGGATTCGGATGGGATAGGAATCGAGTGTAGTGCGTAGCCACGTAGCCACCCTGACGGTATCAACATCGACCCACCCATATTTGAGGTACTAAATAAGATATTATTGCCTTTTTTATTCCCTTTAAAAACCTATTCTTTTGTTTTATTTTTCTTATTGAAAAAACAAACGATATATTCGATTGATATCATACAAAGATTGAATCCGAATGATTAGTTTTAAACTTACATAAATACTCATCTAAACTTTTAATATTAATTCTTAATATTCAGTAAAATAAAGTTAAGATTCGTTACTTGAAGATAGATCTAAACTAGAAAGCGTACTTTGCTTTCCCGATACTTTGATATATAAATTTAATAAAAAAAAGTGAAAAATCACGGTACTGGATCCAAATTTAAATTGCATCTTCTTATTTAAATCTCTTTTTTTATGTGTTTTAATCTTTGGGACGTACTGTTTATCTTAACCAATCTTCTTTAGTTTCTTAATAACTGATTATAATTGTATATTGATTAAGCTTTTCTAAAAGAAAAATGGAATAATTTATTATGAAAACCCAAACTCACTTTCGTGCTGGACTGGGAGCGAAAGAAAAACATAGAATGCAACAGCTGCTTCTCTTCCCGGACATACTGTAAAATTCAGTTAAAGGACAGAGGTTTTATTGACATTTTTGTGGGCGATATGCTGACCCCCTGTCACTGCAATAGTCTCCATCCATCATTATAATACCTCCAAAGTCAAACGTGACATGAAATAGTCTTATGATTTCTGGTGTTCTGCCTACCCCATGAGGGATACAGGCGTCAAGTTATGTATGTACCCAAAAAGTGACATTTTGTTAACATGTTTAGAACATTTTTCAATCGTCAGAAAAAAGTTATCTGACGAATAAAGTAGGTAATAATACTGGGCGGAATAATGTTGTCTTTTGATTTTTCATAATTGTAAGACAATGACATAACAACAAAACCTGTCTGCCTCAGACGCCAGTGGTTGCGGGTTCGATTTCCGCACGGAACAAGAAAAAAAAGGTTCTGTGTCTGGGTGTTTATCTATTTATATTCTAGGGCCCCCCTTGTTCACTACATGGTATCCCATAACACAAGCTATGCTTACTTTGGATCCATGTAGTTGATGTATTTATTAATGACATAGAATGACAATAAGCCAGAGATGAGCTCGAAGCTGTTGATACTTTATTCATTAAATAACTTTTATCTGACCATTGAGAAATCGGGCCATAATGAAATAAGTTTATTATATTGGCATGACGTGACTGTCAACATTATTAATAAATAGTGATTTGCATTTAAATTATTAAAAGCTACAATAAATAAAAGGTACAAATCAAAGTTCACAAGTTTAAAAGAGATTGTAATTAGAAAATGCAACGTCAATTTGGTGTTACTCTCGATTTCTAGATTTAATGATGAAAAATAATTTTTTATCAAATTTTGCATAGGTAGATTTAATAGTACTTAGTTTTGCCATTACTAGATACGAGTGTCATAAAGAGCAACTAATTAAATAAATTAAAGCCTAATTAATAATTAAAGCCCCAGCTAGACTGTTTAAAACCAATGCTTCCAACAATTCCGAGTATAGCCCCAGCTAGTTGGAAACAAAACATCAACCCAAGGTTAAGTAAGGTCAAGTTGTTTGCAAATAATTTCATTATCATCCACACTGTTATAAACGGTGGTTGTAAACAAGCCTCCAAACAAGAACACAAACCAAGGTCACGCTAAGCCACGCCCCAAATCGTCAGTGCGCTTTGATCTCTCGCTTCGGCAACATCTTCGCGATGGAAGGAAGGTCATTTATAGTTATATTTATATAGTAAAGTACACAATAACGAGCGTACACACTGTCCTAAACACAGACATACATCTACATGGATAACGCAAATGCATGTACTTTGCGTGTCCGAACCCCGATCAAGCGTCAAGGTCGCCGCTAGATTTAATCCGCGCGTATGTATGTCTGTTAGAAAATCGGTTCCACAATATCGATATCATTCTCAATAATCGATTTCAACGATTTCATCGGCGGCATCGGTGTCTCTGAATCTGTTTGTATTTCCCAGTAATAAATATCAGCTGTGACGGCACAATAGGTCTTAAAAAGTCGGCACGCTTGGTTTCAATTCAAATCGTGACACTTGCGTTGTCTATGTAGATGTATGTCTGTGTTTCTAAACACCGCCGTTTACAACTAGCTCCCGCCAACCAAGGTCCCGCCAAGGTCATGCGAAATTTGGTTATAAACAGCCGTCTTCACGGTTGTAAACTAGCAAAGTCACCTTGGTTTGATGTTTTGTTTTAAACAGTCTATATGGTGCTTAATAAACTTGGAACACATCATATTTAAAAAATCAAATGTTTGCGATAACCTAAATATATTCTGTTTTTTTTTTTTATATTCTACAATTCTAAATAAAAGTCGTTAAGCGTACTTGATACATAAAGATTATTGAATAATGCCAAAATAAAGCTGTTGAGCGTACTAGCTATGAAAAGGTTTTTAGCTTACTTGCTACGGAGTTGTCATTAGGCATACTACATACGTAGAGTCCTTGAGCGTAGTAGCTACGTAACAGCTATTGAGCATACTATTGTAAATTGTTTTCAAATGATATGCGTGACAGATCAAAGTTGACGAAAAGTGACGAAAATTGAAAAATATGTATTCAGAATTTCGATAATAAGATGGCTGTTCGTAGTCATCGATTCAATTTAGATTCAGTTGTGTCAATCCCTATAGATTGAACGTTCCGTTTTTTAAAATTGTCAATTTAAGATGATTATTTTTTGTAACATTCACTTAATTTATTTACAGTAAGTTACAATAACAACTAAGTTTAATTTATAATTATAAAATAAACAATTTTATTTACGTTTTTATTCTTTTATGGTGTCAATTTGTATTTTATTTGTAGTAAATAGTTTACGCGTAATGAAAGGTTTTGATTTTTATTTAAAATCCAAGATTAAGTAAAAACCAAGGGAATCCTACTCTTTCATTGCCAAACCTAAACTAGGTTCATAATTTTACATGTTACTATTATATAAACTCCAATCATTGTAACTCTGTACCTACCACCTGCATTATTATGGAAAACAATAAATAAATAAAAATGAGAACTGTCCTGTCACGCATATCATTTGAAAACACTAATTCTACCACTACCATAGCTACGAGTATTAAGTCGTTGAGCGTCGATTTTTATACTTCGTAAAGTTTTGTAAGGAGCTTACGATGGTA
This sequence comes from Stenoptilia bipunctidactyla, assembly GCA_944452665.1. NCBI lineage: Eukaryota > Metazoa > Arthropoda > Insecta > Lepidoptera > Pterophoridae > Stenoptilia > Stenoptilia bipunctidactyla. Next base: position 1,557,999 of record OX101744.1, on the reverse strand, counting down.
TAATATTTTTTATAATTTGGTGGACACTGAAAACTGGTAATTTGCAATTCGGGTGTTTTTTTATGATAATTTTATGTAATGACAGTTTTGCAACTACATATGTAGAAAGCTGAATGAGGTAATAAAGGTTTCCAATTAAAAAAATTTAAACAATTTGCCATACATATACCTACACACAAAAAGTGATTTTTGCAGTGTTTAAGAAAATTTGAGTGAGCGTACTGACTATGTAGATATAGTCAAAGTGCAAAATACATCTAAAATATAGGTAAATGCGATTTTCCTGACTTTTAATTAAACATTTTTATACGTGTTTTTTATAACGTAAGCTATTCAATGCATATTAAAAGATTTAAATTTAGTGTGCTTATGTTTTACTTTTTAAATATGGGCTAATCTTGGCACAAAAACGGCCTGTTTACATACTTATGTCTAGATATGTTCATTTTTTACATATTAATAAATTCTTTTCTTTCTAATTAAAGCAATACTTATAGTAGCTTATATTATAAATTATAAATATTTTACATTTATTGTTTACATTTTACACAGATATGAATAAACATTTGATTATTTCGAAGTAAATCTAACTCTAAGAACTTACACTGTTTTACATAAATCTCTGGATTGGTAACATTGACTTATAATAGGTACTTAAAATTTTATAACTTAAAATTACTTAATTAATAAGCTTCTAATACTAATAATACTTTTTACAGGTAAAGTAAATCAATTGCGTATTTCTTTAAATCAAGTGTGGTTTTAAGCATTAATAACAATTATATACATAAATTAAAGACATTGACTTTATATAAAATAATATTTAGTTCATATGGCTCAACAGAAAAGTAGAAAATAAATAAAAAGCTTGTTTCGTACGGTCATCAAAAAGCTGAAAATCGGCATGATTTTTTGTACAGGAATAGTAATATAGAATATCTTATTAAATAATATAATTAAACCTTTCTTATAAAAAACTTTGTGTATTGGTGAAAATTTCATTATCTGTTCAGAACTTGTTGAGTTTAGCACACAGAGATGGCAACTTTTTTTCTATTATGTATTAGTTATTAAAGTTCTAGCCTTATGAATCTATACATGTAGGAAATAGTCCACAATAAATATGTAGAGAATATATAGATCGTTTCACTATAAAATAAAAAAATATATAAAATTGCTTCCATGCTGGAGTAGGACGAAAAGAAAAACATAGAATATACCAGCTGCTCCATTTCCCGGGCATACTGAACAGAGGTCTTATTGCGACCCTGCAGTGCGAGCACAGAACTTTATCGACTCGTATTGTTACGAATGTTCGTATAGTATGGAGACGGTTTGTTAGCAATAATTAAAATCTATCCATTGCCGCACGGCCAGCTTACATAAATGTGGGCCGTGTTAATTTTGAATGTTTGTAAACATGTTGTACTCTTAAATAACTGTTAAATAAAAAATTACAATGCTACTAAAAACTTGCAACCATACTATACGAACATTCGTTAACATACGATTCGATAAAGTTCTGTGCTCGCACCACTGATTATGTTTGTTTGTATGTCCGGGATTAAATTACTGACTACATAAATATTATTTGGATAGGCGTTTCGTTATTTCAAAATAGTAGACTTTGCAAAGTCACTTACTCGTTCTGTAATATGTATTCGCTTTTATTAAAAGTAGATTAAGATTTACCCTTCGATAGATTTTAGGATACGGTAAAATAAAAGTTGTGTGAAAAGGACTACTATAAGATATCCGCTTGCAAGAGGGTGGATTCCCTGGCTGTAAACTCTGATTCAATATTTTTAAAAGATGATTGCCGTTGAGTTTCTTGTGACTTTTTCTCAACAGTTCCACATTCCGAAGTGTTGGTAGATTCAGTTCAATTTGTAAATAATTTGACCCAATTTTAAGTGTAAATATTAAGTGAATGCTAAAATAAATAGCTGTTAAAGATCTTCAGTGGCTGGTAACACAATAACTTCATGCTGCGTAAATGCCAAGCGCTATTATGTTATTCCATTCATACCTTTATATTTTAAATACAATAAATTCCATCCCAATTTAAGAATCCATTTTGTATGAAAGTTTCATCCATCCATCCTTAATCCATCGCGGTAAACAAGCCATTTTGAGATTAAAATAACATTTCGTAATAGATAGTGTCGATAAATCGTGCTGTCGATATTTGTTTACGTTACCACCTGTCGATATGGCGATAAAACAATGTCCAATTTCCATATAATGATACAATAAAATGTCATCGATCGCAACTTGATGCTGAGCGTAACTGTATTTTGTGTTGATAACAATATTAACATAAAACCAATTCATTTAATAGGTAAAAGTACACAGGTAAAGGTTTTTATTTAGAAAAAATAAATTACTTTATTTTATTACTACTAAAAATATTGAGGCGTATAGACTGCAACAGAATTATGTATTAGGTACTCACAGTACGCATACGCACGATCATCCAAGCTGGTATACATAATTCTGTTGCAGTCTGTACCTAGCTCCTGTCTATTACTAGATTACTTATTCAATCAATCAATCTCTCAACCCAATATTTTTTCATAGGAAATATCAATCTCACTTGAAATACATACAGTTTTTAAGGTAAGATCGAGTTGGGAGGTTTAATATTTTTATTGAATCTGTAAGACTGGTAAAATAAAAATAAACTCTAGATTGTATCGCATAAGTATGATATTTTACCTTTTAAGATAACGTTTCGGAGTCGTATCAGAACTTCTGGACACTAGTGAATCTATAAATTATACGCCATGAAACTTCTGATTTAAAAGTAGTCTATCAAAATATGTGTATTAATATATGATTAGTTCAATCCTCTAATATTGTCCCCTTTTTATTTATGTATCAATTGGCGGTAGAGCTTAAATAAGGCCCACCTATTATAATATAATAATATTTCATTTATTTCAGGTTGCACCAAATTTGAAATTGTTTTCTGTTGCGTCTTTACCTAGACATGTGTTCTTTTAACTTTTATCTTTAAACTCACTTTTACCCAGCTAAGTGACCCACTAAGTGAGGTTGAGCTTTAGTCATCTATTAATATTATACCAAATTTACGAAAGAGGTGTATAAATAAATATTTCGGACACTCACACATCATTATCTAGCCCAAATTAAGTTTCTTAAAGAACTTGTGTTATGGATACTAGATAACTGATATACTTAAGAAATAAATAACCATACATATTGAATAAATACATATTTTTTGTTAGAATAAACTTAAATAAACATATAAACATCCATGACTTGACGACTAATATCTGTGTTCACACAAATATCCGCCGCCGCCGGGATTCGAACCCAGGACCTCCGGCATAGAAGGCAATGTATGTTACCACTACACCAGCCGGTCGTATAGATGATGTCGGACCGCTGAGTCCCCTCATCATCGATGAGGGGCCGCCCTAGGCGGACGTATGCCGACCAAATTGGCGACATACTTAAAATGAGCTTGATAAAGAGAAGGCGAAAGAGGTACGTCTGGGTGTTACAATTTGCGTTTCCTACACTTTATCTACCCCAAAGGGAGACAGGCGTGAAGTTATGGTATTGTAATAAAAACCTTAGAAAGCTTATCAATAATTGTTAATTAATATATTTCCTTAAGGCCTTCATACCGCATATAAACAAGAATATGAAACATAGAATGTACCAGCTGCTTCTCTTCCCAGGCATACTGTAAAAGTCACTTAAGGGACAGAGGTTTTATTGGCGTGGATAGGCTGACCCCCTGTCACTGCGATATTCTCTATCCATCATTATAATACCTCCTAAGTCAAAGGTGACATCAGATGGTCTTATGAGCTCTGGTGTTCTGCCTACCTCATAAGGGACACAGGAGTGAAGTTATGTATGTATGTATGTGGGCAGACAGGCGTGAAATTATGGTATTGTGATAAAAACCTTAGAAAGCTTATCAATAATTCCTAATTAAATATTTCCTTTAGACCTTCATACCGAATATAAACAAGAATATAAAACACGCCATTTTCCTTCTGGGAATGTCAATTAATTCCAATACCCGAGATTCCATAAATATTCCGCCTTTAATATCATGTCATCCATCATTTTGGACCTTGGTTTTTATTTATCGGGATTTAATTAAAATGAGCTGTAAATCTATCTGTGTTTTATTTTATCGGGAACTTAAAGAGTTGAATTTAAAATAGGTTTGTTTTGATATAAGGATAAGTAATTTAGTTTATGTTTGAAATCTGTAATACATGTTAGGTATGGCTAATAAACATTTATTTTAGTGAGTTATAAAAAAAATATGTTAATTAGTCTTTTGAAGACTGAGAATCGTCTTGATAAAAAAATCTCATGAGGGTATGGGGGAAAGTAATTTACATTAGTACCTAATTTAATAATTGATGGTCACCCATCTCTTAACCAACTTGTGGTGTATAATATAATGATGGGTAAAAGGAACCTATGCTTACAAATTTGCACATTATTAAAAAAATCTAGATTTTATGTAAGCCATAGTTAGACAAAAACAAGCAAAGTCCGACTTGGATTTGCGCACCAATGATTCCTAATCATGGTTATTTTGAATATTTAAACTATGTCTATACAGAATGCAATTTATAGAGATCTTACATACATACATAACTTCACGCCTGTATCCCTTACGGGCTAGGCAGAGCACCAGAGGCTATAACACATTAGGCATTATACTCGTAATGGTGGAGAGACACTTCTACAAAAAATCTCAAATCAAACCTCTGTCCCTTAACTAACTTTTACAGTATGCCCGAAAAGAGAAGCAGCTGGTACATTCTATGTTTTTCCTTCGCTCCCAGTCCAGCATGGAAGTAATTTATAAAGACTAATCAATTCGAAATAAGAACGATGTCTACAGGAACGCGTCAATTTTGTACAGTCAGTAACCGTGACTGTGCCAAATTATTTATTATCTTTTTATTCCTAAACCTAAGGTTCTTAATGGAAGGTCGCCACTGATTCGTCACAATGGCTTGACAAAAGCTCGTTCCGCTTGGATGAGCTACCCAACTTGGAAAACATCCAAACGACAGTCAAAGCATGTCTATCCATCAATTTTATTTGTTTTTTATAGTGGACTTATATTCACACAGCGCCATTTTGCTCTGATTTACTCTTAACGCTGTTAAATGTGTATAGTTATTGAGGTGCTACAAGACACATAGGTGCTCATAATAAAAGTATTCAGTATTTTTGAAAATACAGGGTTTGGTAGCAGGATGCAAAGCTGAAAGGTGTCGTAGATGATAGCTAAAAGAAAAAACAAATTGCCAAGCATATTTTTAAAATGATTTGAATAACCAAAAATATATTTTTAAAAGAAACACTTAAATATTTCTTCTTTTATTTTTTATTTGCAAATCCCTTCAGTTTTTTTTCTTGAGTCGAAGATGTTTCAAAGTACCGTTACAGGTTTATTGTCAAACTTTGGAGTTTTGTAGAAAAAATCTTTAAAAAAAATTCTAGGCTATCTCCTCCTTCCAGCTTTACAGCCTGTTATTAAACATCCCGTATATTCAAAACAATGCAAATGCATGTTTATAGCCAAAAGGCAAATAAAAATCACCGGAGATTATCAACTTATATAATGCTTAAGTACTATGATCAAAACGTAATACGGTAAAATTTTATACTTTTTCAGCAGATTTCGTGTATTTCACACATTTATTTTCAGATTTAACTCTACATTTCTTTTTCAACGTCAGACATTTCGACAGACTCCGTGACTACGTTATTAACGCAATAGCCTGATTCTGCTTGGTGGTAGAATCCCGTCGGGGTCCGACTGGCTAGCGAAGTAACGACCGCTCTTCATATGAAATCTGCCACCAAATATTACGACCGGCTGGTGTAGCGGTAACATACATGGCCTTCTATGCCAGAGGTCCTGGGTTCGAATCCCGGCGGTGGCGGATATTTGTGTGATAAACACAGATATTAGTCGTCAAGTCATGGATGTTTATTTAACTTTATTCTAATAAAAAATATGTATTTAATCAATATGTATGTTTATATATTTCTTAAGTATATCAGTTATCTAGTATCCATATCACAAATTCTTTAAGAAACTTAATTTGGGCTAGATAATGTTGTTTGAGTGTCAGAAATATTTATTTATTATTTATTATTACCGCTCCGGCAGTGATGTGTTCCAGTTATATTTCATGAAGAGCCAGTTCTTTCCCAGGCACGTGTGAAAGAACTGGCTCTCTGGATCTTCACTTACCATCAGGTGATAATATGGTCAAAAGCGGGCGTAGTCTTTTACAAAAATAAAACAAATACGCTAAATATGTTTTAACGTAACAAATCGTGCAAATTCAACTGATATTTTTCCTCAAAACAAATTCGAAATGAATTAAAATCCTTATAAACCTACTTGAACCTACAATACGATTATATTTATCCAATTATTTCCTGTACAATTGGCGTACAATTGAGCAAGATATTTTGTGAGATACACACAAATGATACTTCTTACTTAAGGGTCTTATTTTGTTCCTTTGAAGTCCTTACTTGAATTCAGATATTTTCTTATACAGTTACATTGTTAATTGACGATTATGTCGTGTAGTATACGTAGAAAATTGTTGAATAAACGGAAAATAAATAGTACTATAAAATATAAACTGTAAGCTTAAGATGTCACCTTACGTAGATAACGAAAAAAAAGTCTAAAGAAAAATATTTTATGAAAACTAAACCTACTTATCTTTTCTTCGAACAAAGTTATAGGCAATCAAAATGGCAGCCGGATTTTTGCCCCACCCTGTATTAATGAATAGCCTACTCTTCACTCAAAGTAGATACCGATCTATGAGATAAGAGCAATAGCTTCTAGAACGTGGAAACTTCTAGAAGCTTCCATGTGGAATGCGGGCATTGGTATTATCTACGTCAAAGAGTGGTTGGTACGAAACAGACCTAGGTTCTAGAATGTGGCATCAAATAGTAAGTGTAAGTGTGAAGTGTAATAGTAACATGACTCAAGCATGAATTAACGTTTGATTCTCCTTTTAATCTAGGTTTCCCCTAGTTCACTACATGGTATCTCAAAACACGAGCTTCGCTTACTTTGAGGCCATGTAGTTGGTGTGATTGTCTGGGGATTTTATTTATTATTATTTATTGACCACTGTCTAAAACCAATGCCTATCAAAAGTAAATTTTCTGAAAATAAGCTTTCAGGAAACTTAATTGAGCCTAACAAGAAAGCTGTTGCATTATTAACATTAAATAACACGTTCATTTTAGTATGGACGTCTGGCCAGCACCTGTGCCAAAGAAAATAGTTGTGGAATACCATTGTTAATTAAATTGTTAGTTACTTTTCGTGTGCATTAAGAAAAACTACATGAATCGACATTGACCACAGGTGACTGACATTCCTATATTTTTGATTTCTGCCTGGACGCAAAATATGATTTCAACAAAAAAAACTAGAAAAGCTAACTGAATTCATAAAAAATTGTGTATTTTTGATAGATATTAGTAGTGGTGACATGTCACTTCCGTACATTAAGTATGTTGACCTTTCAAGATCATCTCTCATTAACCGTTTTCTAACTTTTTGTTTTAAAACTTGTATGCTTTGAAGTAATAATATAATTTTTTAGTTTTTGTTATTTTATTATACATTCTAAGACAAATCTCTATAAGTTCGGAACACATTTTATTGATAGATTGAGTACGTACATACAGTTAGTACTTCCGGCCTTTTAGAATAACTGTGGAGATTTATGACAATACCTTCGTCGTGTTTTTTCGTTTGTACACCTAAATTACTGTTTCAACTTTAAATGTTGTATTTTTGTTTGATTTATGAATAATTTCAACGGAATGCAACGGAACCTTTAGGGCGCGGTATATTCCTAGTTTCGAGGAACTTAAAGTTAAACAATACACGAATGCGTTGATTATTTTGCATATAAGCTAATTTGCGTTGCAATTGACTAGTACCGTGGTTCTTACGTTGACAAACGAGTACGCTTTATGAAATGGTTATATTTTCCGCCATAAAAATCTAATCGATCATACGGATAATCGTTATAATGTAGAACGGCTGCCTTATCACATAAATATTAGCAATCAGCTATAATGGCGCAGTCATCACGCCATGGACGCGCGATCCATTGCTTTACATCGTATTATGAAAGCTATAGCTGTTCAATCGTTCGTTGATCGCAGAATGCATTTATTGCTACAATACTAGCACCAAAAACAATTTGGTAGCTAAAAAAGAAACTAATAAAATGTGAAATAGATTTTTGCTTTTAAAATTTCGCAGAAAAGTACACACGAAAAGTATGAAAGTCAAAGGGATTATATATGCACTTTTAGTACATCGATTGTACGACAGAGGCAGCACAGTCGTCGGATTGTTACGGCTTTGTTTTTGCTGTAACGTAATACGCTCTTGTAAGTTACGTGATAAGGCAGCGGGTTTGAATTTGACTGTTTATATTATTAAGTAGAACCCCGGTGTCAATAATGATATTGATGGATGATAATAAAGTCATAGAATGGCGTTAAGTTAAAAATAAATGCGAAATTCGGAATAAGTTCCATTGTTCTATTTCGATTCAGTTTCGTTTTACTTTTCTTAGTAACATTATAATTGTGAAAGTGTGGATGGATGGATGTATGGATGTTTGTTCCCCAATCAAGGCAGAATGGTTCAATGGATTTGGATGAAATTTAATATAGTGATAGTGTACAGCCTGGAATAGCATATAAGTAGGCTACTTTTATTTTTATTCTCGCAAGATTTGGAACTGCACGAAAATCCGTAAAATCACGCAAATTAGTATTTTATAAAAAATATTATATATAAGTAACTGTTGTGCCCGACGTTTTATTGTGTTCTATATTTAAAAATAAAAGTTATTTTTGTCAGGCGGAAATTAAACACAAATTCGTTTTGCAGTAAAGTGAAGATTATCAAAGGATTTTCGTAAGTCCCACCTTACTAGATTTAAATTGAATTTTATGTAGGTATATATAGGGTCAGTTCGCGAGTGATCCATCATAATGGTAAGAATGATCTAATAGACTTTACATCCTGCAGTGGACGGTAAAAGGTTTAGTCTACACACCCTGGCGAAAGATCTGAATAGTCTTTCGTTTATTTGCATAGAATAAACTCAAAAACTACTGAACCGATAATACTATTATTTTCACCAGTAGAAAGTTACAATTCAAGAGTAACAAAGGCTATATTTTATCAATAACTTCTCACTAAATCAACAGCAATGCAGTTTAACCGTACGAAAAAACTAGTTTTTAATATTTTTACAAACGGAACTTATGTTATTGTTTAGAGGCTTTTACTCACACGATTAGTGTTATATAGGGTCCGCATATAATAGTCAATTATATTTTAATAGCAGATTAAGAATGATGAGAGAGTGTGAATTACAAAAAATAATGTTTATATTTTTCGTAAATTGTAATTTCAAATATCTTCTAAGTGATCAAAATTTAAGTTTAATCTGTAGTTTATGACGACACAGCAAGTAATAAAAAGGTTTCCATCTTATTGTATGTAGTCACAAAATGTAGGTAGATTAATCTTAAATTTTACTCACTGAAAAGAATTTTGAAATTTTAATTTATTTTAAATGAAATTCACACCAATACATCATTCTTAATCTGCTATTAAAAAAAAAGACGTGTGGCACTCGGAGACTGCCGCGTTAAAGCTATTGCATAGCATTTTTTATCAACATATGCAATTATGATTATGTATTTATTTTATTAATGCAGTAATGTTTGATCTAATATGAAGTTCCACAAGTTCCTAGTAGATGGCGCTGATTGAAAGCCCGCATGTAAAGTTATGATATCAAAGTATCACCGCTGTGCCGGTCGGAGTGGGGGGTGTTAGGTTTTTTTCGAAACGAAATTTCTGGATTCGGTCCCCACGCTCAAGGCCCGCGATAGAAGCTATGCAATAGCGTAATATAATTGACTATTATATGCGGACCCTGTATATGTCCGACAAGTTTGAGGCTTATATGGAGTCCTTTATAAGGGAGTAGAGCAGCTGCGGCTGCGCCTCTTCTGGCGACATATAGGGAACAGGGGGCCGACTTTGTAACATTTAACATTTTGTACGGTGACGTGCATGTTGATGACCGATAGTTCTCCCAGTGACATTGTATTGGCAAAATGTGGATACTGACAAAATGTGACTTGTCAACGTAATGCACCTTTTATGCACATTATGTGAACAATCGGCAATTACAGAATCGGACTCCTGGATATATCCTACACTAAACGTGTAAGTAAAAGCCACTTAAGTTGTAGATATTAGGACAAAGTCAAACTTCAAAATTAGTCCCCTCATTCAACTACTATAACTAAGTTACCTTGCTAATTCCGCAACTTGTACTTGCACTAGTGATGCTGGATTTTCGTGCATTGGTTCACCGCCCTCCCTCCCTCAAGCAAGAAGCAAGCAATGCAATGAACACACATGTAGAATACTGTAACCCACACCACAAGCTATCACGCACACTTGTTTCGCTTCAACTAGAAGCATCTTCAGGTGCAACTAATGCAAGTACGAGTCGCGGAATTAGCAAGATGTTATAGTAGTTGTCATGGATTTCCGCAAAGTAACACCTGATTCAATCAATTACACCTCATTCAAATTAAGAAAAACTTACAAATGAGAATGTATTTTCAAGTCGAGCTAATTTTATATTTTACGTGTCAAAAACGAGTTCATCAGGTCTTGAGGAGCTGGCATGAGCTCTGAGGAGATCAGCTGAGGTGGACTTGACGCAGTTGTTTAGGTGTATGTCAGACGAAGCGTTGGAGTGATGCTGTTCACGGCGCGGCCGGCGGCAGCAGTAGCGGCGCGCTATGTCGCCGCAGATGGACCTGGCGACAAAAATAATAAAAATAAAGCTTTTCCGTCTCATAATAATTAAATGCTGTATTTCTTTCTAGAATATAATGCCATTTCGATTAGCTTACCGCGGCGGAAAATTGTCGAAAAATTCTACTAAAATAAACTGACCCCAAAATATTTAGAAAAGCTTTTGCAACTACGAGAGACAATTACGGCCCACAGAAAATTTGATGCTGAGCACTCCAATACATAAATCGAACTGCTTTTATCAATCCTTTTCTGTGAGAGCAGTGTCCTTGTGGAATAAACTACCATACGAAGTAAAATCACTAACTAAATTCATATAAATTTAAATTGAAAAAATATTGCCTCTCTTTGCTCGAACATTGGAAGAAGTATTCTTATATGTGTTTTATTATTAGTTTGTAGGATCAAGATTTGTATTTAAACTTAGGTATTTATTTATGTATATATATATATATATATATATATTAGAATATACATTATATTATTTTTTATTTGTAGTATGTTTATTGTTAAAATGTAGTTGAACTTGTGCTTTATTAGTACCTACTGATGAGTCTATAGTTTTGTTTCTTTTACTCAAATACAAGGTTGTCTGGTAGAGACCGCTTTACAGCGATAAGGCCGCCTGTTGTGCCTATCTGTATGTTTTTTAATTGTATATTTTTTTTTTCTTTTGTGTGCAATAAAGTATAAGAGCAGATGAGATTGAAATCAAACGCGGTCTTAGTAGATACTAAAAAATCTACTTTTTCATACGAACATACATTTTTTTATATACCCTATCAAACAAATACTTTTTTTTTATTACCTCAATCCCATCTGAAATTCAGTGAAGATGAGGTCGAAGATGAGAGCACATGGGTCTAGGAAAGAACTGGCTCTTCAGATAATATTAACGGAACACACCACCGCCGCAGCAGAAGTATTTGGCTACCTGATGGGTTCCTACCACCAAGCGGGGTCACTCGGATTAGTGTGCCTTTTACGACATACTTATAGGGCTATCCTCTAAGCTGATCCTCTACGGGCTGATGAAATAATTAATTAATTCACGGGTATTTAATTTGACATTTAAATCAGTTTAATTTAACCATGACCTTTGTGGTAGGTACAGTGATGCTACTACGAAATTAGTGAGGTAGGGGATTGAATCCCGCACGGAGCAAGAAAAAAAAAATTAACCCCGCGGGAATTTCGGGATAAAAAGTAGCCTATGTGCTATTTCAGACTGTACACTATCACTATGCCAAATTTAATTTAAATCCGTTAAGCCGTTCTACCGTGATTGAGGAACAAACATCCATACATCCAAACTTTCACATTTATAATATTAGTAAGATGCTAATATTGTATAATAAATCTAAAGAGTTTTTTTTTGGTTGACGCTCATCTTTGTAAGAACCGGTCTGATTTGTCTTTTTTTAATATTTGTTAGCCTACTTCTCAACGAAAGTTATAGACATATTCTATCCAGAAGTTTCCATGAGTATCAAAAATTACGCTTGTAAAATGGCGCGAAGTGAGCCACTTCGTTAATGATACAAATTATTCACCCCAGAAATTATGTTGAATTGGAGTTAAGACATACATTTTTCAAGCCTAATAATTTCATATTGTATTTTATTAGCATTATGCTTACAATCAATATTATTTTTGACGACCTCTTTGGCGATGGGGTAAACCTGTCTGCCTCAGACGCCAGTGGTTGCGGGTTCGATTCCCGCACGGAACAAGAAAAAAAAAAATGTTCCGTGTCTGGTTGTTTATCTATTTATGTATTTATATTTTAGGTTCCCCCCTAGTTCGCTACACGGTGTTCTATAACACAAGCTATGCTTACTTTGGGGCCATTTAGTTGGTGTGATTGTCCGGGGATTTTATTTTATTATTATTTTATCAATATTAAAGAGACAGAGCTACTCTTCACACTTAATATTATTTGACACTAAATAGATAGCGTAGCTATCAAGCTCCAACGTTACTATAGAAAAATTAACAAAATATGCGTTCTTTTTTCAAAACAAGTTCAAAGCATCAAAATGACAAAGCTTCAACTCTGAAATTTCAATCAACCTTCAAAATTCACCGAATCTCCATCTCCATCACAAAAGGGCTAATTGGCTGCATTCACGAGCTTTTTGACAAACATATCGACTCCTAGTTTGACAAAGCTTGGTACGTGCCCTCTTGGAGGCCCTTCAGCCCTTGAAGGCAGAGGGTCCGAAGGCAATCAAAGTTATTGTTATAGGTAGTACGTGGGGCTAGTTTCGGGAGTGCGTGCCACCTGAATTGATAAGGCTTTGTGCGTATGAAGCGGTAGAAAGAGGAAAAATATTAGGGGTTGAATATTTTTCGGCAAAAATGTGTAAAAAATATATTAAAGGAGGAGTTAATATATTTAAATTGTGCGGCGATCGAATCATCGATCACGATACAGGTATTACAGTCCGCTGGCGTCTGAGGCAGATAGTTTTGCTCTTTCGCCGTAAAAATCTAGTTAGAGTGTGGCCGTTGCGGGAATGCGTTCCGGACAGCTCCTTATGTCCATGAATAAAGTTTAGTTCCGATTTGAAGGGGTAAGAAACCTATGATTTTGACAGCTGTCAGCTTTCATTGATTATCATATATTACGATGCTTAAATTAATTTTTTGTCCATACAACAGCAAGAACGTCATGCTCCCTCAGGCGGGATGGCTAGCGGCAGCGTCAGGTATCGGGTCACCCTCTTCCCTAAAACATGGTTGAGGAGGGTGATGGCTGGAGCTTGCGTAATACTCGTGAACGGGTGCTGCTAGCGGTGCCAGGTCGTTTTGCTGATGAAATTATGGCTATGTTACTTTTTTGAATGTGACTCTGACTTTCCCATCTCCATGTCCACGTTCACGTCCTGTCTTTGTCCACGACTATCCTCATCTCCATCCACATTATTTGTATTCTCTCTCACCTCTATCGTTACGTCTATCTCTGCTTCTATCTTTAACTCTATATCTATGTCTACGTTTCTGTCTAGTACTTGATTACCTGTTGTATAAATATAGACTCCAGAAGATCACCAACTCGTTCATGGGTCAATGTGTACGCTTTATTTTATAATAAAATTCCAAAATATTTAAGATTAACCCTTTGATAGATTTAAGGATAAGTGATATGTGAAAAGGTTTATTATAAGATATCCGGATGCAAGAAGTTGGGATTTCGTGGCTGTGAATTGTTTGACTTATTTCAAATGTATTTAAATTCTTACGAAATAAAGAATATTTGCGTTTGAGTTTGAAATTGGTAAGAGAAGTTTTTGGATTTTTAACCTTGACAGGCGTACCTACGTAAAAAAAGTCACTAAAGTGTCATCATAATCGGTTTTATATAAATATTTTAACTCATAAGATGAAATAAATAAAGACATTTATTACTAACGCTACTTATTGTAAAACTAAGTTAATAAATCGATTATTTCCTATTATATTCAAAAGTCCAAAACTACTAAATAGTTTTCATTCGTTTATATTTACATATTACGTTATTTACCTACCTTATTTATTTCATTATTTGCTAATCAAAAGAATATTTTACTGTTATAATTCTGGGAATATTTTACTGTCTAATCTAATATATAAAATTCTCGTGTCACAGTTTTCGTTGCCATACTCCTCCGAAACGGCTTGACGGATTTTGATGAAATTTTTTGTGCTTATCCGGTATCTATGAGAATCGGCCAACATCTATTTTTTTATTTTTATTTATATGGCAAAACAACGTTTGCCGGGTCAGCTAGTTAAATTATAATATTTTTGCAGGGTATTATTTTAATACTTTAGATGCATAGAACAAAGAAACCCGACTCTCACATCAAAGTAGACGTTTACGCCATCGTATTCGATTACTCGAGCCGCCTCGTCTGAAGCTGGCCTAATTTGTCCATTGTTCTCAATTATGTACAACGCTAGTGTAGCGAAGGCCGTATGGCTGATTTATATTTTTCCAGGTAGTTTTAAGGTAGTTGCGTGAATAGGCGTTCTTAGTTTTTTATTGCCTATGCCTCACCTTGGGTGTAATTTTTGTCTTTACACGCTTCTAACGACTATTTATTTTGTAGTTGAACTGTTTTGTAGTTTTTGGGCAATATTTTGTTTTTGTGTCTATGAACATGAACTTATGTTGTTTAGTTTTTTTTAAGGAAACTAGAATATATTATATTTCTTTTGATCTCTTTTTTAGATTAATGGTTGATTTAGAGACTCTAAATTGTTACGATAAAAACCTACGATAAAAAGGTAGAATGACGGCGATAAGAGAATATTATTCAATGCCGCGATGCCGAAAAATATATTTTTTTGTATCTAAAGTTTATGTAAGAAGTAATTAGGAAGTTTTTCAATATGCTTCGTATTTTTTTATTTAAGACTAACCCCGCGTTTTAATTGATTATAAATGGTTTATTCTTCAAAATCGTCGTATTTTTTGTTTTCCATTTGGTTTTCCATATTTCATATTGTTTGTATCTTTCCCAATTAAGGACCCAGATCGTGAGAATCATCGAAAAAAGTGTTACGATTATCCATATTTAACCTATTTAGATATGATTGATAATGGTGATAATTTGCATGTAATAAAATGAAAGACCAAAAATTATCAACATGCTCATTTTAACTCTTAAAATCTAATATTATAATCGTCATCAAACGCTAAAAATTGAGAAAAAATGCAAGAACATGCCTTCGTAATTTTCAGATTTAACCCAGTAAATTAATACGAATTGATTAAATTTTTTTTTTGAATACTGAAGAAACCAAAAAATATAATCTGCTTTTTTTAAAGCCTTAAAATCTAGAGAAATTTTACGTAAATTCTCCATAGAAAAATGTATGAAATATCACGCGCATCCCGATTGTACGATTTAGTACTCTCATCGTCAGTGCGTTTTTGGATTTCAAAGCGACACCACGCGTGTTTGCTGCTCCAGCAAAGTTACGTGTTGTGAATTAAAAAGCTAATAACTCTTTGGCTATTTTACCAACAGACAGTCGTTTATTTCCAAAAAAATTTGTTTAGTTGCACATATTCAACTTCAAATAATTTTGCTGCGGTCGCGCGAAATCAATGTCGCTCGCATACTTTCTAGGCCCTTAATAACACAAATGTTCCTAATACACAGGATGTCACAAACGGAAGCTGATGAACTCTGTATAATATAATATAGAGCCTCCTTGTAATATATCTGATAACGTATTAATTAACAACGTATCTTGCATTGGTAGAGAAAACACTGTGGCGTGAGAATTTCTGGGTTTGAGTTCCAGCGAGCTAGTTAAGCAAATGAAATATTCTAAAGTGCAACAGGTCTGGGTAGGGTTGTCAGCCATACTATTAAAATACACTATAATTTTTACTGTTGAACAAAAATAAAGATACAAAATACTTTTTTCAGCACAAAATGCTACACACTTTATCTGCTAGACTTAAATTAATAAGTTGTGCGAGAAGCTCTAATAATACATATATTATGTTTAAAACATTAAATGAATTAAATACTATTTGTCGTCGTTAGACGAAGGAGGCTGGTCGTAAGAGAGGCTGGCCAGTGGTAGTTTTTTATATATATAGAATTGTTTTTATATGTTTTATGTTTTTGAAGTTTTCGTTTTTTTTTTATATGACATTGTATGTCGAGACAGAACAAAGAAAAGTTATATCTTTCTGTTTTCAATATATTTCTGAAAAAGCATACAGTGCATTATTTAGAAGTGAACCAGCAGTAGAAGGAGTAGAGGCTGCAAGTAGGCAGCTACGACACTATTTATTTTTGCAAAATACTGTTTGATATTCTTTTTGTAGAAAAAAAAGTTGGCATCCTAGATCTGGGTGTATAGTTCCACTGTTCGCTTAACACAAGCTTAAACAGGGTAGTTTTGTAGTCACCAGCCGAATTTAAATGATATTTTCTTTGATACGATATAAACGTACCTGCATATTTATTTAAGAAACGCTCAGTAGAAAAAAAAAATTTAGTTGTGGCACCACAAACTTTTTTCACAATTAGTCGCTGTTGATGAAAACAGCTACAACGACGCGGCATTTCATTGATAATACTACGACGTACTACTACAAGACTTTTTGAATTAGCGCGTAGTTATCTTTATTCTTAACAGTATTCATTCATAATTTAGACTGACCATGACTTGCTTCATATATTGGTACGGATTTCTAAGGTATGGAACGATCTGCCTGCGTCTATTTTTCCTGATTACTACAGTCCTGGTACTTTTAAGTGTCGAGTGAATAGGTTTCTCGTGGGTGGACCTATAGTCTTCATGCGCTCTTTCCATCAGGTGGCATGGAAGACAAACGTCATATCGTAATAGCATAAAAAGACAAGTTTAAGTATACCTGCAGCATGAGTCCAGGGTCTTCCTGAAAGCGGCTCTGAAGTCCCTGTTAAAGTAGGCGTAGATGAGCGGGTTCAGCGCGGAGTTGAAGTAGCCCACCCAGAACACCGCGGCTACAACAGGCGGAGGCGACGGACAGGCGTCCCCGCAGAGCGCCGTTATTATGTACCTGGTGGGGAGATGGACGAAGATTAGTTTTGTTTCATTGCAGGATCGGAAGCAAAAAAAAACATATAGTGTAACAGCTGCTTCTCTTTCCAGGCATACTGTAAAAGTCAGTTAAGGGAAAAAGGTTTTATTGGCGTTTTTATGAGTGATAGGCTTATCCCCTGTCACTGAAATAGTCTCTGTCCATCATTATAATACCTCCAAAGTGAAACATGACAACACATGGTTTTATAGCCTCTGGTGTTCTGCCTTCCCCATAAAGGATACAGGCGTGAAGTTATTTATGTTATTTAGACACAGGATGTAATGCTGGATGAGGGCAGAGCGGGACCGAGCGACAACGTGGAGAACCTTGGGGCGGCCTATGTCCAGCAGTGGACGTCTACAGACTGTTGAAGATGATGATAAGACACAGGATAACAGCGGTTACACACTTCATCCGATTGGAATCCGAGAAATCACGCTCCAACATAGCCGTAGAACGTAGTCTTTGCCAAGTTGAGAGTTAACCTTCGCTTGTCGAAGAACACTTTAAAATGAAGGATTTATAAAAACCCTTCAACTATGTAGAATTGGCTTCAAATGCTGTTAACACAACTACATCTACTGCCTCTTTTCCCGGAGTCGACATTAATCGAATGCGGACGACCGCAACCGAGGAACGAGCCGAGCGCGCTCGCCACCACTACGCTATTAACCTTTACCGCTGACACCGCGCAACCTGTATAAGCAAATAATTATTGTAAACGTACTTCAAGAATATACTTACAAATTTCCGTAACAAGTGTATCATTTAAAAATTCAACAAATGCTGTTCCTGGACAAGCGTGTTGTGAATAGCGACTAATCCCAACGAGCCCCACTTGGTGGAGAAACCGTTTAATATAGCAACCTCCCTTCATATTAAACTGCCAACAAATATCATCCCCCCGGCGCGGCGGTGATGATAAAAAAGGAAAACGTTTATTTGGTACAAAAGGAAACTGTTCACAAAAATTATACATACATACCTAGATATGAAAATATGCTGGGACCGACCACGACGTTGATTCCCATTTTTTGGCAAAGATCGAAATTGCTTGGTCTAACTCCGCACTGATAACCTATTTTCACGGCCTTATATTTGGCTTATGTTACACTGCACCATAAGAGATTTGCTTCAACAACAAAAATCTTCGGGGTGTAACGACCACTTCAAAAGACAAAAGTACCTACAACTGCAACTCACCATAAGCCACCACCGATACGAGTTTTGCTGCAGGTAGAAGCATCTTCGGGGAGCAAAGACCACTTCAGTACACAGAAATGCTTAAAACCACAACTCACCATAGAAAGAAAGGCAGCCAACACGCCAAGAACGCTGACATAATAATTCCCAGGGTCCTAGCTGCCTTCCGCTCTCTCTTCATCTTGGAGCTTGCCATCGGCTGCATCTGCATGCTGGTGCGTTCACGCATCACCTCGCCCATGCTGATGCCGTTGATTTGCAGGTGTTTGTCCAGGAGTAGAGCTGCTACTTTTCCCCTGGAAGGCAAGACAATTTATTAGAATTCGGTATCAAGACCTATACAGGGTTGTTTTTTGTCACCAGCCAAATATAAATGTAATTTTTTGAATGTGAATATGTATGTGAATTTACGTGTGAATTAATTTTAGTAACACTCAGTAAAAAAAATAAGAACCAGAAACTTTACAAACAGTCCCTGTTGATGAACATAGCTACTTAATTTAATACACGAATATATTAAATTCCTTTTAAAAAAAATCACACTTTTTAAGTATGCAAAAATCGTTTCTATATATGATACTTATTTTGTAAAATAAATAACACGTTTCATTTTAGTATGGACGTCTGGCCAGCACCTGTGCCAAATAAAATAGTTGTAGAATACCATTATGAAAACACTTAAAATAACTGTTAATTAAATTTCATGTACATTAAGAAAAACTACTTCAATCGACAAAGACCACAGGTGACTGACGACGCCATTTTTAAGTCATATTTTCACTGATATTCCTATATTTTTGATTTCTGCCTAGACGTAAAAGATGATATCAATAACAAAAAACTAGAAAACCAAACTGAATTTATAAAATATTGCATATTTTTGATAGATAAGTAGCGGTGAAATGTCACTTCCGTACATTATGTTGACCTTTGAAGATCATTTCTCATTAACCGTTCATAACTTTTTGATTTAAAAGTCGTATGCTTCGAAGTAATAATATATTTTTTAATACAGTTGCTCAAAAAGTGGCGTATTGCAGGGACGTATAGCGTTCGGAAAGTGGGCTTTTACGCACTCGTGCTTTTTCTTTCCCAAGTGTCAAAATAATGTCTATTAAAAGAAAAAAACCGACCACGAAGTTTTTACTAAAAAAAATGCATAGAAGTTTTAAAGATTCATGCAAATATTTCTGAAAAGAAGCTACTAATTTTTTTCAATATCAGATTTAATTATTTGATTCAATGTGTTAGGTTAGGTTTCATCTCATTACATTCAATTTTCATTACATAGTAATAAAAAAAATCTACTAAATACTTGGCTGTATGGGCATAGTTCCCTTGCCTACCCAGACAGGATGTGTGAAGAAAACAAAAAAAAACTTTGCTTATATTCTTTTACGGTTGGCGCCATTTTGTTTATTGTTGAGTTTGTTGTGTTTTTATTATTTTATTAAATTGCTTCATTTTTTCGCAACTGTATTAAAAATAGTCGTTCAGTACACGTGCGGAACCGTCATTGCAACTTGTTCCGACTGTCAACCCTCGCCTTCGGCTGCGCCTCGGCTCGTGTAGACATTTGTCGGAACTCTTTTGTCGCAATGACAGGCTTTCCGCACTCGTAATGAAATATACTATTTTAAGTTTTTGTTATTTTTGTTTACATTCTAAGAACAAAAGACAAATATTTGTTTGGAACACATTTTATTAATAGTTTGAGTACCTACATATCTATAGTAAGTACTTACGGCCATTTTGTAAAACTGTGGAGATTTATAGCAATATCGTCATTTTGTTTTTCCATTTGTACACCTAAATTACTGATTCGACTTTAAATTTGTTATTTTTGTTTGATTTGTGAATAATTTCCACGATCCTAAAGTTTGGCACAGGTTGGCTGTTGAATAAAAAATAGCCCAGCCCAGTATATTCTACCAATAAAGACCAATAATTTTGACAGCCCTCAGATATAGAGGCAAAAATAAATTTTGGATGGATTGTGTAATAAACACAGATATAAGA
This sequence comes from Stenoptilia bipunctidactyla, assembly GCA_944452665.1. Lineage (NCBI taxonomy): Eukaryota > Metazoa > Arthropoda > Insecta > Lepidoptera > Pterophoridae > Stenoptilia > Stenoptilia bipunctidactyla. The sequence continues at coordinate 1,537,270 of OX101744.1, read as the reverse complement.
CGGCAAGTCATGGGTTTTTGTATGTTTATCTAAGTTTATTCCACAGAAGTACTTTTTGGAGGATGAATAAAAGTAGTCTACTAAGTTATATGGCTAATGCCCGTCTGCACTAAACTCCACTTAGCATAAGCTTAGTTATGACACGCCTAAACTAAGTCACACCTAATCATTGACTTACGCTGAATTGCTCTGCACCAACTTGTTTAGCTTAAGTGACTCCTACAACGATCGTTCCCTAAGTAAGTGAACGAAATGAACGAAAAAGTCTATTTTGTCTTTGATTTTTATCTATGACTTGGTTCTTCATGTCACTTTGTAATGTTTGCCGGTTAATTTAGCTTTAAAAATGCTGTTATTCCTGAGAAAATAGAATAGGTAGCAAGTTAGTTATCTTAATATAAGTTAGGTTATCTTAATATATAAAACTGCTGCGTTGCTGACTTAATGGCTGACAGAATACATTTCTTAGGGAGTGTAGAGGAGCACTTCCAGAAAGAAATTCCCGCGGGAACGGAAAATATTGGAAATATTTATTTTGTAAGAAATTTTTTATTATTTTATTTATTTTTATTCCCTGTTATTCCTAGTGCACGGATGTGAAACTTGGTATAAAGATTCTTTCAATGGTTGTCTGGTTGTACTACGGAAGGAGTTACTGAAATTACTACAGAAAGGTTACAAAAAGTTGCGGGAAAAAGTTAGTTTACAATAAAATAATACCTACTAACATTTAGTATGTAATTACTTACCGGTCACTCTCGTACTCCAGACTTTCATCAATCTTATGAAGTATAAAAAGGAATACTTCTTTTGACACACGATACCTTTTGTAAAATTCGATATCGTTCATGATTTCAAGAGGATTTCCTCTTGTCCTCAGAATGCGTGTCCTGCGTTGTGGGTTTTCATCGTCTAAATCTTCGAGAAAGTCCAAGAAATTTACGAATTCGTCCAACTCATTAATCATAGTCATGTTTTTAGTCAGGTACAAATTAATTTGCAACGATTTCACCAGGGAAGAATTTTTCAAGCGAGGGAATGTAGGTACAAATTTAGGTATTTCAATATTCAATCTTCCTTCAATCAAGAACATGATCGAAAAGTAATGAGAACGATACAAATAAAGTATTGTGGGAAGTTATGTATCTCAGGTTTATTTAATATTTTTGAAGTTTCACCAACTACGTAGTGAAGTTTTTTGTAAAAGATAACATGGTAAATTATTAAATATAGTGTATATAAAAAAATCTAACTATTGTGTTGGCATAACTTTTCGATCATGCTTAAAGACTTGCCTAAAGTTATGGCATGGGGAATCGGGCACATAAAGTTAAGAATTTCTTAAGCATTTAGGCATTGACCTAAGTTTAGTGCAACGCAAATTTTGTTCGTAAGCACGTCCTAGAGACTTAAGCATCAACTTAGGAGCTGTCAAAGTTTAGTGCAGACGGGCATAAGTCATTTATAACTCTTCTTGCGCGATTTAATCGACGTACAGCGACATCTATTCGAATGAAAGCAAACTAAAATTTTGTATATTATAAATGTAAAAGATTGGATGGATGGATGTATGCATGTCTGGGTGTTTGTTACTCTATCTGGCAAAACGACTTAATGGATTTGGATGTTTGGCATAGTGATAGCTTACAGTCTAGAATAGCGAATAGGCTACTTTTTATCTCGATGTTCCCGCGGGATTTGAAATGGCGCAGGTAAAACCGCGGGAAACAACTAGTTAATAACATAATTAGTTTGTATGAGGGGTTGGAATATAACAACAGCTCGTTAAGAAACGTTAATGTACTTAATAAATATTAATTATATTCATTAGAATTGCATTTTTTAAACAAATAATAAAACAACACTCTTAGTATTCAAAGTGCGACAACTGCGACACGATATTTCAGCGATTCGCCAGACGATTCCTAAAATAAATCTTATTTAAAGCGATGGCGTATCTCTGTTATTGCTCTCTTGGGACCTTTGTGACTAGATTTTATTTCGTTCATTCCGTCTTATTTTAACTAAGCGGATGGTTTTGGCTTAGTATAATACATACATACATAACGTCACGCCTGCATCCCTAATGGGGTAGTCAGAACAACAGAGGTTATAGGACCATGTGATGTCACGTTTGACAAATTTGAAGATATTATAAAGATGGAGAAAGACTATTGTAGTGACAGGGGGTCAGTCTATCGCCCACAAAAACGCCTTTAAAACCTCCGTCCCTTAACTGACTTTTACAGTATGCCCGGGAAGAGAAGCATCTGGCACATTCTACGTTTTTCTTTCGCTCCCAGTCTAGCATGGAAGCTTAGTATAACTTTTAATTTATAAAGCTAAGATACAAATTATTATTTACAACTTTACTGTTTGTATAGTTGTAGATATGGATATGTATCATTATGTAATAATATTGTTTGAACCTCACTCTGAAGCAGTTCCACTTATGTTTTAAGTTTTAAAAATAAGTTTTAGTTATAGGTACAATGTAATAGAAGACGATGGAACTGACGTCTATATAAAAATATGTTTTAATAAATAGAGCTTTAAAATAAACTTTTTCTTCTTTCATGCTAATTTAATTGTTGGAAAAACCTTAAACTTTAGGTACAAAAGAGTGTGTACTAAACGCTAACAATTTAGTAATACTAGTGGTTTTTATGGTAATTTATCTTAAGCTAGAACGTAGGCTCACAAAAGTATACACGTTATGTGTTTTTAGTATTACTGAACTGAAGTATCTCTATATTTCGTAAGATCGTAAAGAAATACATTTAGTTTTATTTAGCTGAAAACTTAAACAGTTTTATCTATCCCCTTGGTAACATTTCTACGAAAGAAGGGAGTTATGAGTAAAAATATGGAGCTGTATTTTTCATAGGGTATCATTTATAGGTATATATTTTATCAAGAAATTGTTATGGGATCAGGAGTTACCCGAGCAAACCCGCTAATGAAATGATAAACTTGTTTTGTATAGACGTTTCCTTTTATTTCTAATTCATTGCCCTTGAATAACCATGATAATCCAATAATTTACGAGCTCTTTTCAAATTTGACGGATACTTGGACAGAGGCCTCCCCCATCGAAGATTCTCTACGTCATCGTCGTTGCACGGTCCCGCGCTGCCCTCATCTATCGTTTAACGTTCATTCAGTGTATTTAAAGCACTTCTCGATTTTGATAATTTCGCCGAAAATTTATGCAATTAATTTTTTTAACACTAACATAAGAAGCGAGACTTCTTATGTTAGTGTTAAAAAACCGACTAACAGCGAGTCGGTCTTGAAGCGGATTTCAGGAGAATAATATAGTCTGAAAGTTCTTAAAAAAAATAAAAGGACATACACACAACTTCACGCCTGTATCCCGTATGGGGTAGGCAGAACACCAGAGGTAATAAAACCATCTGATGTCACGTTTGACAAATTAGGAGGCATTATAATAGTGAAGAGAGACTATTGCAGTGACAGGGGGTCAGCCTATCGCCCACAAAAAAGCCTCCCATAACACCTCGGTCCCTTAACTGACTTTTACAGTATGCCCGGGAAGAGAAGCAGCTGGCACATTCTATGTTTTTCTTTCGCTCCCAGTCCAGCATAGAAGCAAAAATAAAAGGAGTTATTTAAAAATAACTCTTTTCACCATACAGACTGAACTTTCATCCCTATATAGTGGATATACCAAGAAGTCGAACAAAACTCTTCGATAGCTCCTTTTTGGTACGGATTGCCAAGGTATGGAACAATCTGCCTGCGTCGGTTTTTCCTGACTACTACAGTCCGGGAACTTTTAAGTGCCGAGTGAATAGGTTTCTCGTGGATGGACGTGTAACACCATAGTCTTCATGCGCACTTTTCATCAGGTGGCATATAAGACAAACGTCCTATCCTTAAAATATAAAAAAAAAAACAAAAAAGTATCCCAGCTTACCTATATCATTCCATATTTGAATATTTTATCAAAACTCGTCCAAAATTCTAATATATAAAATTCTCGTGTCACAGTTTTCGTTGCCATACTCCTCCGAAACGGCTTGACCGATTTTGATGAAATTTTTTGTGCTTATCCGGTATCTATGAGAATCGGCCAACATCTATTTTTTTTTATTTATATGGCAAAACAACGTTTGCCTGGTCAGCTAGTGTATTTATATATTTATCATGTCTTAAAAGTTCTCTATAATATTTGTGGGTGAGTGAGGTTACTTTCCGACTTCATTTTTGACAGACGCCTCTCACTATTTTACGTAAAAAGGGCATAATAGCCATATTGTGATGTGATATATTGTTATGCTAATGGAGGTTACAAAAAACTCTACTACTATTGTAAAGCTGAAAGCTTCTTAGAACGTGTCAACCTCAAAATCTTCCATCATATTTTTAAAGGGTTCCGTAGCCAAAGGGAAAACGGTATCCTGTGGTGGGAGAACGCGAGATTCGCCATGTTTCTCTGTCTGTTGAAATTCATCTTCCAAAATTTTTGAACATGGTACCTAAGTAGATTAAGATTAGATTTATTTTAGAGAAGATAAAAAATTATAGGTTGCATACAACTTAGTAATAGAATTGGACTTAGAACTGAAACTCAATTTTTTTTTTCATTTCATAATTATCTAGGTAATTATATATTTTTTTTATTTCTAATATATATTTATATAATATTTTTTTCCAAATGTCAATCAATCAAGTTTGCGCCAGAGAAACCTCCTAAGTGGCAAAGTGTCCCCTCCTGTAACTTCTAAAATAAGAGTATAATAAAAACCCAAAAAAATACCTGGTGTGAACATCCACCGAAAATTGGTTTGAACGAGATCTAGCTTTAGTAATTTTTGTGCGTCATAAATCAGAGAAACATCGGTCAAAGTTACAACGAACTACGAGTACAACAGCTTTTATATTAATTCCTTGCCGCTACGGAACCCTTCATAGGATATTCCGAAACGCACTTAGCCGCTTTTTCTAATTCAGCGAATCTTTATGTATGTATAAAAACGCCTATATCTACGAGTACATGGCACCTTTAGGAGAGCAAGGCCACAATCATACCCCTCTCTTGTAATAGAATATATTTAAAGTGTTTTTTCGTTTAAAGTTGTATTAATTGTACACAACGCTCCTGAAAATAATACAATAGGTACATAACTTCAAGCATGTTTCTCTTTAGGGTAGAGAGAGACAAGGGAACGCCAATTACTACGATTCCACCATACCTCTTTCGCTTCCTCCACAATCAATCATCAATCAATATATATAAAACTGTTCCGTTACTGACTGAGTGACTGAGGTACTGAGTGACTGAGTGACTGACAGACAACGTACAGCCGTAACTACTGAGCGTAGAGAGCTGAAATTTGGAACATACATTCTTTAGAGGATGTAGGGGTGCACTAAGGAAGGAATTCCCGAAATTTCCACGGGAACGGGAAATATAGGACTTTTTAGTTTGTATGAAAAATCTTATTCCTTGAGTGCACCGATGTGAAACTTGGTGTACACGTTTTTCAATATGTGTCTGGTTGTGTTATGAAAGGAATTCCCGAAATTCCCACGGGAACGGGAAATATATGATGTTTTAGTTTGTATGAAAAAATCCCATCCCTTGAGTGCACGGATGTGATACTTGATATAAAGGTTCCTCAATAAGTGTCTGTTTTTATTATGGAAGGAATTCCCGAAATTCCCACGGGAAGGGTTTGGACTTTTAAGTTCGTATGAAAAATCTTATTCCTTGAGTGTACGGATGTGATACTTGGCATGAAGGTTCTTCAAAGAGTGACTGGTTGTGCTACGAAAAAAATTCCCGAAATTCCCACGGGCACGGGAAATATATGATTTTTAGTTTGTATGAAAAAAACTTATTCTTTGAGTGCATGGGTGTGATACTTGGTATAAAGGTTCTTTCAGTGGGTGTCTGGTTGTATAGTTTCTGAAATTTCCACGAGAAGGGTAGTTAAGCGCATACGAAGTTGCGGGATAAAGCTAGTAGGTGTATATAATTTATGTAATGGAAAGTCAAAATGCTTCTTGGCCCGACTGGGAGCAAAAGAAAGAAAAAGAATGTATCAGCTGCTTCTCTTCCCAGGCATACTGTAAAGGTCAGTTAAGGTTTTAATTGCATTTTTGTGGGCGACAGGCTGACCCGCTGTCACTGTATAAATCTCTCTACATTATTATAATACCTCTTTTTTCAAAGCTGACATGGTTTCATAGCCTCTGCTGTTCTGCCTACCCCAAAAGGGCTACAGAGGTGTAGCTATGTATGTACATATACGTATTTATTAAAAATCTGCGAATGTGCCTATTACGACCAGGAAAAGGGTTTTAAAGCAAGACACGATTACATTTTGAGTGACAATTTATTAACAAATAGAATTAGTTTATATAGTAAGATATCACGTATATAATTAAGTTAACAATATTAAATCTTATCTTGGTATTGATTTTATCGAGCACGTTTGATTAATAGGAAATAATATATTGATTCTCTGTGGGTCACGTAGGAAGACGCTACAGTGCCCTTTTTAATTGTAGTCCTTTTTGCGTATGTACCATTGCAGTACGTGAGAAACACTCTAAATAACTTACAACACAGCTATACTCTGCGTATTAACATATAGATTATATTCACTCCACACATCCAACAGTTTCAAGATACGACATAAATCAAGCTAGAAGCAAAGTATGCCGTACTTATCCCAAAACAGCCCGAGGACAACATTTTGATGAAAATACTTTTAAAACAAAGTTACGTGTAACGAATTTGCTTCAAAACATTTATGATGTTTATCAATTTATTCCCGTAAACCTTTGAGTTTTCACATAAATCGTTTTTATGAGGGAATATTAAGTTTAGCTTGCGATTTAGGGGCAAAAAACATAAAATTTAAGTTGGTACTTTGGTTTTAATGGAATACAGCCATCATTAATCATACCTACTTGAAACATTATAGCTGTTTTTATTAGGCTTGTTTGAAAATTGCTCAACATATTAGAAATAATGACCTTATACAACGTTAATTTTTTTTCATGCGAAACCTGGGTCAAGTATTGTTGTTAAAAAAATTTGTCAACCAAACTTCTTATCCTTCTTCCATGATGGACTGGGAGAAAAATAAAAACGTAGAATGTGCCAGCTGCTTCTCTTCCTGAGCATACTGCTAAAGTCACTTAAGGGACGGAGGTTTTATTGGCGTTTTAGCGGGTGATAGGCTGACCGCCTGTCACTGCAATAATCTCTCTCCATCATTATAAATACCTCCAATTTGTCAAACGTGTCATCAGATGGTTTTACAGCCTCTGGAGTCTGCCAACCCCATAAGGGATATAGGAGTGAAGCTATGTATGTATGTATCTTAAAATTTCAGGAGGTTTCAAGGCTTGTGGAGTGTTGCTTTTGTCGTGCGAGTGAGCGAGGGGACGCCCATCGCTTGCTACCACTTCATGCGACGTTGGTACCTACATACTTGCATTCATGATATAAATTATGAGAGTAGGTGCAGGCGGCATCATATTTTACCTCTCGAGCAACGGTGTCAAATAGCAGAATAACATTTTTTTGGAAAAATCGCTCAATCAAAAATCGATTCTCCTTCTTATCACAAATTAGTTTGAAAATTCCGCTTAAGTCAGTGAGAAATAACTTGTAAGGTAATATCTTGCAAATTCCACAAAGCGCACGTAATTAAAGACGACGCTCCTTCTTCATTAGATCTCCTAAGTTTATAAATAGGGCGGCTGACTATCCTGATTTCGATTTATTTATTACATCTCCAAATATGATTTAAAATTAACTTGCTGATCAGTGGCTGAATGCGTTTCTATAATAATATTCCAATATTTAATTGTGTTTAATTAAGTTAATTATATCATTTTTTCTTTTTCTGTTGTTATACCTGTTATCTTTCTTTTGGATTTAATTACTAGTTTCATGTATCCATACCTCGATGCAACTAACGCTTAGATTTTAAATAAATAATAAATAAATAAATATTTCTGACACTCACACAACATTATCTAGCCCAAATTAAGTTTCTTAAAGAACTTGTGTTATGGAAACTAGATAACTGATATACTTAAGAAATATATACACATACATATTGAATAAATACATATTTTTTATTAGAATAAACTTAAATAAACATATAAACATCCATGACTGGACGACTAATATCTGTGTTCATGACACAAATATCCGCCGCCGCCGGGATTCGAACCCAGGACCTCTAGCATAGAAGGCAATGTATGTTACCGCTACACCAGCCGGTCGTCGAAACATTTAAATGGTTTTTAGTGATTGTTCTTGTTATTTGTATGTTATTGTTTCAATGTTTGTTTTCCAAATAAAATAAAATAAATAAAAATAAATATTCTTCGCAAAATCACCAGTGACGTTTTTTGACATTATTTAAGGATCTGTAGAGATTTTTCAGTTAAAATATAACGAGGTATAAAAACTATTGCAATCAATTCTGTTGCCGATTTAAAAAAATCAAAATCAAGGTTCCGTATAAACAAAAAATAACTTTGTATATTTAATGCAATAAAATATGGATACATTTCCCTGATTCACGAATAGGTTGCTTAAACCGATACTAAACAGAAACGCAATATACAACACTGGTACAAACTATGGACAAATAATTTAATGAGCAGAGTGAACTACACTCGCGTTTATTAATACTTGTACATATAGTTTCTGTATTTTTGAGTTGTATTATTTCTGTATTTCTTACGAGAAAACGACGGCTAAGGAAAATAGAAGATTACTTAGGGTAAAGATTTTGTAGATTAGCTGACTGTGAAGTCAACTTCCCCCTTTGATAGCTCTTGCCATTACGTATATTATGCTTTATTTCACTCTACATACATATATGACTTCACGCCTATATCCCTTATGGGATAGGCAGAACACCAGAGGCTATAAAAATATCTGATGTCAGGTTTGACAAATTTGCAGCCATTATAATGATGGAGAGAGACTATTGCAGCAACAGGGGGTTAGCCTATCGCTCACAAAAACGACCTCTGTCCCTTAACTGATTTCTATTAGATTTTGGGAAATAATAAAACGAGCGACTAAAAAACAAATTTGGACTGGAAATAATAAAACGAGCGACTAAAAAACAAATTTGGACTGTCTTGAAAAATATATGAAAATGAACGGTTTTAAATATTAATATTGCGACTGAATTACTAAGTGAGCGACTAAAACACATATACATTGCGATGAAAGAGATAAGTTACGAGAAGGGCTCCCGCACCGGAAGGCGGAATCAGTACGGTTAGGTGCGACGACGAGCGCAGCGAGGAGGAGCATGTTAGGTTGCATATAGTTATACACGTGCGCGAGCCGAGCGAGCGAAGCGAGCGGTGCCGCGGCAGCGGCCGGCGAAGCGCCATAAACCTGGTCAGCTATTATAGTCAACCCTGGACAATCCCGACATGGTCAAAAGTGTTTTTAAGTCGCTGTTTCATTGATTCTTCGTCACTCGCTCTCAGTCGCTCACTTAATTAAAACAGTAAGCCAAATTCATTATTTTTGTCACCTAAAATTTTTATTTACGGTTACTCGATTAAATACTACCCTTAGATTTTTACAGTACTTATGTCCGGGAAGAGAAACAGCTGATACATCCTACGTTTTTCTTTTGCTCTCAAGCCAGCATGGAAGTATTAAAAAATTTATCTTATAAAGAAGAACCTCTGTCTGTATATTATACGGAAGAATCTTCGGAACTTTGGAAAACCATCGATAAGGAGTCGAATCAACAATATAAATATTACTTTTATTATTTGATCCTATCATGTTAGCTAACATGCGCACCATAATAGATAGAATTACTTGATTTGACACCATGATTAAGGCCACAGAACCAAAAATGCCATTTTCTAAAAAAATACATACTGTTAGTGCCATATTCTAAGAAAATATTGATATAAAGGCTTGATTTATCGTTGTCGACGGTCGCATGCTAGCCCCGCTGATTTGTACTTACATAATATCTATGGTAGCCTAGACAGGAATATTATTCGGGTCTTTCACTTAAGCTATTAATCACGATTAATGATTAGCATCACGATAGAAAGAAAGAAAAGAAAGAAAATAATTTTATTATCAGAAATAACTTAAAAAAAAGGAATACAAATCAATACAATTTAAAGAAAGACACAGTTGTGTGTGATTTTGAACTTAGGTTCATAATCACACACAAGTGTGATAATAAGCTTGTGCTGCTTAAGTATTATATTTAGCAGCACTGGTTTTCAGGTCCAGCCTTGTATATAAACTTAGCAAATTAATACAGGTAAGTTTTTCTACAATGCGATGAGTAAGTAAGAAGCTACGGTGCATCACAGATAATATTATCACAGTTTTTGTCAAGAAAGTCAATGAAACTATCGATTTAATACAGACACCAACAACATTTCACTTCAGTAACTAAGAAAAATAATTATATTGGAGCTTGTTAAATTTAAATTCACAGTATGAAAACAATCTCCTTTCAATCTACGCTATATAAAAGACCTAATTCTGCCGCAATTTGGGTGCATAATTAATTCGTATTAAAAGTACAGAAACACCATTTGTAATATTATTGTTTTAAGATTTTATCATATCACGAGCGTTTGCCCGCGACTTCGTACACGCACAAACTCAAAAGTCCCATATTTTCCGTTCCCGTGGGAATTTCGAGAATTCCTTCCATAATACAAACAGACACTTATTAAGGAACCTTTATACCAAGTATTTTATCCGTGCACTCCAGGAATAAGGTTTTTTCATACAAATTAAAACATCATATAGTTCCCGTTCCCGTAGGAATTTCGGGAATTACTTTCATAAAACAACCAGTCACTTTTTGAAGAACCTTTATGCAAAGTATCGTGTCCGTGCACTCAAGGAATAAAATTTTTCATACAAACTAAAAAGTCCTATATTTCCCGTTTCCGTGAGAATTTCGGGAATTTCTTCCTTAGGGCACCCCTACATTCCCTAAAGACTCTATGTTCCAAATTTCAGCTTTCTACGCCTAGTAGTTACGGCTGTACATTGTCTGTCAGTCACTCAGTAACTCAGTCAGTAACGGAACAGTTTTATATATCAGTTTTATTTACTAGGACTTTCAAATCTAAATTTTCTTGCAATTACCTGCAAAATATAAATAAAATGGTTTCTCAAGGAAAAGGCGAACGCAATAAGGAAATGCAATGTTGAAGACGTCAACGAATCAACAGTTCTGCTTGTCAGCTAAATTTAAAAAGGGGTCTAAAATAAAAGATCTTAATAATGTTTTTAAGGTTTTTGCATTTAAAATGCTCAATTATTCTTAAATAAATCCTGGTCGGGTAATTTTTATTTATCACATTTTTCATTTATTTATAAAAGATCTTTCTAAAGACACTTTATCGCTTTTATTTATATTCTACATTTTATCTCGACGTTTCAGTGACTTAAGGAAAAAGCGATAACATCGTTACCTGATCGTAACAAAACAAATTAATTAGATACGCGATAAAATCCAATCTTGAAAACTTTGACAATTTTCTTCCAAAACAGGAGGAGGTTCTCAATTCGTCTGTATGTTTTTTTTGTCTTTTGTTACACGATATTTCAGAAAATTATGAATTAATTTTGAAAATATGATATAGGATACTTCATAATTAGTCCCATATAAATTTCATCGAAATCGGTTGAGTACTTCATTGAAATTTTCAAAAATATGTATGATTTCGGAGAATGTTTACGTTGATTACATTATTACTCAGCCAAAGTTTTGACGTGAAGTCGGTTTTTTTAATGCTCTGCATTCGTTGATTTTATGATTCTGAAGTTACTAAGTTTCCAAGTTTAGGGCTTTGAACTTGTAAATATTTTACGAATGAATGGTGATCTGTGGTGATCTCAGAAGGGGCCAAAATTGGCGTCATACTTAAAGACATGGATATGACACGATTAATAACGTGGAGGAAGTGAAAGAGGCATGTCATGGCTGTCTGGTAGAAATCGCTGCCAAGCGATAAGACCGCCAATTGTGTAATCTAAGTCACTTTGTTTGTATTTTAAATTGTTATAATATAAGGTTAACAATAAAGTGTAAATAAATAAGTCTGCGTTCCCTAGTCTGTGCCTACCCTAAACACGCATGAACTTATCTATTTAAGTATGTAAATATTTAAGGCAATGCTGGGCCTGAACACCAGAGCTGCAGAAAGTGTTCAAGTGAACCTTAATCTTATTTATGTCTTTAGTTTTGTATTTTTATATAATTATGGGGATTGTTATTCATTTAAAGGTTTTAAAGGCGTTTTTGTGGGCGATAGGCTGACCCCCGGTCACTACAATAGTCTCTCTCGATCTTTATAATACCTCCAAATTCGTCAAACGTGACATCAGATGGTCTTGTAACCTCTGGTGTTCTGCCCACCCCATAAGGGATACAGGCGTGACGTTATGTATGTATGTTATTCATTTCATTTCAATGTCTTTCGGTTTGCACGTTTACTTAGTAAAAAACTTGAAATAGTCGAAAGGAGAACGCATTACGCTGTCGAAAAATGTCGCAAATTACCGTTTTGTTCTCACAAAATTAAATCTACATACATACATAACGTCACGCCTGTATCCCTTATGAGGTAGGCAGAACAACAGAGGTTACAAGACCATCTGATGTCACGTTTGACAAATTTGGAGGTATTATAAAGATGGAGAGAGACTTTTGTAGTCACAGGGAGTCAGCCCACAAAAACGCCTTTTAAATCTCTGTCCCTTAACTGACTTTTACAGTATGCCCGGGAAGAGAAGCAGCTGGCACATTCTACGTTCTGCTAATTATTATATTTGTTAACATAAAAGGGAAGTTTACAAAAAAGTTTTATGAAGGGTAAGAAAACATTATTCAATGGGATCCAAATAAAATATTATTACAAGATTTTCGGAGTCGCAGCGAGAAGGATAAAGACGTGTGACCTCCTGGGAAATCTGCGACGATTGAATTGAGTACCTTTAGACACATTATGTCTTCCCTCAATCTTTACTTTATGTCAGGAAAGTCTGTTCCATTTATCATTCAGGAAGGCAGGTGTGTAGATTGGTTTATTTTGGTAGGAATATGTATTCATAGAATGTACATACATATGATGTTTGATTTCAATATCAATAGTTCAATCTTTTTTATTATTATTATCTACTTTTTATAGTTTATTTAGGAGAGTATAAAGACCTATAAAATATACAGGGTTATTTTTTTGGAGATGAAAATATTTTTAGAGAAGATTAAGAATAATATTCGGATTCAATTTATGACAAAAAAAAATTATATATATTTTTTTAAATTGAAATTTTACAATTCTTTTAAGTGACCAAATTTTTCTGACTTTTGAAAAATCGAGGCTTAACGTATTTCCTAATAGAAATAGTTGGAAATACGCTTTTATTTCTTGCTTTTTATAAAATAATATAAAATATCAATTTACATAACAAAAAAAAATTGTTTTTTTCGTAAATTGAATCTACACGTCATTCTTAACCTTCTCTTAAAATATTTTGATCTTCATAAAAAAGACCCTATATTCGTGCCAGTAGAAACGTTTCCAGATGATATGCGTGACGGTTCAAATTGACAATCTTAGCGACTTTACAGTTAACAAATTGTTAGATTATCGATTCGATTGTTTGGACATATCGAATCACTTGGAAAAAAATGTGTTCAGAGTTATGATTACAATATGATTCATCTATTCAGTATCGTTAATCTTTGAAGACTGAAAGTTCCGTTTCTTTGCATCTTTTAATTTAAGATGGATATTTTTAAACATATCCTTCATTTATTTACAGTTATTTACAATTACTATTTGAGATTAACAGTTTTATTTATAAGTTATTATGAAACAATTTTATCAAAATAGTTATTTTATTGTGCCAATTTTTATTTTGTTAGTAGTTAGTTCGTAGTGGAATGTGAGCACCGTTATCCATATCATGTTATAGCGAAAACAGTATAGTGATAATTATAATTATCTTGAACACTTCACCCGAACTCAACTGAGAGGCAGATGAAGTGATGATTGATTACTTTTGTAACTGTCAATCGAACGTCATTCAACGATGTAATTAGTGAGTGAAGACACCAAAACTTTGAGTTGAAATCAGGGGGAGTTTACTAATTTATTAGCCAATGCTGTCGATGGCAGCCGGAGCCAAAGTGGGACAAATCTATACGTATGAATGAGAAAGCTTTAAAGTACTTTGCTTTGACGTAAGTCTATATGTCAATCTTCTCAAAAGTGACAATCAAAGACAAACAATCATCTATCGCCAACGACTGACTGACGCCATTTGTAAAAACGGTTCATTGCGTTAACTGCGTAATTTCAGCAACCCATTTTTAATCTGAAAACCTGTAAAATTTTTGATTTGAAAATCTGTAAGCTGTGTGTTTTTACGGAAGTGCTATTTGTTCAGTGCGAAACTGACACTTTATATTGTGATAGTGACACTAAATACTTTGTAATTGTTTGTTTGTTTATTTGCGAAATTGACGCTTTTGTGCAGTAGTTTTAAGATAATGGTTGGAAAATAAATTTATAAACACCTATGATTTTTTATTAAATATACACAATTTTAATGTCAAAACAAAAATTATACATTAAGTTCCTATCTTAGAGTAATAGACTGCATAGATTACTACTGTGTAAAGTGGATCTATTAATACACTGAAAAGTTGCGGATGGCATTAACTGAAGCGCTAGTGAGCTGTATGTATGCATTTACGAAGTATGAAGTAATCGTTCTTCTCTCGTAAGAGAGTATATTGTTCCATGGTTGAAATACAGATTTAAATCAGACGCAATTAAAGTTGGCTAAACAAGTTTGTTATGTAAAATAGGACATTTATTTACAGACACAACACGTACCTAACAATATTTCGGTATTAAAAAAGGTAGGTACATAAAAGAAGATAAAATTAGAATGTAGTACAAAGTACAGTCACCTGCAAAAAGATGTACACACTTTGCAACTTATTCTGTTGTGATAAGGTTCACTTCCAATGAAAATGTATACATATTATTAGATGTGACTGTACATTACAGGTAACTATCACAGAGTTAAAGTAAATCAAGTAAAATTTTTTTTAAAGCTCTCGTATAAATGTTATTCCATAATAATATAGTACTTTGATTTGTGTAGATACATACATACATAACGTCACGCCTGTATCCCTTATGGGGTAGGCAGAACACCAGAGGTTACAAGACCATCTGATGTCACGTTTGACAAATTTGGAGGTATTATAAAGATGGAAAGAGACTATTGTACTGACAGGGGGTCAGCCTATCGCCCACAAAAACTCCTTTAAAACCTCTTTCCCGTAACTGACTTTTACAGTATGCCCGGGAAGAGAAGCAGCTGGCAAATTCTACGTTTGACACATTCACCCGTTATCTACACATTCTACGAATTTGTGTAGATAACGGGTGAATTCCTATAATTCTAAGTGGTACAAAAGAATCTATTTTTAAAGTTACTTTGAAAATAGTTATTACTGTCAAATATTAACTTTAAAAGTTAATATTTGACAGTAATAACTTTATAAAAGAAAATCTCCTTTGTTCATGAGAATTCAAGCTCTGTTTACTGAAAAAAAATCTATTTAATTTTGTTTCCGTATTTCTTATCAAAACAGCATCAAGTTTTATCTGCGAACGAATATAACCGGCGGCGATTGATTCGTGGACTTCAGGAAAACACTTTTGATATTGCTGATTTTAACTGGTTCAACAAAAACGAACAATATTATTTAAGTGAAAATATCATATCATTGTAGTCATTTGCTTTGCTTACTTTGGGGCCATGTAGTTGGTGTGATTGTCTGGGGATTTTATCATTATTTGACAACTTAAGATCTACACGCCTTTAAAGGCGGAAATGACCCGACAGTCTGACTAGTCGGTTGGGGATCAGGTCAAGAGAGAAAGAAACTGGCAAACGATTCTGGTAGTATCCAGCAAAACCGCTTTTATATTATTATTTCGCATTATTATCAATGCCGTGGCGCCGTGGTTACTGTGTGTATCATACGATATCACAGGTAAGCAACGTTCGGCGCGGTCGGTACTTGGATGGGTGACCGCCGACCATTAATTTCTCACGGCGACTTCCGTGCTTCGGAGGGCACGTTAAGCAGTCGGTCCCGGGTGCTGTATACTTGTATACAGTAGTCGTTAGGGTTTTTTAGAATCCGTATCGGCACCCTGAAAATTTTGACATCCACCACCCAGCACTGGGCCAGCTTGGTGGATTATGGTCTAAACCTCCTCATCACCCAGAGGAGAGACTCATACCCTGCAGTGGGCTCATTACAAAGAGTTGTGATGATGTGATGATGATTATATTAAATTTTAAATCCCCGACAAAAATATTGTTAAATTCTATTCTTAGCAAACTCTACGCGATTAACATATTTACCTACAGCTAAAGTAAAGTACATTTTGACTTTGATTGCATTAAAAATATTAACCGTAAAAATCTAACCCAACAAACATTTACTCCATAACCTTAAACAAACATTCACCAACCGAAAACTTAACATTTATCTTCTCTATTGACAAAGCTCCGAATTCTTTGGAATCGAAATTCAGCGGAAGGTTACAAGTAAATAGGTCAAATAAGCCCTTGACCTGATTGCTAAATAAGGTGTTCGTTGCAGGATAAATGGTTATCTGAAATGACTACACACCTTTACAGGTAATCTCGTGTGTACCTAAGTTCAGATAGTATTAAAATAACCCTATTTTTCAAAGAGGTCACAAAGTTTCTGGTTTGGGGATATACAGGGTGGAGGGAAAGTACTCTAAATAATAGAGATAGCAAATTTTACTCCAAAGAAACTTTCCTTTATTTTGGAAAAGAATTTAAACTAAAAAGTCGCTCGCTTCACCCGGGAATCAAACAAACTAAAATCTGTCAAAATGAGACCCTGTAATTTTATTGCATTGATCGTTACGTTCAATCAAAAGAGTGAAATCTCTCTAATATACTAGGTTAATTTAATGAAAGAAAAATCATGAAAGTTTCATTTTTAGGTTTTAGTCGGTTCGATTTCTGGGTTAATTAAGCAAGTTAATTTTCGAAAAATCTTAGAATGCAGTTTTATTTCTTTTCCAAAATAGAGGAATGTTTCTTTGGAGTAAATTTTACTATTTCTATTATTTAGAGTACTTTCCCTCCAGGTGTCATACAAGAATTCCACCCTGTATATTTAATCGTCAGTCGGCTAAAAATAGCGCTGCTGTCCCGGGTTAAGCGTGACCCTCACTTTTTGGTTAAACCCCTTCAGAGGTCGCTTTATTAGCAGCCACATCTAAACTCTGTGCCGCCAAATATCATCGCTCCTGGCTCCCTTTTAATCATTACCGGAACACATCACGATTGTTGTAGTGATATTAGGCGGCAGGCTTTCAATAAAGGATAGATGCTAGTAAGATGGTCCCTGAGGACGTCCTGCCGTCAAGCGGAAGTGGCTAGGATTAGTCGCTTTTAACGGCTTTTTCGCTTTTCAAAAGAGGGCCGGTCAATTATAAGTCAACCCTAAGTTAAAATACTTAAGACTGGTTATGCAGAGGTCTTTCAGACGCTCCAAAGATGCGATTAGAATAGAGATTTTGTTAAAATGAATACTAAAAGTTTCAACAGACGATCGAACTTGATAAGGCCGGAAAGCGGATTCGGTACGCTTCATACCATATCCGTTCGTCTGGAGAGTTGTCTGCAGACGAATGTTCGATAGTACCAAGTTGTTAATACTTTTATTGAACGATATAAGAGTATTTATTTCAGGCAACTTTAAAATATAAGTGTCTGATGAAGGTCTTTTGGGACGGTTCCACACCTTCAACATCTAACAGATGGACAATAAGAACTTACAATCGTCAAAAAATATATATAAACACAATGCTTTCTTTTAGCGCAGGTGAAATAGCCCTTTTATTTTATTTTTATGTTACGTTTGTTGCGTTTTTCATTTATGTAAATATATTACTTTTTACTGAACGTGCCCTCATATGTTTACTTAACATGCCACGTTAAGCAGTCGGTCCTGGGTGCTGTATACTTGTATACAGTAGTCGTTAGGGTTTGTCAAAAGCCGTATCGGCACCGTGAAAATTCTGACATCCACCACCCAGCACTGGGCCAGCTTGGTGGATTATGGCCTAAACCTCCTCATCACCCAGGGGAGAGACTCATACCCTGCAGTGGGCTCATTACAAAGAGCTGTGATGATGATGATGTTACTTTTATTACGTTATTTATTTATGTAAAGATGTTCCTTTGTGTTTCTGAT
The DNA here is from genome assembly GCA_944452665.1 of Stenoptilia bipunctidactyla. Taxonomy (NCBI): domain Eukaryota; kingdom Metazoa; phylum Arthropoda; class Insecta; order Lepidoptera; family Pterophoridae; genus Stenoptilia; species Stenoptilia bipunctidactyla. The sequence continues at coordinate 1,518,920 of OX101744.1, read as the reverse complement.
TAAAAGAAAGTTTTATCACTCTCTGACGTATTTAATATTTGCACATTATTCCCAAAAATAAGTCGATGGTTTTTAATGACAATACTTGGTGAAATAAATTACTTGATATTCGGGTAAAGTAATAATTGATCAAAACAACAATCAGAATCTAATTTTGGAACTCGGAACAATATCAAATTAGATTTAAAATTGAACAGCATGGCAAAAGTTTGTTAAATTTTATTTTATCATTCAGACTAAATACAATGTACTTCATATTTGTAATTTGAGAAAAAAAGTTCCTTCAAAACTGGTTGACTATTTAGTAACCTAAAAACGCTATCGTGATTCATAATTGTTATTTTCAGTGTTCCATGTGGCAAAAAGAAAAAGGAAGTATAAAAAAGGCTTTATTCAATATTAAGCCCATGACTAAATATTGAATAAAGCCTTTTTTGACAAGCTATGTCCTTCATTGTGTTATTTCTATTCGGCTTACAATCACCACGTTATACTCGTACATAATGACATCAGAGAATCATGAATTATTTCATGAGAATCTAATTAGCAAATATATGAAAGTAGGTCACAGATATATTTCTCTCCCTATTCTTTGTTTGTTTATGTTTAGCTCACTTATAATGTTGTTGAGAAATCCGAAAAAATATGAAATATCAGGTACAAAATGTTTTATTTAAAATAGACAGGATGCCATATTTGTTCGGATTTCAAAATACTTTATTTTCCAGTAAATGCTATAACAATGTGGTCTTAAATATAAAAAAAATGCATGGACTCCAAAAAACGCTGAAGTTAACGGTGCAAATACAAGAACAAATTTAAAATAATAAAGTATCTCAAATATTCCATTACAAAAGTCAAAAATTTACCTATTAACATCAAATAATAATATCTTATAACATTCACCAAACAGCACTGGGCCAGCTTGTTGGATTACTGCCTAATGGCGGGTTTCATTATTCGACTTACTCATAACCGATAAAGGTACAAAACTGGTAGAAAAAAAAAGTGTTTCACAATATCTATTTGCTATGATGAGCTGTAAGTTCTCAAATTTGGCATGGGACCTCTTTTTAAGACGTTCTTCCAAGAAAATGGTTGATATGTGACTTATGTTATATCCCGCATTCGCAAACTGTTTGTATGATATTTGAACTAAATAAATGTATACACTTATTCAATTTATTCTTGCTATGTTTTAGTATTCGATAAATATATTATAGTATGTTTTTAGAGCTTTTTGTTAATAATTGCGTTTAATTGCTTACGTAAAACGAAACGCCAATCTTTTGACTTATTTTGCCATTGATTAAATCACATTTTATGTCGTCAAAGTAAATATTTAAAAGATAAATTTTACCATTCAATTCTATTCAATTCCATTCAATTCTATAATTCGATACCAGTTGACGTGCTATTACTGCCAGTATCACGTGATGAGATAGACACGGTATTAGAGGTGATGTTAATTCACTATTTCCCGCAGCAGGCCGTCATGCCACTTTTACCTCATTATTGGTGTAAATTTATAACTTGTTACGTCGTCGTTGGCTAGATAAAATTACTTATTTTGTAAACGGTCAAATGTAACGACGTTGCCTAGCAATCCATTACAGTCAAACAGTTCGTAAGCAGTGGTTTAGATGTCAAGATTTTGAATATAAAAAGGCATTTTGGTAGTGAATTCTACTGTTCGTAGGCAAAACGAACAGTTTTCATGATATTGAAACCCGCCATTAATCCTCCTCGTCACCCAGAGGAGAGTCTCATAGCCCTGTAGTGTGCTCATTACACGGAGTTGTGATGATGATGAAACACAATACATGATACACAATATATTTGAAATGTCAAAAAACAGAAAAAAATATATACATTTTCCACCACTTTTTTTAACACTAAGCTTACCTTAGTAGGTAGTACTGTCTATCTTCGAAACCTTTTAAAAACCCACGTATAATCGAGTAACGAGAAAAGGACGCTATTTACCGATAACACGATATTTGCGATAACTTAAAGACATTCAAGGGTATAAAAGAGATTAACCTACATTCCCAAAACATTCCAAATGACCTTTTCTTACAGAATGTTGCTATAAGTAAACGGAAACAGTTAATATCATGTTAATATCCGGACCTTTTTGACTTTGATACCTCGCCTAATGTTCTATGAAGGGTATTTTAGCTGCCACTGACCTAGCGAAATTAAGCCTTCTATTATTATTATAGTCAAGACTAAATCGAGTGAAAAAAACGACTATTTTGCTGCTGGACTGGGAGCAAAAAAATACCTATAGAATGTGCCAGCTGCTTTTCTTCCCGGGCATACTGTAAATGTCAGTAAAGGGACATAAGTGTTGTTGGCATTTTTGCGGCTGACAGTCTGACCCCCGGTCACTGCAATAGTCTCTCGCCATCATTGTAATAACTCAAAATTTGTCAAACGTGACATCAGATGGTTTTATAGCCTCTGGTGTTCCGCCCTTCCCCATAAGGAATACAGGCGTGAAGTTATGTATACAAGGTGTCCCAAAAGGAGACGTAGCTGGAAAGGATGTCCCAAAAGGTTACGTAGCTGGAAAGGGGGTGATAGAGTTAGTCACAAGGGTCACAAGAAAAATAAAAAAATCCCCGCTGGGTATTAAAAAAAATAAATGGCTATTTTTAAAAACTAGTGTTCTTTTAATGGTTAGATACATATTGTTTTTTTTTTTATTTCAATTTGATAAAAGGTTATTGTGATTGACGATTAGAAAACAGCATTTTTTTTAAATACAGCAATATTTGTAGGTACAGTTAGCAAAATAGCCCCACAAGGTGCAACATTTTTAGTTTAAAAAAAATGCCATTTATTTTTTAAATACTCAGAGGGGATTTTTTGTTTTTCTGATGACCCTTGTGACCACTCCTATCACCCCCCTTCCCAGCTACGTAACCTTTTGGGACACCCTGTATATGCAACGGTTTTGGTTGATTTCCTATGATACTTATTTTTTATGTATAATGTTAATTTAACTAATGCCTTACCGAATGTTTCAATTGCGTTGTTTAAGCAGTTATAAAACCTCCTTATCATAGAGAAATTTCAATCTTAAAATTTCCTTTCAAATTTTAATTTGAAATGAAATTTTAAAATTTCCTTTCAATCCAAAATTTCCTTCCTAAACCCGTGTGCTTTCATCTTCGACCTCATCGTCACTTACCATCAGGTGAGATTGAGGTCAAACGAGGGTTTAGTCACTTATAAAAAAAAAAAAAAAAAAATACTTTCTTATAACTTTGAGGCATAAATTAATTTTGAGTTTTTATTTTATGGTTGCTCTAGACAAGTGAAATTGTATTTCAAAGTTGGCACAACTGACTAAAGTATTCTTCAAGGTCTATCAATCTTGCCAGTGGAATCATAAGAAGAATCATACATACATAACTTCACGCCTGTATCCCTTATGGGGTAGGCAGAACTCCAGAGTTTATAAAACCATCTGATGTCACGTTTAACAAACTTGGAGGCATTATAATGGTGGAGAAAGCCTATTGCAGTGACAGGGGGTCAGCCCATCGCCCACAAAAAAACCTCCAATAAAACATCCGTCCCTTACTAACTTTTACAGTATACCCGGGAAGAGAAGCAGCTGGCACATTTTATGTTTTTCCTTTGCCACTTTCAGGCACTTTCCAGTCCAACTTAAACTGTAATTAAGATTTAACGATTTTTTAGTAGGTATTAAAAATATGGTGCTGGCATACAATTAAATCTTTCATTGTTAGTGTACATACTAAAATTGTATTTTTATCCAACTCTCCAATCGTTAGGTCTGCTGGAAGAGATTTCTGTTGAATTAAGCTGTACCTTTGTACTTCTGTTTTCTTTTAAAATTTTATGTTATATGATTTTTTACTAGTGTGTACATAAATTGTTAAATAAAATAAATAAATTTGAGCAAGAAACGTATAACTACTAAAAACATTACTCAAAGTAATAGGGTTCCGTTGGCACTTGGCAACCTCTGTATACTGAACCCCAAAAGGATCACTAGAAACTTTCAAAAAGAAAAGGTTTCCTTTGAAAGCTCTTTTCCCCGTAAATAACTATTTGATACAAAGTCAACAGAATCACTGACAGTAAACGGTAAAGGGTATGCTAGAAATACATTCGACAATAAAGTTGAGCGATGTTTAAACTGAACCGAATAAAGTATTAAAAAAGAAACATTAGTATAAAGAATTTTGTACACAAAAGGACGTAGCCTGGGTTATGGTCTATACCATATTATACATATAATACTTAACAAAAAAACACTCTAATTTACATACATACATACATAACGTCACGCCTGTATCCCTTATGGGGTAGGCAGAACACCAGAGGTTATAAGCCTATCTGATGTCGCGTTTGACAAATGAGAGGCTATTGTAGTGACAGGGTGTCAACCTATCGCCCACAAAAACGCCAAGTAAACCTCTGTCCCTTAACTGACTTTTACAGTATGCTCGGGAAGAGAAGCAGCTGGCACATTCTAAAAAAGGTACACGAATTATTTCAGTATGAATTAATGTACTGTTATTTTTGAATACACCTAATTGAACGGGATGACGTCATACAGAAAAAAATGTACAGAAATGCATACCGGTATTCCTTGGTTCGAGTTACCCCGACTATACCTATTCCATCAACTATCGACGACTCATCCATTCAACCATCGATCGACGTTCTCGATCGATTGGTCTCTTAGAAATTTCGATCGAATAATCCATTCTACCATCGACCAAAGATCGATCGATTGTTGTAATAACACCTTTATGTCAAACTAGGGAACTTCAAACTTAACCGTTGCTAAACAAAACTGATTTTAATGTCTCTGCGTTTGATATTAGAGACACATAAAATTAAAGATTGCAATGTCTAACACGATCTAGGAAACAGTTAAAATTTTAAATATAGAACAGAACAAAATTGTTATATTTATTCAGTAAACACGACAAATCTAGCTCAATGTAAGCCAAGTTTAAGTGAAATATAAATTTGATTGTTTGCCAAAACTATGCTTGTGCTAATTATGCATGTCGTATTCTAATGACTGCAGAAATGGAGTGTATTGCTACATTTAGGTCATATAGTTCTGTTATTAGTACATTCAATTATAAATAACTGGTGCATTCTAAATTCTTGTAGCATGAACATTGGATTATAATGCAGCGAGCAGTGTTGTACTAATTAATGCCATCTTGTATTATTAATAATTAATTAATGCCATCACAAGAATAGAAGAAAATTGTACGATAAAGAATGGTTAAAATATTAAAGAGTAGCAAACAAAGACTGACAGACAAGAACTATATAATTTCATCATCATCATCATCATAATATGATTATTTAAAGGATGACGATTATGAACGAAGACTGACAAGAACTAGTATAAAGATTATTTTAATCACCGACCTACTCTTAGAGTAGAAACTCAATAATTTGATCTGCGACGTAAATAAAAACAAACATAACTTCACGCCTGTATCCCTTACGGGGTAGGCAGAACACCAGAGGCTATGAAACCATCTGAGGTCTCGTTTGACAAATTTGGAGGTATTATAATGATGGAGAGAGACTATTGCAGTGACAGGGGTCAGCCTACCGCCCGTAAAACTGTCAAGCAGCATGGAAGAAAAATAAAAACAGTGAGCTACATAAACATTATTTAATCTATTAAAAACCTTTTTTTTCTGTTGTATTATACTTCTTTTCTTTTCAATGTTGTATCGTATTTCGTTCATTTAAATTAAATTAAAAATTGTATTTAATGTTTGCAAGACCAAATACCACATACGAATTCACTAAGCGTTTTTCGTCCTTTCGTCTCTTACTAACGAATAAAAGAAAATAATACATTTGTGTCACAGTCATGAAACTGAAACGCGCAAAATTATACATAACACAATAATAAGGTAGCCGTTATTATAACATAGACTTATCAAAATTTACCTTAATTGGAAACTGTAAGTCTGAGTCTGTGTATCTTGTGGTGTAAATGTGTAGTAATGTCTGAATAAGGAAAGAAATCTCTGCAGCCTAAAAACTCCAGTGGAAGCTGGTTTGATCGCCGTTGTATGCAAATATTTGTCTTCATTAATACAGGGTTGATTTGTAGTCACCAGCCGAATTTAAATGTTAAAACGTACCCTGCATATTTATTTAAGTATAGCTCAGTACAAAAAAAAATAAAGATATGGAACCACAAACTTTTATGCAAATAGTCGCTGTTGATGAACATAGCTACTACGACGCGGCATCTCTTTGACTACGACGTAGTACTACAAGATGTTTTGTCGTAGCGCGTAGTTGTCTTTATTTTAATGGTAATTTAGAGTGACTATGGTTTGCTAAGGGCGGGTTGTATCAAACGGTTAGTTATCGTATCATACGTACGTAACTTTTTGACGATTGCATCAGATGTTTAACGTACGTCAAATACAAAGCGTTGTTTCATCACAAAAAAAACTGTTCGTCAATGTTATTCGAGTTGCCATTAAAAAGTAAACCATTTTCCCAATTTAAGTGGTTGGGAATGTTTTTTTTACGGCAACATAGAGATTAAAGTCATAGATAGTCGTACTGTAGAGTCACAAGTATCTGATCCAACGGTTTGACTGCCAAATTTCTGCAATATAGCAATAAATAGAGTGGGCAAGTATGAGACAGAATGTAATTTGATTATGTACCTACTAGGTAAAAAAATAGTCACTCACTTTTCTGATCTTCGATTTCAAGACATAACAAGAGAGCCACTTCCTTAGATACACGGTACCTTGCAATAAATTCTTGATCATCCCATAAATTTAAATTATCGATACGATTTTTAAATACTTTTCTCTTCCTTTCCACAATTGAATCATCATCAATATCATTTAAAATATATGAAAATAAAGCAGAATCCATAATATTAAAAGCTTTCAACAAAAGATGTCCTGCCTGTCAACTCAGTTTTCACTAGAAAGTTACGTTAACCAGTGGGTGGATGGACGGTCAACGTAATCGTTAATTTTTGACGTCCGTTACTGGTGAAACAACCCGTTTTCTAGCTTGACAGTGGTTAACGCCATTTTTAACGTTGACAGACACGTTAAGTAGTTGTGATACAACCCGCCCTTAATATTTAAACAGATACATTTATTTCTTTGCAAAAAAAAATGAAAAAAAAATTGCAAAAATCGTTTCTGTAAATGATACTGTGTAAAAAACATTTGGCCGGTGACTACAAATCAACCCTGTATATATTTTTCTAGTTTTCCTGTTGTATGAAACATTACACTGAAAACAAGTTGAAATACAATAAATAAAAAAAATGCAATATCGCAAACGCCATTATCACCACGGTACAATATTAAAAATATTTATTAAAAACCTTTCCCGGAATACGAATGAAAGTCTCGCTTTCGATGTCAAAGCTTTCCAAGTCTTTTGTAACGGAGAGCAATTCTGTTTCAATTCGGAACAATCTGCAGGAAACGTGCAAACGAGGAACACACCGCTGAACAGAGCTTGAATACTAATATGTTGAAACTCTGACATGTGAGTGAGATGAAAAAATATAGAATCCTTCTATATTAAGTATTAGTAAAGAGTAATTCATGGTCCATACAGTCTCTGACCTGTCAAACTACTTTTTGTTAATATTGTCTTAAGTTTTGCGATTCATACTATTAAATAAAACACTTTTTAACCGGATTTATCGCGTATATTTACGTTTTCAATTTTGACTCGACGTTTCGGTGTCTTTGCAGACCCCGTGGTCACGAGCGACTGAGGTGTCAAGCGTCGGATTGATAGATTGAAAAAGTTTTACATCATCATCTCCATCTGTTTCTCAGTCTTCGAGCCTAGCGTTCTGGATTGACACAAAACGAGCTGACAGTATCTTGAGTTTCAACCGAAACGTCGAGTCAAAATTTAAAATGTAAATATACGCGATAAATCCGGTTAAAAAGTGTTTTATTTAATACTTTTTGTTAGGTATGTGAATGTATAAATATGATATTGCAGACTTGATTTAATTTCTTAGAAACGATATCGGAATTTTCATTTGAAGTGTATGATACTAACAGTCTATTTGAAAGTAAATTTAAGTTCTATGGTATATTTTGTATAGAGTAGTAATTGAAGCTGTATTTTGGTCAGTTTTTATCTGAGACTTAGTTAAATTTATTTTATTCTTATAATCAAGATAAAGTTTAATTAGGGCATTGTTAGATTTAATTGTTTACTATATCATTATGATTGGTGTTTTTATGTATGTAAGTAATTTTAAAAATGTAAGCATTTCAACACAATTGTAAATTGTTAAGAAATAAATGATACTGAATTGAACTTGAGAGGGTGAAATATTAAAATGCTTGCTGTGGTTTCTACTATACGTGGATGATTTGGAATTAACCAAACATGAGCTATTATTTGCACTATATGTTGTTTTAATACATTTCATAGGTTGTCAATTTTTTTTTAATTTTTACAAATTTTTACATGATACAATTACTCTTTCTGAGGGTGGATGATTATAACTTCAACTAAAGTAGAAATGGGGCACGGGACATGTAGATTCTAAAACTGACGTTTACCAGTAGCTAGGTATTTATTTATTTAGTACCATCTTTTTTACCCGCTCAGTTTACGATAAATAACTATATTCTGTTCCACGAGAAAAAAAATAAAAGGGCACTGACTCGGCTTCTACCAAGTTTTACACAAACTCATACGATACTCATGTTTTAGTCGCTTACAACATATAAATTGCGATAATTTCCATACACTTTTTTTGTGTCGTTTTTACAAAAAGGGTACATTGGTAGAGAGACGTCAATGCCCTTTTATTTTTTTTCTCATGGGCCACGGTATAGAATTGAAGTACCTACTTGTTTTTACTGATATCTGTATTCCTATTATCCGAAATAAACAATTTATTATTATAATTTTTGTGATGTTTCACCTTCTCAGCTCTAGGCTGGTTATAACTACATTTACGGGTTACACCAAGTAAATGTAGTGGATGAAAGAGTTCAGTTTTGTGATGTGGTGTCTAATTGCATGAACTTTCTCACCTTGCGACATGTATTTAAAGTTGCGGCTTTTTGTAATTCAGTATAAATAAACGGTTTTAGGTCCAATGATTATTATTATTAATTTCGAATCCGGCAAAACATCAGTATAAAAAGTAGCCTATGTGCTAATCAGTGGGTCTATTATGGATCTTAAAACCATGCAATGATATCATGAAATAGTTTTGACTTAAAACATCCTGCGATCATTATTCGGTATTACTTTTCGGCGAAATCTCTTAGCTAAGCTCTTGCCATTAGACTGAATACAATGATCCCAATATATAATAATATAGTATTGATTTATGAAAGCACCCGAAACGGAAAAACATGTGATGATATCATGAAATACTTTGACGTAAAACATATCATGCGATCTTTATTCGGTATTACTACTCGGCGAAATCTCTTAGCTATGTTCTTGCCATGTAGACTGAATACAATAATCCCAATATACAATAGTATAGTATTTATTTATGAAAGCATTCGAAAAGGAAAAACGCAAATGAAATCAAGTAACAAACATATCATAGAGGTGGGTGCGATCTCACCTTTTTCAATTGAAGTTTTTAAGTCATAGATGATATCATTGGAACTGTCGTTGCCAAAGGAAATGCCTCTTGCATGCAATGAATTCCAATGTATGTATGTATATGTATTCGTTTATTCATTATATCATCATTGTATCATAGAAATCTTAGAGAAAGAATAAAGTATAATTATTACTCTAAGATAAAAATCTGGTTTATCATGTCATGTCATGAAAGAACCGTAATAGGCCCGCTGGGCAGTGCACTATCAGTATATCAAATATCATTCGATTCCTTTGAGCCGTGTTGCCGTAATAGAGGAACAAACATCCATACATCCAAACTTTCAAATTTATAATATTATTAACATTAGTAACATATCACGATATCGCTAATACAGAATTTGTTGTATATGAAGTTCACAAACTCGGTATTAATTAACAGCGAAGAAATAATTACCTATATTGTTAAATATAATCCATATACACATATTCCCCTTCTCAAACAGATTACTCATTATTAATTAATAAATAAGCTAAACGACAACCAACTATGTGGCCCAAAGTACGCTTTGATAAAAGTTTGTGCTATGGAGAACATCACGATACATTACTTACAAGTCGAGTTATTACGGTTTAGGCTAACGAAGTTCGTCAAATAAAAGAGCTGACCCGACAGATTTTGGACAACTCATGAAATGTATTAAAACAATATATAGTGCAAATAATAGCTCATCATCGGTTAATTCCAAATCATTTACATCTATTAGAAATCGCAGCAAGGATTTTAATATTTTACCTTCTCAAGTTACTCAATAGCCTACTAGTTTCAGCCACTTGAAATGAAAATCCCGATATCGTTTATAAAAACTTAAACCAAGTCTGCACTATTAGTTTAGATATAAACAGGCAGCATTTCAATGGCAATATCATCTTTATAAATACACATACCTCATAAAAATTAGTTTGACCGGTCAAAGACTGTATGGACCGAGAACTTTACTCTTTGATAAGCCTTAACAACTCTACTCCATGCTGGCGTAAGAGAAAAGTAAAAAACATAGCATGTGCCAACTGCTTATCTTCCGGGCATACGAAGATAAGAGTCAATTAAAGGACTGAGGTTTTATTGACGTTTTTGTGGGTGATTGGCTAACCCCCTGTCACTACAATAGTCGGTATAATTTTTTAAAATAGTACTAGTAAAACTTCAGTAAGTACCCTTATTAGTCATTAAAATCTAACTTAATTATATCAGTATACTGGACGTATACCGGATTAATTTCTGTAGATGTTTTTAGTACAGAAATATTTGAACCTTTTTAATTTCTGTACCGAAATGTATAGATCAGCATATGTCTCTACGCTTCATAGGCTTGCAACTAAACTATCGAATGTTCTACAGTTATTATTAAAATTTTAATATCAATATTAATATAAATACCGGAAAATTTCAGTTAACTGAAAAAAAATCAGTTATGCTACAATAATAAAAAAAGGTACACGAATTATTCCAGAATGAATACCTGTACTGTTATTTTTAAATACACCTAATTTAACGGTATGACGTCATACTTATTAGTTTACAGAAATTCATACTGGTATGCAGTCCTTGCATCAGATGGTTTTATAGCCTCTGGATAAGGGATGCAGGCGTAAAGTTATGTAAGCTAAATATAACTCCAAATCGCATCCGCGCGGTGCAGTTAACTATGGCTAGTTTACAATATAATTAAGGGAACATGTTTAGCAAAAGTTAGTATATTTAGGTTATGCGCATAATACTTTAATAGTTTTCAAGCGAGCTCATTATTAAGTTTATAGTTCTTTATTCCTAACTTGCAGCGTTGCTTACTTTTAATTAATATTTATGTAAGCTTTGTAAAACTTACTGTTTGAAACAAAGTAAAATGTTTTTGTTTAATACAAATATTAATATGGGTAACGTTAGTGAGGTTACAGAAAACAAATGATAGATACCTTCTGAATAAAGCCAAAACAACGAGCCTTTATATCAGTGTGATGCACCTTATACAAACGCAAACTGGTATCGCAGTAAGTTATTTCAATAAAAACGTATTTTATCTTGATCGCATGGTAACATACCAAATTTGTAATGAAATGTTCAACTGGTAACAGTGACCAGTGAGCAGTGTTTTATTTAATAGTATGAATCGCGAATACTTAAGAAAATATTACTGCGACAGTCTATTGACAACGGCACACACGGCTGTTGCTTTTGCTCGCGTTTCATTGTGCTTAAATTTATTTATTTATTAAGGTATATCAACAATAAACATACAATTTATTATATAGGATACAAATTTAAAAATTCGAGTTCTTGAACGTTTACCAATAACATATATACACAACATTTAAAATGAAATATCAACGACAAATTTTGTTTACGCATATTATAGCAATAATCTTATACAAAAATAGTAACTATGTAGCTTAAAAAAATAAAGTTTATAACAGAAATTTATACATTTACAAATTTATACAATAAGTATGAGATCGTAATTTAACTTAATTTACTGAGATTACATTGTTTTGCTAATTCCTAAAGTTTTGTTGTATATTATAATCCTATGCTTTTTAATAAACGTTAGTAAAAATTGTTTTAAATTCTAAATAAATAATTTATTGTGGTCTATTCGTGAAAAGTCAAAATTAACCATTGCTAACACCAGTGCTTGGCTTAAAAATTATTAATGAGAAAATTAAATGGTAGAAGATAATCTAAGCCATCTTCTTCCATATCAGAATTTTTTTGACTGCCTCCTTATCGAATATTATTATAGTATTATACCAGTATTATAATAAGTGACAATCTATGGCATTGTACCTTCCAAAGGGATGAAATTTCGAGAATAGCTTTTTAATAATATTTTGAAACAGTGCAACAATGCTTCACTTTAACTGAGATTTACAATTTCTGAAAAACAAAATTTGTCTCCGGTGGTTTAGCTGCAAAGCTATACCATTAGATGAAGGTACGTTAGCAATATTACGTAAAACAGAATGTGCTAAGTAATTTCGGGCCCGGCAGCTCGGTTGGAAGAGCACCCGTGCTGCGGCAAGCGAGAGGTTCCAGGTTCGCAAAACCCCATAAACGGGTAAAATATTAGAAGTTAGCAAAAATAATTACGCAATTTTTTATTAACTGATGTATAATACTAAGACTGAATCATAATAATATATTTGCTTCTTTGAGCACGCTTTTGACTTGAACTACCAGTTTCAATTAAATAAGGGCTATATGATAGGGTAAACCTATCTGGCTCAGACGCCAGTAGTTGCGAGTTCGATCCCCGCACGGTACAAGAACAATAATTTTCCTAGTCTGGGCCTTTATCTATATTTTCTATTCAAGGTTCCCCCCTAGTTCCCTACATGGTATCTCATAACACAAGCTTTGCTTACTTTGAGGCCATGTAGTTGGTGTGATTGTCTGGGGATATTATTTATTTATTTAACAAAAAAAGTGTCACGGGTGATAACGGCCTAAAGTGAGACTGCCGTAAATGCAATTTTTTTTTTCAATTTTCACAGATAAAGTCATTCAAACAAACATATAAACAAACAAACTCTTAACTTTATTTAAGTACAGTAACATAGAACAAATGTATTAAAGCAAAATGAATATAGTCTCTTTACGCAATATGAAAAAGAAAAAAAACTAAAACCAAATATTTTTTAACCTGCTCATTCGTCCATTAGCCGAAAGTCCTAAAATTTGAAATTCAAAATGGCGGAGCTCGGGGCGCATTGATTCACTGATATTTTTGGCCGGACACCAAAATACCCTCTGTTTGTATACCTATGTAAATGTGAAATCGAAAACAGTTGAGTGCAGTCAGAAAACTTTCATTTAAATAAAATATGCCGGCGGGCTTGGAGGTCTTTCATGGAATCACTTCGGCTGATTTTTTGACTCAGCTTGAAGATTGATTGAATCAACTGTTACTTTGCAGAATTTCATCACAACCAGTATAACTGAATCATAGTTTTTAGACTTTGTGGTTCGTTTATTAAAGATCAGAAAAATATACAATTTACTAAATAATTTTGCCCGACCAGGCGAAATTATGTAGTAAGTATACTATAGGTACAAATACGCGGCCGGTATTAAAATTGGTGACGGCGACTTCCGTGCTTCGGGGAGCACGTTAAGCAGTCGGTCCCATGCTGTATACTTGTATACAGCAGTCGTTAGCGTTTGTCAGAAGCCATTTCGGCACCTTGAAAATTCTGACATGCACCAACCAGCACTAGGCCAGCTTGGTGGATTACGGCCTAAACCTCCTCGTCACCCAGGGTAGAGACTCATAACCCTGCAGTGGGCTCACACGGAGCTGTGATGTTGATGATCTTGCTAATACCGTCACTTTGAAACATTAGTGATGCAGTATTTCCATATGCGCTACGCCCTCATAAAAGTAAGCACAGTAGAAGACGGCAATGTTTTCTTAGGTTATTTTTCGTTCATCCTAAGCTTGTTTTAGTTCAAATTGTCCTAAATATTAAAAGCAGTTTTATTTACGTCAGTGTCCGTTGTGAAACGAAACGTACAACACTGTGAGTTTAGCTATAATGCCACTATAACACATAATGTTATGTATTCACATAACGACCATTCATATAAAATCTACCGCTAAATATAACCGCTCCGGTGGTTATGAGTACCAGCAATATTTTATGAAAAACAAGTTTTTTCCTCGAAAGAAGTTACCAATAAATGAGCTTGAGATTAAACGCGAAAATCATCAAATATGTTCGGCGGCCAATTCAAAGGCACTCTTATATCTCACATCCATGACTTGACAGCTAATATCTGTTTTCTTAATTTCATACAAAGAACCACCTCAAATCAAACACAGAATCTCTGGGATATGAATATAAATTCCATTAAAAGGTAAACTCGCAAAATAGTTCTGTCGAACACAAAAATATGCGGTTCCAAATGCAAACCTGAAAATTCAAAAATTCGTGCCGTGCAAATAGAAGTTGAGCGTTAAGGTTCAAGGCAATTTTTAGCCAGCCAGACACTTTATTTTAAGTCACAGGGACTCCGAATAACTGTCCAACTTTATTTCTATTTTCCTATATTTCGTTATAAGTTTGAACATCACAATATGAGCTTAGTTATCGTGGTTGCTCTTAATAAATTCGGTGAAAATATCGCTTTGAAAGAGACAGCCAGTACTAAAAGACAAAGTAAACCAGAGCGGAGCCAGGTCTTACAACTAGTCTTTAATGTTTATAGGTAAATGTAATATGTTTTTAACATATAAAATAATAATAAATAATAGTTCGAGTCAGTTCGGTCTCTGTACTGACCTCGTGGTTATGTTTTATTTTACATTAATAAGTTTGAAAATCTAAAACAGTATTAAGACATCTTAAATAAATAAAAAAATGTGATAAATAAAAAATTACCCGACCAGGATTCGAAGTAATTTCGAGGCGTACCGCCAGGCCCCGGTAGCTCAGTGGAAGATCACTCGTCCGGCATACGAGAGGTCCCAGGTTCGAATCCTGGTCGGGTAATTTTATTTAACACATTTTTTCATTTATTTAAGAGTAATAAAGCATTTTAAATGCAAGAACTTTTAAAATATTAGTATTAAGACATCTTTATCGACACTCAAGGAAATATTATGTAATCAGTGCTAAAGCTATACGTCGTCGTCGCAAGAAAGCAACTAATTATCGATCGTTTTTTTCGTTCCAGAAAACTACGTTAGATAAATATTCTGTGTTAGCAAAAAGACACACATAATAATTAGTAGTTGATCGCTGACTGTTCAAATTGCCGTTAATTAGTCGCTCCACGAGTTCATCGCAGATCGACAAGAGCTTTCAAAGATTATATGCCAAATGTAAGAAAATGATTACTATATGGGTTTAATCTAATACCTATGACGGAACAGAAGCTCTCCTGGATATAATTACTTAAATATGACAAGTTAAATTACATTACAATTTGCTTCTATGCTGGACTGGGAGCGAAAGAAAAACATAGAATGTGCCAGCTGCTTCTCTTCCCGGGCATACTGTAAAAGTCAGTTAAGGGACCGAGGTGTAATGGGAGGCTTTTTTGTGGGTGATAGGCTGACCCCCTGTCACTGCAATAGTCTCTCTCCACTATTATAATGCCTCCAAATTTTTCAAACGTGACATCAGATGGTTTTATTACCTCCGGTGTTCTGCCTACCCCATACGGGATACAGGCGTGAAGTTATGTATGTATGTAAATTACATATACCTACTCACGCTGGTACACACATTCACACAAACACACACACACTTACACGCCCACATACACACGTACACACACACGCATTCCCACACACATATACTTTCTATTTTTCTTCTACATTTGTCTTATTAAAATTTTTAAACTGTAAAATGGACTAATTTGTAACCTAATTTATTATATAAATGGTATGTAAACCTATTACGTGCTTATGCAAGGTGTTCTTTTTGATATCCCATAACTTTAAGGTTTTGTTCCTTACTAAAAAAATATAATTTTTGCCAAAGAATATGTTGTTCAAAAGTGCATACTTCTCAAGATATCAGCAATCCTAATATAATGAGTTCATAAATTATCATCCTTGTAAAATCTCTTTAGCATTATTTCAATATAGGCGTATCACTGAAGCCATACTATAAACAACAAAAACATTTTAAACGTTGAGGAACGTTGCATAAAATGTACAACGCAAAACGTTGCGAACTGTAAATAAAAGGGTAGAAAATGCCACGTTGTCATACTTCGCATATAGGTGTTTTACATAAGATGTTTTGACTTAATTAAGTTATGTTATCCTCTATATTACTTTTCTTGTTGAAACATAAGCCGGCAATTAGTATATCAGTAGTATCAGATCAACTTGTTGTTCAGAATTATCCTTAAGTTGCTAACAAGCTTAGTGTTTCCCTAGGGCTTTATACTAATTGCTTTCATTTCAATAATAATCTAGACTCTTATTAAGCACTTGTGTTATTGGAAAATTATAACAAAAAGAATACATAAATATTTTTTTCTAAGTTATAAGGAAACTATCTAAATAAATCACAAGAATTTTTCATTGCAGGCTTTGAACCAGCACCCCAGAGGCCGTTAAATTGTAGAATAGTTTATATCAATAAATCTAAAGTTATAAATGAAATTCACCACTCACCTGTACAACATCCTCTCCTGGCGATCCGCCTCCATATATATCCTGTAGTACATGTACAACATTATAACTCCAGGAATCCAAAAACTAACACTACTCGAAATCACCGCATACACTCTGTTCACAGTAAAACTACACACTTTCGGATGTCTTTTCCTAAAGTCTAAATGTTCATCGGTTGTGTACCAACCCATAAAAATTGGAAGAAAGGACACCAAAGCAGGACTACACCATACTACTGCCAACATGACGCCGAGTTTCCCAGTCGTCATTATCAATGGGTAGTCCAAAGGTTGGACTATCGCGTAGTACCTATCAACACTTATACAACACAGGTGTAATATTGATGCTGATGAAAAGTATACGTCTAAGGAGTTCCAGACATCACACATAAAGTATCCGAACAACCAAACACCGTTCGTTATTTCAACACTAAAGTTAAAACACATTGCCCAGATAGCAACAAGCATGTCTGCCAAAGCTAGCGACACGACGAAATAGTTCGTTATAACTCTTAACTTTCGATGTCTCATCACGGATACAATTACAAGTAGATTCCCGAAAATTGCTGCTATGATGATGAAAAGCATTATAATACTCTTCATGACGATTAGAAAAACTATGATAGGTTCATCTTCAAATTGGTTAGTGTAGACTAAATCATTAGTAGTCACATTTAAGTCAAAACTCCGATTTAAATACGAATCCGTCAAATACATTGAGGTTGATAGATTTTGCGAATCAAAAGTTATACTTTCATTTGTATCGAAGCTCAGCAGGATATCCACTTTCATGATTTCACATTTTCTTAGATTTCTCTTTCAAGTAACGTTTATTCCTTTTGTGAGGACGAAAGGCATCGTTGGATGCAAACAGTTCTTTCTCGGTGCCATTGTGATGTAAGTACCTGGAACGTAAAAGTATTATTTGAGATTTTTGCCGCTGTTTTGTCGGATTTGTGGTAATCCGTTTTGAGATTTTGGTAAAATTGTGGGCGCTTCAAAAGCTTTTCGTGTTTCATATTACTTGTTTGATAGAAGTTTTATTCTGTTTCAGTTTTGAATATGTTTAAAAATAATATGTGTAGTATAAGTATACGTAATGATCGCAAAGGTTTTCTTGGAAAAAATCAAAGTTTTTTTACATTAAAACTAGGAAGTTATAACCTAGATATACTTTACTATTACAAACTAATGGCCTTAGGGACTATCTAAAGTAATAAATATTTGTAGAAAATCTCTTACTGCATTTAAGTAAAAGACTTTTAAACTGGATTCATCGCGTACCTACTTAAAATTATATTTTACATTTTAACTTAACGTTAAAATGTAAAATACGACCTCGTCTATTTACAGACCTCGTGACAACAAAATCTGGTCTTTAATAACAAAAGTATTTTAATAATAAAAGAAATGGTGAAAATGCATTACCAATAGTTATTGATACATAAAAAAGCGACAGCGTTCGTTTAATAATGTTTTTTCATTTCCATTTTGAGGAAGGTTTGTATTTTAAATAAATGAAAAAATATTATTAAACATTGCAATGCTTCACTTTAACTGATATTCACAATTTCTATAAAGAAATTGGTCTCGGGTGGTCTTAGCTGCAACGCTATACCCTTAGATGGAGCTACGTTAGCAAAACATATAACGTAAAAACAAAAATGTGCTAAGTAATTTCGAGGCGTACCGCCAGGCCCCGGTAGCTCAGTGGGAGAGCACTCGTCCGGCAAACGAGAGGTCCCAGGTTCGAGTCCTGGTCGGGTGATTTTTAATTAACACATTTTTTCATTTATTTAAGAGTAATTAAGCATTTTAAATGCAAAAAACTTTAAAATACTATTAGGTTTATATTTCATCAAAAATCCAACGAGATCATTGGAAATGCGGGTGAAACCCCATGAAGCTACTTGTAACTTAATAAGGCAAAGTTATAACGTTAAGCATTTTTTAATCTCTCTTGTAGTAGGTATCCTAGTCTACACAAATAAACAAATTCTCCTGCTTTATTTTATTGTTATAGACAATTGTACTATCAGGATAGTTATAGTTACAATTATATTGCATGGCTGGCATTATTGGACATCAAAATGAGTTCAGTGGCGAGAAATGGCGGATAACTTTGCCAAGAACTGGGTCCTTAAATAAATTAATTTTAAACTGCATAATTATTACATTTAATGTTATTCAATCAACAATTTATTAAACGTAATTTTATTTTAAATAAAATAATAATAAATGAAATACTTATATTTATTTCTAAACTTTTTATGCATTCGATTATAACTTTTATGAAATGGAATGATTGGCTTCTTGATTTGAAATGTAAAACTTTAAAGTATCAGAAATAAACGGTTTTATTTAACAACACATATTTACATAATCGACGAATGCAGAGCATTAAAAAAACCGACTTCACGTCAACACTTTGGCCGACTAATAGTGTCAACCACGTAAACATTCTCCGCAATCATACATATTGTATCAAAAATTTGAAATTTTCAATGAAGTACCTACCCATCCGATTTCGATGAAATTTAAATGGGACCAACTAAGGAGTATCTTCTATCATATGAATTTAGATTTTTTTAAATGATTCATAATTGTCTGAAATATCGTGTAACAAAGACACAAAAAAAAAACATACAGACGAATTGAGAACCTCCTCCTTTTTTGGAAGTCGGTTGAAAAATCACAAGAATTTTGAATAAATTGCTTATCACTTGTTTTTGGAAACATTCTGTTTTACTGAATATGTTAACGTTCCATTTCGTCAAGGGTTTTGCATGATATTGTAGCGGGGATCTTGTTTTGTTTTTGCGAGGACAGCTTTGTACATAATTTCGGGTGGTAACAAACTTGCTAACTCCTTGAATGTAAATTGATGGTGGAGTCGGGATTATATGCTCTTGAAGCAGCTTACAGCTGCAGGTTAAGGTTTATTTATTTCAGGTATTTCTACAGCGTTTATGTATCTACACTATAAAATTCAACTTAAAATTATTTAAAAAAAAGCCATAAAGAAATGCTTATACTAACAAAAAGAAATATATAATAATAATATTCCACTGAGATTTTATTGAAATAGTAAAATGAAAATAATTATTACATTGTGTTTCTCCTAAAACTGAGGAAATATAAGATAGAATCCCAAATGACAAACTTGTTTTGCGTCTAATTAATAACTAATTATAATTTAATTTGGGATTAGCCTACCTTAGACCCTTGGACCCTCTAAGCCTTTTGGATCTAACATTTCAACTGTCTGGTTAATTATTCATGACTAGCAGTTGCACGCGGTGTTACGCGCGCAAAGTCAAATCCCGCGGGAATTTTGGGATAAAAAGTAGTCTATGTGTTATTTCAGACTGTACACTATCACTATGCCAAATTTCTTACAAATCCGTTGAGCCGTCCTCCCTTGATTGAGGAACAAACATCCATACATCCAAACTTTTTCATTTATAATATTAGTGAGATTTCCCTAGAACTAACCAACGTGAATAGTATATGTCGCGTTTCTAAAGTAAATTCAAAATAACAAAAAAAGGTAAGGTCTTTGCAGACCCCGTGGTAGGTAAAAGAGTGTCTTATTTCAGACTAGCTTTTGCCCGCGGCTTCGTACGCACATAAACAATATTTAGGTATGTGTAACAGACACCTATTGAAGAACCTTTATACCAACCAACACATCCGTGCACTCAAGGAATAAGATTCTCTCATACAAACTAAGAAATCATTTAATTCCCGTTCCTGTGGGAATTACGGGACTTCCTTTCATAAGACAACTAGTCATTTTTTGGTGAACCTTTATGCCAAATAACACATCCGTAGACTCAAGGAATATGCTTTTTCAGACGAACTAAACATTCCAATCCATTTCCGTGGGAATTTCGAGAATTCCTTGCATTATACAAACAGCATTCCTTGCATTGAAAAACCTTTATACCAAGTAATTTAATGAATTCACGGAATTCTTACCACGATTTCCGATATTTATTCTTGCACCATATCAATTGTGTACACCATAAAATGCGGTTCACTGTAGAAATAGAAAATAAAAGATCTTTGGCGTTCTTACTTGAATCAACGGTCAAGAGTAATGGCTATTTAAACTACTCAGTATACAGGAAACCAACACACACTGACAGATACCTGCACGCCTCCTCTCATAACAATCCATGTCATCTCAATGCAGTAGTCTCGTCACTTACTAATCGCGCTTATGATCTTTGCGATAAGGAACATGTTCAAAGCTAGCTACAGCATGTTCAAAAAGTTTTAGTTAACAATGGCTACAATGTGAGGGTGTCAAAAACAAAAAGAAATACGACAACCAAACAAAAAACACAACCTAGATAAAGCGCCAGCCCTCCTTCATGCCATATTTAAAAGGAGTAAAAAATAAAATAGGAAGAATATTAAGTAAATATTCAATCGACACGATTTTCACTCCTTACAAGAAAATCAATCACTGTCTGCGCTCACCAAAATATCACATACCGCTTGTGACACCAGGTGTTTATAAAATTGACTGCAGTTGTGGTAGCTCCTACATTAGCCAGACAAAAAGAACCATTTCTTGCCGTCTTAAGGATCATATCAAAGCTATAAAAGATTCAGACACAAACAAGTCAGCTATCGCCAAACATTTGTTACAATCGGGCCCTAACCATTGGATTGAATTCTATAATACTCGGGTTTTATCTACGGAACGACATTAAATATGTAGCACTCGTTAAAGAAGCCTTAGAAATAAAAAAATGTGAAAATACCTTTAATGGAAAAGGCGGTTTTAAATTGTCTAGTTCGTCGAATCCAGTGGTTAGGACTTTTGTGAAACGATAACAAAATAACAATAGTAGGGTGTCCGGTCAAAAACCCAGTGATACTGTGAGCGTATTTTGCAAAAGTGACAATAATGTGGGTTCTAGTAGAAGCAGATCAAAACGGACAAGAGATCGATTTATCTGCCTCTAACTTTCATCGCCACCTACCTAGATCTGCTAGTTCGCGATCATCGTGCTTGTAACAACATCGAAATATCGGACGCGCGAAATAAAAATCGGAAATCATGGTAAGAATCCCGTGAAATCATTAAATTATAGTGAAAATAACCGCGATAGTTTAAAACAGTTATTAACTTTATACCAAGTATTACATCACTCAAGTGTACTCAAGGGGGAAAAAAATCATACAAACTAAAAATCATATATTTCCCGTTCCCGTGGAAATTTTGGGAATTCCTTTCATAAAACAACCAGTCACTCTTTGAGAAACCTGCTGGGTAAGTTCATGGAATAAGATTTTTCATAAAAGCTAAAACGTCCAATAACTCCCGTTCCCGTGGGAATTTCTTCCTTAGAGCTCCCCCAAAACCTCTAAGGATTAGATCTCTACGGCCAGTAGTTTTGGCTGTGCCTTGTCTGTGAGTCACTCAGTCGGTAACGGAAGAGTTTTATGTAGGTATTAAGATTAAGATTGTGAAAACTTAATACAATTTTTAATTCAAAATTATCTTTTACAAATTTAAGAACCTACAAGTAGAAAATTGATTTTATGGACGGATGCATCTTTGTCACTCTTTCAATTTATAACACCTTTTCGCAGAATGTTATACCATTCTAATGCTTTTTACCCTTCCTACGTGTAAGAGCAACAGAAAGCAGAGTTAGACTACATTTGCGTCAACTTTTTCCCAGTTTTGTAAATGTGTGAATGCAGTTTATCTTTTTATTAAAACGAAGACATGGTTCCTAAGAACAGAACTTCGTATCTCTTTTACTTCAGAATTTCCCATACCGATTCTCTTATGGCCCACCTGTATAGTTTGAGTCTTATGTAGACATCAACAGACCTCAAATTTCAATGCCAAGTGGACACGTTGAGTGGTAGATGCAATTAGAGCTGTATTAGTGTGTGAAATAAGACGCAAATAATAATGTCCGTAAAGATTTAGAAGCCAGATCTTGTTTTTCTGATTGCACCATTATTTAGCAGCAAAAAAATATATTTTGCAGCACAAATTCTGGATTTAGCAGCAAAATATATCACTAGTTATATAAATTTAAAGGTGCTTCTGCAATCTAAGCATCTGAATTGAAGAGCCACCTGAAACTCCGTAAGTAATAGATAAATTCTTTTGAAAATTTGGCAGCATTTAGAAGCAATTGTATACCTAGAGACCCTATATACAACAAATTGCAAAGCATGTGATAAGGCTCGTAGCATACGATAGGCGGGCGCTGGACTAGCGCGTGTGAATGAACTGAAAATACTAGCTAGAGAAGTACAACGTTTTAAAAAAATTACGATTTCAAAAAATTACAATACATTACATATGAACCGAGTTATAGCAGTTTTTGTAAACAACAATAACCTGCAGAGTCGTTGAAACGCGGATAACTTGAGCAAAGTTCCCATATGAAAAATAAAATCAAACAAGATCGTTATTAATACGACGTGACGCTATGAAATATTAATTGAACTAGAATATAAGATGGCTACGTTGGCAGGAAATTAATATTCTTGTGCGTTTTATTCGTATTGCTAATGTCCACCCGAACCGGTATTTAATATCCTCGTGCGTTCAGGAAGTATTATTATAATTAATGAGGAAATATTTCTCTTGGTTATGCATTATATCATCCGTAAGTAATTATTTATTAATTATACTTTACAAGTTTTCACGATTTCTCGTTTAAATATAATACTTAGAATATTAGAAATGCAAGAATAATGTGTAAATAAAAACTTTAAAATTCCTGTAGTTACGTGTAGGTTTCCTGACGTTAGGTTTTTAAGTAATAGCTGGAAATGTTGGATTGGGAGCGAAGGAAGGACATAGAATGTGCTAGCTGCTTCTCTTCCCGGCCAAATGTTACCGCTCCGGCGGTAATGTGTTCCAGTAATATTGTATAAAGAGCCAGTTCCTTCCTAAACCCGTGTGCTTTCATCTGCGACCTCATCGTCACTTACCGCCAGGTGAGATTGAGGTCAAACGCGGGTTTAGTCACTTATAAAAAAAAAAGGGACAGAGGTTTTAAAAGCATTTTTGTGGGTGATAGGCTGACCACCTGTCACTACAATGGTCTCTCTCCATCTTTGTAATACCTCCAAATTTGTCAAACGTAACATCAGATGGTCTTGTAACTTCTGGTATTATGCCTACCCCATGAGGGATACAGGCGTGACGTTATGTATGTATGTATGTAAATTTGTCTTCTTTGCGCCACCTGCTAGAACGTGAACGTGACAACTAAGATGGTACTCCTCTTTCCACGTGAAACCTATTCAATCGACACTAATAAGTACCAGGACTTTAGTGGTCAAGAAAAGTTCAAAGTTTTCATATTTCATTGTATAAAAAAGGATATTTCTTACTCAATTTGATTGCGTTTCTATATTTTACATTGTACTCTACGAAGTCACACAACTGCGTACAACAAAGCCAAATACCAAATACATAATACAAATACTCAGCAATCAAACTCAATAAACACTACACAATTATATCCTGAAATATCTGGAGACCTTCGTGCTCGTACAACACAATTCTTTCAACTGAAGTTCCGTTTATTGAGAAGGTAAATCAAAACATCACAGCTCCGGGATCGACTGTTCCGTCTTTCCATCTGTTGTTTGTTCGTTATTGTTGTTTGTACAGGCTCAAGAAGAGGGTTTTTCTGATCTTTCTATTCGAGGCTTTTGTAACTATTGTTAGTATCAGAGGTTATAGGGTGGTTAGGAAAAGAGATTATTTTGTTACAGGTAAGCTGTGCATTCATAATCTTATAGATCCAACCGAATAATTAAAATTCCAAAGTTCATCAGATTAATACCAAATGACAACTTATTTAGATCTGCATTCAATGGTTTCCTCACTGAAAAGGCATATTATAAGCTAAATGATTTTTTTGAGGACATGACATGTAAATAATTTATTTGCTGGATCACTTTATTTGTATTGTTATATATCTTTTTTATTTGAACTTTTTGACATATAATGTAAATTAATTAATTAATCCGGTATTTAACTCACAATCTGATTACCTTATGTTAATTCTTGTTTCTTTTTGTATTGCAATGATGTATTTGAACTTTTTATTGTATTAGATTTTACTGACATATTTATAAATTTAAAATATTATTTCATATGCCATTTCGGCGAACATAGCTGTACTACTAACACTTAAGACTTGCACACCTTTATAATACCTATGATTATGAATAAATAAATTGATTGATTGATTGATTAATTTTTGAGCAAGTAAGAATATTTGAGTACTATTTTTATTACGGCTATTTTTTAGTCACCGGCAAATTTAAATGTAATATTTTTTGATACAATATAAACGTACTTGCCAAGTTTATTTTACCACAAACAAATAGT
Source organism: Stenoptilia bipunctidactyla (assembly GCA_944452665.1). NCBI lineage: Eukaryota > Metazoa > Arthropoda > Insecta > Lepidoptera > Pterophoridae > Stenoptilia > Stenoptilia bipunctidactyla. The sequence continues at coordinate 1,493,727 of OX101744.1, read as the reverse complement.
CGCTGTTGATGAACACCCTACGCCCGGTACGATACTACGAAGCGGCTTTTCATTGATTACTTTTGATATCTAATACTACGACGTAGTACTACAAGATGTTTTGTAGTAGTGTGTAGTCGACATATATTATTTATAGCTTTTGCGAAAAATCTTTTGTATAACTTATACTTACTGTGTAAAAAAGATTTGGCCGGTGATTTAAAACCAGCCCTTTATAGCCTCAAACATTTTTCAAAAGGTGGGCTATCAAATATAGTTTTGGAGATAAGTGCATTGTATTTTTAACTTGCCGTAGTGAAAGGTTTGATTGTCTTTCTTTGTACTATACAACCAACTGAATCATGACCCACTTTGCTGAAAATTCGTATGAAACTGTCAAACCTGCAAGGTCTATCGCTTATTATGCACTTAGGATTTTTTTTTTTTTTATAAGTGAATAAACCCGCGTTTGACCTCAAGGATCATCATAAGGATATTTTAGATACTGTATGAATTCTGTACTCAGTAAATGTCAGTGTCGAATGAAATGATAACAAGTCCGTCACCAAGGAAACCTATATTCAAGTTAATTTCGACCTACTAGCATTTAGACGGTTTGCCAAAATGAGCTTATGGTGGGTCATTATTCAATTGATTCGATAATTTAATGATTGTAAAATTATGACGAATACTATATAATGCTGGAGCAAACTGGGAGCAGAGAGAAAACGTAGAATGTGCCAGCTGCTTCTCTTCACGGCCATACCGTGAAAGACATGATAAGGGTCAGCGGTTTTATTGGAGATTTTTTTGTGGGCGATAGGTTGACCCCTGTCACTGCAATAGTCTCTCTCAATTATTATAATGCCTCCAAATTTGTCAAACGTGACATCAGATGGTTTTATAACGTCTGGTGAGCCGCCTAGTCCATAAGGGATACAGGTGAGAAGTTATGTATGTATGTACTGTATAAATAAATAATTTAATTGTTTTAATCATGTTACCCGGTGTAAGGCTGCAAATTGGAAGGCAGCAACAGCGACAGCGAGAGCAGCACGGGCAGCGGCGCGGGCACGATAGAAAGAATTGAGTTTGTATGAAACCGCGACAAATCGCTCTCACGCCTGCTAGCGTTGAGAACGGCCTAGATTCCCCGCGTTGATGCCCACGCCGCTGTCGCTGCCGTCCAGTTTGCAGCCTAATCGTGAAGTGTGCCCAGGCGAGTATTCCAAAAGTATAACCAATACAAAAAAAATATGTCATGTATGTTTTATGTAAGATTTGGATTAAATTTCTGTGTATAGATACATTAGTTATACCACGATACATCCTTAACAAATTTCATCTCGATCAACTAGCTATTGTAGCTTGAAATAGTAAGAAACATCGATAATAATAATAATAAACTCTCTATCGTACACCAACAGCATAAAAATAAAGTAAAGAAAGAGGTACGTTTTAATTTCATATTGGCACATAGGCGGCCTTATCGCTGTAGAGCGATATCTTCCAGGCAACCGAGTCTTGACAGGATTAGGTAGTGCAGAATTAGGATGGGCGTTGGAACACAGGCTATAAAATAGACTTCATAGAAATAATTACACAGACATACCTACATATCAATAATACATATAAATTCTAATAATATATACACATACATTCTAATAATACATATATACTTACATATGACAATATATACATACTGATAATCAAAATATACATACAATGAGAGAGCTAAGATGAATAATGTTTCACAAGGTGATCTATTCTTCATACACTTTTAAGACATCAATTGTAGAATGTTTTGCACTTTAAAGAATCAATTGATTGAAAGTTTAAGTTATTCAAAGCATAACACTGCGTTTGGTGTAAGTGCTTCTTTGTGACTTATAACATTCTGCATAAGTGCTACCGTCCAGCTAACTTCGACTACTAAACATATTTATAAATGGAAGACGAGCTACCAATTTTATCATCAATACATATAAAACTATGAATTAATTTATTAACGGGATTCTTACCACGAATTCCGATTTTAATTTCGCGCGTCTGATATTCTCGTCAATTATTACTTAGAAAACTGTTCCGTTACTGATTGCGGCACTAAGTGACTGGCAGACAACTTTCAGCCATAACTACTGAGCATTTTCTGAGAGAGCTGAAATTTGGAACATACATTTCTTAGAGGGTGTAGGGGTCCAAAATTCTTACGGAAACGGGTAATATAAGATTTTTTATTTTGTATAAAAAAGCTTAATTCTTGAGTGCACTTTTTATCATGTGAAATTTGATAAAAAGGTTCTTCAATTGGTGATGGAATGCTCATGAGACATGAGGTTTAAGATTCGAAATGCTCGCCTCTACAAGTTTATTCTATAGCAATATGCGTTTGTTCTACAGATCTACACAATTAAATTGATATCGATAACAGATATTCATAAATTCAATTCCGATCAAAAACAAACACAAAAAATATTTATTTCGTAGGTAATAACTACACTTGAAACAAGTCAAATTATTTACAAGTTGAACTGAATCTACCACCACTTCGAAAAGCGATCTGTTGAGACGAAGTGGCAAGAAACTCAACTGCCATCATCTTTTAAAAACATACAATAACAGTTTACAGCCAAGGAATCCCATCTTCTTACATCCGGATATCTTATAGTATTCTTAGATATCAGCACTCCCACATTACGTCATGTATGATAAGGTTGTATCCCTCCAGAATCCACAGTCCGGATGCGGATGTACGGATTTCCGGGACAGGACAGCTGTGACGTCCTCATATTGAGGGCCGGGATAAAGTACCTACATTATATTAAACGAGGTCCTTGATGAAAATAGGGCATACGGTTTATTTTTTTATTTTAGCGAAATTAGAAATATAAATAGAATATTTCTAGCAATAGAATTTTGTATTATATAACCACCGCAACTCAGAGAATATAGAAATCAAATCCAGTCCAAATTAGGTTTCATTTAGTTTGTTTGTTTATATGTTAACTAAATTCCACATCAAAAATCTGTATTAAATAAATTCTTTATTATTCAGGCACAGGTCCGATAGTTACTGTTTTATTATTATAGTAATCACTGATAACAACATTATTTTGCATTTAATTAAAGTAAAAAAAATCTAATACTAGGTTTACTGCAATACAAATAACCTACCATGATTTGGAATAAGGATATCTCAAATAAAAGACAGAAAAATCTCTAGACTGACAAGGGTGTTGTATATACCTTAAAGTAAGCAAATAAGAAACCCCAAATATCAAATTAACAGCCACGGAAATCAACCCTAAGCTATGGCTCAACATTTCAGTATTTTTCGGGGTTTTTGTAAAATAAACATGCAAATTCAATTATATCCGGACATATGCATGCTGAACTTAACGTAACCAGTAAATCTGCCGCCTAATATGAACGCTCCAGCAGTGCGAGCACAGAACTTTATCGACTCGTATTGTTACGAATGTTCGCATAGTATGGAGACGGGTTGTTAGCAATAATTGAAATCTATCCATTGCTGCACTGCCAGCTTAAATAAACGTGTGCCTGATTAATTTCGAATGTTCGTAAACATCGTGTAATCTTAAATAACTGTAAAATAAAAAATTACAATGTTACCAAAAACTTCCAACCGACTCCATACTATACGAACATTCGTAAACATACGAGTCGATAAAGTTCTGTGCTCTCACCGCAGGGTTGTGATGTGTTCCTTCATTTTTATCCTACTACGGCGAAGCAAAAAGGAGGGTTATGATTTTGACCCGTATGTATGTATGAAAGTATCTATGTTTGTATGTGGGTATGTTCATCTGTTCCCTCATCATCATCATCATCACAACTCCGTGTAATGAGCCCACTGCAGGGCTATGAGTCTCTCGTCTGGGTGACGAGGAGGTTAAGGCCGTAATCCACCAAGCTGGCCCTGTGCTGGTTGGTGGATGTCAGATATTTCAGGGTGCCGAAATGGCTTCTGACAAATCCTAACGATTACTGTATACAAGTATACAGCACCCGGGACCAACTGCTTAACGTGCCCTCCGAAGCACGGAAGTCGTCGTGAGAAATGAATGATCGGCGGTCACCCATCCTAATACCGGCGCACCGAGCGTTGCTTAACCTGCGATATCGTTTGATATTCACAGTAACCACGGCGCCACGACGATGACACAGAACTTCTAAACTAGAAATCATAGTTGGACAGTTGAGGTGTCGTTAGAAGCCTCTTCACTGTCTGCTGGTTATAGACTACATAAAAATAAGTTAAATTGACTACAGCGCCCTCTAGAGGACTTAAAGTGATGAACTAACCGTAAAGAATTTTCTTTACGGTTTCGTGTGGGGTTTCAAATGAACGAGCTTTGTTAACATAGGTCAAACATGTAAAAATTATTAGGTGTTCTAAAATAAGTGAAATAACAATCATCGTAAAGAACTAAAAAAAACTATTGAAGGTTTTGTGTGGGGTATCAAATAAAAGAACTTCGTTAGCACATTTCAAATATGTAAAACACTAGGTATTACTCCAAACTAAGTAAAAAAAAAGTTTAAAAACTAAAACCCAGCTACTAAAACACGCTCTACAAAGTACGGAACAAGAAAATAGTCTCCGCTGAAATATTTATGTATTTATCTCATATTGATAGAGATATGTTTAAAGGGTGTAAAATATAGTTAAAGATCTTGAGGTCTGGCTGGATTTTAAATTAAGTTATACACATCATTATGAATACTTGACGTCTAAAGCTAATAAACTCGTTGGTTTTATTTTCCGCACTGCTAAACCCTTTCCGAGGCCAGAGAGCTTAATAAATTTATATTATTCACTTGTAAGAAGTATACTGGAATATAGTCTCTTTTTTACAATATCCATATTGACAGACTAGAAGCTATTCAAAGACGTTTTCTTCGTAACTTGTGTTCCAAGTTTGATATGAGACGTAAGCTACCGACATATGAAGCCAGGCTTGAATTGTATGGTGTTGAAACACTAATGTCAAGACGTAAACGCCTTGAACTGTGTGTAATACACAAAATATTTAACAAATGGGACGCCTCAGATTTGTTAAGTCAGTTTTCACTAAAAGTTGTGGGTAGTCAGAGAGTAAGAACCTTGTTTTATTTACCTTTTTGTAATAATAATGTTACTTATAATGACGCTGTGTATCGCATGTGCAGATCCTTTAATGAAAATTGTAAAAGTATTGATATTTATTTATGCTCAAAACCAAAATTCCTTTCTAAAAATTTCAAATATGTAAAAATGTTTTTTGTTCATTTTCTCATTTGTTTCAGTCGTCAAGTTAATTGAATTGCTATTTTGTTTTTTTTTTAACTATTTTTAAAGTCATTTTTAGTTTTAAGTAAATATTAATGTGCGTAGCCTACTAGATTAAAATTATATTATTTAAATGCTGTGCATAACAATTATTGGGGTGCAATTTAGAAAGTGTAATATTGAAATGTAAAGTGATATTTATGAAGATTGTACTCTGTTCGTTGTGCTGTTAAATAAATAAATGCTGGACTGGGAGCGAAAGAAAAACATAAAATGTGCCAGCTGCTTCTCTTCCCGGGCATACTGTAAGAGTCAGTTAAAACTCAGAGGCTTTATTGACATTTTTGCAGGCGATAGACTGACCCCCTGTCACTGCAAAAGTCTATCTCCACCATTATAATACCTGAAAAGTCAAACGTGACATCATATGCTTTTATAGCCTCTGGTGTTCTGCCTACTCCATAAGGGATACAGGCGCCAAGTTTTGTAAGTATGTATACATTGTATTCCATATTCCTTTTGTTCAAGTCCCTGGTGGTAGAGTGCGGCCGTTGCGAGAATGCGTTCCTGACAGCTCCTTAATACCACTGAATAAAGTTTATTTCCGATTCGAAGGGGAAAAAATCAATGATTTTGACAGCTGTCAGGAATGCAAACTCCAACCGGTCGCACTATAACTATTGTAATTCGCATAAAGCCATATCTGAAACCCAAATAGCAAGAACCCACAAACCCGTATATTACCACGATCGCCATTTGCCTTAATTAATACAATTTCAATTGCCTCAGAGGATTGTGTATCCGGTATCATATCAAAGGGGCTATAACCACAGACATACATCTGCATAGATAACGCAACTGTCACGATTTGTATTGAAACCAAGCGTGCCGACTTTTTAACAGGTACTGTGACGTCATAGCTGATATTAAGTGATGGGAAATACAACACCGATGCCGCTGATAAAATCGATTATAAAGACCGAAATTGGTATTGTGATATCGATTTTCTAACAGACATACATATGCGCAGACTGAATCTAGCGGCGACCACACTTGACGCTTGGTCGGGGTTCTGACGCGCGAAGTACATGCGTTTTTGTTATCTATGTAGATGTATGTCTGTGGCTATAACTCTCAAATGCGTCAAGTTGAATACATTCACACTTCGATGATTAGTCAAGGGATATGCAAATCTAGAAATGTATTAATTAATACGCATTTCTGAAATTAGACGAAATATGCTTTGACTTTACATTTGATTTGATAACAGTTCTTATATTTTATATTGTCTTAAGTTATTCTGATTTATTGCGTTTCATAAAATATTCTGTAGACATTGAAACTTATTGAATGCTTTTGTATTTTATATATTTTTTTATGATATTTAAGGTACTAGTGTTAAATGATCTGTCGATTAAAATGAGATTAATTGTTGAAAATTTAATATCCAGTAGGTAATATATAACTTACAATAGGTAGATACCTATATTAACCTTAGAAGCGGGATTTTACTTTTAGATTTTAAGGGAACCTAGAATATAAATAGTTATACAGAGTGACTGGTGGGTCACTTTTGAAATTCAAGGAAGTGATAGTTTGAGATCATACATGAAGAGAAAAAATATATTAAAAAATAAGTATTAATTATTGACTGAGTAAACTTAACCGCAAGTTAAAGAATTGATTACGCAACGCATGGTTACACTAGCTTTGACAGCGATCCGCGTGCCAGGTCTATGTAAATAGTAAAATAGTAGTATTTATTTATGGGGAATTCTAGTGAAAAATTAAGTTCCTACTTTTATTACATAATTATAATCAGAATCGAACACAGAGTGCTCTCCTTCAGTGTCTAAAATTTGTCACCAGTCACCCTGTATAGATAATCACCCAGAACCGGAACATTATTTTCTTGTTCCGTGCGGGAATCGAACCCACCACCACTGGCTTCTGAGGCAGATAGGTTTACCCCATCACCAAAGTGGTCCACGTAAATAACAAGCCAGTTCCTCAATGAACCTCTGCAATTACTATTAGGTGAGATACAGGTCAAAAGACCGATAAAAACCCAACACAAACTGCGAAATATACTCGTTTTCCCAAAAAAAGTTTAAAAAGTTGTTTTGGAGGCTTCGACGGAAAGCGCCGGGAGGTTTCGTAATACTTATTTACTGCTTAGTATCTTGCTTAGAGGAAATTGAGAAAAACTTTTCTGGTAAATGTTAACTTATGCGATGTAAATATAAAATTAATGCGCATAGCCTCAGGTTGTTCGTAAAGGTTTTTGAGAATACATTTTTTTGGGGATTTTAATATACAAGGTGTTCTATTTGCTATCCCAAGGTAAACTATATAAAAAGTATCAAATCTAAACCTTACTTTGAGGTTTTGTTCCTTACTAAAAATAATACTTTTTGCCACAGAATATAGGGTTCAAAAGTGCATACTTTTCAAGATATCAGCTATTTTAATATAATGAGTTCATAAATTATCACCCTTGTAAAATCTATTTAACATTCATTCAGTAGACGCGTGTCACTAAAGCCATACAATAAACAACAAAAACATTTTAAACGTTGAGGAACGTTGCATATAATGTACAACGCAAAACGTTGCAAACTGTACCTGAGCATAGCGACAAAAAAAGGGATAGAAAACGCCACGTTGTCATACATCGCATAAAGGTGTTTTGCATAAGATGTTTTGACTTAATTGAATTATTTTGTATGAAAAATAAAAATAAAAAAAAATGAAAAATTATTCACATGTTATTTGATTCTATTACATGGTCTCATTAATACCCTACATTTATGGGAAATAAAGCGGAACACCTTGTATATCTCGGCATATGTTCAAGCAGTGACATCTAAGTGAAGTTACCTGAAGTTACTATACATAAGTATAGCTGGTATGATAAAGATCTTAGATAATGGGCAATAAATTTAAAGGTTTTTTTTTAGTAATAGATAGCTTCACGTCTGTATCCCTTATGGCTTAGGCAGAACACCAAAGGTTGTAAATCCATCACGTTTGACAAATTTGGAGGCATTATAATGGCGGAGAGAGCCTATTGCGGTGACAGGGGTTCAGTCTATCGCCCAGAAAAACAACCTCAAATAAAACCTTTGACCCTTAACTGACTTTTACAGTATGCTCGGGAAGAGACGCAGCTTGCATATTCTATGGTTTGCCTTTGCTCCCAGTCCAGCATGCAGAACACCAGAGGTTATAAAACCATCACGTTTGACAAATTTGGAGGCATTATAATGGCGGAGAGAGCCTATTGCGGTGACAGGGGATCATCCTATCGCCCAGAAAAAAAACCACTAATAAAACCTTTGACCCTTGACTGACATTTACAGTATGCTCGGGAAGAGAAGCAGCTGGCACATTCTATGGTTTACCTTTGCTCCCAGTCCAGCATGGAAGAAAGTAGTTTTAGTAATTGCAGGCATAATACACCTTGTCGAATAAAGATTTTTGTCACGATCATTTTCTAAGGCAGTTAGATATAAATATGCTTTATTTTTTGCAAATTTAAACTGCAGGATTCTTGAATTAATTACAATTAATTAATAAAATCCTTATACTCTACGAACATGGTACCTAAGTTAAATGGTTAATAATAATCAACGAATGCAGAGCATTAAATAAAAAACCGACTTCACGTCAAAACTTTGGCTGAGTTAAGAATGTCATCAACGTAAACATTCTCCGAAATCATACATATTCTTTCAAAAGTTTGAAATTTTCAATGAAGTACTCAACCAATTTTGATGAAATTTCAATGGGAACAACTATGAAGACAATTTTCAAAATCAATTCATAATTGACCGATATATCGTGTAACAAAGACACAAAAAAAAAAAAAAAAAAACATACAGACCAATTGAGACCTCCTCCTTTTTTCGGTTGAATACAACGCGATACAGCTCTTTAAGTTTATCTTGTCTTGCATCTTTGTATTTCATTTGCATCATAAATATGAAAGATTGCTTAAGTTTATCCAGTATCTAGATTCCACAATACAAGTTCTTGTAAAACTTAAATTGGTCTATTGCGATTGCGAGCTAAGCAAAACTCGTCATAGACTCGGAAAATGGAATTATTTGCTATCTCACTCTGCCTTCCGCGCAGGTTTTATGTTTGGTGAGACGCACGATATATTCTTACAAAAGTAAGCAAGAAAAATATTATTAAAAACCTATTAATAATGGGCTGGATACGTAGCTCGATTGCCAGAAGAGTTATGGGCAAAAATTGCCACGGGCTGGTTTCCAAGCTCCAAGAGCGGCCTCGGCAGACCAAAGCGTAGATGGCAAGACGAGATTACCCGCTTTAAGACTTCGTGGAACGAAACAGCTGAAAATAGAGAAGAATGGAAGAACTGGAGGAAGGGCTTTGCCCAAAAGTGGAACAGCGCAGGCTGGTGTAATAATATAATAAATTTAGTGTCGACGACCACTTTTGCGATGGGGTAAACCTGTCTGCCTCAGATGCTAGTGGTTGCGGGTTCGAGACCCACACGGAACAAGAAAAAAAAAGGTCCGGGTCTTGGTGTTTATCTATTTATGTACATATATTCTAGGTTTCTCCCCTAGTTCGCTACATGATATCCCATAACACAAGCTTTGCTTACTTTGGGGCCATGTAGTTGGTGTGATTGAGGATTTTATTTATTTATTATTTAGTGTTATGAAAACCAACATACATAATCTAGACCTTATAATGACGACCGAAATGTAAAATATCTAGCAATAACGTAGAGTACATATATCAATAGTTGTATAGTTAAGCCGATTGGTCCCGGCCTCCATTCTACTCCGAATTGCGTTTGGATATCAAATTTAACGACCTCAATCCAACTGCCTACCTACCGCCTTATCTTAATGTAGGTATCATCAACTATACTAGAACCGCTGAGATTGGCAGGTTCAATATACCGTAAATACTTAAATGCGCATAGGCGATTATTCTGTAGCTAAAATAAATATAAAAAAAATTAACTTATATAAAAAGTACGTTAACTAAAGAGAAAAATTAAAATAAGTAAAATAAAACGATTAATATCTAGTTTTTACCGAATAATCGCCTATAAAAATTAACGACTAAACTATTGTTATTACCAAGTATTAATACTTTTTAAACTGTCTTATGAACGTAATCAGTAAGATAAATAAAAGGCTTTTCACTTGAAAAAATATTTTGAATTAATATATAAATAACAATTTATCATAAAACCTAAAGTTAAAAGCTAAGAAAATTCTCAAGAATATACCTACTATAAACACCTAGTTTTTGTTACTGCCTATGAAAGTGCTAAGAGGATATCCGTTTGAATGAAGTTACGAGAAAAATATTATTTTATTATTTAATAACGTAGACTCAACAAAATAAAAAAGTAACGCGATTTAATTAATGGATACAAACATTTTCAAAAACAATTCTTATATGCACTTTCGATAAGAAGGTACATGATCTTTCTGAAAAATTTTGTTCAGCATTATCATTAACTAGCCACCGCGTGCGGTTTTACCCGCGTAACTTTTGATCCCGTGGGAGTTTAATAGATAAAATAGCCTTCCTCAAGAGTTGGGCTATTAAATGCAAAAATAATTTCCACTTGTAGTTTCTGAGATTAGCGCGTTCAAACAAACAAACTCTTCAGCTTTATATAGTAGTAGAGATAGATGAGACCAACTCATAGAAGAAACTTGTATGATGTATTTACAACAAATATTTATAAGTATTATGAAACGGTATCAACAAAAAAAAAACAGAAAGAGAGCCTGTAAAACGAGACAGCACAATACCGATCTCTGCCAAGCCTCAACGCATAGACTATAACTAAGTGAATATTGATCTATGTAATCACTTGCCTTAACTTAACATGGCCGGGACACCTGCTGCTAGCTGGGGGACCTTTGTTTAACTTAGATCTAAGTTGAGTGATTGGACGTTACTTGATTGAGTTGTGTTGAGATGGCTTTCTAGGACGGCGTAGGTGTTTTATGATAAGAAATAGTTTTTGAGGTGAATAAGAAAATAAGTATGAGGTTATAATGTGAAATATTATGATGGTTTGCGTATTTGTATTAAATTGACAATTTCCAAATAAGAAAGCTACTTTATCTATAAGCAGTGTTGCAGAGAACATCAGCTATATTTTTAACGAATATCAGAATCTGAAGATCAAATTCAATCACGCACTGAAAAATCACGTTTTAAAATTTACGAACTAATGAAAAATATTGACTGACATCTTTTTACAGACTTTTCTGCTGCGTAATTTTTTTTTATAGTCTGATAAATTAACAAAATCTATGATATTTTTCTCAATATTTAATGCATATTCATCAAAATTCTAAATACGTCATTTATCAAATAATATCTAGGCAGCAGCCTAGATCTTTAGAAGGAACATTCACACGTAGTACACATCTAATCAATCAAAAACATAACCCACCTTTTTGAGTCTACATTTGCTAATTACCCTACACTCAGGGTTGTCAACAAAAAACGCTGCTGACTGTACCGAGAAAAATTGGGGAATACACTTTAACGAGCCAAAAAAACTTTTATAACAGAAGATTATTATGTTCTGAATCAATTTCCCAAAAGACCATCTGTCGAACTGTCGAAAACTTCTCCTAACAACTTAGGTATTTAAGTAAAGAACTTTCTTCTACACTTTCCTACGTTGTACAGTCAGAGTTAATTTATTTCTGATTGATGTGATTTTGTTTTGAGACCTCTGGGGTAAAGCTTTCCCAAATTTTTTTGGTTGTAAATTATTGTTTTCTTGTGTTGTAGCTTGTTGTTTATTTTCTTTTAACTTTTTTCAATTGGCTTTCAAAAGAAGGAGGTTTTTAATTATTGTGTATATGTTTTTTGTATCTTTGTTACATGATTTTTTGAACAATTATGAATCGATGTTGAAAGTTCTTGTTTTATATAATAGAGGATACTTCAGTGGTGGTCCTATACAAATTTAATTGAAATCAATTGAGTATTTCTGGTAAATTTAAAGTTTTGACGTGAAGTCGTTTTTTTCAATACTCTGCATTCGTTGATATCTGTTATAAAAGTTTTGCTGTTTAACAGTTATAATTACGCGTAAGTACAGGGAGTGTCAAGGATAAACAAGTGACATTAGATAGATACATAGATAGATATTTATTTTATTCACATCAAACACACATACATATAATCAAGCACAAATACACATGCATATTGATAAACAAAATTTAAAAAAAAAACAAAAAAACACAAAATAAAGAAAATAAAGTAAATATTTTTCAGCTAATAAAGCAGTTTATTAAATTGGTTAAGTAGAAATGTATGCTGATGCAAAATGCATTACAAGAACAAGGGGGTTTCGAACTAAATAAATTTTAAATTAAGTTTAATTTCAGACAACTCGGTCCATATCATGTTTTGTAGCTTCATTTATAATACTTAATATCACGGTAAACTAAGAAAAACGTTATTAAATAAATTGAGGACCAAATAAAGAAATTAAAATGATATGATTGTCGTAACTTATAACAGTAAAGTGACACTCCACCTATGTGTACCCAAAGTAAACGTATTATAATTGTTGTGTGTTAATGTGACCAAAGAGCAGACCCCCTAGTTCTGATCCCTATATTTAAGTGTACACCTAGACTCAAGTCACATTAAGTCATTACCTGTTTTTAAGAAAAGAGAGAACTTTTTCTTTCTGAACAGCGAGTCAACTGTTGAGAAAGAAAAAGTTCAACACTACTTAATTAAGATGACATATATATCATCATCATCACAACACTATATGTGGAAACTTTTAATTGGCTTTAATTTTTCTATATTTTCTGTTTATTATGTGTCTAGCTGTAAGTTTTCCTAAAAATTTGTAAATAAATAAATAAATAAATAAACTCTTTGTAATGAACCCAATGCAGGGCATGAGTCTCTCCCCTGGGTGAAGAGGATGTATAGGCCATAATCCACCAAGCTGGCCCAGTGCTGGGTGGTGGATGCCAGAATTTTTAGGGCGCCTAGATGGCTTCTGACAAACCCTCACAACTACTGTATACAAGTATACAGCACCCGGGACCGACTGCTTAAAGTGCACGGAATTCGTCGTGAGATATGAATGGTCAGCGGTCACCCATCCAAGTACCGACCGCGCCAAACGTTGCTTAACCTGTGATATCGTATGATACGCACAGTAACCACGGCGCCACGACGACTTCGACATTTATATATTTACAATAAATTAATTGCATATGTTTTTATTTTTGTTTAGGTATATTTTATTTGTAGCATTTTTTTCTGTATATGTGTAAAGATTTTGTAATATAATTTTATCAGTATATTATTAGTTTATTAATATTACAATATTATATGGAGACAAACAAATCTGATTAAGGATTTTAAAAATAATTAAAATGGCTAGGAAAAATAATAAGTTGGCAGCTTTTTTTTTTAAATATGGAAGCAGTGAAATAGCATTTGAGTTATAAAGCAGCAGCTTTATATTGAGTTCTGAGATTTGTTTAAATTTAAATTGGCAGGGATTTTTTGGATTTGTTGACTATGATAGCCGATCTGGTTTACGTCGCTTCGCCGGTACTAACCAAGTAGTTACCAAGTAGTTAATCGCCTAATAAGTTGTTGGTACCCTCAAAAATAATAATCCTTACTTTTATTTTTACATACTAAAATTGTATTTTAATCGAATCTGTTGAGTATATCCGATCACCCTCTACCTAAAGGTCTGACTAAAACCGTCATACATTATTACATTGCTTCACGCCCGCATGGGATAGGCAGAACACCAGAGGCTACAAAACCTTCTGATGTCACCTTTGACAAATTTGGAGGCATTATATATGATGGAGACAGACTATAGCAGTGACAGGGGGTCAGCCTATCGCCCGCCAAAACGACAATAAAACCTATGTCCCTTAACGGACTTTTACAGTATGCTCGGAAAGAGAAGCAGCTGGTACATTCTTCGCTTTTCTTTTGCTCCCAGTCTAGCATGGACATAAAACGTGCACTAACCTTTAAAACTAGCAATTAGTTTTATTAACTTAGCTAAACTTCTCAAGCAGAAATGATACTCAGAAATTCTTATTTAATAAAAAATGACGCAAAGCTGAAGGAAAATAAAATAGCACCACTACATAATAACCCAGCTTCATTATTAAAAAATGCAATTCAGATTCTTAAGAAGTAACACTAAGATGCTTGCATTTAAAAATATGACAAACACTACGTCACCATTAAAATATAACAAAAGCCTCGTATAAAACTGCTCACTACGATAACAAAGAAAGTCTTGACAGTATTTATTTAATATCGATTCGGAAATCAATTCGTCTATAATGAGCGTCTCAGATAACTGATTTAAAGTGCTGCCTCAGGCATTTAGTTCGGGTACGTTTTAATTTTCCGCTATGGGTTTCGTTCGTAAGATGTTCGTTGAAATATAAAACTTATATCTTACGTGATGCTAAGGATTAGGTTTCATAGAAATAGGATATTATTTATAGTTGCTTTTAAAACGGTTGTTAATTTCAGTGCTAGGATATTTTTTGTGTTTTATTTATTGTTGTTGCTAACAGTTTTTTTTGTGAAAATCTAGAGAATGTATTATGTAAATCCTAGGATTATAAAATGAGTTTTAAATTCAAGCTTTAATTTGCCCACTAATTAACTAACTTATTATCCAAATGACAAATGAATGTTATACTAGATTATACTAGAGAAGGCAACTTTTTAATATTCCATTGATTATTTTATGTTAAGCTCGTTATGATAAAAACTCAAGGTATTGTCAGGTCGTTTTGTGTCAACCAGAACGCTACGCTCGGAGACTGCGAAACAGATGGAGATGATGATGTATAACTCTTTCAATCTATCAATCCGACGCTTGACACCTCAGTCGCTCGTGACCACGGGGTCTGCAAAGACACCGAAACGTCGAGTCAAAATTTAAAATGTAAATACACGCGGTAAATCCGTTTAAAAAGTGTTTTATTTAATACTAGCTGTGACCCGCGACTTCGTCCGCGTGGATACCGGTTATTGGAGTTGGATCAATAGTATTATTATATCCTCCTTGAAGTTTAAACTTACCTTATTCAAAATTTCGTCAAAATCGATTCAGTAGTTAAGCTGTGAAAGCGTTACTGATAGATAAACGACAGAGTTACTTCAAAAACTGTTACAACAAAGCTGTGATCCGCAGTTTCACCTCGGTTTTGTGAAAAAGTATAGGTAGGTAGGTATATTACATAGATGATGCCTGTGACTTCGTCTGTATTGAATTAGTATTTCGAGTAGGTTATTTTCTTCTCCAAGGTCCTAAGTACTATCTTCAATAACAAAAAAAAATGAAGAATCTTCGCCCATATAATATGTATAACTCCTAACCTCAAACATAGGTAGGTATTAGGTACATTACAAACATAGGTAACTACGATATAACTCGTATATAAGGTACCTAACTATATTAGGCACATTGCGTTATAAACAAATCGGGTGCCAAAGTGTCTTAAATTTTACATATTTCATGCAATACCTATCTTCATTAATTATAGCTTATTGTTATTCTAGGTAAAGCTATATTACTGTAAAGTTTCAGAAGAATATATTCGGGAGTTTTTGCGTGAAAGTGTAGCAAAGATCCATCCATCCAGCCATTATCAGTGTATAATGTGTATCTATCTATAGTTATGATTGGCTTTTCGCGGTAAAATGGCTGAGATTTCTTTTGGTAGTTAACACATACCTACGTTACTTTTTATTCTACTTCTAAATCTACGGTTTCTAACTTCCAAGAGCTAGAAATGATCACAAAATAAATAAAACCTTGAGTCCCATTATTTTAAGTTTAACTTTCTTACAAAATACCTATCACTGTATGTACAGAAGGCAGCACATCAAGCGTTATAAATCGGTACTTTTTTTTTACTTGAATCTGAAATCTATGCCCTCGACATTACCTAAGTTAAAATTGTTTGGGGAAATTTGACAGGTAATGTAACGCTTGACCTGCTGCCTTCTGTACCTACCTGTATTAAATCGCGCAAGAAGCTTTATTAATGATTTAGCCCTATCAACATACCAAATTTTCTACTGCATACCAACTATTTTTCAGATTTATTATTTTTAAGCCCCTAGTACTTTTAACAGGAGAATTTCCTTAGAATTCTTATTCCCATGTTTATTTTTAGTGTAGTTCAGTTTTTTTTCTTCTGGCTATCCGAACGCTTTTACATCTAATCTACTAATGCCACGTTACAATATCAAAAACAATTTTCGTTCGTTGCTTCCACGCTGGACTGGGAGCAACAGAAAGTCATAGATTGTACCAGTTGCTTCTCTTCCCGGGCATACCTTAAATAAAAGTCATTTTAGGGATAGAAGTTTTATAACGGATAAAGGCGTGAAGTTATATGTATATATGTGCGTTTAGTCTATGAACAATAGATTTAGCTATCATACACGTTGAATATTGAAGCGTATAAAGAGTCGGCTGAGATGGCTGACTGAAATTTGCCGTCAAATATCACTACTGCCAGCGGTGACGCGTCCCGAAAACATTTTATAAAGAACTGGCTTGGCTTCGGTATTCGACCTCATTTATACTTACCATCAGGTGAGAATGAGGTCAAATTCGGGCTTATTCACCGATTTCAAAAAAAAATTAGTATTTTTAATATTTTGGAAAAGAAAGTTATAAAATTAAACTCGTGGGTAGTCTGACTCTCAACCGTTACAAAAATTTGGTGGTTCATTCAGAGAAATCTTATTTCCAAGTGAAATAATAAAAGTTGGGGAATGTGGTCATAGGCACCCAGAGTTTGGTAGGTATCTCAAACAATTAACAGCGTGAGTGGCCGGCCATGCCAGCGAATCACTCGCTCGCCCGCCCACGTCTTATCGAACATACTGCCTAATGCCTATTTTATTACGGAGTTATTTTAAAATTATTACGATATCTCTTTGGATCTTGATTGAAATCAAGTGGTGTCAAAGACAATTTTGTTCACAATTAAATATTTATTGTAAACAAAATAAAAAAATATAATAAAAAAAAATTACGCGAGCAGGATCGAACCCACGACCTTAGACCTATGGTCGGTCTATGTACGCGCAACTGAGCTATGAGTACTTCTGGTCTGTATGCCGAACATTTCCACCATATTCTAGTAAGTTTTAGGCATAACTTTTAAAAATCTATTACAATTTTTTTAGATCCTAGATTTTTTTATGTCTGCAGAATCTGCTCATCATCCTGGCCAACTTTTGTTAAGGCATCATATCTATATTTCTTAAGGTTTTGATGATCCCTTAAGGGTTCTGCATCAGGTGTTCCAGTAACCGAAATAAAATATACCCTATATGTTGCCCCGGCTTCACAGCTATACATCAAAAAAAGTTTCATTCAAATTCGTCCAGCGGTTCCAGAGATTAGCGTGTGCAAACAGACAAACTTACAAACAAACAGACAATTTTTTTTTTTCAGATTCTTACTCTTTATTCATTTCTTTATAACCCTAGATAATTTTTTTCGTAAAAATATTAAATGTACAGACACGTTTTTTTTATTGTTTTATTATATGTATTGATGATAAAAATACTTTTACATAACGTAAAGAAAAACCATTAATTTGCACCTGACTACAAAAAAATGCTTTAATTTGCTTTGAAAACTACTTATTTTTGTCAATCCGTGCTCTAACGACGATACTAGAGAGATCATTGCAATTTCTTCCACATTTCAAGCCTATTCAAATATCCTAGCTGAGGCGACGAAGAGGTTAAGACCATAAAATGACCAAGCTGGCCCTGTGCTGGTCACAATTTTCAAAGGCTCCAAATAGCCTATGAAAAATCCTTATGCATACTTACATAAGTATACAGCACCCGGAACCTACAGCTTAAAGAGTTATACAAATGGTCTGCAATCACCTAGTACTGACCGGGCTGAACGTTCCTTAATCAATACATATAATAAAACAGTAAAAAAGACGTGTCTGTACATTTAATATTTTTACAAAAAAAATTATCTAGGGTTATAAAGAAATGAAAAAGGAGTAAGAATCTGAAAAAAAAAATTTGTCTGTTTGTTTGTAAGTTTGTCTGTTTGCACACGCTAATCTCTGGTACCGCTGGACGGATTTGAATGAAACTTTTTTTGATGTATAGCTGTGAAGCCGGGGCAACATATAGGGTATATTTTATTTCGGTTACTGGAACACCTGATGCAGTACCCTTAAGGGATCATCAAAACCGTAACAAATATAGATATAATGCCTTAACAAAAGTTGTCCAGGATGATGAGCAGATTATGCAGACATAAAAAAAATCTAGGATCTAAAAAAATTGTAATAGATTTTTAAAAGTTATGCCTAAAACTTACTAGAATATAGTGGAGATGTTCGGCATACACATCAGAAGTACTCATAGCTCAATTACGCGTAGTCTGTGAGTCTAAGGTCGTGGGTTCGATCCTGCTCGCGTAATTTTTTTTTATTATATATTTTTTTATTTTGTATCAATCTTTACCATTCATCTATCTTTACATACATATGTATATATAAAACAGTAAACAATAAAGTGTGAACATGAAATATTTTTACAAACAAAAATGTACCTAAGGTTATTAAGAAATGAAAAATAAAAAGTAAGAATTTGAAAGAAAAGAATGTCTTTTTGTGTCTGTCTGTTTGTTGTTCTATTCTGCTGACATCTGTGGCTGACATATAATATTATAATAAATCCGAAAGATAGTTGGTATGTAGTATAAAAGTTTACTATGTTGATAGGGCTAAATCATTAATAAATAAAGCTTCTTGCTAGATTTAATGTAGGTAGTGTACATACAGAGATATATTGTAAAAAAGTTAAACGTAAAATAATAGAACTCAATATCGTTTAGGTTTTCTTTATTGATCGTTTTTGCCTCTTGGAAGTCAGAACCCGTAGGAATCTTCAGAATAAAAAGTGTTGTAAGTGTCAAAACTCAACACAGGACTTTATGAACTACCATACCAAATTACATTAAAATTGGCTAAGCCGTTTGACCGTGAAAAACAGCCAAACATACAGGTTACTAAACATATTATACACTGATAATGGCTAGACGGATGGATTTTTGCTACTCTTTCACGCAAAAAGTACCGAATGGATTTTTATGAAACTTTACAGTAATATAGCTTTACCTAGAATGTGCCTTTGTAATGTATTGGTTAGGAGTTATACCTACATATTATATGGGGGAAGATTCTTCATGTTTATTTTTTTAGATAGGACCTTGGAGAAGAAAATAACCTATTCGAAATACTAATTCAATGCAGACGAAGTCGCGGGCACCATCTATGTAATAAACCTACCTACATATAAACCTACCTACATATAAACCTACTCTTTTACATACTATAATAATCTTATACATAGGCTGCAAACTGGACGGCAGCGACAGTGACAGCGAGAGCGACAGCGAGAGCGACATCGGCGCGGGCAGCGATGCGAGCAGCGATTTCCGCGACACGATAGAAAGTATTGAGTTTGTATGAAACCGCGACAAATCGCTCGAGCGCCGGCTGGCGTCGAGAACGGCCTAGCAGGGCTAGCAACCATCGATAAATAGTCGAATCGACAAGATCAATATTATTTTGTTATTTTATCCTATTATCTATACTAATACTTATATAAAGCTGAAGAGTTTGTTTTATTGTTTGTTTGAACGCGCTAATCTCAGAAACTACAAGTGAGATTTGAAAAACTATTTTTGCATTTGATAGCCCAACTCTTGAGGAAGGTTATATTTTATCCCGAAATTCCCACGGGATCAAAAGTTACGCGGGTAAAACCGCGCGCGGTGGCTAGAGTAAGCTAATATGCGCACCATAATATATAGAATTACTCGATTTGATACCATGATTAAGACTACAGAACCAAATATGTCATAGTCTTAATAAATTACTAACTCCAAATAGGTACCATATTCTGAGAAAATATCGATAAAAGGCCCGATTTATCATTGTCGACGGTAGCGTGCTAGCCCCGCTGATTCCCCGCGTCGCGTCGCTGCCCGCGCCGCTGTCGCTGCCGTCCAGTTTTCAGCCTTACTTTTACCCAGTGTGCCTTTCGTAGGGTATTCCTGTTTGGTATATACTTTTTGTAGGTTACTTTTTCTATTTTATTTTTTGTAGGTCTTTTTCACAAAACCTAGGTGAAACTGCGAATGACAGCTTTGTTGTAACAGTTTTTGAAATAACTCTTTCTGTTTATCTATCAGTAACGGTTTCACAGCTAAACAACTGAATCGATTTTGACTTTGAACTTCAAGGACGATATTATAATATTATTTATCCAACTCCCATAACCGGTATTCACGCGGACGAAGTCGCGGGCAACAGCTAGTCTTAAATATCACTTGACATTTCATATACAGTGGCTACTACACCACGACTTCTGTGATTTATGACGTGATAATGCCCGAAACCATTACGGCGTCAGTACCAAGATTTGTAGAGCTGCTGTATTAATGAGGATGTTGGCACGTAGGATATGATGCTGTGATATTAATGGCCTTCGCAGCCTTGAGAGAAGGCCGATAATGTGCGTGCTAGGGTTGTTCCCACAGTGAACTTAATTTAATTAATTTCTCTACTTGTTTATTAAAATACAGAAAGACAAACTCAAAGTGTGAAAAATTTACAGGTTACTCAATAATTATAGCAAATAAAAACTTATCAACACATAGCAAGAATTAAGAAAATTATAGTAGGTTGAAATCGGCCCATCCTTTCAATAAGGACGGGTCGATTTCAAAATGGAATAAAACAGGCTGTGTATGAGATATTAACGATTTTTCTCTGTTATTTGAAAGATCCATTCATGCAATTTTGTTTTGAATATGATATCATTCAACTGTCCGCCGTCTTCGAATGGTAGCACAAATCTGGGAGGTTCAATTTTAAATAGTCAGACAACAATCATAGGCAATTATCAACAGGCGGATCCATTTTTAACCAATTTTTTAAGCCTAAATTGAACCATATGGATATGTTATTTCTTGAGGGGGTTTTGAAGTCTCCAATGACCAATCGAAATGATCAATAAGCCGCAATAAACTGATACCCTCAAAGTAGACATAACCTAGGCCATCACTAGGTTATCTACAAAAGAAAATGGCATGAATGGGCCTTTCAAATAAAAGAATAATTTCGTTAATATCTGACACGTAGCCTGTTTTATTCCACCTTGAAATTGACCCGTCCTTATTGAAAGATCCTATATAGAAGTAAAGTTTATGAAGGTATAAGGATTGTTGTAAGGATAGCTTCCATGCTGGACTGGGGAGCGAAAGAAAAACATAGAATGTACCAGCTGCTTCTCTTCCTGGGCATACCGTAAAAGTCAGTGATGGGACAGAGGTTTTATTGACGTTTTTGTGGGCGACAGGCTGCCCCCTGACACTGCAATAGTCTATCGCCATCATTATAATTTCTCCAAACGTCTTGTCAAACGTGACATCAGATGATTTCATAGCCTCTGGTGTTCTGCCTACCCCTTAAGGGATACAGGCGTGAAATTATGTACTTTTGTATGGATTGTTGTCTGTCTTCTCTTATTTATTCTTAGGGCCAACGTTGCGTCACGCATGTCCACGAGCATGTTCATACAATACTGCCACGTCTGTGCCGTACGTAGGTCTGTACAAGCGACTGTACGAGCAAATTTATGAAATTTTACTAGCGAAGCTGCGTCACACATGCCCCGCGCGTACTGATACGCGTGACGCAGCGTTGGCCCTTAATATCAACTGATTATTAGTGATAATAAGGTTAAAGATGGAATAACTGGCTCCTAAAAACGTCAAAAAATATCTCCGCGAAGTGGTGACATATTTACATTAACTACACCCGCGTTTGACTGTATCTCACGCTTTGGGCACAAAGGTTAATGAAGAAATTTTCTCTTCTTAAAACAGCGGTGTTATTTAGTTGAAGACTTTAAATTATGGGTGGTCGCTAGCTAGGGGAGCCCAATACAACAAAAAGTCTCTTGAATAGTTTGTCTTCACGATGCGCTTATCCAGTATATTCTTGTAACTTTCCGCAGCATCAAAAATATGATACAACTTATCACTGTTAAATCAATCAGGTTCTGAACAGTAGCAGCCCTAAATTAGGGTTCACTTGGGCCAGCTTGATTTGATAACTTTTTACCTCGCCAGGCGCTACTTCAGCTAAATCAACAGCTGAGCTCGAGACATTAGTCCTGCTTGGAGTGTAGGGTGGCAGCCCTATTTTTCAGGCAAGCTTATACATTGTTTAATTGAAAAATATTTCTCTACACATCGTAATGGTCGCTCAGTGGTTGGTATTTAACTGTAAATAGTTTCGGGAATTTCGGGAATTCCTACCATAATACAAACGGACACTTATTGAGGAACCTTTATATCAAGTATCAGATCCGTGCACTCAAGGGATGGGTGTTTTTCATACAAAGTAAAACATCATATATGTCCCGTACCCTTGGGAATTTCGGGAATTCCTTTCATAACACAACCAGACACACATTGAATAACCTTTACACCAAGTTTCACATCGGTGCACTTAAGGAATAAGATTTTTCATACAAACTAAAAAGTCCTATATTTCCCGTTGCCGTGGGAATTTCGGAAATTCCTTCCTTAGTGCACCCCTACATCCTTTAAAGGATGTTTGTTCCAAATTTCAGCTCTCTACGCCTACTAATAAACTGAGAATAATTTTCTATTTGTTTGAATTTTCAGTACATTAAAAAAATATAACAAACTCTCGGATCTGAAATTATTTTCACCTTCGAAAGCTTCACTCTTGATAAAAGTAAAATTAAAAATTTTAAAAACCCCCCGACACAAAAAAAGAACTTAAAAACTAACAAATAATATTTTAAACCTATTCTAATTATTATCGTCCCATATATAATTGACTGTAAGACTTGTACTTTAAAATATTTTTATTTTCCGAGCTTCGTCGCCGCGTCGGGGACCGCTCAAGTATATAAAATTTTAAGCCAACAACAGCTAATTTATTATTACATTTAGGTATGAGCGATCTTAAGTTCATGCATAGTCTACGCTCTACATAATGCCGCGCGCGGCGAGCTCGGTGTGCAGCTTGCGGCGCGGGGGTGGGCATCACCAAGTGCGGCGACCCGAACGGGCAGACACGTGAGGGCAGACGACGTTGACGGTTGTGTCGATTTTACGAATTTTTCGGACAGAATTCTTTTGATGCAATCTGCAACTGACAACTGTTTTTCTCACTTAGCGGTCCCCCGACGCGGCGACGACGCTCGGAAAATAAAAATATTTTAAAGTTCAAGTCTTACAGTCAATTATATATGGGACGATAATAATTAGAATAGGTTTAAAATATTATTTGTTAGTTTTTAAGGTCTTTTTTTGTGTCGGGGGGTTTTTAAAATTTTTAATTTTACTTTTATTTTGTACTTTTTAAAGTAGGTTTTAATATTAGGAAGGTATTTAAAGTAGGTATCACATACTTTCAATTTCACTGAAGTAACACGGTACGAAATTTCGAATCGATAGGACATATGGAAGGTAGTCAGATCCCCTCATCAACAATAAGAGAGCTGATGATCTTCAAACGGCTGATCAGGTCATTGTAACCTTACCATACAATTTCAATTTCATTGAAGTAATACGGTACCAAATTTCGAATCGATAGGATATATGGAAGGTAGTCAGATCCTCTCATCAACTATTAAAGAGCTGATGATCTTCAAACGGCTGATCAGGTCATGGTTCCCTTACCATATACTTTCAATGTAATTGTAGTAATACGGCACCAAATTTCGAATCGATACGACATATAGAAGTTAGTCAGATCCCCTCATCAACTATTAGAGAGCTGATGACCTTCAAACGGCTAATCAGGTCATGGTTACCTTACCATATACTATCAATATCACTGTTGTAATACGGCACCAAATTTCGAATCGATACGACAAATGGAATTTAGTCAGATCCCCTCATCAATTGTTAGAGAGCTGATGACCTTCAAACGGATGATCAGGTCATGGTTACCTTACCATATACTTTCAATATAATTGAAGCAATACGGTACCAAATTTCGCATCGATAGGACATATGGAAGGTAGTCAGATCCCCTCATCAACTGGAAAAGAGCTGATGATCTTCAAACGGCTGAACAGATTTTCATGAAACATGGCTAAGAACACTCGGGCTAAAATTATCTATAACACAAAAAAAACTAAACGAAAATCGGTTCATCCGTTTGGGCGCTACGATACCACAGACAGATACACAGATACACAGATACACAGATACACAGACACGTTAAACTTATAACACCCCTCTCGTTTTGCGTCGGGGGTTAAAAAGACTTAGAGGTAATATTTATCATGTAAGGCTTTATTTTACTACTCTTCCCGGCTTGCAGAAATTTATATATTTAGGAACCTTGGTCATAAGTAGAGAAAAATAAAAGAGTTTCCTTTGATTGATAACAAGTTTTATTTAGATGGCTGTCACACGGAATGGTTACAGCTGTTACTAGGAGTTAAGGGTTACAAGTTATAACGTTATCTGTACGAATCTCAAGGAAACAGGGTCGTGATTTAAAAAAGAAAGGTTTGCGGGGTGATATTATTGCTACCGACATAGCCAGAAGGATTGCAGAGCTGAAGTGGCAATGGGCAGGGCACATAGCTCGCAGAACAGATGGCCGGTGGGGCAGAAAAGTTCTCGAGTGGCGGCCACGTACTGGAAGACGCAGCGTAGGCAGGCCCCCCGCACGATGGACCGACGACCTGGTCAAAGTCGCCGGTAAACGCTGGATGAGGGCGGCGCGGGACCGAGCGACGTGGAAGACCTTGGGGGAGGCCTATGTCCAGCAGTGGACGTATACAGGATGTGGATGATGATGATGATTATTGCTACTTGAAATTTCTTACACTCAGTCTTGAAGAGACAAAGTTACCATCGCGTGTAATAGCTATTTGTGTGGCTTTTGCCTGGTCAGTTGCAAGACAATCATATTGCGCAAGACAATCATACCGCTGCGACTGTCTTTTTGTAGTTAATCAAAAACTGCTACATACAGTTTTTGCCAATGGACGGAGTAAATAATGAGAAAAGTTTCGATATTCATTATGGTTTTTGTGGACAATGTCCCAAAACATTCATCCGTGGCAAGTTCCACAGCCCTTAGATATAAGTACAAAAAAGATAATAACAATGATTTCAAATAACATTTTTAAGCTGAGCTTATATTGAAATATTTGAAAAGAAAATCGAAAGTCAGATCTAATGCTACTTCAATAATAACCCTCCACTTTTTATAAGAAATTAATTAGTTCTAAAATAATAGAAAATGAGGGTGCTTAGTGTAACGTAGCTTATATTGAAGTAAATCTTAGCAACTCTAAGTGCCACTTTAATACCCGACAAATGCTCTCGTCGTCGCTAGTTGTTGCATAATAATTGCCTAGCTTTTATTTATGCTTTGACCTCAATCTTACCAGAAACAAGTGCCGTTGAGATCAAAATGAAGGCTTTGAGATTGAAGTTTACACGCAGTATTTTTGAACAAATTGAACCCACTAGATTCGTACTTTATACCACTGAACTACCAGAAGCAGACAATGCTTCAATCCCTATAAATTGGATATACCAGTGGATATACAAGTCTTGCAAGAAGCTTCGACAGTTCCTTTTTGTCACGGTTTGGAAAAAACTGCTTGCGTCTGTTTTTCCTGACCAAAACAGTCTTGGTACTTTTGAGTGTCGAATGAATAGATTTCTCAGGGATGCACGTGTTCATGCTCACTTTCTACCAGGTGGCTTAAAAGACAAACGTACCATCATTGCTGTGGCGCAAATAGAACTCTGTCGGAGATAACTATGCCTCATTTAAATAAACAAACTCTTCAGCTTTATTTTAATAGAATATTAATTTATAAATTTAACTCGACGTTCCGGTATTTTCACAGGCCAGAGAATGCAATATCAAAGTGGATCTGATATCACGTCTCGCCAGCTTCTTCGAATACAAGGGAGTTTCTGGAATATTTTAAACACAGTAATGAGGCTTTCCACGAAACCTGATAGCACATCGAGTCAGTACGCTTCCAGACAATATAAATTCAATTTAAATTATTTTCAGCAACCGCCCACGACGAAAATAAGAATACAGGTAGAGAATTAACTTGTTAATATCGATTATGAAGAAGTTTGATGAATTGTTGAATTTAAATAATAATAAGTTACTAAAACTGAAACACCCATTCTGTAAGCTTTCAAAGTAAACTTTTTCAACTGACTTTCAAAAAAGGAGGAGATTTCAATCCGTGTGTATGTTGTTTTATGTCTTTGTTATACGATATTTCGGACAGTTATGAATAGGTTTGCCAACCTTCTTTTCTAGTAATAAAGTATATTTAAGTCTGAATAGAATATCGAACAGTATTTTGAAAAAATAAACAGTATTCAAATTATTTACTGTTTTGAACACACATTTTTAGAGTTTTTTGCACAAATCTAGCTTATAAGTGTAGCATATAAACACTTTATATGCTAGACTTTAATAAATACGAGCGTTTGCCCGCGACTTCGTACACGCATAAACTCAAAAGTCCTATGTTCAGTTCCAGTGGGAATTCCGGGAATTCCTTCCATTATACAAACAGACACTTATTGAGGAACCTTTATACCAAGTATCACATCCGTGCACTCAAAGAATAAGATTTTATCATACAAACTAAAACATCATATATTTCCCGTTCCCGTGGGAATTTCGGGAATTCCTTTCATAACACAATCAGTCTTTTTTTAGAAAATTTTTATGCCAAGTATCATATCCGTGCACTCAAGGAATAAGATTTTTCATACAAACTAAAAGGTCCAATAATTCCCGTTCCCGTGGGAATTTCGGAAATTCCTTCCTTAGTGCACCTCTACATCCCCTAAAAAATGTATGTTCCAAATTTCAGCTCTCTACGCCCAGTAGTTACGGCTGTACGTTGTCTGTCAGTCACTCAGTCACTCAGTAACTCAGTCAGTAACGGAACAGTTTTATATATATTGATTATTAATTATAGTCTAGCATATAAAGTGTTTAGCTTTTTATGCTGAAAACAGTATTTTGTATACTTTATTTTTGTTCAACAGTAAACAGTATAATGTAGTTAAAAACAGTATCATACTGTTTAAAACAGTATGGTTTGCAACCCTAATTATGAATCGATTTTGAAAATTCTTATTTCATATGATAGAAGATACCTCAGAGTTGGTCCCATATAAATTTCATCGAAATCGATTGAGTGCTTCATGGATAATTTCAAACTTTAGAAAATATAATGTATGAATTGGGAGAATGTTTATATTGACGACATTATAATTTAACACAAGGTTTTGACGTGAAGTCGGTTTTTTAATGCTCTGCATTCGTTGATTATGTATACAGGATTGATTTTACGTCACCAGCTAAATTTAAATGTTAGTTTCTTTGATACGATATAAACATACCTGCATATTTATTTTACCGTCGCTCAGTACAAAAAAGTAGATATATGGAACAACAAACTTTTAAAAAAAATTTCGCTGTTGATGAACATAGCTACTACGACGCGGCATTTCCTTGATAATACTACGCCGTAGTACTATAAAATGTGTGTAGTAGCGCGTAGTCATTTTTATTTTAATGGTAATTAGAGTGACCATGCCTTGGTTAATATGTTAGCGGATATATTAATTTCCTTGTAAAAAAAATTAATACTGTTTTTTTGCAAAAATCGTTTCTATAAATTATACTTATTGTGTAAAAAAAAGTTGGCCGATGACTACAAATCAACCCTGTATGTAAGTTTGTGTCTTGGCGACCACACATCGGAGCTAGGGCGTATCCTTGTATAAAACGAGAGACAGAATAGAAAATTTCGTTTCTCAGATGGCCTGGCTGGGTATTGAACCAAGGTCCTTTCATGCTCCAGTCGACCACTAAACCAATGCACCACGAAGGACTTCAAATAATATTAATCTTTATATAAAAACCATATAAAACATATGAAAAGCATTTTAGTGTAAACATGTACAGTAGTGTATTAGGGAGCTACTACACCCATCGGTCGACGGTTGACCGACGGCGTTGATCGACGATATCGACGTCGACCGGTTTTTTTGGCCTCGTAAAAAATATCGATTGCCGTCGACTAATCCATTCGATCACCAGATGGTGTGGTACCACACTTACAGTCACACGAAAAATTCTATTACTAGAACTATAACCACATACACTACTTGCAGTGTTGTCGCCATTAGACTATTATTTAAAATTATTTTTATGTTAAACCAACCTAATCTTGTATAATTTTCCGAAGGTGGAGGCCTGGAGTCCTAAGACACAGGGTATCCTAGGTTAGGCGCCAGCCTCTGCTAAACTGTATTTGTGTGTATATTACTGTGCTATCTGAACTTAAGTTTTTGTAGAGAAATAAAGATTTTTATTATTATTTTTATTAAAGTCATTAGCGCCCATGTCAAAACATGACTGTTTCGTTCGGCACAATAAAACCGATAGGAATACGAATCAAGTTATTATTATTAATTTTAATATTATATAAATAAATAAATATTTCTGACACTCACACAACATTATCTAGCCCAAATTAAGTTTCTTAAAGAACTTGTGTTATGGATACTAGATAACTGATATACTTAAAAATATATAAACATACATATTGAATAAATAAATATATTTTTATTAGAATAAACTTAAATAAACATACTTGACTTGACGACTAATATCTGTGTTCATCACACAAATATCCGCCGCCGCCGGGATTCCAATCCAGGACCTCTGGCATAGAAGGCAATGTATGTTACCACTACACCAGCCGGTCGTCTAATTAATGAAAGCAAACGCATTTAAAGTTACATAATAATCAACGAATGCAGAGCATTAAAAAAACCGACTTCCGAACACTTTGGCTGAGTTAAAACGTCATCAACGTTAACATTCTCCGAAATCATACATATGGTTTCAAAAATTTGAAATTTTCGATGAAGTAGTCAACCGATTACGATGAAATTTATATGGAACTAACTTTGAAGTATCCGCTATCATATAAAACAATAACTTTTAAAATCAATTCATAATTGTTCGAAATATCGTGTAACAAAGACACAAAAAAAACATACAGACGAATTGAGAACCTCCTCCTTTTTTGGAATTCGGTTGAAAGTCAAATAAATATTAATTATTTACTGAGTAAACTCAACCGAAAGTTAAAGAATTGATTGAGCAACGTATGGTCGCCCTAGCGTTGGCAGCGAACGGCGTGCCAGGTCACGTGCCGCGATTGACTCTGGCCTAAGTAAAGTAAATAGCAACGTAGTAGTATTTATTTATAAAGAATTCTAATGAAAAATTTAGTACCAACTTTTATTACATAATTATGATCAGAATCGAGTACAGACTGCTCTTCTATCTAATATTCTCTCAGTATCTAAAATTTGACCCCAGTCACCCTGTATATCTAGGTAATGTGAATGCATCATCTGTCGTGGTCACAAATATACACGAAGCTTTATTGGTTCAAAATTTTGCTATTCATCATCATTTTTCAGCAAAAATATTTCAATAAAATAAAAGAACTCTCCTTCCAAACAAATTCAAATTAAAATCTAAATTCAGTTCCTCATTCCTAAAAATAACAGCCAAAAGGATATTCAAAACAGTTGTTTTCCTAACATCTCTGCAAAGGATCATTCCACCTTTTATAAACACGACGGGCCTAAGACTAAATTCGTATAAACGAGAAAACACAAAGAGATGAGAACCGAGAACCGCCTGTAGTTAAACCTACTTCGTCAAATTGACTTTAATATAAAATGGAGAGCTTTTCTATCTTCATTTACAAGCAATAAATATTCAAGGATAGTAAAACCTTTGAATTCTTATTTATTGTTCAATGGAGCTGCTATTAGGTGAGTTGTAAAGAGCGCTGTTTATTTGTTGCAAACAATACAAATAACCTCATTCTATTTAAAGTGTAGTGTTTCAAATGAAAGCACAAAGAACCTCGAAACGTGATTATTATTTTATTAAAACTTAAGGAAATGTCACAGTACAGAAATCTACAGTAATTCAACTTCGTACAAACGGACGAAACGCGAGCTATACCTACGCGGCTCGATCTCGGCATGCGGCCAGTCGCGAGGGTCTGCATACCGAAACAATTGTTGATTAAGCTTTATGTTAATATGCGAATTGTTTTTACTTTAAAATGTAATAACACATCTTTTCGTGGATCTCAATCGAGTCGCAAGTATTTTTAACGTCTTTTAAAACGTCTTTTTGTTGAACACTTCCTATTCAATTTACAAAGTGTTTTATTTTTTTATATAAAGAAAGTATATTTGCAGTCAGAAAACAAAATTGAAGTGAACACAAAGTAGGCAAATGTAATTTAAACGCTGAAGGCGATAGGGCATCACATGTGAACGGACCGCGGCGCTGCTGTAGGCATTTATTTCAAAGATGCGGCCGAGTTGAATAACTGTATATATTTGTGCTGTAGTTATGTTATGTAACTAGTTTTTACGGGCCCTGTTGGGAAATATTTTAGTTTTTCTTCAGATTAAACACATGATGACTTCATGTCACCGTGGCGTAATGGCTCCATAGCATGTAATTCGAAATAGCAATGTTCGACCCGGTCAGTAGAAGCCGATCGCTCATTTATTACAACGATTTTCGTGTTTCGGAAGGGTTAAGAAGTCGGTTCATTCATATTGTTACCTAATGATTATCATATGAATGTTTTTCAGTAGATATTTTGGAGGCTTGAAAATTCCGACTAACCGGCTAACTGGGCTATCTGAGAAGTTTAAGTTCGAATTTGAATATTAAAATAGCCTGTGTTATTTCAGAATATACACTACCTTTATGCCTAAACATCCATCCATACATCCAATCTTTCACATTTATAATATTATTAAGAATTAATATACCTTTTTCTTAATCCAGGGAGGAGACTCATGGCCCTGCAAAGGACTAAAAAAAATAATGATAATGACGATGACATGATTCTCAAAAGAAACTTGAAAACTGAGGCCAAAATTGTTTGGGTCAACAAATTTCCTAATATTTTAATCGCGAAATATTGTTCACCTATTTATAATTTATTCAGTTGTTTTGGGCTTCAATTTCAAAAGCAATGACTGTATCCAAGTTAAGTTATTACTGTCAATAAGTCGATTTTGAGTTCCCCAAGCATATTGAAAACTGAAGTACAAAAGGTATTTGGCGTACATAAATTATATCGGTTTTTTATAGCTTTTTTTTCCAGAAGAGTTGAACGCAGCCACCTCACGGATAACAACGACACAACAATCATGCAGTACTATTATTATGATATTGTTTCCTCCCCTATTGTTTTCGAAGCTAGAATATAATTTTAGATAGGAGTCGACATAAACGATGAGCGTACAGTAAATACAATCTCAAGAAAACGTGATACGTGAGGTTAGCAAACTGGAAATTCAGTAAGTAAGGTGATACGATATGTACTTTTCTTATCATTGGTATTGGTATACTTAAAATGTGATTGTATGGAAGAAATTGCTTCCTGGCGAGACAGGGTCCACCTATAATAGTTAATTATAATATTTTAATAGCAGATTAAGAATAATGAGAGGATGTGAATTTCGAAAAAAAATATATATTTTTCATAAATTGAAATTTCAAAATTCCTCTCAGTGAGTAAAATTTAAGTTAATCTTGATTTTATGACCATATATAATAAGATGGAAACGTTTTTATTGTTTGCTGTGTAGTCATATGCAGATTAAACTTCAATTTTTTGATCACTGAGAATAATTAAAATTTTTTTTTTCGGAATGCAGACCCACTCATAATTCTTAATCTGCTATTAAAATATTATTGACTATTATGTGGCGACCCTATATAATTTCCTTGTTGTATTATTTATTTTGTAACGGTATCTATGCAATAAAGTGAAAGTAAATAAATGTCTTATTCTGCAAATACTATTCTGTTTATTAATGATTAAGCTAGCGTTTTAGTACAATCCCACGTGATGCTAGCTGACAATGTAGTCATACACGGGTTTAGCAAGGATCTAGCGTCACAAAACTTTGCAAGAATTCCACGAAAATTTCCTAGGGAATAGGAAAATAAAGGAAAGATTTTCGCAGAATTCTACCAAACGGAAAACACTCGGATTGAAAGATCGCGGGGCTATTTTGGCTGACTCTGCAAATATACAACGTTATTTTTTGTTTCTACGAAAGCTGAAAACAGTTCGTTCAGGATCGGTTACATAATCGATTGCAATAGTTTTTCTACCATGTTATATTTTAACTCAATAATCGCTACTGTATTAAATAAATAAATATTTCTGACACTCACAAAACATTATCTAGCCCAAATTAAGTTTCTTAAAGAACTTGTGTTATGGATACTAGATAACTTATATACTTAAGCAATTTATAAACATACATATTGAATAAATACATATTTTTTATTAGAATAAACTTAAATAAACATATAAACATCCATGACTTGACGGATTATATTTGTGTTCAGCACACAAATATCCGCCGCCGCCGGGATTCGAACCAAGGACCTCTGGCATAGAAGGCAATGTATGTTACCGCTACACCAGCCGGTCGTCAAATTATGTACACATTCGCTCGGACGCGTATCGGGTGCGATCGCAGGATGGGATCCCAGCGTAGGTAACGTCGCATGAGGCAGTAGAGAGCGAGCGCCGCGCGCCCAATGTACCCACTCGCGCGACAAAACCAAGGCACCACAAGGTGCTTGAAACTTGCATAATTTTTGAAGATTATAATATTATTTCTTGTATGCCGATTCTTTGAACAAAAATATTTGACCCATGTGTTAAGTTTCGCATAAACAAAAAATAAACTTGCATAAATAACTGCTATTACACTACTCCCAATTCGACAATTCAAATTGATATAAAACTGCTGTTTCTAACTTGGCAGCGTAATTTTAAAATTAATCTACAACAAAAGAAAATACCACACCAATTTGGAGACATAACTCTTGAGGCAACATGCTGCTTACGAAAACAATCGAACGAAAGTAAAATCCTGCAAATCTCCCTACAATTCAAATATGAGAGTGCACTAGCTATTATAGTGATTTTGCATTCCTCGCAATATCGGGATAAAATGTAAGTGCTAATTGGAAAACAGGGAAAAGCTATTAGCAACCATTAGTAAATTGACACTACCCATGTCAATGTTTGGACGGGATAGCAAAATGCAATAACCCGATTTTATACAGGTTTTCATGGAACATGTATTCTTTTAATTTTGAATGCGTTCATTGTGGATTAAAATATGAAATCTCTTCCTTACTACAACTACAATATGTTGCCATGGCTAACGAAATCAAGATTTAATCATTAGAAATATTAAAATCTTCTAGTATAGCTTTATTACAATGCTGCTGCATATTGAAATATCTTAGTTACGTCCTGCTCCCTCAGGCGGCATGGCTAGTGGTAGCGTCGGGTATCGGGTCACCCTCTTCCCTAAAATATGGTTGAGGAGTGTGATGGCTGGTGCTTGCGTTATACTCGTGAACGGGTGCTACTAGCGGTGCCAGGTCGTTTTGCTAATGATACTATGAATATTTTATTCCATTCTTGTTCAAATACTCTGGTCCCAGTTTGTCATGTTCGTATTGTGCATCCATAGCTCATTGCACCTACTATGTAAGCAATTTGGTTGTGGCATGACATTGGCTCTCATAATTAGCTGTCCTGTGTTTGTTGTTTTTTCATGTCACGGTCAATTTGTACTGTACCTATTTATATTAATTTGATAATTCTGACTGAAAAAGAGTGCCAAGAGTTTTTCCGTCGGCTTTTTTTGTCTCTTGGTCTACTGTAATATCTTATTCAACAACTATCAACAACTAGTTAAAGCATATGATGACTGACTTCATCAAGTGTTTTGTGAAATTCCTAAGATGAATAAAACTTTTTAAAATAAATAGGAAAGTATAAAAAAGAAGTAGTACAATTGTTCCTCATTGAGAGACTGTTTGTGTTGTCAAATAAATTCCCGATGTTCCTTCGGGAACGCGAAATATTGGAAAATTTTATTCCTTAAGTTAAGTTAAGTTACGGATGTAACTTGACTTAATTGGCCTAAAGGTTCTTCAGCAAGTGTCTGGTTGTGTTGAATATAAACGATTAATGATAATGCAAATATGAACGATTTTTTTCATATTATTATTATGGAAAAAAGACATTCTTCCTTCTTCGACCTCATCTTCACTTACCATCAGATACGATGGAGGAGAAGCAAAGAAAATAATAACAATAACCTCAATTTGTTTTAGCAAGAAGAACTTGTTTGAAATATTCCTTAATTATTTATAAGTAGCTGTTGCGCGCGGTTTTACTCGCGCAATTTCAAATTCCGCGGGAATTCCGGGATAAAAATTAGGCTATGTGATATTTCAGATTGTATTCTATCACTATGACAAATTTCATCCATGTCCGTTGGGCCGTTTTGCCGTGATTGAGGAACAAACATCCATACAACCACATTTATAATATTAGTAAGAGCTTCATATACAAAAAAAGATTTTCTAACTTGTGGCTTGTAAAGTTTAAGTATAGGAGAAGGTCACAGCCAGCCGCCCTTCCTAATGAGGTCTTCAGATTCAAATCATTACCAACCTCATTTTAAATTCAACGAGAACTTTGCTTAAGAAAAGAGATTTCAGCTGTGATAACAACGAGGCCATTTTATAACGGTTCTTACTGTTTATTTTCCAAATAATAGGATACAATGCAATTTATGATTTTTAAAATAACTGAAAAAGTGTGATAAATAAAAATCAGTTATTTTAAGAATAATTGAGCATTTTAAATGCAAAAACTGAAAAAACATTATTAATGTAAGATTTTGTTACTAATTTATCTGTTGACGACCACTTTGGCGATGGGGCAACACTGTCGGCCTCAGAAGCCGGTGGTCACAGGTTCGATGCCCGCACGGAACAAGGAAAAAAAAAGTTCTGTGTCTGGGCGTTTATCTATTTATGTATTTATATTCTAGGTTCCCCCTAAGTCGCTGGTATCCCATAACTCAAGCTATGCTTACTTTGGGGCCATGTAGTTGGTGTGATTGTCTGGGGATTTTATTTTATTTATTGTTATATATTTACTTTTAAGTAATAAAATATCGCGAATCCGTATATTGTTGTCTAAAGTTTTCCCGGATCAAAAATATTTTTTAACCAGATTTCAAAGCATATATTTTACATTAAACTTTACATTTTAATTTTTTTTTGTGGTTTCGTGGTTACTGACTGTCTTTTATTCGGTACTGAATATTTTTATTTAAAAATACCAGCCTACTACTGGAATGGGAATGGTGCAGGAATGGCCTTTGTAAATTAGCCTGTAAATTATTTTGTTTTAAAGTTTTATATGTACCTAGTTAAATATTTATTAACATAGTCTGTAAGCATGTCTTCCATGCTAGACTGGGAGCGAAAGAAAAACGTAGAATGTGCCAGCTGCTTCTCTTCCCGGGCATACTGTAAAAGTCAGTTAAGGGACAGAGGTTTTAAAGGCGTTTTTGTGGGCGATAGGCTGACTCCCTGTCACTACAATAGTCTCTCTCCATCTTTATAATTCCTCCAAGTTTGTCAAACGTGACATCAGATGGTCTTGTAACCTCTGGTGTTCTGCCTACCCCATAAGGGATACAGGCGTGATGTTATGTATGTATGTATGTCTGTAAGCATTTATATACTAACAAATTGAGTCTTTGTTACTTTTAAATAAATTATTCATTCATTCATTCACTACTTTATTGACTAAAACTAACGTAGATCAATCCCGAATGTGTCCATGAGCGATAGTGACAACTTTACCAGAGGCTACCCAAAGCGTTCGTTTTTCCTTTAGATCATAAATAAACAGAAATCGAATGCATCTAGGATCCTTTGAAGTCCACTTCACAAGGACTTTGCCAATATCATCTGATCATTGCACGTTTCATATCAAAGCTCAAAGCATACCACCTAGAGGTTTGCCGAGAGAGACGAAATACGACCGCTGTTGGTTGAATGGGCTAACCACAGACATACATCGACATAGATAACGCAAATGCATGTACTTCACGTGTCCAAACCTCGACCAAGGGTCAAGGCTGGTCGCCACTAAATTCAGTCCGCGCGTATGTATCTGTGTTAGAAAATCGATATCACAATATCGATATCGTTTTTAATAATATCCCAAAAAACAAAAATAATGTCCTATCTAGTAAATTAGAAGTTCTAGCAAACATAAGTATAACACTAAACACATAATCTTTTAGTATGGTAACTAGGAATCTATTAAAAGACACAGTCATAAATATAAAGTATATTTTTTATAAGTTGGTATGTATATACAACGTGTAACAAAATGGAGAGATAAAACTTTAGGGTTAGCTTCTATACCATACGTAGAATGTACAGTAAAAGAATTAGCATGATCAGTGCTGGTATAGACTTTCATACAATTTTTTTAATTATTTTACAATGAAATATTTTGACAACCCTAGTCAACCTAACAAGCTTAAAATAGAGTTGCGCCGCAATCAGTGACCTTATGACCTTTCCCGCACCGGCTGAATAGCGAGCGATACGCCGCGCCGCCGCCGCGGCCGCCCACTTCGAGTAGCGCGGATATCAGCGCAGCTGATTGTTACTTACCTATCGTTTGGCACATTGAATGACACAATTTTTATCACACTTGAATGAAAACAAATAAAACAATATGTTAGTACAACTTTCAAGTTTCTATTTATTAATAATAAACGGGTTTCCCGGAAGAAATCGGGTTGCCTGAAAATAATCGCTTAAATATTGTGTACATAATTATTTCTACGTTTAATGACAATAAAGAGTGTTTGTTATAATTATTACAACTTAAATTGTAATATCTGACAAACTCTTATGGCAAGTACCTATCGCACTTATTTCAATCGACATTCAGTTCACTTTGCGTAAAAACACTCACAACTGTATCTAGGGTTTCCCTTACACTTGGCCAGAATTACAATAACGGCTCACAATTTCTGCCTTCTTTTTCAATACACACAGATCCACATGACGTTTGTGCCACCGACAAAAGCCTAACCGAGGAGGTCACAAATCCGCTGGTATCATCAGCTCTTGCGTCCATCGGGAATGATAAGGATGTTGGCCATCATCACTAAGCGTGCGCCATATCACCATGTGATCCAAAAGAGCGCCAACTCGTCCAGTGCTGCTCATCGGATCCTCCTCGAAATGATCCAAGACTTGCTCTTCTAAGTTCTCGGAACGCGAAGGTGGCCGCGCTGGGTTTCGCGTGAAAAGAACCGGCGCGCTGAGCCGCAGACTCATGCTTCAAAACACGCCATAGCCGGGTAAGTGGCGCTGTTCAGCTGCCGGCCTGCACTCCACAAACCGCTGCCTGTAAAGTCTTCGAGCTTCGTTGATGCTGTGGTTACCAACGGCTCCAACATACAGCATCATATCGTAACATTTGTTGTTTGAATACACATGTCGTATAACAATACTTTCTCCAATACTTTCAAGTCGAGAAATTTTAAGAAAACTTCGAATAAAATAGCGATAG
The DNA here is from genome assembly GCA_944452665.1 of Stenoptilia bipunctidactyla. Lineage (NCBI taxonomy): Eukaryota > Metazoa > Arthropoda > Insecta > Lepidoptera > Pterophoridae > Stenoptilia > Stenoptilia bipunctidactyla. The sequence goes on along the minus strand of OX101744.1, from coordinate 1,455,731 downwards.
CAACTGACGTGCACACTTCAAAACGGACATGAAAGAACTGAAATAAATTTCTATTAATTTTACTAATAAATAACCGAACCAAACAGTTCTCTAGTACCTAATTTTTTTAGGGTTTTTCCGCACCTATAGCGATATGATAAACAAAATCTTAGTAAGTACCCAATTTATTTCATAATACAGTGAAATGACTTCATTATATTATGTTTTTGTACTGTTAAGTTATTCTGTTACAAATAAATAGTTTTCAATCGTGAAATCACTTCAATAGTTTTTAAGTTGTTTGTTCAATATCAAAATATTAAAAACTGTTATTTGTTAATTTACGTAACTTATTTTTACGCTTCACACATTTTAAATAAAAAAATTAATACATTTTGTTTCTCAAGAAAGAGAATAATAATAAAAGATAAAGATTCCTCATAAAAAAATAAAGTTTCAGGACAGGTATACTTAGAATATTTTTCCATATAGCGTTTGAAAATAATTTCAGCTGCCTGAAACAACCGCAACTAAAAACATTAATTAGTTAGTCATCAGTAATTTAACTTTTTTAAATAAAAAATTTAGTTGAGTTGAGAATTTGTTCATAATAAATATTGAACGGAACAACCTTTAGTTTGGCTTGGAAGAGACGCGGCGCGGCGGCGGTAAATCTCAAAGGGTATAATTCCGAAAGGCGCAAGTTCGCGACGAGACGCCGAAAAAAGTCCCGCGATTTGAGCGATAATACACCTTGTGTGTTTGTTATAAGAGCTATGCACGGGTTATCTTTTATGAAAACGACTTTACTTAGTTGCTAATTTTATTAATTTAATGCTTTGTTGTCGTATGTATTGATAGTTATAAGTATGGGAGAATACAAGAAGTACAAGAAGCTGTAAGTATTGTATCATAGTTTGAGGTTTACAAAATCATAGGTATTTACCGAATATGTTTCCATTATAATTCTTAGAAAGTTTGAATGTAAGAGAGAGAGGATATTTCTTCGTTTTTTATTAGAATTATGGGTAAGTTTGATTGTCTATTTGAGTCTCTCTTCATTAGGTATAAGTTGCGATTTGACGCCGCGCCGTGCGAAAGAATTTCCACGTAATACCTACCGATAGATTTGTAATAATTTCATATTAGTTTCTTGCAATAGCGTATTTCTAAAGAAATGTGATAGTTTTTTGTATGACAAGTTTGATATCATAGTTTATTGAGAGTACCTAAATTAATGTTTTGCTTTACGTTTCTCTTAAATTTATGATTACTTATGCTTAATTTGATAACATTTTTGATTTTAGTCGTAAATGTATTTCGATCATGTATGTTGTTAAGTATTAGAAATAGAAGGCTACCGAGCCTCAGCATCCGTTCATAACCACAAACAGTGTGACTTCTAAGTATTAAACGTTTTTAAAATACGTAACACTTAAACGTGAGAGCCCGGGAGTAGCGAGCGAGCGATCCGCGGCAGACAAAGGGCATCGAACTTGCTATTTCATAGACTATAAAAATTATGCAGAATGCTGGATTACTTAAAATTTATTTCAAGCTTTATTGTATGGTGGTGATGATAGTTGTAAGTGTGTGAGAATAAACAAGAAGTTAAATATCCTTGTCAGTGATGCATCATAGTTTAAGGTTAAGAAAATATATTCTCACGGATAGTTAAAATTAACGTGTTGTCGGTACGAACGTGCAAACCTATTATTTCAGTAGAGTTTTAAATTGGTAAACCGCGTGATAAACGCACATATTGGTGAAAAGGTAGTTTTAAAAATATTCTGCACTTAGATACTACCGAAAAAAACATTCCCGAGACGTTGTTGTCGTCTAATTTAGTAGGCACAAAATTACACTTTGTAGTATCTCTCTTGGTTACTTATCGCTTTATTTTAACGCCATCTGTTATTGAATAGATTCTATCAAAAGGTAACAGCTGTTTTTAGGGTTGACACTTCGATATTTTGATCTAAACTTTGAACTTGTTTTCCGAACCAACCGTAAGGATTACAAGTTTATGTTACTGTTACTTATAAACTACACCACCAAACATACAATCCCCTTAAGTATTATCTCTTCATTATGTTACACGTTGTATAAATATATATTTTATATAAGAAATATGGAACTATGTATTTTTGAAAGTAATATTATTTCTAGTTTTCAATATACCTACCTAATTAAGACTTATATAATTAATTAGATAAGATAATAAATATATATACAGGGTGTCAGTATGAAAGCGCGCCATATTGTACAGGGTGTTACAGTATCGATATGGGAACACAAAAAAAATGATTTTAATTTTTTTTGATAATTTTTTTATTTTTTTTTTAAATTATGTGAGCCCGTAATTTGTGCTGTATTTCATTACTAAACCATAACTTGTTACGTTTTGAATTAAATCTGATTTAAAAAATGCAATATCAACGCTTCTGTAATAATAGGAAAGTATTGAACAGCTGACGCACGGCGGGGTGAGTGACCGGCTGCGCGCGGCCGCTCCGCGCTCCCCGCACAGCCTCCGCTCGGCGCGCGAGTTTACTTCTAGTACCTAGATGTCCATGGGCCAGGATGCCTGTCAGGTGAATCCAGTATTACAAGTAAAAGAATACGTGTGTCATACCTAGGTTGAAATAATTACTAGGATATCTACCAACATCAACAAGTAATGAAATACAGCTTTGGAGGTGTTTCATTGTCGACTATCATGACCTTAATAATCGTGTACCTACGCGTCGTGAAATCGCGTACTTTATTAGATAAATTCATTCTAACATGCAGCAACAAAAAAGGCCATTTAATTTCAAATCGATATTAACCGATCTTTAGCTTCAATAAGTAATAGGTTGATATACAATACATAAATTACACGGCAATAGTTTTACTTTAATATTAAAAAAAAATACTTAGGTACTTGTTTCTATTTTGTATCACTATCTACCTACATCAACAAGTAATGAAATATGGATTTGGAGGTATTTCATTGTCGACTGTCCATACATAAGACATCCCTGAGAATATTTTTTCATTTCCCGACGACCCATTAGCGCCGGTTGAGTTGAGACGCAAGGGTCGCGAGTTCGATTCCCACACCAACACAAATGTAGATAGGGCATTCATTTTATTTGTCGACTGGTCGATATGCATTATTTTTCTCAAATTTCACCACTTTATCGAGTTGTCAAATGACCACCCATGAGGATTTCTTAAAACCCATGATGATATACTTACCTTATTACCTATAAGACTTAATAATTTAACCGCAAAAACGATGCTATGTTGCATAGGTACCTAATAATCAGAATAATCTTACATAAGTTGCATTTTGTATTCAACTTGAGTAAAAGTTTTCATAATCAGAAAGATATGAGATAATTCGGTACCTACCTAACCTACAACGATTTCTTAAAACCCATGATAGTATACTTACCTATTAAATAAAATAAGTAAATAAAATCCCCAGACAATCACACCAACTACATGGCACCAAGCTAAGCCAAGGCTTGTGCTATGGATTACCATGTAGTGAACTAGGGGGAACCTAGAATACCTATACATAAATAAATAAACACCCAGACCCAGAACACATTTTATTTTTAAATGGTCTGCACTGGAATCGAACCCACGACCTCACGAACTGCTCGAGGTTTGACGCCTTAGCTCATGCGCCACGGAGGCGGTCAAAAGACTTTATAAGACTTAATAATCAAACCACAAAAACGATATTATGTTGCATAGGTAATAAACAGAACAATCTTACTTATTTTTTAACGTTTTGTATTCAACTTGAGTTAGTTTCCATAATCTGAAAGATATGAGATACGTAAGGAGGAGTTAGGTACCTATACTTAGCAGACTCGCGACAACGCCGACAGAACCAACAGCTATCTCTTTTTATTGTTGGATGGCCTTCATAGCGCCATCCTTGTTCACCCACCGGCGGCGGCGCGCGAGTGACGAAAAGAAAGTAATTGAAGGACGACTTTGCGATTTTTGCTATTAGTAATTAGTCGAAATTAGGTCACGGTCAATGTCACATCTCACAATTGTTTCTTAATTCTCGGCTTTATCGGTTCTAGTGCGTTTTTAGTGATATCGATTTGTGCAGTTTAAGTGAAAATGTCTCGTCGTTTCAGTGAAATTGAGTACCATGAGATGAGAAATAATAAAACGTGTAAATGCGTGCATCGTGCAATATCACAAAAATGTTTCAATTTTTATAAATCTTGTTTCCGTGATTGTGTTGTGGTGAGAAAACCAAATGTACAGAAAGCAGTCATAGTTCCACAAACGGGTGAGTATTTTTTTACTTTTCAATTAAGTATTTGATAATTATTTTTGATAATTAAATGTTCAAATATCGATGAGTAGGTAGGTACCTACAAAACAAAACTCGCGCGTCGAACACCACCATATCTGTGATAGTTATAACCTAATTAATTCAAGTTAAATACAAAACACATTTTATTTGATGCAACATAGCGTATTGTTTATGGTTTAATTATTAAGTGTAATCTAGGTACACGATTATTTATCGCGGACGCAATTGGACGGCGCCGACTTGTTCATTCATTTACTATTGTGAAAAAATATTTATTTATTTATTTAAAACTTTATTGCACTAAAACTATGTAAAAAGGGCGTACTTAATGCCTTGACGAATTTTCTACCAGTCAACCTGAAGATACTGTATACGGAGAAGTGCAACTCGTGGGGGTTTGAATATTTACATATTAACGTAACTTAAACATTATTTAGGATTAGGTTTATCTGTGCCATGGTTCTTTGTCTCCCGATACTAGCCATACGTTATCAAACGTATACGTAACTGTGTTACTCTATTTTAAAGCTGCCTTTCCACCATAAGCAATGAATTTACTTACGAGTTGTTTATTGTTGTTTCATATGACGGCCTCTGTGGCCATTACGGCTTAAAGTGTAAGACTTTAGTCATTGCGGATCATGAGGTCGCGGGTTCGAATCCCTAACGGAGCATAAAAAATGCCGGTTCTGGGCATATATTTATCAATGCATGTTTATTCTACGTTCACAACTAGTTCGTTAAATAACACAATCATAACTTACTTACCATACCATGGGGGGCATGTAGTTTGTTTCATTTGTGTGAGTGTATGGGGATTTATAATTATTATTATTTGTTCTCGCAACAAGTGCGTGCCTGTGTTTCTTGCCTCATAAAAGTTCATGTACCTATCGTTTTTCTTTTTTTGACAGTCGAATACAAAATAGAAACAAGTGTTTTTTTTAATATTAAAGTAAAACTGATGCCATGTAATTAATGTATGGTATATCAACCTATTACTTATTGAAGCTAAAGATCGGTTAATATCGATTTGAAATTGAATAGCCTTTTTTGTTGCTGCATGTCAGAATGAATTTATCTAATAAAGTCTACGCAATTTCACGACGCGTTATTAAGGTCATGATAGTCGACAATGAAACACCTCCAAAGCTGTATTTCATTACTTGTTGATGTTGGTAGATATCCTAATTATTTCAACCTAGGTATGACACACGTATTCTTTTACTTGTAATACTGGATTCACCTGACAGGCATCCTGGCCCATGGACATCTACTAGACTAGAAGTAAACTCGCGCGCCGAGCGGAGGCTGTGCGGGGAGCGCGGAGCGGCCGCGCGCAGCCGGTCACTCACCCCGCCGTGCGTCAGCTGTTCAATACTTTCTTATTAATACAGAAGAGTTGATATTGCATTTTTTTAATCAGATTTAATTCAAAACGTAACAAGTTATTGTTTAGTAATGAAATACAGCAAAAATTACGGGGTCGCATAATTAAAAAAAAAAATTAAAAAATTATCAAAAAAAATTAAAAACATTTTTTTTGTGTTCCCATATCGATACTGTGACACCCTGTACAATATGGCGCGCTTTCATACTGACACCCTGTATATATAAATTAGAAAAGTAAGTTTTTATTTGTGTAAATCAGGTTAAGTATTTGTTTTGTTCTGGGACTGACTGCAAACCAGCGCTGGTTATTAAGTATGACTACATACTTATGCCAGCAACATGCTGAGTCTGTTCCTTTTTCCCCACTGTACATAATATTAAATATGTTTAAATGTAAAAATAGAAGTTATATTTCTGTTTTGTCTTTGTGGGAAATAAATGTTTTCTTTCTTTCTAATCGATTTCATCAGCGGCGTTGAATCGGTTTGTATTTCCCATCACTGTAATCAGCTGTGACGTCACAGCACCTAGGTGTTAAAAAATCGGCACGCTTGTTATCTATGTAGATGTATGTCTGTGTGGCTAACACTATCTGCATCAAATATTTCTGAATGCAAATATTTGTGATCATGGACATGTTTGTATACATTGTTCTTAGTATGTTATGTATACTGTTATGTGTTGTATGCATTTATTATTGTGATTGTTTATTGATAGAAGCACAGCTCGATATTGTAGTAGGTATATGAATCAATCGACCTGTAGCGTCTACATAGAAACAATTAAATGCAAACTGACTGAAATTGGACACACACAACCTCACGCCTGTCTCCCTTTGGGGTAGGCAGAGACAAGGGAACACCAATTGCTGCGATCCAGACATACCTCTTTCGCTTTTTCCACGTTCATCAATCTATATACTAATATATAAAGCTGAAGAGTTTGTTTTTTGTTTGTTTGTTTGTTTGTTTGAACGCGCTAATCTCAGAAGCTACAAGAGGGATTTAAATTATTTTTTTGCATTTGCTGGCTCAACTCTGAGGAAGTTTATAGGCTATATTTTATCCCGAAGTTCCCACGGGATCAAAAGTTAAGCGGGTAAAACCGCGCGTGGTGGCTAGTCTTTTCATTCATACATGGTCGCCGGTTACGGGTACTTTTGACATGGCCCTTTTTCTTAATGTCGCCAATTTGATCGGCATACGTTTGCTTAGGCCGGCCCCATCCAACAACATCATCCATTCTTGATCTGTACACCTCTTTCGTAAATCTACTTTCACTCATCCTTTCCAAATGCCCAAACCACTGAAATTGGAATCAAATATTAATTTGTTATGTCAGATATTGTCTTACGTTTTTACAGCCTGCGTCTGTTTTACTTGACCATTATAATCCGGGTACTTTTAACACCTAGGTGTTCACGCTCACTTTCCAGCAGGTGGCGTGGAAGACAGAGAGATAAGTAATCCCATCCTTATTTAATCTTCAATATTATTATTTTATATTTTACAACAAGTTTAATTTTTTTTGTGTCTTTGTTACACGATATTTCAGACAATTATGAATCGATTTTTAAATTCTTAATTCATATGATAGAGGATATTTCATAGTTGGTCCCTTATAAATTTCATCAAAATCGGTTGTGTACTTCATTGAAAATTTCAAATTGAAACAATATGTATTATTTCAAAGAATGTTTACGTGGATGACACTATTAGTCGGCCAAAGTGTTCGGCTCTGCATCCGTTGATTATTAAAATGAAATGTTTTAACATTTAGGATAAAAAAAACGTACCCGCATCTTTAGTATTGTTATGATCATTTCGCTTGAATCATTTATTCAAATAAACTATTTTTTTTAGTGAATTCTCTTTATCTATTAAAAGACAATTCATATTATAATGTATAAATTAAAAAAAAAATTTGATCGCTAAAGAATTAAAGTTACGCGCGAAGCGATATTAGCGCTTAATAAAATGCTACTATCTCACTACTCAATAACCCTTACGGCAGGTATTTACAGTCAAACCAAATCTCTACACTAGATTTAAAGGCTCTACAGTCAGATCCACAGTCCAAAAGCTGATTCATTAAGCATTGGATACACTCTCTACTAATGACAGATGAAAACAGAGATCACAGCAAAAGCCACTAGCGGTGCAACATGCGACGTCATGCCACTATAATAAATTATACTAACGAGTGTGGGCTGTGAAATGGAATGAAAGCCTTAAAAACACTGCAATACAATATTTTTTACCGTAACTTTAGTCTGAAAGGGGTGAAACTTTTAAAAACTAGGGTTATGTTTTCAAAAAGCGTAAATATAGAATGATAACGTAGACAGCAAAATATTAATTCTGTTATTTTAATGTTGATTAGCTTTGCTTGCAGCAAATTTAAGTTTTTTCAAAACATTTGTATTTAAATGGTGAAAGTCGAGTTTGACAAAGTGTACTTAATTAATAACCAATTAATGACGAAATATTACTACCAAGTGTAACAATTAGTTAAAAAAATATGAAAACCTGTCATTTTGAGTGGTAAAGAAAAAGCTACGGAAGCTACAAATACACAACCAAAATTTTAAATATACGGTATTTCAATAAGGACGGGTCGATTTCAAGATGGAATAAAACAGGCTTTGTGTGAGATATTAACGAAATTATTATTTTATTTGAAATCATAAAGGAATAAAATAAAAATAGAACATATAATGTGCCAGCTGCTTCTCTTCCCGGGCATACTGTAAAAGTCAGTTAAGGGACAGAGGTTTTAGTGGACATTGTTTTGTAGGCGATAGGCCCCTGCCACTGCGATAGTCATTATATCATTATATTCCATCATTGTATTGCCTCCAAATTTGAAAACGTGACATCAGATGGTTTTATAGCCTCTGGTGTTCTGTCTACCCCATAAGGAATACAGGCGTGACGTTATGTATGTATCCATTCATTTGTTTTGAATATAACATAATTCAAATGTCTGCCGCAGTTACGGAAGGATCCATTAATTCTACTGAAACTGAGTGATGGCCTAGGTTATGTCGACTTTCAGGGTATCAATTTATTACAGCTTATTGGTCACTTCAATTGTTCATTGGAGACTTCAAAAACTCGACAAGAAAATATCATATCCATATGATTTAATTTAGGCTTAAAATATTGGATTAGAATGGACCTGCATCTGGATTGTTGTCTGTCTGTTGAAAATTGAACCTCCCAGAATTGTGCCGCCATTCGAAGACGCGGCGAACAGTTGAGTGATGTCATATTCAAAATAAAATGGCATGAATGGGTCTTTCAAATAACAGAAAAAAAAATCAATAATATCTCATACACAGCCTGTTTTATTCCATTTTGAAATCGACCCGTCTTTATTGAAAGATACTATATAAGCTTCAGTTCCGTGGCTGTGATCTTGTCATACCTCAAATGAATTCTCATATATCTTGAAGACGACATTGTTTCAACTACTACCGAATAAGGTTACCATTTTGAATCAAATAATTCTAAATTAAATTAACAAACTAGATAATGCACGATGATAATGCTCGACGACCACTTTGGCGATGGGCTAAACCTATCTGCCTCAGACGCCAGTGACTGCGGGTTCGATTCCCGCTCGGAACAAGAAAAAAATAAGTTCCGGATCTGGGTGTTTATCTATAATATGTATTTATTATTCTAGGTTCCCCCCTAGAATGCTACATGGTATCCAATTTAATTAATTTAGGTAATTTCAAAACACCACCACAACTCAATATGGTGACTGCTATCTGCATACGCGCGTGTCTGTAGTTTCTAGTGCTGTTTTGTGTTTATTCCTGAGTTTCACAGTGATTTTTATATTCCATAAAGTCGAAGACTTCAATATCAATATTTCTTAGAAAATTTTGAGTTGGAAGTCTTCGAATTAGACTTTAGAAGGACTTCAAATTAGAGAATGCAATGCCGAATACGCGCATTGCCTACATATATGTACGTATCTATACGGAGATCTACATATAGATACATTAGTTTGGGGCCGATTTATAGGTAGCGTTAGTAGCACATGGTATCCCAAAAAATCTGCAAGAGGGCTCTCTATTCCTAAGTATAATATATCTCTGTGATGGTATCTCATAACACAAGCTTCGCTTACTTTGAAGCCATGTAGTTGGTGTGATTGTCTGGGGATTTTAATTATTATTTATTAATGCACAGGCTATAATAGCACATAGGCTACCTTTTAATCTACCTTAAATAAAAGCTAGTATTTAATAACTTTAAGAACTTCGACGATGTAAAGGGGAAACTATAACCCTTTAGGAAGGTAACTTATACAGCTGTAAATAAAGTATATAAAGCTTATACAGCTAAAACTAGAAAACCAAAGCATCCACACATTTCAATATTTTGCGGTTTTGGTTTTGATAACATAGGGAGGGCCTACGGGGATGAACTGTAATAGTTTATGAAACAGCGAATTGTTTTTGGTCAATACACGTTGGTTTGTAAAATCTACAATGACCTCTGGTTGTATTCTTAATATATTAATGGGAACAACTGCTTTTAGAAAAAAATACTTTGGAAATATTTAAGTTTTCACGATAAAAGTAGGTACGTAAAATCCGAGTAAAAAATATAATAACTTACAGCGTGTAAAATATAAACATGATTAAATGTATACTACTTTATAAAACTATCAAACGGTCAACTTAATTCATTAATCACCAGATCAAATCTTTTTTTAAAGTATAAGAACAATATTAGTGTACTTTGGTTCGAGGGTGAAAGGTCACAAGTTCCTAAACTCATAAATAATTAATAATATATTTCTAAAATTCACACCTCAGTAGCGTTTTGAAATTAAGTTTGAAGAAATTATAGTATGGATTATAAGGTAACGGATCAATAAGCTTGAGATGTAAAAATGTTAATACAAGTAATATTATTTTGAAACATATGAAGATTTGATGGTGTTGATCCGTGTTCTTCAAACAAATATTACGCCCACCGTGATTCGTAAACAGAAGGCAATGTTTAAGGCATTGTCTTTCGAGTCTAAATATGATTTTAAACCCCGAGAGATGGCGCCACTCAGAGTTTGATTGACATGACACTAGCGTTAATTCATAGTATAAAATATTTCAGTTGATTTACTGCGTAGTAGTTTTAGTCAAAACGTAAAATAAAATTTGTTTTAAGTTTAAAACAAAAAGTATTATATTTAAATTTTACTTAGTACATAAACTAATATTAAAAAGTAATCAAAATAAGAAGGTAAGTCTTATACTTAGAGTAATCTAATACTTATATGTTATTTAAGTGTGATTCCCTATTTTCAAGCTTATTGAAGCCTTTTTTAAAAAGAAAATGTCGTCGATGTATAAAAGCAAGCATATTACAAAAAGAAATAAACCTTTACATCTACAACCCAAAAACCAATTACAAATCTACTTTCTATTATGGTACCACGTAGGTAAGAAATATTTAATTTCCATTTCGGCCTTTCACGAAGGGACGTATTTGCCTCGAATAAAACCTTTTTTAATAAAACCCTTAAATATGTAATCTTCCCACACAAATCATTATGAATCCCTTGAAAGCCCATTCCTGGAAGAAATTAGAATACCTCGTGGCACATGTGGAATATCTTTCTTTATTAAATGAAGGTTCCGACCCTTAAAAGATTATGATGAACCTTTCTCCTATAGTTGTTCTGTTTATGTGAAGTCTGCTGTAAGAAGATGCAAGCTAAGAAAAATGTGAATACAGGGAATGGTAACACTGGTCTATAGAAGGGAAGTTTTGTTAAAACAAAAATGAATACATGTTTGAATGAATGAAAATGTGACTGAAATGAAAACAGTTTTTAAACTTTCGCGATTTTAAACATACTTTGATAATTTAAGAAAGTTTTGACATACCTTAGTTTATTCATTTCTCTCGACGTTATAACGATAAGGTAAATAAATAACACGCTCACGTTTTGACTTATATTTATCTGCATGAATTAAATCATGGTGCTATATGTACCTTTAGAATTATTAACTTTAATAGTAGATTTAATAAAGTCATTGGCTCGTTTCTGCGTGAATTTATAATAAAGTGCCCAAAAATTTTTCAGATTTCAAAATAATTTTAAAGCGCTATGACAATATTTTGTTTTCTTATTCATGGACGATAAAAGTTTGTAGACTGTTCGAGAAGCTGTTGCTAGTCAGGTTGATTGCCACTTCTAGGTCACAGTCGAATTTGTGAAGCGGAGCTAGATTTGCTAAATAAAAGTTTGTAAAGTTGTTCAGATACTTGTAATTACTTTTGCAAGCAAAATCTACTTATGGCGGGTTTCAATATTCAACTGACTGGTATGAGTAACCGATATAGGTACAAAACTAGTAGAAAAAAAATTGCGTTTCACAATATCTACTGGCTACGAGCTGTAAGTTCTCAAATTTGGCATGGGCCCTCTTTATTTATTTATTTATTTATTTACGGAAAACTTACAGCTATTTATTATATAATCTGAACAATAGAAAAATAAGGCCAATAAGCAGTTTTCACAAACAAATAAACTTACATGGAAAATTACATAAAGATTAAATGTTGCAATATTTTTTTCTTGTTTACAACCAGATACGCAACGAAATAAATACTTATTATTATTATTACATATACATAGAATTAATAACATAGAATTTTAAACAATACTCAAATTGAAATAAATGCAGTTGAACAAAATTAAAAAATAAACAAAAAGTACAGAAAATAACTTAGTATTAGTGAGGTAAAAAGAATTCCCTAGAGAGTGCCGCTCTAACACTTGGGACACTGGCAAGAAACACATCCAGGTCGTTCAGTCTCAGCAGCGCCTTGTTCACGAGGTTGCACGATCTAATTATGAACGAGTTCTGCCTATAGCTAGTACCTGCGGGGAGGACGTGTAACAATGTAGGATTTCTAAGTGATTTCGTGTGCGCGCAGATACCAACCATAGACAAAAGCTCTGGTACGTCTATAGCATTATTCATAATCTTTACTACATTACAAATGTCTGCTATCTGCCTTCGCCTGCTCAACGGTAGAAAATGGTATCGCTTACATCGAGATATGTAATCGGTATCATGTGTCTTAGCCTTGTATTGAAGAAATCGCAAGAATTTCTTCTGTATACCTTCAATTCGGTCTACATATTCATTGTATTGGGGGTTCCACACAGATGAAGCATATTCAAGCTGACTCCGAACAAATGCGCAGTATAATATTTTTAAGGTTTTTATATTGCTGAACTCTGAGGCCGTCCTCATGACAAATCCGAGAGCTTTTGATGCTTTGTTTACGATTTTGTTTACATGAAGGTCAAAAATTAATTTATCGTCAAATGTAACGCCGAGGTCGTCGATTGATACTACCCGCCGTATAGTGGTGTTGTTTAGGGTGTACTGATGGATTACTTTATGCTTTTTCCTAGTAAAAGTACATATGAAGCACTTAGAAATATTAAGGTCAAGTTTGTTTTTAATGCAGTAAATATGAAAATTATTAAGGTCGATTTGCAAATTAATAGAGTCAGATAATGAATTAATTGGACAAAGTATTTTCATGTCGTCAGCGTATAATAAAATTTTACTGTAGGAAAAGCACTCAGCAACGTCATTAATAAAAATAGAAAATAAAAGCGGCCCTAGTACTGACCCTTGCGGCAAGCCAGACGGTACGTGTTTACTTTGGGACATGTAACCGTTAAGGACAACCACTTGACAGCGATTATCTATGTAAGAGACGAACCAGCGGTACAAGTTGCCCCTAATTCCCATGTGTTGTAGCTTGCGGAGAAGGATTTTATGATCAATACGATCAAAACACTTGGCATAGTCGGTGTATATTACGTCTACCTGAGAGGGAGTAGACATGTGCTTAGTCAAAAACTCAGTACATAGGAGAATGTTCGTTTCTGTGGATCTACCTCGAATGAATCCATGCTGCTGGCTAATTAAAGTGTGTTTTAATGTAGCGTACATCTGTCTGTGTATTATTTTTTCTAACATCTTAGCAAAAATGCAGAGTTTTGATATTGGGCGGTAATTACGCACGTCATTTCTAGCGCCTTTTTTGTGGATGGGAGTAATAAAGGCTGTTTTCCATAAGAGTGGAACGCTGCCTGACTCCAGCGAACGGATGTAGAGAAGAGCCAGAGGAGTCGCGAGACTACTGGCGCAACTCTTAGCCAAGATTGGAGGTATGTAGTCGGGGCCTGCGGATTTCTTTAGATCTAGAGACGAGAGCAATTTGAACACTTCCTGTTTAGTTATTTCAATACTACTTAAGTCAATTGAAGTCGGGCTTTCGTCAGAAGGCTCAGTTATGTTTAGGGTTCCTGTTAAGGGCTGAAAAGTCGATTGAAAATAATCACTAAATATATTACATATATCCATTCCTGAGTTAGAAGTGATATTATCGTATTTCATGGATGCTGGATATGAGTTAGATTGCCGCTTCTTTTTAACATAAGTCCAGAACTCACGGGGGTTAGAGGCAATGTTGCTCTCAATCCGCTTAATGTAGTCACGATGCATTTCAGCCTCCATTACTTTAGCGCGGGTACGTAATAGGGAAAAGCTATAATAATCCGCTAAATTATTGTATTTTTTGTATTTTTTATGATGTTTATCTTTTTCTTTTAATATTTTGATTAAGGGGGTTTTAAACCAGGGTGGATATTTAGCGTTAATTTTACATACTTTTTTGGGAATATGTAAGTCCCGGAGGTTATATAAAATATTATAAAAGAATGCAACCGAATCTTCGAGAGTCATAGAGCTAAAAGTACTTGCCCAATCTATTTTACTTAACTCAGAGTTAATTGTTTTAAAGTCTGCTTGTGCGTATAGATAAATAGTACGGGGACTTGCTGCGAGCTCGCTTTCTCTCGAGCACTGAAGGTTAACACAAAAGGGTTTATGGTGCGGATCATAAGGAACAAGGGGTTGGTGCGTTTCAGTTACAGTCACGCAGCTATTGCACAGTACTAAGTCCAGGATGCGGTCGTTTATATTTGACAAATAATTGAATTGGTGTAAATTACATATATTTAAGTTGTCAAAAAATGTCGTCTGGGAACTGCCTTGAATGTCAGTTGGTTCGTAAAAAATTGAGTCATCTGAGGTTTTCCACGATATATTAGGGATATTAAAATCACCAATTATTAAATAAGTGTCGCTAGGAGATCTCAGGACATTATCAGTCAGTGATTGAGAAAAGTTGGACAATTGTGCATTCAGAGAGAAACCGCGCTGTTGATTACATATATAAACTACACATATATAAAGATTAAATATTTCGCGATTCCTACGTAGCTTAATAGCGACCCAGATGTCCTCAGCTGAGGAGCAGAAGTCCGGGCGCGCGTCTGCCGCGAGCTCGCGGCGCACTGCGACCAGCACCCCGCCGCCCAGCGCCTGCCCGGTGTTGGCGTAGTCCCTATCCCTCCGCCAAACTATATACCGCTCGTCAAATAACTCAGAGTCATTAATCCCGTCCACAAGCCAAGTTTCCGTCAAACAAATTACATCGTAAGAGTTCAGCAATACGTTCCTCAAAAATAACGGCGCCTTGGTTCGAAGTCCTCTGACATTTTGATAGTATATGTTAATCATTGTGAGATTTTAAAACGCGATAATAGATATCTAAAATATATATTATAGGTAACAAGTAAACAGCAAGTATGCAGAACCCCAAAGTAGCAAACATATTATTAAGACGAAAATATACACATTTCAAAACAAAAGAATAAAAAACACAAAAATCAAAGCAAGCATACAATAGTAATTTTATACAAAGAAGCGCGCATATTAGCGTAGACAGACATTTACAATGAGTCATACTCAGTGGTAGCGTGCGTGTAGCGAAACAGACAAAGCAGAAGAAGAGCGCGAGCGCAAGATAGAGAGAGAGCGTAGGGCGGGGCGTAGCCGCGCGCCCGTCACCGTTACCGTTAGCCGAAGCTGCCGGCTGAGAGCGGAACAAACTAACGGCATACCTACCAGTGACTCCCAAAGTGTTGTAGCAGCAAATAAATATATTAACATGGTAGTATATTTTTATAAGAAATACTTTTTTAAATCTGATTCCGTGCTGATGGCGTGTACCGGGGATGTTGCGTTTTTTCTTATAAATATTTTGCAGTTTTTTATCCATACAAATTGATATTGTTTTTCTTTCGCAATAGCTTTTGTTTTGTTGAGTAGTATTTTATTTTCCATAGTAAGGTGATCATTTATAAATATTTTTGAATCTCCAGAGAGTCCAATATCCTTCGGCAGTAACAACTTTTTAGCGCGAGCAGCAGCAACGATGTTTTCTTTAAAATAGCGATTGTTGAACGTGGCTATTATTGTTTTATGCTCTTTATTGTTGCGCATTTGTACTCTTGCAACGTAATTAATTTGTTCCTTAGGTATCTCGCAGTTTATTGATTTTCCAATCCTTGACAAAACATCGAAAAGATTTTCTGTTTTTGTCATAGGTACTCCTTTTATTTCTAGATTATTTAGACGTGCGCGTTGTTCGATTTGTCTAGTGCATTGCTCGAGCATGTCTATGCGTTGTTGTAGTTTAGAGGTCTCAAGTTTGTTTTCTTCAACGACCTGTATTCGGTTTTCCAGCCCTGACAGTCTATCACTTAGTGCTTCTATTGTAGCGTGTGAGAACTCTACGGAGGACTTTAAGCCTGCGATATCGTCCCTGATAAACTTAATATCTTCTACCAGTTTTGGGAGAGCCTCCATCTTTAGGGAGAGCCTTTTTAGTTCTTCCGTTATTTTTGAAAGCTCCGTGGGTTGGGGCGTTCGAGAATCTGCGAGTCGTTGGCAGGTAGGGCTAGCAGATCGACTGGCATTTTTACAGGTGATACAACGCCAAATCGTTTTTCTGTCGCCAAGCTTTCGGTAGCCTCCCTCAGTTATTCCCGCGCAAGGAAAATCGAAGAAGTTGCCACATGCGGTGCACTCCACACCATCATTGACATTGTTATCACAACGCGAACACAACGGCATTTTAAAGACTTTTAAAATAAACTTTGAGAAGCAGTGGAAATCGGAGAGCAAACTGACGTGAGCGTGCGTACACTGTGTTGTCTGACGTTCTTCCAAGAAAATAGTTGATATGTGATTTATGTAATATCCCGCATTCGCAAATTGTTTGTGTGATATTTAAACGAAATATATGCTATGTTTTGGTATTCGATAAATATATTATAGTATGTTTTGAGAGGTTTTTGTTAATAATTGCGTTTATTTGCTAACGTAAAACAGAACGCCAATCCTTTGACTTACTTTGCCATTGGTTAAAACACATTTTTTTTTGATTTCAAAGTAAATATTTAAAGATAAATTGTATCATTCAATGATACTCGTCCTTTTTTTCCAAAAATATACATAAATTAAAAAGAGAAAACTGGATTACTGATATTTTGACAGATATTTGATAGGATATTTAGTTAAATGCCACCTTTACCTCATTGGTTTAAATTAACAAATTGTTACGTCGTCGTTAGCTAGATAGCAATGAACTATTTCGTAAATGGTCAAATGTAACGACGTTGCCTACCAACCCATTACAGTCAAACAGTTCGTAAGCAGTGGTTTAGATGTAAAGCTTTTGAATATATAAAGGCATTTTGGTAGTGAATTCTACTGTTCGTAGGCAAAACGAACAGTTTTCATGATATTGAAACCCGCCATTAGTAGCCCTAAAGAAAATTCAAACTTTTCTTTGATATCTACTAACTATGAATCCAATTTGTTAGTCATTGGTTCTAAGTTATATTCTGCATATCAATTTGCAAGTTGAATTTTTTATTCAAAGGAAAAAAAATAGAAAAGTTTTATTCATCATAAAGCCAAACCAAAAACGTCACAATTTTGTACTTCGGCTTTAACAAGGTGCTGATAGTTATTGAATAAGATATTACAGTAAACCAAGAGACAAAAAAAGCCGGCGGACAAAACTCTTGGCACTCTTTTTCAGTCAGAATTATACGAATTAATACAAATAGGTACAGTACAATTGCTACAAAAACTGTGGGAGCCAATGTCATGCCATAACCAAGTTGCTTACATAGTACCTTGGTTACTTACATGGTGCTTACATAGACCAGAATATTGAAAGGATGGAGTGAAATAGTCATAGTATCATCAGCAAGCAGAAGTTAATTAAAAACAGTAGATCCTTTCCCCAAGCTAAACATACTATATGATACGAGTATTACGGATTTTTATGTATCAGTTTCTTTGTTAACTTACGGTACAGAAGCAGCACATCAAGCGTTTCAAATGTTTACTTGAATCTGAACTCTATGCCCTAGACATTGAGTTAAAATTGGTTGAAAAAATTTGAGAGGAAATGTAAGGCTTGATCTGCTGCCTTCTGTACAATTAGGTATATTAAATTTTATCACGTTTAATTTATTCATTTTAGCACTGTGAAGACACTGAAACATTGAGTTAAACTAATAAAAATAATAAAACATACATACATACATAACTTCACGCCTGTATCCCGTATGGGGTAGGCAGAACACCAGAGGTAATAAAACCATCTGATGTCACGTTTGACAAATTTGGAGGAATTACAATGATAGAGAGAGAGAATTACAGTGACCGGGAGTCAGCCTATCGCCCACAAAAAAGCCTCCCATAACACCTCAGTCCCTTAACTAACTTTTACAGTTTGCCCGGGAAGAAAAGCAGCTGGCACATTTTTTTTTTTTATTTTATTTATTCATACTTCATTGCACACTTACTTACAAAATTATAAAAGAAAAAGAAAAGATACATTGGAACAAAACAAAAACAGTTTTGAAGGGTGCAATAGGCGGCCTTATCGCTATAGAGCGATTTCTTACAGACAACCTTACAAATGTATGAAAAAACTATATGGAGACATCAGCAGGTAATACAGAACACGTCATGTAGTAATTTTATTAATACAAGTACTTACTACATAATCTTATAAGATATATATATTATATATACAAATAATACATATACATATGATAATTATATATGTATACATACATACAAATATATAAACATGTTATGTACATTAAATTAACACATTAAATATCTATATAAATAGGTATGGATAGGTACATAATAATAAAATGCATGTAAGAATACTTCATCTAATGATCAATCAATGATAGATAATGTTTTTTTAGTCTAAATTTAAATGAGTTCAATGAAGGAGATGACTTTACATTGTAGGGAAGCTTATTCCACAAGCACACTGCTCGTACTGTAAATGATTGATGGAAAGTGGTTGATTTGTGCAGGGGAGTACTTAGCATCAAATTGTCAGTAGAACGTAATTGTCTGTTGTGGGTCTCATGTCGAAAACAGAATTGGTCTCGGAGATATTTCGGAACCACAGGATTAAACAGCACCCGGTACAGTAAAGAAAGAATATGAGTATCCCGGCGAAGGCGAATCGGAAGCCACTTGAGTTTAGTGCGGAATTCGGAGATATGGTCATATTTACGCAAGCCGTATATGAATCGTATACAAAGATTTTGGAGGCGCTCAAGTTTGGTTAAGAGTTCTTCTGTCAGGTCGAGGTAGCTGGCATCAGCGTAGTCGAGAACGGAGAGTAAGAGAGTATGTGCTAAGGAAATTTTGGTTGATATTGGCAAAAGATTGCGCAAACGGGCTGTATATGCTATACATTCTATGTTTTTCTTTCGCTCCCAGTCCAGCAAATAATAAAACTGTATACAATATTGCTTTTTTGTGATTTTATATAAGCTCCTAGTAATAATAAATAGAATATATCCAGACAAGTTAAAATCTAACAAAGATTTTGTCTCTCTGCAGGTATCGAAACCACATATCTCTTGTAACACTGCGCCACAGATTCATTGTAATGCTTTTCGCCACTGCGCCACAGATTCATCCGATAAGAAAAATGATGTTAGGTCGCAACTTTTACCTGATTTTAAAACACGAAATTCAAGAGTGAAGATGGAGTTTGGTGATATAGGAAAAGAGAAGACTCTTTATAAAAAAGATTGTAGTCAAAAGATAAAAAAGATCCGATGGCAGAGATTTCCCTCTTTTACAAATTTCAATCTTGATAAAATAATCGACGTTGCAAAGTTTATTTTTGTCCCTGTCTTTCGGATGCTGCTGAAATGTTGCTTATAACCAGGTAAAAAACAAATGCCTGATATTTAATATTCTAATATTTTCACAATATTGGAATTTACGTGAACAAAGGCGCAGGAAATGGCTTGTTGCAAGATTCCTTTATGAAAACGCAAGATATTTATTTTTAGATAATTTTCTTTATCTAAAATTGTGTGTAGCTAATAAAAAACAAATACCTAATATTTAATATTCTGATGTTTTCACAATATTAAAATTTACGTGAACAAAGGCGCAGGAAATAGCTTGTTTCAATATTCCTTTATGAAAACGCAAGGTAATCAGTTGCGACATGAATCTTAGATAAATTTCCTGTTTCGCGGTTTTAATCTTTATGGTACTCAAAATAAGCACATTTCTCCTTTCTTACTAAACTGACTAATATTATAAATGTGAAAATTTGGATAGATGTTTCTTTCTCAATCACGACAGAACGGCTCAACGGATTTGGATGAAATTAAGCATAGGATTAGTGTATATCCTGGAATACCACATAGGCTACTATGTGCTATTCCGATAACTAATATTATAAATTTGAAAGTTGGGATGGATTTCTGGATCTATGGATGTCTGTTCCTCAATTACAGCAGAACGGCTCAACGGCACAGCCTGGAATAACATAGACTTTTTTTCCCGATATTCCTGCGGGATCAGAAATTGCGCGGGTAAAACAGCATGAAACAGCTTGTTTTTATTAAACTTTACAAAATAAGTTACACTATAAATAAACCGGTGCAATACCGTTTTATTAAATAAGCTACCACGTTAAAAATTTACATGGTAAGTGTCAATATAAATCCGCACTAGACTAATGGCTTTCCTCTGTTTTGCAATTAACACGTACAACATAGGCGTGGACTTGTCGCGTTTAAATATAGGACACCGTGTGAATCAAGCTTTATAATTATAATCAAGCTTCCATGCTGGATCCATGCAAAAGAAAAACATAGAATGTACCAGCTGCTTGTCTTTCCGGGCATACTGTAAAAGTCCGTTAAGGTTTATTGGAGGTTTATTTGTTTTTTTCTTTATTTGTTTACATACATAAAGTTACATATAAATATATTATAGTTACGAGACATTTTATCGTACATTTTATTATACATAGTTACAGACAAAATAAAATTAAACAAGAATAATTCCATAATACGTAGTAAACAAAAAGGCTAAGGCTCAGCTAAATGTAATTGAAGGATTCAATCCAACAACAACGCTGATAATCCTGCCTTCGCCTGCAAGAGGATACTTCCACTTCACGTGTGAAACACGAGTTAATTACACAAAGCTATAATGGTACAACGAACAAAGGAAAACATTCATTAAAACAAATCAAAAACCACAAAACTATAGCAACATTTAACAAAAATAATTATGAAACTAGGATAAGAATATCATTACACAGAATAAGGTAATAAATTACAAAAAAAACACTATGATAGCACATTTCATTACAATGAATCCAAATGTGTCAGACGTGATATCAGATGGTTCTATAACCACTGGTGTTCTGCCTACCCCATAAGGGATACAGACGTGAAGGTATGTATAGGTAAATATGGTTTCTCGGCGACCGACTTGTGTATCGGTAATAAGTGTAAGTCAAAAATCCTGGGGTAAATTCCAGTTGGAACGGAGAAACCTGTTATTTTTTAATATTTTCCCTGCAAATAAAGAAAATTTGTATAATGCATTTGCACACAAATAAAATAAAATACGAAGCAATGTAATTATTTATACCTTTAGTCTACACCTACAGATGTAATTAATGTAGTTCTACGCCTGTAATCAAATTAGGTACTTAATCGAGCGGAAATTGTTAAATATAGACATTTTTTAATTGTATGCAGATCCACGTCAAATTTAAATATCCACGTACCTACCCGGTGAAATGAATTTTTGACGAAAATGAATATATTTGAAATACATTTTATCATAAAATTTCATTACTTTTTTTTTGTAACTATTGTTAACGAAATAAGCCGAAAAAAGAGGACGATTAATTTACTGCATATTTCTGCTCAAAAACAGGTTGTTTTAATAAAAATGTAAATCTATAAGAAAAGACAAAGGCTTAGCGCCTTGCCTGCTCTTTTCTATTCACCATCATCATTAGAATACACAAACAAATAAATAAATAGTCTTAATACTTTTATTAGGAACTTTTTTAACTAACGATACATTTTCAAATTTAGAACTAATATTGTTTGTTATTGCTGTAACATTTATTTTTAATTGTCAATTTACGCTTGTCTTAATGGCAAAGCGGGAACGAAATGAATGAGCAACAATTACTGAACAATCAAAAGTTTCATTTAGGAATTTTGGAGAATGCATGAAAATTCATGAAAGTTTTTTCATGAATTTTAAAAAGCTTTGTCGTTTTTTAAATTTTTTTAAATCGTTGTAAAAGACCAGAAGAAAAAACATTTTTTTATGTTCTATTGTTTTTAGCCACCTGTATTTGAGCAGATAACGTAATCTCAGATTGTGGAATTCATTACCATTCGAAATACACGAATCAAAAACTATAATTTCATCTAGAAAAAGAGTAAGAGAACATTACTTTTCTCAAAATGCGTAAAATTAAAGTCAAATTAATCAACGAATATATTTTATTTATATATATGTATGTATGTATATATTTATTTATTACTATTGTATTTATTATATCTTAGTGCAGGTATTTTTTTTCAGTTTTTTATTATTTGAATATTATTTTTGTTACGCACGCACTGATTTTGTATCAATATATCTCCCCAGTCACAGGTCTGCTGGAAGAAATTTCTCTTAGAAATAAGCTGTACCTTTGTACATATATTAGTCTTTAAGTATCATTGTATATTTAAACTGTGTGTACATAAATGATTAAATAAATAAATAAATAATGTAATGCCTCTGTGTTCGTGTGATCGGCTATGCTTTGGTCTACTGTTTGACTACGGCGGGGAAGGTCCTCGGTGCGTGTCTGTGGCGGGCCCGTTTAGGAGATGATTTTTTTATAAACTATCTTGTATCTTGGATCTGTATACTAAAATAGCCTCTGAGCTTCGCTGTGTAGTTTTAATATTACAAGCCTAAAGGTATAAAAACTTGTTTGAACCATATTGTGTATCAGTTTGGGTAATTCAGTTTTTTTTAAACTGTCAGTGCAATACAATTGGCCCTTCTGATGTTTTTTTCCAAACAAACTTCGGAGACCCATACTTTCACAATTTGGGTCAAGTACCTAGAAATAAGTAAGTATATCGTTTTGTATCGTCGAGCTTATGATTTGACAGCTTTTGTAAGGAATAAATAATTCAAATTTCAAGACTTACTTTAAAAAAAATCGCACTTAAACCGGTTCATCCACCTAAAAGTTACGATACTACAGATACATACATATTTAAAACTAAAAACGCCTTTCTTTTACATCAAAGACTACAAAACATAATTAAAATTATAAAACCGACCTTAACCCCTTGTTTCTAACTGTCAAATGTCCTGAAACGTCACGTAAACTTGTCAAATTTATATCGTTAACCCTCCAACCTGACAATAACACAAAGACAAGAGAATAAAGGGCGTCATACACGGCTAAGATACTTTAATATTTTATCTTAATCTATACTAATATATAAAGCTGAAGAGTTTGTTTGTTTCAACGCGCTAATCTCAGAAACTACAAGTGGGATTTGAAAAATTCTTTTTGCATTTGATAGCCCAACTCTTGAGGAAGGTTATATTTTATATTTTAGGATAGGCCGAAATTCCCACGGGATTAAAAGGTACGCGGGTAAAACCGCGCGCGGTGGCTAGTATATGATATCGCTCTTCATACAATTCAATGGACTATCACACACGTAGAAAATTATATTCATACTTTCATATTTTAAGATAGAGAGCGTTATGAGAATATACAAAATGTGACTACTGGATGTCGATATTTGTATTTAATTTAGGTGCGAAAACGTATAGAAAATTCTAACTCGAAAACAATATATTATAATAACTCGTCATAATAATAATAACTCGTCGTCTGTGACATCAGAAAAAATAAATGTTCCGGGTCTGGGCGTTTATTTATACTCTATACTAATATATAAAGCTGAAGAGTTTGTTTTTTTGTTTGTTTGCTTGAACGCGCTAATCTCAGAAACTACAAGTGGGATTTGAAAAATTCTTTTTGCATTTGATAGCCCAACTCTTGAGGAAGGTCTATATTTCTATATCTATATTTTATCCTGAAATTCCCACGGGATCAAAAGTTACGCGGGTAAAACCGCGCGCGGCGGCTAGTATTCTATAAGTATATTCTAGGTTCCCCCCTAGTTCGCTACATAGTATCTCGTAACACAAGCTATGCTTACTTTGAGGTCATGTAGTTGGTGTGATTGTCTTGGGATTTTATTAATTTATTATTAATATTAAATCTTAAGATATAATATTAAAGCATCTTAGCCGTATGCCCTTTAACCCTGTTACAGTCGCGGTGGCGGTGGCGCTTATCAATGTTGACAATGGGAGGGTTTACTTGGGACCGGGGAAGTTAACCCTCTGGAGCAGGGTATTAATCAAAACAAAAATATTAAATATATTCATAATTCGCGTTACCAATTGTAAGGACTGATAGTTTTGAATTTTTTGAATTTAAACAAGTTATTTCTTATTGAAATAATTGCTGGTTCTTTTAAAACATAAGCTTAGTATAGTGAACTTTCGGACTACATAGTTGGTGTTTTAGTTTAAATACTTTATTTATTTATCAGTGTATAATATCAAATAGCTTTGCAATAAGCTAAGAAAATATAACCTTACATGAAAAACTTCTTTCAATATATTTTATCGCAGTAATTTTAATGGGACAGAGGTTTTATTGGCGTTTTTGTGGGCGATAGGCTGACACTCTGCCACTGCAGTAGTCTCTATCCATCATTATAATACCTCCAAAGTCAAACGTGACATCAGATGGTCTTATAACCTCTGGTGTTCTTCCTACCCCATAAGGGATATAGGTGTGAAGTTATGTATGTATGTATGTATGTAATTTTAATCTTAACTTGACATTTCGGTGTTTTGACAGACAATTTTTACGGTCACGATGAAGTTCAGCTACAAAAAAAAACTTAAAGGACAAAAAATGTTTTCGTTTAAATAGTGATCTATCCTTTACCTATAAATTGATTTATTAAAAAAAAAACTTAAAGAGTAATCATTTCTTTAGTATAAATTCTTCACATCTTTGTAAGTAATCATAGGTTGAGGATGAATAGCGTGAAACATAAGTAGGAAATAGAAATAGTTGTTTCTAACTGTTTAACATTATGCAAACAAATATTTTTAAACTAACTAAAGCAATTATTATTAAACGAGCGTTTGCCCGCGACTTCGTACACGCATAAACTCAAAAGTCCTATATTTTCCGTTCCGGTGAGAATTTCGGGAATTCCTTCCATTAAACAAACATACACTTATTGAGGAACTTTTATACCAAGTGTCACATCCATGCACTCAAGGAATAAGATTTTTTCATACAAATGAAAACATCTTATATTTCCCGTTTCCGTGGGAATTTCGGGAATTCCTTTCATGAAACAACCAGTCACTTTTTGAAGATCCTTTGAGCAAAGTATCATATCCGTGCACTGAAGGAATAAGATTTTTCATACAAATTAAAAAGTCCAATAATTCCCGTTCCCGTGGGAATTTCGGGAATTCCTTCCTTAGTGCTCCTCTGAATCCTGTAAGAATTATATGTTCCAAATTTCAGCTTTCTAGGACCAGTACTTTTGGCTGTGCGTTGTCTGTCAGTCACTTAGTAACGGAAAAGTTTTAAAATAATATTTAGTTAAAAAATATGTTACAAATTATTGTGTGTGCTTTAATCACTCTAATTGCTATGTTTAAATGTCATGGGCCAAAGATTACTAATAGATCATGTTACTAAGATTTATCATGCAACCTTAAGATAACCATAAGGTTGATTTCTACGATACAATTATCTCAAAGTTAATTGTTTGCTTCTGCATAGAGTAAATGCAATGAATTTACCTCAAAAACAGAACCAAAAACTCTGTTTACGTTATATTTAACCTAGTAGATAGGTATCACTTTAATATTTGATGACTGGACAACCTGAATAGGTCCTCTTACAAAGCCAAGTTTCCTTATCCCTTAGGGAGAGAAGGACGATTCTATTGCCCCGAAACGAACAATACAGCACGATTGCTGTGGTTATTTCAATACAAGATCCTTGGTCGAATATTGAATTCTATCTCGTCCTTGGATATTTCCAGCTAACAAGGACCATTGTACGTTTTAGTTTTGGAATATCCTGGATAGAAGGAGTATTCCTGTTTGATTAAATAAAGCGTTTTACGCTCGAGGATAGCGCAAATCGAGGATACTATTATACTTTTATTGATTATGAAATATAGGTATATTAAACTGTAGTCGTGTTGTAAAGATTCTTTTGAGTATTTTTCGATAGAGCAGCTTTAACAACATTCGGTCGAGTCAGGACAAAGATAAGTAATCGCCAACGATTCATGCATTCGCCCACAAAAACGTCTTTAAAACCTATCTTTAAAACCTTTATTTATGTAACTATGTATGTATTAAAAACTCCTAATCCCCATATTTATATCTCACCTTATCAACTACGGCTGATCAAACAAACGGAGTTGAGTACTGCAGCTAGCATTATTATAAATCAGACCAGTAGTATAAACTTGTTATCATATATTACAAACGTGATACAAATAACAAAATGTCAACATGATTGTGCACATGTCAGTCGACCGAAAATGTTCACTCCACATTTCCTAAAATCTGTTGAAATTTACATACAGCGGAGTTCAAATATTGTTCAACTTGTTTATAGCTGTGCCGGATTGTACTGTTGATACATTTTAAATATTATTCATACTGGTATTAAGAAATAGTACTAGTTTATAAAGTGATACATTATTATGATTATAGCAATCGTTGAACAAAGCACAAAGCTAAATTACAGCCCGTTCACACATGGTCCGTTTTACTGGATACGTTTTTGTATTGCAAATACGTATACTGAATAGTGTGCCATATGTGAAGTCGCGCATACAACTCCATGTGTCATCGATGAAAAACAACATATCCGGTAAAACGCATCTATTAAAACGGACCATGTGTGAACGGGCTATAACGTTACGGTAAGTTGACGTGTTTGCCTTAAAAATTGGGTTTAAATTGGGGTTGAAATAAGGGTCATAATTCTTATATTTAAACATATCTAGCTGTTAGTTTCCCATTAATATGTAAAATAAATATAATATATAAGATAAATTAATATGTAAGATAAATTATTTCATATCTACTTTTTTTTGATATTTCACAACAAAAGGCAACTCAACCTCATAAATAAAAATGAAATAATATGTATAGTATGATTGTCAATTAATAATAAGTTAACTTTGTGCGTGTTACATCTAATAAACTCATTGTCATTAAGGGACTATCAAATAAGTTTTAAATGGTCTTTAAATGAAACACAGGTCTTATTTACCTACATACTACCACTTTATTATTTATTTGTTTTTTTTTTTTTTTATTGAAATAACTCGAGAAATACGGGAATGATTTCGAAAATTCTTTCTCTATTATAATTTTCATTATTCAGAAGTAACGCAAGGTATAATTTATCAGGAATTTCTCCCGGGACCAGAAGCTACCTACGGGAGAACAATCACGGGAAAAAATAAATTTATTTAGGAAAGGCGATAAATCGGAATTCAAAAAAACACGATAGATGTATCACTGGGTAGTTACTTAGTACCGAGTTCGTGGGCTTGGGTATAACCTTGACTTTCATTACAACAAAAGCTTTATTTGTGAGCACTTTCCGTCAATTTCTATGACTTTTTCTGACTATTTCAATTTTTCTGACTGAAAAAGAGTGCCAAGAGTTTTTTTCCGCCGGCTTTTTTTGTCTCTTGGTCTACTGTAATATCTTATTTAACAACTATCAACAACTAGTTAAAGCCGAAGTATGTGATGACTGACTTTATCAAGTGTTTTGTGAAATTCCTAAGATGAATAAAACTTTTTGAATTTTTGAATTTGATATCTGTGTTTATACTGATGGTTGTAAGAACTCAATTGATGACTAATTGTAAGTTCCTTTTTTTTGTCTATGTAATTTGTATCTTGTATTGACATATAGGAAATTTCTCATTTTATAAGTGATGACTAACTTTGTAAGGTATCTTTTTTTTACTGTGTAATTTTTAAATTTGTATTGACATGCTTTTAAAAAAAAAAAATTATTTGATTTGATATATAATTGACTAAATTCTTATTGATATTATTGACTAAACTTGCTAGATCTTGTCTTAAGTTTTCGCGATTCATACTATTAAATAAAACACTTTTTCGCTCGTGACCACGGGGTTTGCAAAGACACCGAATCGTCGAGTCAAAATTTAAAATGGAAATATACGCGATAAATCCGGTTAAAAAGTGTTTTATTTAATTGCTAGATCTTTTTTTATCTCAATGTAAATACCATCTTCATTGAATTGTAGGTACCTAGGTTCTTTATCAAATTAACTGTTTTGAAATTGACATATCTGTAATATATTAATATTTGCACGCCTCTATCTGGCAGACAGTGAATTGGAATTGAAATAACTCTTGAACATCTCTTGTACACACTTTCTTGCGAATAAATGATTATTATTATTATATTATTATTTAAAATGACAACACATGGGTTCAGGTAGAACCTAACACTTTACAAAACATTTCGGGAACATACCGACTGAGCAAAGATATATGGCGGCAGATTTTATATGATAGGTGGTCGCTAAATAGACTTACCCTGAATGAGTGCTACGATGTTTGCTTGGAATAATCGCATTTTACGACACGCTTTTCCAGGTATGGAATTACTACTTTTAGGTAGTTCTATGCGGCTGAGAATTTTTTATTTAAAAAGATTTATCTCTCATGATTATATTTTACATTTTGACCCGAAATTTCTGTGTCTGTACAGACCCTGTTATCGCGAAAATAAATAATAAATAAATTACAAACACTGAAACAACAATGTGGCCCCAGAGTAAGATTTTAGCTCGTATAAACTTGTGTAATGGAGACTAGCACCTAACGCAAACTTTTCTAAACTGGCTCGAGTCTGGGTGTGTACTTTATATATATTTAGACCCGAGCTATCTTAGAAGAGTTCAAACTGGTGTTCCTAAACCACGGCGAGCAATTGACCAAGGCACCATAGAAGTTGTTATTTAAGATAATTTGCCTTGTCTTTTTTTCTATTTAAATTGAAAAGCTTATTAATAAAAGCATTTAAATTAAATCCCTGTCACTATAAGAAGCACTTTACTTTCCACTTTCATTAAGCTGCTGGATATAAACAGGCAATTTTTCCTGAACGCACGAGACTCAGCCCAAAATAAATCTACTGACAACGTGTAAGGCAGACAATAATAAGAACAGAAGGCCGAGGAGCCGAAACTATAGTTAAATATCGCATTAATTTATTGAAATGAAATTAAATTATCATCAATATATATAAAACTGTTCCGTTACTGACTGAGTGACTGAGGTACTGAGTGACTGAGGTACTGAGTGACTGAGTGACTGACAGACAACGTACAGCCGTAACTACTGGGCGTAGAGAGCTGAAATTTGGAACATACACTCTTTAGGGGATGTAGGGGTGCACTAAGGAAGGAATTCCCGAAATTCCCACGGGAACGGGAAATATAGGACTTTTTAGTTTGTATGAAAAATCTTATTCCTTGAGTGCACCGATGTGAAACTTGGTATAAAGGTTTTTCAATGTGTGTCTGGTTGTGTTATGAAAGGAATTCCCTAAATTCCCACGGGAACGAGAAATATATGATGTTTTAGTTTGTATGAAAAAATCCCATCCCTTGAGTGCACGGATGTGATACTTGATATAAAGGTTCCTCAATAAGTGTCTGTTTGTATTATGCAAGGAATTCCCGAAATTCCCACGGGAAGAGGTTGGACTTTTTAGTTTGTATGAAAAATCTTATTCCTTGAGTGTACGGATGTGATACTTGGCATAAAGGTTCTTCAAAGAGTGACTGGTTGTGCTAAGAAAAAAATTCCCAAAATTCCCAGGGGCACGGGAAATATATGATTTTTAGTTTGTATGAAAAAAACTTATTCCTTGAGTGCATGGGTGTGATACTTGGTATAAAGTTTCTTTCAGTGGGTGTCTGGTTGTATAGTTTCTGAATTTTCCACGACAAAGGTAGTTAAGCGCATACGAAGTTGCGGGATAAAGCTAGTTAGTTATAAATCTTATAGTGTGTTTAAAGCAGGGAATGCATATCGGTATATTTTTTTTAAATAGTACTAGTAAAATTTCAGTACCCTTATTAGTGTACTGATTCATTAAACACAATAACTGTACAAGTTATTAAAATCTGACTTAATTATATCAGTACCCAAATAATGTATACCGGATTAATTTCTGTACCGAAATGTATAGGTCAGCATATGTCCCTACGCTTCATAGGCTTGCAACTAAACTATCGAACACTCTACAGTTATTGAAAAATAAAATATTTATATTAATACCGGAAAATTTAAGTTCACTGAAAAAACATCAGTTATGCTACAATAATAAAAAAGTAACACGAATTATTTCAGTAAGAATTTCTGTACTGTTATTTTTAAATACACCTAATTTAACGGTATGAAGTCATACAGAAAAAAATGTACAGAAATTCATACCGGTATGCAGGCCTTGGTTTAAAGAAATACTTTAAAATACTGTAATCGCAAAAGAGATTTTTTGTGAGAACTTATAGATATTTGTGTATTTTTTACCCTGAAAAGGTTTTATCTATTAAGCTGTTTCATAAATAGGCAGGACATAGAATTACCACTTAGAAAACTTAGAGTTTCTTATACTTTTTTCTTTAGGGCGAAGCTGCGAAGAAAAACTAGTGCCTAGCAAACACTATTAATGTAAACAACACTCCATAGACAGAGTAGGTAATGGCTGTAAAAGTGAATTTAAGTTACTTTTAATTAATTAGTGGAAATTGTAGTTTGCATTTAATCAAAATTATTACCAACCCAAATTACGTTGCATGATTATTCAGATCTTTTTTTTATAAAATATGGACAGGACACCTGATGCTAAGTGAACATGAAGACTAAGGTGGTACACGTCCATCCACGAGAAACCTATTCACTCGACGCTTAAAAGTACTAGGACTATACTGGTTAGGGACGACAGACGCAGGCAGTTCATTCCAAACCTTGGCGACCCGTATCAAAAAGGATCTGTCAAAGCGCTTAGTTCGACTTTTCGGAATATCTACCACATAAGGATGGAAGTTCTGTCTGCGTCTAGTAGTCCGATGGTAAAAGGGTGAGGGTTCAATTTGTTCAAACAGAGCACTTGCGCACTCACCAAAATGTATCCTGTAATACACGGTTAAACAAGCAACCTTACGACGATGCTCTGGGGTCTGCAGTTTTTTGGTCGTAAGGTCGACATATTAAAATGTTGACACGAATACACGATACATTTGAAAATCAACTGTCCTATTTTTATTCTAGTCTAAATTATAAAACGTGCCAAAACCACCTCCGGCGATATCCACCCATGCTTCATGATAAAGACGATGGCTATGAAGATCACTACATGAAAAATATTGGCTTTCCGTCCTACTTAATAACACTATTTTCCAACACTGCACTACTTTGAAGCTAAACCCCGACTATTTGTTTTTGTTAGAAGCACATTCTTTCCTTGATTTTATCTGTAAATCTTCATCTTCAACCTCAACCTCACCAACTATCAGGTAAACTGCCGTTAAACGTATAAATCTGTCATCGATAAAAAAGAAACAATACGCCTGATTTAAGGTTTTTTTTTTGTTATAGGAATAATTATCTACGAAGCGACTGTCGACTAAACGTTTGTGAGTGAAAGATATTAACTTAATGCCTATCAAAAATTTGTCAGTGAAAAATATTTTGGTCAAACGTTCGCCGATGAAAAGTTGTGTTGGTTAATAGTTCAACAGACAAACGTCCATCGGAGAACCGTCACAGACTCTCGAAACAAATTATTTTGATTCAGGTATGTTTTTCTTCAGATGGCTCACAAATTTATATTTATATTTACAAAATCCTGTATAGCTTTACTTCGCCAACCTTCTAGTCTATTCCATGGCATATCCCCGAGGGACCCGGATCGGGATGAGGCGCGTACACACTCGACTGGCCACCCTCAGGGGTTATTTACGGCTCACATCTAAGCAGGTCGCCATTTCGGCAACGTATTTAATAATATGTGACGTTATATAAATTAATAAATATGTGTAAAAATCACACTATATTGTGTAGCCCAAATTAAGTTTTTTTATAGAACTTTCGCAATGGATTTCTTCATGCACGGCACGGTTTTTGATAGATGTATTTATAATAATAATAATAAGTTTTTATTTCGGACCTGCGATCCATATAAAAGAGTTGGTTACAAAAATCTTACAACTATGTTAGTTCTAAACCTATTTACGAAATATAACAAATTTATTTTAAATTACTCTGCAAGTGTATTTTATTCCAATGTTTTATTATTGGGCAATCTACCTTATCTTTCGCTATTTGTAAGATACTGTTGGAGCTATCGCAGATCCGGCGCATCAAGGAAGCAGCCCTTTTACGTATGATAGCAAAAAAATCATCGACATGTGACTCCGCAAACATGGCTGACGCGCTACAGTACCGCGGCAACCCCAACAGCATTCTGAAACCGTTGTTATATTGGACAATTTTTTTTTATGCGGGTGATCCAAAGGCTGCACGTGTAAAAGGATTGACAGT
The DNA here is from genome assembly GCA_944452665.1 of Stenoptilia bipunctidactyla. Classification (NCBI taxonomy): domain Eukaryota; kingdom Metazoa; phylum Arthropoda; class Insecta; order Lepidoptera; family Pterophoridae; genus Stenoptilia; species Stenoptilia bipunctidactyla. The sequence continues at coordinate 1,422,987 of OX101744.1, read as the reverse complement.
ATGCTCATGTACTCTCTGTTTGTGTTGCTTAAAATATATTTATTATGCTACTTAAAGTTTGGTTGTAGGACCCCGTCAGGGTCCGGCTGGCTAGCGACCACCCTTCATATAAAATCTGCCGCCAAACATTATAGCTCCGGCGGTGATGTGCTCCGGCAGTATCTTATGAAGAGCCAATGCTTCCATGCTGGACTAGAAGCTAAAAAAAAACGTAGAATGTACCAGTTGTTTCTAACGTGTACATACATTTTTAAACAATACATACATACATACATAACTTCACGCCTGTATCCCCTATGGGGTAGGCAGAACACCAGAGATAATAAAGCCATCTGATGTCACGTTTGACAAATTTGGAGGCATTATAATAGTGAAGAGAGACTATTGTAGTGACAGGGGGTCAGCCTATCGCCCACAAAAAAGCCTCCCATAACACCTTCGTCCCTTAACTGACTCTTACAGTATGCCCGGGAAGAGAAGCAGCTGGCACATTCTATGTTTTTCTTTCGCTCCCAGTCCAGCATAGAAGCAATTCTTAAACAAATATATAAATAAGTCAACCTACTGTATTTTTCTAAGTTCACACAGTTCATTAACCCCTTACCCAACATTTGTTTGCTTCAACAAGATAAATGTGGGTGTTTGTAGATTCATGAGCCTCTTGTAAAGTCTAGACGGAAAGTTCTGGAACCAACTAAAGCACTTTGTTATTTCAAAGCCGTCTTTTTTCTGAGAAAATTTTAACTTTCGATAGTTCTGAAAGATTTTTCTTACTTAAGAAACCTTTTTAGTTGAAGTTTCATTCCGTTTGAAAAGGTTATTTTGTATTTGAAATTTAAATGTTTATTTACCATACGTATCATACAAATAAGTTAAATATGAATCCTTTTCAAATTAATGTAAATCCCCGTGTAACATCTCGGCTGCGACATGACATTAGCATGCACGAATAAATGTCTTCTGCTTGTTTCTCTCACGTCTTCGTCGAATTGAATATCTAACAAAGCAATTTTGCATTGTCTTACAAATGACACCGAATATTCCAAAAAGTTGAACAAATCCCTTCGATAGTTCCTCTTTGTTTTCCTTGATCACTATTATTCTAGTATTTGCAAGCATCTAGTGGATAGGTTTCTCGTGTATAGACTTGTAACGCAATAGTCTTCATATTCGATTTTCCTACCATTACATTCATACAGGGTTGATTTGTGGTCACCGGTCAAATTTTTTTTACACAATAAGTATCATTAATAGAAACGATTTTTGCAAAAAAAAAGTATTTGTTTTTTTAACAAGAAAATTAATATATCAGCTATCATGTTAAGCTAAACATGGTCACTCTAAATTACCATTAAAATAAAGTCGACTACGCGCTACTAAAAAACATCTCGTAGTACTACGTCATAGTATTAACAATGAAATGCCGCGTCGTAGTAGCTATGTTCATCAACAGTGATATTTTCAAAAACGTTTGTGGTTCCATATTTCTACTTTTTTTTTACTGAGCGACGCTAAAATAAATATGCAGGTACGTTTATATTGCATCAAATAAACTAACATTTAAATTTGGCTTGTGACTACATATCAACCCTGTATATCATAATATTATTTTCAACACACTTGCTCGTAAAGTGAGCGTTATTCTATTGAATTTCGAACTATAAACTGGACTATAAGTCACGCGTGCATAATATATTATACCCTAGTGCATAATATAATGAATCCTACAAAGTTGAATTGTATCTTTGTGCAAATAACATGCGAGAAAACAGAGCATATTTTATTGGTGCGGGTTATACACTAAATATTTTCAGAAACAACAAAGAGGTTTTATACCACTTCAAATCCATATACATTTTAAAATGTTTGCGCCTTATATTAGTAAAATAAATTTGTATATTAAACAAATTATTCACAATTTAAAATCATTTGTCATAAAATATTAAAATATTTGCATTTACCACTCCAAATTAAACATTTCACTTAAAATGGGCTGTATATGCTATACAGACATTGACACATTTGACGGAAAAAAAAAACCTACGAGGTTCGGCGCCATTTTTCAATCACAATTCACAGCTTTGTTATCAAGTGTGTTTGTTATTTTATGACCACGTGTGTCTGTGTTTTACTCACAAGTGTATTGAAAAACGTCGTATGTAACTCGTGAGCGTTGCTAATTACAGTCTCGGCTCATTATCAAATCACAGCCTCGACTGTAATTAGCAACTTAGCTCACTTGTTACATAATATACTATTAGATAGCAGTGTTGGTTACACAAATTATGAAAGAGAATACTAGAAACTTTTAGTATTCTTCTTCAATATAGATATAGAATAATAACATTTTTATCTTCATATCTATTGAAAACTAAGATTGTAGCAATAGTGCTATCCTCGTAGTTGCAACGACTACGTCATTATGCTACGATGTCGGTAACCATAGCATCGCATTCAATGTATTGCAAAGTATTTAAATTGCAAAATCAATCATTCGAGTTCCAATAGGCTTAGTGGCACAGTAGATGAATGATTGCCTGTGGTATGAGAGAGCTATTGGTTTGACTCTGAGCCAGGCTCGGTTTAATAGGTTTCTGTCGTCTCTATAAATCTATTGGGCCAACTACATTGTGTATTAGTCTGTATGAAACGTAGTATTATTACAACATATATGTAGAGAGGGAAAAGGTCCCGTACAACAAACAGATTTCAGAGAAGATTACCTTCCTATTTAAAGATTTTTACATTAGAAAAAAAAATGTTATAATCGCCATCATCATCACAACCCTCTTTAACTAGTCTACTGCAGGGCTGTGAAGCTCTCCCCTGTAATGAGGAGATTTGGTTCAAAAACCACCAAGCTGACCCAATGTTGGTTGGTAGATGTCACAAGCATCAGGGGATCAAATGGCTTGTGACGTACCCTACCTCAACAAGTAGACTAAAAACACATTTATTGTTAACAACAGTACACATTAGTAAACAGAAAAAAAATAATAATAACAAACTTATGAAATATTTAGAACCAACATGCACTGCAGTAACAAATGGACACACAACTCAGATTGTGCTTTGAAGCTAGTTGCTACAAAGCGCTGATTTTCAGTTGCAGTCAAAAACAGGAAAGACGGGCGCTGAAACTATGCATTTAAATAAAATATTCATACAATATAAGTAATATGACCATTACATAACTATACCTAACGGTTTTTAATTATAATATACAATATACATAAACAAAAATAATAACGTAAATAAACTAATAATATGGTGAGTCAAATAAATAAATATATATGCTAACCTCAATTAAATGCATTGTTATAGACCCTCTCGCGAGGAGTCACAATAGAACCCACCACTTTTCCCAAATATCTTGGAGTAACCCTTGACCGCTCATTGACTTATAAGCGTCATTGCGAAACTACCCGAAAGAAGGTCACCACTCGCAACAACCTTCTAATGCGACTTACCTCTTCCCGATGGGGTGCATCACCACAAGTTCTGTGGACTACCGGCCTAGCAATATCTTTTTCCGCGGGTGAATATGCTTGTCCTGTTTGAAGCCATTCTGCCCATGCAAAACAGGTAGACATGGCACTCAACGAAACTTGCCGGATCATTACAGGTTGTCTAAGGCCAACCCAGGTACAGAAACTGTATCCCCTGGTAGGCATTGCTCCCCCAGACATCAGAAGAGAGGTGACTGGCTCTGTCTAACGCTCCAAATTGGAAAGCGATGCCCGCCACCCAATGCATGGTTACTCCACGGTTCCCCGAAGGCTGCAGAGCCGTAATAGTTTCCTAAGACGTAGCACCCCAATTCAGGGCGAGGTCTCTAAAGTGCGTTGTGAACTGTGGCAGAAAAAACTCAATTTTCCTTTTGTTACACTCTTGGAGAACCTTCCGCCTGGACACGATCTTTCATGGCCGACATGGAAAACTTTAAACCGGCTCCGAACCCAGGTAGGTCTCAGCAAAGACAATCGCTGCAAGTGGGGTTTCTCTGAGAGCTCAGACGTTAAGTGTGAATGCGGGCATTCCCCGCAAACAATGACGCACCTACTCACCTGTCCAGCATGTCCACATAGCTGCACACTCCAGGAATTGATGGAGGCTAGCGATGGTGCTGTAGAGGTGGCGAAATCTTGGAGAAACAAAATTTGAATTTGTATCGACTCGCAAGAAGAATAGACCCTACATAGAAATTCCGAGATACACTTTCTTGTTTAACTATTAACAAAGATTTATACAATTTAATAAATGTGATCTTTAATAAAGGATGTTGTAAGGGTGGTAAGTTATTCCAACAACGGGTAGCTCGATAACGAAAAGTAATCCTAAAAGCTACTACTGTATACATGTGTATAGCACACCGGACCGAATGCTAAACGTGTTTTTCGAAGCACGGAATACGACGTGATAAATTAGTCGGCGGTTACCCACCCTGGTACTGATCGTACCCAACATTGCATATTAACCTTTTATATCTAATACTATACATAGAAACCACTGCACCAGAACACAATACATACCTACTTAAGTAACAAAATCACGCAAAACTCACAAAAACCTATTAATTAAAAAAAAAACCTTTAAAGCCTTCAATAAAAGTATAAACTCCAATAATCGTAAAACAACTAAAAATTACCTACTTCTAAGAAAGCATTAAAACTGTAATCCGTTTTTAGCTCCATGAAAAAACAACATTAAAACTCCTCGAAAATTATAATTTATCGCGAGCTAATAATAAGTCGTCGGAAATTGTTAACAATTCGAGCGGCCAAAGGTCAGCGGATTTCGTGACAAACATTATTTAGTAACCAAATTCGAGGTATTAGACATGTGATGTAGCATTAGCAAGTATTAGAAAGGACAGGATGTATCTTGTTAAAAAGGGGATTTTTTTCCTTTTTGATACAGGAAAAAAAATGCAAATAAATAAATTACTCATAAAAAATAAATCTTTTTTGTGATTCTGACTCGCACACTGATGGTTCCCTAATATCCTTTGTTTATTTACACCTGACTGTCAATTAAAAAACAAATACAGTAATTAATACAAAATTTATATAAGTTTTGAAAATGAGTGATGAAAAATACAATTTAATCTTATGCTAACACCAAATTCTTGGGGGAGGCCTATGTCCAGCAGTGGACATCTACTGGCTGTGGATGATGATGGATGGATAAAGACCAAATTCAACGACCACTTTATTCAAGTGTTTCAAAATTTCATCAAAATCGCCTAAACTAATATATGTAGCTGAGTATACACAAACATATTATTAAATATTCACAAAGTCTACAAATATTGGCAATTTACGGTCAAATTTTGGTTAATTTTATTTTTAATTAAATTTTTCATAACTGCTGAAGACACCCAAATTAACTTTTTTGGCTTGCAATTTATTTAAAAATGTAATTACTAAGCTCGTGCCTTTACAAAATTTTCATAACCAGTGCAGCATATTGCCGGGCAAAATAAAATATACGGTTTAACAGCCGCTTACACATTTTTGCTTAATGTATAAAACTCTTTTGTTACTGACTGAGTGACTGACGGACAACGCACAGCCAAAACTACTGGCCGTAGAGATCTGAAATTTGGAACATACAATAAAACTGTTCCGTTACTGACTGAGTGACTGACAGACAACGTACAGCCAAAACTAATAGAAGTAGAGAGCTGAAACTTGGAACATACATTTCTTAAGTGGTGTAGGGGTCTACTAAGGAAGGAATTCCCAAAATTCCCACGGAAACAAGAAATATTGGACTTTTTAGTTTGTATGAAAAATCTTATTCCTTAAGTGCACGAATGTGATACTTTGGATAAAGGTTCTTCAATAAGTGTGTGGTTTCCACGGGGACGGGAAATATAGGACTTTTTAGGAAGTCGCGGGCAGAAGCTGGTTTATAATTAAAATACATATATTATCTATTAACCACTTTGAGGTTAGTTTACAATTTATTTTCATAAAAATACCTCCTAATTCTCATTATCATGCAAGACATTTAAAAAACATGATAATATCATAATCCATTCATTACCTTTATCTTTAACACTAACCACTATGGTCATTTCTCGGCCTTTTTGCCTCAAGTTATGGCTGAACAGTAGAAGTTTTTTTCGAAGTTTAAGTTCGAAACATCGGAAGACGTCGTGGCGCCGTCTTTAATGTGTGTATCATACGATATCACACACAGGTTAAGCAAGGTTATCATATCATTTAACATAAAACATCCTAAACTTCAATACGAAATATTAATAAATATAATCCGTCCAATATTTGTACACGAAATATTTTTTATCTATTTCTTTTCATTCTTTTAAAAAGGGAAAAGAAATGTATTCTTTAACAATAAAGCCAATAACATACACTATTAAAATAAATGTCATTTTTAATTTCAATAAATGAAGTTTCTTTCTATAAAAGTAAGTCTTCCTTTCAATTTCTAGTCCATCTAATTCACCGCTCTCTACACCAAAGTTAATTTACCAAAACAGTAATTTAGTTAGCACAGCAGTCACGAGACATGCGCCATTGAAACTTACTCATAAAAGACCAAGGGTTACTACGCCTACATCAATATACCTCATTAGTTATTTAGTAGGAACGTTTTGGCAATGAAACTCCTTGATTCAACCTCACCTGATAGTATGTGAGATTGAAAATGGAACATGGTGGCTGATAAAAGAACTAGCTGGTTATAAAAAGAAAATATTTTTTATCTGCGCAAATGGAGACTTCTATTTTTTTTATTTTTGAAGACGCAGCAACCGTTATTTTTTCAATATTTCAAGCCAATAACCAAATAAATAGTCAATGTTCATGAATATTACATTCGATAAAATATGTTCAGAACTAGTTTTTGCGCGATTAAAATTATTCCTACAAATAAAAGACCAAGCAAGGGTCGTACTACGCCTACATCTATAATATACCTCATTAGTTATTTAGTAGGAACGTTTTGGTAATGAAACTCCTTGATTCAACCTCACCTGATAGTATGTGAGATTGAAAATGGAACATGGTGGGTGATAAAAGCAACATTTTAAATCTGCGTCCAATTTTTTAAGACGCTTCAATTGTTTAAACTTTTTTTATGCCTTTTTAATTAAACTTTTTTAAGCTATCATGAATTCAAAACAGTTATTACGTACACAAATGAAAATACAAAGGAGTTAAATTGAGCAACAGTTTGATAAAAGAGATATGGCTAAAAATGAGGATTTTAAAGCAATTAAGAGGTAAAAATCTTTTACCCGCTTTTTTCCTTATATTTAATAGATTTAAGAATTTTGAACTTTGATACCTCAAAGTAATTGCAATTATTTGTCCGTGATATCAAGATTGAAGTTTAACGTTACAAATTGGTACTATTAATTGATTAAATTTAACTTAATGGCGGTCTCCTGTAGCTTTCTATTATATTGATATTCGTAAGTGAATTTAAAAGAAGCTTTTATATTTGAAATTAAATTATAACGAATATTGGATTGGAAATTAGGAAGATTGGGTAGTACGACTCTTTCTGGTTAAAATCAAGGTCCGAGAAGGAAAAGGTTATACTACTTATTCCTTAAGGATCTCGATAAAGAGTCGTAAAAGGCGATTAATCTGTGCGAGCTTTTTTTTTCTTTCTGCGCTGATCAGAGCGTGTTGAAGCTTGTCGGCACCGTTCAGTGCTTATCGGCGCGCGATCTTAAATATATGAACCCGCACCGATAAGCACTGACCTGCGCCTATAAGTTCCGACCAGCTTCAATACGCGCTCTTAAGCGCTTATAAGTTTCCAGCTTTCTTTCTGTATACGGCCTTACTTGGCAGTGTGGGACACTTTCAGTGTCCTCCTGGGTCCTTCAAATATCACAGTTGCTAATGAATTCCCTTAATCTTACTAATATTATAAATGTGAAAGTTTAGATGTATGGATATTTGTTCCTAAATAACGGCAGAACGGCTCAACGGATTTCAAGGAAATTTAGCATAGTGATAGTGTAGAGTCTGGAATAGCACATAGGCTACTTTTTATCCAGATATTCCCACGGGATTGCACAGCTAGTGTTTTATAAAGAAGAGTCGGATCCCTCCTAATTGCTATCAAAATCTACCTCATCTGCACTTACTTGAGGACAACGAGGTCAAAAAAAAATCAATCAATTAATTATTTATTTATTTATCATCCTAGGTAATTAAAAAATCCGGTCATTTAAAAAGGATCACACTAAAACACTTTTCTTAATAGTTAAAGGGTGTAATCCACCTGCGGTTCAGGTCACAGGGCCAGTTCGAGAAAAGAACTTTCTAATCCAGATCAAGTTCGCGTTTTTGAACTAGTTTACGGTACAATAGAATACTAACGTAAACTAGATGCACTGTACGAAGTTTGGTGGTATTAGTTGCAACCTGAGCATGCTTCTGGTTGAAACGAAACACGTGTCGGTGGTGACTTATGGTGTGGACTAATGTTATTTATTTATGTACTCTTCATTGTACATACACAAAATAGAAAATAAAGAACAATAAAAAAGAAAACACAATCGGCGGCCTCAACCAAAATTACATGATAAAGTTCAACAGATGGGGAAAAAAACAAAATTTATCGACTATTTGTCACAGACATTCAGAAATTACATACATACATACGAATACAAGATATACATACATATACATACACATTGACTTCTTCAGTTAAGGATAAGTACTTAGTGTTTTTTTAAAAGCTTTTTAAATGTGGTGATGGTCTTAGCTGCCTTAATACAAAGTGGTAATGTAATGTTCCGAGTGTTTGTTGTTTTTGTTACTCTACTGGCTTCTAAAAAGGTGTTGCATAAAGGGTGTTGACTAGGGGTAGAGGAAGTAGCAAGTTAACTTGGTTACAGAAGTAGTTCTTCTGTAAAGTTCCTTACTAAAGCCCACTTTCGTAATAAATAGATCGAACATGAAGTATACAATGCCCGACCACACACATCTTTAGCCACTCAACTAAAACTAAAGAGCTGGAAAATCTGATTTTCATTTGTTTCAGTTCTTCAGAATTCTTTAGGAAGCGTGAAGTTAATATCAAGATAGGACTATAAAAACTTAATACTAATTTTATAATTATTTACACGAATTTTGCAAATGTATTGTTTCAATCCTCATATATTCCGTGTCATGAATATTAATCTTTCTTTTTATAATTTCAAACTGGATTATCACTAATTATTATTTATAGCTTTAAATGTTGATAAGATTTGAATAGATATAGCATTAAAAAGACATACCTATTGCCCTAATAAAAATCTCTATTTCATGTTATGAGTATAGTTTTAAACATAAATGTCCGAAGCCTGCCAATTCATTAAATTTAAATAACAAATAGATAGAGAGTGGCAGAAACTATTAGCAAGAAATAAAAAATATTCCAGCCAATATTGACGATGCGTGAGCGTGCATAAATTTTATAGTTTATCAAAATGTAATATGCGGTGCCCTATGCAATACTGCGGCAGTTTGGTTATTCGCAAATAAGGCTACAGTGTGGTTTTATTAATTAACCATCCATGGCTATATGTGGGTAGCAGAGTAAAGGCCAACCTGATTTCTTTAAATTAAATTTGAAATTATTTTATATCCTATATTCACCCAATACAGGGTTATAGATTGGGTGAACATAGGATGCTGGACTGGGAGCGAAAGAAAAACATAGAATGTGCCAGCCGCTTCTCTTCCCGGGCATACTGTAAAAGTCAGTTAAGGGACAGAGGTTTTATTGGTGTTTTTTGCGAGCGATAGGCTGACCCCCTGTCACTGCAATAGTCTCTCTCCATCATTATGATACCTCGAAATTGATCAAACGTGACATCAGATGGTTTGATGGCCTCTGGTGTTCTGCCTACCCCATAGGGATACAGGCGTGAAGTTATGTATGTATGTACAGTGTTATAGTTATTTGATAATAGACTATTGCTGCGTCATGCATGTCCACGCGCACGTTCATACAAAACTGCCACGTCGCGTGGGACGCGTACTTCACGCGCCTACATCGTTTTTCGATTTGAATCGAAGTTTAGACAAATACTAAGACTTAGCCCCAATTTCACCGTGTAATAAAACTATCAATTCGAGTTGAACTCGGCTTACGTGTTTAAACGAGTTCCGCCTTCAATTTTTCTTCAGTCAGAGCCGACATTTGTTAATCTAGGTTCAGAAGGAAATCGGTGAAATTGGGGCTAAATCGTATTCCATTGACACGACTATACGAGCACACTTATGAAATTTTACTAGCAAAATTGGGACGCGTGGGCACGACCGTACAAAAATATTTACATTATACTAGGATCCAATAAGCGGCATCTAGAGTATGAGGTAGAAAATAATAAATAAAATAAATATTTCTAACACTCACACAACATTATCTAGCCCAAATTAAGCTTCTTAAAGAACTTGTGTTATGGATACTAGATAACTGATATACTTAAAAAATATATAAACATACATATTAAATAAATACATTTTTTTTATTAGAATAAACTTAAACATATAAACATCCATGACTTGACGACTAATATCTGTGTTCATCACACAAATATCCGCCGCCGCCGGGATTCGAAGCCAGGACCTCTGGCATAGAAGGCAATGTATGTTACCGCTACACCCGTCGGTCGTCTAACAATGTTAGAGTTCATCATCATCATCATCACAACTCTTTGTAATGAGCCCACTGCAGGGTATGAGTCTCTCTCCTGGATGATGAGGAGGTTTAAGCCATAATCCACCAAGCTGGCCCAGTGGTGGATGTCAGAATTTTTAGAGTGCCGATACGGCTTCTGACAAACCCTAACGACTACTGTATCCAACAGCACTCGGGCCCGACTGCTTAACGCACCCTCCGAAGCATGGAAGTCGCCGTGAGAAATTATATCGTATGATACACACAGTAACCACGGCGCCACGACGACTTCTATGTAAGAGTATCCCCGACACAATTCAGCGAATTTATTCAATACCATTATGAACACGTACACATATATTCGCATTCAGTAAACCTTTGTCATGAATAAAGGTACTCTGTCCATTAGTGACAATCGTATGGTATTTCCGTGCTGTAGTTTTGAGTTTGTCATATTGAAGCCCGTATTCATTTTGGCCGGCTGTCTGCCACGGGCTACGCAATAGCTGGTTTAGAATACCGCCTTGGTTATATTTATGTATTATGTAGTGTTTATAACACAAACTATCGCGGTTATTTTCGCAATGATTTAAAGAATTTATGGGATTCTTACCACGATTTTTGATTTTTATTTTGCGTGAATCAGAACATTCATAACACAAGTCTTAATTAAACTTAAATTGATCTAGTCATGGCAATGTAAGTTATTTTTCATAAACTTCTCTCTGAAATAAGTAAGTAGTAATCGATCAGATTCAAGCTCGTCTAAGCTTTTGATGTGTTATATTTTGTTTTCTTTCAAACAATTTCAAGGTTGTTTTTAAGAGATCTCTTGACAGCGATAAGACCGCCAGTTGCGTCTATCTTTATGTTCTTTTTATTTTATAAGTTTTCTTTTTGTAAATGTGTGCAATAAAGTATAAATAAATATATTGTCTAAATAAAACTACTTTTTAACCGGATTAATCGCGTATAATTTATATTTTACATTTTAACTCGACGTAAAATGTAAATGTAAAATATAAATTATACGCGATTAATCCGGTTAAAAAGTAGTTTTATTTAAATTATGAATCGTGAAAACTTAAGACAATACTAAATATATTGTCGTTCAATTTCATTGTCATACAAATAAAAAATAGTAAATCTACATTATTTCGCAACAATTATTCGTCAGATCTGAATAATTATTGGCGAATCACCCTGTATATTAGTATTTATTAAACCTCATTTTTATAATCTGACGATTGAAAAATGAGGTATTAATATAATAATATACAGAGTGACTGGTGGGTCACTTTTGAAATTCAAGGACGTCATAGTTTGAGATCATACATGAAGAGAAAAAATATAATAAAAAATAAATATGAATTATTTACCGAGAAAACTCAAACGAAAGTCAAAGAATTGATAACGCAACACATGGTTATGCTAACGTTGGCAGCGATCTACGTGCCAGGTCACGGGTCACGATTGACACAGGCGTAAGTAAAGTAAATAGTAACAAACCTTTATTTATATAGGTAATTCTAGTGAAAAATTAAGTACCTTTTAATACATAACTATGACCAGAATCGAGTAAAGAGTGCTCTCCTTCATAATCTAAAATTTGTCACCAGTCACTCTGTATAATCTTGTAAAATAAGACCACTTTATTTAATCAATATATATAAAACTGTTCCGTTACTGACTGAGTGACTGAGTGACTGAGGTACTGAGTGACTGAGTGACTGACAGACAACGTACAGCCGTAACTACTGGGCGTAGAAAGCTGAAATTTGGAACATACATTCTTTAGAGGATGTAGGGGTGCACTAAGGAAGGAATTCCCGAAATTCTTACGGGAACGGGAAATATATGACTTTTTAGTTTGTATGAAAAATCTTATTCCTTGAGTGCACCGCTGTGAAACTTGGTGTAAAGGTTTTTCAATGTGTGTCTGGTTGTGTTATGAAAGGAATTCCCGAAATTCCCACGGGAACGGGAAATATATGATGTTTTAGTTTGTATGAAAAAATCCCATCCCTTGAGTGCACGGATGTGATACTTGATATAAAGGTTCCTCAATAAGTGTCTGTTTGTATTATGGAAGGAATTCCCGAAATTCCCACGGGAAGGGGTTGGACTTTTTAGTTTGTATGAAAAATCTTATTCCTTGAGTGTACGGATGTGATACTTGGCATAAAGGTTCTTCAAAGAGTGACTGGTTGTGCTACGAAAAAAATTCCCAAAATTCCCACGGGCACGGGAAATATATGATTTTTAGTTTGTATGAAAAAAACTTATTCCTTGAGTGCATGGGTGTGATACTTGGTATAAAGGTTCTTTCAGTGGGTGTCTGGTTGTATAGTTTCTGAAATTTCCACGAGAACGGTAGTTAAGCGCATACGAAGTTGCGGGATAAAGCTAGTACCTAATAAAAATAGCTTTTATTGCTGTTTTATTAGATTTGACACACATACTTAAGCTTCTAATAACATTTTGCTGGATATTATAATACATTTCTTTTAATGCATATCAAGTGCATTAGGTACCTACTGCATCAGTCGCTTTTAAAGTACTTTAAATCAGGGACTGCATATCGGTATAAATTTTTTAAATAGTACTGGTAAAATTTCAGTACCCTTATTAGTATACTGCTTCATCAAACACAATACCTGTACAAGTTATTAAAATCTAAATTAATTATATCAGTACCCAAATAATTTATACCGGATTAATTTCTGTACCGAAATGTATAGGTCAGCATATATCCCACATATATCCCTACGCCTCATAGGCTTCAACTAAACTATCAAACATTCTACAGTTATTTAAAAATAAAATTTTAATGTCAATATTAATATTAATAGGTAGGTACCGGAAAATTTCAGTTAACTGAAAAAAAAATCAGTTATGCTACAATAATAAAAAAGGCACACGAATTATTTCAGTATGAATTCCTGTACTGTTATTTTTAAATACACCTAATTTAACGGTATGACGTCATACAAAAAAAAATGTACAGAAATTAGTACCGGTATACAGTCCTTGCTTTAAATTACTTGATGTGGTTTTACTCGCCTAGCTTTTAATGTCGTGGGCACTTCTTGTTCAAAGATTACTGATAATTTCTTAAAAATACCTATTTAGTGTCTTGGATAAGCGCGCATAAACAATCAAACAGATACCTTCATTATATCTATACCTACTACGTAAATAGTTGAACTTGGCTTCACCATTCAAAACACGCAAGTTATTGTGACAAGCTAATTATCGGCGGTCTCCAACCTTAGGTATACCGACTTCACGCCTGTATCCCTTATGCCTTATGGTGTAGGCAGAAAACCAGAGGTTATAAAACCATCTGATTGAACGTTTCTTCAATTTGGAGACATTATAATGGTGGAGAGAGGCTATTGCAATGACAGGGGTTCAAACTATCGCCACTAATAAAAAATCTCCAAGAAAAACCTCTGTCTCTTGTCCTCTGACTTTTACAGTATGCCCGGGAAGATAAACAGCTGGCACATTCTATGTTTTTCCTTTGGTCTCAGGCCAGCATGAAATCTCAATATAGATTTGAACAATCCAATATTGTTCAAACACCAAAATAAACTTGGATTATTAAATATTGCACTATCGGATTATCAGCGGACCTCAACCAAAACACTCACTCAACCAAAAATACTTGCGCCTCGACTTAGACGTACGAAATGCTTTATTTTTAAATTTTAAATTATAAAATATCCGCCTTCTTATATGAAGCTCAATCAAAAATTTTATTCTGCATGCAGGCAGTCGACATTGAGCTGCGTAGACATAGCTCGCGCTTTGCCGGTTGTATTAAGTTGGAATACTGAAGAGATAACATTACCGTGCCTAAACTAAAACTATAAATTGGTATTAAAATCACAAAACTGAAAAACAGGTATGATTTGTAGGTAAATAATCAAAATTCGGTGAAATTGTGGAATGTTCTCGCTAGTTCTCTGGGGTATATAAAGAACAGTTCGAGCGAGTTTGATTCAAACAGTTTCGGAACGTGATATTGTACGAACTCAGTTAACTGCCAAGAGACTCAAGCGAATTAATTGTGAACAAATGAGCGAATAAGGACTTCTCGGAAACTGTTATTTGGTTAATTGTTTGTGCAGAATTTATATAAAACTTTCCATTTATGCCCACGCCAGCGGTGATTTATTCCGGTGTAAAATGAAGAGTTAGTTTCTTCCTAAAACCTTTCATAATATAATAATCATTTATCCATAGCCCACACAATTAATTCTGTCGGACATACAGCGTAAGCTTAAAGCTATACATAAATAGAAGAACTATACAATATTTCATGAATAGAATAGTAGAACCCTGACTCGGCAACTATTTTAAATTTGTTATCGAAGTCAGTTATTTAATTCGTCGGTAAGATTGCAAACTATTTTTAATTTTTCTGGGAGAAGTAAAGGTAACAGTTAACAGATAAATAACACAAAAAAAAGAAAAAAAAAATCTTTTTTTTGTGTTATTTATCTTTTAACGGAAATTTTCCTCTTCCTCTGTTATTTTTCACGCTGTCTATTTACACTGACGCCAGCTTAGAGAAAATTCATATTTTTTGAACGGGAGAACTTAAATATTTTAAATTAGTTATTTTAAAAAGTGGTAGAACAAATGTTGTTGGGATTGATGTGCAGAGGCCGCCTGCAAGAGGTGATGCGCTTATTAAAATTAACCTTGTATAATACTCCTAGTTGACCAAATTTTCCTCAAGCTAATAGTTCGTTGTAATTATTTAGTTGTATTTAGCTACGTAGAGTCAGCGTATAAGAGTTCTACCAAACTTTGATAAGCGTGTATTTAAAAGAGACTTGCACAGTGGTAGAACCCTTTCAGAATTTAACTGTCCCTTATTCATAAATACTATAAAAAATCTATACTAATATATAAAGCTCAAGAGTTTGTTTGTTTGTTTGAACGCGCTAATCTCAGAAACTACAAGTGGGATATTCTTGCATTTGATAGCCCAACTCTTGAGGAAGATTATATTTTAGGATAGGCTATATTTTATCCCGAAATTCCTAAGGGATCAAAAGTTACGCGGGTAAAACCGCGCGCGGTGGCTAGTATCTAAATATGTCGACGACTGTGGTACATACATCAGTGTTGTTTGTTCTTAAACAGCACAATGTTTAGCAAATGTCAATTGTAATTGAAACTATAATAATTTAACATATAATACAATTTATTGTGGTGCTTTGTGTTGAACGTGTCTTGATAATGTTTCGTTTTGTATTTTTAAATCAAATCCTAATTTCATTTTATTCTAAAAGTCTATTATGAACCGATGATTGCTTTGAAGTTTATAAAATGTTGGTGAACCTTTTTAGTAAGTACTTGTCGCATCGAGTATTTTTGACGATACCACGCCAATGCAGCTAACTTACTTTTATTATTTACAAAATACGCCCCAAGTTAAAGTTGGCGTTGCACGAAAGGGAATCCAGCCTTTTTCTAAAGCAACTGAAACATTATAGTACTTTAAGCTTTACTATCAGGCATTTTAACAATGGTACACACATATACAGCCAATCCCAACATGAATGTAAAAATCATATACAGCCTAAAACTTATGATGAAATAGAACTTTTGCTTCACCATATATCATAATAAATAAATTGTAAGAAACTGATGATTCCTATACAAATACACACGCTTGTATGTATAATATACTATTAGAAAAAATGTACTATGACAGAAATACCTATTTAAATGATAAAATATGAATTATTTTTTTCTTGCTAAATTTTGACTTCTATTATTTAATTGTAATTTGACTTCATTTTTAATTATACAAACACACATAATATAAATATATCCTTGTACAACTTATATTAATTAGATAGAACTTATTTAATACTTTAAAAAATGACAAAAATTGTAAGAGAAATGTAAAATGAATTATAACGTCTACTTAATTGTAAAAAAAAGCTGTTACACACCTTCTAAATTAAGAAAAAAGGAATTGTAATTAGTATTAGTATAGTTAAAATAAATTGTAAAGTAAAGGAAGAGCGGCGTTTCCAAATACAGTCATTACTTGCTTAACTGGGACCCCAATCTATATTTGTAATTAGACTAAGATTTGAAGGGAAAATAATATTTTTGATAATAATATATAATAATTTTTGCATTTGATTGTGCCAACTCTTGAGTATCTTACAGAATAAAAAGCTGTTACTAAAAATATAGTAGGTATGTTTTAAGTCATAGTTTTATCTCTACATAATTTGCTGGTACATAATTTATTAAAATAAAACAATAGTATATTATGTAACAAGTGAGCGAAGTTTTTTAACGAAGACTTTATAACAAGCACTGTAAGGAACTGGACATATTTTTGGATTTTAAGACTTTTATCAATAATTGTAAAAAAAATATTATTCTTTACCCTAAATTTTAATAGTGACATCATGTTTTTATTTTTATTAGTATTTTAATTCTGGTTTGTGTATTGACTTTTTCTCTTTGTAATTTTAAATAATGTGAAAAACTTATTATTTTAGTTTGTATACCTATTTGTTTTTTTATTTTTCACATTTTGTGTTTGTAATTTTTTTATTTTATTTTAATTTTCGATCTTTTGACATTATTATCTAATTTTAGTTCAATTTTTATTTTTTTTTATTTAATATTTTGCTGTTTTATTTTAATCAATAATCATGAACATTATTATATAAATGCTGTGCGTAACTGTCATCTGGTTACAAACTTAAATCCTTGCATGTAACATTTAATTAGAATAAGAAAATAGTTTGTAATCTGTTGTTATGCCTAATAAATAAATAAATAAATAAATAAATACCTTAGATGCTATTCCACAAAAAAAAATTATTCATCTTTCTATTATTATTAAAGCATAATAAACATTGATTATTGAAATAAAACATTTTAGTTCCGTCAATTTTGCCAAATAACAGAAAAAAATGTATAATATATTTTTTCAACACACTTGCTCGTAAAGTGAGCGTTATTCTATTGAATTTAGAACTATAAACTGGGCTATAAGTCACGCGTGCATAATATATTATACCCTAGTGCATAATATAATGAATCCTACAAAGTTGAATTGTACCTTTGTGCAAATTACATGCGAGTAAACAGAGCATATTTTATTGGTCCGGGTTATACATTAAATATTTTCAGAAACAACAAATATGTTGTATACCACTTCAAATCCATATACATTTTTAAATGTTTGCGCCTTATATTAGTAAAACAAATTTGTATATCAAACAAATTATTCACAATTTACAATAATTTGTTATAAAATATTAAAATATTTGCATTTACCACTCCAACTTAAACATTTTCACTTAAAATAGGCTGTATATGCTATACAGACATTGACACATTTGGCGGAAAAAAAAACCTACGCGCATGTGCGAGGTTCGGCGCCATTTTTCAATCACAATTCACAGCTTTGTTATCAAATGTGTTTGTTATTTTATGACCACGTATGTCTGTCTTTTACTCACAAGTGTGTTGAAAAACGTCGTATGTATCTCGTGAGCATTGCTAATTACAGTCGAGGCTGTGATTTGAGACCGAGCCGCAGGCGAGGGCTTAATAATGAGCCGAGACACAGCATTTATATAATAATGTTCATGATTATTGATTAAAATAAAACAGCAAAATATTAAATAAAAAAAAATAAAAATTGAACTAAAATTAGATAATAATGTCAAAAGATCGAAAATTAAAATAAAATAAAAAAATTACAAACACAAAATGTCAAAAATAAAAAAACAAATAGGTATACAAACTAAAATAATAAGTTTTTCACATTATTTAAAATTACAAAGAGAAAAAGTCAATACACAAACCAGAATTAAAATACTAATAAAAATAAAAACATGATGTCACTATTAAAATTTAGGGTAAAGAATAATATTTTTTTTACAATTATTGATAAAAGTCTTAAAATCCAAAAATATGTCCAGTTCCTTACAGTGCTTGTTATAAAGTCTACATAAACGATTCATAGGGTCATTATTTGTTACGTTGTTGTTACAAGTAGGTATAAAGAATAGTTTTTGAAGCCGCGTTGTACTCAATTTAAGTGATAAATGATTTAATAGATCTGTACAGTCCAGACCACCGTTAGTTATTTTGTGTAGCATTGCTAAGTCATATATTGTACGTCGTGATTGGAGAGTACTTAATTGGAAATTTTGCAGCCTATTTTCATATTCAGGTAGCTTTCTTCTGACTCCAAATTTGGTGCATAGATGACGCAAAAAACGCCTTTGTATGGCTTCGATTCTGTCAATGTGAACCTTGTAATACGGGGACCAAACAACACAAGCATACTCCAATATAGTCCGTACTAAAGCTGTATAAAGAGTTATAGTAGTGCTAGCGTTCCGAAATGGTTTTGCTGTTCTCTGTATGAAACCTAACAATCAGTTAGCCCTAGCAATAATATGCTCGTAATGAGTTGTAAAGGTTAATTTCGAATCTAACCATACTCCCAAATCTTTAATTACCTTCTGTCGACTAAGGACTATATTATTAATTTTATAATTGAAAACTAGAGGTAATTTCTTTTTCGTAAAAGTAATAACATGGCATTTAGAAATGTTAAGAGTCATATTGTTTTTGGCACACCACCGGCAGAGATAATCCACATCGCCTTGCAGTGCTTTACAGTCAGCGAGGGTTTTAATATATGTAAATAATTTAATGTCATCAGCGTATGCAAGGCTATAACACGAAAAAGTCGATATGAGGTCATTAATAAATAGTAAAAACAGCAATGGTCCTAAATTCGATCCTTGAGGGACTCCAGATGTGGGAATAAATGGATCAGATTCGTAACCATATATAGAGACCAACTGTGTTCTGTTAATTAGGTATGATTTGAGCCACCTAAGAAGATTACCGTGAATGCCAAGGTGGTCAGCTTTTTTACAAAGTATATCATGGTCAACCTTATCGAATGCCTTAGAAAAGTCTGTATATAGTGCATCAATCTGGCCCTTTTCATTGAATGCTGTACTAAGATGGTGAAAGTAAGTCAAAAGATTTGTTGTGGTGGATCGAGATGATACAAAACCATGTTGATTTGGGCTAATAATATGTTTAAGATGGTGATTAATATGCTCATATACTAGACTTTCAAAAATCTTTGCAAAACAGGAGATGATAACAACCAGTCTATAGTTTTCCATATCCATTTTATTGCCCGATTTATAAATAGGGACACAACGGGATCTTTTCCACTTCACAGGAAATGTACACGACGTTAAACTTTTATTAAAAATAATGCTTAATGGTTCTACGAGAGGTTCAGCACAGGCTTTTACGAAATATGGAGGTATTCTATCCGGTCCGGCCCCTTTCTTCACATCAAGTGAGCGTAAAGCTTTTCTAATATCTTGATCTGCTATAAAGATTGTTGATAAACCAATGTGTGATTCAGGAAAATCAGGAGTATAGGTTATATTTTTATTATTACTGTAAATAGAAGAAGAATATTTTGCGAATAAGTTAACAATGTCTTGAGTGTTGTCTGCGGTTTCAGATTTATAGAACATTTGATTGGGTGTTTGATCGTTATTCTTTTTACTTTTAACAAAGTTCCAAAAAGATTTAAGGTCCTTTTTCAAGTTTTCCTCAATCCCCGAAATGTATTTTTTGAAACATATTTCAAACTGTTCTTTAGCTCTAGATCTCAACATTGAGTATGTATCAAAATCTCTTGGGTTTCTGAAAATCTTATATTTTTTGTGGAATCTATCTTTCTCCTTTAAGATCTTGATTAAAGAATGCGAAAACCAACGTGGATGAGACATTTTACTTTTTGAGATCGGAGTGTGTTTTTTTATACATGTCCATAGATTATTGTAAAAGATTTCGACAAAGCCATCACAGTCAAGATGAATATACTGTTTCCAGTCCACTTTGGAGGGTTCTTTATTACAATTTGTAAAGTCAGTTTTATAAAAATTTAGTTTAGGCTTTGTGTTATATTTTATTGCGCTGTATTTATGGATATTTACAAGTAAATTTAATGGCGGGTGATAGGTATCACAACGACTAATAGCTTTTGCTTCAGTGACAACATATGAAGTGTCAGTATCGTGTAGTACAAGGTCAAGAATTTTGTTTTGTTTATTTACAATGTCATTAGCCTGATTTAGACCCGTCCTCGCAATAAAATCAAGTAGGTCACAAACTTTAGAATTAGAAGATGGAGTCGTATAAGATGTAGACCAGTCAATGTCAGGTAAATTGAAGTCACCTATAATGAGGATTTTGTCACAAGTTGATTCAATCACA
The DNA here is from genome assembly GCA_944452665.1 of Stenoptilia bipunctidactyla. NCBI lineage: Eukaryota > Metazoa > Arthropoda > Insecta > Lepidoptera > Pterophoridae > Stenoptilia > Stenoptilia bipunctidactyla. Next base: position 1,402,008 of record OX101744.1, on the reverse strand, counting down.
CGTTCACATTCATTAAAAAAATCGGTATAATCTTCATATGATAAGTAGGATGGTAGGTATACAGTACAGATAGAAATATTTACGTTTTTCAAACGAATGTTCACCCAAAGAGATTCTAATATGGAATTGTGTGCATTTGGCTCCATGCAAATAATATCTTTGTGGATTGCAATAAGCACTCCTCCACCGTGAGATTTATTGTACTTAGCCATAAATTCTTTACAACGATCCTTGCGGAAAACTATATACCTACTATCAAAAAGCTCTGCTGAGTGAATAGAATCATCCAGCCATGTCTCACACAAACAAACAATATCATAGTTATTTATGAGAATAGATGCATAGACGTCACAGGTTTTGGTTTTCACGCCTCTAATGTTTTGGAAATATATAGAAAGACTGTCCATTGTTAATGTTTAAACGTACTTAAGATATTATATTAATTCTATTTGAAGTCTATTTTAATGAATCTAACATATTCACATTTTTAATATGAATGAAAGGTGAAGTTTCACTCTTACGTACGAATATGCGACCATTTCGCACCCAGACAAATTTATATGAAAGCTGTTTGACTTTAGCTCTCGTCGCAGCGTGTAGAGATTTATTTGCTGGGGATAAATGTTCTGAGACGTAAATGGGTTCATTCTCGCCTAAAATACCAAGTAAAGACGTGCCGAGTTTATTGTTTGGATTGCGTTTGTTGAAACGGGCAACTGCTGAGTAGAATTCGTCGCGGCAGCGAGTACTTTTCAATTTAACCACTATGGTTTTCGGTCTTTTTAAATCTTTATTTAAACTTGCTACTCGAGTGCAATGAAGAATGTCAGAATCTTCAAGCTTAAGTGACACAACTTCGGAGATCTTTTTACTGTGGATACAATATTCTCATTCTTGTGATACGGTACATTATGGATTTCTATATTGCTATCTCTCATGTGCTGTTCAACAGCATTAAGCTTCTCTGATAGGTTCGCTACTGTAGAATTGAGATGTTCACATTTTGCGCGTAACTCCTTATTTTCTTGTAATATTTTGGTAGTTTTTTCAATTAAATCATCATATTGCGAACTAACGTGCTGAACACTTGTTTGCAAGTCTTGCAATCTTTCGTTGATAGGTGCAAGTTCTGAGCGAATAGTCCGTCGTATTTCAGCTCTTATTAGTGCTATAATTTCATTATCTAGAGTGTTACTCCCACTTGCAGGTCTTTGTCGTAGAGTGACGTGACTAACTGGAGAGTCTTCGCTATCTACGGTATCCCTACTGAAGTCTTTCTGCAGAGCATCTGTGCGGACGGGTGTGTTAGTGTTGTCTCTTTTTGGAGCTTTGCTTTTGCAGCTTTGGCAATAAAGAATTTTTTGGTATAAAAATTTGGTATAAAGAAGTTATGTTTCCCATTCTTAATTTCTTTATTATTTTTTTTATTTATTAATTTTTCTTTTCATTACATTTTCTCATAAACTCTCTAAAATAATTCAAAACAATAATTAATTAATTTATAGATCTCAAAAATGAGAAAAAGAATAAATATAATTACTTTCGAAAAGTAATTCTAATCTCACTTAATTTATTTGTAAAACTACTGACAAAATGATGGATATCTCAATGGATCCTCAATAATGACATTTGCCTAGACATAGCAGAATCCACGAAATTTTTAGGAATTACAATTGACCGACACTTAAATTGGAAAGAACATGTGAATAATATTTGTATGAAAATTGTTAGATTTAATTACGTTCTAAGGCGAATAGTTCAACTAGTATCATTTCAGGCGGCACTTCTTGCATATCACGGATTTTCGTCCGTCATCAGGTATGGCCTAATTTTATGGGGAAACTCGGTTGTGGTCGGCCTCAAATACAAAAAAAAATGTATACGGACCATTTGTAGGGCACATTTAACAGACAGCTGCAAACCATTATTTACTAAACTAAAAATTTTGCCACTTTCATCACTGTATATATATGATGTATGCTGCTTGTCAATCGGAACAAACATTAATTTGAAAAAAATGAGAATGTGATTGGACGGCATGGCAGACACAAAAATAAACTTTATGTACCACCCCAAAATCTAACTCTTTATAGTAAAAATGTGCACTGCATGGCTGTCAAACTGTACAATAAATCACCCAGTACATACAGAAATTTCCCTGAAAAAAAGTTTAAAACTACATTGTTTAATATACTATTAGAAAAAATGTAGTATGACTTATACCTATTTAAATGATAAAATATGAATAATTTTTTTCTTGCAAAATTTTGACTTCTTATATTTAACTAGACACCGCGCGCGGTTTTACCCGCGTAACTTTTGATCCCGTAGGAATTTCGGGATAAAATATAGCCTATAAACTTCCTCAAGAGTTCGCGAGTTGCGCGTTCAACAAACAAACAAACAAACTCTTTAGCTTTATATTATATTAGTATAGATTGTAATTTGACTTCATTTTTAATTAATGTTTACTTCTGTCATCTTTTAACATTAGTTTGGACATTTAATTTTATCTAGTATTATTTTTTATATTTCAATTTGATGTGCTTTTTATTTAATTGTGTTGTATATTAATTTAAATGTCAATGTAATTTATGTCATAATATTTAATGCAATTGCTTTGTAAATGTTCTTTCCTATAATTTTATAATTTTGCACGCTGAACAATCAGCAGTATATGCTGGATCTAACGTATAAGTATGAACTGACTGTACCATAAATTGGCAAAATAAATATTTATTATTATAATTATTATACGTGGTTTCTATTCCCTTTTTTTTCGCTACTTCTCAAATCATATTTACATTATTGATTGTACTGCCGCGCTTAGCCGGCAGACTAGGTGGGTTCGTAGGTTAAACCAAATAAAAAAATAACTTCGGTTTAACAGTTATTTAATTACCTTCCGCGGCTAAGTTATAAGGTAACAATGTTAGTGGAGCACTGGCCTGTTGTTTGAAGTTGTGGTCCTCGTGCCGGTGTTCTGCTCCAGGCGCGTCCCTTTTTAATCAAATTCCAACAATGCAGGTTCTTCTCGGTAGTATTCTGCACGTAGGACTTTTAGGGTAGTAGTTGTTCCTCACGTGCTTGTTAGGATTATATATATGCCGGATTATATATTCCGCTTTAGATTTTAGTCCTCTCCTTGAACTTTACAACTTAGTCCTCTCCTTGAACCTGGAATGCACGGCGAATAGAAAGGGCGTTAGTCGCGTTAACAAAATGGCCGACACGACGCTCACGGCACAAAGGTCGCAGTGTCTCCATAAGGAAGTTAGGAAGGGTATTCTAGGGTTACACATAGTGACTTTATAATTTAAGTTAGAACACCATAAAAATAAACGTTATAGAACAGTAAGGCAACTCACCCGGTAGACGGGAAAACTTCAAGATATATAAGTTGAGTTAAATTGTTTTTTTTAAGCGCGTCCGCTCTCAGTTGAACACGAAACGAAATGGCCGAGGCTGAGGCGCCCGCAGGGAGGGAAAAGAACGAGTTGGTTCTCAGGCAGCGTTGCGTTCATTCACCATAGTGAATGTTATGTATTTTAAAGTTATTCAACAGGCAAAGAATTAAGCTATTAAGTATGCAGATTGCTACAGTACCCCCCGACAAAGCGAAGGATTTGGCGTACTTGTATGCAAAATCCGACTAATACTACTATTTGGACCTACTATTGTTTCTCTCATACATCTTTCATACTTCACGCAACATTCATTCATAGCCATACTGTCATCATATCATATTAGGATGATTTGAGACCCTTTCAGACAGAGAACAATCCTTTTAGAACAAGATTGTGCTCAAACAGCAAGTCTTTATTTGGTAGATTTAAATAGTCATTTAACAAATCATTATTCTTTTAGGGAATAGTTATTGAAAAAGAACAATCCTTTTAGGTCAGATTGAGCTCAAACAGCAAGACTCTGTTTTAGTAGATTTAAATGTGTAGGCATTTAAAAAATTATTACTCTTTAAGAGAATAATATTTAATAGAGAACAATCCTTTTAGGTCAGATTGTGCTCGAACAGCAAGTCTTTAGTTTAGTAGATTTCAATGTTTAGTCCTTAAAAAAAATGTATTCTATAGGGAACAATGATTTAATAGTTAATAAGATCAGATAGATAGCTAAGTCTTTACTTTAGGAGGTTTAAATTGAGTAGTTAATAAAATTCATTATTCTTTATAATTAGTGAGTTTGAAATCTTTGATGTGGTATGATCCTAGTGGTTTCCCAGACATGTCGGCTAGTTCATAAACAAGTGGAGATAGTTTTTTAATGATTTTACATTTAATAAATTTTGGTGCGAGTTTTTTGTTAAAATATTTGTCCTTATCGCTTTGGTAAAATGTTTTTCTCCAAATCACATCACCAATATTAAATTCTGCAGGTCTCCTACGTAGGTTATATTGTTGACAGTTTCTGCTGTGAGCGTGCAATAAGGAAGCTTGCACCTTATTGAAGATGCTAGATAGTACACCTATGTTATCAGCATAACAATCGCGCGGTTGAAAAACAGGATGGTCATCGCTTTCCTTGCCAAGGTAGTATGATCCACATGTTACTAACTCACGTCCATAGACTAAGAATGAAGGAGTGTAGCCAGTAACCTCATTCACCGAACTATTAATAGCAAATTGTATTTTGGGTACTAGTTGATCCCAGATACGCTGATCATTTGATATAAATGACGATATAGCAGTCATAATAGTTTTATTATATCTCTCAACTGTGTTCACATGCGGAGAGTATTTAGGGGTGAAGTGGAGTTTTGGAACCTTATATTTTTCAAACATTTGTTTTAACGTAGCACTAATGAACTGTTTTCCGTTATCGAGAATCACGGTAGAGGGAATCCCATGTATGAGGAATACATGTTCTTCTATAATTCTAGTGACTATTTCAGCTGTTGCACGCTTGATTGCAAACAGCAGACAATATTTACTGAAACAACATGTAACTACCAGGATGTAGGAATTCTGCTTTCTGGTAGTCGGTAGAGGTCCTACTAGGTCGACGCTAATAGTTTCGAAGGGTCTAGAACATTGTTTCGGCCTACCCATTTCACCCAGCGGTGCATGGTTCTGGTGCTTGTGTGCAATGCATGTGTCACAAGACGTTACAAATTTTACGACGTCAGCATGCATTCCCGGCCAAAAGTATTTTAGGCTAAGGCGTTTGAAGGTTTTAAATATGCCTAGGTGACCGGCTGTTGCCTCCGAATGATTTTCAGTAATAATGTTGTGTCTTGACTCTACAGGAATCACTTCTTTCCACTCGAATTCTCTGTGTAGGACAGATTTAGTCTGCATAAAGCGAAATAAGCGATTGTCTCTAATAGCATAGTTAGGAAAAGACGTAGGCGAGTTCTGACAACCTTGATAGATATTCAGATACCATTGATCTGTAGTAGTTGGCATTATGAAGTTAGTAGAACTAGCAGGTGTGGTTGGTACGTTATTGATAGCTGATATCTGACAAGCCCGAGACAGAGCATCAGGTATGACATTATCAATACCACGGCGGTGTTTTATTTCAAAGTTAAACATAGAAAACCTAACGCCCCAACGAGCTAAACGACCAGTAGGGTTGTTTAAATTAAGAAACCACTTAAGAGCTGAATGGTCAGTATAGACTGTGAATTTTTTACCATTGTCCAAGTAGCATCTCCAGTGTTCTAGTGCTACTAACACTGCTAAAGCCTCTCGCTCAGTGATGCTGTAGTTCCTTTCTGGTCTTGTTAATGTACGACTAGTGTAGGCAATTGGATGCTCAATGCCATCTATGGTTTGGGTTAATAGACCTCCAACACCATAGTCGCTAGCGTCTGTGTGAACCTCGAATGGAAGATCAAAATTTGGGCAAGAAAGTATAGGAGCGGACACTAATAGCTCTTTTAGCTTGGTAAACGACTCGTCAGCTTCTGTAGTCCATACAAAGGGATTAGTTCTTTTGTTGGTAGACGTTAGTTTATTTAAAGGACCAGCTATTGTACTAAATTGTGGAACAAATTTACGATACCAAGAGGCTATACCTAGAAATCTTTTCACCTCTTTTTTATTTTTTGGTGTCGGGTAATTAACAATAGTGTTGATTTTTTCTGGGTCGACATGAAGGCCGCTAGAATCGACGATATATCCTAAGTATTTAAGTTCCCTACGGAAAAACACAGATTTTTCAAAATTTATAGATAAATTTGCTAAGGTTAGTTTTTTAAGTACTTTTAATAATAGAGAAATGTGGCTGTCAAAGTCAGAGCTAGCAATTACTATATCATCTATGAACACGAAGACAGAGTTCTCGAATTCAGGACCATAGAACAGCGTATCGACTAGTCTTTGTTGAGTAGCGGGTGAATTTGTTAATCCGAAAGGCATAGTAACAAATCTGAAGGTTCCCCGACGTGGAATATAGAAAGCAGTCTTATTTCTATCATTCTCAACTATAGGTATTTGCCAAAACGCTCTAGATAAATCTATACTACTTAGGTATTTGGCGTTTTTTAAGTTGTCTAAGATGTCGGCTATGTAGGGTAACTTATATGCGTCTTTCTTAGTAACTGAATTAAGCTTACGGCTATCTAGACAAAACCTTAGTTTACCGTCTTTTTTAGGTGTGAGTAAGACCGGTGAAGACCAAGGGCTTTCACATTCTTCAACCACTCCCAGTGCTAACATCTCATCTAATTGTTCCGATAGGATACGCTGTTTTTCAGGAGAAACACGATAGTAGCGTTGTCTAATGGGTGGTGAATCGCCAGTGTCGATTTGGTGACTAACTAACTGTGTTCTACCTAAACCACGTTTTTCAGTAGAAATGTCTTGAAACTGGGCAATAACGTTGTCGGCGACTGTACGTTGGGTCTCGGATAGTTCTTGATAAGATTGTAGAAATAGCGATGGTTCTTCCTTTATTGTCACTTCATTTAAATTAGTACAAGATTGAAGTGAAATAGAATTACAAAATTTAGGGAATAGTTTAAATTTTTTCCAAAAATCTATACCTAGTATTAAGTTTGTTTTTACAGAAGGTACCACATAAACCTTCAGTATGTGAAACTGATTTTCAAAGGAAATTGGTAGATAAATACAACCAGTAGCAGGCAGTCGCTCACCTCCAGCGGAAGTAAACGTTATAGAGGCGTTGGTGTGTAGCACCAAACCCAAGAAGCTAAGTTTTTCATGGCAATTGTTACCTAAGATGCTAACTGAAGAACCAGAGTCCAACAGACCAGTAAGTTTAGTACTACCTACTCCAATAGTTGCATATGGACGCATGTCATGATTAGATTTATTGTTATTTACTGTTGTAATGTAGTAACTAGTAAAGAAAATTTTTAGAGTTGTTAGCCAGTTTTTCCAGTCAATTTCATTAAAGTTTTTTGACTTTTTAGTACAAGGTAGGATAGCACTACCATTACAACAGGAAGAAATTAGTTTTTTGACTTATTATGAGGGTGGCATTTAGTGCAATTCGGATATTTAACATCTTTGTTACCGCATTTAAAACAAATTAGAAACCTTTCAACTTTGCACCGTCCTAAGGAATGTTCTGTAGTTCTACAGCGTGGACAGTAGATTTTCCTAGTATGGGGTTCCGTATAGTTAATCGAAGCTACATTTACTTTGTTTTCCGAATATTTATTATGAGAATTATTGTCTTTATAGAAATTAGGTTTAGGATAATTATAATTAGATTTGTAGTTGCTATTATTATTTTTAAATTGATAATGAGTTTTAGCTTTGGAAGTGCTAGGTTCGTTAATTGATAAAAATGCCAGATCAGGGGCTAAAGTTTCAGATGAAATCCTAGGTGGTTCTTTAAATTGTGTAGTGAGTGATTGCATTCTTTCAAAGTTCCTACAGACTTGTTTAAGATTCGAAATGCTATCAATTGATGAGGAATTTGCAGCTAGTACACTTGCATAACAAGGTCTAATATTGTGCATTAGGATGTTTAGTTGTTCACTCTCAGGAACTTTGGTTTTGAGTCTTGAAAACAATTCAGTCATTTTAGAAAAATAAATTATAATATTCTCAGTTTCACCTTGTGTTCGGTTACGAATTTCCGCTAGGAGACGATAGTCGAAATCGAACTGGCTAAAATCCTCAATTAGTAAAGCTATTAATTCATCCCAAGTGCAAACAGTATCCCTAACGCTACGATACCAATGTAAGGCATCGCCAGTAAATATCTCAGTTGCATAAGATAACAATTTAGATGGATGGATATTTCTAGTGGTGCTATACTCGTTCACTCTCTGTCTAAAGGCGTGTACACAAGATTTACCGTCAAATTTAATTTTTTGAAGGTCATTAATGTGAGAACGATCACAGTTAACAGACATCACAGGTGTAGGGTTATCAGAAGTTGTTTGTTCGCTCTCTATTGCAGGATCACAGCTAGAACTTGCCAATTTATTTAAATTATTTAATTTGTTCCTAATCTTATTTAAGTTATTTGATAATAAATTTACTTTTTCTGTATGTTTAGGTTCAGAACAATCTATACGTTTTAAGCGATAATATAAATGATTGCACAATGCTGTAGTGCGGTTGAACAAACTCTGTTCAAATTTATCCTCAAGTAGTTTTAATTTGTTCACAAGTTCAGTAAAAGAAATGTTAGCGCCTGTAATATCTATCTCCGGTTCGATGCCTGACTCGACTATGTCAGATGTAGGTATTAATGGTGTTAATTTATTTATCTGCCTGCGTAGTTCAAGCACAGTATTTGCAGGTTCCTCGCCTCTAATAAGCACTTCGTAGGTTAATTCATTTTTGTTTAGCAAAAAAAATTTAATAGGGTGAGTTCCCATGTTCCAAGATGTTTATACTACTAAGTTAAACAATATTTATAGTTAAAAGGAATTAGATGGTGTTCTTTACAATTAATTCAAGCAAGAAACTACGCTTAGGTGATATTATTTGTAGAAAATTTAGTTAATTAGAGAGAAAAATTAAAGTTAGCAATTTGGGGACGTTAAATTAATGCAAAATTACAAGTAGTTTTAGTAGAAAATAAACAATATTAGTGTACAAACTGTTATGTATTACAAATGGTAATGATTTAGATGTACTGGTTAGAACAGTATAAAAGTTATTTATATATACTGGTTAAAACAGTATAAAAGTTTTAAGTTTGTCTAAACCCGCGTTTGACGTTAATTTTACAAATTGATAGTTAGGAATTAATATACTGTAGGTTAAAAATTAGAGCAACAATTAGAATTAAACAAGAATTTAAATTAAAACACAAATTAGAGTTCCAACAAAAGCATACGGGTTTAGTAGAGGTGTTATGAAGATGGAGAGAAAACCTCTGTCCCTTAACTGACTTTTACAGTATGCCCGGGAAGAAAAGCAGCTGGCACACTCTACGTTTTTCTTTCACTCCCAGTCCAGCATGGAAGTAATTGTTAACAATTTTGCATTTGCACAAAAAAACTATATAAAAACGACGTTAAGCAATTATTTAGAATTTACAAAGAAAGAAGTTAATTAATTTAGACTAGTACGTAACAGTTTGCACACTCACCCACGCGTTCACACGTTTAGGTTATGTGAACCCGTAGAATTTAGGAAATGACGAGCTTTGGAAGGTAATTAAACTACGTTGTAGGCGCCACTGCCGCGCTTAGCCGGCAGACTAGGTGGGTTCGTAGGTTAAACCAAATAAAAAAATAACTTCGGTTTAACAGTTATTTAATTACCTTCCGCGGCTAAGTTATAAGGTAACAATGTTAGTGGAGCACTGGCCTGTTGTTTGAAGTTGTGGTCCTCGTGCCGGTGTTCTGCTCCAGGCGCGTCCCTTTTTAATCAAATTCCAACAATGCAGGTTCTTCTCGGTAGTATTCTGCACGTAGGACTTTTAGGGTAGTAGTTGTTCCTCACGTGCTTGTTAGGATTATATATATGCCGGATTATATATTCCGCTTTAGATTTTAGTCCTCTCCTTGAACTTTACAACTTAGTCCTCTCCTTGAACCTGGAATGCACGGCGAATAGAAAGGGCGTTAGTCGCGTTAACAAAATGGCCGACACGACGCTCACGGCACAAAGGTCGCAGTGTCTCCATAAGGAAGTTAGGAAGGGTATTCTAGGGTTACACATAGTGACTTTATAATTTAAGTTAGAACACCATAAAAATAAACGTTATAGAACAGTAAGGCAACTCACCCGGTAGACGGGAAAACTTCAAGATATATAAGTTGAGTTAAATTGTTTTTTTTAAGCGCGTCCGCTCTCAGTTGAACACGAAACGAAATGGCCGAGGCTGAGGCGCCCGCAGGGAGGGAAAAGAACGAGTTGGTTCTCAGGCAGCGTTGCGTTCATTCACCATAGTGAATGTTATGTATTTTAAAGTTATTCAACAGGCAAAGAATTAAGCTATTAAGTATGCAGATTGCTACAGTACAGTAATCTTCAATTTCGTTACCAGCTTGTTAATTAACGTAAGTCCTAAAATTAATTGGCAGCTCTTTGCTTAGGATTTCATCGAGGCTACCGAGGCGTGACTGTAAATAAGTTCGAGGGATCGACGGTAATAGTCCGCGCTATTTCTGTGCCCGAATTTCGTAAGTCCAGTTAATGTAAAAATATTTGAAATACATCGGAGTTATATTTGAAACTATTTTTTTATACATACACATACATAACTTCACGCCTGTATCCTTTACGGGGTAGGCAGAATACCAGTGGCTATAAAACCATCGGATATGACGTTTGACAAATTTGGAGTCCATTATAATGGTGAAGAAAAACTTTTATTTTTCAACCGACTTCCAAAAAAGGAGGAGGTTCTCAATTCGTCTGTATGTTTTTTTTTGTGCCTTTGTTACATGATATTTCGGACAATTATGAATCGATTTTGAAAATTCTTCATTCTACATTCTTCTACATTACATTAGGATACTTCATAGTTAGTCTCATATAAATTTCATCGAAATTGGTTGATGGCTTAATAGAAAATTTCAGAAAAATATGTATGATTTAGGAAAATGTTTACGTTGATGACATTACAACTCAGCCAAAGTTATGACGTGAAGTCGGTTTTTTTAATGCTCTGCATTCGTTGATTATTTATTGAAAGGTTGTTTGTTGTTAAGGCATTGATTGTTAAGTTCAAAGTGAGATAGGTGGTTAAATTTAATCCATAAAGACCGTAGGAAAGTTTCTCATAATCCTTGTGTCTACATAATAATACTAAATGGCTAGCTTAGTTGGTCACCATGACAATGCTTATGAATACTATTGCTCACATACGAAAATGGGCTTAGTAGACAAGAGAACAAAACACAATCATAAACAGTGAAAAAGAAGATAAATAGTAATGTAAATAAGTATAATAAGTAACTCAACTAATATTGTCTTAAGTTTTCGCGATTCATACTATTCAATAAACCGCTTTTTAACCAGATTTATCGCATAGCAGACCCCGTGGTGACGAGCGACTGGCAACTCGTGACCACGGGGTCTGCAAAGACACCGACACGTCGAGTTAAAATTTAAAATGTAAATATACGCGATAAATCTAGTTAAAAGTGTTTTATTTAATAGTAACTCAACTAGTTTAAAAAATACGTTAACCTTTCCCCAGTGGCTGATCGGGTGAAGTGATCTCGGGTCACGTTTGGAGGATATAAAATGGTAGGTAAACAAAAAAGGTTAAAAGAAAAGGGAAAAATTGGAGATTGGCGTGTTTTTTGATATTCTTTGTCTATTATAAGAATGTATAATCGAAAGTAAATGAATATTCATTTCAGTATCTGATAGTGCTCAATTATTCCAAAACTCAATTACAATATAACGTAAAACGGAATATGCTAAGTAATTTTGCCAGGCCCACTAGCTCCATTGGAAGAGCACCCACCAGGACTCGAACTGGACCCAAGTTCGAGTCCTGGTCGGATCATTTTATTAAGCATATTATTTTCAGTTATTCAGTATCTGATATTTGTTTTATAAGTTAACAGTACTTAGTCGAAACACGCTTCTAACAGTGATTATACACTACCGCCAGTTCATGTGTGTATTATTGTTTATATAAATACATCTTAACTAGTTGTCATAATTATACTAACGAGGTATGGTTAGATGCGTCTTGATTGCGTTCTGGTTATAGATTATACTCTCTCCCTTAATCAGAGTAAGTAACCCTTAAAGGGCATAATGTGATAAATATTAAAGCAGTCTAGTTTTGCGTACACACATACATAACTTCACGCCTGGTATGGTGATAACCAGAAGCTTTTGCAGAAACCATCTGAAGTCACGTTTGACACGTTTGGAGGAATAATAAAGATGGAGGTTAGGCTATCGCCTCAAAATCGCGAACAAAACCTTTATCCATTAACCGACTTTTACAGTATGCCCGGGAAGAGAAGCAGCTGTTACATTCTATGCTTTTCTTTCGCTTCCAGTCCAGCATGGAAGAGATTTTGCTTTTAAAACTTATCTTGTTAGCTTTTTTGGTTGATTGGCTCAGTGACTGCCCATGGTTTGCGGTCCTATAGGTTAGAGCCTCAGTTAGGCTTAACAAGGAAACGATATTTATTGTCTCGGTATACTAGGGTAGATAGATAGCCCTATAGATAGGGCTCAGTAGCCCGTCGCAATCCAACGATCGAGTGAAGCGAAATCACTCTTACTTCTCTTATCTTCTCGGGGTTGATTTTTTGACAGTTTTTGTTCTTCTTTGGTGTTCGCTTTGTTACTTTTGTTTTTTTGTTGTTTTGTTTCATTTAATTGTAATATAGTCTAAAGTAAATCACATTTTCCAATAAACCATCCCACATCGTCCATAATCGAGTCCATAATCCTTCGAGACCTTTCTTATTAGCAGAGTGGACCGATTAGGTTTTAGGTTAGGTTATATTTTAAGTTAGGTTAGGCTGGGCGAAGGAGGCACGGAGAAGGCCTTCTCCCTCCCGATAGCCAGCCGTGGCGGGTGAGGAAACCTACTGCGGCTATACAGGCTACGAGTGGGGAAATGGCCGCGTGTACTGGGCCATTTTTGACGTGGGGGCCGCGCGGCTCAGGCTGAGCGCAATCCGCCAGGGCTCGCGGGCAATACCACTGGCAATACCGTGGGCAATTTTGTTTGGGGAGGTACACGTGGAGGTTTATAGTGGGTCAAAGTCAAAGTCAATAGAATCTTTATTTCGTAAGTATTTAAATACATTTGAAATAAGTCACAATTTACAAATTGAACTGAATCTAACTGAATCACCCCCACATTACCCACCATTCCCCCTTGGGTGGTCGGGGTTGTCTGGAGGAATCATAGCATGTTTTCCTCCAGACAAAAAAAAGGGTAGACAGACCCATATCTAATCTTCCGAAATTCCGTCTTTGATAGCTTTTTTCATGACTTTATATCTAAATGGTCAGTTTGGGTAATTAATCTTGTAGTTTTAGTATTACCATTCAGTGGAAACCACATAGTGATCTGCACCTAAAGAAAAAATATATATCACTACACCTAAAAAGAACATGCACCAAAATTGAAGTGTATATAATTGTTGTATGTTAACTGAATGAAATAAAAAACTAACATATATGCGAAAAACTCCCAGTTACAAAATTCACGGATGGAAAACTCAATTAACTTTTTATTGGCATAGTTTCACTTGAAAATATTTAAGGAATTTTCAACTCAATCATTGCAATGAACGCCGAGCTAAAGTACAAAGTAAGCATTCCCTGTTTGATGAAATGAAATTTATATTTGTTTGATTAATTGAGTGAAGGTGAGTAAAAAACCGACTTCACGTCAAAACTTTGGCTGAGTTGAGAATGTGCATATTTTTTCAAAAGTTTGAAATTTTCAATGAAGCACTCAACCGATTTCGATGTCAAATTTCATTGAAATCCGTTGAGCCGTTCTTCCGTGATTGAGGAACTGATGGAATAAAACGCGAGCAAGACTTGATTAACTTGGATTTATTTTATAGAGGAATTGCACAACAGTAAGCAATGGCCTTTTACAAAGAAGAGAGCAGAGACAAGATAGCGGCCAAAGAGTAGAACATCATATAATACTATTATTTGTACAGTGATACCACAGATTAAATAAACACAGATTAAATAAACACAGATTATTTAATATTTTGCGTCCTTAATTCCAACAGCCTCCTCTGGACGCAAACCCATTGCCTTGGTAAACATCTCATGTTTCGGTCGGTGTAGGCCCTTGGTCAAAACGTCTGCCACCATCTCCTGTGTGCTTTTGTAGAGGACAGATACTTGTTTACTTGATATTCTTTCCCTCACGAAGTGGTAACGAACATCGATATGTTTGCTGCGGGCGTGGTATGTGTCATTACCTGAAATACTAATGGCACTTTGATTATCACAATAAAGTGTAATTGGAATACCTGATTGACTAGGCCAAAAATCTTCTTCTAATTGGTTAAGCCAAACAGCTTCTTGTACTGCTGTGGCTAATGACATATATTCTGCCTCAGTGCTAGAAAGTGCTACTGTAGGCTGCCTTTTCGAGCACCAGCTTATTGCTGCACCCTGGAAAATAAAAACATATCCAGAGCAAGATCTCCGGTCTTCTTCTGGATTGCTCGCCCAGTCAGCATCACAATAGCCAACAATATTATTGCTGTTCTTTCTGAATAGCAGTTTCTTAGAAATGCTTCCTTTCAGATAGCGTAAAATTCTTTTTACAGCAACCCAATGTTGAACAGTTGGTTTATTATTGTATCTACTGAGTGTATTTACTGCATATGCTATATCTGGCCGAGTCCCTTGAGATAGGTACAACAAACATCCTATCAGTTCTTGATATGGGACATTTCTTAGTATATCTTCTTCATTTTCAGTCTTTTTTAGGTATAAATTTGGCTCGCACGGCGTATACACAGATTTGCAGTCATTCATGTTAAAACGCTCGAGTATTTTTTCAATGTAAGTACAAAGACTGATCAATCGAAATTTCATTTTTATCTTCATTTTGAATGATTCTGTAGCCAATACAACTTTTTGCTCGACCAAGGTCCTTCATATGAAATTTTTCATTTAATTGTTTCTTCACAATAGTAACTGTGTTTTCATTATTGAAAAATATTATAAGGTCATCGACATATACAGCTATAAGTAATATATCATTTTCATTAATGACTCTGTAGTAAATACAGGGGTCAACTCTTGATCGTGACAGTCCAATCTCAAGTAGAGCTGCATTCAGTTTTTTGTTCCATTGACGGCTAGCTTGTTTTAACCCATATACTGATTTGTTTAGTCGACAAACCTTTTGACCATTTTCGAAGAATGGTGGCTGGGTTACATAAATTTCTTCTTCAATGTCACCCTGCAAAAATGCAGTTACTGCATCCATTTGATGAATACACAGATTATATTTTACTGCCAGACCAATCATGTATCTCATAGATGTGTATCGTATGACCGGTGCATAGATTTCATGATAATCAATACCTTTCTTCTGCTGAAAACCTTTAACAACAAGTCTTGCTTTATATCGTGTTATTACGCCATTTTCGTCAGTTTTGGTTTTATATACCCATTTGCAAGATAGTGTCTTTTTATTCTTTGGTAAGTCAACCATAGTCCATGTGTTATTATGTATCAGTGACTGATACTCTTCATTCATTGCCTCAATCCATTTTTCAGCTTTAGTACTATTCAGAGCTTCAGATAGGCTTTGTGGATCACTGTCTATATAGCTCATAGTGGACTCAGAATTACACATGAAACCAGCAGGAGAGACTGTACCTTCATCACAGTCATTTTCAGCTTCATATATTTCATTTCGCCGTCTTGGTCTGAGAACCATTCGGTGATCTGAAACATCAATGGTTTCATCCGGTATGTATAAGGAGTTTTCTGGATCTGAATAATTAGATGATTCATTTGAATTTATTTGTCTTGAACCATCACTTGAAATTTCAAAAATGGTATCATTACTTTCAGTTCCTTCATCCTCGGGTCCATTTTTTGGTGAGTTAATTATGTTTGTTAATTGTAAGTATTTTTTATTTAAATTATTTTTATTTTCTTTGGTTTTATTTTCATTTTTAATCTTGTTTTCTTCCTTTTCAGGTTTTGATACATTGGTTTCAACATCAACTTTATTTCTTTTGACATTGGCTTCAAGAAATATACCTTCTCTGCTTGTGGTACATTTCTTACTCTTTGGGTCTAAAAAACGGTAGCCCTTTATTCCATCACAGTATCCAACAAATATTAATTCACGTGACTTTGCATCAAGCTTCCTTCGGTGTTCTTTAGGTATAAGAACCATTGCTTTGCAACCAAAAATCCTCATATATCTTAAATCAGGCTTTTTATTTGTCCACACCTCTTCTGGAGTGATGTCACCTAGGGCTCGTGTTGGTGAGCGGTTGATTATGTGCGCCGCTGTGACCACTGCTTCGCCCCAGTACTCCATCTGCAATTCAGTATTTAATAGCATACATTTAGCTCGTTCAATAAGAGTTCTATTCATACGTTCACTCAAACCATTTTGTTCTGGTGTGTATGGATTACTTGATTGGTGCAAAATTCCAAAGCCTTTTAAATATTTATCAAAATTGTTATTTCTATACTCTTTGCCATTATCACTTCTGAACTTCTTTATTTTTTTATCTAATTCATTTTCTACTCTGTTTTTAAATTCAATGAACTTTTCAAGCACCTCATCTTTACTTTTAATCGGATATACAAATACTTTTCGAGAAAAATCATCAGTAAAAGTGACAAAGTACCTGGCGCCTCCAAGCGATATTGTTTGCATCGGTCCACATACATCGGAGTGGATAAGCTCTAGCAACTCGGTTGCCCGGGAGCCTTCACTTGGAAAAGGCCGTCTCGTCATCTTTCCTTCTATGCAGCATACACATGTTATGCTCTTCTGAGATGGTGTCAACTTTACTCCGGTTGTACAACATGGAATTTTATTCACATCAGTAAAGTTCAAGTGGCCCATTCGCTGATGCCACAGATAGGTGTCAGTTTCAATTATAGCTGGCAGGGCATGAACTTCATTTAAGGTATTTAGCCTATACATATCATTTATTAAGTCAGCATTAGCAACATAGTTTCCATTTTGATTCAATATTTTGCAACCATGAGTATTAAATTCAACTTTGCAACCACTTTTTATTATTTTGCTCACTGATATTAAATTAGTCGACAACTCAGGTACATATAATACATTTTTTACTAGTATTTCACTGCTGTGTCCTTGTGAATCTGGTACTTGGATCATTATATTGCCACAACATACCACATTGAGAACTTTGTTGTCAGCAATTCGGATATTACTTACAGGTGGTCTAGTCTCATTTGTCAACCAATCTCTGTGCATTGTCATGTGCATTGATGCACCAGAGTCAATGTACCAGTTCAAGGAGTTGTTGGTTGTTGTCGCTGAAAAAGCTGCAATAAACCCACTGTTTTTATTTTCACACTTATTATTTGTAACTTCTGGTTTATTCTTTTTATGCCAACAGTTCTTGCTTAGGTGGCCAAATTTATTACAATTGAAACATCTAGGCCCCTTTGACTTTTGTGCTTGTTGATTTTGAAACTTATTATAACATTTATGTTGATTTTTAGAGTTTGAGTAAAATGCGCTTGTCTCAGTTGTTTTCACTTCTTGTAGCAACTTTGTTTTTATTGAATCAGTGCATATTTTAACTCCAGAACTCTCCATAGCCATTATCATGGGCTTGTAGCTCTCCGGCAAGCCCGCCAACATCAAAGTTCCCAGCCATTCATCATCTACTGCGAAATTAATATTTCTCAAACGGTGTGCAGATGTCATAATTTTGCTAACATAATCCTCTATACTTGCACTTGTTTCCAATGAAGTGTTTATCAAGTCTTTCAGTAATCCTACTTTACGGGTCAATCCTGAATCTTCAAATGCTCTAGATAAATTGTCCCAGACCTCTTTCGCTGTGTTAGCTTCTCGAATATGTACATAAATAATAGGATTAATCAATAATATTAATTTAGATTTAGCTTTGACATCTTTCTTTGTGTCGATCGTGGGCGACCCGCCAACAATACAATCCCATAATTCTTCGAGTTGTAAATATGCTTTCACTGCAAAACTCCATGAAGCATAATTTTCTCTCCCAATTAGCTTTTCAATGCTCATAATGCTATTTGAAGCCATTTTCAATATTTTTCAAGCTGAAAGAGAAATACGGTGCCGGCCGGCCGCGTGGGTTGACTTGGTTATGTACGTACGTAGTTTGATTTTACCGAAAAAGTATATATTTACTAAAATCACTTCACTTTCAATATACTATGATAATTTTAGGCATGGGACGGCCCATAACCTGATGGAATAAAACGCGAGCAAGACTTGATTAACTTGGATTTATTTTATAGAGGAATTGCACAACAGTAAGCAATGGCCTTTTACAAAGAAGAGAGCAGAGACAAGATAGCGGCCAAAGAGTAGAACATCATATAATACTATTATTTGTACAGTGATACCACAGATTAAATAAACACAGATTATTTAATATTTTGCGTCCTTAATTCCAACAGGAACAAACATCCATACATCAAAACTTAATAAAATATTATTTATAATATTGGTAAGATTCAGCGAACTTTTGCTAATGCGCCAAAGTAATATACAAACATGAAAGGCATTTATCGCTAAACCTGTCTCAACTATCAAAATCAAAATCAACGAAAAAATTCTAACGTCACAGTTACCAAAGAAAAGCGTAACAGAAAAAGTCCTCAGCGACTTTTGTTAAAAAAAGCCCGAAAAAACGCCGCTTTAGTCATTTTGCTGGCGATGTTTTAAGGCAATCTGTCGAAAATTTAAACTGCTAAAGCGCCAAAAAAAAGTGCTCAGATCGGTAAGAAACCTAGTCAGATCGACGCAGAAAAAAAAATGCTATCGAACTGTTTATACAACTCAATATGGCCAAAGTGGCGCTTTAGCATTTTATCCTTTCCACTGACGATATATTTATTTACGTCATATTGATAGAGATATGTTTAAAGGATAGCCGTGGTCGTATGCCATCTCTTATAGCAAAGCAGATTCATTTTAATCCTTGTTTGCAACCACCATTTATAACAGTGTGGATGGTACTCAAAATTGGTTATAAACAACTTAACCTTACGTGACCTTGGTTGGAAGCATTGGTTTTAAACAGTCTAGCTGGGGCTTAATACATTTTAAAATATTACTTCCTTATTTTTCGACGACGGGACTGTTCTCGTTATATTCTGAAGGCGCGTAAAAAATAGAAAGCAAAAACCAAATTATTTTTACAAAAACGTTAAAAGGAAACCTTGTTTGTTAGACAACGTTTATAAATACGATTCCAGAAATAACCATGAAAGTGGGAGTTCTTTGTGGAGATGGCTGAATCGCAGCAAGTGCAACCTCTATCATTGTTAATTGTTATTGTGTATTTTTAAAAGATGATTGCTGTTGAGTTTCTTGCCACTTCTTCTCAACAGATCGACTTTCCGAAGTGGCGGTAGATTCAGTTCAATTTGTAAATTTTATGACTTATTTCAAATGTATTCAAATACTTACGAAATAAAGATTCTTTTGACTTTGACTTTGACTTTATTTCAAAAACGTTATTGATCTTAAGAAATGTATTTGAATTTCAGTTAAAGAAATAACGTTTATTTTATTCCATGCTCTTTATTTCAAATCAAAATATCTGTCAACGGCATTCCATTATTTAAAGTTGAATTGTTTTACAATGATTTTCGTGACAGTTCTCATTTTCCATAACGCGCGACTAATAAAATATAAATTGGCGCGGTAAGAAAATAATTGTTTATTTTACAATTATAAATTGAACTATTAATAAAGTGTGATTGTTATTATTAACTGTAAATAAATTAAGTAAATGTCATAAAAATATTCATCTTAAATAGACAGATTCAAAGAAACGGAACGTTCAGTGGATAGTGATTGACTCTACTGAATCGATGAATATGTGCGGCCATCTTGTAATCGGAAGTTTGTATACATTTTTTCCACCAACTGATTTGATACGTCAAAGCCATCGAATGGAAGATCGAACAATTTCATTACGGCAACGTCACAAATATTGTCAATTTTGAACTGTCACAAAAACCACTTGAAAAGAATTCAACTATAATATAGTATAACTTTGTACACTCCTGTACATCGACTGTCCTTTTCATAATCCGACGTTTTTACATTCAGGCATTTTGGGGCATGGCAGGACATTTTGACCTTCAGGTGTTTCTTAAAGATGTTATTATGACATTTAGTCTGGAAAAGCTTGACCCGAAACGCGGATGAAATAAGGCGGTAATTTTTTTGGTAGTAAGGCCCCTTCAGGGTCCACCTGGCTAGTGTCCATCCTTCGCTAGCCAGGAAGACCCTAGAAAAGCAAGGTCCTTCCTAAGTCCAGGTGCTTTCATCTTCGATATCAGCTACACTTACCGTCAGGTGAGATTGAGGTCATACGCGGGTTCAGTCACCAATAAAAAAGGAGTTTAAATAAGAATAGATAGTAGTAACCTCCTGTTGTTTACCCGCCTGTGAGCAAAGGAGGTTTACCCATGCCACCCGTAATTTTGTTAAAATTTGTTGTTTAATTTTGTCGTAAAAGGCAACTAATTCGAGTTACCGCCGCTTGGTCCTAGATCACCCAATATAAGAAGTGTACAGCTTCCGATACGGCGGTAAAGTATTTTTTTTTTTTTTTTTATGTGACTAAACCCGCGTTTGACCTCAATCGCACCTGATGGTAAGTGACGATGAGGTCGAAGATGAAAGCACACGGGTTTAGGAAGGAACTGGCTCTTTATACAATATTGCCGGAACACATTACCGCCGGAGCGGTAACATTTGGCGGCAGACTTTATATAAAGGGTGGTCGCTAGCCAGGCGGACCCAGAAGGGATCCTACCACCAAGTGTATATAACGACTACTTTGACGATGGGGTAACACTGTCTGCCTCAGACGCCAGTAGTTGCGGGTTCGATTCCCGAACGGATGAAGAAAAAAAATTTTCCAGGTCTGGGCGTTTATATACAGGGTTGATTTGTAGGTACCGACCAAATTTATTTTAAACAGTAAGTATCATTTATAGAAACGTTTTTTGAAAAGAAAACGTATTTTTTTTACAAAGAAATAAATATGTCCGCTATTATATTAAGCAAACCATGGTCACTCTAAATTACCATCAAAATAAAGGCAACTACGTGCTACTACAAAAAACGTCGTAGTATTATCAATGAAATGTCGCTTCGTAGTAATTATGTTCATCAACAGCGACTATTTTTTTTAAAGTTTGTGGTTCCATATTTCTAAATTTTTGTACTGAGCGATGCTAAAATAAATATGCAGGTACGTTTATATCGTATCAAAGAAACTAACATTTAAATTTGGCTGGTGACTACAAATCAACCCTGTAAAATATACAGGTACATATACATATTATGTATATATATCCTAGGTCTGCCATGTAGTTGGTGTGAGTGCCTGGGGATTTTTTTTTTTTATTTGAAAATGTATTTATGAAGAGCCAGTGTTTTCCTAAACAATCATTGCTGTCATCTTCAACCTCATCTTCTCTTACCAACAAGCTTCAGATCAAATGTTTAAAAAATCTAGCTACTCTGCGTGTTAAAGCGTTTCCGTTGCACTACGTACAGATAATGGTTTCTCAGTATCGGAAACCACGAGATACCGCCCCGCCGCAGCTCGCTCGTCCGTCATGACGAAAGAACGCTTCCGCTTTAGGGACCTATTCTGAATTATTTGCTTTATTTATTTATTTGTTCGGTTCATCAAAAAAAATTCACTGTTTTATACACAATTTACTTAGCTTAGTATAACTATTGTTGACTTTTGTCGCAACCGTATGGGCACTGGGGCTTAGGGTCCAATCGATCGACCGTCGATGGTGTGGACTGTTATAAACGGTGGCTGCTTTGCTATAAAAGATGGCATACGACCACGGCTATCCTTTAAACATATCTCTATCAATATGACGTAAACACATAAATATATCAGTATAAATATTGTTTTGTGTTATTTTGACTCTGATTGATAAGTTGCTTTGTTTTGTATCGAGACCGTTGTCACTAATTTGAATCACTGTATAATTATTGCTTAACTCTTATCTTAAAATGTTATTGTTGTCCACTTCGAACTCACCTTTTACTATTATTATTGGGCTCTGTTGGTCTTTTAATGTAAACCTTTTTTTATATATTACTTTTTTGACTGTTTGTTGCCAAAATAGAAATAAATAAAAATAAAAAATATCAGCAGAGACTACCTATTACTTGTTTCCTACTTTTCAGAGCGTGTTTTATTTGACGGACGAAACGAGCAATCGTCGTCGATCGATGGGTGTGATAACACCCTTAGTCATCAGAATTGATAATTGAATAAAAAGGTTCCAAAAACTTCATGAGATTTAACAACTCTATTATAGTGAGACAAAAAAGAACAAAAAAGTGATGATTAATTAGGTAATAAGCGTATGTATATGTTTTCAATTTATTTTATAATACTCATTTGAGATCTGTTATAAATTATACATCATTTACCTAATCGAAACTTCGTAAGTAAAAAAAACTGGATTTCAAAGACATCACTTTTAAAGTAAGCACCTCCGTAAATAAATGCTCTAATTAAGGTAATTTATCAATTTCAATTAGAGAAATTTCTTAGGCACCGCGAAACAAAAACACTTTAGTAGAAATAATAGCCCCAGCAAAAGATAATTTTGATAAAATATCAGCGTATTATTCATCTTGGTTTAATTATTGTAATTTTCTTCCAATTTAAGGCATTTAAACATAACCAGCAGATTCACGAGGTTTTACCCCATAACTAACTTTTGGTTCCCTTATATAATATCGCACCTTCAGAATTGTATAGACTCAATTCAAAAATTCAAGAAGTCGATTTACCATCATAGAAGTAATATTTTTGCTGTTATTTCAGGAAAGATACACTTAACTGTATATACTAACTTACATGTTTCATACATTATGAATAAATTAAATCGGTTCAAAGTTAAAAATTTGCAGTTTTGAAACTTTATTCTTGATTTGCCAAAAACACGTATTTTTTAAATACGTCAATACTATTCTATACTATTCCGATATATTTCATGTAATTTTTTCCCGAAAATTGGTTATTAAAACATAAGCGTGTTAAAAAAATACAAATAATGGTGTAAGATATAATAAAAGATTAATAAATATCTTTTCTGTGCCTCAGGTAACCAAAGCCCCAGTTTTATTTCCGAATTTGCAAGTTTATATGCGAAATTAGTTCGAAGTTAATAAATTTATTGAAAGCTTAAAATATAAAACAATACATATAAAAGCTCTGTGGAGTGAAGTGTGCTAACTGAATAAAGTGTGTGCAGTGATTGTATGTTCACTTATGTGAGTGTGTGACGTTTGAAATTATACAACTTTATAAAAACTCTACAAAATAATTACCATATCAACGTACCTGCATATTTATTATAGTATCGTTCAGTATAAAAAATAATAATATGGCATCACAAACTTTTTCACAAATGGTCACTGTTGAGGAACATCCTACGCACGGTATCGTACTACGACGCGGCATTTCATTGATGACGTTTGATAATACCACGACGTAGTACCACTAGTTTTTGTAGTAATATATAGTCGTTTGTATCCTTAATGGTATTCATTCATAATTTAAAGTGACCATGTTTTGCTTAATATGTTAGCGAACATATTAATTACCTTGTAAATATTTTTTTTTGCAAAAATCGTTATTTATAGAAAATTATACTTATTGGGTAAAAAGTAATTGGCCGGTGACTAAAAATATCCCTGTACAGTCACGTCTAATAAATTGTATTCATTTTCATTGGAATTTGAACCATATCACAAGCGAATAAGGTGCGAATTGTGTACATCTTATCACACGTGACTGTACATCCCAAGTATCGTAGAGGCAATTCAAATTCAATAAAAAACTGGATATTAAATTTCGTACAACATTTATTGTGGAATAAAACACCAACAACTTTATTTATTTTTCAGAAACGAAAAACGCTAGAATTGATATTCACGTTCGAAATTCAAAACTGGGTAATTAAGGACTTTTTGATTTCCAGTCCATGAGCGAATTCATGCTTCAGATTCAGGTGCAATATTTATGATATAACATTTGATCTTAACGATATTTCAAAATTAATGAAAATTCTGACAACCACCAACCAGCACCGGGCCAACTTGTTGCTTTACGGCTGGCCTCCTCATTCAAAGTAGAGAAACACGACCTTATATTGGGCTAGCTAAAATTAGTGTTAATGATGAAATAATAACCTACAAAACATATTTCCACCTAAAATGTTATATTTTAGCCTAAAAATGTTAAATATGGCATCGTTTCAATGTTGATTGGTAAATTCAAAATTACCAATCAGATTAGTAAATATTTTGCCTTTGATATCCCAACTATTGAAAATATCATATTCCTATGAGATCTAAAATTTCACAGCCAGCAGTTTTATCGTTAAATAAAATAATTTCAATTTTAAATATCGAAATACTCAGAATACTATCAGCGATTTAATGAGAAATTTCCCGCTACCTCGCAGACGAGCAACGTAAGTCCTTGGAGCATTATTAAGTAAAATATATTACTTTTCTGTGTTTTTTAAAAGGTTTAGAACCCCTGCTTGTTCGGTTTTTCTGAAAGGAAACTCTTGTATTCGGTAATCTTCATTTAATTTTGCTTGTTTAGTCAACGAAATAAACAAAAGATATTTTTCATGGAATTCTCGAGAAAGAAGATTATGTTTAATTTGTTTGTTTGTTTTGTTTACGTGACATGTGGAAGCTTTATATTTTCCAGAGACTTAGGTAAAGGGTCGTATTCTGAAAAATTACTTATATTTGGACTATACTTGCCTGAAGAATTGAGAGTTGACAGCAAATAATTGCATGAGTTACAGCGACCTATAGCGACGCTACATAGCAACGACGATGATGATACAATGTTTGACCCTAGATCACGCTATCAACAAATTTAATAGAGATCGGCATATACAGGGTGTCCCAGAACTCAACGTCAAGCCGAAACAGGATGATAAATAGACTATAACCATCATAAGAATAATCTGAAAAAAAATCTATCTCATATAGTTTGAAAATTATAGGCATTTAAGAAATACCTTGAAATTTGGTCAAACTGTAACCATTTTTCGGTTATTGTGGTTAACTTTTATTATTGTTGTTCATTTAAACTTTTGAACCTTACCCGTAAATAATATTTCTAGAACCTTAGTCAAAAATAATGACACAATTGCCCCAAGTTTTCTGGAATTAAGCATATTTGTTAAAGTATGATTTTTTTATAATTTGTCGACTTTGAAAAAATCCCCGACAAAAATCGTCAGGCCGTGGGCCGCGGTCCGCTGACCCCCTGTCACTGCAATGGTCTCTCTCCACTTTATAATGTGGCAAACGTGGCACCGGATAGTTTTATAGCCTCTGGTGTTCTGGCTACCCCATACGGGATGCAGGCGTGAAGTTATGTATGTATGTATTTAGTCAAGATAGACCTGAGTTCTGCCCGAGTTTCTGAAGACCATACGTCCAACAGGTCAAAGTGGAAGCAGCAAATAAGAAGCAGACTCCACCATCAAATGAGATTAATAATTGCCATGGATAGAGAGAGACCTAAAGGACAACGCACTATCTTAGTGGCTCATTGGCCAAATGCTTGCCTCCCAAGTTGGCAAAATTGAGATGCAAACATTTTATACTAGCGCGCGTTTATTAATTATTTTCAACCGACTTCCAAATAACCGACGAATGCAGAACATTAAAAAAGCCGACTTCACGTCAAAACTTTGGCTGATTTGAGAATGTCATCAAATCAATTCATAATTGTCCGAAATATGGTGTAACAAAGAGACAAAAAACACATAGAGACGAATTGAGAAACTCCTCTTTTTCAACCGACTTCCAAAAAAGGAGGAGGTTCTCAATTCGTCTGTATGTTCTTTTCTTTTTTTTGTGTCTTTGTTACACGATATTTCGGACAATTATTAATTGATTTTGAAAATTATTGTTACATATGATAGAGGATACCTCCTAGTTGGTCCCATTTAAATTTCATCGAAATCGTTTGAGTACTAAACTTTCAAACTTTATGTATGATTTCGTAGAATGTTTACGTTGATGACATTCTCAACTCAGACAAAGTTTTGACGTGAAGTCGGTTTCTTAATGCTCTGCATTCGTTGATTATAAAACAGGTAGTTTCTCTGTTAAGTCTTCTAGATGTAAGCTACGCCTAGGTATAATCTTATTGTTGAGCTTCATAGATGGTGTGTCAATTTAAGTATTAAAAAATACATAGGTACATACATACTCCTGACGCTTATTTACCTTTAGGTTAGGTAGAGACTAGAGAAAGCAAATTGATACGATCCAGACAAACCACTGCCTCTTCATCTAAGATGTACAAATTAAAAATATGTATCTTTTAATCAATCTTTTAATAATCAAAATCCAGTTAGGTAGGTCCAACTTTGAGAAAGAGGTCAATCGTCGGATCCAACTCGGCTGGGCAGCGTTCGGGAAGCTCCGTAAAATCTTCTTGTCGCAAATACCGCGGTGTCTGAAGACAAAGGTTTTTGACCAGTGTGTGTTGCCAGTGATGACATACGGCACTGAGACGTGGTCGCTAACTATGGGCCTTATAAATAAGCTAAGAGTCGCTCAGTGGGCAATGGAAAGGGCCATGCTCGGAGTTTCCCTGCGGGATCGAATCAGGAATGAGGAGATTCGCAGGCGAACCAATGTCACCGACATAGCCAGAAGGATTGCAGAGCTGAAGTGGTAATGGGCAGGGCACACAGCTCGCAGAACAGATGGCCGGTGGGGCAGAAAAGTTCTCGAGTGGCGGCCACGTACTGGGAGACGCAGCGTAGGCATGACCCCCGCACGATGGACCGACGACCTGGTCAAAGTCGCCGGTAAACGCTGGACGATGGCGGCGCGGGACCGAGCGACGTGGAAGACTTTGGGGGAGGCCTATGTCTAGCAGTGGACGTCTACAGATCTGTGGATGATGATGATGATCTTTTAATCACACCATCTTTACTTTAAAACCACCAGTCAGATTTGCAAAATATTTTTGTATAATAGATTTGTAAAAAAATCTTATGGGGTAGACAGAATACTGGGGTTATAAAACCATCTGATGTCACGTTTGACAAATTTGGAGGCCTTATAATGGTGGAGAGAGGCTATTGTGGCAGGGGGTCAGCTTATCGCCCACAAAAAAAACCTCCAATAATTCCTCTGTCCCTTAACTTACTTTTAAAGTATGTCCGGGAAAAATAGCAGCTGGCACATTCTTTAGTTTTTCCTTTGCTACAAGTCCAGCGTGGAAGTAATTGGGTTTTTGTAATATTTTTTAAGATCAATAGCTACGCGAGTTAAAAAGCGATGCTGTTAGGTAGCAAATCACTTGACACTGATTATTAGTATGTGTGTCAGGTGTCGACAGCATCACTGCGTCACTGTCAGTTAGTGAAGTGTCACTTTAATAGATTATTCAAATTGCTTTGGGGGACTGATTGGTAGGTATCACATGGCGGGGACTTTGAAAGACTGGAAAGTTAGTCGGAAGTTTCCAGTAGGATATTGATACTAAGTGGTTATTTAAGTTGTTAATGTGTTGAATTAGACCTTTGGTTTTATTCCTTTTTGAAAGAGTTTTCAAATGTCATAGACTTGAGAAAATAATATTTTAGTTTAAACACATTTCGACGGTGAAATGGCACACAAAGGAATGAGCTTTATTTATTCATCAATCGTCTTGTTATACTTTTAATTTTTTTACGTTTCATAATAAGTTTTAAATGCTACTCATTACTCGCTGCTTTCATATGTTAGGATGGGCTCAATATTTATGTGATGAAAAAAAGATATTCATATATTTATAGTATACAGGGTCATTTTTTGAAGATCAAAATATTTTAGGAGAAGGTTAAGAATAATAATAATATAAAAATACACCTTTGGGCAAAAAAATCTCTACACGGACGACACCGCGCCGATTTAACCAACACAGTCGTTGACAAGATTGCATCAAACGCTTGGTTAAAACGGGGCGAATTGTTCCCTGAAACGGAAGGGTTCATGTTAGCTATCCAAGACCAAGTTATAGAGACGAAAAACTACCATAAATATATTATCCGAAACCAAAATATACATTCAGACTCGTGCCGAAAGTGTCATAACAGCCCTGAAACCATACAGCACATTACAGGTGCTTGTAGAGCAATAGCCCAAACCGACTATAAACATCGCCATGATCAAATAGCCGCTATCATCCATCAACATATAGCCCATCAATACAACCTCATAAAAGAAAAAGTCGCCTACTACAAATACATCCCTCAGACTGTGATTGACACCGAATCATATAAACTTTACTGGGATCGAACAATCCTTACGGATAAAACCATAGCGTGTAACAGACCTGATATAACATTTCATGACAAGCCCAACAAAATAGTTTATTTAATCGATATAGCTGTCCCGAATACCCACAACCTTCAATCAACTCACACTGAAAAAATTAGTAAATATACAGATTTATCCATAGAAATTAAGCGACAATGGCGAGTAGATGAAGTAAAAACCGTACCCATTATTAATAATAATAATAATAAAATAATAAAATCCCCAGACAATTACACCAACTACATGGCCCCAAAGTAAGCATAGCTTGTGTTATAGGATACCATGTAGCGAACTAGGGGGGAACCTAGAATATAAATACATAAATAGATAAACACCCAGACACGGAACTTTTTTTTTTTTTCTTGTTCCGTGCGGGAATCGAACCCGCAACCACTGGCGTCTGAGGCAGATAGGTTTACCTCTTCGCCAAAGTGGTCGTCAATTATTATCTCGTCCACAGGAGTTATACCCCAAAACTTACACACCTCGTTAAAACTACTTTCAATGCCTCATAACTCATATATTCTATTACAGAAAGCTGCCATAATGAACACATGCCGTCTTGTCCGGAAATTTTTCTCACTTTGATAGTTTATAACTTTATCTGTACTACTGTTTGGCCACAAGCTCGCAGTAGTACAAATCCCACCCTGTAAAAAGGAGGTTCTTTTGAAGAATATGATGAAAATAATAATAATAATAATCCTTTATTGTACACCAACATAAAGTACAAATTTAAAAATAAAATACATTTTAATTTAACATTAGCACAAAGGCGGCCTTATCGCTGTAGAGCGATTTCTACCAGGCAACCGAGTCTTGACAGGATAAGGTAGTGGAAATGAGGATGGGCGTTGGGATACAGGTTATAAAATAGACTACGTACGAATAATTACATGCACATACTTACTAATAATACATACATACACATATTAATATATACACACAGGTACATTCTAATAATACACATGACATACACGTGACATTAATACATAATGATAATTATTAAAATATAATATACAATGAGAGCATTAAGGTAAACAATGTTTCACAAGGTAATGTTGTTTAAGCATTCGTTTAAACGTGTAAGGACTGCGAGCTAGGCGGATCTCCATCGGTAGCTCGTTCCACAATGATACTGATCGGACAAAAAACGATTTTCCCAGAAAGGTGGTGGTATGTGATGGTGTCGCTAGGAGGAGATTAAAAGAAGACCGCAAGTTGCGATCGTTATTTGTAAACCGATACTTGATGCGATTTTTCAAATAATCGGGTACAGCTTTATCATACAGAATACGGTAAACTACAGATAGGATGTGAGTATTCCGGCGAAAGCGAATCGGAAGCCACTTGAGATTAGATCGAAATTCAGAAATGTGGTCGTATTTGCGTAATCCAAATACAAATCTTATGCAGAGATTTTGGAGCCGCTCAAGCTTATTAAGAAGTTCTTCTGTTAGGTCAAGATAGCTGGCATCAGCATAGTCGAGAATAGGAAGTAGGAGAGATTGTGCTAGCGCAATTTTAGTGGCAACGGGGAGGAAATTGCGAAGACGCTTGAGCGAATTCACCGCGGCAAACATCTTCCTACTTACTTCAGTGATCTGTGGTATCCAGGAAAGTGTGCGATCAAATATGATTCCCAAATTCTTTACAGTTTCACTAAAAGGAATTGAAAAGCCATTAAATTCTACTTGAGGTAGTGTGTTAAAGTTGACTCGAGGAATCATTTTGTTGCTGCCGATGATGATCGTTTGCGTCTTGAGAGGGTTGACAGTTAGCCCGTGGTCATGACTCCAATCCGATATAAATTTCAAGTCCGCATTGTGTAGCACTACAGCATTTGACAGCTCTTCAAGACTGCTTTGTGTATAGATTTGAAGATCGTCCGCATACAGATGGTAGGAAGAAGATATATCAAGAGTAATCGAATTGATGAATAAAGCGAAGAGGAGTGGAGACAACACGCCACCTTGTGGTACACCGGCATTAATATCACACCAGTCAGAAACATCCAACTCAGTAGATATACGTTGCCGGCGTCCATGCAGGTAAGTATGAAACCAGTCAATAGTCGATGGAGGTATGTTAAGAGAACGAAGCATTTGCAGAAGGATGTCGAAATCTACTGTATTAAAGGCATTACTGAAATCCAGCAGTGTCAGAATAGTAAGTTTCTTCTGCTCCATGCCCATGCAAATATCTTCCGTAATTTTAAGTAAGGCCGTAGTTGTACTATGCCCTGGACGGAAACCAGATTGGAAAGGGTTGAGAAGTTTATGGTCTAAAAGGAAAGTGCTGAGCTGTTGATGAACTAGTCCCTCGAGTACTTTAGAAAGGAAGGAAGAATAATGTGTTGATTCAATTTATGACAAAAAAAAATGTATAGGTATATTTTTTTTAATTGAAATGGTACAATTCTTTTAAGTGATAAATTTTTTCTGACTATTGATAAATCGAGGCTTAACGTATTTCTTAATAGAAATAGTTGGAAAAACGCTTGTATTTCTTGCTACTAAATAGTCGTAAATAACAGATTAAACTAAAATGTTGTTATTAAAATGTTGTTAACTTATGAGAATTTAAAAATATCAATTTACCTAACAAACCTTTTTTTTTCATAAATTGAATACCCCCGTCGTTCTTAACCTTCTCCTAAAATATTTTGATCTTCATAAAAAATACCCTAAATACTATAAATATATTGAGACCAGACAAAATTAATTTATATATAATACATTTTAATTCCACGCTTCAGATCCTCCACAGAAACCAAGGTCTTCTTGTTACCTAATTAATCATGTTATAATATCATTGCACGTTTCCGTAATTGCTGTCATATTCCTGTTTAATGACTGAAAACCTTTTTCCTTTGTGTTATATGTTTTTATTTCGTTATCTGTTTGTCTTTCTGTGAATTTAAATGCAGTGAAATTATTTAACATCTATTTTAAGAACGGGCAATTATATTGTTGACGCACTTATCTAGGAAACTACTAATTAATTAGATGTGAAAATCTTTTTTGCATCTAATAATCCAACTCTTGAAGATTTTGATAAGTAAATTCTTTATGATTCATTTTACACTACCATATTACTGATAGTCAAAAAATATTTATAATATAGACAAGACTCGCTAGAACCCGACCTTAAATTAACTCGCAAATGTAGTGGTTTTTATTAACTAAAATTCTATTCACCCACACTTGTTTAAACTGAAGACACTAAAACAGAATAATTGAAAAAAGAACTACAAAAAAAAAACTATTTGAATTAAGCCTCTTTCGTTAAGATGTTTTTTTTATTTAATTCTAGCAAAAAGGTTTCAAAACTCTCTATTAGTGTTTTTTTTTCTTTACTTACAGCAAGGAGGTTTCAAACCTATCTTTCTCCTTTGAGAAGGTAAGCTCCTCAGATAATCCTTAAATATTCATTAGAAATGTACAAATACCTACACGAGAGTACAAATATAGATGTTTGTTCTAATGAGTATTTGTTTACGGTGAACACACAGTCGCTTGATTAGGTACTCGATGTTTATATACAGTGCGATAATTTAGTATAGGCGTTTGTAGAAAATAGTGTTAATAGTGAATATTCTTATGTTAGGACTTCTACAAAAGGCAAAAATACATGTTATCTTAGTTATAAATAAATCAATCAATACCCAAAATGACACTCCAACTATCTGGTCCCAAAATTTGGCAAGGAGTATTATAGTTCATTTTAGTCCTCTCCTTCGCTTTCTACAGGTGGTTATAGGGTACATAAGTGCCATCCTTCTTTGGTAAAAATAATTGTGAGGAAGGTTAAGGTATATCGCTTATTACGATTTTGTGTAAGAGGCTTTGCTTAAAATAGTGCAAAAGAATCATACTTTGTTTTACTTTGATCATACTTTGCTTTGTAAGAGCTATACTGTATACATTTAAACAGTTCTTAAAATTTGTCGGAATTTATTTCAGTGTCTTAAAAGTTACGATAGCCACTCGGGACTTCGTCAACTTATCGACTTTGAAAACCTCTAAAATACAAAGCAGTCAATGTTTTCTCTAATAGTAGAAAACATTTCACAAAAACAAAATAATCTCACAAAAGCTTGCCAAACAAAAAAGCAACTAGAAAAATTCTTCATAAAATCCTCTGTAAGGCCTACACAAATGTTGCCAAGTAATCATGATTTTCATCTGCTGTGGACTATGAAAAGGTTTTTTCACAATGCCAACATTCAGCGGTCGAATGACTGGACATTTCGTAAACTGAATGCTGATGTACTCCTGAATTTGACAATATAGATTACACGTGTTTTGTATCTAGAAATTGGTCGATAAAAATGTGGAATACGGTATTAAAAATTATAAGCAAGACATAATTTCTTTTTAGTTGTTCACTGGTCAAGAGTTCAGTTGCGGCAAACTTTAGGAACCATAGGACATGAGTTTTTCTAAACTGGCTCATTTCTGGGTGTATATTGGTATAAAATATCTTAAATTAAATTCCACCACGGTAATATTATCTATATCAGTATTTCAACTCGGCCGCATCTTTGAAATAAATGTCTTCAGCGCCGCGGTCCGTCCACATGCGGTAGGGCTGCCCCCGCCTTCATTAAATTTGCCTACTTTGTGCTTACTTCCATTTAGTTTTGTGATTGCGATATCCTTTTTTTAAACAAATAAAATACTTTGTGAATTGAATAGGAAGTGTTTTGTGTCAAAAACTCTTATAAATTAGCATCCGAAAAATACTTGTGCCTCGACTGAGACGTACAAAATGATTCATTATTAAATTTTAAAGTAAACAAAAATCAGCATTTTAATGTAAAACTCAATCAAAAATTGTTTCGGCATGCAGATATTGGCGGCTGGCCGCATGCCGAGATCGAGCCGCGTAGGTGTAGCTCGCGTTTCGTCCGTTTGTATGAAGTTGAGGTTTGTGTAATTCATTAATTTATAGTCACTCAGAGATGTTCAACAAGTTTAAGACTCACAAAGCGCCCTTTATAAGGTACCAGTACAGTCGCAGCTATAGTGAAGCTAGGTTAGCTCAAACTTTATATCTTTGTTTTTAATCTAAGTCTAAGCCAGCATTTGATCACCTTGATCTCACCTGGGAAAAATGAAGATCTAGGAAAGAACTGGCTCTTTATACAATATTGCCGGAACACATTACCGCCGGAGCGGTAACATTTGGCGGCAGACTTTATATAAAGGGTGGTCGCTAACCAGGCGGACCCAGAAGGGATCCTACCACCAAGCAAATTAATTTTCGCACGTCCGATATTTCGATGCTGTTACAAGCACCATGATCGCGAATTGGCAGATGTAGGTAGGCGGCGACTGTCATCGCAAGAATCACGTAAATTCATGAAATCATAGTTAACAAAACATGTTTTTTACTGATTATTAAAAAATGAAAGCTTCGCCTTTGCTAAGTGCACTCGTTAGATTTTCCGAGTAAAACATACAAAGTTGCCATTCTTTCTTTGCAACATATAAGTATTTTATGATCCAGTAATAAAAACGCGCGAATCTAATGGTGATGTGATTTATAAGGTAGTCAGGGTTATACGGTTACAACCTCGAAAATCATAAAAATAAACATTGTTATAGGATATATGATTTAAGGGATAATTTCGAGAAATACAAATGTATTTTATAGAGGTTATTACATTGAAAGGTTGTTAGTTTAAAAGGATAGGTGAGGTTATTAGAAAAATCTATGCTCCCTTTTCCCGTTTGCAGCAAGTTTACAATAATCATTTCAAAGAATTGGACATATTTAGCAGCAGTAAAGAAACATTTAAATACCTAGCCATAAAAAAGTTTAAGTAAGGTTTATTTACATTTTTTTTAAATATTTATTGTCTTTAATGTAATGTTAAATGTGTGTGTATATTTTTTCTGTGAACTGGTTCTTTTTTATCATTTACATAGAAATATAACAGTGTGATTATTATTACAATTTATCAATAAGTTAATAGGGTAGCTTCCTAGTAAGTTTATGTCTTCTTCTCCTGGTTCGACCCTCGCAGTTTAATTATTATAATATTAAGAGAATCCTGTAATTAGCTTTACTTGAAATAAATTAGTCTTAAGATAACATATTTGTAACGCTGTTGGTTTGTTAAATAAATCAATAAATCTATATTATAAAAAAAAAGTTTAAAAAGTTTAAAAAGTTTGTTTGATTGGTATGATTTGAAATTGTATTTTTGCATTTGATAGCCTAATTCTCAAGGAAGGTGAAAGGTCTTATTTAATCCAGAAATTACCACGTGATGAGAAGTCAACCACGCAAAGATGCTCATAAAATTATAAAATCCTAGAATAAGTTATTGTAAATTTAATGCTTATTTGGAATTTTTAAGTAGGTTAATGACGCCAATTATAAGAATGACGATGGAGTTTCAATATTGGTAGTACATGTAATTTTAGTTGGTAGAGAATCTAGGTCCAGTTTCAAGGTTGGCGAAACATAGCAGTGAGGGTAGAAAAAAACAGAAAGCTTGACATTAACAATCCTAATGTAGAAATGATACCTACCAGTATTCAACGCCCGGGAAGACTGCTTAGCATCCAGAGCGCAGGAGTCCCCCTGAGAACTTAAACTCATCCTTGTATTCGTGACGACCACTTTGGCGATGGGGTAAACCTATCAGCCTCAGACGCCAGTGGTTGCGGGTTCGATTCCCGCACGGAACAAGAAAAAAAAATGCTCCGTGTCTGGGTGTTTATCTATTTATGTATTTATATTCTAGGTTCCTCCCTAGTTCGGTATAATGTATCCCATAACACAAGCTATGCTTACTTTGGGGCCATATGGTTGGTGTGATTGTCTGGGGATTTTATTTATTTATTTATTGAGTGCGCCGAACTACTAAGCCACGATTAAAGTTAGTTCTATCCCACAACAACAGATAATTTTATTATATACCTATAAAACACAGGAAAATACCCAGAGCCTTGGGTAATACGAGAATATACAGATCTTATTAGTAATACAAGATCCGATTAGCTATGTCACGCACCGAGAGTTGAACTATCCTAGCGTAGATTGTGCTGGAATTAGTCTATAAAGTCAAAGAGATACGTTTTCTAATTAAAGTATGAAACTTTACTAAAGTAGCGATAAGATAAATATCTAGTAATACGCTCTCTGATTACACTTATAAGAAGCTACCATTGTACGAGTATGCCTAGATTTTATATGCATATCGCCCTGGATGCAAGAACAGTGGGAAAATACTTATTAAATTCTAAATTGCTGTTTCCTTCGCCTCATATCATGCTTACGTACGAGTACTACCCAAATAATTCCAGGTTATATTCGACTAGACAATTTATAAAACAGGATCGAAATAATTGAATACAATATATTCCATAGTCCATGCTGGACTGGGAGTGAAAGAAAAACGTAGAATGTGCCAGCTGCTTCTCTTCCCAGGCATACCGTAAAAGTCAGTTAAGGGACAGAGGTTTTATTGACAGTTTTGCGGGCAATAGGCTGACCCCCTGTCACTGTAGTAGTCTCTCTCCATCATTATAATACGTCTAAATTTGTCAAACGAGACCTCGGATGGTTTCATAGCCTCTGGTGTTCTGGCTACCCCGCAAGGGATACAGGCGTAAAGTTATGTATGTATGTGTAATATATTTGAAAACAATATTAAGGTAAGTATGTAGACCGCTAGCCATTTTACAATGAATTTTTGCTTACTTCTACGAATTTGGTAATTGAAACAAAGATAAAAGCAGATGAAATCACAGTAGATATGAAAACTCACAAAACAATCGCCAAAGCCAAAATCCTTGTGTTTATTTTAGCAGATTCTGAATTGAGCGAAGATTGATGAAGTGGTGGACACTAGATAGCTACAGTCATTTGATTGAATAACTGACTCAGAGAGCTTCTATAGACTTGGCATTCGATAGACTATATACTTAGAGTAATTTTTTAAATTAATTTATTTATTTATTTAACAATTTATACACAATTTTTACACAGTTGAGATACAATTAAGAGACAATGAATAAAAATAAGTACAAAGGTACAGCTTATCTTTTACGAAATTTCTTACAGCAGACCCATGACCGGAGAGTTTGGTTTAAAAAGCAATAATAGTGTGTGTACTAAATATACATACATGTGAATTAATATACATACCAATACATATACATATTATTATATATACTTTATACATATACATACATTATTTTATATATATTAATATCATTTAGATAGTAATGTGGGTAACATAGCTTACAGTAGCGAATAGTAGTGATCTTTGACTTTCTTTTTAAAAATAGATATCGTTTTACACTCACGAATTACATGAGGTAACGAATTCCACAATCTGACTGCATGAACAGAGAAAGAGTTTACAAAATGCTGATGTGACATCGTATAATCGATTAAATCAGACGCGATCAAAAATAATAATACAACCTAATTGATAGTTTTATGATAAAAGTGACTTATTTTTTAAAAATATTTCGGTAGACTTGTAGTGTGTCGTACAAATGCTGTTAAAATTTATGTTTTGGATTGCAATTGCTTTATTCATTATAGATAGAATATGCAAATTTTTACTATTTTTACTGTTGACGATTCCTAGAGCCAGCCGAAATTTGAACATTAACATTTATTTAATACTTAACTTTTTGACAATGTAATTAAATATTCCAGCATACAAAGGTGATTTTATCTTTTTTAAATATGTTTTCATGACAATTTAATTGATTTTACTATTCATAATTAAATAACAATTTAGTTTTATCGTTTCCCTCCATATTAAAAAGAATCATAATGTGACACAGAAATGTTTACAAGATAGCCGTGGTTGTATATTAAACTTTTAATCTTATTGAGATAACAAAAAGAAACTAGCACCCTGTGCACAGATAAACAATGACAGATAAACGACGTCTTCAATATCAAAGACAGTTTTTACCACCAATTGGTGCTATTACACGCCATTGGTGACTAATGCAGTAACCAGCATGGATCGCCATTACATGCCATGCATGTTAACGCCGTATTACATTCGCTGCATCGCTAATGACGGGTAATGGGGAGAATTCTACGAAGTTTTCTATTTTATTTTGTATCTGTGCTAATTTTTGTATCGTATTTTATCTATAGATACTTATTTAATATAAATGAAGATGTTTGATCGAGGTTAAATCTCTTAAAAATAGAATTTGAAAAATGATTTCTAAAATTGAGTCTAACTCTTGGGTTAATTTGTTGATTTATGAGC
Source organism: Stenoptilia bipunctidactyla (assembly GCA_944452665.1). Lineage (NCBI taxonomy): Eukaryota > Metazoa > Arthropoda > Insecta > Lepidoptera > Pterophoridae > Stenoptilia > Stenoptilia bipunctidactyla. The sequence continues at coordinate 1,364,252 of OX101744.1, read as the reverse complement.
TTACGCCGCCGGTACCTTTCATAAGCGCGTAAACTTAAACGTCCTATCCTTTTTTTTACATACATACATAACGTCGCGCCTGTATTCCTTATGGGGTAGGCAGAACACCAGACGTTACAAGTGTGCCCGGGAAGAGGAGCAGCTGGCACATTCTATGTTTTTCGTTCGCTCCCAGTCCAGCATGGAAGCACCTTTTTTTTTTCTTTCTTTTCTTTAATAGACTGAGCCGGCGTTTGACCTCAACCTGACCTGATGGTAAGTGAAGATGAGGTCGAAGACACACGAGCTTAGCAATATTCCGGAAAATATTGCCGGAACACAGCACCGTCAGAGTGGTAATATTTGGCGGCAAACTTTATATGAAGATTGGTCGATAGCCAGTCGGACCTTGACGATATCCTACCACCAAGCGAAAATTACTAGAAAAGCCCTCCTAAAAATATGGTTTATACTTATAGTAAATTCTTTGATGACCGGCTGGTGTAGCGGTAACATAGATTGCCTTCTATGCCAGAGGTCCTGGGTTCGAATCCCGGCGGCGGCGGATATTTGTGTGATGAACACAGATATTAGTCGTCAAGTCATGGATGTTTATATGTTTATTTAAGTTTATTCTAATAAAAAATATGTATTTATTCATATGATGTTTATATATGTCTTAAGTATATCAGTTATCTAGTATCCATAACACAAGTTCTTTAAGAAACTTAATTTGGGCTAGATAATGTTGTGTGAGTGTCAGAAATATTTATTTATTTATTATTTATTATTCTATTATGGCAGTTGTCAATATTTTTTTAATAACGCACACATTCCTTTAAACCAGAAAGCCTTCAAATTAAACTGAAGACTAATACGTAGAATACAAATATTTTAAAGTGTGGGTAATTTTAATTCAAAGCCAAGCAGATAATGCGTGAATAAAATAGAAATTTTTCTTAAACCCTTCTACAAAATCTAACAGTGTTATCTGAAGCTAAATAACAAATAATGTAAAGCCTCACGTCAAAAATGATTTACAAACAGAAAGATAGCAAAAATAAATATACAGGTGCTTAAATTATTATCCAGTCATACTTCCTAGAATTTAAATTTATCAAAATAACACCGAAATATTGCGTATTTATCAATTCAACATATTTTCAATAATCAATTACAAAAAAAAATTGAAACTCCAATACAGGTTCATTTAATATCATCGAAAATGCCTTTAAATCCCAAAACTAGATAAATAAAACCAAAAATGTTCAGTAAGCAACTTTCGTTTAAAATTTTAATAAATAAATCATTATTTCTTAAATTAACACCGCGCTATGAATATAATTTAATTTGAGCCCAGGTTTTCCGAAAAACTTATATTATAGATAAAAGATACATACCTACATACATAACTTCACGCCTGTATCCCTTATGGGGTAGGCAGAACACCAGAGGCTATAAAAACACCTGATGTCACGTTTGACAAATTTGGAGGTATTATTATGTTAAAGAGACTATTGCAGTGACAGAAGTCAGCCTTACGCCCGCAAAAACTCCAATAAAACTTTCGTCCCTTTACTGACTTTTACAGTATGCCCGGGAAGAGAAGCAACTGGCACATTCTATGTTTCAGATACAAGATAAATAAACTTAAATACATATTTTAACGTTCACGACTTATATTTGTTTTCATCATACAAATATACACTATTTTGACTTAACAAAGTGTATTTATTTATACCTAATGTAAATAAAATCTTTTATTTAATTTCACCCCCATAGAAATTAAAACCCAGGTCGTCTGGTATAGAAGACAATGTTCCGCCGACCGTCAAGAGTTATATGGCTGTAAAGTCGGCTCAAAATAATCCTACTTATAGATAAGTGCGTCGTCGAGGAAACTAGTCCGACTTTCCCTTGTGTGCTGGTGGTATTTATAAGAAGAACCCTAGTCAAATCAAGTCCTAACTTAAAAGGCTTTACATACATGAGTACATAAGTCACGCCTGTATCCCGTATGGGGTAGACAGAACACCAGAGGCTATAAAACCATCTGATGTCACGTTTGACGAAGGAAGTTTTATAATGACGGAGAGAGACTATTGCAGTGACAAGGGGTCAGCCTATCGCCCATAAAACCTCTGTCATTTAATTGAGTTTTACAGTATGCCCGGGAAGAGAAACAGCAGCTGGTAATTCTATGTTTTACTTAGCTCCCAGTCCAGCATGGACGCTCTGGCTCTTGCCGGAATTCATAGCTGCTGGAGTAGTTATATCTTGCGGCAGATTTTATATAAAGCGTGGTCACTGGCCAGTCGGACCTTTAAATGATCCTACCACCAAGCGAACATATAACTAAACACGACTTTTCTTTTAAATTTATAGTAAGCTCTTGAGAAATTCTAAATTATGTTTTAATGCAATGTTATATGAAGAGTCAGTTCCATTATTAACCTGTTTGCTACCGTCAATCAAAAACTCGCCTACACTTAGTCGTACCATCAGGTGAGTATGTGGTTAATTGCAAGTTACGTTGATATCCGATAAACGAATATTTATTAAATAATACAATAAAAACAGGCGAATGGATTCTTTTCTGTATTAGAATTAATAAGTGTTTATTAATGTTGATGCTTATTACAAACTTTTTTATCTAACAGCAACGGTTTGAAGATTTATCGGTTGTCAGGAAGAAATTGCTCTCTTACGATATAACCAATCAGTATAATATTGATTTTGCTTTGATTTTTTGTTTTTTCTACAGTGAAATTATTCTTAAATGTATGCATAATTGCGTTGCATTGTAGGTAAATTGTATCAGTATATTATCTTTCATTAATTTTAATATAACCTCTTTTCGAGACCACTACCATTACAACTCGCCTAAATAAATAAACTAATGTTTATACTCGACTAAATACTGACTTATATTATCAATATGTGAACAAAACGCGTAGATTAAACTGTTACTGTGTAAAGAATCAATTAAACATACTGATAAACACCAACTGATAGTACTTACTGAGTTAGAGGAATATAGCGCGAATATAGAGAATGTAGTTTTCAGTCAATAATCTGCTCTTCAATGTTATAAAAAGAAATGTATAAAAATTTTCTTACCACATATCCAGCATATGAAGAAAAATATTTTTTAAACACTATTACTGTTCCATTAGTTATAGAAAACGCATTAAATTATTATTTATAACTGATAAATAGATGGTTGCATTGTCTCTGCATAATAAGTTATTATTTATCTAATAAAAACTCTGGTAAAAAAAGTAGTCTGTTCCTTTTTTTTAAATCTTGAATCCAACAAAGGAGGCTGAGTTCCATTAAATGGCCAGTAACATACCTACATGCCAATTGGTATTTTTAATCTATGCTTTAAACATTCGTGGCTTGCTAATGCCTGGACTAGAGTTTAAAAAAATACCCGTAGCTCTCGTATTGTTTTTTTAATCCGACCGAACACTACATTTTGCACATTGTTATGTTAGCGGCTTAAGTACTTAAGAAGTTCAGTCTTCCTAACGTAGACGAGCTCTTAATAAACTCTTCTTTATGTAAATGCTTGCTTGTTTACACGAGTAAATTAGAGTAAATATTTAAAAGGATCTATAGTTTAAAGTGACTTTAATAGCTGAAAAATGTTTTATGCATTTTTAAATATCACATTGATTTTAAAAGTTATAAAGATAACATGATATCGTTTTAAAAGACAAAAAACCCTCTTATTCACTAACTTCATATATTAAATAATGAGTAATTTAAAGATATTTCTGAAAAAAAAAACACTCAAGAAATAAATCCTCATTTAAAACTTTTAAAAACACAAACAAAGCAAGACTCACCGTATTGTCAAATCAAAAACACTTTTTTTTAAACATAGAACGTCACATTGAAACTTCACATAACTTTTTAATTCACAAAACTTCACTTTTCAAAAGTCGAACTGGCCAGAAACATTTCACGTAGGTACGTCAATCCAGCGCTTACAGCGAAAACGACTGCTGTAGACCGACCGGCTTTTCATACTAGCCCATACTGACTGGCTGGAAACACAGAATTTTCAGGGAGCGAAAGAGACAGCGCTTTAAGTTTTCTCTTGCTGTCTCTATTGTTTCTGAAGAAAAGTATGGGAAAGGTCAAGGTAGGGCTGTAGTTAAGATTTTCTTCTGGCACGGGCGCCGGTAAGCTGGTCGTTCTATGGTGCATTGAGTGTTGTTTATTTAATTTTTTCTTTGAGATTTTGCTTTTGTTGCGTCGATTTGGCATGTAAGGCTTTGAAATTGAAACATAAGATTTTTTTCAGCAGTGAGTAAGCCCGCATTTGACCTCAACCTCACCTGGTAGTAAATGATTATGAGGTCGAAAATGTTTGATGCTGGGTTTAAGATATTATAAATTGTTATTATTATTTAAGTTCATTTATTTTATTTATTTATTTATACTTTATTGCACACATTTACAAAAAGAAAACTTATAAAATAAAAAGAACATAAAGATAGGCATAATAGGCGGCCTTATCGCTGTCAAGCGATCTCTTACAGACAACCTTGAAATGGTTAGAAAGAAAAAAAACTATAAAACATCAATAAGTACGAGCAAAGCACAAGTTTATATTTTTAACAATAAACGTACTAAATATACAGATAAAGATAAAATACTTATAAGTATACATAAACAAATACCTCTGTTTAAATATAAGTCTTAATTATACATAACTATAATAATATAATAATAATACATAGGTACATACAAAAACTTCTTCTAATGTTCGAGCAAAGACAGATAATGTTTTTTTAATTTAAATTTAAAGGAATTTAGTGAGGGGGCAGATTTTATTTCGTATGGTAGTTTATTCCACAAAGACACTGCTCTCACAGAAAAAGATTGATGAAAACAGTGCGATGTATGCATAGGAGTGCTTAGCATGAAATCATCTGTGGACCGTAATTGTCTCTTGTGAGTTTCATATCGCAAACAAAATTGTTCTCCGAGATAGCTCAATCAATTCAATTCAATCTATATGTTTGCGTGTCGAAGCATGGATATCAGAATCGTAAAAACAATAATAATGCAGAATCGGTCGCGATTATGAACCGTTTTAGATTATGGACAACTTTTTTTTTGTTTTTGCTCAAATAAATGTGTGTTTCATGTTTAGTTCTTTCTATACATATAATACAGTCATTTTGATAAAATTTAATATAGTTTTAATTTTCAATTGAAAATATATAAAATGTATAGAAATATTAACACTAAAAAGTCCCAAAATGTACCTAAATAGCCTAGAAAATAACACAAACGAAGTAACGTATGTATGAGAACTTGCTTCATCATCATCATCATCACAACTCTTTGTAATGAGCCCACTGCAGGGCATGAGTCTCTCCCCTGGGTGACGAGGAGGTATAGGCCATAATCCACCAAGCTGGCCCAGTGCTGGGTGGTGGATGCCAGAATTTTCAGGGCGCCAAAATGGCTTCTGACAAACCCTAACGACTACTGTATACAATACAGCACCCGGGACCGACTGCTTGACGTGCCCTCCGAAGCTCCGAAGCACGGAGAACTTGCTTAATATAAATGAATTTTATGTATCATTCACTTAGATATGTGTAGCATAAAATAACTTTAAACTTTAAGTACTATCTCAGCTGATGGGGATAAGCGTATAGATTTCGTTGGCCATAAACAGTTGTCAAATAGCTTTTAACATTGATGTTTTCATATTATACATTTTGTTTTATATATTAGTTTTGTTTTTTTTTATGGTGTATATTTTAGAATTCTTTTAAGTTACTTTTAATATTAATTTTATGATGTTATTTCGCGCAGAGTTGCACTTAAATTTGAATTTCTTTTCGATCTTTGGCTGTCACTGAAAATCAGCTTTGCGGTCCCTTGGGCACTGCAGCATATGCTGAGTGAACGCCATTTTGGTACATTAATGTTTTTTTTTTGTTAAGTATATTTTTTGTTGTCTATAGATATAAGTAGAATTATTATTTTTTTCTTTTGTAAATAACAGATTTTTGTACCAAATAAACGTTTAACTTACTTTTCAACACACTTGCTCGTAAAGTGAGCCTTATTCTATTGAATTTAGAACTATAAACTGGGCTATAAGTCACGCGTGCATAATATATTATACCCTAGTGCATAATATAATGAATCCTACAAAGTTGAATTGTAGCTAAGTGCAAATTACATGCGAGTAAACAGAGCATATTTTATTGATCCGGGTTATACATTAAATATATGAGCGCTCGCGTCCTGGCGGCGCGCGGACAGGCGGCGCGCGTGCAGCAGCAGCGGCCCGCGGTTGCCGCACAGCGCCTCCAAGCAACAATAGCGTGTGTACGTGTAATGGGACAGGGTTACTGACGCGTAGCAGCTAACAGCTGCTTCAAATAAATTTTATGACCACGTAGGTAGGTCTGTCTTTTACTCACAAGTGTGTTGAAAAACGTCGTATGTAACTCGTGAGCGTTGCTAATTACAGTCTCGGCTCATTATTAAGCCTCGACTGTAATTAGCAACTTAGCTCACTTGTTACATAATATACTATTACTTACTAATTAGAAAATCTTACTTGTGAGAAGTGAGATTAAGATTTTGCTTGAGGCTATGTGCGCCTGGCTAGCAACCATCCTAAATTTAAAATCTGCCGCCAAAGACACCACCTAACACCTTGGTGAGGTGTTGAACCCATGGGCTGTTATCTTCGACCTTCACTTATCGTCAGGTGAGATTGAGGTAAAGTGATTTGAGATTGGTGAGATTGAGGTAAAGTGATTTGAGATTGGTGAGATTGATCGTGACTAAATGAACGAGTCACTAAATATCGATCAAACCGAGCTTTAGTAACAAACAACTAAAAACCTTTTAAGACGACACATAACTTATATTCTCTTTTTTAATTAATTACTTGTAGTCGACATATTCATCAATTGACGACCGGCTGGTGTAGCGGTAACATACTTCGCTTTCTATGCCTGGGTTCACAGGATGAACACAGATATTAGTCGTCAAGTAATGGATGTTTATATGTTTATTCTAATAAAAAATATGTATCTATTCAATATGTATATATTTATATATTTCTTAAGTATATCAGTTGCTATCTAGTATGCTTCTTTGTGAAACTTGATAATGTTGTGTGAGTGTCAGAAATATTTATTTATTTACTAGCCACCGCGCGCGGTTTTACCCGCGTAACTTTTGATCACGTGGGGATTTCGGGATAAAATATAGCCTATAAACTTTCTGAAGAATTGGGCTATCAAATGCAGAAAGAATTTTTTAAATCCCACTTGTAGTTTCTGAGATAAGCGCGTTCAAACAAACAAACAAACAAAAAAAAAAATCTTCAGCTTTATATATTAGTATAGATTATCATTTTCACACATCTTGCATCAAATTTCACAACTTAGAAGTCATTGTCCTTTAATGAATACTTACGTTTACATTCCATTTCGTGCAATATAATTCAATTGATGTGTGAATGCGATAAACAAATAATACTATACCTATATACCTGTATATGAACTTGTATATTTCATACCCAGTTACATCCCACATGAAATTTATGAATAATTAATCGTCAAGGCTTCTCGTTCCATTTGTAATGTGTAAACTGAATACGTTGGAAACATGGTAAGTAATTAAATAATCTGTACTAATATAATATAGCTGACGAGTTTTTTACATAACTTCACGCCTGTATCCCTTACGGGATAGGCGAACACCAGAGGCCATCAAACCATCTGATGTCACGTTTGACAAATTTCGAGGTATTATAATGATGGAGAGAGACTATTGCAGTGATAGGGAGTCAGCTTATCGCCCGCAAAAACGCCAATAAAACCTCTGTATCTTAACTGACTTTTACAGTATGCCCGGGAAGATAAGCAGCTGGCACATTCTATGTTTTTCTTTCGCTCCCAGTCCAGCATGGAAGCAAAAAAGAGTTTTTAAGTTTACTTAAATTCGTTTATCTCTAAACATACGAATTTAAATTCAAATTTTGCAAATACAGTGGACCCCCTGTAATCCGGCCTCTATTTAATTAGGCACCCACTATAATCCGACATGGTCTATTATTTATTATTGAATATTTTTTTATAGCATTCGCTGATGCATGATTGAACAAGTTACAACTTGACTTACTATCACTATTGTGCTTAGGGTATTTATTTAATTCTAATTGATATTAAAATCTAATCTTTCTATTGTACTGTTTAATTTACACTATATACGTACTTCGGAGTACGAATATACAGGGTTGATTTTTTGTCACCAACCAAATTTAAATGTTAGTTTCTTTGATACGATGTAAACGTACCTGCATATTTATTTTAGCGTCGCTCAGTACAAGAAAGTAGAAATATGGAACCACATTTTTTTTTTAAATAGTCGCTGTTCATGAACATAGCTACTACGACGCGGCATTTCCTGATAATAATACGACGTAGTACTACAAGATGCTTTGTAGTAGCGCGTAGTCATCTTTATTTTTATGGTATTTTAGAGTGAACATGCCTTGGTTAATACAATATGTTAGCGGATATATTAATTTCCATGTAAAAAGAAAAGGCACTCTTTTGCCGGAAACATATCTTTTACATTTTTACATTTCATAGATAAAAACTATAGAAAAAAGGGAAAACTTAAAGATGTGTTAATCTGCTATCATAGTTATTTTCTGTACTTTCCTTTGTTCTCATGAAAATACCTTGATTGTTCCACAAACTGAAACAATTCTTGGCATCTTTTTTAAAGTTTTTAATTACCACTTTTTTAATTAATTACTTTTTATGATCCTATTCAATCTCGAGTTACACAAGTTTATGGCATTATTGGTTTTATGTTTTTTAAATCAATCATAAAATGGAGTTGTTTGGTCATTAATAAATAAATCAATATCTATTTGAATCACACCAGACCATAGATAATAAACTTAAGAAATATGTGATGCATATTGAATAAATAAATATTTGGACATATGTTTAAATTATCCAATACTATACGACTAGTATAATAATAAAAATAAATTAATAAGATAAAATCCCGAGACAATCACAACATACCATTTTTTTCGTCCATGCTGGACTGGGAGAGAAAGAAAACCATAGAATGTGCCAGCTGCTTCTCTTCCCGGGCATACTGTTAAAGTCAGTTAAGGGACAGAGGTTTTGTTAGCGTTTTTACAGACTCTATCGGTAATAGTTTCTATCCATCATTATAAAACCTCCAAATTCGTCAAACGTGACATCAGATGGTTTGATAGCCTCTTGAGTTCTGCCTATCCCATAAGGGATACAGGCGTGAAGTTAAGTATGTATGTATGTACCATTTAGGGAATTAGTATGAAACCAGACCCGGATCATTTTCTTTTCCTGCTCTGTGCGGATATCGCGAACTCACGAGTAACGTAATAGCTTACATTACTGCGCCATGGATGTCACCATTAATCGATTGCTTTTTACAAAGAAACAAGGCTACACTGCTGTTTTAATAAATACATACATACATAACTTCACGCTTGTATCCCTAATGGTGTTGGCAGAACACCAGAGGTCATAAAATAATTTGATGTCACCTTTGACTTTGGAGGTATTATAATGGTGGAGAGAGACTAAAGCAAAGTGGTGTGCCGCAAAAAAATAATCCGAATACTAACTCGAGTCGGAGTACTCGTGCAAGTACTCGAGAAGTTTTATTTTAATTTGAGTACTTTTTATTTGGAATATTAAAATCAATAATATTTTAGTACTTATATTCGTTTTTAATTTAATCAGCTAAAAAATACTTAATAATACACTAATGATCCGCTTATTTTTTATTGCGAATATACCAAGTCAACTTCTTGCGAATTCCAAAGTCATTTTTGATTTGTTGTTCTTTGTGAATTTGAATTTTCCGCCTCCACTTTGTAAAATAGGCGAATCATTTTAATGGAAATCTGACGTAGAAGAGATCCTTTTAGAAATTGACATCCATCAAATCCTTCCAAAAAAATGGACTGATTATGGAAACCATTGTAAGACAGACTCATTTATTACATATTTTACACACACACACAACCTCACGCCTGTCTCCCTTTGGGGTAGGCAGAGACAAGGGAACGCCAATTGCTGCGATCCAGACATACCTCTTTCGCTTCTACCACGTTCATCAATCTTTTCATACATGATCGCCGGTTACAATGAAATTGAAGTTTGTGAATCTGGATAAACTATTTACAATTTATATTTAATAGCGTGTCAACCATCACGATGAATCAAATAACTCATGAATATCGTAAACCTTCGAGCCGTTAGGTTTATAGCGGTGTACCAAAAACTGCGATGATTAGGTACAATATTTGTGGGAGAAGGAAAAAGCAAAGATTTGCCTTGTTGCTACCTAGCCTGCGTCTGCGGGATTAAGTATAAACCAGCAGGGCTAGCATGCAACCATCGATAAATAGTCGAATCGACAAGATAAATATAATTTTGTTGTTTTATCCTATTATGTAAGCTAATATGCGCTTCATAACAGATAGAATTACTCGATTTGATACCATGATTAAGACCACAGAACCAAATATGTCATAATCTTAATAAATTACATACACTAAAAACCATATTCTAAGAAAATATCGATAAAAGGGCCGATTTATTGTTGTCGACGGTAGCATGCTAGCCCCGCTGGCCTTATTAACAACAAAAATCTTCATCGAGATTTTTTTTCAAAGAATATAATAAATAATAATAAATAAATAAATATTTCTGACACTCACACAACATTATCTAGCCCAAATTAAGTTTCAGAACTTGTGTTATGGATACTAGATAACTGATATACTTAAGAAATATAGAAACATACATATTAAATAAATACATATTTTTTATTAGAATAAACTTAAATAGGTAAACATATAAACATCCATGACTTGACGGCTAATATCTGTGTTCATCACACAAATATCCGCCGTCGCCGGGATTCGAACCCAGGACCTCTGGCATAGAAGGCAATCTATGTTACCACTACACCAGCCGGTCGTCAATATGTCATAAACGAAATATACTATACGATATAGAAAGCCAAGTGGCTTCCATGCCTCGAAGGGCTGAAGCCATTTAGGCGCCTTAGTATTCTAGCATCCACCAACAAGCACAGTTGGTGGTTTATAGCCAATAACTTCTTGGTCACTCAAGGCAAAGAGTTTTAGCGTTGCACCATTAAAATCGGTTGTTGCAAAATTTCTTTATTAATTAATTTCTTAATATTGTCTAAGGTGTTTTATTTGAGATTTAAAAAACTTATTTACCATCATCACTTTTGGAAAACGTTCCTTCCCTTAGGCGTCCAATCGTTGAAAATTTTTATACCACAATCCCCGACCTTATACTTACATAAATACGAAAAACATTATTGTATTTTTAAAGGCAGTCGCGTATAAACAACGAGGCATACACACACATTTTTAATACATTATCTTCTTATGGAAAAGGATAATAAAATTCAAATATATTCCACAAAAAAATATTTTCTCTTCAAATTAAACTGTTTTGATAGTCGTAAAAACGGAATAAAATTCGCACGAACATTAATCATGGGCGTCGGTTGCGAAAAAAAGGGATTTTGAATAAAAAGGTGTTTTTACGGCGCGACGAGATAAACCGCTGCACACAAGGTTGGTACTTAGTTGTGTAGAGTATGATTATTCTGTTACGTGCGCAGACATTTTTTTTTAATCCTCGAACACACTGATTTTCTGTTGGTAGGGTAGAGCCGTTTTCTGAAACGTAGCCTGTGTCCTGCTTATTGTCACTGTAAACACATTACAGTTAATATTGCAAGCATTGGTAAGCGTGTCGTAAAAGGCGACTAATTTCAGTAAACCCCGTTTGGTGATAGAATCCCGGTAGGGTCCGACTGGCTAGCGACATCTGCCGTCAAATATCACCGCTGATGTGTTCCGGCAATATTTTATGAAGAGCAAGCTCGATCCTAAGCCCGTGTGCTGTCATCTTCACTTAATATCAGGTGAGATTGAGTTTAAACGCGGTCTTCGTCACCCATAAATAAAATCTGGGAACAGACTTGATCTTGATGACCTTGAAGCAATAAAAGGCTTGATGGAAAAACGAGGAAGCTGCCAGGTTAGCTTAAGGTGGCGACTGACTTGTAACATTTTGTCGTAACGTAACGTTACATTACGGTGAAATGTTCCGCGCCGCGTGCTCCACTCGGTTGTCAGTATTTTCGGGAATCCCTTTGAATGTTACGTTACGCCTAAATTTTAGGTCAGTACAACCTCAAGCGTCGTCGTGAGCGCATGTTTAAATAAGGTATCACAGATTTGACGAGCGCGGAGGAGGAGCGCTGTCGAGCACAGTGCTCGCCACGAGAAACGCTACAACGTTGCTCGCCGCGAATGTTACGATACGGCAAAATTTTCAGGTCAGTCGCCATCTTTAGAGGGCGATAGTCGTAGCATTACCAATTTGAGTTACTCTTCACTATTTGACAGTGTTATAGCAAAATTCAGGGCTCGAACATGGGCAAAAATATTTGAACTTTCAACGGCAAGGTAATTTGATATAAAAGATATTAAAAGTGAGCTTCCTCTTTCAGCGGTCAGTTTTCAAGTGAAAAGAAAAGTTGTTTATTACTTATTGAAGAGGAAACCTAATACAAAACCAATACAAACTCGACAATACGGAGAACAATAACAGCGCTGAATAACAGTTCTTTCTCACGCCGTAATCAGTGACGAGCGCTGGTCTAGTGAACTACGATTTCTGTGAATAACAGCTATGTCACTCGTCGCTGTTGCATCAATGAACTTGACGCTGTTATCTATGAGAACAGCCCCGCTGATTAGCTTAGACTGTATACAAAAGCCAACATTTACATTTTAAGGTACCTAGGTAGTTAGTTACAATTAATATACTCAATTATTAGTTGGTGAAGTACCCGCCCGGTAAGCGAGAGACCCAGGTTTGCGTCCTGGTCGGGTGATTTTATTTTAATTTATTAAACTGTTCCGTTACTAACTGAGTGACTGACAGACAACGTACTGCCATAACTACTAGGCGTAGAGAACATACACTCCTAATGAGGTGTAGGAGAGTACCAAGGAAGGAATTCCCGAAATTCCTACAGGAACGGGAAATGTTTGACTTTTTAGTTTGTATATTATGAAAAATCTTATTCCATGAGTGCACGGATGTGAAACTTGGTAGTTATAAAGGTTCTATATTTTATAGAAAAAGTTACTGAAATTATCAAAAGAAGGATAGTTTAGCGCTTACAAAGTTGCGATAACAAGCTAGTTTAGTATATTTTTTCAGATCTTTAAGCCAACAATTACTTGATTTTAAATAGTCGCCCAGATACAGACTTTAATGACATCCGCTGCCTTATCACGTAAATATTAGCGATCAGCTATAATGGTACAGTCATCACGCCATGGACGCGCGATCCATTGCTTTACATCGTATTATGTAAGCGAAAGCAGCTGTTCAATCGTTCGTTGATTGCAGGATGCATTTATTGCTACTAATAAAATGTGAAACAGATGTTTGCTTTTAAAATTTCGCAGTATAAAAACAAGATTAAAACAAAAATGCGAACATCTCGTAAGTTTAGTACATCGATTGTACGATAGAGGCAGCACAGTCGTCGGTTTGTTATGGCTTTGTTTTTGCTATTACGTAATACGAATTAGTAATTTTTTAGCAAATCTTGCACAATTTATGCCATCGCTTTGCTCTTGCAAGTTACGTGATAAGGCAGCCGAGCTTCCAAGCTGTCACTTATCGATCGCGACATATTTGCGGCCATAGGCTCGGCCGAGGATTAAATATTCAGCAATGCCTTCCGCCGTAACGTTCATACTGAGGTTTTGTAGGGTTAGGACTCAATAGTCGTAGTACATACAAGAATTATTCATTTTTACTAAGATTTATTTTTTAAATCTTTATGGCGCCGTGGTTAGGTACGGTACATATCAAAAGTATTAGGATATATGACCGCCGCCAATCATTTCTTTTTGCAACACCTTCCGTGCTTTGGAGGGAACTTTAAGCAGTCGGTCCCGGGTGCTGTATACTTGTATACAGTAGTCCACCATCCACCAACCGGCACTGGGCCAGTTTGTTGGATTACGGCTTAAATATTCCTCATCATCCAGAGGAGAAACTCATAGCCCTGCAGTGGGCTCATTACACGGAGTTGTGACGATGGTGATGACTAAGATTTATTTCGAACACAAATTACGTACACGTGGTAATTTTGGCAGTTTCAAATAGGAAGTTTCCCGAGCTTGTTACAAACAAAAAAAGTTTTTCTTTTGCTATATATATGTCGTTTAATAGATACACTTCAAGTCCAAATAGAACAATGTAAGTAATATGTAGGTCATTCTTACGAACTATTAAAAGGCATAGAGTGAATGAGTACTGTAAAAACCTAGTTATGAGCTTATTTAAAATGTGCGAGCAGGCGCAAGAATATATTTATTTAATATTTATATAATTTTGTGCTAAAATAGTGAAACTCTTGACGCTAGTTGCGCGGAGGCAGCACTTCCCACCTCGTTTGTTTAAATTTATTTTGGCATTTGTATATTATGTCACAGGTAAGTCAACACCGCTATCTTTTAAATTATAAACAACGTTGCATAACCTTCGTTAAATAAAGAATAATTGGAAACTAAATCAAATCAGTTCTTTTAAACAACCTTTTTAACCATATTCTATCACTAAACATGTACAGTATATACAGAGTGTTATAAAGAAGAGTGTAGTCATAGCCCCCTGTAAATTTGAAAATAAACAACAATACAACAACAACAGTATTATTAATGATGCCATAAAAAGTGGTTTTTTGTCACAGGTTGGTGTCGAAGATGTCCGAATAGTTTCGGACGTTTAATGAGTCTTTCATAAGAGGTGAGTGCAGTCGCAGCTGCATCTAACTAGCGATCATTAAAATAATCAGATATTTAAGTACTTAGCATTTCTCCTTTACATATTCCATTTGCTCTATTTTTAAAGCGTATACCGGGTTAGGCCATTGAGGTATTTATTCGGGAAAATCTGAAATTAAAACTCCCTCGGTATTTCTTTTTGAAGGGATGAATGCAGTTTTTCTGTTTTTTTATAATCGATGATATGGTTCCTAATAGTAGAACTTGTCTTAGTTTCAGACTTTCCCATACTAAGGAACCCTAATGGTTCACCCTGTATACAAAGTCTTAGAACAAATTTTGTTGGGATTGATGTAAAGAAGCTGTCTGCAAGAGGTGATCTGCTAAATAAAATTAACCCTGTATATCTTTCTTACAGTTTCCAGTATTTCAAAATAGATGTAAAGACTCACACCAAAGCAAAAAGACGTGTGGCACTCGGAGACTGCCACGGTAAAGCTATTGCATAGCATTTTTTATCAACTTATGCAATTATAATTATTCATTTATTTTATTAATGCAGTAATGTTTGATCTAATATGAAGTTCCACAAGTTCCTAGTAGATGGCGCTGATTGTTTATTAAGGCCCGCATGTAAAGTTATGAAATCAAAGTATCACCGCTGTGCTGGTCGGGGTGGGGGGTGTTAGGTTTTTTTTTCTGGATTCGGTCCTCACGCTTAAGGCCCGCGATAGAAGCTATGCAATAGCTTAAAAATATTTCAGCAGCAGGACTGTTATTAAAACTACGATATGACATAACTATAATAATGATCAAAATGGAAAACATTATGAAACGTTGCATGGTTAGTTCAGTCTGTACCCACCCTATGATCAACACTCGATACATTTTTAACCAATAACTAGTAAACGATAATGTTCTGATCACGGAAGGTAAACAAGTACTCGTAAGTACTCGTACATTGTGATATACATATATATGTGTAGGTATAGTGTGAAGACTGTACGACTTATTACTTTCTATAGTTTAAGGAGGGAGATCGTACAAAACACCGAAAAGAGTGTTACGATTTTTCATATTTTACCTATTTAGATATTATTGAGAATGATGATAATGTGCATATATTAAAATGAGAGATCTAAAATTAACGGAGTGCTCATTTTAACTCTTAAAACCTAATGGTTATTGTAAAATAAACATCAATAAACGCTCAAAATTGAGAAAAAATGCAAGAACATGCCTTCGTATTTTTCAGATTTTAACCCAGTAAATCAATTCGAATTGATTAAAAAAATACTTTTTGAACACTTAAGAAACCAAGAAATATAGTCATGTACTTTTTTTTAGTACCGTCACAAACAAAGTCTTCTTTTTTAAAAGCCCTATAATCTATATAAGTTTTACGTAAATTCTCCATAGAAAAATGTATGAACAACCACGCGCAACACGAGCATTCGATTTAGTACTGTCATCGCCAGTGCGCTTTTGGATTTCAAGACGACACCACGCGTGTTTAATGCACCAGCAAAGTTACGTATTATAAATGTGTGTACTCTGTAAGTTATTATTAATAATTGTTTTTATAACTGATTAATTTCAGTAAGTAGAAAGTACCGATACAACAAAACAAAGATGCCAAACCAAGCTACCACCAAACGACATAAATTTCGCGGTCGCGTGAAATCGCGCGGATGCCCTAGCCCCTTAAGGATTACAATGCGTTACGCGGTTTTATACGTTTTTGCATGGAATTGCGCTCGCGCCAGCGTAATACAGCGATGGCCCTTAAATTAAAAAAATATATATATTTAATGTGGTGGTACCCTTAATGAATTCTGTAGAATAGTTACAGACTCCTTAGAGCCAACACCACTGGGCCTTCTGTACTCCCTAGATGTGATGGCACCACCATTTGTTCGGCGCCAGGTTGCCTGTTCTATTGAGGTTCACGACAGCAGACACCCATTAGATGGACATAGCCCACCATCTTCCCGTCTCAAGAGTCGCTAAAGCTTTATTTCTTAGACCGATCCTCTCGACTCCGACATATCTAAGGCTAGGATAGAGCTGTGGTCGAAGAAGTATCCGTCTGAATATCCGTATATCCCTATTGCGGAAAAGCTCCACCCGGGTGACGACCAACCCTGGCCCACATGGAAGTCGTTATATAGACTTCGGTCAAGTGTATCCAAAAAAAAAAAAATTTCTCCCACAATAATATTTTATTACACAATACTATAATTAAAAACTACCTATTCAATAAATGAAAAATGTGATAAAAAAAAATTCATTTATTTAATAATAATTGAGCATTTTAAATGCAAAAAACTTAAAAACATTATAAAAACTACCTATATTATAAGAGGTAATCCAATTTAGGTTTTGTTGTGGGAGACTGGTGCCCCATTTAGGTTTCCCTGTACAAAGGATCACCAGGCTCTTCCCTCGTGCCAAGTTCACGATGTTGATAGGTATAAGGAACTTAGGACTAGATGGGGCTTCTGCACGGATGATAAGTGTGACTGCGGCTTAACGCAATCTATTGCGCACTTGTTTTCTTGTCCTATTTCTCCTGCTTCCTGAACCTAAGGAGACCTCTATGAATGAGGCACATAGGAATACCCTTAAAGCCAAGCAATGGGTCAACATATAGGTACATGCATAACTTCACACCTACAAAACCATCTGATGTCACGTTTGACAAAATTTGGAGGTATTATAATGATGGAGAGAGACTATGGCAGTGAAAGATGGTTAACCTATCACGAACAAAACTGTTAATAAAACCTCTGTCCCTTAACTGACTTTTACAGTATGCACGAGAAGAGAAGCAGCTGGTACATACTATGTTTTTTTTCGCTTCCAGACCATCAGAAAATTATTGTTCACTACAAGTTTGGTGAACAGTTTTTTAAAGTAATTTAAACGTTTGCAACTCAGTCACTAGCCGTTTTTATTTTTAACAGATTAAATTAAAATAAAAAAAATAGTAATAATAATGAGAACATAAGAATTATCAATCAAATTACAAATTGAATGTAAGCATGAAAAGCAAATTAAATAAATAAGAATACAAAAAAAAAATTTTGAATCATAATATTTTAGAATGTCAAAGATGGGAGCATTAATTACTGTATTAAATTTAAATTTACATCTTCAACGTCACTAAAATGTTATTTAGGATTATTAAATCGCGACATTTCCATCTGTTTGAATGCCCGTATTGACAATAACAAGCTTAAACTCATTACTGCGATCCTTAACTTTTCCAGTTTCCTTATTAATTATGTTTCAAGTTGTTTTCGTCTTATTAGAGCTACTTTTGATCTTGTCACGGAGATGGACCGCGGCGTAAAGTTTTTTGAACAACTTAGAGTTTTCGACATAATTAAGAAAACGGGTAAATTTTTATCATTTATTATGATAGAGACCCTGTAGTTGCTTTCTTCTAAGCATATTGATAATAAGACTACATCTCACCATCATTATTTAATTTAATTTTCTTTTCCTATCAATAAAAAAATTCTACTGAAGACTTAGCTGTAGGTATGGCATAGTTCCCTTTGCCTACCCAGAATGTGTGAACGGAACAAAAAAATCTGCTTATATTCTGTTAAGTTTGGCGCCGTTTTGTATATTTTACTAGATTGCTTCATTTTTTCGCAACTGTATTAAAAAAAGTTGTTCAATACACGCGCGAATCCGTCATTGCAACTTGTTCCGACTGTCAACCCTCACCTTTGGCTGCGCCTCGCACTCGGGTAGACATTTGTCGGAACTTTTTGCAATGACAGGCTTTCCGCACTCGTAATTAAATATACTATACTAGCTGTTGCGCGCGGTTTTACCCGCGCAATTTCGATTCCCACGGGATTTTCGGGATAAAAAGTAGCCTATACGGATTCGGAAGAATCCCTCTAAGTAATGGTAAAAGAAATTTTGAAATCGGTCCAGTACTTTTTGAGCCTATTCAATACAAACATACAAAAATACAAAGGTTTCCTCTTTATAATATTAATATAGACAAGGCCAAAGAATTCGGTTGGTGTGCTAACAGCCTTCCTGCCCCAACGGCCATCGGTTCTGCAAGCCATGTGCCTTGCTTATTGCCACTTCAGCTTTGCACTCCTAACTATGTCAGTTACTTCGGGTGGTCTGCGATTCTCGTAAATTCGGTTTCGACAACATTTACTAAATAAATTAATGAAAAGGACGTGCTTCTACTGATTTAGCCTAAGCCCCAAAGTGGTCACAAAATTCTGATGTATCCAAGATAGAAATTCTACTGTTCCTACTTTATACCACTGCTTTTATTTACATTTTTCTTTCAGCAAGTCAACTACACAAACAAACAAGCAGGTTTTAAGTTTCTAAGAAAACCAAAGTTTGTATTAAAGAGCTTTTTTGAATATCAACCTTTATAACTTCGAAGTTTCTCAAACTTTAAAGTTATAGATACTAATTAAGCTTAAGAACATGGAATTAAAATGAACTGCAAAATCTTTTACCAGAAAACAGTTTTATTTTAATAAAATGAATGTTCTCTTTCAGAATTGTACATAAGGAAGATTTGGTAGTAAATGAGATTAAATTCTCTGACGAATTTATAAGTTAGAATTTTAAACTGTACAGCTCTATTAGTAAAAACTTAACATTAAAATTGCGATGAGATAATATGTGTTGTGAACATACCTTTGTGATGGATCATAGGCAGGTACCTTGAGTGATAAGTTTTCTCTTGTTTTTAATTTTTCAATTCTGTTACTTGTTTGCGTCGTTATCTTTTTGTTTAGTATGTTGAGTAAACATTTTTATATTCTATATTCAAAATGTTTAATGGCGGGTTTCAATATTCAACTGACTGGTATGCGTAACCGGTACAGGTACAAAACTGGTAGGAAAAAAGTAGCGTTTCACAATATCTACTAGCTACGGGCTGTAAGTTCTCAAATTTGGCCTTACGTGACGTTCTTCCAAGAAAATAGGTGATATGTGATTTATAGAATATCACGCATTCGCAAATTATTTGTATGATATTTGAACTAAAGAAATATATAAACTTATTCAATTTATGTTTGCTATGTTTTGGTATTCGATAAATATATTATAGTATGTTTATAGAGCTTTTTGTTAATAATTGCGTTTAATTGCTTACGTAAAACGAAACGCCAATCCTTCGACTAATTTTGCCATTGGTTAAAACACATTTTTATGACGTCAAAGTAAATATTTAAAAGAAAAATTATGTCATTCAATAATATTCGTCCTTTTTTTCAAAAACAGTTATAGATAAGTTAGAAAGAGAAAACTGGATTATTGGTATGTTGACAGATATTTGATAGGACATTTCGTTAAATGAATAAATTGTTACGTCGTTGGCTAGATAAAATGACCTATACTTTAATGGGTCATACGTAATGAAAACATAACTCTTATTGGCCGCAGCAGACTGCCATGCTTCCTTTACCTCATTGGTTTAAATTAATAACTTGTTACGTCGTCGTTGGCTAGATGTAATGACTTATTTTGTAAATGGTCAAATGTAACCTAGCAACCCATTACAGTCAAACAGTTCGTAAGCAGTGGTTTAGATGTCAAGATTTTGAATATAGAAAGGCATTTTGGTAGTGATATCTATTGGTCGTAGGCAAAACGAACAGTTTTCATAATATTGAAACCCGCCATTAATGAACGTAAATGCGGACTAGATATACAATATTAAGCCCTGTCAATTTAGACATTTGTGGTTACATTAATTTCCACCAAGCTGAAAATCGGTAAGATTATTTCAAATATGATTGAATGTTTTATTTAATCCATACGTCAAAAAAGAGAGTTTTTAGCAATTTGCAGCAATACGGTAAGTTCTATCATGAAAATTCCTGAGACAAAATTGTAGATCATAAAATTATCTAAAAAAAAGTGCCACTACTTTTTTTGCTACAAGCCACCGTTTTAGAATAGATTAGCCGAAGTAGAAGAATTAGCCGATAGTTTGAATAGAGAATTGTCGTAAGTACATACGAAAAAGTTTATACAAAAATCCTATAAAGGAAATTACGAATAACGTTAATTTTTTTAAATATTGCTTGCCAAAACACCTAGCGTGGTGTATAAACCGTTTTCAATATGTGGAAAATATCATTAGATAGCGTTTATATTTAAATCCGTACCATCAAAGTTAACACACCACCAACTCACTACTCACAAATCCTCATTTATTATTACTATCTATTAAAAGCTACGAACATCTAAAGACGCTTAAAAAATACATATTTTATGTTACAAAGCCGAGCCAATGTTGAGAAAACCAATACTCAGGGCAAAGTGTTGCTATTTATAGCGGGGTTTTAAGAACAAGAAAACAAAGCGCTAGAAGGCTCGACTCTTCACACGTCCGGCCTACGAGTCGGTAGGGCTGCCACGCACACGAAACTTAATTGGCTTTAGGATAAATAATAATAGTTTAGTTCCCAAAATAAAAATACGTTTTTAAACACAATTAAGCTACGATCACCGCACTAGGCTTGGCCTGTATCGCGAGGATCAGCCATATTTTGATTTACATTTTGAGTAAAGACTATAAAATATACTATTATAATATGTATACAAATTAATTATTAACAAAATTCCATCATATTCCATTTATACGAAACAAAAAATATATATATATCAAAAATAAAGTAACAAACAAGGAAGAAAAATTAAAGAAAGTTTTGTGTTCATGATTGTGTATTTGTTTGTGAGTGTAAGTGAGTGAGTGTGAGTGTCAGTACCCAGTAGTGTATTTATAGTTATAGGTAGGCCTGAAGCATGCATATATGCATAAACCTTTAAATAATGCTTATTACACTTAATATTTGTAGTTTTTTCTTACGAGTAGAAAAATCCTATCGCCCATGGATAAGCATGTCGTAAAAGGCGACTAATTCGAGTGACCTTCGCTTGGTGGTAGTTTCCCGTCAAGGTCCGACTGGCTTGTGACCACCCTTCATTATTACCGCTCCGGCGGCGGTGATGTGTTCCGGCAATATTTTATAAAAAGCCAGTTCTTTCCTAAGTCCATGTGCCTCCATCTTCGAACTTACCTTCACTTACCATCAGTTAAGATTGAGGTCAAACCCGAACTTCATCCATAATTAAAAAAAAATTCATCAAACGGGATACTACATACATACTACATAACTTCACGCCTGTAAGGTGTATATCCTTTATGGGGTAGGCTGAACACCAGAGGTTATAAAACCATCTGATGTCACGTTTGACAAATTTGGAGGCATTATACTGGTGGAGAGTGGCTATTGCAGTGACAGGGCGGTGATAGTCAACCTATCGCCCACAAAATTCCTCTAATAGAACCTCTGTCCCTTAATTGAGTCTTACAGTATGCCCGGGAAAATATGCAGCTGGCACATTCTATGTTTTTCCTTTGCTCCCAGCCGAGCATGGAAGACTCGAACGGCATACTGTGTGTTCGTTTTTTTAAATTCATGAAATTACACAAAAATTAAATGGCTCCAAAGTAAGCTCACATAAGATTGTGTTATTTAGAACACACAGTATCTTAGTTTACACCCAGACCCGAGCCAGTTTGAAAAGGCTGATTTCTAAATTTTCCCGGCTGGTACTGGAACCTACACGAACACTCGACCATTCAGCCAGGCCATTTCGGGAAACGAACTTTTCTTATATAGTATGAGTATGACACCCCCTAGTAAAAATAGTATAAGCTTACTTCGATACCATATATTGTTGTCGTGTCAGTTGGTTCAATTATTTGTTTTGTTTATAATATTTTAAACGAGCATATTATATTTTTTGTTTAGCGATATAAACCTTACTTACTCTGCTCTGGTCAAATACTGCTCAATCTGACTAATCGTAGAACTGACCATGGTCTATTGGGGTTGCCATGGTCCTCGCTTTGATTGACAACTATAAGTGCGTACCTAAGTCTTCGCGCCTAGTAGTGTAAATGTATAACTTTTGATCTAAATAATATCTACATCAAATTATAAAGTATTCTAGTCGTGGCGCCGTGGTTACTGTGTGTATCATACGATATCACAGGTTAAGCAACGTTCGGCGCGGTCGGTACTTGGATGGGTGACCGCCGACTATTCATATCTCAGGACGACTTCCGTGCTTCGGAGGGCACGTTAAGCAGTCGGTCCCGGGTGCTGTATACTTGTATACAGTAGTCGTTAGGTGCCCTGAAAATTCTGGCATCCACCACCCAGTACTTGGCCAGCTTGGTGGATCATGGCCTATAGCTCCTCTTCACCCAGTGGAGAGACTTATGCCCTGAAGTGGGCTCATTACAAAGAATTGTGATAATGATGATGATGATTCTCGTATCTATAGATATTTTCGTATAAACTAACACCTGATTTACACAGCAACTTCGCGTTACAGACGCTATTAACGCTATTATAACAGATACCCCACGACCGACCTGTATGCAAAGTGCTACGTTCTTTCTATAACAAAACTTTATATATTGCAATGCTTACGAAGGTACCATCGTACAATAGTTCCGACTCTGCCAGGAAACAAAAAGAGGATTGACCGAGTTCTTAACCCAACATGTAAAAGTGAATTTTTAGACACTTTGATTACAACGCGTCTTTATATGAAGCTATGTATGTAGGTATGTGAGTATTATCTTACTTTAGGCCTTGGTGGAGCTTGTTTCGGATATATCTATGTCCAATCATTAAATATTTTATTTTTAATCAAAAACTCGATCAGGTTTAACTAAATCCGGTTTGATTACTATACAGGGTGACTGGTGACAAATTTTCAATACCGAAGGAGAGCACTCTGTACTCGATACTGATCATAATTATGTAATAAAAGTAGGTACTTAATTTTTCACCAAAAATCCCTATAAATAAATAAAGAGACCTTACTACACTTTTCCCGACGCGCTGCCTCCGTCAACACGCACACAGCAGTGTTCCCGCCACACGCACACCACCACCCGCTAAGTATTTATTGTATTACGCTAATGTAACGCTAATGTAATGCGTTGCATAATGAATTCTTCCACTTTCGGAGAAGTTTACTCAGTATATAATTAATATTTCCTTTATTTCTTTCTTTTCATGTATGATCTTAAACTATCACGTCCTGGAATTTTGAAAGTTACCTACCAGTCACACTGTGTACTTGTATACAGTAGTCGTTAGAGTATTTAGAGTAGAGTATTTCAGAAACCTTTTCGACGCCTTAGAAATTCTAGCACAGAATTTAGCGATATTACTCTCCCAGAGACCTAAATATCTGCGGAGGGCTCATTATTTGTAAGTTGTTGTTTTATATTACTTGTCCATGTAGGGTTGTCAAAAAATAAAAATACGAAAAGCGTGTCTACGGTCTCGATGATGCATTTCCGCAAAAGTTCATGATGAATTTTTTAATCAATTTATTTTGTTAAGGAGTCTTTCATCTTTGTTAAAAAGTCTTTCTCTTAGTAATAAACATGATAATGATACTGTATTTTTATCCTTTTTACAGAATGACGTAAACAATTTTTTGCATTTTGGGTATTCAATTATGCATGCAACAACTATTTTATTTATTGTTTTATTATTTATACTACTATATTATTTTTGTACTTGCTTCGGCAGTACATACACTAAAATTGGAACGATACAGAGAAGCATGTATTAGCATGGCCCCTGCGCAAAGATGACACGCAAAATGGTGAAGCGTTCCACATTTTTTACACATGTACACTACACATCCACACACATACACTACATCACACACATATACACCGACACATGTGTATTACCATATTAATATTAGTATTCCTTTCTTTTTTCCTTTGATTTATTGTATTGTTTTATGTATTTGTACTTCTTTTTTTACCTTAATTTAATGTACACTTTTATGCACCCAATTTAAGATACACATAAATTGTGTTAATTTGCGTTTTCTCGGTCGAACACTGTTCCTTAAGAATCAGGAGTTATTCCTAGTTTAAGGGGCAGGGTCACATTTGTAACTAAAGTTATTATACTGTAAAATACTTTAGACATTAATTTATGTAAAGTTATGTGTGAACAATAAATCATTTTTATTTTTATTTATTTATTTTTTATTTATAACTTGGTACTTGGTACATATACAAGGTTGGTTTTTAGTCAACGGCCAAAGGTTCCGTTGAATTCCTGGCCGCAACCTGTGCCAAATTTTAGGATCGTGGAAATTATTCACAAATCATACAAAAAAACAACATTTAAAGTTGAATCAGTAATTTAGGTGTACAAACGAAAAAACAAAACGACGGTATTGCCATAAATCTCCACAGTTATTCAAAATGGCCGGAAGTACTTACTGTATGTACGTACTCAATCTATCAATAAAATGTGTTCCAAACTTATAGAGATTTTTCTTTTGTTCTTAGAATGTATAAAAAATATAACAAAAACTTTAAAAATATATTATTACTTCGAAGCATACGAGTTTTAAAACAAAAAGTTAGAAAAGGGTTAATGAGAGATGATCTTGAATTGAAAGGATGATCATACTTAATGTACGGAAGTGACATTTCAGCACTACTAATATCTATAAAAAAAAAAACACAATATTTTATGAATTCAATTTGCTTTTCTAGTTTTTTTTTTATTGTAATCATATTTTACGTACAGGCAGAAATCAAAATATAGGAATGTCAGTAAAAATATGACTTCAATATGGCACCGTCAGTCACCTGTGGTCATTTTCGATTCAAGTAGTTTTTCTTAATGTACCCGATAAGTAAATAACAATTTAATTAACAGTTATTTTAAGTGTTTTCATAATGGTATTCCACAACTATTTTCTTTGGCACAGGTGCTGGCCAGACGTCCATACTAAAATGAAACGTGTTATTTAAAGTTTATTTTCTTTGATACGATATAAACGTTCCTGCATGTTTATTTTAGTATCTATCTATGTAGTAAATATGGCACCACAAACTTTTTTGCAAATAGACGCTGTTGATGAACGTAGCTACTACGACGCGGTATTTTATTGATAATACTACGACGTAGTACTACAAGATGTGTTGTAGTAGTGTGTCTTTATTTTAATGGTATTCATTCATAATTTAGATTTACCATGCTTTGCTTAATATGGTTGTGATATATTCATTTTCTTGTAAAAAAATATATACCTTTTTTTTACAAAAACTGTTTCTATAAATGATTCTTATCGTGTAAAAAAATTTCGCCGATGACTAAAAAACAACCTTGTAGGTATAATCCAATAATAAATTTTATTAATACAAAAAATCCTTAAATACTCATCAACAGTTATGCATTTGACAACTACAACCAACCATTAAAAGAACATTATTTTATTCAAACCATTTAGCACAGCCCTAGCGTCCAAGTGCGGTATACGGTATACAGGTCAAGAGGTCTCGACAGTCATCAGTAGGGTTGTGCCGAGTGACAACTCCGAGGGTCCCGTCTCCATTGCTACTGATATTTTTCCTACAATTGCAAGCGAATTACACTCAAGCAATGGATTTATTGGAAACTTGAAGTAACTTTATGTTCAATATATTTTTCAATTGGTTTATGACTTCATGTACTTATTGTTAATAGTGAGTCCTGTAGAGATAACGAAGCTTTGAGTTAAAATCGATTTTCAACCGACTTCCAAAAAAGAAGAAGGTTCTCAATTTGTCTGTATGTTTTTTTTTGACAATTATAGATCTATTTTAAAAATTCTTGTTGCATATGATAGAGGATACTTCATAGTTGGTCCCATAAAAAATTCATCGAAATCGGTTGAGAACTTCATTGAAAATTTTAAATTTTTGAAAAAATATGAATGAGTTCGGAGAATGTTTACGTGGATGACATTATAACTCAGCCATAGTTTTGACGTGAAGTCGGTTTTTTTAACACTCTCCATTCGTTGATTATTATAATAAAACAACAAAAGATTTAATCGGTAACTTCGAGTTTTATACAGCTCTATAGCGGTCGGAAGCTGGGTCACTCCGTATGACTTGTACGGAGCTTATCTCCAAAATATTAATATTGTTGATTTTAAATTTCAAGTTCTCTTTCACTTTTATTCCCACTGCATTCCATCGAAATATTGTATATATCTACAAAATTGTAAGTTTCCGGCGAAAAAAAACTCTTGGCACTCTTTTTCAGTCAGAATTATCAAATAGGTACAGTACAAATTGACCATGACATGTATACTGCACAGCTAAGCCGTAAATGAAGCTATCTTAATGAAGTATGAACACTGTTTTGATGGTATGTACGCTAACCTAATTCGCAAAGTCGATGGTTTGTTTTTTTTTGTTTATTTAAACAGGCTAATCTCTGCGACATAGAAGTCAGATTTTAAAGATTATTCTTGGATCTTATAGCCCAACACTTGGAAAAGTTTACAAGCTATTTTATATTATTATTATATATTATATTTGACGACCGGCTGGTGTAGCGGTAACATACATTGCCTTCTATGCTAGAGGTCCTGGGTTCGAACCCCGGCGGCGGTGGATATTTGTGTGATGAACACAGATATTAGTCGTCAAGTCATGGATGTTTTATGTTTATTTAAGTTTATTTTAATAAAAAATATGCATTTATTTAATATCTATGTTTATATATTTCATAAGTATATCAGTCATCTAGTATCCATAATACAAGTTCTTTAAGAAACTTAATTTGGGCTAGATAATGTTGTGTGAGTTTTAGAAATATTTATTATTTATTATTATTATTTATTATATTCGAAGGTTTTATAAGAATAGTTTACAACAAAGTCTTACAGAATCCAAAGTTACCTGGATAAAACAGCACGAGTCTGCTAGTATAAAATAAAATAAAAACACGATTAAAATAGTGGAATACGTAAGTAACTGGTGCTTATTACCGCTTTATAAAACAATCCCGTCTGTGTAGGAACCCTTGAATACATTTTTTCCAGCATCACACAAATTGGCTGCGTTCTAGAAACAAAGCCAGGACAAGCATTGCAATTACTAGCATCAGGACTTATCACGTCATAATGTTCGGTCAGCGTTAATGAAACTGGACCTCTTTAATTTTTAAGAATGAAGTTTATTTTCAACCGACTTCCGAAAAAGGAGGAGGTTTTCAATTCGTCTGTATGTTTTTTCTTTGTGTCTTTGTTACACGATATTTCAGACAATTGTGAATCGATTTATTTCATATGATAGAGGATATTCCATAGTTAGTTTAGTTTAGTACCTCATTGAAATTGATGACATTATAACTCAGCCAAAAAGTTTTGATGTGAAGTCGGTTTTTTAATGCCCTGCATTCGTTGATTATTTTCAGAAGAAGTTTGGCATAATTGTCTACCGTGTCAGCCGGTAGAAAGTGTCCAGCCACGAGTCACTTATTCACCCGTAACTTATTTTTCCTGTTCTGAGGAAAAACAGATGTTATGTTGTCCTAACTTTTCGCAATTTATAATTTAAAATTATTATTTTAGCACGGATTTAGCACGTATCTTACTAATATCACAAATGTGAAAGTTTAAATGAATGGATGGATGGTTGTTTGTTTCTCAAGCACGGCAGAACGACTTTGAATTATCTTTTTGGCACAGTGATAGTGGTATCGGACCCGAAATAGCTTGGACAGTCTGGAATAGCCTGGCTTACTTTACTTTTTATCTCAAAGTACCCGCGGGATTAGAAATTTCGCGGGTAAAACCGCAGATAGGTATTTATATTTTACATTTTGTTTCGACGTTTCGGTGTCTTTGTAGACCCCAAACGACGCCAGCTGGGCTAGCATGCAACCATCGATAAATAGTCGAATCGACAAGATAAATATTATTTTGTTATTTTATCCTATCATGTAAGCTAATATGCGCACCATAATAGATAGAATTACTCGATTTGATACCATGATTAAGACCACTGAACCAAATATGTCAGAATCTTAATAAATTACATACACTAAATACCATATTCTAAGAAAATATCGATAAAAGGCCCGTCGTTGTCGACGGTAGCATGCTAGCCCCGCTGACATCTCAGTCGCTCGTGACCACAGGGAGTGCAAAGACAACGAAGTCAAGGTAAAATATAAATAATACTTACGCGATAAATCCGGTTAAAAAGTGTTTTATTTAAAACAGACGTTGGCATTCCGTCCCAGACCCTTATGACCCGTATTTAAAAGAAACTGTGAAAGCGCTTGATTCGACTTTTCAACCGACTTCCAAAAAAGGAGGAGGTCTAAATTCGTCTGTACATTTTTTTTGTGTCTTTGTTACACGATATTTCGGACAATTATGAATTGATTTAAAAAAATCTTATTACATATGATAGAGGATACTTCATGGTTCCCATACATACAAATTTCATCAAAATCAGTTGAGTATCTCATTGAAAATTTCAAATTTTTGAGACAATATTTGAATAATATATACCTACCTATGATTTCGGAGAATGTTTACGTTGATGACATTCTCAACTCAGCCTAATTTTTGACGTGAAGTCGGTTTTTTATGATTATTAGAAGTACATAGTTAAAAAAAGTTAAAAGTTATCTTTGGGTCTGATCTATGTAACCTATTTCTTATTGCCACTTTCATGGCGCAGAATTTGACATAATTATTTGTTGAAATGAAGTGAAATGAAAAAAAATATTCATCATAAGACCATCGAATGGCCGCTTAATGACGTCACAATTTTGTACTTCGGCTTTAACAAGTTTTTGATAGTTATTGAATAAGATATTACAGTAGACCAAGAGACAAAAAAGCCGGCGGAAAAAAACTCTTGCCACTCATAATTAATTTGAATTACTTAAAACCTATGTTTGATTCCAATTTCAAAACAATATATTCAAAGCTTATCAAAAGAACTTTCTTACATCACGGTGGGTTTGGTTCCTTTGAACCATAATTATTTAAGGCTGTTCTTTGGTCACCGGCAAAATTTAAATACAAACTTTTTACAAATAGCCATTGTTAAACACCCAGCTCACGGTACGATCACAGTACAGACATCTGTAACAGTAATTCAACTTCATACAAACGGATGAAACGCGAGCTATACCTACGCGGCTCGATCTCGGCATGCGCACTGTCGCGAGTGTCTGCATACCGAAACAGTTATTGATTGAGCTTTACGTTAATATGCGGATTGTTTAAACTTTAAAATTTATTTTTGTTGAACACTTCCTATTCTATTTACAAAGTATTTTATTTGTTTAAAAAAAATTGCAGTCACAAAACTAAATGGAAGTAAACATAAAGTAGACAAATGTAATTTAAACGCTGAAGGCGGGCAGCCCTATCACATGTGAACGGACCGCGGCGCTGTAGGCATTTATTTCAAAGATGCGGCCGAGTTGAATTACTGTAGATATCTGTACTGTGGCACGATACTACGACGACGCAGCATAATATGGATTTGGTTTGCTAATAGGTACTACGAATTAGTGCTACAAGATGTTTTGCAGTAGCGCGTAGTTGTCTTTATTTTTAATGGTATTGTTTGATAGTATATATTTTTGTTTTTTATTTTAATTAATGATTGAGACCGTTTTACTTATTTATTTATTTCTTTTTGGCTTCTTACTTACCTTGTTTGACTATTTTAGTCATCTGTTCATTTCTGTTTAGCTTTTAATTTTTTTTAACCATATTTTAACTTTGTTTTTAATTTTAATTATTATTTTTTTTTTCTTCCACTTATTAACACCAATAACTTTATGTGGAAACTTGCAATTGGCCTTCAGCTTCCAACTCATGCCAACATGTGTTGTTGTTTATTTGTTTAAAATAAATGTTTAAAATAAAATTTGGAGTGACCGAGCTTTGTGTAATATGTTAGCGAATATATCGAAATTCGGCGAGTGCAGTGATTAAATAATAGGCCCGTGTAGGTCATAGGTATCTCTTCGGGAAATGTAGATGTTGGTGGAACAATAATTAACATCAAGTATGCTTGTTTGCTTCCTGTAATATTAAAACTTCATTAAAATTGGGTTTTTACGGTTCATGAATATAATTAAGTATGTTTTACAATTCAAATTTAACATGCCTTCGAAACTGTTAACATAAAATCCGGTAACACAATATTTTTTTATTAGCTTTGAAAAATCTTGGACAAAACTGATGTTTGGATCGTTAAAAGCGCAACAGACAGAGATCTACGTATTTTTCTCCCCCTAATCATTTTAAAAAGGATGGTATTTAATCTTACAACTGTTAATCCACATTTTTCTATCAAAGTAATCGAAATTGCTAACAAAAATACTGAATTTGAAACTTGCGCATCAAATAAATCAAATATACTACACTGTTTGATGTTTAAAGCTAAACTATTTTACTGAATTACTTTTACTATCTGTTAACTTATAGTAAATCTAATTATCCTTTTAGTGCAACGAAACATTTAATCTGTTTTTTTGGAATACGTCACCTATTAAATTTTAAAGATAGCCTAACCTAACCTAAGCTAACCTACCTATTAGTAATTTTGGTATTACAGCAAAGTACTGTTGGTAAGTAATTATCTTATTATTTTCTGATGAGCATGTCGGGATTGTTGACAGGGTTGACTATGATAGCTGACCAGGTATATGGCGCTTCGCCAGCCGCTGCTGCGGCACCGCTCGCTTCGCTCGTTCGGCTCGCGCACGTGTATAACTATATGCAACCTAACATGCTCCTCCTCGCTGCGCTCGTCGTCGCACCTAACCGTACTGACTCCGTCTTTCGGTGCGGGGGACTTCTCGTGGCCTATAAAACATGTATTCTTTGTAATGCAATTTTAGATAATAATTTTAGTAATTCGGTGGTAATATTGTATAATTTAGTGTGCAAATCAGTATTTTTGTTATACGGCGAGTAATTTTGTTTTAGAATGCTTATATCTGTGGTTTTAGAAGGATTTTCGTAGTAAATTATATAACTAAAGTCGCTAACTTTGATATATTTTAGTCATTTTTTTATACTACACATTTAGTTATACAATTATTTAATTTGATGAACAGTCATTTATTTGATATGCTGGTACATTATTCGTGGATAATTGTTGTTTGCTTAAATTTTAAATAGAGGTGCAATTAAAAATTTCCCTTTTTAAAATAGAATTAAGTAAATAAGAATGACTTGCAGAAGCACCTTTGTACCCAAAAACTAGCATTTTTCATATTTATAAATAATAAATTGTATTCGTAAGAGCTCCGCTTATTTTCCATGTCTGTAGCTTGAGTTTTGTGAAATACAAAATATTTTCTTACTTTTACTTTGACTTGCAGCACTTTAAGTGGGCATCAAGCTTTGGATTTAAAGGTGTGGCCAGGGTATTAATCTTAGGCGACTTTTTGGGAAAGTATATTTTCTGATAACTGACGAACATAAAAAATCTAAAAAGCGTGTTTCACATTTCCTTTGATTTGACCTCAATAGGAAAGCCCATAGCCGTGGCATTCTAATAAACACCTTATAAAAATCTTATACAAATCTACATTTCAGAACACATAGCTAAAATTTAAAAGCAACAATATCCACATATTTCATAGCCATTCGCTTCGTGGGGGTTTAACATTGACCTGGTATTTCAATATATGTGACTTTGAAAATATTAACTAAGGAAAAGTAGACAAATAAAAAAAAAAAAAGAAACATCCTAATTTCAATAGAGACGTCAGTTAAAAACTTTATACCTTTATTATAATTCTAATACATACATACATACATAACTTCACGCCTGTATCCCTTATGGGGTAGGCAGAACAACAGAGGTTTTAACCATCTGTTGTCACGTTTGACAAATTTTGAGGTATTATAATGATGGATAGAGACTATTGCAGTGACAGGGGGTCAGCCTATCGCCCACAAAAAGCCTCCAATAAAACCTCAGTCCCTTAACTGACTTTTACAGTAAGCCTGGGAAGAGAAACAGCTGGTACATTCTAAGTTTTTCTTTCACTCCCAGTCCAGAAATCTAAACTTAAAAATATCAAATACAACATCCAACAAGCTGATTTAGAATCAATACAATTTTATGGTTGCCTGGAAGAGATCATCTTTTGATGATTTGTGCACTGTAATCTCTATCATATTGTTACTATGTATGAATTATGTGTGCAATGAATAATACCTAAAAATACACTATCAACGTGTTTTGTATAATTTAGCCAACGCTACGCGCTTATTGATAACTATGTAACTCTTAATCCGGTTAAACTTTTTAAAACTTAAACATTCAAAACTAAAGTCAATATTAAATTATATTTCAATTAAACACAACATGTCCTCTGGTTTAAGCTGCGTTCTTAATTTGCACTGCGACGAACTCTTGACCCGCGTCGCTTGTTTGGCTGTATAACGAGTTAGCTTTGCCTCAAAGAATTACATTTTTCTCGTTCCCGCCAAATGATGTGCAGGTTTTTTTTCTTTTTTTTCGTCAAATGAAATGGAAAAAGTGATTCAAAAAGAGATGTTTTTTATGATGAGCGTGAGTGTGGAGGTAATCTTTTTTGATACTGATTTTATAATTACGCGAGTAAATGTAAAAGCTTTGAAGTTGTGAATAAGTTTGTAAAAGTGTGCTTGAAATAAAATAGTAAGACTCTAGATAACTTATGTAACTCGACATAACTCTCATAATCAACGAATGCAGAGCATTAAAAACCGACTTCACGTCAAAACTTTGGCTGAAGTATAAGGTCGTCAAGGTAAATGTTCTCCGTACCCATACATATTTTTCAAATTTTTTTCATGAAGTACTCAATCGATTTCGATGAAATTTATATGGGACGACCTCTGAAGTATCATCTACCATATAAAACAAGAATATTTAAAATTGATTCACAATTGACCGAAATCTCGTGTAACAAAGACACAACAAAAAAAACTTGTTGGTACTCATGAACACCAAGCGTCACGTCCAATTTTCAATTAAATAAAACGCTTTTTAACCGGATTTATCGAGTATAATTTATATTTTAACTCGATGTTTCGGTGTTTTTGCAGACCACGTGGTCACGAGACTCTCGATAAATCCGCTTGAAAAGTGTTTTTTTTTTTATCAAAATCTGTATGCGTCGCTCATCCATCATCTCATCGCATGAAAACCAAAGTCCACTTAATACAAAAAGAAATATATGGAGTTCAAGGAATACATAAGTGACTAGCTTATATAATATATTTATATGAAAACTTAGCGTAATTTCAAAATTACGTTTCACCATCTTACATCGCACTTTCATACATGTTTCGTACTTTTTAGAGCGTGTTTCAGTAGTTGGGTTTTAGTTTTTATACTTTTTTTCCACTAATTTTGAAGTTATAGTACTTACATATTTGAACTGCTTTAACCAAGCTCTTTCATTTGATACCCCACACGAAACCTCCAAGAAAATCATTTTTTAGCTCTTTACTTTAAGTCCCCTGAAAGGTGCTGTAGTCAGTTCAACGTGACGCCACGTCACCTATAACCAGCGGACAATTAAGACGCTTCCCTACGACATCTCATTTATCCAATTATGATAACACGTTTAGTAGTTATGAGGAAACATACATAAATAAATACGTTTAGAATAGACGGACCTCATTTTTTATTATTTACAATGAAAAAGGAACAAAAGAAATTGTTTTCTTATTTAAAAAATCTCCCACCATATAATTAATTTACTAATTCTAATTCATTTAAATGAGATTATTGTTATAGTCCATTGAAAAGTTACATTTGGGGTTGCGTTTTTCAGAGGACGCAATTTTATTTTTTTGATGTGTAGTCAGTGTAAAGCTAAAACCAAGTTTGTGGGGTCGCCACCCTTGTCCTACGGCCGCCATCTTGAAAATAGGGGTTGAAATGGTTTTTACTATATATCTCTTAAACTATTTATCTAATAAAAAAAATTATAAACATTTTTTGTTGCAAATTAAATCCTCTACAACTTTGGTCAAGTAACTTTTTGTCGTAGAACTATAAACGTATAATATAAGTCTTGTTAAGAGTACTGAAAAATAGTTTCGGACTCGTTTCGGAGCGCTGTAAAACCTTAACTATTGACTTAATGAAAAAATGTTGCTTATAAAAGTTGTTCCTCAAAAAACGATCTACAAAAATGGTCTGATATAATTTTTTCGTAAAATGATTAAAAAAAAAGTTATATCAAAAAATATAAATAATTTTCTCGAATTGCTTAACATTTTCGCTTATAACTTTTTTATTTATAGTTCTACGACAAAAAATTACTGGACCAAAGTTGTAGAGGATTTAATTTGCAACATAAAATGTATTTTAATTTTTTTTATCAGATTACTAGTTTAAGAGATATATAGTAAAAACCATTTCAACCCCTATTTTCAAGATGGCGGCCGTTGGACAAGGGTGGCGACCCCACAAACTTGGTTTTACCTTTACACTGACCCCCCCTACACATCAAAAAAATAAAATTGCGTCCTCTGAAAAACGCAAGGTTAGGCCTAAAAAATGTAACATTTCAATGGACTATTAATATTATAACAAAAATGAATCAACCAATAATTATTTTTTCTTAAATTATAAAACAATATTAAATTATGTCAATCAAATAAAAATAATAGAATTATATTATAAAATCTAAAATAAACTAATAATTAAGTATCTTAAACATAAAATTCAGATTTTATTTACAAAATTATATTATAAAAAATAAACTAAAATATTCAAACTAATAATTATTTATCTTTAACATAAAATCCATATTTTATTTACCAACGGGGGGGACAGCGCGTACGCAGTCCCCACTACCAAAAATAACGCGTCCGAGTTATCCACATTAGGGAAAATCGCAAGGGTCAACCCGATCGTAGTGCAATAACCAGGCCTCGCCCTGGGGGAACCGCCTAGTTGATCACGGTGTCCCCTACGCCAGGTAAGTATGATTTTACTGCCCCGATTTTGAGACCAGACATATTCATTTAGAAAACTTCATTCGCGCTTTAATATACATACAGCGACATCTACCGAAAATTTGCGGAACTAACTCATCAAACTTTATTCGGTCGGGCGCTTTAGAAATACTGAGCTTTTGGAATTTAGTTTTGGTTGAAGTATTAGAAAGTTATTATTGGATAAAAAATAAGTAAATCTTCCCACTAAGTGTGCTAATCGGCAAAATTATTAGTTTTCTACATTAGACCCCATTAAGATTGGAAGATTTTGCCGATGAAAATTAATGTAAAATAAAAAAAATTACGCTAAATCAATGCAAAATGGATCAATTCCAAGTCAAAATATTATTTATTTCGTTAAACAAACACTGGAAATAGGTCACATTTTTACAAATCGAATTTAAACTTCCACCACTTCGAAATGTCAATCTACTGAGAAGTGGAGTTTCATACTCAGTAGAAATCATCTTTCTCTTAATATCAACCATTTGCATTCTGTTACATAATTAAGTTTTCATCATAGCTATACACAGTCAAAAGCCTTGGACAAATCAAGGTGTATTTCGTCGTCTCCGAGGACGGATACTCGGCCCAAAGAAGTCGCGTACGGCGTTTAGTTAGTCTAGTCTTAATAGTATGAAAGGTTAAAAAAATTTGACAGTGACTAATGTGTCGTTTGACCTCTATCCCACCTGATGGAAAGTGACGATGAGTTTGAAG
The DNA here is from genome assembly GCA_944452665.1 of Stenoptilia bipunctidactyla. Lineage (NCBI taxonomy): Eukaryota > Metazoa > Arthropoda > Insecta > Lepidoptera > Pterophoridae > Stenoptilia > Stenoptilia bipunctidactyla. The sequence goes on along the minus strand of OX101744.1, from coordinate 1,327,723 downwards.
ATGACAGCGCACGGGCTAAAGAAGAAACTAGCTCCTCACAAAACATTCCAAACAAAGGAGGTTATCAGTTTGACCTGTAAGTATGTATGTATGTATGTTTGTCCGCGATTGTCGTATGTCGCGTATGTCTCGCATTTGGCAGAACCGATTTGGATGCGGTCTTCAGAAAAAGATTTGTCATGTTTAGGAAAAGGTTTTAGTATATTTACCAACTTAAAAAATAAGGTTCTCAATTTATCTGTTTATTTTGTATCAGGGATGAGCCGAATGTTCGGCCGAACATTCGTATCTCGTACATTCGACTTGTATTCAGCCGAATGATTGATTGATTTTCCAAATACTAGCAGTTTCACGCGGTTTTACTTGCGCAGCTTCTGATTAAAAGCAGCCAATTTGCTATTCCAGACTGTACATTATTCACTATGCCAAACTTTCACATTTATTATAAAAGTATGACTTTAGCTTATTACTCTGCCAATCACGGATGGACGGCTATGTTTTTTTTTATTAGCCTACTTACAAATAGGAGGTTCTCAGTTTAATCTGCATGTTAATTATGTTTGTCAACGATTTGGCTGAACCGATGTTGAGGAGGTTTTTAAAAGGATATTTGTGCCATTTAGGAGAAACTTTTGGTATTTTAAGTGACTTCAGAAAGGAAGGTATCAGTTTGATCCGTATTTATGTATGTTTTTTCGCAATTATCTCACGTTTGGGTGGTTGGTTTTTGACACAGTTTTTTCTGTTTTACATTAACTTACTTTTACTTTTGAGCTAGCTATTAGTTTTTTCATAGTAAGTTAGTTTCCATATTTGTAGATATTCGTGTTAGATTTATTAAGTGAAAATTTTGGATAAGTTCTTAGCTGACTGTTCGCATGAAGTTTTTTAATGCGAATCTCTCTGCGTTTATCAATTTCTGCAGAACGAGCAGCATGCTGGCGTTACCTAGACAAGACCATCTCTTGGTCCATGAAGTCGTCGTTTTTTTTCGTTGGGAGTTTTATTCCTCTTCTTTTCTTTCTTAAAGCATCCTTCTCCCTAGTTTTCTACCCAGGCCTACAGGCACAACGTATGTAATAGTAACGTAATAGTAAGTAGGTCAAAGTCATGGTGTTACAGTACCAAAACATTACATTTCTAGTAGTCGTAGGTTACTGATACCAGAACTCAAACTTAAACTTATCATAAGCTATCATAAGCTCAAAACTTATCACTAAAAAACTATAAATGTAGAACAAAACTAATAACTAGCCCAAAAAAAATGCCTGACACTAAAAAGTATGAAATAAAAAACAGAAATAAAAAACATAAAACCAAAATGAAAGCAAACTCATTATTTCTTTTTCAGAAAAGGAGAACCGCCTTCAAAAAATTGACCCACTAAAAATGTTTAAATAATTTTTATAAACGCCATCCTATTCCGGTTTCTATTCCGTCCATATTACTACCCCGTATAGTAAATTTCTACCAAAAATGAATTAATAATTAATAATGTAATAAGAACATTAATAATTTATCTGGGTAGGTATTTACATATTTTTTGAAGTCGGTGCCAAACCAAAAAAAGTAAGACTGCTGCCAAACAGAGAAAATTATAACGCGAACGTATCAACCCTCAAGTTTGAGCCTTTCGGTATTTTTGCCGCCATAGAAAGCTGTATTTTATTTTAGAGAAATCTGTATTGATGAAATTTTATAGAGAGTCTGTATTTTAGAGAAGAGCGCCCTCCTCATTTCGATTTCCTAAAAATATGAACAGTTTTATTTTAGTATATTATGTAACAAGTGAGCTAAGTTGCTAATGTTGTTGCGAGTTACATACGACGTTTTTCAACACACTTGTGAGTAAAAGACAGACATACGTGGTCATAAAATAACAAACACACTTGATAACAAAGCTGTAAATTGTGATTGAAAAATGGCGCCGAACCTCGCGCATGCGCGTAGGTTTTTTTTCCGCCAAATGTGTCAATGTCTGTATAGCATATACAGCCTATTTTAAGTGAAAATGTTTAATTTGGAGTGGTAAATGCAAATATTTTAATATTTTATAACAAATTATTGTAAATTGTGAATAATTTGTTTGATATACAAATTTGTTTTACTAATATAAGGCGCAAACATTTAAAAATGTATATGGATTTGCGGTGGTATAAAATCTCTTTGTTGTTTCTGAAAATATTTAATGTATAACCCGGACCAATATAATATGCTCTGTTTACTCGCATGTAATGTTCACAAAGGTACAATTCAACTTTGTAGGATTCATTATATTATGCACTAGGGTATAATATATTATGCACGCGTGACTTATATCCCAGTTTATAGTTCTAAATTCAATAGAATAACGCTCACTTTACGAGCAAGTGTGTTGAAAAATTTATAATTATACAAAACATGTAACTATGTAAGTACTTCATATACAGTGTGCTTTGTTGTCCTAAAAATTTGGTTTGGCACCGACTTAAAAAAATATGTAAATACCTACCCAGATAAATTATTAATGTTCTGATTACATTATTAATTATTAATTAATTTTTGGCAGAAATTTACTATACGGGGTAGTAATGTGGACGGAATAGAAACCGGAATAGGATGGCGTTTATAAAAATTATTTAAACATTTTTAGTGGGTCGATTTTTTGAAGGCGGTTCTCTTTTTCTGAAAAAGAAATAATGAGTTTGCTTTCATTTTGGTTTTATGTTTTTTATTTCTGTTTTTTTATGAAGATTGTTCGCTAGCCTAGCGAAGGGCTCCTGCCACCAAGCGGTGTCACCCGGATTAGTCGCCTTTTATTACACGCTTATCCAGGGGTGGTAGGACTATTCCATCATATAATGAGTAATATCAACTCTTTGTAATGAGCCCACTGGCAGGGCATGAGTCTCCCCCCTGGCTGACGAGGAGGTATAGGCCATAATCCACCAAGCTGGCCCAGTGCTGTGTGGTGGATGTCAGAATATTCAGAGTGCCCAAATAGCTTCTGACAAACCCTAACGATTAATGTATACAAGTATACAGCACACGGGACCGACTGCTTAACGTGCCCTCCGAAGCACGGAAGTCGTCATGAGAAATGAATGGTCGGCGGTCACCCGTCCAAGTACCGACCGTGCCGAACGTTGCTTAACCTGTGATATCGTGTGTGAGTTACACGCAGTAACCACGGCGCCACGGCGCGACTTCTAGGGTCATTCATAGCCGAATTATGACACACATTTTTTTTCTATAGTCCTTAGATTTAGCAAATATTTGTGTCCATGAACAGGTTAGTTTGCATTAGTCTGGGTGGGTCATGCATGTATGACATGTATTTATCAACGGAAAGTATGTACCTAGGTATATGCGTTGTCCAACCATTATTTAATTACAAATTAAATAACTAACCGCCTAAAAACTTTTCGATGTTTTTAAAAAAGCCTGTTGTTTTTCTTAATCTGCGTGAAACCTTTTTAAACTTAAAACAAAAACGACTGTATGAACTTCAAGATCAATTTCGTCTCATTGAATTTTAAAAATAAAAATGTCCATCTCGACTTTTTATTCTGCTCAGATTTTTAACCAGGAAACTTTGAGCAGCCGAATCAAAAGCCCAAAAACTTCTGTTGCGTAATGAGAACCTTTTCCCTTCAAAAACACAACCTCGTCACCAAATCTAATCACAACTCTTATTTTCTTTCAATTTTTTTTACAATTTTTTCGAAATCAGGGCAGACATTATAGACTAAACTGTAAAAGTTGATGCGAAAATGTAGGTTTTTTTTTTCCATGCCAAAAAAAATAAACATAAGATTACTTCTGCGAGATTGAATTTCTGACACGGAAAAGTGTTCAAAGTAAGTAATGCACGTGTAATATTTACGATGAATGCTTGGTATTAGCACATCAAACTAGGATAAAGAAAAACACAAAAATTATACTGGCTCTGTATCTCGTTCTGTAACGAAGTATTGACTTTCATGATCAACGAATGCAGCGCATTAAAAAACCGACTTCACGTCAAAACTTTGGCTGAGTTGAAAATGTCATCAACGTAAACATTCTCTGAATACATATTTTTTTTTAAGTTTTAAATTTTCAATGAAGTACCTAACCGATTTCGATGAAATTTATATGGGACCAACTATGAAGTATCCTATATCATATAAAATGAAACAACACTTTTCAAGATCAATTCATAATTGTCTGAAATATCGTGTAACAAAGACACAAAAAAAAGAAACATACAGACGAATTGAGAACCTCTTCCTTTTTTGGAAGTCGGTTGAAAAGTCAAACGATTATAAAAGAACTAGCCACGGCGCGCGGTTTTACCCGCATAACTTTTGATCCCGTGGGAATTTCGGGATAGAAGCCTATAACCTTTCTCAAGAGTTGGGCTATCAAATGCAAAAAGAATTTTTCAAATTCCACTTGTTGTTTCTGAGATTAGCACGTTCAAACAAACAAACAAACAAAAAACAAACTCTTTAGCTTTAAATATTAGTATAGATTACAGCGCTTTCCTTCTAAGATATTTGAGGATTTTGAAAGTATAATTTTTATATCAAAGTAACACAGGCAGTTCTAGTTCAAGTATCTGCGTTCTTTTTAAAATAAATTAAAAAATGCAGTTGATTTCAAGAGGACAAATCCATTCCTTAAAGTAATCCCATTTTTAATTAGTCTTCACGAAACGAGATATTGCACAATTTAAATTGGATTCTACCATCGCTGTCATAAATTAGCATTAAGCTTACAAGTGTGGTGTCATCAGTAAAGTCTAGAATAAATAGCATAAAAACATTGATGCCAATGTTTTTATGCTATTTTATAGAGCAGGAGAAGACGTAATTACCACAATTAATTGCCAACTTATAATGTTAAATTATATCATCAAACATAATGAAACCGGCACCTTTTAAACGTTATCTTACTTTCGAGGCAAATTTTACATGAACGATGTCTACCAGCCCGAATCTTACACCATCATACATTTTATGACACGCTTTATGACATTCTTAGTCGGGTTGAAGGTAAACATTTTGCGGGATTTATTATTTACGATCATAAAAACACGCATCTGCTCCTCTTGAGTGGTTTATAAAGACTGCAGACACTTTCTAAGTTTTCCCTCGTAAACGTGTTTGGCGCCAAAAGTGGCGTTTTGTACCGAGTTCCAAGTTTAAAGTGTGAAACTTTAAGTTTTTAGGAAAACTTCGACGTGTTAACACTTCCGGAATATTAAGGGATAAGTTTTAGAAAAATACGGTGCATTTTGATATTGCTAGGAACAGGCAGTGAGTTTTTGAGTATTGCAAATGTTTGGATAAGTTGTTTACATCTTCCAAATTTATTTCGTTTTTATGTATTTAATAACTATTTTATTCATCTTATACAATGAAGAGGTCAATCACATTTAAATTAACTTTGGCAACGGGATTGAGAACTCAAAATAATTAATAAGTTAAATATCCAATTTCTAAAGTTAAATAAAAAAGATACCTACTTTTAATTCACTATATGAAGTAAACTATTACATTATTAGATAATGTGGTGTAAGTTGTATTTATTTGACGACCGGCTGGTGTAGTGGTAACATACATTGCCTTCTAGAGGTCCTAGGTTCGAATTCCGGCGGCGGCGGATATTTGTGTGCTGAACACAGATATAAGCCGTCAAGTCATGGATGTTTATATGTTTATTTAAGTTTATTCTAATAAAAAATATGTATTTATTCAATATTTCTTAAGTATATCAGTTATCTAGTATCCATAACACAAGTTCTTTAAGAAACTTAATTTGGGCTAGATAATGTTGTGTGAGTGTCAGAAATATTTATTTATTAATCAATTTAATAATTAAGGAAAAAAAAATACTGAAGAAATAAATATTCTTACTCAATATTTCTCAACCTAAAATTCTGAAAGCAATATCAGATGCGCTTGTTGTGTTCCGCATATTTTCCTATTGTAACGAGAAAATTAATTGTTACCGCCCCTGAGATATGAGACAAGTTAGGTGAGTGATTTAGATAGTGCCCCCTGGGACCGCCGTCTATAATACTTATTAGTACACTTGGGGACATTGTTATTTGCCTATATGTAAAAAGGGGCTGTATGTTAAAGATTTTAAGAAACTATTTGAAGATTGAAGTAAAATAAGTAATGAATACATGTATCTTATTTTATTGGTGTTCCCTTTACGAATCGCCACGGTACAGTTAACGTCATTGAAATGGGACTATAGATGCGAAGCGGGTTAATAACGATTTTAACCACGCGGTTAAATATGCATTTTTCGTTATTAACCGTTTATTAACCGCATTTTATGCTTGTTACGGATAAATACCACCGTGAGATGTCGCTAGCATATTGAAATTTGAATCGCAAGGTGCGCGATGATGCCAGCTTCGACTGGCAAAAAAAAGTCGGTTGAAATTCCCTACCTCAAAAACTATTGAACCGATTTTCATAAAACTTATATTATACTCTAAGTTGAACGATACCTAGTACAACAAAAAAAGAATTAGTCAAATCGGACGTGTAGTTCCGGAGATATGCGAACACATACATAAAAACATACATTCACTATTGAAATTTGGCACATTTGTTTGTTCAGACTTTAATATAGACTAACATATACGAAAACTCGATCATTCTGAAAATTTTACATACATACGAGTGGAATTGATAACCTCCTTTTTTGATGTCGGTTAACAAGAAAAGAAAGAAAAATTTTCGTTGTCAGTGTCAGATATTTAACCTTTAATAACTGCATTTTATTGGTAGTTAACCATAAATTTGGTTAAATAACGGTAGCTAACGGGATTTTTACAACTATATGGGACCATCTTAACTAATAAGAATAAAGATGTTTAGGATATTGCCAACTGTATTGTCTAACGTTTGGCTTTTTTAAGGTTATAAGGTCATAAACAAGAACAACGTTACGTACAAAAAACTGCAACCTTTGTTTCTCCGTGTACAATAGGATACCTACATTTTAGAAAGTGCGCGAGTGCTCTGTTTGAACAAATTAAAACCAAACTCTAGTAGGCCTTTTCCATCGGACTACTAGACGCAGACAGAACTTCCATTCGTATGTGGTGGATATTCCAACAGAACGCTTTGACAGTTCGTTTTTGACTCGTGTCGCCAAGCTTTGGAATGAATTGCCTGCATGAATTTTTCCTGACGAGTATATTCCTGGTACTTTCAAGCGTCACTTACCATCAGGTGTCGTGAAAGACAAACGTTCCACCCTTACTTAATAAAAAACAAAAAATAACTATAAATTATGATTTACTGATTCCATGCTGGACTGGGAGCGAAATAAAAACTTAGAGTGTGCCAGCTGCTTCTCTTCCCGGGCATACTGTAAAAGTCAGTTGAGGGACAGAGGTTCTATTGGCGTTTTTGTAGGTGATAGGCTGACCCCCTGTCACTGCAATAGTCATTCTCCATCATTATAATACCTCTTAATTTGTCAAACGTGACTTCAGATGGTTTTATAGCCTCTGGTGTTCTGCCTCCTCATAAGGGATACAGGCGTGAAGTTATATATGTATGGTTTACTTTTGTAATTGTTAACAAAATACAATGCAGATTTGTCAAATGTATAATTTACTAGCTGAACCGGCAAACGTTGTTTTGCCATATAAATAAAAAAAAATAGATGTTGGCCGATTCTCATAGATACCGGATAAGCACAAAAAATTTCATCAAAATCGGTCAAGCCGTTTTGGAGGAGTATGGCAACGAAAACTGTGACACGAGAATTTTATATATTAGACTAGCTGACCCGGCAAACGTTGTTTTGCCATATAAATAAAAAAAAAATAGATGTTGGCCGATTCTCATAGATACCGGATAAGCACAAAAAATTTCATCAAAATCGGTCAAGCCGTTTCGGAGGAGTATGGCAACGAAAACTGTGACACGAGAATTTTATATATTAGATTTTGCTACGTGCAATGAAACGCAGGTATGAGTAAATTGAAGGTGATTTTCCTTCGTAGAGTATGGGCTGTAGAAAACAGTCGAGCTCGAACACTGGACGAACTAATAATACATTATTGGACATAAACTGTACGCATTATTTAGTTCTAAAATAATACATTCATAATTGCCTTCAGGTTGAAGTATCCATGGGTGTTGATGATTACTTCATCATCATCATCACAACTCTTTGTAATGAGCCCACTGCAGGGCATGAGTCTCTTCCCTGGGTGAAGAGGAGGTTTAAGGCCATAATCCACCAAGCTGGCCCAGTGCTGGGTGGTGGATGCCAGAACTTTTAGGGCGCCTAGATGGCTTCTGACAAACCCTAACGACTACTGGATACAAATATACAGCACCCGGGACCGACTGCTTAACGTACCCTCCGAAGCACGGAAGTCGCCGTGAGAAACGAATGGTCGGCGGTCACGCATCCAAGTACCGACCGCGCCGAACGTTGCTTAACCTGTGATATCGTATGATACACGCAGTAACCACGGCGCCACGACGACTTCACGACGACTTCATGATGATTACTTGGGTTCAGTTAACCCAAATACTCGCTTATGATACTGTAATATTTAGAAGCTCCGTCAAGTAATGAATACGACCTTGTACCCACACAGTTACGACCAAGGCTATGTTAACACTTAGGGTATTTCAACCTGATTTTTAGTCTAATATTCTCATGTATTTTATTGGAGTTGAAAAAAAAGGAAACAGCTATTAGATATTAATCATCAATAAACATTGAATTTTTTTTTTTATTTAGTAGTGAGTCTGTCGGCGGGGATATACAGGGTTGATTTGTGGTCATCGGCCAAATTTTTTTTACACAATAAGTATCATTTATAGATATTTTTTTACAAGGATTTTAATATATCCGCTAACATGTTAAGTTAAGCATGGTCACTCTAAATTACCATTAAAATAAAGTCGACTACGCGCTACTACAAAACATCTCGTAGTACTACGTCGTACTATAAACAATGAAATGCCGCGTCGTAGTAGCTATGTTCATCAACAGCGACTATTTTCAAAAACTTTTGTGGTTCCATATTTCTACTTTTTTGTACTGAGCGACGCTAAAATAAATATGCAGTTACGTTTATATTGTATCAAAGAAACTGTGTATTTATATATAAAACAAGCTGTTTCGAGCAGTTTTACCTTCGAAAATTTCGAATTTCCAGGGAATATGGGGATAAAAAGTAGCCTATGTGCTATTGCAAACTGAACCCTATTGCTATGCCCAAAGATCCCCCTATAAGTGGCCCATTTCATGTACCGAGGTAAACTCAGCGGTTTGTAATACCTTTGATTCCACTACAGACAATGTATTAACAGTTTAGGTTACAAAGTTACAATACTTAGGCCTGATTTTCAATGCTCAGATTAAAGTTAGGTATCTAATCAATTAAGTATTACTCGAAAGCTTCAGGCTTGTCTATATACATATACTGTTATAAAAAATCGCAAAACAATTTTATTGCACCGAGTAAATACATTATTTGTTAGATAACTTTTATTTATAACACGATTGAAAAATCGGGTCTCAATCGAATAATATCCAGCTCCACACCAAAACACAGTCTCTTAAACACCGCTAACTTATCGTAACATAATAATCTGTAAGAAAAATAATCTGTGGAAAGTTGCCTACACTTTTATAAAAACTAAATGAGCTGTGTCACACGCAATATTCCACAAACATCACATCACCCGGAGAGAGAATACGTCAGAACGAATGTTGAACAAAATGGCGTCCCCTGAGACAGGTAATGTTATATTTATTGAGACATTCATAATTCCGGAGAATTCGGGACCGGCCGAATCACGAATAAGTTCGTCGTTTTGTGTTGTGTAGGATATTAATGTTGGGAAAATTATTCTGAGATTGGAATAAACTTTAGAAATGGGATATTTACTACGTGTCTTTTATACAGGGTGACTAATGACAAAGGCATAATTTTAGTCCTGTCTTTTAATCCCAAACTATAAAAATAATCAAAAGATTAAATACAAAAATGTTAATTCATTTAATGAATATTGCGTAAGTTTTGTTGTGTAATCGGTAAATCCAAATAAATAAAATATTGTATTGATTAGGTATGTAGTTATCTACTGCGACCAAAAAGAAGCAAAATAAATAAGCTGCGTTCGGAACCATCATCATGTTGATATGAAATTAATAAAAACAAAATAAAAATTTTGAAAAACCCACGACGCGACGGTTAAAAAGTAATTGAAAAAGTATAAAATAATTTAAAATCCCCCGACTGAAATGATTTATGTGACGAGAGATAATTAACGTGAAAAGCTGTTTTAAAAGTTCACTTGATCTCACACAGAGTCGGTCATATTATTGTAACGTTCAGTTCAAAAGTCAGTAACTTTCGTAATGAATAAATAAACTTTCTTATGTCAAAATATGTAACTGTCATGATTGTCAAGTGAATGGTTGAAGGATTTGGGATCTTTGGACTATGGTTTGGAGAGGAGGGATAATTGAGAATTTGGTCAGTCGGACTAGAGGCTTACGAGCGAGCGGTCATCATATTGAATTGTTTTAAAGTGTACCTATTGGAATAATTTGTATTCATTTTATATTGAATTGTAAGGCAAAAGTCAGCCAATAAACTGTTGAACAATGCTGAGGAGTTTTATTCACAACAAATCAGAAGTGGTAAGTAATCTACGTTTTATACTATGTATGTCTTATATTTCACGTGAAAAACAAGAGTGTATAAATTTTCGAAGGCTTTTGCAAAAATAATATCTATTCAGTGTTATGTACCACGTTCTTCCGCTTTGCTTTTATCAATCAACCAATTTTAATTGAACTTGGCTAAGATGGAAAAGGATTTAGTTCAACGTGGTCGTTTAAAATTTTGCTTAAGGAATGGTGGTAGGAAATAATTGTGAATAATCTTATTTCGAAGGAAATTTCTTCCAAAAGACTTTTATTTGCGCTTAAACATTGAAGGATATAATAAGGTGCTGGCTAGTGATGGTCTATGGGGATTCTTCAGTTATTTTCGAGTAACAACGTAATGTATTAGTGACACTGAAAGTTTATTAAGAAGTTTATTTTAATTTTAATTTGAAAATATTTAGTTTTATATAGTTTCAATATTAACATTAACATACTTTTTCTACCCTAAAATAGGTCAGCTATAATAATAATAATAAAACTCTTTATTGTACACCAATATGGTTACATAGTTTAAAAAAAATAATAATCAAAAGTAACATACAACTGGCGGCATTATCGCCAAAGCGCGATTTCTGCCAGGCAACCCAGCTATGGTATCCATACGTACTGCTTATGGGTTATGTATAGGGGGGCAAATTTTCGTTATTTTTTAGCTACGACGCGTCGTTTTTGAGCTAATAGCATTCAAAGTTGTTCGATGATTACAATTTTTACTTTTAAAACATCTTTATTTATTTTTAACATTTGAGTGTTTTGTTTTGTTTTTGAAGACAAAAGAGATTGCCCTACGTTTCGCTTGTATATTTAATTTAGTTTTCTTTTGAGGCCGTCGGTTCATGAATATTTTGTTTATGAGTTCCAGAAAATAATGATCAGAGAAAGTAGATCGATGTCTCAGAGACGATTGAGCACTCCAGATCATGGTGGATCGAAATCGGGGCAAGAGAAATTGAGAGACGATTGCAGTCGACATCGGGAGAGGAGCTATGTACGTTCCATGGTCAGTGAAGCGGCCATGTGTGCTGTTCTGGAGCTATGTATGTTCCATAATTAGTTAAACGGCCATGTGTGCTGTTGAGGAACTATGTACGTTCCATAATCAGTGAAACGGCCATGTGTGCTGTTCTGGAGCTATGTACGCCCCATAATTAGTTTATTTATTTATTAAAGAAACAAACAGCTTAAAATATTACTTATAAACAGAATTAATAATAAATATTTCATTAGCTTCCAATTTTAATTTAATGGCCATGTGTGCTTAATTGTTAGAGGTTATGTGTGCCCACAATAGGAAGCCAAGTGTGCTTTAGTTACTGGAGGCTATGTATGCCTATTGAACCATGTGTGCTTTAATAAGAAGCTAAGTATGCATATGGAATAGACTATGAGTTGATATAATGAAATTAGAGAATTCTGATGATTTTTGTTATTTGATGTAATTGTGATATAATTTGTACAATGTGTACTAATAGGAAATTATAGTGGTAATTAAAGTAATATATGAGTTGCTTGAAAGAGGGATCAAAAGCCTAGTGTGAGGCTGTTTTTAGATGATGTGCTGAGGTACCAGCACACTTTGAAACTTTACAATTTAGCTATTGTTAACAAAATGAACATCTAAGCATCTTTCGTATTGACACTTCTTTAAATCAAACAAACTCATCAGCAAATACTCGTATAATTGCAAAAGAGATCTAATTTTGCACTTATTTTAGTAAACACACAATGTAAACAAAAGATTTCAGAGTATTTCGGTACAAGTATTTCTTAAAAATTGGTCATTCAGGGTTTCAGGGTAATTCATAATCATAATAGAATTATTCGTTAATATAATTATATGAATAATTATATAAGTTTACATTCAGTCGTTGGATTCTAGTTTTAAATACAATTTTGGAATTTGCAGAGAGAGAGGTTATGATTAATTTGTTGATTCGTATCGATTGAAAAAGTATAAGACATAATATGTTAAGATGAAGTTTTGATTGAGGTGGGGCTGGGTGTGACGTCCAGCGTTGCCAATGCTACCGAAAAATCGGTATTTTAACCGTATTAATTGATAATTGTTCTTGTATTAATTGATACTGGTGCCGAATGCTCCATCTGTATACCAACGAGCAATAAATAAAGCCTTAGGAGAATACAAAGACACTCTAGCGTTAGTTTACATGAATAATATCCTAATTCCTTCAAAAACTGAAGAAGACGGTATCCAGCAAATAGACTTCTTGGATCTGCCCAAGCTTAACTTTCGTTTGTGATTAGAGTAAATTCACGTGCCTTAGATAGTTCATCATTTTGTGTGCCGTGTTTGTGTAAAAATATTTGCCAAGTGCTGTAAATTAAATTTGCAGGGATCCAATACGTTAATTTTGTTATTTTCGTTACGTGTTTTTTCCTTGGTTCGTTTCTATTGCGTGCGAGTTTTTGAAACATGGCAACTAAATTTTTATCGATTCATATTGCGTTAGTTTTGTATAGCTTGCACAGATGTGACAAGGTAAAATTGTTTTGAAATAACGTACGGTTTGTCAAGTATCAAATGGTTTTTCGTATCGGCCCAGGTTTAAATTGATTTGTGTTTCGATTTATCTTGTCAAAATTCATGTTAAAGTAAAGCTAAGCTGTTTTGAAATAACAATATGGTGTTGCTTAGTAAAAGTTTTCTTGGACTGGATTTGATTTGAAATTAATTGAAGTGAAGTGGAAACTTTAGTTGAGATAGATGAAGTTCAATTTAAGGCGAAAGATAATATTCAAAAGTTTTGATATTGCGTTTTAAGTACTTAATGATGATGAAATTAAATTTAACATGGTATCGATTTAATGCTAACGTATGAGAATCAGTAATGAATTCGTTCTTATTATTTGGGTCAAAAAAAAGGAATTAAAATCTCGTTTTGCGTTACGTTGATTAGGATTGACAAAACTAAAGGTTTTTGCTGTAATTGGTTTATGTGGATCAGCAGTATACAAGTCGCTCAGATTGTTACATCCTCGGTGCATTCGTAGACGTAGGTGTAAAATCGGGCTTCATTTCCCGTCTCAGTGCGGCCACGACTGTGAGTGGCGTGCGTTTAGCACTTTGAGGATGTAAGTAATTGTGGTGTGCTTCCCGGAAAGGGGCAATGTGATGTGTGATGGTGCCTGCCGGATGGAGATGCCCCTGTTGGTGTCTACCGGATGGAGGTTACCCGTGTTTGTGTTCTAGAGTATTGTATACTGCGCGATCTTGAAACCTTTATTGTGGCTTAATGCGTTTTTTTGAACCTTTAGTACCTACTTGGTAGATAGTAATGATATCACGGTTGAGCGGGTAAAATTTTGTGGTGAAGCGGCCTTCATAATGCCTTTTTAAATAAGTAGTCTGAATATTGAAGATGTAGATTTTCTTTCTGATTATCGTGTATCTGTGACTCGGTAGAAATCGCTTTGTATCGTGCCGATCTTCGATTATTTTGCTACGATTCTTAGGAGACACGTTTTCTTATGTTTTGGTAACAGTAAACTTATTATTATTTTGGCAATTGAAACGTAATATTACGATAGTGTGTGTTTAATGGATCACGGAGATAGGTAATTTGAAAATGCGTTTAAATAATACTTTGAATTTGTTGCGATTGACAAAAGAGCTGGATTTTACTGTCGAACTGTTTGCGGTTGTCGAACAATTTTAATGCTTTTTTTTGTGAATTATGAAGTACAATGCAATGCTCTTATTGGTTTGATGTACGCCATAACCGGATGGAGGTTATGAGTGTGAGTTGATATAACCGGATAGAGGTTATAAGTGTGCGGTTATGTAACCTAGTGGAGGTTGCATTACGTTTTGTGACGGGATGGACGTCACTGCAGAAGAGCTTTGCATTGTTTGCTAATTAATTGGGTTATTCTAGCAGCTTATGCTTGCTTTGTTTATTGTTCGACCGCTGTCAAATCGTTTGATGTTACATTCAAAGTAAATTTCATTGTTTAATGTGCGGTTTTCTTATCGAAAGTATTGTGGTTCGTACAATGCGTTGACGTTAGCCGATTCCTACTGAGTTTCTTGCTGGTTCTTCTCAGTAGATGGATCTTCCGAACCAGTGGTAGCTTTGCGTAAATTGTTAAATCGTGGATTTAGAATTTTGATGGAAATATTAAATTGAAGTAAAATTAAAAAAAATCTGTAGCGGTAAAAGTTTTGAAATGGCGAATGAACAAGTATCCATTGGGTTGAAAGAAAGTATGCGTTAAATTAGTCGAAGAGATTTAATTTAATTATGGAACGTTATTTAATGTGCTGTGGATACAGGTTCTCGTTCGTTTGTTTTGGTGACTGCGCCAGAGTAATTTTTGGTAGTTTGTTGAAAGGGTCACTAGTTGGCTCGGGTGTCACATAGGGACAACGTTGCGATGCAATTGTTATTGTTGTAAGCGTCGAAAGAAGTACTGTGCCACAAACAACGACATTATTGGGTTTCAATGTTTGTTCCATTTGGAAATAATTGATATGCGATTGTACTCGAATCTTGGTTAACGAAGACGAAATTTCGTTGATATCCTAAATGATTCTTAATATAACGAACGAGTTCAAACTTGTGTTTTGATGGTATTTGGTAGTATTATTATTATTGGGGGTTTTGGGACTATATGAGCAGTCTTGTCCGCTCGTCACACTGCGACCTAAAAGATCTAATGTGTGAGTGTTAGAAATATTTATTTATTATTATTTATTTATTGATGATGGAAAAAGTGAATTATGATGAGTATTTCTACTTGTGGTAGTGAGAACTCATCACTAAGTAGAAATGAATAATCATCTAAAATCGGCCAATTCAAAAAGTTACTAAATTCTTGTATAAAATTTTAAGTAAGTAAATGTAAATTAATCTTAATAGTGTAAATTGTAAAGTATTGTAAAATTTTGTAAATTGTATAATATTGTAACGTAAAATAACCTAGATTGTAATTAAAATTAATTAAGAGCTTTGTTTTTATGGTACCCATCTAAATATAAGAACTGAATCTCTTTAAATTGTGTAAAAAAAAATGAGTTTTGTTTATATACGAACTATTATTTTAACTGAGATTGTTGTGCTCACTTTTAATTTAAAATCATTTTAATAAGTGTTTAATTGTGCATTTTTTATTGAAAATGTTTGTAAGATGTATTTTAGTTGGTAAGCCATAAATAAATAAATAAATAAAATATAACTGTTGTAAGAACTGATGATCAAAAGAATAATGATACGAATTTGTAAATGGTAAAATTGGTGTCATTTTCCCTGATGAAAAAAAATATATATTTAAAATAATAATTACTTGTAATCCAACCAAGGGTGAATCGGGAGACTAGTTTTCGCCAAGAGTTAGGTTTTATTTAGCAGTGCAGGAGGACCAGCACATTATCAGGATGGTCGAGAGTTAGGTTCGAAACAAATTTAATAATATTAAAAAAAAAAAAAAAAGATTGAAGATTATTCTTTGTATTCTATTTATTTGTTAAGACCTGATTATAATTGTTATAGAACTTACTTTTGATTTTCAAGATATCTTCTTACTCGCCAGATACTTCTTAACCGTAATCTTGTGTTTGGAGTAATCAATAATAATGAAGTTCAATTCTATATTGTATAAGAGAATAACTAAACTGCTATTTAAGTACTAGTTTCCTATAAGTGTAGTCTCTTATAACAATATGTTAAAATTATATTAGTTAATTAAGGTTATAAAATATGTAAAAATGTCCATAACCCTTCGATAGATTTAAGGAAAAGTGTTATGTGAAATTGTTATTGTGTATTTAAAAAGATGATTGCTGTTGAGTTTCTTGCCACTTCTTCTCAACAGATCGACTTTCCGAAGTGGTGGTAGATTCAATTTCAATGGTTTTTGGTTTTGACTTTATTTTCCTTTTTTTTAACATAAGCGAGAGTGAGTTTGTCAGTTCTGTTACTTTCTTAAATATATAAAGTGTGCACGAGGACGTGCACTGAGTCAGGATGGGCGAATGTAACGTTCAGTTCAAAAGTCAGTAACTTTCGTAATGAATAAATAAACTTTCTTATGTCAAAATATGTAACTGTCATGATTGTCAAGTGAATGGTTGAAGGATTTGGGATCTTTGGACTATGGTTTGGAGAGGAGGGATAATTGAGAATTTGGTCAGTCGGACTAGAGGCTTACGAGCGAGCGGTCATCATATTGAATTGTTTTAAAGTGTACCTATTGGAATAATTTGTATTCATTTTATATTGAATTGTAAGGCAAAAGTCAGCCAATAAACTGTTGAACAATGCTGAGGAGTTTTATTCACAACATTATGAACAACATACTATTCGTTTTCATAGCACTTCTCTACACTTACCTATTCGGTTCTCGAAGATGTAGATGTCGCAATAACATAGGTATTCAACTCCCTATGAACTATATAAGAAGAGCAAGAAAATCCGTCTGGGGCTGCCATTGAATGAATTCGTTTTGTAGTTTTATATTGAAATTTAAAATATTATGGCAGCCCTCGACGGATTTTCTTGCTCCTCTTATAAAGTTCATAGTGAACTTTTAAAACAGCTTTTCACGTTAATTATCTCTCGTCACATAAATCATTTCAGTCGGGGGATTTTAAATTATTTTATTCTTTTTCAATTACTTTTTAACCGTCGCGTCGTGGGTTTTTCAAAATTTTTATTTTGTTTTTTATTTCCAACTTTTTAAAGAGCATAATATGGGTACCATACATTACATTACACAACACCTCGTTCCTCATCAGCCCTCTAATGTCCCCACCAACACTGGAAAACCCATGTAGATCGGACCAATGGATTGCAAACAAATATTTACTGCAGCGCCCCCTGGTGAGTTGTTACCGTAACACCTATCTCAGAACGTGCGCTAATCAAATCCAAATCGATCACTGAAAACAGCAATAAAATCGGACCAATAGTTTTGCAGATAAACGGTAACATTGGCTTTTACAAACAAATGTTCACTGCAGCGCCCCCTGGTGAGTTGTTACCGCTACACCTATCTAAGAACATGCACCAATCTAATCCAAAGCGATTACTGAAAACCGCATTAAAATCGGACCAGTGGTTCTGGAGATAAATGGTAACATTGGTTTGCACAAACACCCTCTCACCCCAAACGCATATACCGTCTCCGTTCCGTCGTGGGTAAAAATAAACAAAAACATTGTGAACAAGTAAAAATATTGCAAATATTAAACCATAAGTATAAAAAAGTAAATCCAAATACTTTTAATTGGATATATATTTTTCTATCATTTTTTAACTGCGTTCTTCCCATAATCAACGACACAAGTCAATGCAAACTGTCAAACTGACAAATCAACTGATTATTATCAGCGACCGGCTGAAAGATTTTCATTCCTTTGTTACTGTTTAGTGATAACGTGGTGCACTGTTGTTACATGGTGGATAATTCCTTGTGTTGCTTAACACGAAATCAATAGTTACATTGCTTGGTGGTAGGATCCCTTCTGGGTCCGCCTGGCTAGCGACCACCCTTTATATAAAGTCTGCCGCCAAATGTTACCGCTCCGGCGGTAATGTGTTCCGGCAATATTGTATAAAGAGCCAGTTCCTTCCTAAACCCGTGTGCTTTCATCTTCGACCTCATCGTCACTTACCATCAGGTGAGATTGAGGTCAAACGCGGGTTTAGTCACTTATAAAAAAAAAAAAAAACATTACTTTTTCAGCTTATTATACTATCAAAAATAATAAAAAGAATCAACTTTATATGGTGGGCATGTATGGACACTGGGATGAAACCTTTTAGATAATGAAGGAGAGCATTCTGATCATAATGATGTAACAAAAGTAGGTACTTAATGATTCACCAGAATTCCCTATAAATAAATAAAGTGACATTACTAAACTTTTCCCGACGCGCCGCCTAAGTCATTACGCACACCGTATTCCCGCCACACGTAAACCAGCGCCCACAAAGTATCTATTGTATTACGCTTGTGTAACCATGCGTTGCGTGATGAATTGTTTAACATTCGGTTAAAATTACTGAGTAATTTTTTTTTTCAGTATATTTTTTTCTTCCTGTGATCTCAAACTCGTCCTCGAATTTCGAAATTGACCCACCAGTCATCCTGTATATTTATGTTGTTTATTACTCGATATTTGGACACTGTGGCAAGCGCCATAATCACCACGATAACTGCGTCGAACATGGGGTATTTCAACTTGAACTTTGTTTTGTAAATCAAAATAAAACAATTATTATATGTCAACAGCCTGGTGTCGCCCACTGCTGGACATACGCCTCCCCCGAGGTTCTCCACTACACTCGGTCCCGCGCCGCCCTCATCCAGCGTTTATGATACACCAGACAATATGAATGAAATATTGTATTTGATAAAAATCCACCGCGACCACGGTTACAGCTGTAGATCTTAATCTTCAAATTTATTTTCAGTTTTTGAGAAAATGGTGGGTCTATTTCGTAATACTCTTAGTTTTAATGTTACAATTTGATGGGCTGCGTATAGACTGTAACATTACTCCACAGAAAATATGGAAATATGTTAAATAAAATGAACCCCTTGTTAACCATATCTTGTGAAATTATGCTAACGGGAAATTTGGTTTGCAATTAATTGAATCATTCGGAAGGTGGTGACTGTGTGGCTTGTTTGTGGCGCGTCTTGTTACAACCACTTGCTAACGATATATTCAACAATAGGACAAAATTGTGCAGTTAACATCTATCTATAGCTAAATGGAATAACTATACCCCTCAAACTTATAGCACGGTACCAGTAAAATTTCGGTAACCGTATTAGTGTACTGCTTCATCAAACAAAATACTTGTACAAGTTATTAAAATCTAACTTAATTATATCAGTACCCAAATAATGTATACCGGATTAATTTCTGTAGATATTTTTAGTACAGATATATTTTAAACTCATATCATAGGCTTCAACTAAACTATCGAACATTCTACAGTTATTTAAAAATAAAATTTTAATATCAGTATTAATATTGATACCGAATAATTTCAGTTAACTGAAAAAAAATCAGGTATGCAACAATAATAAAAAAGGTACACGAATTATTTCAGTATGAATTCCTGTACTGTTATTTTTAAATACACCTAATTTAACGGTATGACGTCATACAGAAAAAAATGTACAGAAATTCATACCGGTATGCAGTCCTTGACTTAAAGTGATTCTTTAATTTAACGAACAAATATTATTGCGTATTACATTTTCATTGTGTTAGCCACAATGAACCCGCGTATGACCTCAATCTCACCTGATAGTAAATGACAATGAGGTTGAAGATGACAGCACACGGGTTTGACAAGGATGAAATAATTACTGTCAACTATCATAAGGTTGCCAACGTCTTATGTGTAGGTAGGTACTAAATATTTTAAGACCGACTGGCCCGTGATTATACACAAGCTCAATTACATTAGGTACATTCAACGTCTTAAAAATAGCACGTTTTGAAAATTTTAATACAACGTTAATTAAAAGAAATATACAATAAATGTGAAAATACTAAATTTTCATTTTAAATTATGTTTCTCAGAAATTAACATTGTAAAATTGACGTCGAGGTACTGAACCGTGATCAGCGGTCACAGCAACCTACGCTCTTTGTAACAGAACAACAAAGAATAAAGGCAGATCTGCATACTCGAAATTATCTCATTAAATAGAAGGGCCCCGTAATAAAAATTTGATCTAAAGGTTCGGCATTAGTACAGGTGAATCGATTTTCATTCGGGAAAGCCGGGAAAAAAATATATATCTGTCGAGTATATCTGTCGAAACATCATTTTAAAAGTGACTGCTGTCATATGACAAGACTATCATATTTCTTTATGTAGTTTATGATTAAGAAAAAAGGCGCGGGAATTGTGAAAGTCTTGACGGGTTTCTGAAAACTTTAATATTTTAAATAGTTTTTCCCTATATTTTGTAAATATCTTTTTGTTTTTTTTTTGTAAATAGTATAAATAATTCGCTTATAAGTGATTTTTGAAGAAGATGGTGAAGAAGCGAAAAAAAAAGGTCGAGGGTGAGTTCCCTCTTACCAGCACCAGCAGCGACTCTGAGTACGAGGACACGCGAGGGGGAGAATCAAACGCCCACGCCCCCTTTAGAGTCACTGACTACTGTCGGCGATATCCTGAGGATGCGGAGGCTAAATGTGAGTTTGTTGTCTTTGTTGAAAGTACAAACGAAGTTCCATTAGGCAACAGGGACATGATGTCTTTAAGTTCATGTTTCAACAGATTTGTAAAAGGAATGCAATATCTAAAGAAAATAAATAAATATAAGATTGGTGTCGTTTTCCAGCGACCCAATTTTGCAAATGCTTTCTTAGATAATGTAACTTTTTTGAAAGAACAGAGAATAAAAGCATCCATACCGGCAGCGGCCACCGAGCTCTCAGGAGTTATCTCTTCGGTGCCTGACCATTTATCAAATGAGAAAATATATAAATCCATATCTACCACTAAAAAAGTAATTTCTGTCAGACGTATCATGCGTAAAGTTAAGCAAGATAATAACACCTTTAGCTTACAACCTACTCAGAGTGTAGTGCTGACTTTTGCCTCCACCACGTCACTGCCGGACTATGTTCACATTAAGATGTGGCGTTTGCCCGTCTCACCATATGTTCCACCAATAAAGCAGTGCTTCAAATGTTTAAGATACGACCATTTAGTCAAATTCTGCAAAAATTCACCACGCTGCTCCATCTGCACTGAGGGGCATACATTCAAAGATTGTTCTGTCGAGGTCGAGAAGGTCAAATGTATTAATTGCAATGGTAACCATATCGCCATTTCTGGTCAATGCTCTATAAGGCAAAAAAAAAATAGCTGATAGTAACACCAAGTCATACGATGAAAAACTGAAAAACCCTTTAAATTTCCCTTCACTAAATAAACAATTAAATACTCAGGAAGTGATACAAGCTATTTTATCAAATGCAGAAGCAATGAGTCTATTGACAGAATCAATAGTGAAAGTTATTACTCTGAATAAAACACAAAATGTTAGTATCAGTACACAATTTATTGGTACAGCTATAAAAGAATTCATTCATGGCTAATATAACAAACCCTCACATTCAATCAAATCTTAAATATTACACAGTGGAATGCTCAAAGTCTGTTAAGTAACAGACTTGAGTTTCAAAACTTTTTGTATGAAAATAACATACATATAGCTCTCATTTCAGAAACTTGGCTAAAGCCAAGCATTCAATTTAATATTCGTGGTTATTCTATTGTTAGGAATGACTGCGGTAATGATCATAATGGTGTAGCAATATTCATTAAAAATGGTATAAACTTCTCTAAGCTAGACAATTTTTATGATGATTCTATACAAAATGTAGTGATTGTTATTAAATTGAAACAAAAAACCACATCTTTGGTTAGCTTTTACAGTCCTGGTAATAGTGTTCCTGTTTTTGAAAAGGCGAAGTTAGATCGTTTATTGCAAACTATTCCGAAACCATTCATAATTGCAGGCGATTTTAACGCCCATCATACCTTCTGGGGTTGCAGTCGTATAGATTCTCGGGGCAGAGCTATTATGGATTCAATGGACGAAAATGACTTAATACTTTTAAATAATGGTCAACCAACAACTATAGGCTCTCATATTTGGAAACCAAACAGTCTAGATTTAACTATAGTGTCTTCTTCTTTGTTTCTTTTTTGTGAATGGCAAGTTCATCAGGACCCTTTAGGCAGTTATCATCTGCCAACTATCACAAAATTTACTCTCGTAAGAGACGAACATGAACCTTCTATTTCCTCGCACAACATTCCTTTTCACAGTAACCTGAAATTAGTAAATTGGGATCGTTATGAAGAAGTTGTTAATGAAATGTTAATGAACTTTAAAGTTGACAACTGTGATCTGCTTGCGTCATACAAAAAGTTTTGCGCTATTATTCTTATGGCAATTGAAATTTCTGGACCCAGTTTAAATCATAACACAACTGATAGAAATGATAACCGTCCTAGACGGAGACGTCAAGTACCTTGGTGGAATGACAAATGCTCAAAAGTAGTAGAAGATTGCAAGAATGCCTACATTAATTTCAAAGCTAATCCTAACAGTCAAAATTATATCAAGTTTAAACGCGCACAAGCCTTAAAAAAACGCACTCTAAAAGAAGAACGTTGTAAAAGTTGGTCTGAATTGCATTTGGGCTAAAATGAGAAAATTCAAAAATCGCTTTTCAAGTTCTAATCTATTTTCCGACTTCAATTGGGTTCAGACATTTTTATACAAATACACTCCTGATATTGTTCCACAACAGACAAGTATAGATAATGTTCTTGGTGTAAATAGTGATAATTCATACATGATTGGTGGTTTTACTTTGCAAGAATTAAAATCTGCTATAGCTTCTAGAAAAGATACCTCATGTGGCCTTGATTGGCTTTCCTACAGAATGTTTAAGCTTTTGAATGATCAGAATCTATCTATTTTCTTAAGTTTGTTAAATAGACTTATGGTCGTCTTCCATTATTCCAGAGGACTGGAAAACTGACTGTCTGGTGCCAATATTAAAGCCTGGCAAAGACTTGAATTCTGCTGACTCTTATCGTCCCATTACGCTTAGTTCATGTGTTGGTAAAATATTCGAACAATTAATAAAACAGAGATTAATTTTTCATATAGAAAGTAATAACCTTTTACCTTACAAACAGTACGGCTTTCGTTGTGGTCATTCTGCTAGTGAGAGTCTACGTCATTTCTGTCTAGATATCCATAATGCTCGTTCCGAGAATAAAGTATTAGTTGGAGTTTTTCTTGACATTGTAGGGGCTTTCAATAATGTAGATCTGAACAAATTATCTTCAATTCTTTTATCACTACAGGTACCTGGAAAAGTTGTAAATTGGATTTATAATTTTTTGAACTACAGGAAGGTGTTTATTATGGTTAACAATCAGTTATTTGGTCCAAGGTATTCTTGTAGAGGTGTATCGCAGGGTGGTGTATTGAGCCCACTGCTTTTTATCCTATTCATACGCCAGCTAAATTCAATTCTGGGTTGTGAAGTTTCTAATCTGCAGTTTGCAGATGATTTAGTTGTTTATTGTTCTGATACTAGTTTATTACGTGTACAATCAGTTCTCAATGCTGCTCTCCAGAAACTAAAAGACTATTTTGATAGCCTTGGGCTAGAGGTCAGCACTGACAAAAGTAAAGTTGTTGTCTTTTCAAAAAATGTTATTAGAAATAGGAATGTAAATATTTAATTCAATAATAATATCATGTCTGTAGATAGTTCTGTAAAGTTTTTAGGTGTTATTTTTTCCAACAATTCTAAATGGAATAAGTATGCTGAAACTCTAGAATCTCGTGCTTTAAATGCTTGCAATATTTTAAAATCTTTGTCTGGCACATATTGGGGTGCTGATCCAAGGATTTTATTAACATTGTACAAATCGTTAGTAAGGAGTCATTTTGAATATGCATTTTTTTGTTTTGCAGGAGTAAGAACTATAGTGAATAAATTAGAAAAGATACAAAACAAATGTTTGCGTATCATAATGGGTGCTATGCGAACTACTCCTATAGTGTCAATGCAGGTGGAATGTAATGTACCTCCATTGGCACTTAGGTTTAAATACTTACAATCTAAATTTTTGCAAGGTTGCTCTCCATTAGTAATCATCGTCTTCTCGTTAAATTGCGGAACACTATTAACAAGGCTGGCGACAATCATTCATATTTCTTGCAAGGTTTCTCTGAAACAGAACAAATTTTTAATGAACACAAATTTTTTTCCAGTGTTGTATGGCCTTGTTACTCTGGGTCATATGAATCTAAATTTATTCAGATTAAAATCGTAGTTAAAAAACTTTTAAAATATAAGGAAGATATTTATAGGGAACTTGATAGGTGGCAGGGATATCATAAGTTATATACAGATGGGTCTAGGAACAATAAAGCAGTCTCTATGGCTGTCTATGATAGTCAGGTCAAAAGTGGATTCGGACATAGGCTGATCCACTTACAAGCATATACTCCGCTGAATCCATAGCTGTGTATGTAGCTATGGAGCACATTCAAACACAGGCTCACAATAAATGGATTATAATATCGGACAGTTTAAGCTTATTAATGGCACTACAAAATCCACATTTAAATTCAAAAACCAACTATATTATATATAAAATAAGAGAGTTTTACATCTGCTGTCACAAACTAAGCAAATAGTCCTCTTCTGGACACCAGCTCACATTGGTGTGCATGGTAATGAGCAAGCAGACTATTTAGCTAAAATTATTACAAATACAGCCCACAATCAATTAAGTCATAACTTTTTAAATTTCCCAATTTCTTCTTTAGATGCTCTACCTCTCTTCAAACTCACATTACAGGAAGAATTCCACAACTTATGGCAACAGGTGGTCCAGGTAAAAGGAAAATGGCTAGCTGCAATAAAGAAAAAGATCTGTTCTCCCTGGTTTACCCAGGGTGGAAACTATAGTAACAGAAAGTATTACACCACAATCTGTCGTTTGCGTATAGGTCATTGTCGTTTTGGTGCTCACCTTTTTTGGATTGGTGTTTTGGACTCTACAACTTGTAGATATTGCAATAGTGCTAATGAAACCCTTGAACATATATTTTTTGATTGTCCACAGTTTAGTATTCAAAGGATGGTCCTTGTAGATCAACTATTAAGTATTTTTAAAACTGCTGAAGCCATCCCGCGCTCCCTTCAGCAAATACTAAGCATTCAAGAATGCTTTTCGCCAGTTTATGGCTTTATTGTTTCTACTATAACTGAAATCTGATTCTCGTTTGTAAATATGTATAAAGTTAATACTAATAAGATTGTTTTGTTTAAGATGTTTCTTTACAGCTGTTTCAGCTATTTTCAGGATTTGACCGTTATTTATAATAATTTTGACAAACGAAATATGCTAAGAATGATATTACAAGGATTTGACAAAAAACATATTTTAAACAAAAGACATGGCTTCGGCCTAATATATAAAACATGATTCAAGAAGAAAAAGGAGAATAAGACATGGCTTCGGCCTGATATATAAAAAGGATTCAAGACACAAAATACAAAAGACATGGCTGTATGGGCATCGTTCTCTTTGCCTGTCCTGATCAGGACGAAATTAACCAAAAAAAAAAAGTTTATGATTAAAGTGGTTGTTTCAGGACACAGCGTGAATTTGGAAACTGCAGGGGTTGACAACCTTTGATTAATACGAACTAATTTCTTTTCTGTATTACGGATGACGGCCGACCGGCGTCGTTCAATTGTTGAGTTTTGATTTCTAAGATTTTAATTATGTATTTAATGCTAGGTAAAAGATATAAAGGATAACGAGCATATCTAGTGCAGGGTAGGGTGGTCGCCCGCTCGTGAGTGAAACAACTTATCAAGATTTATTCCATTGTTCATTCAATAATTGTAACTTATATACTACTTAACTTACGTGCTTAACCGTTATTTAAACCTCATCTATACAACTTTATCAAACGAGATAGTGGCAACTTAGTACATGTTTGTATATCTATTTTTGTCACGAATTTATCCACCAATCTGTTATTGCGTCGATAGGTATGCATCATCTGCATACCTACCGTACACCACCCCCTTAAAAGACAAAAAAAAGATATGCGCGTAGTATTTCTTCATATAGTATTGAAATAGTAATAGGTATGTATAACTGTTTTAGTTTCATATCTAAAACCAAGCGAATAGGGCATGATTTTTAATTAGTTTTCTTGTCTTACCTAGCTGATACATGATCAACACAAGTAACGTCCATAGAGTACATTTTCGGTCATGCTAGTGAGGTGTAGCATCTATACATATAATAAAATGGTAGGAAAGTCAAAACTGTACATTGAATATTTTTTTAAAAGAATACTTGTGGTATGATCTACAATCGAAACAGAAACAAAAAATATAGTTTTTAGAATTTTTGTCTGTTTGTCTTTCCGGGATAAACTCAAAAAGTACTGCATGGATTTACTTCAAATTTGGCATGAAGATAGTTAAGAAGTCGGGTCAACATATAGGCTACATATTATCACGCTAGCAGTGTTATAATCGTAGGTGCGTTTGGTGCTGCATAG
This sequence comes from Stenoptilia bipunctidactyla, assembly GCA_944452665.1. NCBI lineage: Eukaryota > Metazoa > Arthropoda > Insecta > Lepidoptera > Pterophoridae > Stenoptilia > Stenoptilia bipunctidactyla. The sequence continues at coordinate 1,300,900 of OX101744.1, read as the reverse complement.
CGTTCACGCAGACGACGTCGCGGGCAGCAGCTAGTATATAATAAAATAATAGAACTTTTAGTCCAGTATTACTTCATTTCTTTAATTTTCCGAATCATATTTTGTGGCAAGGGTGACGGATATTGTATAATGAATTTCTTAGATAAGTACTAAGCAAAGTTTTTTGTATTTATTTCATTTAAGCCAGAAGGCTTATTATAAATGCAGAACGCAAAATGAGTGGTTTTTGTTTATTTAATTGGAAATAGGAGAAGCATAATAAATTATTTAAAGAATGAACATAAATAAAAATCTACTAAAACTTAAGCCTATTCTATTCTAGACTTCAAAAATTTGATTTTTACATTTTAGGGCTAACTTCCTTACTTACTTACCTTTCACCAATTTGAGCTGCATAGTGCTAAAAGCGACAGAATAGTTTTGTCATATCAAGCTTGACGGTTGATTGTAGGAGCTAATATTCTGTGCAATGAGCTTAAAACTTGTAAGTTTTTAGTCTTACTTGTCTTTTCTTTGAACGAAAATAAATGTCTCTTGTATAAGGTTTTGTAATATAGGGTGACTGGTTAAGTCGACCTAACTCCATTAAGGATGGTAGCACCCGTCTTTTCAAACTTATTTCACTATGATACACTACCTAACAGTTTAAGACTTTTAATTTTTTTTATAAAAAATGACGATTTTTTGCCATTAAATGTCACATATTGAAAAAAGGGTTATTTTAAGCTATTGCATAGCTTCTATCGCAGGCCTTGAGCGTGGGGACCGAATTCAGAAATTCCGTAACGAAAAAAACCTAACACCCCCCACTCCGACCGGCACAGTGGTGATACTTTGATTTCATAACTTCACATGCGGGCTTTAATAAACAATCAGTGCCATCTACTAGGAACTTGTGGAACTTCATATTAGATCAAACATTACTGCATTAATAAAATAAACAAATAATTATAATTGCATAAGTTGATAAAAAATGCTATGCAATAGCTTTACCGCGGCAGTCTCCGAGTGCCACACGTCTTTTTTTTCAACATCCACTATCGCTTATGAAACTAAGATTTTTCTTATTAATGTAAATTAAAAAGATGTTTTTAAGAAAATCTACCGAACGTGCACAAAAATAACTTTTTAAGATATTTTTAAAAGAAAAGCAACCTGTAAAAAAATATTAGGTAGAATTTTGGTTACTAAGATCACAGAATAAATTAACCTGCAAGTAATAAATAAATAATAATAATAATAAAAAGCGCACCAATTTAAAAATATGACATTTAATTGCATAAAATCAGCAATTTTTATAAAAAAAATTAATGTCTATTACTTCGAAAATGGTAAGGTTTGGGATAGGGTGTGGGTAGGTTTGGGGTAGTGAAATCAGTTAGAAAAATCGGGTTCTACACGACCTTAATGGATCTAGGTCAACTTGACCAGTAACCCTGTATGTAGGTAATAAACACGGAATATTGAAGTCTTAATACTAAAATAGTACCAATTTATCAAATTCATTAAAAAGCCTTTGAAGAAGCCGCAAGGATTTTATTTTACCAGTTTTCCGGATGCACTTGAATATTAAAAAACAATAACATGGAGGGAATAATAGAAGAGATTAGCCTTCATAGGGATTACGGTGGCTTTGTTATACCGCAGATGTACCTTCAATTCCTTCGTTTATTTGCGCAAATACACTTAACAATAAAATAGTTATACCAAAATGTGCAACCGCAGTATTTATTTTAAAATAAAAAATCCCCAGAAAATCACACCAACTACATGGCTCCAAAGTAAGCATAGCTTGTGTTATGGGATACCTTGTAGCGAACTAGGGGGAACCTAGAATACATAAATAAATAAATAAACACCCAGACAAGGAAAATTTTTTTTTTCTTGTTCCGTGCGGGAATCGAACCCGCAACCACTGGCGTCTGAGGCAGACAGGTTTACCCTATCGCCAAAGTGGTCGTCATTTTGAGTGTAATGTCTTCTAATTTTACATTTTAGGGCTTCATTTCATCAGCTTTCACCAATTTCAGCTGCATAGTGCTAAATGCTACAGAATAGTTTGTAATATTGAGCTAGATTGTTGATTGTAGGAGCTAATATTCTGTGCAATGAGCTTAAAACTTGTAAGTTTTTACTCTTAATAGCCTTTTCTTTGAACGAATATAGGATACTCGAGTATAAGGTAATACACAGGGTGTAATACAAAGGGTGGAATTTTTAAATGCACCCTGAAAAAGTAGGGAAAGTGGAGACTAAAATTTAAAAATGAAGGTTTCATGGTTTTTCTTTCATTAAATTAACCTTTAGAGAGATTTCATTCTTGCGATTGACCCTAACGATTAATGCAATAAAATTACAGCGATCGAATTTTTGAAAATCTTTGAATGCAGTTTTATTTCTTTTCCAAAATAAAGGAATGTTTTTTTTTCAGTAAATTTGCTATCGCCATTATTTAGAGTACTTTCCCTCCAGGGAGCATTAAAAAATTCCACCCTGTATATAAAAAACACGTAATATTGAATTGGCATGGTCATTAACATTTAAATTAACTTTAGAAACGGGATATTTACCATGTTTTTCATTTAATATAAATAGAGTATTCTTAGTGCAAAAACAATGCGTTAGAGCAATTGCCGACATTGATTCTTGGACTTCCTGCAAACCTTGGTTCAAGGCTTTAAAACTGTTAACGGTCCCCTGCTTACATATCTACGAAACTGTCTTATTTGTTAGGATGCATCCAGAATGTTTTACACAAAAAAAAGATGTATTAAATTTTAGCTCTAGACATGCAAACAAACTATGCCGATTTGTAGCCGAAATAGTTTCGTTTTGTGTGTTCGAATATACAATAAACTACCAGACAATATAAAGACATTGCCACTTAATAAATTTAAATCCACTCTGCATAGATGGCTATTGGAAAAATGTTTTTACAGTTTAGATGAGTTTCTCAGAGAAAAATGTATAGATATAAAGATAAATTAATTGTTCAATATATAATAATTTAAAACTATATTAATAAGAAGATAATATGTATCTAAATATGGTAAAATAATGAATAAGATGTAGATGTGATTACTACAAATGAACATTATTAAACATTAAATTAAAATAAATAAAATAGAATTGCAATTGGAATTAGAACATAATAACTTTTACATTTGACATTTTTATTTCTGTACAAGCCTATTATAATGTTATTTTCATGTTTATATTCTTTAGATTGTAAGAAATATGTTATTTATTGCATGCTGTATAACAGTGAAATATGAGACCTATATATAAGCCGACCATCAAAATGTAAACCATATTTGACGCAATAAAATGATTTGATTTGATTTATTTTGAGTTCTCGATATTTATATAAATATAATTATTATAAATATATAAGTTAATTTAAATGTTAATGACCATGCCAGTTTAAAAACTTATAACGTAATATTGAAATCTTACTACTATAATAGTACCCATTCATTCGCTAAGATAACTTAAAAAAGCCTTTGAAGAAGCCGCAAGGTCGTTTTGAGAGTTTTATGGAAATGCACGTGAATAAATAAATAAATGTGATGTGCCTGTAATACCTTTGTTTATTTGTGTAGGTAACTACACTAAACAATAAAAAATGTAATTACTAAAGTGTGAAATCGCAGTATTTTTTTCGAGTGTAAAGTCTTTCTACCTTTCATAATAAGTATATCCTTATCATAAAATATCCATAGGATATTTATATTTTATAATTTCTATACTTTTGATTAGATTTCACTTGTTTTAAATTAATTTATTCACTTATTAATTATTCATTGATTTATTGTAATTTTTAATGATACTAAAATGACACATTATGTTCCTTCGTAATTCATAAACCTCTCCCTCCCGAAGACTTGCATATGAAAGGAATATTTGCACCAACTTCTTTCAGTTTTCCAAAAAGGTTTACAGCACTTGACATTAATCGTGGACTTGCTCTCAATTTCGAATAAAACGCTTCAAATATACTTCGTAAATAGAAAAAAAGACAAAAAGTTTTCCTAAATGGCGGATGGCGGCTAAAGGGCGTTTCTTTTAAGCGTGGCGTAAGACGCCTTAGGACCGTCATAAAAAATTGTATGGCTGCACCGGGCAGAAGTTTGTAAAAATGACCACCGCAATAAATCGGAAAATACAAAGGAGCGAAAAACGGGGCGCGAAAAATGGGGCGCGAAAAACGGGGCGCGAGAGCGGGATACGAAACCAACCCGCTCATACATTTTCCCGCAAATTACTTAATTGCGTAATGTATGTCGGAGCGATGTATTTTGATGGAGTAGATGAGTGTATGGGACTGAAGGTAAATGATTAGATTTTTCACGTCACTGAAGGACGAAGGTAGGTAATTAGATTGGTGGCCTTTGATGGTTTCAATCAAGGTTTTATTATTAATATTAAGATTGAGTTATTCATATTTTATGTTGTAATAGTATTCCAGTTTTAGGTTGTTTCTCTGTTTTTTTTGTTGTTGATATATTTTTGATCTGTATCTTTACATATTTAATTTGTTTTTACGAAATACATTTTGTAGTTAAACTATATCACATTAAATAATATAACAAGTCATATGCCCTCTTATTAATAAACTCAGATTAAATTTACGCCTAGTTTAGTCAGTACTGTACGCCTAGTTTAGTCAGTACTGTAGGCGAACTAGGCGTAACTTTAATCCAAATTTATTAATAAGAGGGATGATGTTTAACTGTATTTTTTTTATTACTTTTTTGAACATGACAGTTCCATCTTAACATAATAAATTATGCAATATGTTAAAGTATTCAACGGAATTACTAATATTGTAACAGTTTCGAACATATAAATCGCCTGGCTAGCTAATCGCCTGGATAGCCATTTAAACCTGCCGCCAGATATTCGTCACCTATGAAGTGTTCCGAGTATTTGAAGAGCAAGTTGTTCGAGCTCAAAGTCAAAGTCAAAAGAATCTTTATTTCGTAAGTATTTAAACACATATGAAATAGGTCAAACAATTGACAAATTGAACTGAATCTACGACCACTTCGGAAAGTCGATCTGTTGAGAAGAAGTGGCAAGAATCCCCATCTTCTTGCATCCGGATATCTTATAGTTTATAGCTCACCTTCTCTTATCATCAGTTTAGATGGAAACAACGTGGGTTTCATCACCGTAAAAAAGAAATCTTCCTCACAATTCATGCCAATCTTTTAGTGGTGAAGAGCAGCCTTCAACTGTCGTCAACAAAAATAATGTGGCTAATGTTAAGTAGCTAATTGAAGGATACCCGCGGATTACCTATGAGACAATTCGAGGACTATTGGGGATTGGTATGAGCCAAATACAGGAAAATTTACACGGAGAATCAAAAGTTCGGTGTGTTGTCGTTGGATCCCACATGAACTGACAGCGGAGCAGAAGTGGGCTGACGTGGAGTGGTATAGAAGTTTTTTTGTTTTTTTCAGTTACGCAAAACATTTAGTGTGGCCTACCTATGTAGTAATAGCTAATAATAAATTAAACTGCACCGAAAATGTTCAAGCCTAAACTGTGCCATCGATTTTCTGCCTTAACCTATTTTAGTACCCAGATATAGAACAGCTATAATTAGACTGCTAAGGTTAAAAGTAGGTACACAGGGTGACTGGTGGGTCATTTTTGAAATTCGAGGAAATCCGTGATAGTTGATATAATAAAAAAATAATATTAATTTTTTACTTTATTATTTTATTATTAATAATAAAATATTTAAAATAAAATAAAATATAAATATTTGAAGGTATAATTCGGACGAGTAAAATTCGGGTGAATCGTTCACTAACTCCAATAAATAGTTACTATCTTTCTTAGTTATTGTACATATTTTAAAGTCTAGGTACTTCCAGAACAGCACGCTATTAGTCGTACAAGCAAAGTCTGCAGTAAAATTTAATTTCGTATTTCGAAAACTTAAACTAATTAAGAACCTTGAGTTCAATTTTAATAGTAGCTTATTAATTTGACTGCAGCTTCTGAAGATTTTATAATATAGTTTAGTTTTTATATTAACGTTTTAATTTACTCCAAGAATGATAATAAGTCGGTTATTCTTTGTCTCTCTCCCTCGGTCCGTTGCCCTCAACCTCACCTGATGGTAAGTGAAGATACGGGTGAAGACGACAGCACGCTGACTTTTCGGCAGGTGATATTTAGCAACAGATTTTTATGAAGTGTGGTCGCTATAGGCTGCCCCTGAAGGGTTGTTATCACCAACAAGCGCAGGTCACTCCTTGCGGGTCGCTTAGTCGCCTTTTACGACACTCATATCCAGGGGTGGATAGGGCTATTCTAAGTCAACCCTACACGGGCAAATTGCGGTCACGATCAGGGTTGCATCAGGAGTGGATGATATGCCTCCACCGTTTTCTATACAGCGCGTTTCTCACTAAGGACGCGTCCACATGAGGACGATGCGTGTTTTTTTTAACGAATCGTCTGTTTTCTTACCTCAAAGCGTCTGGTGTTGATATCTACCCAAAACCTAAGGAATACAGGCGTAATGTATGTATGTAATAATCGCTAATATTTTCCCTCATAGCTTTCGTTCCCGTAGGAATTTCTTGGGAAAATGAAATTCTGCAACCTTCATCTGGAGCTGGCTGGAATATCCAAAGCAAATATTATTTTCATATCCAGCAGGTACTTTCTAAGATTAGCATGTTTAATTAAACAATGGGTTGTTACCCCTTCAGCTACATCATATTACACTATAGATGGCGGTGCACGAATAAATGTTCAACAGTTTATTTATAGACTTCTTCAAGAGAACTTACCATTATTACGAGAGCAAATTAATTCGCCTCCGCCTCCACTCTGATTGATACCGCCACTCTATCGCTGGAAAAACAATACAATTGACAGCTCAGATATATGGCCGGTAATAGACCACCCTCGTCCACGGAATTTATTTCGGCTCATAGAAACGTGGGTGATGGATTGAAGAACGTAGGCCGTGAGTGACATTTCACTTCTACGGTGATGGTAGGGTTTTAGGTAGGCTTTTATAACTTAAGTAAGTCTGTAAATTATCTAGGAATTATCTAGGAATGCAATTAAAAAATCAATTTACCTACTCTCATTTTCAATTCTTTCCCAAAAGTCATCTACGTATTTCTTTTTGTTTTCATTGTATTTTTATTTACAATGAAAACAAAAAAAAGAACATTAGCTTCTATGGACTGGTTGCGAAAGAAAAACATAGAATGTGCCAGCTGCTTCTCTTCCCAGGCATACTGTAAAAGTCAGTTAAGGGACCGAGGTGTTATGGGAAGCTTTTTTATGGGCGATAGGCTGACCCCTTGTCACTGCAATAGTCTCTCTCCACTATTATAATGCCTCCAAATTTGTCAAACGTGACATCAGATGGTTTTATTACCTTGCCTACCCCATACGGGATACAGGCGTGAAGTTATGTATGTATGTATTTTTATTTTTTTGAAAAGCACTTCGAAAAGTTTTTTCGATTATGATGAAATCTGCACCGGGCTATCGTTAACAATCAAACTGTTACATATACTGCACGTAATACGTAAAATATGCCTTAAGCTAAGTACAACAGACGCATACTAATGTAATCATGCCGACTGGTTTTCGAATATCGAAAACAGCCATTTTTTTATTATAGATTTAGCCCGCGTTTCACCTCAATCTCACCTGATGGCAAGTGAAGATGAGGTCGAATATGACAGCACACTGGCTGAGGAAAGAACTAGCTCTTAATAAAACTTTGTCGGAACACATCACAGCAGGAGCGGTCATATTTGGCGGCAGATTTTATGTGAAGGGTGGTCGCTAGAAGAGGTCCTACCACCAAGCGCAGGTCATTTGGATCAGTCTCCTTTTACGACACGCTTATCTCGGGCCGGTAGCGGAACCGACCCTACGCTGCAAAAAAGCCAGGTGCATTTAAAAATAAATTATTGTATGTACAGTGCGCAACAAAAGGTGATTACCACATTGAAATTTTCAAAGTCGTTTTTCACCATTTTGTGCCTAAATAACTACTTATATTGACTTATTTCTATCTATTATCATTTTATTATTATAAAATTTTGATGTGTTAATCGACTTCTGCACCTAATTGTCTAAGGAAGGTTTTGTCAAAAAAACCTATAGTTCCTATTTCCTATTCCGCAGCCTGCTTGTATACAAATAAATACGAATACCTAAATACATCTTACTATTAAATAAAACACTTTTTAACCGGAGTTATCGCGTATATTTACATTTTAAATTTTTAACTCGACGTTTCGGTGTCTTTGCAGACCCCGTGGTCACAAGCGACTGTGTTGTGATAAAAAAATAAAATATACGCTAATATAAAATATAGTATGAATCGCGAAAACCTAAGACAATATTACATAGTTACTTATACACGTATTCATATAGGTATACTCTTACAAAGTGAGAAGTAATAATTCTTCTCTAGATTTTTGCAATACGTAGATATAATAGCAATATGAAAGTGTTCCAATGGTAGATATTACTCCACATTTTCTATTGCTAAATGAAGAGGGAAGTGACAAGGAGTTGCCAGCATAAAGTTGCAAATGGACCGCCATTTACGTCCATGATGTTGATAAAAGAAAATAGGTAGCAGCTATTGTGGCAATGGTATCCCTATCACCTCAGACGACAGTAGTCGCTGGTTCGATCCCCACACAACGCAGACATTTGTGTGCATGAACATGGTTTTCTTTAATTTTCAACCGACTTCCAAAAGGAGGAGGTAGGATTTGTATGTGTTTTTTTTTCGTACATTTCTTACACGATTTTTTGGACAATTCTGAATCGATTTTGAATATTCTTGTTTCTTATGATAGAGGATACTTCAGAGATAGTCTCATATAAGTTTTATCCAATTTGATTGAGCATTTTATGAAAAACTTTAAATTATAAAAAAAATCTCTATGAATACGGAAAACATTTACATTGACGACTTTATACCTCAGCCAAAGTTTTGACGTGAAGTCGGTTTTTTAATGCTCTGCATTCGTTGATAATTGTGTATTACAAAAATATTAACATTTATATTTTTGAATAAATGTCTAGCAGAATTATTTATTTATAAAGAGATAAACTTAGGTTCTAAAATACCTTATAAAGTTCTTGAGTATTCCTTTGAAGTCGAATTAGGAGACACTTAAATTAAAACGAAGTTCAGTAACGAGATCATATTTTCGCAAACAGACCATAAATCTTTGACGAAGTTTTGGAGGCGTTACAGCTTATTGAATTATGTTGCGGTTATATTAAATAGTGTTTCTTATACAGGGTCACTGATGACAAATTTTAGACATTGAAGGAGAGCACTATGTACCTACCTACTCGATTCTGATCATCATTATGTAATAAAATTAGGTACTTACTTAATTTTTCACCAGAAGTCCCTTCAAATAAATGAAGCGACATTACTAAACTTTTCCCGACGCTCCGCCTCAGTCAACACGCACACAGTAGTTTTCCCGCCACAGCACACCACCACCCGCTAAGTATCTATTGTACTACGCCTATATAACCATGGGTTACGTAATGAATTCTTTAATTTTCGGTTAAGTTTACTCAGTAAACAATTACCGAATCAGAATTAGTGCGCGCGCAAGAGCCGACAGGTCCGGGTATCCTGAATTACCGCTGCTGCTTATTTTCCCGCCGCGCCGTGCGCCTTCTGACTTCTCCCATGAATTAAATCTGGTATGTGCGTATGTGTTTGTGATAGTTTAGCAGGTGTCGTTAATGTGTAGGTACAGTGAATGAAATAACCAAACGTAAACTCCCTACGTAAACCTTAACGCTAATCAAATGTTCAGAGGCTTCGGACAGTTCAGTGCACCATTACATGCTAAAGTACGAGGAGGTACGTTATACCTAACCTGTCACACTCCATGAAGATGAAGCCATTCCCAAGTATGATTCCCTTTTTTAAATAAGCCAAAAATAACAACCTAAGTCAATAATTCACTTCCATTTTTCACTTTCCATTACTCATTCAGTAATTTAATAACCTACCCAGGTATTATTGCTTGTTCTAAGCCAGTGTTTGAGTATGAGGTTGCCTTGATGGAAGAGATCATCTTTTTATGATAAGGCCGCCATTTGTGCTCTGTTAACTGTATCTTAAAGTAATAATCTCTTAATTATGTGTACAATAAACAATAATATGAAGGAATAAGGATCATGCTTCTTTAAGGGTTACTTTAGTAACGTGCCAGCCAAGGTTTTAGCATGAACAATGTACTGGCGGGCTGCAGGGCGTCTATCTATTACTTGTTTACGTAAGCTTGACAAACTTGTTTCCTCCCGTATTAGTGATAGTGGGCCTGAGTTGGGTCCAACTCTCGCCCTGCAATATTTCGGGTCTATGTGAGTTTATGCTCAGTCACTAGATACCTATTGGTCAATCCCGTGACCTTCTTTGTGTATTTCGCTACTAACTTATTACCTAATTTAATACTTAAAGTAGGGCCAAGTTAAGAGGTCACATTTGACATTTCTTATGTCAGCCAGATAAAGTTCATTTTTGGTTGTGTTGTAAGAAAATGTATAAGACTGACACTTGTCAAATGTGACCTATTAAAATGACTCCACTATAGGTACCAAATCAATAGACTAAACCTATTCGAAAATCATATTGAAGCTTACCGATTCATAAGGGTTTTAAAAAGTGCAGGCAAATGTGATCTCTAAGATTTAACACTCAATTCGACTTAATAGCGTGATCTCGCAATATCGCACGCGATGCGTTGTTTATTAAGTTCATTTTGGTTTGATTTTGACAGTGTTAGATTCACGAACTATGTGAACCGTTCGTGAAGTCGTCTATGCCTACCTACGTATTCTGTATTGATAGCGCCGTGTCCAGGCGTCCGTATGTCCGTGGTAAGTAGATACCAGTAGTGTAACCATGCATTGCATTATGAATTCTTTACCCTTCGTTTAAGTTTACTCAGTAAATAATTGATATTTATTTTTATTTAATTTTTTCTCTTCATGTAGGTAACTATCACGTCCTCGAATTTTGAAAGTGACCCACCAGTCACCCTGTATATGTATAAGCGTAATACAATAGATACTTAGCGGGTGGTGGTGTGCGTGTGGCGGGAACACTACTGTGTGCGTAGTGCGTATTGACTGAGGCGGCGCGTTGGGAAAAGTGTAGTAATGTCTATTTATTTATAGGGAATTCTGGTGAACAATTTTGTACCTACTTTTATTACATAATTATGATCAGAATCGAGTACTTCAATATCTAAAATTTGTCACCAGTCACCCTGTACAAATAAAGTTAAGTGTCTGTCCTCTAGCGTTCTTAAGTCATTGATCTTTTGTGGGTGAAACTTTATTTGTAAAGGTATCTATAACAGGGTTCATTAAAGAAAGGAATTGAAAATGGCGGCACTTATCATGTTCTCTCGCTCACACACTAGTGCTGTCTACACTCACTCTTGCGCGTGCGGTCAGTAAAAAAAATCAGTTTCATAAATTGTTATATTAAGTATATTATATTCTATTTATTTATGTATTTTTTTTTAATAATAATTAAATAAGCATTTTAAACGGTGGGTGTTTGTAAAAACGCTATCTTGCGAAAGTAATTATTATAAAAGATTTACTTTTCGATTATTAATATTTATTTTCGTCTAATTCTTATTTTTTTATTTATTTATTTACCATACAAACAACCATCATTACAGGTCCTTAACCTAATGCAATGGTGTTACCACAAACAATTTTCAAAAAACAAAAAATCTACCATATTACCTCTATAAAAACAAATATTCAACACCTAAGTACTAACACTATAACTACATACATAAAATGCGGCCTGAGTGAATTCATTCAGCGAACAAAAAAACAGGTCTACGCGGTCAGACATTGTGTTGAGTGTCCACAAAGCACGCGTGAGCGGCGCGCGGTGCAACGAGCGGTGCGCGCGCGGCACCAGGAACAAGACCGGCCGCCGACGCCTGCCTACGTATCCATCCGGCACACACAGCTGCATGCACACTAGCACGTCTGGGTTGTACACTTTGCCAAGAATCACGCCAAATAGATAAGTAGGTAAAGCTAGCTCTCTCCTTGTCTCAAGTCTGTAATATAATTTATTTAATGAATCGTGACCATTTAAGAGTCTAATAATGCAAACTCGTCGTTGGTCTCAGCAAAAATATCCTGTAATTTAACTCAGCTTCCCATGTTTAGTAAAAATTCAAAACTGAGCAACTCTTCTTAAATTCAGAGCTTTCAGCATTACTTGGCTGCGCGTAATCAAATGGAGCCATCAAAAACTTCGGAACGACTTTATTAAAAGTCCATAAAATTGCTGAACTTCAGTCCGATCGTAAAAAGTTCAACAAGTTTGAAAACTTACCTAATTCACAATTTTATGACTATCCAATAGTTACCTAACGCATAAGTTGGCGGGTTAACGACGCCATTCCTAATTTTAATCAAGAACAATGTGTTTTATTACCTACCGAATATAATGGACTTACCGAAACGTCAGCTACCTATAGCATTCGCGAATCATTACTTTTTCCAAGTGAAATTTGCCGTGGCTTAGAATAGCTGTACCGGCATTAGATTAGCGTACAATAGCGATTATGCGATACCGCAACAAGCTCAAGTGGCTTCTAATTCGATTTCGCCGGAATAGGTACTCATATTCTCTGTCTTCTATATCGCGCGCTGTTCAATTCTGCTGTTCCGAGATATTTATCAGATAAATTTGATTACATTTACTCCACACGTAAACGTAATTTGAGATCAAGAAACAATTTAAAATTAGTGTCACCGATGCACACGAGGGATTACTTTGGTAAATCGTTTTCAATCCATTCGTCACGCTTATGGTGCGTACAGATTGCTAGTAATGCAACTATTAATGTAACATTCTGCGCACGCTGCGTATTTGTATGTGTGGTGCGCAGAATGTTACATTACAAGTTCCATTACAACAATCTGTACAAACCATTATGGAACGTATTACCGTTACAAATTAAATCCGCACAAACTTTAGCCACTTTTTAAAAACTTGTAAAGATGCACTAGGCTGGATACACCATTAGTTGACCATTTAAGCGGTTTTATGGTTAGCCACCTATAAAAAAATGGTTATTTGTTTACGAACAATGTCACTGTTCGGGACACAGATCACTGATTAATCACTTAAACTATTAAACTTAGTCTCAATTTGATAAACTTAAAAGGTTTTTTGCAAATCACCCTGAAAGTTAATTTTAGCGAATACACCATTACCTGACCATTGATTACCAATAACTGACCATTTTTGTCCTAATAGTTGACCACTCCTTCTTAAATCATTAGTTTTGCTCAAAACATAAAGAAAAAACCATGCACAATATTTTTTTTTTAATTAAATCTTATGATTATAACCATACTGAACTTAATTAATTCCTTATACCTATGTACCTATTCCAATAAAATAAAATAAACAAGACTTGATATTGGACATCAGTTCTTAAAAACACTCTCTCTTTCTTTCTTAAAACATTAGTTTTGCTTAAAGCATAATTAATAAAAAACTGTGCATTTTATTTTTTTTAAATTAAATCTTATTTTATATCCATACTGAATTTAATTAATTCTTAATACCTATGTACCTATTCTAATAAAATGAAATAAATAAGATTTGAAATTGGAGATCAGTTCTTAAAAACACTCTCTCTTCATCGTCCAATTTTTTTTTGTCTGTCTCTATCAAAGTTATTTTCTTCAGTGGTATTTCTTTCTTCGCGTTGGCAAGAATATACTTGCATACAGCAGTAAAATATGTTGGTACTACGCTCCATTTTTCTCATTTATTAATAATTGAAACATAGTACAATTATTAATAAACTTTCAGCTTATTAATAATTGTACTATAAGGAACCCCAAAATGTCAACTTGCTTCCCTTATTTTGAATCTACCCTCTCGCACTGCAGCCATTGCTAACTGCATTGATAAATCAGGATATCGGAAAATTTTCAGCCCTTCAACCTTTTTCTTTTCTTAGAAACAAAAAGCCACTTAACCAAACAACGTGCAATTGCCCAAGCATCCTAAAGCTTCAAACGTAGGTAATTAAGCGTACAGTTAGAGAAAGCAATAAAAATTTGAAAATCTATTAAATATGCATTTTTATTTACACTTTTTAAATAAACAAAACGACATGAGTCACTTATATATTTAGTAGCCTAGCAAGACTACACACAATTCCATTACAGTTGGACAACTTAAGGCTCATCCAGCTAGTCATCGTGTGAGCCTAACCACTCTGGTTAAGCAAAAACATATACCCCAGTCAGCTTTTGGAAGTACTACAAATCCAGTGCGGGGGTGTTCAGTATTTTTTGACAATGCTTTGTCAAATCAAAATCAAGAAAAAAACATCGACTTTTATAAAAAAAGTAAAAAATCGTAAATCTGACCACACTGGTCAACAATAGGCAATATTATCTTTCTGATGTTCCTAAACGTAACCGCCATGTTTACACCGAGTGGTAAATAGATCAGTAATAAATATCACCACAAAATATAAAAACACATATCACTGTATACCCCCAACGCGAAAAAATTAAAATTACTTTAAAAATAACTAAGATGCATTCAGATTATTAACGCAGTGCCAATTTAAAAGTCTTAGTAAATTATAACACTACTTACGAGGCACCATCTTCACAGCAAAAAAAACCTTAATTTTTCCGAACTGGTGGAGGTGCTACCATACGTCATTTGATAGGTGGGCTCTTGCCACGATACAAAAATAAAAAAATACCATCTTGTGTTGGCAAGTTTTTTAAAAATCTTTAGAAACGTAGATTTTGGTCAGCTTTAGGTGACTGGTCAGCTTTAGGTGACTGGTCAGCTAATAGTGCATTCACCCTAGTTTACAAAAGTGGAAGAATTACCATGACTATTTGTATTTTATACTTTTATTATTAAATCTGTGAGTAAACACATCTTTTCTTATTGTATATGTATATGCATGAGTCTATAAGTATTTTAATATTAAATATATGTATGTGTATGTAGGTATAAGGATAATATGTGTGTATATTTTAGATATGAGATCTTATTTTTTATACACCATTATTTATATATTTATACATATTTTGTTTAAAATAGTATTGTACGACATGACACCCTTAAACTCATATAAAATCCTCTGCCCTAAGGTTGTCTGGAAGAGATCGCTTTTTAGCGATAAAGCCACCGATTTGTACTTAAAGATTTGTTTCTCTAAATAAATTTTATATTGTATATTTATAGTTGTGCAATAAAGAGTTTTTTTTATTATATTCTGCCGCCAAATATTACCGGTCTAGCGGTGATATGTTCCGGTATTATTTTATGAAGAGCAAGTTCTTGCTAAAGCCTTGTGATATTATCTTTGACATCTTCATTTACCATCAGATAAGATCAAACATAAGAGATCAAACGTGGACATAACTAGAATTCTGATAGCATGTAAATAAAAAATATACATTAAAGGACTTGTTCACCCAAGCAAGTAAAACCAAAGCCCTAACCTAGTTCACGAAACTTGTTCAAGACATGACAAATTGATTGCGTGGATTGAACGTTGTACCTGCTTGAGTTCGCTCGTCTATTACAAAACTTTGGCAACAGGTGAAAATGGTACGTGAGGGTACGTGAGTACGTATCTAAAACGTGATATTTTCTAGGAAAATTAATATTTCTCTGTGTTTATAACTTTTTTGTACATGACCGGAATGTTGATGAATAAACTTAAGAATAAAGTTTGTTTTTATCTTTTATACTTACGTTCTGACTAGCAGCTTTCGCGGTTTTATCTGCCTAACTTTTGATCTAAGAATATTCTTATGATAATATCCGGTTATAAAGTATTAAATTTATTGAGTATCCATCGTCTTTATCATCATCATCACAACCCTTTCTAATGAGTCTCTACTCTGGGTGACGAGGAGGGTTAGGCCATAACCCACCAAGCTGACCCAGTGCTGGTTGGAGCATGTGAGAATTTTAGGACACCGAAATGTCTTCTGATGTCAAATCTCTAACGACTTCTTTATAATACAACGTGCCCTCCGAAGCACGGAACTTAGTGAGTTACAGTAATATTGAGTAGTTTATAAAATTACACTGTGTCTGCAAAATAAATCTACAACGTAATTTAACTAAACGCAAGCGCCGCACCAACGCAGTTTCCAATAAAGCAGTTACTTCAAAGTCGATTTATCTTGAATCCTTTTCATTGGAGCACCAAGCCGCGATCAAGAACAGCGAAGCATCTGTTTAGCAACAAAACTTTTTAAATTACATTCCTTTGAATCAATAAAGTCTAAACAAACAACAAATTTAATCCTTCGATAGGTAAACTCCCGAAGTTGGGTTTCCCAAAATTTTGGCATTACTAAATCTCAACTTGGTGGGAATGTAAGTATGCTTGTTAATGTTACTTTTAAGTATTTATGTAAAGTATTACTTATCTAAAGTTTGAAATTAGGTAAGACACGTATTCGATATTAATGCATGTTTTATATTTGATTATATTATATTTGACATGTTTTATATATTTTACATTATATGTAAATTATAAATATAAAGTACTTAGGTTTTATTGACGTTTTTACGGGCGATAGGCTGACACCCTTTCACTGCAATAGTCTCTCTCCATTATTATAATAAAGTCGTGCATTGCTCTTATATCAAACACATAGGGTGTATTATTGCTCAAATCGCGGGATTTTTTTTCATGAAAATGATTATACCTACAAGTTTTGTCAAACGTGACATCAGACGGTTTTATAGCCTATGATGTTCTGCCTACCCCACAAAGGACACAGGCGTGAAGTTACGTAGGGGCGGGCGGGGTTGGTTCTAACGGGGGTAAGAATTAACAAGCGTATTCGCGCCAAACCTGTATTGATAAAAATATGATACTCGGTTTAGGCAAACTAAATACGAAGCCGGATGTATCCTGACAAGTATATTGCCAGCCAGTCGTAATATGTAATACTTAGTTATGCGTTGTGAGCTAGGATTGACAGGTAAGTGGAATATTTGTGCTTCTCAATAAATTGATTCGAAACTTGCATTAAATAGAATTATTGTTTCCACTTATTTGAACTCTATTTAATAAAATCAGATTTAAACCCAAACAGACGTAGTTTACCATAATGCGAGTGCCTCTTGACTTCTCTTACAACTGCTTAGCGGGTTGTGGCATACCAAGGAGGTGGACCTTACTGGAATAGAAACTAACTTTACAGGACCCAATATTCATTAGTTTAGATATTCGACATAATATGTAAAGAAAAAATACATAATCAGCCCAAGCAAAGCACAAAAACTGGCTTGATCCACAATTGTTGTAAATGGTGAAATTAAAATATCTGCTTATCAAGTATTAAACAAGAATTATACTGAAAAATCCCCAACATTCGGTTATTGTTCCACACTTTCACCACCATAACTTTTAAACGGATCAACCGATTTTCATCAAACATGTATAAGAACTCTAGCCCGTTACCTATAATACAAAAAAAAATCTATACATCCGTTCGGGAGGTATGATGCCACAGATTTTCACACACGCACAGACACGTCAAAGTTGTGACAACCCTCTTTTGCTTCGGGGGCTAATAAAATACTCTTTGACCGCACGAGAAGGTCTTAAAGGTCTTAAAAAAAAAAAGTCGTAAATTTAAGAATTTTTTTTTAATTAAGGCCTTTTATAGCGTACAGGCGTGATGTATAAAATACATACATACATAACTTCACGCCTGTATTCCTTATGGGGTAGGCAGAACACCAGAGGCTATAAAACCATCTGATGTCACGTTTGACTTTTGAGGTGTTGTAATGATGGATAGAGACTTGCAGTGACAGGGGGTCAGCCTATCGCCCACAAAAACGCCAATAAAACCTCTGTCCCTTAACTGACTTTTACAGTACCTATGCCCGGGAAGAGAAGCAGCTGGTACATTCTATGTTTTTCTTTCGCTCCCAGTCCAGCATGAAAGCAAGTATAGAATAGTGAAAAAGATAAATTGAATTACGACAGCAACAATCACGGTTATTTGCTATTAGTTTTTGAAGAGCTAAATTGTTCAATCTAGATGACTTATCACCCTCCGTCACTCGACTGACCGCCGGTCTCAATAAAGTAAAAACAAAAATTCGAGTGCTGTCAACTATAGACCTCATCTCCATCAGGTGAGATTAAAGTCAAGTCAAAAAACGCGAGGTTAGTAACCGATAAACAATGATCAACGAATGCAGATCATTAAAAAACCGAGTTCACTAACAAGCTTTGGCTGAAGTATAGGTCATCAAGGTATTGATGCATATTTTTTTCGAAAGTTTCAAATTTTTCAAAAACCATTCAACCGATTTCCATGAAATTTATACGGGACCACCTCTAAAGTATTCTCTATCATATGAAATAAGAATATTCAAAATCTATTAATAATTATCCGTAAAATCGTGTAACAAAGATACAAAAAAAAACACACGAATTCTGAACCTCCTCCTTTTCCACAATTTTGAAATATTCGTAAATACTAAAGTTCACTTTAATTAGCTAGGATCACTAATTAGCTCTCTCCCATCAAACAAAGGAATGCTTAATCTTCATAATATCAAAACAGTATTTAAGTTTGGGGCTCAAAATGCTGATACCCTTCAACTTAATAGTTTTGCAGACTCAAAGACTGCAAAACTATTAAGTTGTTATTAAGGCGCTTTGTACATGGGACAACTATGGCAGCAAGTCGCTATTTACAAATAAGTATCGCAAGTATTGCTGCGCACATATTGCAAGTCGGTGATCGTCAACAGTTTTTTAAAGAAATTGGTATCTTGATCCTTGCATCACAATTTATTTACGAAAACATTTTGTATATTATAGGAATAGTAACAAATTCAAAACTAGGAAAGACAATCATGATAAAAATTACTCTGTAAAGACTAGGAACGACCATAAGTTAGCGTTTCCCAAATTAAGGCTGGCTAAAAGCAGCAAATCATTTATTGGAATGTCAATACGTATGTATAACAAAATTAAAATTCTGAAAACAATTCCTGCCATTCAATAACTTTAAATCAGTCATTAAAGACTCTCAATCCGAAAAGATTATTATAAAACTTAAGATTATTTAGACGATAAAAAGGCATGGGATTAGCACACTACAGGATATTTCAAAAAGTTATATAAAAATATATTTAATATTAATTTTGTTTACGGCTTGGCTGTGCAGTATGATAAGTGGCATACTGGTAACTGTTCCACTCACTTATTTTCTTGTCAAGACAACAGCAAGAACGTCATGCTCCCTCAGGCGGTCGGTATGGCTAGTGGTAGCGTCGAGTATCGGGTCAACCTCTTCCCTAAAATATGGCTGAGGAGGGTGATGGCTGGTGCTTGCGTTATACTCGTGAACGGGTGCTATTAGCGGTGCCAGGTCGTTTTGCTGCTGACTATTTTATTCCATTCTTGTTTACATACTCTGGTCCCAGTTTGTCATGTTCGTGTTGTGCATCCATAGCTCAATGTACCTACTATGTAAGCAATTTGGTTGTTGCATGACAATGGCTCTCACAATTAGCTGTCTTGTGTTGGTTTTTTTTTCATGTCATGATCAACTTGTACTGTACCTATTGATATTAATTCGTATAATCCTGACTGAACAAGAGTGCCAAGAGCTTTTTTCCGCCGGCTTTTTTTGTCTCTTGATCTACTGTAATATCTTATTCAACAACTATCAACACCTTGTTAAAGCCGAAATACAAAATTGTGACGTCATTAAGCGGCCATTCGATGGTCTTACAATGAATAAAAATTTTCATGTTCAGTTTTCAGTTGCTGTAATCGATAAACAATTTAGTGTGAATGATTTGTATTTGTTGACGCCGCGCCGCACCGTCAACGTAACAATTATAAAGAACAGCGAGGCTAGCATGCGATCATCGACGATGATAAATCGGACCTTTTTATTGATATTTTCTTATAATACGGCACTTAGAGTATGTATTTTTTTAGAATATTCGATCTTTGTGTCTGTGGGCTTAATCATGGTATCGTATAGAGTAACTCTATCTATTATGGTGCGCATGTTAGCTAAGGATAAAATAATAAAATATTATTTATCTTGTCCATTCGAGGCCTTATCGATGCTGGCATACTAGCCCTGCAGTGCGGCTTCTTCGACATACTCCAAACTTACGACATACAGTCGTCACACTTAACCCTGATCGCTACGTATATTAAGCAATTCAACAATGAGAATGGCCCTCAGGTTTCCAATGAATTGCAGCAACTTTAAACGTTTTAGCAACTATCAAATACTTACAGGAAAAGCTTTTATAAAGTTGATAGTTGCCCTAAAATAAATTGCTCCATGTGCAAAGCGCCTTAATTCAAAATGCTTAGATTAAAATATGTAACACCGTCTGACAAACTTAATATTGACCTTGTAGACTAAATAAACGCAATGGCAAAGGGCAGACGAAACCGTAGGTGAGCTCTTTAATGAAATTCCTCATAAATAATCTATTAGTGCTCATTTATAAATAAAAAAAAAGATTATTTCTAAAACCACCTCTTGCCCTCAGATTTACATTTGAACTCTATCATGTACTTTCTATTGTAATTTGAAACCTCAGAAAACACTTGGCTCTTTTTAACCGAATTCTTTATAAGAAAATGGTTCTTAGTAAAAATCGGAGATGAAACCCGCGTGGACATCATTTATTTATTGAACATTTCATGTATTTGTCGGAGCTAGCGATAAGTTAGCGATATTAAGATGTTTGTATGACTTCATGGTAACGAAATTATGTTGGTAGTATGCTATAGATGGCGCTAAATGCAATCAATGACTGTTTTACATTCGATTGCAACGTCGCCGATATACAGGGTGGAATTTTTAATGCCACCTGGAAAGAAAGTGCTCTAGATAATATAGATATCAAATTTTACAGCAAGGAGACATTCTTTTATTTTTGAAAAGAAATAAAACCGCAAACATTTTTGAAAATTCCTTTGCTTCACCTGGGAATCATACTTACTTGGTTAATATAATTAAATGTAATGAAATCTTCAATTATTTTAATTATTTACAAAAAATGGTATACAAATTATCGAAAATTCGTGAAAATTTTTGAATATGTTTTATTTATTTTCCAAAATGATGTTTTTTTGGAGTAAAATTTGCTATATCTATTATTTAGAGTACCTTTCCTGTAGATGGCATCAAAAAATTCCACCCTGTTTATTGATAAAGGTTGATGACAAGTGACAAATATCAAAAACAAAACGTATCAGAATAATCTCATAATCTTTTCACCCGGTGTATTTATTTATTTATTTGCACTTTATTGTTATAAACCTTATATTATAACAATTTAAAATACAAACAAAGAGACTTAGATTACACAATTGGCGGTCTTATCGCTGGGCAGCGATGTCTACCAGACAACCGCAAGATCGAGGAGGACGCACACATATTAACAGTGTTCCACATTTTAATAAGAAAACTATAGTAAAAGTATACCAAATTGGATAAAATTTATACGAAAAACAAGGCAGTGATACGACTCAAGTTGAAGTTGAAGTTGAAGTGGTCGTGGTGCCGTGGTTGCTGTGTGTATCAAACGATATCACAGGTAAAGCAACGTTCGGCGCGGTCAGTACTTGGATGGGTGACCGCCGACCGTTCATTTCTCACGGCGACTTCCGTGCTTCGGAGGGCACGTTAAGCAGTCGGTCCCGGGTGCTGTATACAGTAGTCGTTAGGGTTTGTTAGAAGCCATTACGGCGCCCCGAAAATTCTGACATCCAGCTTGGTGGATTATGGCCTATACCTCCTCGTCACCCAGGGGAGAGACTCATAGCCCTGCAGTGGGCTCATTACAAAGAGTTGTGATGATGATGATGATGATACGACTCAAACAAACGTACAATATTCCTGAAAGCTCCAGTCTTCTGAGTGAAATTAGCAAAAAACATTCAAAATTGTATGTATTGAACATTTAAACTCTAAAGTGAACAAAGGCTTGGACCTCGTATCACTACGGTGACAAACAGCAACTAACGGTAAATCATAACAGTCAAACTACGAAAAATTACAAATCTGCAGCCTATTTCGCTTTATGGCGTCAGATACGCCGTGGCCTATTGCGTACAAGCACAGTACAGATATCTACAGTAATTCAACTCGGCCCCATCTTTGAAATAAATGCCTACAGCACCGCGATCCGTTCACACGTGATAGGGCTGCCCGCCTTCAGCGTTTAAATTACATTTGCCTACTTTGTGTTCAATTCCATTTAGTTTTGTGACTGCAAATATACTTTCTTTATACTTTATAAACAAATATCATACTTTGTAAATTGAATAGGATGTGTTCAACAAAAATACGTTTTGTGTCAAAAAACCATGTTTACCTTTGAATAACAACCCGGTCTTATAAATTAGCGACCGAAAAATACTTGCGCCTGGACTAAGAGGCACGAAAAGATGTATTGTTAAATTTTCGTAATCCGCATATTAACGTAAAGCATAATCAAAAATTGTGACGGTATGCAGACACTCGCGACTGGCCGGATGCCGAGATCGGGTCGCGTAGGTATAGCTCGCTTTTCGTCCGTTTGTATGAAGTTGAATTACTGTAGATATCTGTACTGTGTTACAAGCGTTGCACTACGCTACTCAAGTTCAGTGAATTACCGGTTCGATCCTGCATAGAGACATGTTATTTTTTATTTTTTTTATTATTTCTAATATACAATTTTGTTTATTTTCTTATTTATTTTAATTTAATTGCATTTATTTTATATTCAAATTTGTCTGAATTTTCTCTTTTTACATTAAATAAGTAAAGTTTATTTGATAATCTGAGATTTTTTTTTCGACATTGTTATTTACCCAATTATTATATGACGAAAATAATCTATTGTGCACTTTTAATTTCATAAATCTTAATATTTTTGAAATCTAATTGACATTTTCAATTTTTATTTAATGATGTTAGTATTTTTGTGGAAATTTTAATTAAGTTTATTTCGATAAGTTAATTGACTTAGAAACTATATGACACTATTTGATAATTGACAGTTTTTTTTTAACATCGTAGTAGATTTTTTTTTCATGTAATAAACTCGTATCCAATATAAAGAAATAAAAAAATGGAGCACGTAACACAACGTAAACATACAGCGGAGAACATTAGCGACAGTAAAACCAGCTCGACAGAAAGCTTAAGTACATGAACTAGACAGTACCATCCTGGACTGTACGTCGCGTAGTCACCCAGATATGAACAACAATTCAAAAGACCTGGACCACTTGCGTGATGAAGTCCAAAGTCTCAAGATTATACTACAAAGTGCCCATGAAGAAATCGATAAATTAAACTTAAAGAACAAATAGAACACAAATAGAAGAGCAAAGGAAGAAAATAGAACTACTAAAAAAAATATCATGTGAAGACGTAAAAACAGTATCTACACCAAAAAGAATTCTAACAACAAAAATTTTTGCTTGGTGGTAGGATCCCTTCTGGGTCCGCCTGGCTAGCGACCACCCTTTATATAAAGTCTGCCGCCAAATGTTACCGCTCCGGCGGTAATGTGTTCCGGCAATATTGTATAAAGAGCCAGTTCCTTCCTAAACCCGTGTGCTTTCATCTTCGACCTCATCGTCACTTACCATCAGGTGAGATTGAGGTCAAATGCGGGTTTAGTAAATTATAAAAAAAAAAAAAAAACCAGCGCTGACTCCACCATTACAGAATATATCTTCAATTTAAAAATCGCATATCTGCCGTTCACCGCAGCAGACTCGTACTCTACAACACACCACTAGCAACTACGACACAAAAAGAGATCAAAAGTCTCACAAAAAGCACACCGGGTGAAAAAAACACAGAAAAATGTATCTGGAAGGACCAATAAATAAATCACCAAAGGAATCAAAATATCCTGGATGTGAGGCACCACCCAGCAGCCCGGAAATTCCTTCCAGGATCTTGGTGATAGGCGATTAACAACTTAGGGGTTTCCTGCGAAACCCCTAAGTTGCTTAATGAAGCAAAGAGACAACACGTGGAACAATATTTATAGTACTTCTTGTTTCATTTTATCGCATGCTCCATCTAGTGAAACGACAGAATTAATTGGTTAAATAAAAACAATCTAAAAGTAATCTAGAAAAAACAAAACTCATGCAATTCTATACGGATTATATTATATTTCTACGCCGCAAACACTTAAAATAAAATATGAAAACCATGAACTGATAGAGGTTGATTCGCACAAATTTCTCGGGATCACAATCGATTGCAATATTAAGTGGAAACCCCACATTGACTCTATCTGCTCGAGATTAAACCGGTTCGTATTTGCTTTGCGTCGCCTCCGGGAAGTAGTGTCACTTGAAGTAGCAGTAAAAACATGGCTATGTTGCCTTTGTTTTACAGTATGGATTGATTTATGGGGAAATTCTGTCGACATAGAAAATTAGATTTTCAAATACAAAAATGGTGCATTAGAGCATTGGTAAATATACAGGTCCCAGAATCATGTAGACCACTCTTCAAGAACTTGAAAATATTAACCTTGTCATGACTATACAGGGTGACTGGTACCAAACCCGCCATAGCAAATTAGCATATAGAGGAGGTCATTTGCTAATTATTGGACCTTACTTTCCCTAACTAAAGTTTTATACTTTAGGAGATATGTCAATTTTTATACATTATTGAGATTTTTCCAAAATTTGACCTTAAAGCATTCGTAACTTTATTTTTCGTCATTAGTTTAGAGTTTTTTTATTATTTCTTGGTAGTCATTAACATTTGTGAATAAAATACGTCGGAACTTCCCTCAAACTAGGGTTAAAAAATAAGACGCTTATGCTTTTAAAAAAAATCAATAAAGAAAAATTACTTTGCGATCAAATTCAACCGGAAATAATAAAAAAACTACGGCGTTTTAATAATTTATTCTACTCTAAATTAGTTCTCTAGTTTGTCACCTTACCAACGGTACTAAATTTGCAACGGAAAGTTTGATTCGCTAAACATCGGTAGGATTTTCAGGTCAACCAGTCATTTTGATCAAAAATAGTGAAGGTCCCAACGACAGGATAAAGCTAATTTAGCAAAGTAGTTTTTGCAAATTTATGAGTAGGTATTAGATAATAGAAATTGAGTGCTTAGTGTACTTAATTTTTTTTTTTACTTTTACCATGTAAAGCAAGAAATCAGGAAAAGATATCGAGCATCAAAAGAAAAATTTAAATAGAGTTAAAACTAAAAATTCTGCTCGAATTGCTGCCCGCGATTTCTGATACATGCCCGATATCTTTTCCTAATTTCCGTGGTGGTAAGACTGAGTCTAATTTCTTGTTTCATAACAGAAAATGCATTATTAATTTTTTGAATTAACTCATCTTTTGTGGTTACTTCTTCATTGTAGACCAACTCTTTGGCCCGGCCCCAAACGTAGAAATCGAGAGGTGTCAAGTCTGGCGACCGAGCTGGCCATTCAATTGGCCCACCTCTACCGATCCATGAATCGGGGAATGAACTATTTAAAAGTTCTCGGACGTCCAGCCTGAAATGCGCCGGGCACCCATCGTGTTGAAACACAATGGGCGTGTCGTCGGTTATTCCATCCAACAGCAGATCAGGCAAGACGTCCCTTAAAAATTCTAAATAATTTCCCCCATTTAAAATGTCTGGTAGGAAATAGGGTCCAAAGATATTACGACCAATAACGCAGGCCCACACATTAACAGAAAATTTCCGCTGGACCGATGTAACCCTCTTTTTATGGGGGTTATCATGGGACCAGTGGTGCAGATTGTGGAAATTGGTGATGCCTTCTCGGGTGAACTGTGACTCGTCGGTCCAAAGGATACGCTCCAGAAATGTTGGGTCGTCGACATCGGTGTGAAGAACGAGGCGACAGAAATTCAACCTCCTTTCGTAGTCGCCATTTTCAAGCCCTGCCAACACTCCATTTGTTAATTATTTACGTAAATGTTATTCTAAAGACAAAATTTGATTTGGATTATGTTACATCGAAGCTCGTCGTAATATTAATAATTTCTTTAATTCTAAAGATAACACTGGTCGCTTTAGTGTAAGTAGGTACATAAATAAACTCAAAATTACCTTGAACTGGCGTGTAATGATACGGGTGTTGATGGTTTTTAGTTTCAACTCTATTTAAATTTTTCTTTTGATGCTCGATATCTTTTCCTGATTTCTTGCTTTACATGGTAAAAGTAAAAAAAAAATTAAGTACACTAAGCACTCAATTTCTATTATCTAATACCTACTCATAAATTTGCAAAAACTACTTTGCTAAATTAGCTTTATCCTGTCGTTGGGACCTTCACTATTTTTGATCAAAATGACTGGTTGACCTGAAAATCCTACCGATGTTTAGCGAATCAAACTTTCCGTTGCAAATTTAGTACCGTTGGTAAGGTGACGAACTAGAGAACTAATTTAGAGTAGAATAAATTATTAAAACGCCGTAGTTTTTTTATTATTTCCGGTTGAATTTGATCGCAAAGTAATTTTTCTTTATTGATTTTTTTTAAAAGCATAAGCGTCTTATTTTTTAACCCTAGTTTGAGGGAAGTTCCGACGTATTTTATTCACAAATGTTAATGACTACCAAGAAATAATAAAAAAACTCTAAACTAATGACGAAAAATAAAGTTACGAATGCTTTAAGGTCAAATTTTGGAAAAATCTCAATAATGTATAAAAATTGACATATCTCCTAAAGTATAAAACTTTAGTTAGGGAAAGTAAGGTCCAATAATTAGCAAATGACCTCCTCTATATGCTAATTTGCTATGGCGGGTTTGGTACCAGTCACCCTGTATAATAAACAGATGTGCCCATTTGTCAAAAACAATCGTGAACTATTCCAAAAGCACAAGGAAGTAACACAGACAGTTAAGGAGAAACATAGATGAAAAGTTTTTATTTTCCAAATGAAAACTCACCCTCACAACAAAAAATGTATATTAAATGGCCATAAAAATATATAATTCTCTACCTAATGAACTAAAAGATATGCAAGCGAAATATTTAAACGTAGAATACACACATGGCTAGCTGAAAAGTGTTTCTACTCAATTAAGGACTACTTTGAATACAAAAATTATGTAAAATATAATAATCCATCGAATGTATAACCAAGCATAATAAACCCTTGACATAATATTTTAATTCCAACTAATATTGACTAATAATTGAGATACAAGCTGTTCTTAATAAACACTCCTATCCGTTTTTTGAATCAATAATATTGTTATAAGTATATTTTGACATATCGCTAAAATCTATTTTTTTTACAATTATATCAAATATAATAAAACTATGTAATTATGAATGTTATGCTTCAACCTAGTAATAAGTAGAAATAAATTGGCCTAATTTGAATGCCTGGATGGCAGATTTTCTATCTACTACATTTTATTGTTTAAGACCACATATCTATATGAAAATCTTATCAAATAAATAAATTTCATTTCATTTCAGCAACCGAACAAGCACTTGTCTACGGCCAATATTTTGATTGTCCTCTTTGAGCTAAGTGTATCCATACTCACTTACTATTACGTTTAATCAAACAAATCATCATCAATATCAAGGTCACATCATCACACCCCACAATTATTTATTGAAATACTGTATACAGACAAACCAGTAATTGTTTGCCAGGTATTCCACAAACCCCTCAGCAATAGGAAAACGCCGCAAATATGATGAAGCTCGTTTAGAATTCCGTGTGTGGAGAATTTCGATAATAATCGAGTTATATCGAGTTATACGCCTTTCGCAGGATTTCAGGTACTCTGACGTGCTATATACAGGGTGCGGCAGTTTGAAATCAATCTCTAAAAAGGTATAAAAAGTTATTAAAACTGACTGCACCGAAAATTTCAAAATTCTTACCAAAACGTGAAATATGTATAAAGTTATATTTTCTTAGTTTTATTTTTCGCAAATATTTCATAAGAAAACCTTATAATCGATTAAATGAAATGTATATGGGACTACCTCTGGAGTATCGTCTGCCAAATTCTACAAACCTTCATAATTGACGAACTCTCGGTTGAAAATACATTCTTTTTTCAGCGTTACGAAAAATTAAGGCGTTCAAAATACTTTATATTTATATTCTTATCGTTTTCTATTCATCTCATTAATTTACACTCTTTGTTTTTACGTAAGTCTTCATCGTAGCGCTGATTTCAAACTTTATGAAACACACTTTTCCAATAATTGGACTATCGAAATTAACTAGAGGTACCTACTAAATATCTTTTTAAATACCTTATAGCGCGGTCGTGGAAGAGCCTTATTATTAAGAGTCTTACAAATAATTGGGCGTCCCTTAACAAAGTAGGAACTTAAGATCGATAGACGAGAAAAGCACTTAAAATAGATCTTTAAGTGGACGAGCTGTTCAGTGAAAAAGATTTTATAAGCCCTTTCATTAAAATTATATTAAGTCTGAAATGGTCTCGATTCATAATTGTTCGGCTGGCTGGTCTAAAAGTATTGGTTTCTATGCCAGAGATCCTGGTCCTTTTGAGTTCCATTGAGGGTGGACATTTGTCTGATGGACACAGAAAATAGCCACCACTGAATAAGCATATAAGTGGCCACTAATCTTTCGACCACTTGATGCTAGGACACCATCAGGGCTCGCCTAGCTAACGATCACAATTCATATAAAATCCGCCGCTTTGGCGGTGATGTGTTCTGGTAACATTTTATGAAGAGACTCCTCCGGCATCTTCAGTCTCATCTCACATTGGGGTTATTTAAACGCAAGGTTAATACCTGATAAATAAAATAATTATACCCCTTGCATTAGGCTCGCATGCCACTTCATCACGTGGAATCTGTGTTTGTTTAGTGGCTTTCGTAACACGTAGTAAATGTAAAGCAACATTTAGATGAACTTTGTATACATACATAACTTCACGCCTGTATCCCTTACGAGGTAAGCAGAACACCAGAGGTTATAAAACCATCTGATGCTACGTTTGATAAATTTGGAGGTATTATAATGATGGAGAAAGACTATTGCGGCGACAGGGGATCAGCCTATCGCCCACAAAAAAAACCGCTGTCCCTTAACTGACTTTTACAGTATGCCCGGGAAGAGAAGCAGCTGGCACATTCTAAGTTTTTCCTTTCCTCCTACACCAGTACCACTTTTTTGTGAATTGGTTTTATTTCATACTTTTATTTAATAACAATCACTCATGAAACATACAACACAAACACACAACATCACCTTACACTAAACACTAGCAAGGGAGTCTTGACAAACACTTTTTTTTATTTTTTATACCCAATATTTTATTAATATTAAGGTGAGTGGGGGGAAGATGAAAAACGGGGTAAGACAGAAAATGAACAATAACGCCACATCTAGCAGAGTTTTTTAAGTGTTTGTAGCACTGTTTAAGCCGCCATTTAATTTTCTCCTATGCCATGGTCAATGCTTGAAGGTTATTGCAAAGAAACATGTTTTTTTTACAAAATTATACAATCTGACTTTTTGCGTGTTTCTTCAAGTATTTTTATCTTACCCCGCATCCTGTAACTTTCATTAAAAGCTAGGTACAACTGATTCTTCTGGATACTTAATAATTACTTTTTATTTACGTTTGAGTTATTAAATAGATTTTTCACCATTACTCGTATTGTAGGAATTAACACAATTTTCTATCTTTACCCATTACATTTTGATGGGGTAACATGAACATATCAATTTTCGAGTAAGATATTTGTAGCTACCAAATATGACAAATGTAACATAATCAGATTTTTTATTTGTGGCTGATTTTGCCTTTAATTTTTATCATCAATTTTACTTTAAACAATCGCTCAGCAATGTTTGAGAACATCCACTTCGATCTTCCCCCGGTGGGGTAAGACTGAAATACAAAAATCAAAATATTTGTCTTGTCTTTGCTTCCTTAGGCGTTTTGACGCTTGAGCTGTTATTTTGTTTTCAGGGCATTACTTTCCATAGACTAGTATTGACCAAGAATGTATGTCATTCTCTTAAACGATTTTAGAAAATACTTTGATCTTTCCCCGTCACCTTTCCGTCTTTCCCCTGTTTTATTTTTGTCCATTGCAAATGATGCTTGGTGTGGTATTCATTACTTTATAGATTTAAATAAAATTTAACAAACTAGTTGAAAAATATACTCTCTGGTCGTCATCCACAAGTCATCAAGTTTAAATTTTGAATAATACGTAGTGTTTCACAAGGACTCAAAAACAACACTACTCATCTCATTAAAAAACCGTTCGATCTTGCCCCCACTCACCTTACTTCGTTTTTTATTTCATGTGTTTTGTTGCCACCCTGTATAAACTTACCCGTCGTCTCGGGTATTTAATATTCCATTTACCTTCCCTACATACGTGGGTGGTCTGAAAAGTTTCCAACCTAACAATGATACAAGATTTTTTTTCTTAATTTTTTTATTTATTTTTCTACATAGTCTCCTTGTAAGTCTACACACTTCTCCCAGCGATGCTCCCATCTCTGTAACCCGTCCAAATAGTACTCGGCGTTTTTCTCTGCAAAATAATTGTTCACAAAGGTGATTGCCTCCTCATTTGACGAAAATCTTTGTCCTCCGAGCGCAGTTTTTAGATGAGGGAACAAAAAGAAGTCGCTTGGGGCCAGATCTGGTGAGTAAGGCGGATGGTCAAGCAGTTCAAACCGTAACTCGTGGATTTTTGCCATGGCAACCGCTGAGGTGTGAGACGGCGCGTTGTCTTGGTGAAACAGGATTTTCTTTTTCTGCAAATGTGGCCGTTTTTCCGCAATTTGTGCCTTCAGCTCGTCAAGTAATGATGCGTAGTATGCTCCTGTAATGGTTTTTCCTTTTTGAAGATAATCGATTAAGATAACTCCATGACTATCCCAAAAAACAGTCGCCATCACTTTCCCAGCCGAAAAAACAGTTTTTGCTTTTTTTGGAGCTGGTTCCCCCCTTGCAGTCCACTGTTTTGACTGTAGTTTTGTTTCGGGCGTATAATGGTGTATCCAAGTTTCATCTACAGTAATTAATCGGCGCCAAAACTCGGATTTATTGCGCCTAAACTGCGCCAACAGAGCCTTGGAAATGTTCATTCGAACACGTTTTTGTTCTAACGTGAGCAAACGCGGCACCCAACGCGCGGACAGCTTTCTCATGTCTAAATCTTGTTTTAATATGTGACAAACACGTTCTTTGGACATTTTCATAACCTCTGCTATCTCTCTCACTTTAATTCGGCGGTCGTCTAACACCATTTCGTGAACTTTAGCAATGTTATCGTCAGTAGTTGCAGTTTTTGGACGTTCCGAACGTTCATCGTCTCCCAAGCTCTTACGGCCACGTTTAAATTCAGCTGCCCAAAATTTCACTGTGGTAAATGATGGTGCAGAGTCCCCATACACAGAGTCCAACTCATTTTTGATTTGCGTAGGCGTATTGCCTTTCAAAAACAAATATTTAATAACAGCTCGATACTCAATTTTTTCCATTTTCACAAAAACACTCACATGTACTCACTCAAACGACTGTCAACTAAAAACTGCGCGTCCAAAATGGCCGAAACTTTGGTGAGTAACCTGTCAAAAGATGCACAACTACATTCACTAGCTTTTGTTGACGAGTGGCGCCATCTTTGCGTTAAGGTCGGAAACTTTTCAGACCACCCTGGTACAATCAGGGTCACATTTCTAGAAGTTTAGATATTATATTTAAGTTCTGAAATACCTAAATAAGAAAATTTATTATGTTATGAAACATGTCTCAAATAGATGGTTATGGCGGAGCAGTGTGACTTGCTCTATTTGTCACTTTATTACGAGAATGACCATAATAGTCCGGCAAATGAAAGTAGGGGTTGAAAAACCGCAGCAATTAAAAAAAAAATACCATCATGGTAACCCCGACAATAGTACGAAATACATGGATTTAACAAACTTGATACTTGATTAATTTTTTTATAAAAGTATCGTAAAAAATAACAAGATTGGTACTTTCCTCCATTCTGATGAGAAGTATATTGATAGGCAACTAGTATCAATCAGGTTTAAAAGTAAAACAACAAAATACAATAAGTAGTTATTTTTATTCATTGTAATAAAAATCTGAATCCAGGAATCTATATGGAATGAATCGCTGGTGTCGCCGCCGTTTCCTACATTGAGAAACGGTGATACTATCTAAATTTTATTTATTTTATTAATTTTCAAATACGAAAATTCTAAAATCTCAATTACCAAAACCACCAACAACCGTTCAATTAAACAGTGACACCAGAAAAACGACTTTGACATTTATGCTTGTACTGCCATATAAAAAGTTTGCAAAAAGTCCAGTCTCTACTTTCGTTAGCCAGACTCTATCTTCTACTATAAGTTTGGTTATTTTAAAAGGATACTAATTCTTTCCCCTTTTTAACTATGCAAATTGTTTGACATCCTTCGTATTTACTCAAACGGTAAAAACTACCTAACCCATGATTAAAATCGTTATCTTCGTATAATGCATTCAACAAATATTATTCTTTTTCATTAAACCCAAGTTTCTTCTATATCACCGTCGTTGTCACGGTGACCGTCGCGTCGCGTCGGGACCTCACGCGAACAAAGCCACAAAAATGAACTATTTATTCAAAAAGACTAATCGATATAATTATTTAAATTGTTTTAACGTGTTCACATACATTTACCGTTCCCTCGTGTCGGCACTTTAATCAAACTCTCCATTTAAATAATGCGCTGTAATCAGTTTGGTCCATTAAATTATTTTTATTGCCGTGTTTAGAGCTGAAGTTTCACTGATTTTTTTTTGTAGAGACTCACGCGTTTAACCTCAATCTCACCTAATGGTAAGTGAAGATGAGGTCGAAGATGACGGCATATGGGTTTAGGAAGGAACTGGCTCTTCAGAAAATATTGCCGGAACACATCACCATCGAAACATTTATATTTGGCGGCAGATTTTATATGAAGGGTGGTCGCTTGCCAGAAGGGATCCTACCACCATGCGGGAGCCACCCGCACCAGTCGCCTTTGATAACATGCTTACCCAGGGCGGTAGTGCTATTTTATTATTTTACACTTCTGAATTACTAACTACTAAAAAGTGACAAGAAGAGAAATTTTGTTGAAAGTTAATCTTCGTAATATTGTCTTAAGTTTTCGCAATTCATAATATAAACGTCGAGTTAAATTTTAAAAGGTAAATATACGCGATAAATCCGATTAAAAAGTGTATAATTTAAGATTAATTCGTTTGATGTAGTCAAGGAAAATATTTAAATAAGCTTTAGTTGCTATACCAAGCTGGCCTAATGCTGGTTTCTGGATGCCAGAATTTTCTGGGAACCGATATAGCTTCTGATAAATTTGCTATATTGCAAGATATTATGCAAAGAAGCCACAACGCCGCGACACTATTCTATGTCTACACAATGTATTATTTAATACGCAATTGATGTTAGAAGCGTAGGTATAAGGCAAGAGATGATGTTACTCTGTAAAAAGCGCCCTGCAATATGATATAAATTCAATAAGGGTAGTATCATAAAATTTCGCATCCCAAATAATTCGAATGCCTAAACATGTCAGTTCACTTCAAAGAATTCGCCTGGCGAGCCCTCAAGTCCTTTCTTAAAGGTAATTCTATAAGCGCAGAAACGCTTCGGACCTTTATTTCTTGGGCCCTTTTTGTAAAGGTTAAGTGCGCCCTTATCTGGCAGTAAATGAGCAACAAGTAGGTAGATGCCCCTTCTGATAGGAACCGCGGAAATGGATAAGAGACTTTCGTTACCTGACTTACTTTGCTATCGGTACTCATTTACCTATTTGTGAGGAAATTTTAAGATGCGTCGCTGGTTGTAAGGTTGTTTATTTTTTTGTTGATGGTCCTTATCCCTTCGATGAATGGAGATAACGTTTTTAAAAAGGTTTCCTTTTCAACTGATGAGCTGCTGATTTTCAGAGCAGCTAAAGTCACGAGTAACTACAGTAGGCTTATGTTCTTTTTGTTTTAGGTAGACTGATATAATATGTTTATGAAGAATTTTTTTAGTTGAGAAAAAACTTAGAAAAAAAACAAGCTCTTCCAAGATAGGTTATTTGTTTGATCGGCTTAGTCTGAGTCTAAAAGTAGTCGAACCTCTATGATATTAAAAAGCCAGTAAAAGGTAAAAGGTAAGTAAAAGTAACCTTTGACAATAAGAGCAAGGAATGTAGATACTTATTACTTATAATTGGCTTTACACTTACCACTATCATTGTTTTGACTGCTAGTCTTACTATTACAAATCAATAATTAAATACTTTGTTCAAATAATAAATCAATCAAGGTCATAGGAAGGACAACACACAACAGAAACCCCATTTAAATTGAAACATCTTCGAACAATAAACTCTACGAAAACACTCGAAAAACATCATTTGTTTGTGACTAAAGCTTTCATTTAACTTGAATTTCGTCAACGAAATTGAAAATAAACAGGCTGATATTGTGTTTCAAGGGACTCGTACATAAATTGGATTTGATCGTAATCTGTTGGCTTCAAATGAAATAATAATAGCCGGGGAATTGCTCTAAAGAAATTTATATTTGGTATCTTTATCGTGTTCGGCGTATTGTAACGATGGGAATAATGAAGGACTTCACCTTCATAAGGAAAGACGAACGATTCTAGGTAAGTCGGTGTTTTCCAGTAATCCTTGCTTGCAAATTAATTGTTGGAATATCAATACGTAATTATAATAAAATATCGAAATTAATTCCTCAAATAAAGATTCTCCTTTTAGACAAATTTGCTAAAGTGACAGCGAATCTATGCTAGCGTCATGATCAACGCTTTGATAAATTTCTCGGAATGTAGTCATTTTTGTAATTTTTAGTTAATTTCCAAATTTAAAATAGTATGTTCTTTGACACACTATAAACGTAGCTGCATATTTATTTTCGTATCGGTCAGCATATAAAAATAAAATTATGGTAGGTAGGTACCACAAAATGAACGTAAGGATTGAAGAGCCGCATCTGGTTTTTAAATTCTTATTTCACCATTATTTAGCAGCAAAATAGCTTATTTTGCAGCACAAATTCTGGATTTAGCAGCAAAATATACTTGTTATATGAATTTAAAGGTGGCTCCTCAATCTAAACATCTGGATTGAGGAGCCACCTGGAACTCAGTAAGTAATATATGAATTCTTTTGAAAATTTGGCAGCATTTAGCAGCAATTATATAGAGAACCTGCTAAAAATTTGGCTTCTATAGTGCTGAAATTAAAGAAAATACAATACTTTTAATGTGGCTCCTCAATCCATACTCAAGAGGAGTATATTTCTAAGATTTCAGCGATCAATTAATAATTCGATATGATAATCATTTAGCGGGTGTTGTGTTTGATTAATTTCCTCTCCCAAATTGTGGTCACCCTTCACAGCGAATTCAAAGGGAAATAGTAAAGTGTTTTTTTTTCAGAATCCAGAATATGTATACTGCTGAATTGTACAGCAACATTTAGCAGAAATTTCTGCTAAATATTAGTGCCTTTCACTTTTTACCCACGACGGAACAGAGACGGTATATGCGTTTGGGGTGAGACGGTGTTTGTGCAAACCAATGTTACCATTTATCTCCAGAACCACTTGTCCGATTTTAATGCGGTTTTCAGTAATCGCTTTGGATTTGATTGGTGCATGTTCTTAGATAGGTGTAGCGGTAACAACTCACCAGGGAGCGCTGCAGTAAACATTTGTTTGTTATAGCAACCAATAATTCTGCAAAACCATTGATCCGATTCAGATATGGCTTTCAGTGATCACTTTGGGTTTGAGTGGTCCATGTTCTTAGATAGGTGTTACTGTAACAACTCGCCAGGGGGCGCTGCATGTTACCATTAATCTTTAAAACCGCTGGACCGATTTTGCAAAGTTGAGTTGTAAATACTTATTATAATACTTCACTATGTATTTAAATAAACTACATGGGTTTTCCAGCGGTGGTGGGGACATTAGAGGGCTGATGAGGAACGAGGTGTTGTGTAATGTAATGTATGGTACCTACATTATGCTCTTTAAAAAGTTTGAAATAAAAAACAAAATAAAAATTTTGAAAAACCCACGACGCGACGGTTAAAAAGTAATTGAAAAAGAATTAAATAATTTAAAATCCCCCGACTGAAATGATTTATGTGACGAGAGATAATTGACGTGAAAAGCTTTTTTTAAAATTCACTTGATCTCACACAAAGTCGGTCATATTATGAACTGTAACGTTCTCCTTGTCCCGGCTAGGGCAGGGTAGTAGGTGAGTAAGGCCGGTGAGGGAGGTGCAGTAAAACCAACTTGTTCAGTTCCAGTTATTTATTTGTTTAGGCGCCAGTTATGTCGAGTTTAATTTAGCGGCGACAAAACAACCGCTTGTTTAGAGTATTATGATCTAAAACCAAGAAACCCCCTGAGAACGAAGGTCTATGGGAGGCTTGGTGCTTTATGTATGAGGACGAACAGATAGTTAAATTTATTAGGTATTGTTTCGGTGAATTGAATTCGGTGAAGTCTTGCTCAATGGCGAATAAAGCGCCGGCAAGCCGCTTCGAGGTTAGCGACCAAATTCTCGGAACCAAAAATAGAGTCAACAGGATTTCAGTAATAATCTCAGATAGTAAATAACCCAAAAAGGTTTACGATTGAAAAAAATAAGACGAATGAATGAAGTTGATGTATCGAGCCAACCCCTTCACTCGGCGGTCGGCCAAGGGTGAGTCGGATAGAATGAACTAACAACCTACTTGTAGAAAATTACTGGCAGCCTCCCAATTTCACCCATATATATTTAGAACGTCATATTACTTAGAACAATGCATTAATTTAATGTCAAAACATTTTAAATGTAATAAAACCTTAATTCGCGACTAACTATCGACAACAGCCGAATGAAGGACTCGAACGAATAATTGACAGATGAAATGTGTCAATGCCAACTTCAATGTCAACCGCATAAGCCGGTGGCAACTAAATGGTAAACAACTTTAGAGCTCGAAAAAAAACGATAAAAATAAACAATACAGTGAACAATGTAAAAGTAAAAATAAATGTAAAACACAAGTTTTAGTTGAGTAAGCGAGCAAATGCAATATGCTCGTTACACACCCCCCTCAACTAGGAAA
Source organism: Stenoptilia bipunctidactyla (assembly GCA_944452665.1). Lineage (NCBI taxonomy): Eukaryota > Metazoa > Arthropoda > Insecta > Lepidoptera > Pterophoridae > Stenoptilia > Stenoptilia bipunctidactyla. The sequence goes on along the minus strand of OX101744.1, from coordinate 1,263,609 downwards.
AAAAATATAACATATTTTTTTTTTTAAAAGAAAAAGAAACTAACCGGGTTTTAACGTTTGGACGTGCCAATTACCCAAATCCTTGCCATTGAGATCAGCAAGTTGATATACTAAAGGTCCGACCCTTCTAATCACCTTGCACTTAATAAACCTAGGGGCCAGTTTGGCTGCGAAGTTATCAGAAGCGCTGGACAGCACCTTATTTTCTTTCCAGACAAGTTGCCCGGGCTGGAAATCAACCGCCCTACGACGTAAGTTGTAAGCGCGAGCATTACGCTCATAGGCTTTACCCATGTGTAGGCGCACCCGATCAAAGATGACATCTAATTCCCGTAAACCTGAAGCATAAGCACTACGATCTGCTGGTTCAACAGTGTCGGCAACGCTGGTCCCCTTATAGTCTTCGCCCGACAGTTTCATTTCTCGTCCATGTAGTAGAAAATACGGCGAGAAATCTGTCACACTATGAACACTACTGTTAATGGCAGCTTGTACTTCCGAAATATGGAGGTCCCAATCCTTATGCGTGTCTTGGATATAACACGCCACGGTGTCCTTAATCACACGGTTAACCCGTTCAGTAGGATTCGGTTGTGGGTGGTATTTGGCCGTATAAAACAAATTAGGTATTTTATATTTTTCAATTAGTGACCTGAAATTTGAAGAGGTAAACTGTACTCCATTGTCCACTAATACGGTCTTGGGGACTCCGTGCACAAGAAAAACATTTTTCTCCAGACAAGTTGCTACTTCTTTGGCGGTAGCCTTCCTAAGCGGGATCAAAATAGAATATTTGGAAAAGAAGCAAGTTACCACGAAGAGGTAGCTAAATCCAGCTTTAGACCGAGGTAATGGGCCCATCAAATCAGCAGATATGAATTCCCAAGGAAGCTCGACAACTTTAGGTGAACCGAAGAAACAAGCTGGAGCTTGATTGGGTGATTTATGAGCGTGACAAATATCACAGGCTTTGACATATTTCTTCACATCTGCCAACAAGCCTGGCCAAAAGTGCCGCTGGCTAAGTCTTTTCATGGTCTTGAAGACGCCGAAGTGGCCCGCTGTCGGCTCGTCATGGTGGAGTCTTAAGAGCTCAAGGCGGCGATTGCAGGGCACTACCAGTTTCCAATCGGAGTCTGATTGTAAAGCAAACTGGCTTTTTATATGCCGATAAAGCTCACCATTTTTCAGGCACCATTTTGGATTAGCGGAAGGGTTAGCTTTCACCTTAGATACTATAGAGTCGTACCAAGGATCTGCGTCGGAGGCACACGACACGAAGTCGCATTCGGGAATCAAGGCCCGTGAGAGCGCATCCGGCACTACATGAGAGCTACCCTTTCGGTGAAGGACCTCGAAATCAAACTGTGATAACCGGCAGGCCCACCGAGCAAGTCGGCCACTGGGTGACTTTAGGTTGGTCAACCACTTAAGGCTCATGTGATCGGTTATTACGGTGAAATGGTGTCCCTCGACGTACGGTCTAAATTTCTCCACTGCAAAGAGAGCTGCTAAACACTCCTTTTCGGTTGTGGAGTAGCGACGTTCAGACGAAGTGAGCGTGCGAGAGGCGAATGCTATGACACGTTCGCCCTCTTCAGACTCTTGAGATAGCACGGCTCCAATGCCTACATCGGAGGCATCGCACTGAACGAAAAACGGTACATCGAAATTAGGACACGTCAAAACAGGAGATGAAACTAATGCATCCCGCAAGGCAGCAAAGCTGTTTTCGGCTGCTTCCGACCAGAGGAAGGTACAATTTTTTCGGGTCAAGGCTGTAAGAGGAGCAGCAAGGGAACCAAAGTTCTTGATAAACCGACGATACCACGATGCCATTCCCAAGAAGCGACGCACTTCTTTTGAAGAAGTAGGTCTGGGATACTGGAGGATCGCAGCAACCTTATCAGGGTTGGGACGCAAACCTTCCGAATCTACAACATAACCTAAGTAATTCAGCTTTGAACGACAGAAGTGAGACTTCGGCATATTGATGGTAAGGTTTGCCATCTTCAGTTTATCAGCTACGCGCTCCAGAAGCAGTACGTGCTCCTCAAACGTCTGGGAAATACAAATGATATCATCTAGGTAAATGAATACCTTGCCGTGAAACTCTGGCCCAAAAAGACGGTCCATTAAGGATTGAAGAACTTGAGGGGCATTAGTCAAGCCAAAACAAACACGGGTAAATTGAAACAGACCTCTTTTGGGGACGGTAAAGGCAGTTTTAGGTCGACTATCTGCGGAAAGTTCAATCTGCCAAAATGCTGATTTCAAATCTAGCGACGTCATAAATTTAGCTTCTTTAAGGTTGGATAAAATAGAATCAAGGTAGGGTATGGGATAAGCTAACTTAACGGTCACAGAATTTAGTTTCCGACTATCCAGACAAGGTCTAAACTCACCATTTGCCTTACGGACAATGACCATCGGGCTATTCCACGAAGATTCTGAAGGTTCCACGACCCCTAGCTCCAACATCTTATCCAGTTCCTCGTCTAAAACTTTTAACATGTTCGGCGACAAGTTATGGTATCGCTGTTTAATGGGTGTAGCCGACCCAGTGTCAATAGAATGTTCTAAAAGAGGAGTCGTGCTCAGGTGTCCTCCAGTGTATTGAAGGGCCCTAAACTTAAGCATGACATGTTCTAGGGCTCGTTTATGCTCTGGCGTCAAGTCACGCTGAGTAATCGGCTCACTAGGAACGACTTCAGCTTCCCAGGCATTTTCCAGGACCGCCAGTCCATCATCAGAAGAAGATGGAGACGAAGAACGAAGCCTAGAGAGAGGTTCTTCTTTTGTTGCGTAGCGTGAAACAAAACTGGGGGCTACATCGAAACTTTTCCAAAAATCAATGCCCAAAATGACTGGTACCCTAAGACTAGAAATAACCACAAAATCAAAATCCTTCGACACACCATTACAAGTAACATGTAAATAAACACGACCCTCCGGCTGATATTTGGTCCCGTCGGCCGTTGAGACGCTTGGCAAATTCGACTTATCTAAGGCGACAGAAAAACGAGTGGAGAACAATTTGAAAGCTGACTCATTGAGTAGGGAAATAGAGGCACCACTGTCTAATAAACCTCGACAATGGAAGGTATGATTAAATAGTAAATGGGCATAAGGCCTACTATCATAAACAGATGGTGCAAAATGGCAAGTATTCACATCCGGGGAATGTAGGAAGTTATTAATAAATTTTAACCAACGGGTCCATTCGTCTTTCTGCGTGTATTGATAAGCACGACCTAAGCGGTCCCTGGCGGTGGGTTGTGGCCTAATTCGTTTTTTGGAGTGGAGCCACACCCAGAGCAGTCTTTAACGGTTACTCCTTCAGCACCACAACGGAAACAATAGGGAAGTTTTTTGGATGGACACGCTTCAGCCGAATGTCCACGTCCGCCACAGTTACGGCATTTAGTAACTGCATCATTATTGGAGACAGGGCTGACTTTCACTTCAGACACGGCAACCTTAGCTCGGCGGCGTCCTTTAAATGCTAAATCGTGTTCCATACAATTCTCACTGGGAGGCGGAACGTAATCCTCAGCCGACCGCAATGCCACATCTATCTGCCTACAATATCGGTGCAGTTCTTCAACATTTCTATAATCTTTGAACATTACCTTTGATCTATACCTAGGTGCTAAGTTAAATTTAAGTAGTTCTAATTTCTCACTTTCATCGAAGGGAACGGGAAGTCTGGCAAAATATTGCCTCATAATAGCAAAGTATGTAAGAGCATCCTCAGAAACATCCTGGGTGCGATTATAAATTTCTCTGCGGAGTCTAAGATGATAATCCAAAGGTAAAAACTCAACTTTCAAAGCAGAAACTAAGTCAGACCAACAATCAAAGTTATGAGACACACCACGGTACCACTGCAAGACAGGATCACTAAAAAGATTGACAGCTGAGGCTAGCAATTCCTTATCGGTCACACTATGACATTTCTTAAGTTCATCAACACGTTGAAGGAAACCTACTAAACTAAATTCAGATCGCCCTGGATACTTAAGATTCCATGATGCAACAAGGTTATCTGTTCGCAAGACAATTGGTCTATCATTAGAATTTAAAGATTCAACTTCGTTCTCAGGTTTACACTTATCATTATGAATTTGTGTCAAAGTCACATCAAACATGTGTAAAATTTGTTTAAAATAATTTGAGTGTTCCAACAGTTCCTTATCATTTGATGGTACAATACGATTACAACGTTCTTTTATATGTTGAAGTTTAGTACAAAATTTTATAAAATCATTGTTAGTTTTGTCGAAAACTAAGACATCAAAAGTGGAAATTAACTCCTTAACGGTTTTATCAACAACTGCTAATTCACTCTCAGGGGAACGCGTACATTTAAGTTGAAGTTGCACATTACTACTGAGTTCGCTTTTCAATTTCTTCCTTAATTCGTCAGTATTAAGTCCAGTGTAGTCTACATTCCGGCACTCCAACTCATAACGCAGTTCCTCCACGGACAGTCGGTGGATTGCATAAGGCAGCATCACAAAAATAAGGAAAGATGTCACCTGGATATGTCTTCTGGGGTTCCTGCACCTCTGGCCTCACGCTGAAGGGCGCCAATGTAACGTTCTCCTTGTCCCGGCTAGGGCAGGGTAGTAGGTGAGTAAGGCCGGTGAGGGAGGTGCAGTAAAACCAACTTGTTCAGTTCCAGTTATTTATTTGTTTAGGCGCCAGTTATGTCGAGTTTAATTTAGCGGCGACAAAACAACCGCTTGTTTAGAGTATTATGATCTAAAACCAAGAAACCCCCTGAGAACGAAGGTCTATGGGAGGCTTGGTGCTTTATGTATGAGGACGAACAGATAGTTAAATTTATTAGGTATTGTTTCGGTGAATTGAATTCGGTGAAGTCTTGCTCAATGGCGAATAAAGCGCCGGCAAGCCGCTTCGAGGTTAGCGACCAAATTCTCGGAACCAAAAATAGAGTCAACAGGATTTCAGTAATAATCTCAGATAGTAAATAACCCAAAAAGGTTTACGATTGAAAAAAATAAGACGAATGAATGAAGTTGATGTATCGAGCCAACCCCTTCACTCGGCGGTCGGCCAAGGGTGAGTCGGATAGAATGAACTAACAACCTACTTGTAGAAAATTACTGGCAGCCTCCCAATTTCACCCATATATATTTAGAACGTCATATTACTTAGAACAATGCATTAATTTAATGTCAAAACATTTTAAATGTAATAAAACCTTAATTCGCGACTAACTATCGACAACAGCCGAATGAAGGACTCGAACGAATAATTGACAGATGAAATGTGTCAATGCCAACTTCAATGTCAACCGCATAAGCCGGTGGCAACTAAATGGTAAACAACTTTAGAGCTCGAAAAAAAACGATAAAAATAAACAATACAGTGAACAATGTAAAAGTAAAAATAAATGTAAAACACAAGTTTTAGTTGAGTAAGCGAGCAAATGCAATATGCTCGTTACAGAACAACATACTATTCGTTTTCATAGCACTTCCCTACGCTTCCTATTTGGTTCTCGAAGATGTAGATGTCGCAATAACATAGGTATTCAACTCCCTATGAACTTTATAAGAGCAAGAAAAACCGTCGAGGACTGCCATCAATATTTTAAATTTCAATATAAAACTACAAAACGAATTCATTCAATGGCAGCCCCAGACGGATTTTCTTGCTCTTCTTATAAAGTTCATAGGGAGTTGAATACCTATGTTATTGCGACATCTACATCTTCGAGAACCAAATAGGTAAGCGTAGGGAAATGCTATGAAAACGAATAGTATGTTGTTCATAATATGACCGACTCTGTGTAAGATCAAGTGAACTTTTAAAAAAACTTTTCACGTTAATTACCTCTCGTCACATAAATCATTTCAGTCGGGGGATTTTAAATTATTTTATTCTTTTTCAATTACTTTTTAATCGTCGCGTCGTGGGTTTTTCAAAATTTTTATTTTGATTTTTATGATTCCGTTAAGATCTCAGCTCGCTACAGTCAATCATATAAAAGTAGAACGTCAGGATTAAGAAGCCACAAAGAATGCGTTCATGTAACGAGTTGGCGCTATTTTCAACCAACTTTCAAAAAAGGAGGAGGTTCTCAATTCGTCTGTATGTTTTTTTTTTTTGTACTTTTTTGTGTCTTTGTTACACGATATTTCGGACAATTATGAATTGATTTTAAAAATTCTTATTACATATGATAGAGGATACTTCATGGTTGGTCCCATATAAATTTCATCGAAATCGGTTGAGTATCTCTTTAAAAATTTCAAATTTTTGAAACAATATGTATGAAATCGGTGAATGTTTACGTGGATGAACTCAGCCCAAGTTTTGACGTGAAGTCGGTTTTTGTAATGTTTTGCATTCGTTGATTATTCTACTTTATTTCTCTACTGCAAATCAAACACAACACCTGTTAAATGATCATCACATCGAAAATATAACTTACTGAGTTCCAGGTGGCTCCTCAATTCAGATGTTTAGATTGAAGAGCCGCTAGTGATATATTTGGCTCCTAAATCCAGAATTTGTGCTGCAAAATTGGCTATTTTGCTGCTAAATAATGGTGAAATAAGAATTTAAAAACCAGATGTGGCTCCTCAATACTTACGGACATACCACAAACCTCTTGACAAATAGTCGCTGTTGATGAATATCTTACGCTCGCTACGATACTACGACACTGCATTTCAATGACTACGTTTGATAATACTACGGCGTAGTACTAAAAGATGTTTCGTAATAGCGCGTAGTCGCCTTTATTCATAATGGTATTCATTCAAAATTTAGAGTGACCGTGCTTTGCTTCATATGGTAGCGAATATATTAACTTCCTTGGAAAAAAAAATAGGTACCTTTATTTTACAAAAATCGTTTCTGTGAATGATACTTAAGTATTGTGTAAAAAAAAATTACTAGCTATTTACTAGCCCTATATATCTCTATATCAAAACGAATCAATTACCTTGAGTGGGGAGGATAAGTTTTTTCTCTCCGGATAAAACCACGATTTTTGACAAGATACTATAAATCCATAAATGGCAGTAAAAATTTCCCCTCATGTTTAATTTAAGTTGGTATTAAGAGCTGTGGATTTTATTGGAAAATAATTAAATAAAAAACAAACAATCCCGAGCGTAGCGGGCTGAGGTCGGTAGGGGTGACTATTTTTGTGTTGAACACAGATCTTAGTCACCAAGTTATGGATGTTAGTTTTTCTTTAAAAGCTCAGTACAGTATAAAAAATGAATTTGTCACACGCTTATCTTGACTAAGGCGGCAAACAGGAAGCGCGGGCGCAGGCACGCTTGCGGTGCGGACTGTTCATGCATACTTGAGCGTCGCGCGCCGTTTGTTTGGGCCGCGCCCGCGCTAGAGTTCTCAATAACTTCTCATACGATTGTATGGTAAAAACGATGTCAACATACTTATTTATTTACTTTGCGTGTGAAGCGGGCGCGCGTATCGTTAGTATCAAATCAAATAAGTGTACGAGTAAAACCGTCCAACCAGCTCTCCTTAGACCTGGGCAACTGAACTGAACTCCTAGCTGCCCGTTTCTATGTCTAGTTCCTCCCTTAGTGTTTTCCCAAGCGGGCAACCCGTCAGGGTCTCATATCACCTGTACCAACTGGCAGTCGCTCTATTCTACGATCAATTGTTCATAGAAAGACATAAGATCATTAAAGGGGTGTTTAGCCGGAGTCACTTAGGTGTCCCCCGTTTAAAGGTAAATTTCGTACATGAAGTATTCTCCTGCTCCCATCTTGAGATTCCTAAGGGTCTCTGATAGGGGTGCCTAAGCGTTGCTTGGCAGAAAAAAAACTTGAAATTTGGTTAGTTCTTTACGACCAATAGATTGTCGAGATAGTTTTTGAGATGCGAACAATCTCTAGACTTCGACTCTGCATCTGTGAGATACGCTTTGTAATGGAGAACTCGTCTTGCTATAATTTTATCTAATATTCTTGGTATTTACTTAGATTTTTTTCAAGGTATTATCGCCTTCTGGTCGACGACCAGCGACCACCCTTCATATAAAATATGCCGCCAAACATCTCCGCTCCGGCAGTGATCCGGTGTTCCGGCGTATAAAATGTAATGTAATGTACGGGCCAGTCTTAACCTATACCCGGCGCGGCGAACCTTGATCCCTATGACACTGACAGTAATTTCTACAACACAACCTTATAGTGCCGTCACCGTTACATTAGAAGCGTATTGGAGGCTTCTAAAAATGATAAATACCTTACGAAGTAACTTTTGCAGAACGTAAACGTAAAGTGTGATTGAGATAATTTATTGCGAATGTTGTGAATTGTTATAATTCCAACGGAATATCATTTTCTTGGAATATAGCTCCGTAAAATAAATAAATGCCATTTTTAGAAGCCTCCAATACGCTTCTAATGTAACCGTGACGGCACTACAAGGTTGTGTTGTGGAAATTACTGTCAGTGTCATAGGGATCGAGGTTCGCCGCGCCGGGTATAATTAATGGTAAAACGACAAAGAACAGTGACGAACTTAGAAAAATATTTATTAATTAATTCACAATTTACGTATTGTATTTGTTACCATTAAAAAAAAAAGTAAATATTAGAAATAAACATAATTGTATTAATAACCTAATGGCACAACTTATAAATATAAAAAATACATTATAAATAAAATAAAATCATTAAAATTGTTTCCAAAAGTTCATTAAAATACCTTATACAAAAATATACTTAAAAAGTTACCTATGCTTTGGATTATTTTAAGTACCACCTAGGTCTTAGTTAGAGGCCGCTTACAGTGCATTTTCGATTTATTTACTGTCAACATTTGTGCACTCTTAGGATAATTCCTAAATCAACTATCTTACTTATATTATAAATGTGAAAGTTTGGATGTATGGATGGGTGTTCCTCAAACACGGCAGAACGGCTCAATAGATTTGGAAAGTTTGGTATAGAGATAGTGTACAGTCTGGAATAGCACATAGGCTACTGATTATGCCGAAATCCCCGCGGGATTCGAAATTCCGAGGGTGAAACCGAGCAAAACATCTAGTATATTATATTCCTAACATGGATTACATTATACAGGGTGAAACTGTATTTCACTGCAGAAACAATCAATCAAACTTTATTGATAATAATTTTAAATAGCAAAAACAATTCTAATTTTAAATTATTAATCTTAGTAACATGTTTTGAGAGTTAAACGGAGCAATTATTATTAATTACAGCATAACTTCACGCCTGTATCCCTTACGGGGTAGACAGAACACAAGAGGTTATAAAACCATCTGATGTCACATTTAACAAATTTGGAGGCATTATAATGATGGAGAGAGACTATTGCAGTGACAGGGGGTCAGCCTATCGCCCACAAAAAAAGCCTCCAATAAAACCTGTACCTGACTTTTACAGTATGCCCGGGAAGAGAAGCAGCTGGCACATTCTATGTTTTTTGTTCGCTCCCAGTACAGCATGGAAGGGATTATTAATTATTATTTATACAATCGATCGAAGTCAAAAAAAATATCGATAATGTAGTGCAAGCAGACCTAAATTAAAGATGAAGGATTAATAACTTACTGTAGTATTAAAATAACTTAAGTATAAAAGATTCGTGGAGGAGATTCATTTCATTCCAATGGTTATTGTGGCAGTAATTCTTGAGGTTGAGGTTGCTCTCAATTCTTTATTTTGGAAGCTTTGTAGCATTAACAATTTGTGCAACTTATTAGAAATTACAATTAATTTTTCTTGAATCTGAAAGACATAAGAAACTCGACTAAACGGTGCTCGACTAATCCTTTGCTTACAAACGATCGGCGTTTCAATTTTATTTATATTCATGTATTAATGAAGAATTGGAGAAAAAATACATCATTTCATACAGGCTACGTTTTAATTAATTCTTACTACATAATAAAACATGTTATACATGTCGTGTAAATGGACGGAATCGTTCGTAAATTACGTTAAATATTATTTAAATAGCAACAAAGTTATCACTATTAAATCCCGAGACACTAACTTATTAATAATCAGGTTTGTTAACAAAACTTAATTACCCAACTCTTACTTTGATCAGCCTTTACAATACCAGATACTCTTATTAATTATTTCTTAAGTACATTATAATAAGTGAAGTAATTAATATTACATGAAAAAACAGACATGCTGTATAAACGTTTAACGCACTAATATTAGTGTTAAATTAATATTTTTGTTCATTTACGACATTTTTGATTCATGTAATAAATGTTTCCTGTCATTTTATCATCATCTACAAAGGGCTATTTTTTAGTCACCGGCCAAATTTTATTTACACAATAAGTATAATTTATAGAAATAATTTCTGCAAACAGAGGAATGTATTTTTACAAGAAATTTAATATAGTCACTAACATATTAACCAAAGCAAGGTCACTCTAAATTATGAATAAATACCATTAAAATAAAGACGACTACGCGCTACTACAATACATCTAGTAGTAGTACGTCGTAGTATTATCAATGAAAAGCCGCGTCGTAGTAGCTGTGTTCATCAACAGCGGCTATTTGTAAATAGTGTGTGGTACCATATCTTTAGTTTTTTCTACCGAGCTATACTAAATTAAAAATGCAGGTGGAAAATAATATTTAAATTTGGCTGGTGGCTAAATAACAACCCTGTATATAATTGTCTTACTTTGCAAATCTTTTGCATTTTTAAATTCATTATAATGTCAACTAAAAGTTGACTAAAAAGTAATTGACGACAAAAAATTTTTCATGGACGGAGTAATGATCGTATCTTTTCATATAAGTAATTTCATAGACATTTCATATAAATAACTTCGTAATTCAACAATGGTGGTAAACGAAAAGCTCTAATAGATGTCGCTTCGTACGCTTGACCCATAAAAAACTGTCAATGAACAAGTTACAAACAAAATAGCTTGTATAGTGTTCTCTTTTGCGAAGAATCTATAAAATTATTTGTTTTTCTGTTTCAAAATGTAGACTTAAATTGGACCATACCACATTTCCAAAAAGTTTAAATTAAAGGGAGTATAAATTAAAGGGAATTTAAAGAAGAACTGTAGTACCTATCAATTTTCTATAAAAGTTATGTCTAAGCAATGATGCATTTCTAACTTTATGATTTAAAACCACTTTAAAATTAAAGTTTAGTATCGTATTTGAAGGTTATAATGGGTCAAGCGTAATCAGCGCCTCTAGAGAAATTAATAGGCAGTTTTCTACCCCATTACACCATATTGTCCTAGTTTTACCGCAATTACAAAAAAAAAAACGATTTCATAGAGTAAATTGGATTTCAAACCGGGTATTCGAAATTTATATAAAACGCGATGAATCCCATTTGAAAACGTACCTAACAGCAGTTTTCATATCATAAAATAAAAACACTTTTATAACCGGATATAACCGCGCGATAATATGTTACATTTTGACTCGACGGTGTCTTCGCAGGCCCGTAGTCGAGAGGGACGTACAAAAATTCAAATAAGCAATTTATTATAGTTTTACGTTAAGCAGTCGGTCGTGGATGCTGTATACTTGTATTAAGCAAGGACTGCATACCGGTATGAATTTCTGTACATTTTTTTTCTGTATGATGTCATACCGTTAAATTATGTTTTTTTTTTTATAAGTGACTAAACCCGCGTTTGACCTCAAACTCACCTGATGGTAAGTGACGATGAGGTCGAAGATGAAAGCACACGGATTTAGGAAGGAACTGGCTCTTATAAAAATAACTGTATATCCTTTACTGTATTTAAAAATAACAGTACAGGAATTCATACCGAAATAATTCGTTTACCTTTTTTTATTATTGTAGCATAACTGTTTTTTTTTCAGTTAACTGAAATTTTCCGGTATAAATATTGATATTAAAATTTTATTTTTAAATAACTTTAGAATGTTCGATAGTTTAGTTGAAGCCTATGAAGCGTAGGGACATTGCTGACCTATACATTTCGGTACAGAAATTAAATAGGTTAAAATGTTTCTGTACTAAAAACATCTACAAAAAATAATCCGGTATACATTATTTGGGTACTGATATAATTTAGTTAGATTTTAATAACTTGTACAGTTATTGTGTTTGATGACGCAGTACACTAATAAGGCTACTGAAATTTCACTAGTACTATTTAAAAAAAATATACCGATATGCAGTCCCTGGTATAAAGTAGTCGTTAGGGTTTGTCGGAAGCCATTTCGGCGCCCTGAGAATTTTGACATCCACCAACCAGCACTGGGTCAATTTGGTGGTTTACGGCCCAAACCTCCTCGTCACCCAGAGGAGAGACTCATAGCTCAGTGGGATAATAACAAAGGGTTCTTGATGTCCGGTCAAAAAAGTGTTTTTATTTCATGTAATACTATCGAACCAACTGAATCATGACCCATTTTGCTGACAATGGAGAAGAAAACGAAGAGCTCTAAATAGATGTCGCTTCATACGCTTGACCCATTACAAACCGTCAAATGAACAAGTTGTTATCGAATTTGCTTGTTCACTGTTATTTTTTGCGGTAAATCTATATGATACTTTGTTTTATTCTGTATGAAAATGTGGAAAATATGGACCGTAATATGTGCATTTCCATAAAAGTTCAAATCAAGTACATCCACAACTTCCACATGTGTATATCCTCAGAAAAACTGTGGTTTTTCATTTTGATAAAAAACAGTATAAAATTAACTTAACTTTTACTATGGTATTTGACAGTTGTTATGAGTCAAGCGTAATTAGCGCCTCTAGTGGAAAAAGTAGGCAGTTTTTTACCCCATTCGTTTGAAACTGTCAAACTAGTAAAATCTATCGCGTATTATGCACTAAAGACTTTTGAGATACTGTACGAATTCTGTACTCCTTAAATGTCAGTGTCGAATGTAATGATGTCACCAAGGAAACCTATCTTCAAGCGAATTTCGACCTACTAGCATTTAGACGGATTTACAAAATGAGCTTGTTGTGGGTCATGCATGATTCTATTGGTTTCATAGTACACCGTAAAAACTTTTTCTCACTTTTCGTATCTAGTACTACAGTACAGCATAGAAAATGTGTTCTTTCTTATGTTTTGCTTTGTAAAAACTTAAGAAAACACAGTTTTTCGTATCTCTAATACAGCATAATAGCTGCGTTAAGTTTCTCGTTAACAGGCGGCGCTAGTGTGTCCTCGTCTTTTGAATCCGACATGGCGATCAGGATGCAAACATCGTTCAGGAATGCGGTTATACACGCCGCCACTACCAACCTGAAAACAGATTTTAATCATTTAATAGATGATAGTTTACACAGCATAAATTATAATTACAATTAAGGCAAAAAACATTAAACTATATTTTGTTCTGGTGCAACAAGATCACAAGTTGGGACCTCTTTTTTGTTTTCCTGTTTTTTCCACATTTTTACAATAAATAAAAAATATGTTTTTACCTGAAATTGTAGCTAAAAGTATAGATCATATTATTTTATGGAGTTTTTTAGTATATTGTAGATAGTTATTTAGTAATAAGGAAAATAGTGCGAAAAAAAACTAAAATCTCAGTTACAGTAAAATTGCGACATGTTTTATACATATAGTAATTTGGTTCAATAGTAATATTTTAAGACGAAGAGATCAGAATTTTTTGGTAAGTATACCAAAAGCTATTATTGAGTCAAAAACTAAACATTAAAAGATTGAGCTAGGAACCGGAACGCATGCAGAACTACCAACCAAGGTTCAACTGAATCTGACTTAAGAAGGTGGACAAAACTTAACTTTTATTGATACCATTAAATACTACCTATACTAAGTATACAGGATGTACCATTAAGATTGGGTAGTGTTGGTTTGCTACGTATTGTTAGGTATATTGTATTATTGAAGAGACAAATAAAATACTAATTTAAACGTGCTGTTTTATTGGTGGCGCGGAACGACTGCCGCTTACAACTTAGTGTTACATGAAATTGCTTATTCTAAACATTCCATACACCTAAGCTCATGTTCCCACAGGTAGTATGTATGGGAAAGTCTGAATCCTAAAATTGATACAAAGATCTGTTCTAACGAACCATGTCATCTATTTTAATTAAAAGATTTTAATGCAGTTTCATTCGCACATTTTGCATAAACTTGCACTCAGCTCGGGAATCAAACCCGTCGGGACCGACTCACACAAATCCACGGTTTACTTCACTAGGTATCAATAAAATAAAATAAGTAATGTAAGTGATCCAATAGACAAAAAGTTACACAGTTTTTCGTGTCTCCTACAAACTTTCCAAAGTAGTTTCCTTTTCAAAATAACAAATAAATGATCATATACCTAGTTGATTAAATCAGGCGTTGTTTTGCGGAAATTCATGACAACTACTGTAACGTAACGGGTGCTGTATACTTGTATACAGTAGTCGTCAGGGTTTGTCAGAAGCCATTTCGGCACCTTGAAATATCTGACATCCACCAACCAGCACTGGGCCAGCTTGGTGGATTACGGCCTAAACCTCCTCGTCACCCAGAGGAGAGACTCATAGCCCTGCAGTGGGCTCATTACACGGAGTTGTGATGATGATGACTGTAACGTGCAATAATAAGTTACAGTGCAATAGCCATCACCAAACCCTGAGGATGCTTCTGGTTGAAGCGAAACACTTGTCGAAGCTCGTGGTGTGGGTTACAGTGTTTCCAGTGTCTGTTCGTTGCAATCCTAGCTAGTGTGAGTCGCGGAATCAGCAAGGTAACTTATTTATTTATTTACACTTTATTGTATGCCATATTAGTTATACCAAAAAAAAGGAAATACATAATAACAATTTTAATAAATAAATAACATAATTAAATCTCCAGACAATCACACCAAGTACATGGCCCCAAAGTAAGCATAGCTTGTGTTATGGGATACCATAGAGCGAACTAGGAGGGAACCTAGAATATAAATACGTAAATAGATAAACACCCAGACACGGAACATTTTTTTCTTGTTCCGTGTGGATATCGAACCCGCAACCACTGGCGTCTGAGGCAGATAGACACCTCAACGCTAAAGTGGTCGTGAAATTTTGAAACACAATTGGCGGTCTTATCGCTGGGTAGCGATCTCTACCAGACAACCATGGATGTAGAACATTAGTATATGTAGCTTGGGGTTAAAGATATACCTATTATACAAAATATACACTAAATAAAAATATACACATAGATAAGATAGATAGGACTTAGTTATGGTAGTTGAGTTATCATGCTTACCAGAACGATATCCCAAGCTCTGCCATGCCATCGGACGACCACGCGCTGGCGAGCTCCTCCGCCGACATAACGTTGTGTTGCAGACGCAGGTAGTACTCCGTCAGCCATATCGCGATGGCGCCCAGGGTGAACACCACTGGAAATACGAGGGAGGAATCGTTTTGTATAATTGTATAATAATCAACGAATGCAGAGCTTCACGTCAACACTTTGGCCGACTAATAGTGTCATCCACGTAAACATACTCCGAAATCATACATATAGTTTCAAAATTTTCAATGAAGTACCAAACCGATTTCAATGAAATTTATATGGGGCCAATTATGAAGTATCCTCTATCATATGAAATGAAACAACAATTTTCAAGATCAATTCATAATTGTCCGAAATATCGTGTAACAAAGACACAAAACTTTTTTGACGACCACTTTGGCAATGGGGTAAACTTGTCTGCCTCAGACGCCAGTGGTTGCGGGTTCGATTCCCGCAAGGAACAAGAAAAAAAATTTGTTCCGTGTCTGGGTGATTTATATCCTAGGTTCCCCCCTAGTTAGCTACATGGTATCCCATAACACAAGCTATGCTTACTTTGGGGCCATGTAGTTGGTGTGATTGTCTGGGGATTTTATTTATTTATTTTATTTAAAAACAAAAAAAACATACAATACAATACAAAACTCTTTATTGCACACCACATATTATAAAATACAGTAAGAATGAAAACATAAAAAAAATAGGGTACAATGGGCGGCCTTATCGCTAAGAGCGATCTCTTCCAGGCAACCTTAGGATGGACAAGAATAACTAAAATTGTTGTAATAAGGTGGTGCGGCGTATATTTATATATAAATAATAATACAATATATAGGTATATAATACATAAATACAATACAATATCAAAGAATTAATAAATATCATGATATATTTAAACATTATTCCATAGCAGCTGACATTGACAAGAAATAATTATAAACTTGTGACTTAAATATTGGGAGAGATTTTGCATGTCGTATCGCAACGGGCAGAGAATTCCATAATTTGACGGCCTGTATTGTGAAGGAGTCGCCATAAAAGGAAGAGGTATGTACAGGTGTCATTAGTTGGAACGTATTGGACGAACGCAAATTAAAATTATTAGAGAGATGGAGAAACTGGAAGCGTTCTTTAAGATATTGAGGGGTCGTGGGACTAAATAATATGGAGTATAAGATGGATAGTATATGGGAGTTACGACGGAGCCGGATAGGAAGCCACTTGAGTTTAGTGCGAAAATGAGATACATGGTCATATTTGCGCAAGCCAAATATAAACCGAATGCAGAAATTTTGAAGCCGCTCAAGCTTATTTAGCTGGACTTCTGTCAAATCGAGATAGCAGACGTCCGCGTAGTCCAGGATTGGCAAAAGGAGTGATTGTGCAAGCGTAGTTTTGGTGGCTGTAGGAAGAAAGTTTCGGAGTTTTCTGAGAGATGCCGAAGATGCGAATATTTTGCGACTTATTTCTGACAGCCACGGATCCCAACTTAGTGTTCTGTCCATGACAACCCCCAAGTTCTTTACGGTGGAACTGATAGGAATTTGGGTACCGTCAAAAGATATCGTAGGCAGGTGAGAAAAGTTTATGTTTGTTATCATCCTTGAACTACCAATAACAATAATTTGGGTTTTATTAGGATTTACCCTGAGGCCGAAAGCTTTACTCCATTCGCTTATTTTACCAAAGTCTTCATTAATGGTAGCGATAGCTTCGTGTAGGTTGTAAAGTGCAGCCTGGCTGTAAATTTGTAGATCGTCTGCATACAGATGGTAGGAAGAAGTTAAATTAGCAGAAATAGAATTTATGAAGATAGCAAAGAGTAACGGAGATAGCACGCCGCCCTGAGGCACACCGGCAGATAGATCACACCATGATGAGGCCACATTATCGACCAAGACACGTTGCCGGCGACCATACAGGTAGTTTTGAAACCAATCAATAACCACAGGAGATATGTTAAGAGAACGGAGGACTTCTATAAGAATGTCATAGTCAACATTGTTAAAGGCGTTGCTAAAGTCAAGGAGAGAGAGCACAGTCAACTTTCCTTTTTCCATACCATACCTTATATCATCAGTTATTTTCAGGAGAGCAGTCGCAGTACTATGGCCTGGTCGAAAGCCAGATTGGTGAGAATTTAATAAGGAGTTTTGGACTAGGAAGGTATTCAGCTGATCATGTACGAGGCGCTCTAGAACTTTCGAAAGGAAAGGAAGGATTGAGATTGGTCTATAGTCGGTAAAGGACAATGGATTAGATTTTTTAGGTAAAGGAATAATCTGTGCTTCTTTCCAGGCCGATGGAAACATACCTGTTTCAGTAGATTTATTAAGAATATAACTGATGGCTGGCAGTATTTGATCTATAACAGGCAAAATCATGTTGCGACTAATACAATCAGTACCGATTGCGTTAGATGCGATGGACATTATACTTCTCTTAACATCACTGTAGGAAAATTGACTAAAAACAAATGAAGGATGGTTGGGAATTGGTTGAGAAGAAAGAGTATGTAGGGTGTGATTTTTGATTGAAGTATTCAGTTTAAAACTATCACAAAAGTACTGATTCAGGAGATCAATATTAACATTATTATTAATTTGACTTTTATTAGGCTTACCAATACCCAATGTTTTAAGAAATTTCCAAAGTTTTGATGGGTCTTTATTTTCGACTGATTCATGAATATAACGGCGTTGAGCATCCCTACACAACCTGTTGCAGCGATTGCGGAGTTCAACATATTTTAATCGATTTTCTTCGGTTGGTTTACGTTTGAAATTAAACTTAGAAACATTTTTCCTGTGCATGATTGAGCGGATGTCATTTGTAATCCATGGTGCTGGTGTATGTTTGATTTTGATAGTACGTATAGGTGCATGAATGTCGTAAAGTTTAGTTATGATATTATTAAAAATGTTAACCATTTCATCTAATGTACTGGCGTTCATGACCTCGGACCAATCTATTTGTTGAGCATCATTTCGTAAATTCTCTAAATTCATGCCCCCAAAATTACGTTGCAGGATAACATTAGGCTTTGCTTTAGGCGGACGAAGTTTATATGAGAGGAATATGAGATCATGATAAGAAAAACCGTCCGCTGAGCATTGTCCATGTTTGGCTATGTTATTAGGGGACGAGACAAGAATTAGGTCCAGAAGAGAGGGCGTCGAGTGGGGATAAAAATGAGTTGCGTTTAAGGGAAGGATGGATAGATTACTTGCTTTAGCGAGGCTTTCGAATGCAATAGACCGAGAATCCCGCTTTAGGAGGCACGTGTTGAAATCACCCATTATTATAGTATGATTATACAACGGGACAAGGTCTTCTAAAAGCGTTTCAAATGAATTGAAATAATTAACTCGCATAGACGGACTATAATAGACTCCGAGTAGCACCCTGGTGTGAGACATGCGGACTTCAACAAATAGATGTTCACCTGCATTACTAAGTGGTGGCTGCGGGGACGTGCTAACTATAGAGAAAGGTAAATTTGAACGAAGATAAATAGCCACGCCCCCACCTCCACCACCAGTGCGATCATTTCGAATAAGATTATAACCAGGGAGTGAATAAGAAGTAGACGGCAAGCAAGGTTTAAGCCATGACTCTGAGACTAATATAGCGTGAATAAAGTTTTGGTCAAACGAAGCAAGCATCTCGGGAAAATGGGCTGGAATGCTTTGTGCATTGATATGGATTATATTTAATCCACGAGAACAATTTGAGAACTCAGTAGCCAAAGTTTGTGCAAGAGAAGAAACATCAGTAAAGCTTTCATCGTCACTGTCACTGGAGGAACAAGATAAAAATGGTAAATTCTCGCTGTCACTGCTTTGGTTTGACATACTTAATTAAATAAATAAAATAATATTAAAGATATATGTACTTATACAATAATAATAATACAAATAAAACTACTTAGATTAAAATATTTCGTTAACAGTATAGTTATCTTGACCACCCACCAATTGTGCTGAAAGGAATTTAAATACACATGATATAAACAGGTCTACTGATGAGTAAAATACAGAAAAAAATAAACAAATAAACATTTGCACACAAAAAATTAAAAGAAAAAAAAAACAACGCTTTAAAAGAAAAAAAAACAACGCTTTAAAAGAAAAAAAAAAAAAATACTTTGAAGGCTACGAATATTGACAATATTTTAGTAAATGAATGAGCAACAATAATCAATATTAATATGAATGAACGCACCTGTGTTCGCAAACTATTGACTGACAGTTTAGACATTGACATTTATTAAAGAACGGGTGCGTTAATGCTTGTTTACATCTTTATAATAACCTTCCAAAGAATAAAAATAAAAAGTAAAAGCTAAAGAAGGTACCACTGTTATTTGAAACAAGGGAAAAGAAGGTACTTCCGGAATCTTGAGGAGAATGTTAAAAGAAAATATATAACTAAGAATAGAATGATACACATATACCGAATTACTTTTTGGGCGCAGTTGGACGACGAGACCTTGGCACCAGAGCCTACTTTACTGGTACTGGCTTAGAAGCATTTGGTTTTAATGACTGCTGCGACGAGATAGTGATGGCATCGAGGTCACATATGCTGCTTACTCGGCGACGGACGTCATTGGAATCCAACACCATCACAGAGCCCTCCCGCGTCCAGCACTTTGTGATGCCGAAGCGCTTCCTCGCTTCCATGAACACTTCGTGTCGTGTATTTGTTAAAAACTCCGAAACAGTTACACCGGAATTCTTCAAGTTGGTCTTGGCAAACCAGATTTGGTCTCGTAGGGTCACATCACGAACTTTAAACAGTATCGGCCGAGGCTTATTGGATGTAAAGCGGCCCATACGGTGACATCTACGTATATCCTCAGATGAGAACTTTTGTACTTTTAATTGATTGACAACTACATTCATTATCACTGCGGAGAGGTCTTCTTTTTGCTGCTCAGATACACCATGGAGTAGAAGAATCTTTCTCCTGCTGCGCATTTCCATGTTTTCAACAGTCTGTGCAAGAAGATTTATCTGTTGTTGAAGAATTTCAACTGTTTTCATTATAAAAGACTTGAAGCTTGAAAACTCGGCACTCAAACTTGCTATTGTTGGAGAAGGTTCATGCTGATTAATTTTATCATTAAAAGCTGCTAACTGCTCACAGAATAGTGTCTTCATAGCTGTCATTGATTGTTCCAGTTTCTCAATGGATTTTTGTGATTGTGCCATTGTTGATTAGGTTATGTGCAATTTATTGTGAAACTTTGTAAGGAAAACACTTTAGGGCAGGTGGTATGTATTAAACATTAAAATTATTCATAAATATTGCCTTTTTATTCACTTTTCTAATTTTCGCAGATTAATTTGGAAGAGCTGTATTATATTATTACTTATTTACACCTACCCACCACATTAATAAAAAAAAACATACATAGCAATTGAGAACCTCCTCCTTTTTTGGAAGACGGTTGAAAAGCAACAGCTTCTTGCACGAGTAAGATACTATATCTATCCATGGAGGGTCGGTTTAGAATAGCCCTACCACCCCGGGATAAGCGTGTCGTAAAAGGCGACTAATCCGAGTGACCCTCGCTTGGTGGTGGAATCCCGTCAGGGTCCGGCTATCGACCCCCTTCATACAAAATCTGCCGCCAAATATGACCGCTCCGGTATAAATGTGTTCCGGCAATGTTTTATGAACAGCCAGTTCTTTCCTAGACCCGTGTGCTGTCATCTTCACTTGCCATTGAGATCAGACGCGGGCTTCGGCTTCAATTTAAAAAAAATATCTAAAATACAATACTGCCGTGGTAATCGAAAGCGCAGTAACTCAAAGGTGGCCATTTTTTTTTATTACTGATTTGGAATGTATGTCAAACGAGCTTTCTTCCTATCTAGGTTTCATATTTCTACGTAAATTATAAATGCATTTTATTTTTTGATAAAGAGCAGTAAGAACGGTAATATAATCTAGTTAACTACGTAAAAGAGCAGTATTTCATTGACATACTTACCTTTTCACAAGTATTCATTATTTCCTTAACAAAATAGCAGTAAATATCTGACATACTGCTCTTTACGTTAGTTTGAACCAAAGTACCAAATGAATTTTACTAGTAACATCTACAGTATGGAGGTGTATTTCACTTTTAACATTGAAATTATAATTAATGTCTCGTATAGAAATATAGTTATATGGACTGACAACTGTTCTTCGCAGAACAAAAATTGGGCACTTATGATATTTTTAGTCCAAATGATAAATAGCAATGAAATCACTGCAGAGAATATATTAATAAAATATCTGGAACCAGGGCATACATTTATGTCAGCCGATAGTTTTTATCATTTGGTTGAAAAGTCTCTTCAAAAGCAAAAGAAGGTTTATGATTTGCCATAAAGATGAAACATTCCAATCATTAAGCTTTTTACAGTTGAAAATCCTTAAATTAAACGAAATACCAGCCTGATCCAAGAATGATTGAAAGAGGGATCGCCGACGAAAGGAAAAAGCAGATAATTCAAAACCTGTGTCCGTTAATGCCTTTTAATCGTAGATTTTTTTGGGAAAATTTGTTAGTAAATAATGTTGAAAATTTGGCAATCGAGGAAGAAGTCGGAGAAAATGAAACACAGTAGTAGTATTTTTTTTTATAATCGAGTTTTTTAAATTAAAAAGTATTTTAAATTCTATTGCTTACGTGTCTTGATTTTCGTATTTTTTTTATTCACAGAAATTTTATAGAAATTATGTTACAAAGCTCTTTGAAGTTAGCTACTTAGTAATAGTGTGCCAAAAAAAGTAGCTACCAAATAATATATTTAATCTGATTAAGTCTTAGTTTTTTTTCTGCTTTTTATTAAGTATAAAGTGTTATTTCAAATAAGTACAACGAAGATTGTCAATCTCATTATGTTTTATAATTAAAGCGGAAGTTACCTATTTTGATAGTTAGATTGTAAGAATAAATTTGTACCTAGAAACTAGTAACAATATAGAGATATTTGATCAGTCTGATTAAGGGCCTACTCTACCTCAAACACGCTCCGAATCCAAATTTTGATCTCAAATATCTATCAGAGTACTGAACTAATAATTTTAGAAAAAACATATAGCAAAGTTAAGAGAATGAACTAAGAACCATATGTTTTGAAAACACGATTAATGAAAAAAATCTCGATAGAAAAAAATCACAAACTTACCTCTAAAATTAACAAAGAAACCTTATATTACTTAATTAGTACTTAACCTACACTAATTTAACTTGGTATTTAGTTTCAAGGTATGACAATACGTGTACTATATGATCTGATTTTAAAATAATTTTATTATTTTTTTTATTATAAATCTTAAATCTAAAATAATGTGTTTGGCACGACGGGTGACCTGCGCCCGCTCAAGGATTCAGTTGCGCTCCGGCATTCGTACGAGGAACCTGTGTCGCTTTCACGCTTGCCGCCGCCGCTACAACATCACGTAAATATCGTGTTTTCTATAAATAAATTTGTGGTGTGTTTTATTTCAAAATGGGAAATGAAAGAAATAAGATACGGAAAAGGCAGAGTTGGAGAAAACAAAACGCGAGTGAGTAAGATAGCCCCGACGCGCGTTGCGGGGTGCTTCACGGCCGGGCGGTGAGGTGGGGGCGAAATTTAGATTCTAGCTGGAGTAGTATGGGCTCTTAAGAATTAAGCTTTGATAAATAATTATATTTTTAAAGAAGTTTTTTGATTTAAAAAGTATACCTTTTTGCAAAATAACAAGAAGTAGATTGTTGATCTCTTTGATTATATAGGTATATTTTATTAATTAAACGAGTTTTTGATATAATTTTTAATGTCTTTTTGTTCTTTTGCCTACTATTTATAGACATACTGCTAATGATATTCTGATAACACCTAACTTGAAATACTACTCTAAAAAGCAGTAACGTTCTTTACTCCATAGTGAAATAGCCTACAATATTTTCAAGATCTAAAGCAAAGGGCAGTATGATGCTTCCTTACTGCTGTTTTAAGTAGTAATTTAAAATTATTATTTTGAATTACGTAAGCAATATAGCGGTATGAAATAATACTAAGCTAGACTGCAGTATCTATGGCAGTTACTGCCCTCTTACCTAAATATTAATTAAAATTAGTTAAGAGTATACTAATGAAGACACGATTTGTTACATTTTACGATAACCCTAATAAAAATGTTAAGGCATTGTTATTCTAGTGTAAAAAACATGCTTTTCCCTTTCTTTTGACATATAGAACGTAAAAATCGAGTGCATAGTTTTATCACAAACGCTAAAATTGTAAAAAAAACTTTGCGCGCTGTTTTCTCGAAACCACCTTTTTCGACTTACTGCTATATCGTTTACCAGGGCAGAATAAAAGGGATAATTTAAGGGAAAGTTTTATGGGAATGGGTTTCTCGTAGATGGACACGCACTAGCTTAATCTTCATGACCATTTTAAATCAGGTGATCTCATATGATAATTATTCACGAATAATAATTATGATATGATTAAAGTCGTCGTGGCGCCGTGGTTACTGTGTGTATCATACGATATCACAGATTAAGCAACGTTTGGTGCGGTCGGTGCTTGGATGGGTGACCGCCGACCATTCATTTCTCACGACGACTTCCGTGCTTCGGAGGGCACGTTAAGCAGTCGGTCCCGGGTGCTGTATACTTGTATACAGTAGTCATTAGGATTGTCTTAAGTTTTCACGATTCATAATTTAAATACTTTGCAGACCCCGTGGTCACGAGCGACTGACGTGACCACGGGGTCTGCAAAGACACCGAAACGTCGAGTTAAAATGTAAAATATAAATTATACGCGATTAATCCGGTTAAAAAGTAGTTTTATTTAAAGTAGTCATTAGGGTTTGTCAGAAGCCACTTTGGCGCCCTGAAAATTCTCACATCCATCATCCAGCACTGAACCAGCTTGGTGGATTATGGCCTATACCTCCTCGTCACCCAGCGGAAAGTCTCATGCTTTCATCTATCTTATAAAACAAGAATAATCAAAAAAAATTTAAAATTCTCCGATTCAGAGATTCTGTTACAGTTTTAATTAAATAATAACGCGTTAGCAAGGTAGAACAATTCTTGAAATGTTTTCTTGAGTATAGCAATGGTTATTATGCGTTGTCTTTTATGGCACTAAAAAATATCGAATCGGTTTTTTTCTTAATTCATGTGTATGTTATTTTTTGTATCTTTGTTACGCGATAATTTGGTCTGTCCATGATGACCTTTCAGATTCGATTAATTTCGGTCAAATCATGAGACGAAGTGTTTGCTTGTTAAAATATAGCAATGGCTATTAGTTGTAGTATGTTGTCCTTTATGATATTAAAGGTGGCGACTGACTTGTAACATTTTATCGTAATTTAATGCTACATTACGATGAAATGTTCCAGGTCAGTATAGCGTGTTGTGCACGCTGCGAGCGCCACGAACAAGGGTCAGACAAAACGCTTCCCGCGAATGTTACGATACGTCGAAATTTTCAGGTCAGTCGCCACCTTAAATAGTATTAATAAAGAAATAAATAAATATTTCTGACACTTACACAATATTATCTAGCCTAAATTAAGTTTCTTAAAGAACTTGTTTTATGGATACAAGATAACTGATAGACTTAAGAAATATATAAACATACATATTGAATAAATACATATTTTTAATTACAATAAACTTAAATAAACATATAAACATCCATGACTTGACGACTAAATGTATTCATCACACAAAAATCCGCCGCCGCCGGGATTTAAACCCAGGACCTCTGGCATAGAAGGCAATGTATGTTACCGCTACACCAGCCGGTCGTAGTATTATTAAGTGAAACTGTTTTTCTATTAGTAAGCCTACATACCTGCGAGCGCATTGGTGAGCGCTGTAGCATGCGGCCTGTGCGCGGCGCGCGCGGCGCACAGCGCGGCCAGCACGGCGCCGCCCGCCGCCGCCAGCAGCGCCGCCAGCAGCGCGCCCGCCGTGCCCAGCCACGCCCAGCGCCGCGCCGGGTGCGTGCCGGCCTTCACTGCAGAAATAACACCACATTAATTGTCATAGGTACCTACTTTAACAAAGTTACCTTGCTAATTCCGCGACTTGTACTTGCACTAGTTATGCAGGATTTCCTTGCATTGGTTCACCGCCCTGCCTCCCTCAAACAAGAAGCAAGAAATGCAATGAACACCCAATAGATAATTAATTTTACTTTGTTTCTATTTCTTGTGTTTTGTAAATTATTATTTCCTGTGTGTATTTATTGTTTGGCCACACCTTTGTTTATTTTTAGGTATAGGTGCTCTGTTTTTCTTATTTTTTATTATTGTATGTCCCTTGTGTCAATCCTAAAAATTGTAAATCCTTAATTGGCTGTGATTATTGTTTTAAATGTCTTGTTTTTCTATACCTAAAAGCTATGGATTTTGTAATCAATATATATAAAACTGTTCCGTTACTGACTGAGTGACTGAGGTACTGAGTGACTGACAGACAACGTACAGCCGTAACTACTGGGCGTAGAGAGCTGAAATTTGGAACATACATTCTTTAGGGGATGTAGAGGTGCACTAAGGAAGGAATTCCCGAAACTCCCACGGGAACGGGAAATATAGGACTTTTTAGTTTGTATGAAAAATCTTATTCCTTGAGTGCACCGATGTGAAACTTGGTGTAAAGGTTTTGCAATGTGTGTCTGGTTGTGTTATGAAAGGAATTCCCAAAATTCCCACGGGAACGGGAAATATATGATGTTTTAGTTTATATGAAAAAATCCCATCCCTTGAGTGCACGGATGTGATACTTGATATAAGTGTCTGTTTGTATTATGGAAGGAATTCCGGAAATTCCCACGGGAAGGGGTTGGAATTTTTAGTTAATATGAAAAAACTTATTCCTTATGTGCAGGGGTGTGATACTTGGTATAAAGGTTCTTTCAGTGTGTGTCTGGTTGTATAGTGTCTTAAATTTCCACGAGAAGGGTAGTTTAGCGCATACGAAGTTGCGGGATAAAGCTAGTAAATAAATAAATAAATAAAATAAACACACACTTGGAAAACTGTAACCCACACCACAAGCTACCAAGCTACCAGCTACCAGCGAGGGTCATCACAGTGCAAAGTAGTTGTCATGGATTTCCGCGAAGTAACGCCTGATTCAATCAATTATTGTCATACCTATCGTCAGGCTACAAGAAAATAGCAAAAAAATAGGAAATACGTTTTTTTTTTCACCTACATTTACATTACTTATTATTCTTTTTTTGTTGTTCAGGCAATAAGACTGTGGGACAAGTTACCTGTATTCCTACGAAAAGTCCCTAGCAAACTGGCATTTAAACAATGCATCAGAGCTCACTTTTTCAAGATAGTAAATGTACCATCCTATTTTTTTTATTTTCATATTTATTTAGCAGCTTATATACAGAGTAATTTTAATTAAAATTAAAATAATAAATTATGTATCTATGTAGTTCTGTATATACAGGGTGTCCCAGAAACGACACGTATCCGTGACACTGGAGGTGGGTGAACCTAAGACCTATCAGATAGCATAAAAACAGGTTAAGTAAAGGTTCTCTGGTTTCGAGATAATACCATTTTTGTGATGTTTTAAGAAATTTCCACTTTTTTGAACTTTTTTGTCTACAGCTGCAATAAATATCTGTTAACGAACGTTTTATTTTTACTCGGTCTATCTTTATTAGTTACTTGAGATAATCCAGTAATAATTTGGATAGTTTCTAGAATCCTATGCTAAGAAAAAGAGGTAAATATTCTCAATTTATTTCATTTCGAAAAACTCGACTAAAGTTTAACTGAATACTATGAATAAAAAATGCATAAAAATAGATTATAATTATTATTATTTCGGGTATGGGACTATTTGAGCAGCCTTGTTCGCTTGATACACTGTTATCTAAAAGATCTCTTGTGTGAGTCCACATCTATAATTACCCGTACTCTCCAATGGAAAAAAGTTTAAAAATTTCCTGACGGCGATGCTAGTATCGCGTCGCATCGTGTCCGATCGCTCACCTAGTAGTTAGGTACTATGCCTGATACCTACTTCTCACGCACTATCTACAGAACAGACTACAAACCATAAGCTTATAATGAGACCTAATTAAGTCTCACTATGAACTTAAATAAATATATTTAAAAAAAATTATAAAAAAAGAATAATTCTAGCGGATCGCGGACTTATAACACCGTAGGAATTCCCTGACAAATTAAAGCCTATAACGTTCATCATAACTTATCAAAGTCAAAAATCTCTTTGCAAGTCCTACTGATAGTCTGACCAAAGAAAGCTGTCGAAGAAAAAGGCGGGAATTTTAAAATTTCAAGATCAGGCAACCCTGGCTTTACTGGAAATTAATATAAGTATTCAAAAAACAAACTTATCAGCTTAATCATATTAACATGCCTAGATATATATAGTTAATAAAAACAAATCGATCACTTTACGGAACACAGACCTGACATTTTCGTAGCAGGACAATAATTCTTCTTCTTGTTGGTAGAAATCGCTCGTAGAAATCGCTTGTAGCGATAAGGCCGTCTAATTTTCAATACCTTTATAATTCATAGTAATTGTAAAATTATATTTTATTTGGCAATAAAGAGCATTATTACTATTAATGATGAGATCAATTTATAAATAAAGTTTTTTCGAAAAAGTTAATAAACTTTAACGATTGGGTAATAAATACTGTAGTTTACCTATTGAATACATAAATTGAAGTTATTTTACAATTAATACAAGAGCCTGTAGAGGATATAAATACAGCTTATTTACACAACGCAATTACATCAATACTGGCCAAGCCGCGATCGTCAATAAACATAGTCACTTTCGAATAAATCACATTACTATGTATGTCTATGCAAATATCACCTATGACAGTTACACAACCGTCCAGTCCAGACGCAGATAACATCAAACGATCTTGAGAAAGAACACTAATTTCGTAATCATTAGGTGTCTGAGAACTAGCCACATCTTAACACAATACTCTTTTAATTAATTAATACTAGTGATTCGCCCGGCTTTGGTTGCATAGAGAAGTTGACAGTGAATAGTATTTTCTACGAAATCTTCAGCTATGGCCGTTATTTTCAACCAATAGCTATAATCTTAAAATCAAGGACTGCATACCGGTATGAATTCCTGTACAATTTTTTTTCTGTATGACGTCGTACCGTTAAATTTGGTGTATTTAAAAATAACAGTACAGGAATTCATACTGAAATAATTCGTGTACCTTTTTTATTATTGTAGCATAACTGATTTTTTTTGCAGTTAACTGAAATTTTCCGGTATTAATATTAATATGGATATTAAAATTTTCTTTTCAAATAACTGTAGAATGTTCGATAGTTTAGTTGAAGCCTATGAAGCGTAGGTACTTATGTTGATCTATACATTTCGGTACAGAAATTAAATAGGTTAAAATATTTCTGTACTAAAAACATCTACAGAAATTAATCCGGTATGCATTATTTGGGTACTGATTTAATTAATTTAGAGTTTAATACCTTGTACAGTTATTGTGTTTGATGGAGCAGAACACTAATAAGGGTACTGAAATTTTACTAGAACTTATTTAAAAATTTTAAACCGATATGCAGTCCCTGCTTTAAATTGTCCATGCCGTAGGTACATTTTTCTATTCAATCTTTGGACACGTTTAAGGGCAGGCAGTGAGTTTTTACTACTTCACTTTACTTTGGAACTATCCGCTGGTTTAGAGAAAATCCAGCGATGTAATGGTGCGTACAGATTGCTGTAATCGAACTAGTAAGGTAAAATTCTGCGCACTACACGTCTGAATACGCAGCGTGCGCAGAATGTTACATTACTAGTTCCATTATAGCAATCTGTACGCACCATAACGAAACGCGCCGCCTGTGCCTAAACTTCCTTAGGAGTCCCATAACTACATTATTTCGTATCAAACACAAAACTATATGTATGATATAGTTATGGCTAGTCGATATTTAAGCTTGGGTAATTCTAGTCAACATAAATCCATAAGAAGGGTAGATTAAGGTCTTGTTCTGAAAGCTTTTTTAGCGTAAACCGGGGCTGATGCATAGATTCGCTGGCAATTATCCAAAGAGAACTGTAATATAACTACAGGTACTTAAATGCAAATCCGACATCTTTCCTAATATGAACCTTAGTTATCACTAAATAGAATACAGTTACCTAAAGTTTGAACTTACCACTTATCTCATGAGGTCTCCATCCGTAGCGGACGTTAATCTCCTTATGTCCCTCAAAGAGTCCAAAACTGATCCTACCCTCAGAGTCCAAACTAGTAGTTCTTCTAGCACGAGCGTCCACCCAGTGGGTCGTCCCCAAAGAGGCCACTATCAAGGCAATACACAGACACGACCCGAAGAAGGTCGCGAAAATCATCGACCTTTTAAAAAGATTCAACCTCATCTTGCTATTCTTTCAAAAACTTCACAAAAAACTGGATAGATGGCGCATATCACAGCTCACATTTCAACTTTTTTTCTTCTTTAGTTTTCTAAAGAGTCAATCGTGGGATATTCGATACAGCATGTCCATTGTGCCGTCGTGATCGTCATAACAAAATGTTTTCTTTGGCCACTCTCACGGTTTGTTCAAAGAATATCTGAAACAGTAAAATAATAATTACGTAAGTAAAAGTGGCGGTTCACGGGTCGGCTTTGTTTAATTGTTTAAATTGTTAATCTGTTTTGTCAGGTGAGATGGTACTTTAGGTCGTGCGTTGATAATTTAACACGATAGAGATAATGTTTTATAAAGCAGGAACTAATTAATAAGATACATATTTTTGAAGTTATGAAAGCATAACGATTAGGTTTATGATCCAACTTGAGGTTCGCCACCAGGGTACGATTGAGTACGACTGGTAGAACTTTTCCACAAAGCCTTTACTTAAATTCATCCTTCATCCCAGATGACTAAAGCCTCAACTGGACATGATGATGCTTTGGACTCTACCGATAGTAACTTTCTTTTCCCCATCTTCTTCTTAGCGTGTCGATGAATATGAAATTATTTTATATTTTGCCCGCCCAGAAACTTGCCACCTTTATGGCGTTATCGGTGGCTTGTGCGCGGTCCTCGGTAGTGCAGGTTTCCGGGCACATGGGGCAGGAGAGAAGTGTAACATTGTTTGTGGAGTCGCGCCGCACAAACAATGCTCATCTCCTGGGACCTGGGTCCGGAGTCTGTTTAGGGACTTCCAAATTGGCCATGGCAAACTTTTCCCCTGACATAATAACAAAGTGTATGCGTATACAGTGTTCTTGTACAGCGGAACGGCTTCATACAAAAAAGCCCAGGCGCGCGGTGACAGGTCACGGGTCACTTTTGAATGGAACAGCGCCCGTCCCGTGTATCGCGGATTCAGCTCTAAAGGAGAGAATCAGCAAATGAATTCACACGAACAAAAGTCAGCTTAAAGCCCTAAGTCGGAAACGCATCATTAATCCACCTATCTTCAAGTAATTAGATAAATCAATAAGCTCAGATGCCGCTTAACATAACCTTTATTGCTCGTTTACTTAATATTTTAAAACTAAAATACTTTAGCCTAGACCAGCCTGCATATATCTTATAACCTTAGAAAGCCAATAACATACTCGCTGACGCATATCACACCTAAAAACCTTCACTTTTAAATGTCAACTGAAAAAAAAAACTCAAGCCATCCGTTATCGTATGACAATATCAAGTTCTCTCGATTTCATTGGCGATTGTGTCAAAATACGAGACCGGTTTCTCGATGGTAATCATGAAAGTGAAACAATGTTTATAATAGCTAAGCCATCACATAGAATAACGGATCATAATAATACCTATCAGTTTTTACTGTTCCATTATTGTTAGATCATGCGAAACCAGTTTTTATTATCTTGATGATGAAATTGATACAAAATGTTTTTGTTTGAAATTTTATTTAATATTTCTGGAATGTGTATTATATTAGTTTTCTTCCAACTATGCTTTAATTTCATCACAATCACACTAAAAACTCAGTACACAGCGAGTCTTTAATGCTCTAGAGCAATAAAAATGTATGAAATTTAATCGCACCAAAAGGTGCCAATCTCAATGGATTAGCTCTATTCAGCCAGTCGATAACAACACTTTTTTTTTTACGTACGTATTATTCGTTTCTATCCTACTTGTTCCAAATTTAAAAAATGATTGCTGCTAACTCTGATTTAAAAATAAAAGGAATTTAAAAAAGTGATTTGGCGGGAACTTTGTTAATTTTCCTTTAGTTAATAGTTGAAAGAAAAGCAGATTATGCACCACGCCTTAAGTAATTTATGTACGATAAAATTTAATTAAAATAAATTTATATAAATAAATTACTTTGTGCTCGATGCAATAATCTAATATTCTACCCGCGACTCCGCGTCTGTGCGTTTCCCGAAAATGTACTAAGAGAGCTATCGACAACCGTTGTGGCAAAGAAAACAACCCGCATCATTAGCGGGTAATTACCCACTGTGTGTGATATTTTTCTACGTATTATAAGTAGATACCTACCAAAAACATTTTAATTTTCCATTTGTTATCTAGTTCCCATATCAATCCGTTTTAAGTCCTGAATAGCTAGGCTAGATGGCGCTGAGTCCTTCACGAACCTACATCATATTTGTTAAAATGAATGGACAGTCTCGGTGGTGCATCTACTACTCTCTTTGAATGCTGAACTGCAGCGCCAGATTTAGATATAGAAATCAATAGAAGCTATCTTTAATAGATCAGGGAGTACACCCGAACAAAAAAAATATCTTTCGGGATCAGAAGCACTCGCGTGAAACCGCAGGTAACTGTTCTAGTAACGCGATCAGTCCTTTATAGTTGTGTCATATAAATGTGTGATGATGCAATGGCCCAATCTTGCCCTTTCACAAGTTAACAAGTAGCGATTGTACCACATAAATCTTTTCGCGTAGGGTGGCCTTAGAGTCAAAACTGTGTTAGCGGGTCCGCCTGACGTTTTATGAGCTCGCGCCTTCGCCCGTAACACAATTTTGGCCCTTATAACACCCAGCCGGGCTAGCACGGGCTGGGGATAAAATACCTCTGAAGAGAGGATAAAATTTTATACCGCTTGTCAATTGTATCTTTCCTGCGAGCACGGGCTTGTTAGTGGAGAACGCTCATCGCCGGGGATAAGGCCTTCTCTCCCTTTAGTATTGCCATTTACAGAAAATGACAATATAAAATTAAACCATTTAAACCAAAAAATCTATCAGTATTTACATCAATATCGATATTCATTCATTCTTTCCTTCGTTTTTATGCAACAATCCAACATAAAAAATACAACAAGTTCAAGATCAAAGAAATCAGTTTTAAATATTTGAAATCGACTCAATATTTATCTTTAAAATGAGTGGAAAAAAGTAAGTAACTGTTTTACTTATGAGACGGCTGTATTTAAAACCCGTTTAAAAGTCACCATTCACAAGTATATAGCTCCCCTAGGCTTTACAACTGTTTCATGTACTATATGGTAAACATTATCATGTTAATAATATTTACGCAGATAACGTCTCTCAACCTAGTCAACGGAGTCCGTGCTCTAATGCGAAGACAATCGGGAGAGATAAACCCTAGACAAATGTCAAAGTGACAAAATCTACCTTCTCTCCTGTCGCCGTGCTGTAGGCGGTGGAGAGTATAGATTTCTCCCTCAAAAAGGGATAAAATCGGGAGATAAGAGCGGCCGTGCTAGCCCTGCAGGGGTGGCATCTGGAGTAGCGAGCCCCGTGACAAGACCCGGCAGGGTTCGTTTTGCTCACCGCTAAATAAGTGAACCAAGAGATGTTCCAGCAGTGTTTTGTAAAGAACCAGTTTCTTCTTATTGTTATCTTCAACCTGATCAACTCTCGCCTGTAAGTATCAGGTCAAACCCGGTACTAGTCTCACATTAAAAAATGCAACTTTCCGCCGCACATCCTGTACAGTCGTGTCATATATGTACGATGATGCAACAGCCATGACCTTTTACAAGTGTTGCTGTGGTCAAAATATTTACTTTACTGAAGTGGTTTTGCCTATTATGAGTAAACCTAAAGAGTATGTCGAAGTTGTAAAAATGTTTTATGTATTTGCGAACTTTTAACATTTGTAGGGGTTTGATAAGTACTATAAGAAGTATGGAATTAGTAAAAGAAAATCTATGCATATTAATAAAGTAAAGTTGAAGGGTGTGATGAGTTATGGGCTTTCAGAATGTTTGTGAACTTATAATTTAATAAAACTCGGTGAAAAAAGTCACTCTGCTCTTCTATAATTTTATTTCCGCAAAAGACAAGCAAGACATTTTTATAGACAAATTTTAATTATTTTATTTATTAATTTTAATAAATTTAACATTTAATTTTTATATTTATTGGTGTCTACATTTCACAAAGGATAAGTTTGTTTTCAACCGACTTTCAAAAGGAGGAGGTTTTTAAATCGTGCTTATGCTCTTTTTATTTATTTTTTGTTGCTTTGTCAAGCTATTTCTTCTATTTTCTATTTATTTATAATTTAACATTTAATTTTTATATTTATTGGTGTCTACATTTCACAAAGGGTAAGATTGTTTTCAACCGACTTTCAAAAGGAGGAGGTTTTTAAATCGTGCTTATGCTCTTTTTATTTATTTTTTGTTGCTTTGTCAAGCTATTTCTTCTATTTTCTATTTATTTATAATTTAACATTTAATTTTTATATTTATTGGTGTCTACATTTCACAAAGGGTAAGATTGTTTTCAACCGACTTTCAAAAGGAGGAGGTTTTTAAATCGTGCTTATGCTCTTTTTATTTATTTTTTGTTGCTTTGTCAAGCTATTTCTTGGAAAATTATGAATCAAATTTGAATATTCTTATTTCATAAAATAGAGGATTCTTTATATGGGACCAATATAAATTTCATCGAAATCAATTTTATAAGTACTCACTTTTGCAAAAAAAAA
Organism: Stenoptilia bipunctidactyla; assembly: GCA_944452665.1. NCBI lineage: Eukaryota > Metazoa > Arthropoda > Insecta > Lepidoptera > Pterophoridae > Stenoptilia > Stenoptilia bipunctidactyla. The sequence goes on along the minus strand of OX101744.1, from coordinate 1,229,314 downwards.
ATGAAAAAATATGTGTGAAAAAGGTGATGACCTTCAGCCCAAGTTTTGACAAGAATTTAAAAATGTTAGTGAAGTCTATTTTTTAATGCTATGCTTTCGTTTATTTGAACGCACTAATCAGGGAAAATAGTTTGAGCTTTGAGCCCATATACTAAGCAATTAAACTCGGAGAGCGTTACTAGTTTACACGCTAAAAGAAAGAATAATAAACGGTTCTGTATCTTCGACTATCACTCCACAATCCGCACACACACAACTTAACTAAGTTTAAATCATTCATACAAACTACTCAGTTACGTGGGAAAGTAATGCGAGCTAATGGCGCCATTCGACTCGACGGCACACTTGAACGGGGCATGGGAGTGTGCCCTCGATCATACTGAAGATTTCACTTATGATTGATATTCTGATCCTTGATCGATAAGTTCAACTTTTGATCGATATGCCTGAATGCGAGTTGGAGTATTTATGTTGAGACTAGACACCGCGCGCGGTTTTACCCGCGTAACTTTTGATCCAGTGGGAATTTCGGGATAAAATAGCCTATAACCTTCCTCAAGAGTTGGGCTATCAAATGCAAAAAGAATTTTTCAAATCCAAATTGTAGTTTCTGAGATCAGTGCGTTCAAACAGACAAACAAAAAAACAAACTCTTCAGCTTTATATATTAGTATAGATTTAAATGTCATATATATCACTGGGCTAAACGCGGAGACGCTGGGTTTTTTTATTGGTGACTAAACGCACGTTTGACCTCAATCTCACCTGATGGTAAGTGAAGATGAGGTCGAAGATGACAGTACACGGGTTGAGGAAAGAAACCACTTAGGATAAAACAATGCTACCGCAGGGACGGAGATATTTAGCGGCAGCTATTACATGACGAGTGTTGGCTAGCCAGGTCGACCCTAAAGCGATCTTACAACAAAGCGGGAGCCACTTCAGGCGATAGGGCTATTTTAGGTATAATAAATTAGGCAATCAATCTAGAATTTAATATAATTTTTGACATCCAATGAGCATTGTGTACTTAAAAAAATAAACTGTACTGTAAACTTCTATTTGACATATTTATTAATATCATTCAATTAAATTTTAGACCTGAGGAATTTTTGATTGTTAGCTTGCATTTTTTTTGTGCCATAATACCTAATAATTTAATATGTAATAATGATTCTTTGTAATTTTTTTTTGACATATTGACACACCATTGTTATAGTAGATTGTGAAAGATCTGTATTATATTTTAACACCCTTATTTAACCACAAATCTGGTAAATAAATGATTTGATTTGATTAAGTCGGACCGACGACGCGGACAAAACGGAGCCTACGAATAAGGCTGCTCCTACATTCAATACCTCGAGGAAATCGCATTGATTCCGTGCCGTTCCATATCGGCCCGGTCGGTACAGAAAGCAGCAGATCAACATTTACAAATCTGCCAAAAAAAAATAATCGAATCTGAACTCTACACCCTCGTCATAAAGTTAAAAATTGATTGAGGAAATTTGAAATGTTTGTAACGCTTGATTTGCAGTCTTCTGTACAAGGATTAATGAATGCCGACCATCAATTTATTACGACGACTAACAAACATCCATTCAAACTTTCACACTCACAATATTAATAGAATGTAGAGATTCGTACGGGATCGAAATTAAAGCGGTCAAAACCGCAAGGAACAGCTAGTCAATTACATAAACAATACTTTTTTTATACTAGTCTTACGAAACTTTCAACTTTAAACCGATTAATTGAAAACCTTTCCAAAATGTAATCACCATCAAATATCTAAACAGCCATGTCGAATAACAGCGAAATCGCAGTTCATAATTAACACTAAGCGTTGCTAAAGTTTATTTTTATTTCGGTAAATACCTAAGTTAACGATCGCAATAAAAAAAATTGTTCAATAGACAAGTACCCTCACAAACCGAAGTTTAGTTTTATTGAGGTCCAAACCCCTTTGACCTTTGGCTGAGGTTAAAGATGAAGTACACGGGTTTGAATAATAGTAGACTACTTCTCTGCTGTACTGGGAGCGAAAGAAAAACGTAGAATGTGCCAGCTGCTTCTCGTCCCGGTCATACTGTAAAAGTCAGTTAAGGGACAGAGGTTTTAATTGACGTTTTTGCGGGCGATAGGCTAACCCTCTGTCACCGTAATAGTCTCTCTCCATCACAATAATACCTCCAAATTTGTCAAACGTGACATCGGATGATTTTATAGCCCCTGGTGTTCTGCCTATCCCATACATAAGGGATACAGGCGTGAAGTTATGTATGTATGTAGTAGACAAATACCCACAAAACTATTTAAAAAAAATATAGTTGTCGGTATCTTGATATTTCAGAAATGAGTAGGTTTCGTGCATGACATCACATGGCCAAATTATCTGCAAATAGTGTATGTGAATCTTATTTCCTGACAACCTTTATGGAAGTTCCAGGAAGATCATTGTTATTTAAGCTAAATTACAACAATTTAATTAACTTTAGAAACAGTATTTGTATTTATCATGTATTTTATTGAACCGTGTGTCCGCGTCGCTATTTCGGCGCTGTTGCGCTTGCGAGATGTTAAAGTCAGGACGGCAGCGACACTCAGTTACGACAGCGAGAACAACAGCGGCGCTGGCAGCGGCGTCAGCAGCGTTTCTTCTGCGACACGATAGAAAGTATTGAGTTTGTATGAAACCGCGACAAAACCTTCTCACGCCCGCTGGCGTCAAGAACGGCCCAAGTTCCCCGCGTCGCTGCCCATGCCGCTGTCGCTGCCATCCAGTTTGCAGCCTTAATAAAATAAGACATAGTAAATATCCCGTTTCTAAAGTACATTCAAAAGTTTATGACTAAGATAGTTTAAAACTGATAGAATATATTACAAGAACTTGACTTACAACACATTCATTACTTTGAGGGGAAGAACGACTATTTGTAGCCGTTTCCTGTTATTAACATGTTCACAACATATGATAATGACCAAAAAATTTTTGGATAACACTGTGCCTTCCCTTCAACCTTGACTGTGAGTAAAGAAAATTATGGGTACAATAATGTGAGGGTGACCATGTTAAAGGTAATTTCTACGGGACAAATTTTGTTTCAAATTATTATTTTTATTATGATAAAACAAGACTTCTAGTAACTCTTATCTTTCGATTTGTATGATATTTTTATTCGAGTTTTAAAGGAACATTACATTTAATATGCTTGAAACCGTGTTATGGCATTCAACTACTCCCATTGATATAATTTAGCACCACAAATAAAACCTCCTACTCTTCCATAGCTAGAAGCCCAAGTACCATAACTTATCCAAATTCCCACGTTTTCATGGCAAGTCTACACCAGCGTCCTCCGGAGTACACTACAACACCGACACGCCAGGATGAGCATGGCTGACCAACTGTCAGCGACGGAATCTACGATGAGGCTTCTGCTGTACTGCGGCGGTTTAATACAGCAACTCCAAGTTACTTGGGGATCATTTAAATATGAGGACCACGATAAATCCAATTGCTCAAACCCGTCTCTTTTGGTAGGAGCTGTTTTAATGAGAATAAATAAAGTCAGTTATTTCTTAAAGGAAATAAAATCCGCTACATCCCTCGATACGTTCAAACGTAATTTGAAAATTTATTGCTGATCAACAATACATAAGACATAGTCTTGGTCTCTACTATAGATCTAGCAGTCTACGAGCGCACTGCGGCCTTATATATGAACTAACTTTTGCCCGCAACTTCGTACGCGCATAACCATTGTTTATATTTAACACAACCAGTCATTGAAGAACCTTTATATCAAGTATTACATCCATGCACTGAAGAAATAACTGTTCATACAAACTAAAAAGTCCAATATTTCGTGTTCCCGTGGGAATGGCGGGAACTTCTTTCACAACACTAACAGTTACTCACTGAGGAACCTTTATACTAAGTATCACATCTGTGCACGCATAGAATTTTTTTTTCTTACGAATTTCTTCTTAATTCGTATATTTCCCGTTACAAACTAAAAAGTCCAACCCCTTCCCGTGCTCTCTACAGCCAGTAGTTACGGCTGTACGTTGTCTGTCAGTCACTCAGTAACTCAGTCAGTAACGGAACAGTTTTATATATATTGATTGATGGAGTGGCCAATCTAAACAGGGTGACTGGTGGGTCACTTTCGAAATTCGAGGACGTGATAGTTTGAGATCATACATAGAGAGAAAAAATAAGATAAAAAATAAATACTAATTATTCACTGAGTAAGCTTAACCGAGAGTTAAAGAATTCATTACGCAACTCATGGTTACATAAGCGTAGGTAATACAATAGATACTTAGCAGGTGCTGGTGTGTGTGTGCGTGTGTGTGTATGTGTAGAGGAAACATCGGAAAACGCGTCGGGAAAAGTGTAGTCTAGTAATGTAGTTTTATTTATTTATAGGGAATTCTGATGAAAACTTAATTACCTTCTTTTATTACATAATTATGATCTGAATCAAGTACAGAGTGTTCTCCTTCAATATCTAAAATTTGTCACCAGTCACCCTGTATACGGTTGTGCCTAGTGCGAGTTTTTTTAACTTCACCATCTCGTTTACGTAAACTTCGTTTTGTATGGGATCGAAACAACGCCAACTAGTGGCAAAAATGGGAAACTTAATTCCTGAGTGTGAGTTTTTACGTCGTCGTAAACAATCGACTCCCTCGCATTCGAAAGTGAGAACGATATTGCACGTGATTGGTAGTTTGAAATGTTTTGTGAGTGCGAGTTGTGTTTTTCACGTTTCGAATAGTAACGTAAACGTAAATGCGTTCGAAAACTTCTCACTTGTATTCTCGCAGTGAGATGGTCGTGAAAACATAAGTTTATTAGTTTTGTTTTGTGTGTTGTACTTATTTAATATGTTTAAGGACAAATTGAGTGCAATTATAATGAAAAATATTGGAAAAAGAGCTCTCGCATTTTATAATCCATTGGTAGATTTAACCCAAATTACCTATAAGGCTCGATATCGTTTGTTCAAAAAGATGTTAAAATTTTTATTTTAGAACAAGTCTAAAATCGTCACGAGGACGGGTTACTTTGTATTTAAGTAATAAAATAAATTACATTTTGTATGAAAGTTAAACTTTTCTAGACCTTACTTGATATTTTTTTCATTTATAGGACATGTCCTCATTTTAATATAAACATACTTGGCTCACTGTAACCCATTCTTAAAAACTCATAACATAAACAATTTCGCTAACATAAACAAACTGCTATAACCCCAACGATTTAAACAGATATTCGTATTCTATAAGATCCAATATGAGAAATAGTCTCCCAAAAATGGTCGGATTATTTCACGAAGCTTACGGACATCACATTTCACAGTGAGTAAACGCGACTCGATTGGTTAGCTTGGTTTGAAACTCACACTCGCGAGTTTTCGATAGTCGATACGTGTAAAGTAAGCTCGTTTAACGCGATGGTAAAGTTATTCGCAAAACGTTTTGTAACTCGCACTAGGCACACTGGTCTCACTCCCAGCAAGTGATGAGTCGCTCGCTATTGACCGCTTCCTCGTATAGGCACACAAACGAAAATGTGTATTTACGATTACAACTACAAATAAAGGCCACGCGCTCTCGCAAGATAGCCAATAAAATTGTATCCCACATTCCCACAGTAACCATGGCAACCCTACACCAGCGTCCACCGGCCTACACCGACACGCTATGATGAGCATGGCTGACCAACTGTCAGCAACGGAATCTACGATGATACACAATCCAGCGAGACAATGTTATTGAAATATAATCCTAATTACTCGGTAATAAGGGCTTTGGGATATTACGTACGAGATACAAACCAGCCAGAAACTGCTCGTTGAAATGTGATCTTAATCACTTGGTAATATGGATTTTGTGAAATTATATCCGATGATACACAATTCAGTGAGAAATTGTTTATAGAAATATGATCTTAATTACTTGGTAATAAGGGCTTTGGGAAATTATGTACGCTGAGATACAAACTAGCGAGAAACTGCTCGTTGAAATGTGATCTAAATTACCCACCGAGAAGAGTTCTGTGAAGTCAAAAACCATGAACGTTAAAATGCCAAAGAAACACGGTTATTGAAATATGATCCTTATGACCTGGACACAAAAGCTCTCTAAAATCAGATTATATTTACAAGGGATATTCTTTAATATAGTGTCCAAGCAGTTATACATACATTGCCTTCTGTGCCAGAGGTCCTGGGTTCGAATCCCGGCGGCGGCGGATATTTGTGTGATTAACATAGATATTAGTTGTCAAGTCATGGACGTTTATATGTTTATTTAAGTTTATTCTAATAAAAATATGTATTTATTCAATATGTATGTTTATATATTTCTTAAGTATATCAGTTATCTAGTATCCATAACACAAGTTCTTTAAGAAACTTGGGCTAGATAATGTTGTGTGAGTGTCATAAATATTTATTTATTATTATAGTTTAGTTTATAACTTTACAACACTTAAGATTGATAGAGGGTCTACCTAACGTTATGCCATTTGTATTTTTATTAACGGGTTGTAAGAAGAAATCGCTTGATAAGGCCACCCAAATATCCAATTGCCATATCCAATGAAAAAAAAACGCGAAAGGCTCGTTTTATAGACGACTAGATATTTCACGCTGCTTAAGGCAATTTCTAATCTCGCGACAATATCGGGATGAAAAGAATACTATGTGTCAGTCTATATCGTCTATATTTTTACCAAATTTTATTCAGATCCGTCAACCCGTTTTTTTCGTGAAAGAGTAACAAACATACAAACTTTTGCCTTTATAATATTAGCAGGAAGAAACAATTGATGACTTCCGTTTCATGGCAAAGTGAGTGAATCACCTACAGATACGCGAAAGGTAAGATCTAGATCTATACTAATATTATAAAGAGGAAACCTTTGTATTTTTGTATGTTTGTATTGAATAGGCTCAAAAACTACTGGACCGATTTCAAAGTTTCTTTTACCATTACTTAGAGGGATTCTTCCGAATCCGTATACGCTACTTTTTATCCCGAAAATCCCGCGGGAATCGAAATTGCGCGGGTAAAACAGCGCGCAACAGCTAGTATTTGATATTTATGAAAGTGTTCCCGTCAATATGATGCATGTTTTCCTTTAAGGTTTAAGGTGTTTTTTAGAAGACGGACATAGGTGCTTAATCAACTAAAAAAACTTCGGGACATTCTCGAAAAATACTTCTATTGGAAAACACCCCCCCACTCCGACCGGCACAGCGGTGATACTTGATTTCATAACTTTACATGCGGGACTTAATAAACAATCAGCGCCATCTACTAGGAACTTGTGGAACTTCATATTAGACCAAACATTACTGCATTAATAAAATAAATAAATAATTATAATTGCATAAGTTGATAAAAAATGCTATGCAATAGCTTTACCGCGGCAGTTTCCGAGTGCCACACGTCTTTTATTATTTTTATTGACATAGGTACTTAATCAACTAAAAAAAGTTCGGGACATTCTCGAAAAATACTTCTATTGGAAAAATTACATCGGACTTCTTAAAGTTTTCTTAAGTTTTGACGATTCGTTATCTATATCTATACTAATATATAAAGGTGAAGAGTTTGTTTTTTTGTTTGTTTGAACGCGCTAATCTCAGAAACTACAAGTGGGATTTGAAAGTCTTTTTGCATTTGATAGCCCAACTCTTGAGAAAGGTTATAGAAGGCGACCACTTTGGCGTTGGGGTAAACCTATCTGCCTCAGATGCCAGTGGTTGCGGGTTCGAACCCCGCACGGAACCAGAAAAAAAAATGTTCCGTGTCTGGGTGTTTATCTATTTATGTATTTATATTCTAGGTTCCCCCTAGTTAGCTATATGGTATCCCATAACACAAGCTATGCTTACTTTGGGGCCATGTAGTTGGTGTGATTGTCTGGGGATTTTATTTATTATTTACTGTGCCAGCTAAGTGGTTTACAGCCTAAACCTCCTCGTCACCCACGGGAGAGACTCATGACCCTGCAGTGGGCTCATTACAAAGAGTTTTTATGAATCTCTCCTCTGAGTGACGAGGAGGTTTAGACCATAATCCACCAAGCTGGTCCAGTGCTGGTTGGTGGATGTCAGAATTTTCAGGGCGCCGAAATGGCTTCTGACAAACCCTAACGACTACTGTATACAAGTATACAGCACCCGGGACCGACTGCTTAACGTGCCCTCTGAAGCACGGAAGTCATCATGAGAAATGAATGGTCGGCGGTCACCCATCCTACTACCGGCCGCGCCGAGCGCGCTTAACGTGCGATATCGTCTGATATGCACAGTAACCACGGCGCCACGTTTATATCTGTTCCTCAATCACGGCAAAACTGCTCAAGGGATTTGGATGAAATTCGGCAGTGATAGTGTACAGTCTGGCACAAGAGCACATAGACTATTTATCCCGACAATCCCTCGGGATACGAAATTAAGCGAGCAAAACCGCGTGAAACAGCTGATATAAAATAAGTCTGAATGTAACTGTTCGCATTCACACTCGTACGGATACACACTAGTATATTGCCACAATTATCGACAGTTAAAGTAAACCGTTCGATTTAACTGTTAAAACAATTAATGGTTACTGTGTAATTGTTTCTACAGTTCAACTGATTCAACAAGTGCTAATGGAAAGGGAAGCTGTTATTTTTTCTTCAAAGGCGGCATTAGTGGAACTTATGAGTACATTTCTTAATAGGTTAGCGTGAATGTTGTAGCTTCGCATGGTTTACCTTCGTAATTTCGGCGTATCAATAGCTAATTTTTCGAATAAATAAATAAATATTTCTAACCCTCACACAACATTATCTAGCCCAAATTAAGTTTCTTAAAGAACTTGTGTTATGGTTACTAGATAACTGATATACTTAAGAAATATATAAACATACATATTGAATAAATACATATTCTTATTAGATAAACTTAAATAAACATATAAACGTCCATGACTTGACGACTAATATCTGTGTTCATCACACAAATATCCGCCGCCGCCGGGATTCGAACCCAGGACCTCTGGTATAGAAGGCAATGTACGTTACCCCTACACCAGCCGGTCGTCAATCAATGAAGATATTGTGGGTTAAATTTGGACACTACAAAAAGGTCTCTGGTTCGAGACATGATAATTAGTGACGTATTTAAATGTATGTCATGAACATAAATATTCAAAATGTTTGTTTTCATATAACTTTATCAATCCGATATACGGTTTCCATATCTTTTACACATTCCATAGTTTTTACATAAATACATACATAACTTCACGCCTGTATCCCTTATGGGGTAGGCAGAACGCTATCAAACCATCTAATGTCACGTTTGACGAATTTGGACGTACTATAATGATGAATAGAGACTATTACAGTGACAGGGGGTCAGCCTATCGCCCGTAAAAACGCTAACAAAACCTCTGTCCCTTAACTGACTTTTACAGTATGCCCGGAAAGAGAAGCAGCTGGCTTATTCTATGTTTTTCTTTCGCTCGCTTTCCAGCATGTTAAATCGATTTTAAATTAAAATTAGTTCTTGATTAAAAATTGAATTCTGAAAACGCCTCTTCATTTAATGAAACTTAATATAAGCTAGATAATGTGACGAGAATGTTTAAAAAAAGTGCGAATTAAAATTGCTAGCTCGAAGTATCTCTTTCAAATAACTGCCGTCAAAATAATTCAATAACTTGAATAGCGAAAAAAAAACGTTAATTGAGCGACGAAATTCTTGTAAAGCAGCATCCATAACGTTTACTTACTACAGTCAGCGATAGAAATGTTATCTATACTAATATTATAAAGAGGAAACCTTTGTATTTTTGTATTGAATAGGCTCAAAAACTACTGGACCGATTTCAAAATTTCTTTTACCATTACTTAGAGGGATTCTTCCGGATCCGTATAGGCTTTTTATCCCGAAAATCCCGCGGGAATCGAAGTTGCGCGGGTAACACCGCGCGCAACAGCTAGTGTCAAATATTTAATTAACGATGGAAGGTGAAAACTGATGTAGATATTGTATAAACCGCTTGTAAATCTAATATTATATGTTTATTTAAGTTTATTTTCTAATAAAAAATATTTATTTATTCAATATGTATGTTAATATATTTCTTAAGTATATCAGTTAACTAGTATCCATAACACAAGTTCTTTAAGAAACTTAATTTGGGCTAGATAATGTTGTGTGAGTGTCAGAAATATTTATTTATTTAATAAAAAAACTTTACTTTAATAGTACTTAAATAAAGTAACGATTTCATTATAATAAAGGTTATGTCGGATTGTTAAATAAGTTAAGCGCTTCAAAATAAACATCCATGACTTGACGACTAATATCTGTGTTCATCACACAAATATCCGCTGCCGCCAGGATTCGAACCCAGGACCTCTGGCACAGAAGGCAATGTACGTTACCCTTACCCCAGCCGGTCGTCCGTATTAAATTAAGGTTTTTTATTAAAAACTAATTAATTATTTAGCGGTATAAGGCTTAATTTTTTCAAGAAACTAAGTACCTACCTATGTTTTTATTTGAATGAAATGTACCTTCATAGAATACAAGTAATATTTTTTTGTGTTACTTAAGAGTTACTTATTATTTTAACCAACTACCTTTTTAATCCATAACTAAACCTTAATAATACCGAAATATTTTGGAATGAAATGTAGATCATTTATCTATAGGTAGATATTATTTTACTTTCTAATAATTAATCATTAATCAATATATACAAAAACGGTTCCGTTACTGACTGAGTTACTGAGTGACTGACAGACAACGTACAGCCGTAACTACTGGGCGTAGAGAGCTGAAATTTGGAACATACATTCTTTAGGGGATGTAGGGGTGCACTAAGGAAGGAATTCCCGAAATTCCCACGGGAACGGGAATTATTGGACTTTTTAGTTTGTATGAAAAATCTTATTCCTTGAGTGCACGGATATGATACTTGGCATAAAAGTTTTTCAAAAAGAGTCTGGTTATGTTATGAAAGGAATTCCCAAAATTCCCACGGGAACGGGAAATATATGATGTTTTAGTTTGTATGAAAAATCCTTATTCCTTGAGTGCACGGATATGATGCTTGGTATAAAGGTTCCTCAATAAGTGTCTGTTTGTATTATGGAAGGAATTCCCGAAATTCCCACGGGGTCGGGAAAAGTAAGACTTTTCTGTTTATGCGCGTACGAAGTCGCGGGAAAAAGCTCGTGATTTATATTACTTGAGTACCAAATACAAAAAACTCAGTGTTCCCGCAGCCGGCGACTGTACCAGCCGATCATAATCATCTCAAATCATCCGCACTTTCGTTTCCGCTACAAATTGTGAACGGCCGCTATCAAAATGCGCGGTATTCATAGTTTTACTATTTTCTAATTCGATTCTTTATTGTTTCAAATATTTACTCAGATTTTGTGCATGACTGTATTCTATGTTGATAAGCGAAGCGATAAAACCTTTCGAAAATATAAACAGTCCTCGCGTAAGCAAGGCAAAGAAAAGCCATAAAAGATCACTGATATTTAGAATCAAGATCCATCTGCTTACTATTTATTCACCCAAAATGTACCGCTAAATATCATCGTTTTGTTAATTACATTTTGAGCAATGCCTGAACTTATGTGGTACTTTTTTTATATTCCATGTGTTTATCTGACTATTAAGTAGGAGAGTATGTGATAAAGAAAAGGGTTTAAAAAGCCCTTTAAATTACAGCATTTTGAACTAAAGTCTCAGTAACATATAGTTTGATCTTCATTTCTTTTAAATTAGTTGATAGATCCATCTACGGTTTCATTTTACCCACAAGTGAAGATGAAACCGAAAATAGAACAATTGGGTTCAGAATTAAACTGTCTCTTCATAAAATATTATCGAAATACATTCTTACAGGAACACAAATACAAACTTACAATCTTAAGATATTTGGTTTTTTATTATTAAAAAAAAGACGTGTGGCACTCGGAGACTGCCGCGGTAAAGCTATTGCATAGTTTTATCAACTTATGCAATTATAATTATTTATTTATTTTATTAATGCAGTAATGTTTGATCTAATATGGAGTTCCACAAGTTCCTAGTAGATGGCGCTGATTGTTTATTAAAGCCCGCATGTAAAGTTATGAAATCAAAGTATCACCGCTGTGCCGGTCGGAGTGGGGGGTGTTAGGTTTTTTTTGTTACGGAATTTCTGGATTCGTTCCCCACGCTCAAGGCCCGCGATAGAAGCTATGCAATAGCTTAATATTTAGTAAAATATCTACAGCAAAGTCCATAGTTTTATGCAACGTCCCCAAATTATAGCAAAATCGCTCTTCCTGTCACCAAGACCACACCCTAACTCGCTCAGCGTAACCGTTCGCCGGATTGTCATTGTTTCTACACGGGGGGGGGGGAGCTTCCGATTAAAAACAAACAACCGTCTATGTAAGCGGAAAGATATTGAAATGTTGCGGATAGCAAGAGTTCTACGTAATTAAGATTTATTTAGGATCTTGTACTATGGATACTAGATAACAGATAAATAAATTGAACCAAATTATAAATATTGCGCCGTAATCGACATTACATGCATAACTTCACGCCTGATCCCTTATGGGGTTGGCAGAACACCAGATGTCACGTTTAACAAATTTGGAGGCTTTATAATATGGAGAGAGTATTGCAGTGCCAGGGGGTCAGCCTATCGCCCACAAAAACGCCAATAAAACCTCTGTAGGTACTAGCAGCTAAGCGGTACTAGCAGCTAATATATGTAGATCACGTAGAAACTTGATGAAATAAATCTATACTCTGACAAGCTGACAGTTCGAAATATCAAATAGAAAAATAATTATACCAAAAAAAACTTAAAAACTTTCAGTGTAAGTAACGAGTTTTTGCCATTAGTTTTGCATAGAATTTTAAAGAAATTTATAAATAATTTAATTAGAGGTGTGTACTGTATCTTTAAAGTACCTAACTTTAATGAAAATAATTAATTACCAAACATACCTAGTGCTTTAAAACGGTTACAGTAGAAGTAAAATCGACTTGATTACTTCTTGATATTTAAATTCGTTTTGTCGTTAAAAATGAAATTTCAAGAATAGTTGCCCTTCACTAACTGCGCCATAAAAAATAAATATCTTATGAGCCAAAATATTTTTTTCCATATATTACGATATTATTTATTAAAAAATAATAACATTCATTCGCGTAATCCAAATCACTATTTTTTTTTCTTCTCATTCACATTGGAACTGTTATTTTACTGCATTGAATTATTTGCCAGGGGATTATTATTATTATTATTGGGGGTTTTGGGACTATACATATGAGCAGTCTTGTCCGCTCGTCACACTGCGACCTAAAAGATCTATTGTGTTATTGCCAGAGGATAGTGTAATATTAACATAACATCCCCAGACAATCACACCAACTACATGGCCCCAAAGTAAGCATAGCTTGTGTTATGGGATACCATGTAGCGAACTAGGGGGGAACCTAGAATATAAATACATAAATAGATAAACACCCAGACACGGAACATTTTTTTTCTCTGGTTCCGTGCGGGGATCGAACCCGCAACCACTGGCGTCTGAGGCAGATAGGTTTACCCCAACTCCAAAGTGGTCGTCTATAGTTTCGTCCATACTTATTTTTCATTGGTTAAACCCGCGTTTAACCTCAATCTCATGGTCAGTGATGAGGTTGAAAATGGCAGCATACAGGTTTAGGAAGGACCTGGCTCTTGATAAAATATTGCCGGACCATATCATTTGTAAAAAGCTTTAAGTATCTAATAGTAAAGTAGAAATAGATTATTTCACAGCAGTATGTACATATCATTAAACTAAATTAGCAGGTCGCCATGAAGAGCCAGGTCCTTCGTAAGCCCGTGTGATGTCATCATCGACCTCATCTTCACTTACCATTATGTGAGGTTGAGGTAAAATACGGGGAATACCCAAAAAAATTAATCTTTCTAGTTTCTACAGCAGATCAATTTAACAGTGACTAACTATTATTCATTTACAAAACACACGTCAATAACGTGAAACACATTTATAACATACCTGTGTATCTATTGTAAACTAGCTGACCCGGCAAACTTTGATTTGCCATATAAATAAAAAAAAAAATAGATGTAGGCCGATTCTCATAGATACCGGATAAGCACAAAAAATTTCATCAAAATCGGTCAAGCCGTTTCGGAGGAGTATGGCAACGAAAACTGTGACACGAGAATTTTATTTAGTAGATAGACTTATCTATTAAGTTCATAGTAGGTAGGACTAACGTGAATCAGTCTACTAAACAACCGTCAAAGTCGCTTAGTTAACTCAGTTCGCATGGCATGGCAGGCAGGGAAAGTATCCATGGACCAGAGTACCCACGGCAAATGAGAGCTAATTAATTTCAATTTCATTCAAATTATGGCGTTACAATGGTTTCGCGTGAAGGCATTTTAGTGAGTAAGAGGAGAAATTTCATGTGTTTATTAAAACAGACATGTGAAAATGAGGATTTTATGTAGACGGTTGATCAGATTTATTCTTATGTAACATTCATCCGGAATTAAACTTATCTTAATATATAAAACTCTTCCGTTACTGACTGAGTGACGGCCAGACAACGTACAGCCAAAACTACCGACCCTAGAGAGCTGAAATTTGGAACGTACAATCCTTAGAGGTTGTGGGGGAGCACTAAGGAAGGAATTCCCGAAATTCCCACGGGAACGGAAATCATTGAACATTTTTAGTTTGTATGAAAAATCTTATTTCTTGAGTGCACCAATATGATACTTGGCATAAAAGTTCTTCAAAGAGTGACTGGTTGTCTTATGAAAGGAATTCCCGAAATTCCCACGGGAACGGGAAATATATGATGCTTTAGATTGTATGAAAAAATCTTGACGACCACTTTGGCGTTGGGGTAAACCTATCTGCCTCAGACGCCAGTGGTTGCGGGTTCGATCCCCGCACGGAACAAGAAAAAAATAAAATAATGTTCCGTGTCTGGTTGTTTATCTATTTATGTATTTATATTCTAGGTTCCCCCCTAGTTCGCTACATGGTATCCCATAACACAAGCTATCTATTTTTTTCCGTGCACGGATGTGATACTTGATATAAAGGTTCTTCAATAAGTGTCTGTCTGTATTATGGAAGGCATTCCCGAAATTCCCACGGGAAGGGGTTGGACTTTTTACTTTGTATGAAAAATCTTATTCCTTGAATTATGGGATTTCAAAAAGAACAAGGTGATACAAGGTGTATATCAAATGGCTTAGTTTTTATTTTTGTAAACAACATTTTTTGTTTATATAATTAAACCAAAGGAAAACCTAAGGCTGGATGTAGTGCAAGATAACCATGGTTTGGTTTTAGAAGTTTAAATAAAAATCGCCTTCCTAATCAAAACCACCATTTTTTATGAGCCCATTGTAGGGAAAAAAGGTTGGTCATAAATTTGGTCAGATTTTACGACTTAAAGCCACAAAACCCCACTGCATAGAAAGTATACAGCATCTGTGACCAATGCTGCTAGGGCTGGGCCCTAGCAGCATAATCAAATTAAAAAAATGTTTGTGTAATTCATATTGAGAAGTAATGAGGGTTTGGGCAACACTCTACAGGCATGGCATCATTCATTGGCTATTAATAAACCTCTGAATGTACAAAGTTCAATTCACCAATTCGCCAGTGGTGGCATGATACCGACACTAAAGACAGAACAGATAGTAGAAACTTAGGTATTGTCCAGCTTATTTAATAATAAACAATTGCTGTAGAATGATAGATAGGCATTTGGACTGATTATCTAAGGTCAACAACAAAAAAGAAAAAAAACATAGAATGAACCGGCTGCTTCTCTTCCCTGGCATACTGTTAAAGTTAGTGAAGGGACAAAAGTTTTATTGACGTTTTTATGGGCGAATGGCTGACCCCCTGTCACTGCAATAGTCTCCCGCCATCATTATCATACCTCCAAATTTTTCAAATGTGACGTCAGTTGGTTTTATAAGATCTGGTGTTCTGCCTAACAGAATTTGTCTCTTACCATCAGGAAACCTATATATTTGTTTGATGTCATTTTTAGAAGCAATAAAAAAATTAGAGAAAGAACTCCAATGTGCTGTATTAGACAAAGGTATTCAATGTCTTGTCAAATAACCAGCCAAAGGACTACATCTTTTTTCTTATTGTCATAAAAAGAATGAGCATGTTTTTATCTGAATCAAAATCAACTATATTTATATTTAATTTCATCAACACACAGAATGATTCATAAGGATACATTTGGCTGAAGAATAAAGTGTTTGAATAATAACATTTACATAATTAAAACAATTATAAAAACAGACAACTTGTAAGTTAATATTCACATACTGTGTGTGAAGAGTTAAGAGCATTGTATTTCTCACTTTGTATTCCTAGGCAAGGACATTCTTGATTGTATTGAGTATGTAGTTGTAATGTTAATCAAACATGTAGAATTCATCAGAATATTAAGTAAAATGGTGACATACAGGTTAAACTCAAACAACTGAGCCATTACAAAAACGGTCTGCTCTGTTTTTACTATGAACCCTATTTAATACTGTTGCTAGTTATTATGCTTAGAAAAAATACTATACAGATTTTATTGCATTTCATTATAACATTAAACAGTTAAAAATCTTGGCTGTGTTTAATTTGGTAGTTTTATTTAGTCTTTTTAGACTAATAGGAGAGAATATGGTTATAAATTTTAATTATAAATTTTAATTCATTTGAACTGGGGCTATTTCTATTCAATCATAATATAAGGATAATGTAATTCTTATTTATCTCTTATCTAATTCTTATTTAATTTCCTGTTTATCACCTAGTTATTGTAAAAACTTAAATGGTTTATTATTGCATGCTGTATTACAGCGAGATATGTGATCTATATACAAGGTGACCAACCAAATGTTTACCATAATCTGATGCAATAAAATAATTTGATTTGAAATTGATATTTCAAAAAGAGTACCAAAACATAATTTATCACTCAATCACAAAATAAGTAAAACTTACTAGATTACCATTGAAAAAAATAGGAAATAACATGTGTACCTATAGGTTCTAATAAGTATTTTTTTAAATAACTAACATAATTTAATATAATACTCTCATTCATGGTGTATCTTAGAAAGTTAAAAGTGAAATGATAAACTTATGTTCACAACTTTTAATGTCATTAAAGAGAAATTAATGACTTAAGTAATTGTTTATATTATGATCATGCTCCATGTGTTATACTTCACAAAAATAAAAAGAAACTTGTAAGGCAGATAATGTTTTACCAGACAACTGAAAATGCACGAGTGCATAATCGCACTTTGCCAGCTGGTATAGTAGTTAAAATACATTACCATCTTTGCCAGAAGGTCCTAAGTTCTTATTCCAGAGTGGATATTTGTGTGATAAACAAAGTCATGGATTTAAGTTTATATTATAATATTAATAATGCAATATGTATGTTTTTACCTGTAATCTAGTATGTATACTACAAGTTCTGAAACAAAATTTGGGCTAGAGAACTTGGTTTCAATGCTAGAAATATTATTTATTTATTACCTATACATATTAAGAACCTGGTGCAGTTTTATCCACATAACTTTTGATATCTAAGGACAATTTGAAAATAGAAATACATAAGAGTAGGATAGGTGAAAAGCTTTAAAGTTATAGAATATTATTTTAATGCCTAATATAACAACTTTTTATACTTATCGCAGCTTAATAAAGGAAACAGAGTATTTCAAAGCAAAATAAGCACATTTCGTCAATAAAGTTTCAGGATACAAGAATCAATAAGTGGAAAGTGTAAAGGGTTGTACACAAATAATATTTCAAAGCATATATTCAACATATTTCAACAAGTTACTTCCTGTAAATCTTATAAGTTATAAAATAATACTTACAAGTTTTTGAAATCTTTAAAATAAACTTAAACCAAAGATCTCATGGTAATGTTTGGAAGTGCTTTTAATATTTAAGGTAAGTATATTTATCTTTCCTCAAATACTCTATTAACATACTTATATATAAAAAAGCATACAATAGTAGAACATTGTAATATTATGGTCAAAGTATTTATTCTCATCAAGAGTAAACAACATTCTTCCATGAATTAGTTTTATCATATTTTTAGATTAATCCAAGAAACCAAAACAGATGTACTTTCCTGGAAATATACTAAAAATAAGATTTAATCAAGCTAGATCACAATTTCCTTACCTGTTAAATGTCACGTCCTTGGTAGTAAAGAGATAAACTTTCCAACTTTGATGCACGCACAACTTTCTTGTGATAATGACACAAAAAATATTTACTTCAACTTATTGAACACTTATCGAACTCACTAACTAATACATTCCAACATCAGTTCCGCGCTCATAAAAATGTATAATGTGACTGTGAATTAATTTCGACTTAATATTTACTTTAATTTCACTTTACCGACCGTCCTTCCTCCTTCACTCACACACAGTTTTGTACAAGTTTTTTGTATTGTAGAATTTGTAGATTGTAGAGCAGAGCCAGCCACCTGATTCACTCACTCACTCAGTCAATCACTCATATTTCAACACACCCATAGACAATGTCATACCATGGCTCTATTTCATAAAACTCAAATCGACTGACAATTGTATGTCGACAATTCATTATAAAATTATAAAAATGCGTTTCATCAAACCCTGACAATTCGTCCAAAATTGTCACATAATGCGTTTCATTAAACAATTGTAGCGACAGGCGGTCTACTGACAAATGTCATACAAATCGCTATTTTATATTTATTTATTATGAAACGCCTGTCATGTGTAATATTACCAAGAATTGTAGAATTGTCCTAACAATCCGACAGGCAAGCGATGACCTGTCGACGACCTACAATTGCAAAAAAACGAAGAAAAATTATAATAATTGATGCAAACTAAATAACCTCCTCATCACCCGAGGGAGAGACTCATACCCTGCAGTGGGCTCATTACAAAGAGTTGTGATGATGATGATGATGATGATGATGAAATGATAATGGTGGCCATTGTACACGAAATTGAATTCAATGGGCATTTATTTATTTATTTATTTATTTATAATTGGCTCTTTAACAATAGGAACAATGGTACACTTACAAAGATGCTATTTTAAATTAATCTAAATGCCCCCATTAATTACAAAAGAGCACAGCATGCACTAGATACCTAAAAAACAAATATGCTGCAACAGTCTTTGGGTGAATTGACTAACTTAGTTATATTACAATTTTAAAAAAAATACAATCTACATTAGGTACAAATATAAATTATAAAAGATTTAAATTAAATTTATAAATAATTTTAAGTCACAAAAAATAATAATGACTACACATAAAAAAATATTAAAGGCTTTAAATAGTTAAAGTGGTAATTAATACTTAAAAATATTACCTAACTACATATAAATGAATACAATTATAAATTAATTGAATTGACACACTAACATTATTGGTCGTATTACAGAATAGTACTCATGTATTGATACTAGTTTTGAAACTAGTATCAACGACTTTATTTATTACAAAACGTTGCCTAATACTAGATTCAATGATCAGATATCACTTGAGTACTAAATGATTTGAACTGTGTTCACGCTTATTATAGAACTTTACTTATGCATATGCCAATGATTGAAACTAGTTTCACAACTGTATTCACTTGAGTGTGCTTTCTACCATACTTGAGCGTACTTCAAATTAAGTTCGTGTTGTTGTGAACTGTGGCTTAGAGAAAAACTAGATAGTTACGCGATTCATGCCTTGTTTAATAGTGATCTGTATTAACTACAATGGATCAATATCCTTTCAGTGATATTGACCATTACGATAATATTTTTATACACGAACTGCGTATTCCACGACAATTATTACGAGATGTACAGGATCCCTTCGCCATGGACGAGCTAAACTTTAAAAAAAGATAAAGGTTTACACAATCTACAGTAAAAGATATGATTTTACCCATGATTTATAATGAATTATGTAAATCTGATCAGCGAGGGTTCCCCATTGCGCCTGAACTTCAAATTCTCGTGTGCTTAAGATTTTATGCCACAGCATCATTTCAAGTAAGTAAGTGTAGGGCATTATTACATGCTGGTAAATTTTTGATAAGATAACAATTGTTGTATGATTTTAATAAAAAAACATGTTAGTATATAATTTTATTATTTCAGATTGTGTGTGGAGACTTACTGAATTTATCACAATTCACAACCTGTTGTGTCAATAATAATTGCAAAAGTATCTAATTTATTAGCCCGATTATGTCAACGCTTTATAAAATTTCCTCAGAGTATGCAAAATGTCTGGACTCAATTTAATAATTTAGGGCAAATTGGTACCTGGCCAGGATTGCCTAATATTGATGGGGCTGTAGATTGTTTTTCGTTTCGTTTTATTTTTTGATAAATATAAATATATTTTCATAGTAAAAAAAAGCGACAGTTATAATTTAACCGTACTGCTTCTATCGAAAAACAGATAAATAAATCAAAACATTCGCAATTTTGTCATATATCATATAGAATTTAACGCAATTTGTAAGACATTGTAATCTAAACGTTGCGTATAACGTAACAGACCATTATTTTTTGTTATTAAATGTAATGGGAAACAAATTTTTTTCAAAGAAAACCCAGTATCAACTGAGTCAGATATTTGAAACTAGTTTCAGGTAATGGTTTTGATAATTGTTTTGTAATAAGACTAAAGCTCAAGTCAAGAATCAGCTGGTGAACAACGCTTACGTGAAACGAGTATTAAGTCTCGTTCTGTAATACGATAAATAAAATATCAATAAATCAAATAAAGTAAAAATAGAATAATTATTTAAATCAAAGCATATTCATCAGTCATATCAATATGTAAATTAAAAATAGAAATTAAAAATCTTATATAAATTCATTGAATTATGTTTTTTTTTGGCAAAGGAAGTGTTTGACAGAAAAGGTCTATTTTACTCCTCAGAAGAACAAACACATGGAAATGAATTAAAAAATCTATTTGATATAGGACGACAAAATAGTTATGTCTCTTTCTCGCACGAATATTCTTGCGTATAAAAATCTGTGTTTTCGGATAAACACTCTGTTTGTCAGTACCGTCGTCAATATTTTCAATGTACTTTTGCTGCCGAATGACGCCATTTTAGTATCCCGTGTTGTTTACTTGTGAAAGTGCCACCGTCGAGAGATTTTTGTTATCGATATCGATATTACTATACGGTCATGATGCGCACGGTGTTATTTGGTCACCGGTTAGCCTGTATATGGATATATGAACCGAATGTTATGTCAATAATTAGTTGTTTAGTTCAGTCGTTATCAGTAAAATTTCAGCCTAGTACATTTGATAATTAATGAGATAATACGATTAAAGTCATTCGGAAGTGAATGACTATGTTAACCCGACCAAGTTAAGGTTGTTACAAAACAGCGAAAACTTTTATTGGTTTCTCCGGCAGGTTTAGGAAAAAACTTATAGATAATTAAAAACATATCGACACATCCATCCCTAATCCGCCATGTTTGTTACCCGATTTGTTTACGTAGGTATACAACAAAAGTACATGCTTAGGGCAGTTCCATAGGTTTGTTCTTCAGAGATTTTACTCTCATGTTCTCTATGTAAGACGAACATTCTGTACAGACAACAGAGTTTTCTTAAATTTGTACGGCATGTAGGGAGACAAAATAGTTTTTTATTACTGTTTCTGGGTTCAGTTCGGGGCACATGGAATGAAACCCTGCTAAGCAAATCAGGACAATCTAGACACCCATTCAGTAATTTTTTGAGAAAAACTAAATCTAGCATATCTCTGCGTTTTCGAAGGGAAGTCATATTAAAGTATTTCAGATTTTCTTGATAGCTTTTTCCTTTATTGCTTATATTGCTATGGTAGCTTAAATGTCGAAGAAATCTTTTTTGCAAACGTTCTATTCTGTTAATGTGTACATTATAAGTGGGAGACCAGACTACACTACAATATTCTAGGTGGCTTCTTACTAAAGAGTTGTACATAATTTTTTTTGTCTTCCAATTTTTAAAGATTTTGCATTCTCTCAAAACGAAACCCAGTATTTTTGTTGCTTTCAAAGTAATTATGTCAACATGTTCAACGAATTTCAGCTTATTATCTAGGTGAACCCCTAAGTCACGAATAGTTTTAACCTCCTCCAATATTTCACCATTTAGGCTATAGACTGAGGGTATGACTTTTTTATTTCTGGTGAATTTAATGTGCTTACATTTATTTATGTTTAGGTCCATGTTATTTTGTGCACACCAAACATTTAACCTATCCAAATCTTGCTGAAATTCAATTGAGTCGGTAATACTTTTTATCTCCTTTATTGCTTTTAGATCATCTGCAAATAGATATATAGTTGAAGTTTTAAAGCAATTGTAAATGTCATTAATGTAAGTAATAAACAAACGAGGACCTAAATGAGATCCTTGAGGGATTCCTGAAGTAGCTATATAAGGTGCTGAACTGCCGCCATTTACAACAACCCTAAGCATCCGCTCAGATAGATATGATCCAAACCAACTCAACAAGGGATCCAACACACCATACATTTTAAGTTTTTCTATCAGTTTGCGATGGTCAACTATGTCAAATGCCTTGCTGAAGTCAGTATAGATAGCATCAACTTGGATACGCGCATCAACCGATTCAATAACATTCTCTACATAAGTCACTAAGTTGGTAGCTGTCGATCTGCCTTTTATAAATCCATATTGGCTATCAATTATCACTTGTGATAAACTTCGTGATATTACCGGGCAAATGAGAGCTTCAAAAACTTTGGCAAGTACGGAGAGTATGGCGATGGGCCTATAGTTAGAGACGTCAGAGTGATTGCCACTTTTGAAAATTGGTACAATTTTAGTTTCCTTCCACATCGTCGGGAAGATTCCATGACTTAGAGAGGTATTAAAAATTATGCCTAAAGGTAGCGCAAGGACATTCGCCAGCCTATTAAAAAACAAAGGTGGAATGTTGTCAGGGCCAGCGCCTTTATGTACGTCCAATTTTTTCAGCACCCTTTCGATTTCATCAGTAGATATCCTTATATGACCCAAAGTGCTATTACTCAAAAAGGTATCCAAGTCACCCAAGATATCATGTGCATTGTAATTGTTAATACGATAGACTTTAGAAAATTGGGAAGCAAAGATGTCACAGATTTCGTTTATGTTGTCAGTGCTTTTGACGCCGTCTGTCATGGTACTGGGATAGTTACTGTCTACACCTCTTTTCATCTTTAAGTAACTCCAAAAGTATTTCGGGTTTGAAGTAATTTTTCCTTCTATATTAGCTATGTAGGCATTATAACAAGTGGTAGCCATGTGGTTACATCTTTTCTTTAGTAAATTAAAAGCAAGTATGTCTAATGGGTTGTTGTATTTCCTAACTTTAATTCTTAAGCGGTTTTTCTCTTTTAATCTTTTAATGAGCTGCTTCGAAAACCAGCAAGGATATTTAGTCTCTGATATCTTAACCAATGGCACGTAGCACTCTATTAAATCGTACAATATATTATATAGCTTTTCAACCATTAGATCGAGAGTCATGTTAGATTTAAGTTCTTTTTCCCAATCGATTTGCGCTAGTGCATCCCTAATTTTTTCATAATCGGCCTTGAAATAATTTAATTTAGTTTTGGGATGACATTTTTGATGTTTGATTGATTTGGTGGGTGGTGCAAATCAATATTTGTAAGTACTTCCACCGGTTCTGCGATTGTAATTTGTTCTAAATTAGTTAAGACCAAATCAAGAATTCTGTTATTTTGATTTTTTATATAGTTATGCTGCCTCAAGTTGTTATGTAAGATAAAATCCCAAAGAACTTGTTCTAAATGTGAATTAGTATTTTGAGGAACTGTTATCACTTGACCATTTGTATTTAACCAGTTGATAGATTTAATATTAAAGTCTCCCACTATCACGCATTCATTGATATGTTCTAAATTAGTATTTGTGTTTTCGATAAAGTGTTCTAGAACTCTGGGTTGTATAGGCGACGGCAAGTATACCGTACAAAAATAGATATCCCTAGTAGTCTTACCAACTCTGAGTGATAACCTAATCCAGAGATCATCGCAAGAGCTTTCAAAATCTAACAATCTCTCATTTAGGAAACTTTGTATATTAATAAAAAAACTACATTAAGTAGCAGAACCATTTATGCATTTTCTTGAGAAGAAGTATAATTTTGATTGGTGGGTGAGGTTACCCTTTAACTTGGATGAAAATAAGTATTAAGGAAGTGTGTATGTGAAAAAGAGATATAGAATTTAATGATTCATAAATTGTGATGGATGAAAGGATGACGATGAGTAGGCAACTACATGCATGAGAGACGTCGCTTTAAATTGACATGCGTTTCGAAATTGTAAAGTTACCTAGTTCCCCTATAAAATTATTTAAATTTTAAATTTTAGTTTGTAAAGTTACCCTTTCTAGTTACGTTTCGTTATCAACAAAGGTGAGTGAAATGAGGTGAAATGGATTTTAAGTTTTTTACATCTAGGAACACTTTAAACCCTGAAAATTGTCGTGACAATGGGGAGTTTTCTGACAGCTCATTAAAAAAACAAAACTGTACAAAATTGGTACAAAAGGCTTCGATAGATGGCACTTTACAAAAGGCGAAGGCGAAGAATTTATTCCACACTGCGTTTTTAAAAGTAAAATAAATTAATTGACGTCTGTATCAGAAATTGAACGTATAAATAACCATAGATGGTAGATACTACTTACCTACATTATAGTTTACAGACTTAACGCCTTCGGCTTTTTAAAAGTGCCATCTATAGAGGTTTTTTGAACTATTTTTTATGAGCTGTCAAAAAACTCCCCATTTTTATGAAACGCTTTTTACTGACAATTGTATGTCACCTGTAGAATTGTAGTTTTATGAAACGAAAGTCATGTGAAAATCGCTAACAATTGTCAGTTTACCACGAATTGTAGCTTTACGAAATAGGGCCCATACCATAGACCGTGACAGAGAAACCTATAGACAAAGTGATAGCGTCCGTCACATTCACACAAGAAAAGGAACAACTTATGCCTATGTCTTGAAAGGAAATGAGACAAAACGATTAGATTTTTTGTTTTGCGTCGCGTGCTGGTTTTTTTAAGGCCAGCACACATCCGTGCTTAACTAACTTTGACAGCTACATTGTTTTCTTTTGTTTTGCATCGTAATGGCATCGTGCCATTCAAGCCATTTACTTACATACAATGGGACAATTATGCCTTCTGTAACATTTTTTTAAATGTTCGTTCAATAAGTTTTTTTAATTTGCAGGATTTTCTCGGTTTAGGTTAAACAGTCGATTTATTTTTTGATCCAAGTTGTTTGATCATCTTATAATATTGTATTTTTAAATTTTGAAGAATTACCATAGCTATTATATCTGTTATTAAGTGCCCATATCAAAACTATGGAATTTTAGAAAGTATTCGTCAACGTTGTTACGTAAATATTGTCGTGAATGTGCATTTAAATGAACGTAAAACCCCGTGCCATGGAGACCACGCAATGGAATTATCCTATCTACCTAGAACCAAGACAATATTAAAAATTGTATCATGAAATGGCTTGGCGCGGTGGCTGGGACTCAACGCCACGCCCTTTCACGTTGCAGTCTAGGATTGTGAAAAAATAATTGATTATGGAAAAAATCGATTAAAAATCGATTATTTAAAAGTAAAAATCGATTTTAATACGCGATTTTATTTTTATGAATAATCGTTTTTTTTACAATCATTCAAACAATTTATTACCGATTTTTCTGTAACCTCTCGACCTTAATATGTTTGGTTGGTTTTCGCCCGGAGCCCGGAACGCGAACTGCCAAAGAATACTATCTCCATAACCATTACACTAACGCCATCTGTGCACTGTGCAATGTGCATCTCTGGTGACATTCACTAGATTTTGGAGTCAAACATTCACTAGAAAGAGCAACGAACTGTACTATTTTACCGATATTTGGTTGTTATGTCATATCATTCATTGGTGAAACGTCAATTTTGAAACGAAAATCATTTTGAAAAAGTTTTTTTGGGCCTTTGACAATGATCGTCTTCCCCTTGTCAGGCAGAAAATGCTCGAGTTGATTATCCCGGAGAGACATTTTAATTTGAACCTTTTATTATTTGATTGTTCTAAAACTTTATTTTTTGTGGATTGTTCTTAAACTTTAATTTGTATTGATTGTATAAGAACTTACGTCCTCTGTTGTATTTTTTTATTATTTTAATATGTTGTTGACTTATGTGAAAATCATTTTAATTTGAACCTTCGATAGATTGAAGGGTAAGTGTTATGTGAAAAGGTTAACTATAAGATATCCGGTTGCAAGAATATGGGACTCCCGGGCTGTAAATTTTTATTGTGTAGTTTTAAAAGATGATTGCTGTTGAGTTTCTTGCCAGTTCTTCTCAACAGATCGACTTTCCGAAGTGTTGGTGGATTCAGTTCAATTTGTAAATTGCTTGATTTATTTTAAACACTTACAAAATAAATCATATTTTGACTTTGATCTTTTATAGTTTGATTGCTGTAAAACTTTATTTTTTGTGGATTGTTAAAAATTTTTTGTATTGATTGTATAAGAACTTAGTATTTCTGTCGTATTTTATAATTATTGTTATATGTTAATTTATGGGAAAAATTTCAATTTGAACCATTTATAAGTAATTTGATTGTTCTAAAACTATAATTTGTGTTGATAGTATAAGAATTTACTATTTCGGTTGTTTATTTTTAATCAATAATATTTTATTTATAACGTTTATTTTGAAATCAATTGAAAAATCAGAAAAAATCGATTAATATAACAGCTTAGGAAAAAAACGATTTTTTATGTGCAATGTCACATCCCTATTGCAGTCGTACACTAAAGCAATACACCACGTAGGCTGTTAATAAATTTTGCTTGTTATAATAGCATGTTATGAAATAATCCAACTTTTATATTTCTTATATTATTTTTACGTGTTGTAAGCAAAGACTTAAATCTTTGGTTGTAAGAGTTGTTGAAAGCCATTTTTTCACAAGTAATATTTTTTACAAAAGCAGTTATAATATATGACGTTGACGTTGACATAACAACATAACCAAAAAAATAATTGCCCGCCAACGAACCAAAGCGCCAAACAACAAACCAAGCCAAGCTACGCAGGCCGCCATTTTATTTTGTGATTTGATTTTGACGCTGTTTTGCGTTAAGTTTTTTTTATCAGTTTGAAAAATAACAAATCATAAATACGACACAATAATTACATGTAGGTGAAGCAATTTATTTAATAATTAAATAAATGCTATTACTATCAATATTTACAAGCAATAACAAAGTGAAGTTCTATCAACAATATTTTTAGAAAGATACGCTTGGCTATTCCGTAATTTCACATATTTTAAATTCTATCTTTTTCGCTAGTACGCCGTTTTAGTTTTGTACGTATTACAGATTAGATATAGTGTTTAGAGGCACTTTATTTATTTTGAATTCATTTCAGATGTCGGGTCACCTAGTGGTGGTTGACCGATCAGGTCGTGAAGGAAAGAAGTTTCTGTTGGAGTCAGGAATTGCTACGATAGGTAGAGGATCAAACTGTGATGTCCGTGTCACATGCCCAACAGTCAGTCCTCACCATGCAACAATTGTTATTCATAACAATCAAGTAAGTTTTTGTGATTAATTAATTTGTGCTGAAGGTAGGTTTTTTTATACGGTTGTTTTTTGAGAAATATGCTAAATATCTTTTCTTATTTCAAATGTTTTACTTTCTTTAAAAAGTAGGTTTTCAGAGAACTTAAAGCTATCCAGAACTTGTAGTGAAAACTATTTTAAAAACTTAGTAAACAGTCCCATTTTAGTCTTTGTTGAATTATGAATTCCTTAAGTCACCCTCTCCCTGATTCTTATCAGAAACAATATTTTTTTAAGGGCATTTCTTTAAGGCATCTATGGTAAGTGATAGGTTGTTTAGTGAAAGTAGGTATTAATAGGCAGGGCTCTAAGCTCAAAGACGGCGTGACCACAGGAGCAGTATGGTTCTCAAGTGGCAGCAATGTACTGGAAGGCAGCAAAGACTGGTCTCTTATAAGGTGGACCAATGTTCTGGTCAATGTTAGTAAACATTGATTGCTAGCAATGCACAATAGATGATTGAATAATTGTGTGTACTAATGTGCATGTTATTGTCTTTAAAGGATATGTTTCCATTTCTTTGTATCTGGGGCTAGAATGCAAGCACAAGGATATATTTAAGAGAATAAGTTTTAACATTTAAGTGTGCCATTAATTAAGCTTATTGAAATTTTTCGATATTTTTATCAATACCAAGATAATTTTAGCTATGTTGTGGTCTAGTGTTTATTAAATATTCCAATTTGGAAACATTACCTTTGGGAACTTCCTGGACTTCCTGGACTCCATTCCTGGACAGGAATGGAGAGTTGTAAAAGCAAAGCCACACAGTATTGTCTTTTTTAACCCCTGGAGAGGCAGCTCAATATACATAAAGTTTTTGTAGCTCGCCAAGGTGTATGAAAATCTCTTTTATCATAAAAATACAGGATTTTTTCTAAAGAATTACATAAAATTGTTTTTTCTTTATTAAATTGTATATTTATACAAACAAATATGATTTGATGACCACTTTGGCAATGGGGTAAACCTGTCTGCCTCAGACACCAGTGGTTGCGGGTTCGATTCCCGACCGGAATTATTATGCACCAGTAGTAACATCAATACACTGAAAACTTAACAAGCGTATGATCAACATTCTGCTCAAATGGATAAATTAAATGAAAGCATCCAAAAGAGATTAGGAAGTATACTGCAGTCAGAAAAATCAATGAATTCCTGGACTATACCAAAGTGTAGGTGAATTGTAGAAGTGGACTCTCACAATAGATATTCTAGGTCATATTGTGTTCTCTCATATAAAATGCTAAAAGTGTCATTATAATTTATTTAAAAAGAAAATAACAAATAATTGTCTGGTATGTTGAGGATTAGTTTAATAGCTTATTGTTCTACTTATTGGTGATGCCTCTTTAGCTCATTGGTTGATTGTTCTTGAAAATGCTTCTAAACTGATTCAAGTCTGGTTGCTTACTAGGAGATCCCCTAGTTCCACGTCAAACTTATATAAAAGAATACTTTGGGGCTCATATTTCTTTATTTATTTATTTACATTAACAATAAAGTTTATTGGAGTCTTGAAAGCATATCAAACAGTATTTTGGAAAAATAAACAGTTTTCAATTTATTTTATGTTTTCAACACATATTTTTGAGATTCTCATACAAATTAATTTAAAACTAGCACATAAAGTGTTTAGCATTTTGTATACTTTATTTTTGTTCAACAGTAAAAAGTATAATGTAGTGAAACCTAGGTGGGCCATGCCTTTTCTTGAGATTACTGACACAACACATTGTTCCCAAACCTGTTTAGCCCCTGTTCTACTACCTTTATTTATATAATCAAGTCGTAAATAGTGGAAGGACCCCTTCAGCATCTGCCTGGTTAGCGACAACCTGATGTGTTCTGGAAATGTATTATCTAGAGCCAGGTCTTTCCTAAACACCTATGTGTCATGTTCAACTTCATCTTCACTTACCATTAGGTGATTTTGAGATCCAACACTGTCACCAATTAAAAAAAAAGTATTAGATAGATAGATAGATAAAAAACGTTTATTGTTACTAAAATCACACACTTATAAACTTAATATTAAAACAATTCTTAAAAATACTTAATCTAAATCAGTGTGTGTTATAGCAGCGCAAAAAGCCATAGCTCAGCGTCCGTATTTGCTTAAAAGCAATACGCTGATATTCTGCTACAGCTTAAGGAGGCTAAGTTATAACTTATATGATATATGAAATTGAATTAGTACATGTTAGTAATAGAATATGCATAAAGTCACAGTATTTATTAGTAAAATGTCATGCTAGAAATTATAGTATATGAATTGAAAGTCCATAATAAAATTAAAACATGTCAGAATATATTTGGTCAGCAATAAATTAAATCCAATAAGTAAGAATTAAAAATAATGAAGTCCATTTTATATTATAGTTTGACGTTGTTGTTACTTGCAGGCGATCCTGCGCAGTGTGCACGGCGCGACGCTGGTGAACGGGCGCGGCGTGAGCGTGTGGCGGCTGCGGCACGGCGACGCGCTGGGCGTGGGCGGCCGCCGCCTCAAGTGGCGCGCGCTGCAGCCCGAGGGGACCGTGCCTCCGCAGCAGCCTGCCTGTGAGTATTATTATTGTTTGGCTTACGGGACTATGTGAGCAGTCTTATCCGCTCTTCACACTGCGACCTAGAAGATCTATTGTAGTAGTAGTAGACATCACCAAGACATTGGTGGATAATGGGCGATCATTATCTTTATAAGCTGAGAGACGCACACTTCTCGACGGAGGCCTTCCCCTGGATTCTTCATGTCGTCCGGACCCGCGCCGCCCTCATCCAGCATTTGACGTTCGTAAAGTGTATAAAATTACCTGCTACGAATAAAAAGTTTTCATTTTCATTATTGTGTGAGTCCTCCCTCATCTACAAATCGCCGTACACTCCAATGGAGTCCAGGAAGTATAAGATTTTCCTTACAGTAATGCTCCTAATCGATTTTGGCCTGTGAGCAGCTACCTTGCACCCAGCACCTTGTTGTATTGTTTTTATTTATCTAATATCTGTTTCTCGCAGTATTATCCGTTTCGAACCCCGGGATTAAAAGTACCAAATTGCATCCAAATCCATTGAGCCGATTGAGGAACAAACATCCATCCAAACTTTAATATTAGTACAATAGTATGATTAGTGAGATTAATATTTCAGCAGCACATATCGCACATGACATTCAATATGGTAGTAACACAAAAATTGCTGTTTCGAGATAAATCGATTCGTAGTTTCAAAAAATCATAGCAATTATATTATAGTAATTCACTCAAGAGTTTTTGTAATTTTAATGCTACATTATTCCTCTATCAATATTTTCATTTCATTTGGTCTTTTTATTTGTATTTTAGAAACATTTTTTACAACCCCTTTGAGTTACAACTATATTGACTGATAATTAAAAAAATAATGACAGTACAGTAGCAATAATGAGTTATGATGGTTATTACCTTTTCATTTAGGGATGTTTTGTAACTTTTCAGAGGTTTTAAAACCAATTGTATTTTCCGTCATGGTTAATGTCAGACTTATTTCACTTAAAATAAAAAGAATAATTATTGATTATAAATTTTGATTTACTCAACTTTGTATTTTACCTTGTAGTTAATGAATTTGAGTGAACCAAATATAATTATGTAACAATATTATGACACATAAAGCTTTTTTTATGAACTTTTTGTACATTAACTATTTAAACAAAAACCAACCAACTGGGTCTTGTGACACAGAATAAGTAATAGTACCGTTGGTACAGAAGAATTACTCCGCAAGAAGATCTAAATAAATTCTAGTATTGCTTAGAGATGGGTTTATGCCCTGACGTTTTTGGCGCATTGAGTAAATGCCTGATAAATGCCCGTAAATGCCGAGTAAATGTCTTTTGTCTGGGCATAAACTTAAACAGATTTTTTTATTTATTTATTATCGTATCTTATATCTAAGTATACAAAAAAATATTTCATTAATAACATATTTTATTTTAACTAATATACTGCAATAAACCTTAACATTTTACCAAAATCGATTGATTAAAATTATCGCTTAGTTTGAAAGAACAACGGGGGTAGCCCACCCATCAACATCCACACAACACAGAAACCTAGAACTAGAATTTGTTGATGTTGCATCAAGTAATAACCTTAGTGATGATGACTAAGGTAGATATCAAAATCAAGCCAAAGCAAATTTAAGGCTACAATGATTGTAAACATATAGATGTATGTATTTATGACAATCATAATTATATTTTATAACATATTTGTGCAGGACAGTGACAACAAAACGTAAAAGACAGTTATATAAACTTAAAACAGTGTATATAGATAGTGTTATAGTGTTTTATAAGACTCTTAAAGAGCTAAGAACGTTTAAAATAGTGTTTCATAGTGTTTTTATAGTGTTTATAGTGAATAAGTGTCCCATACAAGTGTTAGTTTGTAAGAAGTTCATAACAGTTTTTATTAGCTTGAGAAAGTGTTTGCTTAATCGTTTGTATCTTTGTAATTTGATTGGAATTTGATTAATTAATAACCGCTATGATAATGAATTTACGCATAGCTAACAGCTAACAATGAAATGAAACTTACGTGATTATAGCTTAAAATAGCTCGATTTGTATTAGGGTTGATTTGGAAATAAAGAAATGGTTTTGAAAGTCTTGTCATTTCCGCACATAGAGAGACATCTAAATAGATTTCATAAATAGTTTTCCTATTAGAATATAGTAAAGATCTAATAAGAATAATCGAATCTAGTCAGAATCTTATTAGAAAAATCTAGAAAGTTCGAATTAGATTCGAGCGAGACAGACATATGTGTGTCCCGCTCGCACGCTTGCATTACTCTCTCTTGTGCGGTACCCTTGCGCGCCTGCACCGAATCACTTAAGGATGCGCCACACTCCGCTAGCGCCGGATTCGCCGAAAAGATCCCGAAGAGAGAAGATCTCCGGAAGAAAGAAGCCTCCGAAGAAAGAAGCCTCAAGCAACAGTGAACAGTGAATCTCTCAAGCCCGAAGACTCTCAATAGAAGCCCGAAGTCACAAGGCAGAATACAGAAATACAGAAGACTGAAGGCAGAATACAGTAATAGAAGAGCGCGGGAAATAGAGTGTGCTTGTGGCGTATTCGCGAGTGTAATAGTGCCGTGCGGCTGGACTTTCACGACCGTGTTAAGTGGTGAATTCGCATTTTCCTTTTGCCCCTCGCATCGATTCCAGCTAATAGAGTGGGTGGATAGCGCATCATTTGACTAAATCGTAATCGAATTCATAGACTATACAGTCCACTGGAGCTATCCCCCACAATATTTGCTCGTAAAGTGGTTGTAATTACACCAATTTCAATATCGTAATGTATCTCATTACGTACTTGTGCGATAATGTAATGTAAAACGCACGTGTTTTTTTTAAATAAAGTTTTAAGATACTCCGTCTAAAAATGAACGATACTTTTAAAAATCTTAGCAAAGAGGTTTTATGTCAAGAAAGTGGTCAATACTTTATGAATAAAATTAACTTTGGGAAATAAAATATAACAAATAAACATTTAATTCTTTAATTTAATTAATTTTGACAATAAATTACAACCATTTATCTGTAACAAAAACACAAAAATATTAATTTACTTTATTAGTAATACTGGCTGTTTTTGTACCTTTGCCTAAAAAAAACGTTGATGCGCGTGCATCGTTTATCTGTGGACAAGTAAAAATAATTCCGCGCGCTTTTCTTTTCGCTCTATTGTTTTTATTTGAAAATGTCGTCAAGTAGTGATGAATTTATTAATTTGACACCGCCACAACTCTTAAACGCGGCGAAAAGGCTACTCTAAGCCTCTTGCCTGAAAAATCGACCGATAGATACTTACAAGCCTATCAAAATTTCATCTTATGGAAAACTGCTTTAACAATTAATTAAAGATTTATTCGCTTAACAAAGTCAGAGTTTTATTAATTTCCTCGTAAATATGTTATAAAACGTCGTCGTATGATATACGTGCGCTTTGAAAATTACCGCACTTATATCATATTGTTAATAAATAAAATCCCCAGACAATCACACCAACTACATGGCCCCAAAGTAAGCATAGCTTGTGTTATGGGATACCATATAGCGAACTAGGGGGGAACCTAGTATATAAATACATAAATAGATAAACACCCAGACACGGAACTTTTTTTTTTTTTGCTTCCGTGCGGGAATCGAACCCGCAACCACTGGCGTCTGAGGCAGATAGGTTTACCCCAACGCCATAGTGGTCGTCACATTATATATATTAATTATATACCTAAGTAACCTATCAGAATAATTCGAATTTTCCACTGTGATTTTATAACAAGACTGTGATTATTTAATGACTGATTATTTGATTAAAAGTTTTGATTTACAAAATACATAAAGTTTCATTTTTATTCAAGTTCCTGCTTAATTTTTTACAAAATTAAGTTGTTTGTTTTTGTGCCTAGTGATCGGGCATTTATTTGGACGTAAACTCATTTATGCCCAATATGCCTAGTTTATGCCCATTGTGTCCATATTTGTTTATGCCCCCGACCCATCACTAGTCTTGCTACGACGCGATACGGTGGAATTCAGCTCGCACAGCATTACGTACCTGTAAATTTATATACCTAGAAGTTTTGTCTCTTTCTATCGCATGCCTCTTATCTTTTCTTACGCTGTTAGGGTTGCTGCCTAGTAAAGAATAATTAATCTCCTTATTTGTAATTAAGTATCTACCGATGTAGGTATTACTGTTATTCTACCTTTGTAAAAAATATTATTTCAACTTACCTAAAGTACAAAATGAAAAAAAAGTTATGACGAATAATTAGTAATACCAGGCCTGGCTCACTCCGCGCGGTACATCCGTTATTTACCTACAGCGAAGCGCTCCGCCGGCGGATTTCGAATGGGTCGTGTATCACGCGCGCGCCCGTCGGGACGTTGTAGATACCTACCTACCTAATAGCACTCACAGTAATTCTATGATCGAGGTCGCAAATAGTATTTAAAAATGGACATAAAAAGAAACAAATATTCAATTAGATTTTGTTTAGATTTGATTATGTTCAATTTAGTAAACAAAACATAGGTAGCATTACTAATTATTCCTCGTAACTTTTTTTTCATTTTGTACTTTAGGTAAGTTGAAATAATATTTTTTACAAAGGTAGAATAACAGTAATACCTACATCGGTAGATACTTAATTACAAATAAGGAGATAATTTATTCTTCACTAGGCAGCAACCCTAACAGCGTAAGAAAAGATAAGAGGAAGCGATAGAAAGAGACAAAACTTCTAGGTATATAAATTTGTGGGTACGTAATGCTGTGCGAGCTGAATTCCACCGTATTGCGTCGTAGCAAGACTCGAGTTTATTGAGATCTTCTTGCGGAGTAATTCTTCTGTACCAAAGGTACTATTACTTATTCTGTGGTAATACTATGTTTTGTTTACTAAATTGAACATAATCAAATCTAAAAATAATCTAATTGAATATTTGTTTCTTTTTATGTCCATTTTTAAATACTATTTGCGACCTCGATCATAGAATTACTGTGAGTGCTATTAGGTAGATAGGTATCTACAACGTCCCGACGGGCGCGCGCGTGATACACGACCCATTCGAAATCCGCCGGCGGAGCGCTTCGCTGTAGGTAAATAACGGATGTACCGCGCGGAGTGAGCCAGGCCTGACAAGAAACAGTAAAAACACGAGTCATTAAATACGAGAATGGTACGCTTGTACACGGGACGAGAAGAGATAAAATCATCCCTGGTTTAATTGCAGCGTCAGCTTCAAACTAGTGCCCTTATGTTGAGTGTTTGGAAGAAACAGTATAACATTATGTTTAACAGTTAAGATTCGCTGTACCACGGTACTACCACCCTCTTATCATCGACGGAAAACAAGTCACCAGGTGTGAAAAGTTCAAATATATCGGAACTATGTTATACAGTTCTGGTTTTTTTGAATTTGAAAGCGAACATTCAGCTTTAAATAGCGGTAGCCTAGCTTAAATGGCGTGAAATCACTGGCACAACCTGCAAAAAAATGCCTATAAAACTCATAGGTTTCGTGTATAAGAGCATCATAAGACCTGTACGGAAAAGAGTTTTGGTCTATTATACAGCGCCATTTAAAGACCGCATAAGTGGCTGGAATGAAGATGCATCGGTGGATGTCAAGACGAGGCTAGACTGGATCCGCAACGAATATATTCGCGGAAGCCTCGATGTTGGTGCCAAAGTCGTTGTGGCGCCGAGGTTACTGTGCATATCATACGACATTACAAGTTAAGCAACGTCCGGCTCGGTCGGTAAAAGGATGGTTGATCGCGGATCATTTATTTCTGTTGACTGTTAAGCAGTCGGTCACCAGCCATTAGGATTTGTCAGAAGCCATTTCGGCACCCTGTAAAGCCTGACATCCACCAACCAGCACTGTTCCAGCTTGGTGATTTACGGCCTAAACTTCCTCGTCATCCAGGGTAGACTCATAACCCTGTAGTGGACTCATTACACAGAGTTGTGATGAGCCTCGGTGTATGTACGATCGCCAATAAGCTACAAGAAAGTAATCTCAGATGCTTTGGCTACGTGGAGAGGAGACCTCATACTACGTTGAAAAAATTCATTTAAATATTCCTGGATCGAAAAGAAAAGGAAGATCTTTTACAGACAATGACACGTCCAACCGTGCAAAATGAAATAGGAAGACCCCACCATAAGTTGGGGTAGTGACTTCAGCATCTTCATGTTCGTAGGGATCTTTTGTAGGTACTTAGAACTATCTTCGGAATTATTTTCAGTATTATTTAATACCCAAAAACTATATTTTTACACCTGGTTTCTCGTCACATTGTGTCCAAAATGGATAAGATAGAACTGCAACATTCAAATAAATTTTATAATTTTATCAGGCTAGATATCAATATTTTGAAATAATACCTGTCATCTAATAATACCTGTCGAGTGAATAGGTTTCTCGTGGATGGACGAGTAACACCAAAGTCTTCATGCGCACTTTCCATCAGGTAGCATGGAAGACAAACGTCCTATCCTTACAATATAAAAAAAAATCTAAAATTTCACTGGCAATACAGTTATAACACATACATTTTAGGGGTAATATAGGGGATACTATATCAAGTAGAAATGATACACGGTCAATCCTTAAACCCATTAAAAATAAACACGCAATACCTCAGTAACTCAAAATAAAACATCATTTTGGATACATTATTGTCAGGCAATACCATAATAACTAAAATAATACAGTTTTAACTACTTGCATAACTCGTTACACTAAAATTTTTGCGATGTATCTTTTTTTATCGACGGGGAATACGGAGCGGTAACGGAAATCTATATTTATTAGACTTGGCGACGACGGAGAGGAGGTGGACGCGTAAGCAATATAGACCTACGGGTCTACAGATGACATGAAGTATGACGATTTTACCAGTTAGTAGAGAAAAAAATGCTCATTACGATGCTATAAATAACTCAAAACCTCAAAATTTTGAGTTACGACGATATTATACATATTTTGGGCCTCTTCTTTACTTACTTTCATGTGAAACTGAGGTTGATCGCGGGTTTAGTCACCAATTAAAAAAAAAAACATAAAACTAACAAGAAACATTGAGGCAATTAAAGTAATGCGCGCAGAAATAGACTAACAGAATATTAAAAATTGTAAGTTTTAATTCTAGCTTGCTCAAGATTATTGACATGTTTGGTTTGAATATTGATGAAACTTGCTACATTCTCCTCATATTTCAGCAGCATATCATTAACACTGGAATTCAAATTTTGACAATTTAATTTATCTAAATTAGATGTGCAGTAATGTCATCATATCAATTATATTTTATTTTTATTTTACTCTGTTCTGTATCTTTATGCAAAAATACTTTACAAAGCTTATTATAATATTATTTCCACAGAATAATATAAAGACTTCTTTATAATCCCTCTTAATTTAAAACAGTAAAATCCAAAATACATTTCGATGGCATCAGCCAGAATCTTTTAGCTTAGTTGGTTAGGGCACCCGTGGTTCAGGTCAGCGGCGATTTTAGTTAATATTTTTCTTATGTATAAAATTATTTATAAAATGCACCAACTTTCAAAAATAAAATTTATAATTCCATTCACAGTGGTACAAAAACGGAGTCGAGGCAAGGCAAACAACCGCAGAATGACGTCCGGAGTGAATTCTCAAAACAGAATCAAACTTGAAATTGAAGCTCTGCATCGCGCCTCCATGCCCGGTAACTTATTTATGTTTTTATACCATACATGCTCTAAAAAGCTTATTTTATTCACGCAAAACAGTGAATAAAAAGGCCTTTTATTCACTGTTTTGTTTTTATTCACCGTTTTGGTGTTTGATAATGATAATAATAAGAAAATTACGCTTAATTTCAGTCATTGCTCTAATTTTAATATCCATTTCAATCAATGTAACATTTCTTATTTCTTGATTAAATTTCTATTTTCGCTTAAATTATATCTTTTTCTCGTAGTCATGGTATAAAGTATAGTATACAACTCCTGAATAAAGTACGAATTTATATCGAGGGCCATGAATCACTCGCGTCGCTCAGGATTCTAATAGTTGAATCCTTCACTTGCTCGTGACTCATCTACGGCCCTCGCTTTAAATCCGTCCTTTATTCACTACTTGCGTAATATACTATATATTATATTACTGATTTAAACATATACATGACATGTCTTTATAGTGTTGCCAACAGGGTTCGCCGATATATATCAGCGGATATTATCATGGTATTGTCTTAAGTTTTCACGATTCATAATTTAAATAAAACTTCTTTTTAACCGGATTGGATTGGATTTTATATTTTACATTTTAACTCGACGTTTCGGTGTCCTTGCAGACCTACGATCACGAGCGACTCAGATGTCAGGCGTCAGATTGATAGTGGAAAAAGTTATACATCATCTCCATCTATTTCTCAGTCTTCGAGCGTAGCGTTCAGGGTTAACACAAAATGAGCTGACAGTGTCTTGAGTTTCAAGTCATGGAATAGGGTCCCATGCTGGTGATAGTTTCCAACCGTCTTCTCTGTTATACAGTGTGTTAGGCTTCGGATTTCCGATACTTTACCCACGTATACTGCGTTAAATTTATAATTAACATTTTGGAGATTAATGTTTACCCTGGCAACACGTAGCGAAAAATTACTATTCAGAATAATTCAGATTGTTTCCCAAAATGGCAAACTCATTTAAAGTTGGATAAATTCTTCATCAAAAAATATTTCTCAAATTAACACTAAGTATTCTTTTGTTGTAAAAAGTTTTTTTTAAATAATGTAGTAGTTTGATACTTATTTCATTTTACAACTTCCTTTTAAAAAAATAAGGTTGTTTTTCCCTTACAGAAAGAAATTCGCTTCTTTTTCTTAGCCGGGATATATATCTGATATATATCGGATTTTTGCGAACCCTTGTTGCAAATAATTTTCAGGCGTACTGAAGTACATTTTTAAGCCAAAGTCTTTGTGTGAACCATATCCCATTAATTTAATGATAAAAACTTCTTTATGACTCATGAAGTTCCAGAGCTCATGAAGTTTATATCAGAGAACTATAATAAAAGATTCTGTATGAAAATTCAAAAAAAGTCATCACCAACACTCTAAAATCACACAATTATTTCTTTCAAGTAAAATCTGTTATAGATTTGTTTGGTTGCTAAGGCTATATAATCTATAACAACAACAACACATGTTCATAACCATAAAAATTACTTAAAATGTGAGTAAATTTAAAATAACTATCTTATTTATTTGTTTGCTTATTTCAGCTTCATCCGGGGGCAAGCAAGTGGCTATTGTACAACCACAAAGGCGTGAAACTGGCGAGCAAAATGGTGAGTCATTCAGTAAAGTTTAGAACCCACAGTTTTAGCAAACACACATAATAATAAGTAAGGGTTTGTAAATTGATGTATAAATTATATTTTTATGGTTTTTCTTCAATCTCACCTAAACTTAATAGTTTCTCTGGGGTGGTCTCTTTATACATCACAGCTTTATAATAATAAATAAAATCTCCAGAGAATCACACGAACTACATGGCCTCAAAATAATCAAAGCTCGAGCCATGAGATACCATGTAGCGAACTAGGGAACCTAGAATATAATACACATATACAACTATGTATAGAACATTTATTTTCTTGTTCCGTGCGGGAATTGAACCCCGCAACCAATTGCTTTTGAGGCAGATAGGTTCACCCTATTGCCAAAGTGGTCCAGGGATCCTCCCTGTTTATGTTTTGTTTATTTGATAACAATTACCCAGTAGCAAGCGTTTCTGATGCCATAATGAGATGTGATTTAATTGCGTGATTACTGTTTTAATTAACCAGTTAGTTAAAGTCTTCTTTAAACCTGAAAAGTAATTTCAGAAGTTAAGGCGGTTCGATTTCCATACAAAAAACAATCGGGATTCACTGATACAGGATATGGTTCAAAGCTTTAGTTATGAGTTCTACAAACTATTTTCTAGTTGAATTTGTCGCGAAATGAACAAAAAATATACAGTTCATTTTCTAATAAATCAACTGAAATTTCAAATCACAAATAAATCAACTGAAATTTTTCATCTAAAATGCGAATGAGTGTGTGAAAATAACACGATAGGCGACGTTGCCACTCTATGCAATCACCGACAGAGACAACGGTCGGGCGGGCGGGACAGTTGCTCGTGTGCTATGTTGCCGATCTTACTTACTTTACTACTGTCTGCTCGCGCTCGCTCATTCTATTCAACGTGAGTTATTCAGTCAGTCACCTTATAACTTACTTTGTTGTATTTATTAATTGCAAATAATATCAACAACGCGTCTTTAGTCATATTTGTAGTTTATTTATTTCCGAATTACTTTTGCATTTACTTTTTCGTTGATAACAAAACGCCAATTAGTTGTGAAAATAAAGAAAATAGAAGGAACTTTAAAGGCACACAGAAGACACAAATATTCCGGCCCAACAAAATTTAAAAATAGGGTTAGAGCTCAACTAAAACGCCATTACGGTTTACTTGACTTCTGATCGCAAAAATCCTGCTTCTCATCCTATTTCCTACATAAACACCTAATTTATTTGTTACAATATAAATAAAATTCCTACTGAAAAATATTCAATATTTTGTCACTGAAACCATAAATCGGAAACGTACACGCTTCCCTACCTAGGTACCTACTTAGCTGATATCTATAAACAAAAAGTAAAGGTCTCCACATTTGCTGACCATCTGTGTGGATGTAAACAAAAGATAAGAAATGTTTGTGAAATAAAAGAAATCTTTGTGTCTTTGGCGGCCGATTCCGGTCGCATTATCTGCATGGGATTTCTAGGAATTTGTTACAAATGATTACATTCGCTACAACCAAGGTCGTAATAAATGAAATCCACTGTAACTACTTGGTTATCGATACCTGATCACCCTGTAGAGTTTCACCAGCGTTTTACAAATCTCCCTGTATCAATACACATCCAAGACCCAGAGCCATAACATATTTATTTTTAATTCTTGTCCTTGCGGTGATCGAACCCTCGACCTCACTATCTTACAGCTAGCACTTTAGGCATTGCGCCACGGATGTCGTCAACATCTGTGCATTTTTTGTTTATATGTGACTAAACCCGCGTTTGACCTCAATCTTACCTGATGGTAAGTAGGTAACGATGAGGTCGAAGATGAAAGCACATGTGTTTAGGAAGGAACTGGCTCTTAATAAGATATTGCCGGAACACATTAACACCGGAGCGGTAACATTTGGCGGCAGACTTTATTTGAAGGGTCTAGCGAGGGTCTACCGCCTGGCTAGCTAGCGGCCTAGCCAGGCGGACCCAGTAGGGATCCTACCACCAAGCGGGGGTCACTTGGAACAGTCGCAATTTTAGGTACCCGCCTAGTTGGCTATTCATAATATCATAATCCATAACACAAACCTTGCTTTCTTTGGCGCCATGGATTACTACTCTGGGTATTTATTATACCAATACCATAGACGGAAACAAAATATTGTATAGAACACTAGAATTTCGCAGCCTCCTTTTGTATTTATTTGAAGTCGGATAAAATATAACTATATTATAAACATCTTTTTATCCCAACAAAAAAAAGAAATTCGGTGCTCAAACTGAG
This sequence comes from Stenoptilia bipunctidactyla, assembly GCA_944452665.1. NCBI lineage: Eukaryota > Metazoa > Arthropoda > Insecta > Lepidoptera > Pterophoridae > Stenoptilia > Stenoptilia bipunctidactyla. The sequence continues at coordinate 1,187,280 of OX101744.1, read as the reverse complement.
AACTCGTGGCTTAGAATCTGGGCCCACGCATAAAACGCCAACATGCTTGATTTGTGTCGTAAATAAATAATAACAAACTAAATATCAATCACTTGCTACGAGGAGGCCATAAAACATGGAAAAGGACGCCATCTGTTGCGCTCTCTGTCGCACTTGTGGGAGTTTCTTCTGTTCATGTGTGCGTTATCCTTACACAACGTAAGGAAACATTTAATTGAATTAGTTGGATAGTACAATACAATAAATCGTGTGAATTATTTTTTGGAAATTCTATATTCACAAATAGTTTTTGAATGCATCCTTATTTTTTAAAGGTAGGGTAGATTCAAGCCACTTATTAACTTTCAAATAAAACTACCCACTAATATCTTATTCCAAAGGCAATCCTCACCCCCCTTACCTTCACTTCAACCGACACATTCTCGTGTGCTATTGGAACCTACCCGCGAGTTCCGTAACGGAAAATTCCATCGCTAATGGAATCGATCTCTCAGATCTTCTCAATCTAAATCTTTTCTTGTTTCCTCTGTTTTTACCCATCAGGTATAATTAATATAAAATGTTGGTCAAGTGTTGACAAAGTTGATTTTCCACAGGAACTCCCGAGCCTCGCATGTCGCCGCGATCACACGACGAGCGTCGGCGCGGCAGCGAGCCACACACACAGGCCAGTCTGTGGATCGATTCCCGGTGAGTATAATATACACTAGCTCAATATAAATATGTACTTTACTCTAGAGAACTATTCTTCAACTGATGTAAAATCGGACAAAATCCGAAGATCATCCAAATAGAATGTTTATATACAGTAAGGATGGGCTCTGATGGTAATGATCATGAAGACTAAGGTGGTGCACGGCCATCCACAAGAAACCTATTCACTTGATGCGTAAAAGTACTAGGACTATACTGGTCAGGGAATATAGATGCATGCAGTTCATTTCATTACTTGGTAACCCAAATCAAAAAGGAACTGTCAAAGCGCTTAGTTCAACTTTTTGAAATCTGGACCTTTTTTGTGTTTGTTTCCCCTAACATCAAGAAAAACTGCATTTGTGGCCTCATATCACTCACTTTACAGTGCTTTTTTGCCAAAAAAAAATATACTATACAAGTATTAAGACCGTCTTTTATCCATACCTGTTCTTTTCAAGGAAACTGAGCCCTCGTAAATCAACACCAAGACAAACAACACCTCTAACGACGAAGCTGAGAAAGCCCCCCGCTTCAGCCAAGAAGAGCACTCCACTGCGCCTCACCGTGCTGAGGAAAGCGCAGAGTGCGCACAAACCTGCCGTCATGAAGATACAGGACCCTACTAGGATCGGTGAGTTTTTTATTGTTATGTTTCTTCGTCCATAATCAGATTTTCTGTTTTAGTGGGATTTATCGCGTACATTTTAGATTATAAGTCGATTTTTAAGACATCGTGGTCATGATAGACTAAATAAGACAGTTTTTATTTTTATACAGTAAGCCCCAATTTCACCGTGTAATAAAACGCGATCAATTTGAGTTGAACTCGGTTTACGCGTTAAAACGAGTTCCGCCTTAAATTTTTCTTTAGTCAAATCTGAGATTTGTTAATCTAGGATCAGAAGGAAATCGGTGAAATTGGGGCTAAATCTGGCAAAAATGAAAACTGTTTAACCACTCGCTTGCTCTCGATTTCAAAAAAATCGTCGAACTTTGCTAGTGAAATTTGACTGTTACGATCGGGGCGGCTGTCATTAGAAAAACTTGATTTATAATGGATACAAGTGGCCTATAGTAAATACAAATACTGTTTTGTGTAGACAATAAAATAAGGAATAAAATAACGTTGTGTTATTTATCAAAAGTCATGTGTATAATATTTAATTTGAGGCTTAGTTAAGGTCGAGCATATTTTTCCGGTTTTAGTCAAATAAATTGAAATAGAGAAAAAAAATGCGCGATAGGTATATAATTTTATGTCATTTTTATAAAATATAATAGTTATTTAACCTGTTAAAAATAAAACAACGATTACTTTCATAGTAAAATCCTTAGAAAAACAATATTAAATTCTACGAGCATATAACACAAAATGGCGACTTCAAACTTCACTTCGTATTTTTTAAAGGAAATTTGTTTTCTAATTTAGTCATTTTACGTTTCGATGATGGATAAATTAATTGTCTATGGTTTAAAATATTTTTTAGGTGAACCTTACATACTTCAAAATAGAGTTCTGAGTCGTTTAATTAAAAATCAAATTTGGCAACGATTGTTGCCAAGAGCAAAGTTGGAGAATTTGGATTGGAAACGATCGTTGCCATAAGCAAGCGAGTGGTTAACATTGGTGCATTTTGTAGAAAGTTCCGATATTGAATGTAAACTAGTTCCTTACAAAGTTATCTTATTATTATAGACACCAAAACATGATGCAAGATTTTCATATGTTGGTGCACAAAACCTTCATAGAAGCAGCGTTTACAACTAACACTTCAGATATTTATCTCTTCACTAGATTAACTACTTCTAGGTTTTAAAAACCATGGAGTCATGCTGGATTAACAAGTTTAGTTATTAATAACTATTTTAAATCACCTCCTCAGATCACACAAAACAAGCGGCCCTGATGCTTATGACTGGTCACACACCCAAACTGAAGCTCAGTCCAAAGAGTGCTAAGAAATCTCCCAGTTATGTTATCAAAAAGTCAAGCCCTGTCAGGAAGACCCCTAACAGTACAGGCAGAAAGTCAAGTAGGGGTTCCAATAATGTGAGAGTCAGTGCTACCCCGGATAGTGCTAATGTTACTAGAAGTAGTAGGAGAGGGACAACAAATCAGTCTGTAAGTATGATACCTTTTAATATAGTTATATTTTTTTATCTGAATAATATTATTTAGTGACATGGTATACATTATCTTGTCATAACTGTGTACATAGATCTATGTCTATGTATAAATTCAATTGCTTATATGGGTCCTGATAAAGTAAAATATTAAATAAGAGTAGGTTAAGAATGAAACTATTTGAACTAATTTATCAGGACCTTGTATACCGAGCAAGCTCTTGTTAGTCAGTTCAAAAAATATATATACAAGTTTCCTTGCCACAGTTGTAATTTCTGTTAATTTTCATGACTACACCTCTTTATTAATATATTATTTTAATTGCAGATACTAGAGATATCAGACACCGACACGCGGTCAACTGCAAGCGCAAGTGTGGCGGCTCATTACGCTACGGACAGCTCCCCAACATCTCCAGTACTACTGAGTCCCAGGAAATCTGCTCTGAAAGACCCCTCAGTGAAAAGTATCAAGAAAAACGAATCCATCAAGTTTGACCTCAGTAACCTGGAAAATTATCATGAGTTGGATGATATCCTTGTAGAGTCAAACTCAACGACACAAAACAATGATAACAGTATATTGGAAAGCCATCTTTCCTTACGGTTCTCTGACATCTCACCAGCCAAATCTCCTTCACCGAGGTCAATCAGCTCAAGAAGTAGTAAAATTATCGGAAAATCTTTTGGCTCTCCACTGAATGATACAAAATCTCCTTCGTCTAGAAGATCGTTGAGCACACGAAATAGTCAAATATTAGAAAAAACTTCAGGCTCTCCGCTGAATAATACAAAATCCCTATCGACCACAAGAGTGTTAAGTTCAAGAAATAGTCAAATTATAGAAAAATCTTTAGGCTCTCCGCTGAATGATACAAAATCCCCTTCACCCAGAAGATCGTTGAGCACACGAAATAGTCAAATATTAGAAAAATCTTCAGGCTCCCCGCTGAATGATACAAAATCTCCATCACCCAGAAGATCGTTAAGTTCAAGAAATAGTCAAATTATAGAAAAATCTTTAGAGTCGCCGCTGGATCAAACACAATCGCCTTCGCCAAGAAGATCATTAAGTTCAAGAAGTAGCAAAATAATGGAAAAATCTTTAGGCTCCCCGCTGAATTACACTAATAATATTGCTGTAGAACAGGTTACACTAACGCCAGGGTCACCAAGTGCTAGAAAATCATTACGTGGTAGTCTTATTGTGCAGAAAGCTCTTGAAAGCTCATCACTCCATAACTCAACTCGAGGATCAAGAACAAGAACATTGATAGATGAAAGCGGAGATACTAACTCTGCATTCAAAACAAAAACCTTAAGCCCCAGAAAATCAAACCAAAGTCAAAATATGGAATCTTACTCAATTGTTGATTTAGTCTCTATGGACTCTAATGAAACGGGCAGAACCAGTTCAGTATACAACTCCGCCGATTCTGTAAACAGTAGTGTTAAATTTGGTACACCTAGAAATAGTAGTGGCAGAAAGTCAAAATCTACAATACGCGGTTCATTACTCAGTTCCAGCACACCTTATGTTCCAAAAGTTAATAGATCAAAACGATCTCACTCAAGTCCGAATATCTCAACAGTTAAATCTCCAAATTTGACCAGAAGCTCTGTAATGACGAGGAGATCTAAATCTGTGACAACACCAGAAAATACAAACCAATCTATAAACGATACTAGACTATCTCGCTTGTCGCGTTGTAGATCAAGAATCAACGATACTGATCTGCTTCTTCTATCTTCAAATCTTGAGGACACTGATGACACATCTCCAAAATCTTCTAGAAGAGTAACGAAATCTGATAAATCTAATACAACCTCAAATACAACCATAAAGTCTGCAAGAAAGACTAGATCTATCAATGCTACAATAACTTTGGACGACAGTACGATAAATGAAGGTCTAGTTACACCCGAAAATAGACGCAGTCCGGTCGAAGAAGTGCGTACTCCCGTGCTTAGCATCAGAAGCTTACTAAACTCGAGTCAAAGCTCTGCTAGCTCAGTGCAATCCCCAAAAACAGGAAGAAGAAATTCTAAGAGAAAAACTGTTGCAGTTGTTACCCAAATTTCGCCCAAGAGAGGTAGAAAGAGCGCAGCGTCTAAATCTCTAATAATAATACCGGCTAAGAAGTCTCTCAGATTAAGTCCAAATGTTCAAAGTCCATTGCCTGATGAGGAGATAGTGACACCTAAAAGTGCAGTGAAAATTGTTCAGGAAGCCGTTAAAAACAAACACTCAACAGCTAAGAAGCCGCAGTCGAAGCGATCTATCATTGACAACCTCAACGAATCTGACATAGTGAAGCAACTATTTAATAGTCCAGTCAAAAGGAAACTATCACAAAGCATGACAGAATTTTCCAGAAAACAGTTGTTTGATGACAACATCCCCAAAAAAGCCACGAGACATACAATCGCTTTGGGTCATAAGGAAGATTCTGTATTGAATAATTCAGACGAGTTTACCCCAGAAGCTTTCGTCAGTCCACTCAGCACACCGGGCAATAGTCCAAACTTAACAAATGTGAAAAGACTGATCCATAAGAAGAGCACAGGAAATATATCTGGAGTCACAGCTATAGTGCGTTCTCCACGCACTAGAAAATCTGTCAAGAACGATCTTACTAATGTTTCAGGAATCAACAAAGTATTTGCGAAATCTCCAAGAAATCGACTGAGTGATATTCGCGGTGTTAAAGAAATGTTTATGCCGTCACCCAAAAATGATCTTCGACGTGTATCGGGGGTTAAAACTTTGTTCAAAAAACAGCGCACTCCCAAAAATGATTTGACGGATGTTCGAGGAGTAAAATCTCTATTCAAACGCGCAAGCCCTCGAAACGATTATAGAAACGTGTCGGGAGTAAAAGAAACTTTTGCAAAACCACCCAGAAATGATCTCTCGGATGTTCGCGGAATCAAAAACATATTCGGTCGTAAGAAGCGACAGACTGATTATAACAATGTGAGCGGAGTTGAAGACTTATTTAATGTATCTGACATTTCTAATAAGGAATCATCATCGGAACGTCTTTTTGATCAACTGTTAGGAAATCCTACAGTTAAAGCAGTATATTCCAAGAGCTATGCCAAAAAATCATCAGTAGCGGCGAAAAAGCGCGCGGCGAAGTCCTTGCATGCTTCTATAGACAACATATCACACAACGTCGAAGATTGGCTCGAACAGGAATTGCAGAAGCGCTTACATAAAGTTGATAAGCCAAATAATTCAAAACGCAAGAGTCGTGAATTAGAGAAACTCGCCACCGACACTGTGTCAGGATCAGCACCGGTCCAAACGTCGCGGATTCGGAACAGTACACTAACAAAAAGCGTTGCTAACATCTCAGATGGAAAGAAATCTGCTTCAGAATTATACAGCGCTCACACACTACCTATTAAAAAACGTTCTATTGTAGAGCTCTCCCTTCATAAAAGCCAGAATAGCAGTCAAAACAAAAGCGCTAATAAAAGCGCTGCTCGACATCAACTACCTATAAAGAAACGAGCTGTAGTTCATTCAACACCAGTCAAGGGTCGCTACAATATGACAATGAACGCCTCCGAACTAGGCAGGGTATCACCGATTATTGGAGACAAAACCAAAGATGTTCATGAAACCTCTCTCACAATATTACCAGAAGCTAAAACTTCGCCGAAGCCCAAAGGACGACGGGCTGCGAGGGTTCAACAAACCGTGGAAAACATTCCTGAGGCAATTAGCGAACCATCCCCTAAACCATCACCAAAGAAATCTCGCGGAAGACCCACAAAAGCTAGCCAAAGCCGTAGAATCATAAAAGCTGATGAAACCGTGGTTTCCAACGTTAAAAAGCGCCGATCCTCTATCGTTATTACTAAAAAATCGCCCATAGCGAACCCAAAACCTACTGCAAAGAGCAATAAAAGCATTCAGTCAGTTTCACCAAAACCAGTAAGTCCTAAGAAAACTCGCGGAAGAAAGCAAAAATCTGAAGTACCAGAAACTATAAAAACACCCAAACGGACCACCAGAGCCAAAGTACAAAAAGCTACCGTAGTTATTACTAAACCTTCGCCACAAATGAAACCAAAAGGTGAGACAAGTGAGGTTAGCTCAGATGACAACAAAACAAATTCAAAAAGATCTCGCAAGGAAATCAGCAAAGAGTTACCAAAAACTAAAGGCAAACAGAAGAAAGCAGAGGTATCGCAAGAGTCTGCCGAAGTACCGAACAGGAGAACCAGAAAAACGGTTGAAGTTAAAGTGCAAAGTCCGCCAGCTAGACGCGGAAAAGTAGCAGAGAAAATCCAAAAACCGGAGCCAGTGGCATCGAAACGTGGCGGAAAACCTGCCATTGCGGAGATAAAAGCATCCGAACCCAGTAGAAAAACCGAACCAGTCGTTGAAGTAGTAGAGAAGAGACGCGGTCGTAGAAACGCAGAAGTAGTTGAGCCAGAACCCTCACTAAAAAGAGGCAGGAAAACCGTGGAAGTACCCGCAGAACCAAAAACAAGACGCGGTCAAGTTAACGTTGAAGTCGAACAAAGCACTAATAAAAGACTACGCAAAACTGAACCAGTAGTCCTACCCGAACCAGCCACTAAGCGAGGTCGCAAAACAGAAACAAAAGCTGACACAAATAAGAAAGCTGCCAAAAAATCTGCATCTCCAATCAAAGAACTCAAAACCAGAGGGAAAAAATTAGAATCTCAAGCCAGCACTCAATCGGAACCAACCACAAGAGGCCGCAGAAACAACCAACCCGAAAATATAGTTGTAGCAACCAAAACTACTCGTAATAACAAGTCAGACGATACCAAATCTGCAAATAAATCACAAAGTGAAGAAGTAGTGAAGAATACTCGCGGTCGCAAAACTAAAAATTTAGAAGAGGTTAAGACTGTTGCGAAACAAGACAAAGGAAAGAAAAAGGTTGAGGCGAAAGGGGAAAGTCCAGTCAAAGGAAAGAAAAAGGTTGAAGCGAAAGTGGAAAGTCCGGTGAAAGCAAAACCCACGAGAGGCAAAAAGGTTAGTCATTTATGTTTAATGGGTTTTGGACCTCATTCTCACCTAAAGTGATGATAAGATCAAATAAATCCACTTTGGATTATGAAGGAAGTGACTTGTATAATATTGCACATTTATATTAATGGTAATCAGACGACTGCCTACATGAAAGATGGCCGATAGTGAGGCGATTTTGTGGTATGCATTTTCGAACGCGTGATCATCGTGATTTCATGCGATTTTTATTTTTACAAATTCAATACTAGTAGGTATTGGTATAGGCGTCCTCATCGACATCATGGGCGCTGTCTTAGTCGCCTTTGACATCTCTGAACCAGTAGCGATAGGTATATAAAATTATCATTCTTTTTACACGTAAGGGAAATTACCGATGATTTGTTTACGCACGTTGTATACGGTCAGATTAATAAGTACACCTTATTAAGTTGTGTTTATTTTGTTTTCAGGCTGTAGCTGTGGTCGAAGAGAAACCACTTCGAGGGAATCGCAAACGAAAAAGTGACAGCTCACCAGCCAAAGGTACCTATGTGTAGTAATAACTCAGTTATTCCATTTTTAACCATAAAAAAATACTTAAATTTGTAAATAAAATAAATACTGGCATGTTTAGACAAAAAAAAATCCAAAAAAAGATATAAATTAAAATTGTAAAATCTCAGAAAAATATATTTTTGCAATTTCCATAAATTTAAAAATAGACAGTACTACATAGAATCAATCATTCTTTTACTGTACCACCGTTTGTAATGGACTGTAAATAAATTATTCAAAAATATTATGTATGTTACCTAAAGTAACACATTAAATGTTTTGACTTGATTTAATTTCAGAGAATAGAAGCCAGCCCGCTAAAAAGTCTCGCACGGCGGAAGCTGCCCCCGCCAGCAAACGAAGCACTCGCGCCGCTCAACAGATTGAAGGTAATTCTGCTAATTTTTTTCTTTTATTGGTGTCTAAGCCTGCGTTTGACCACAACCTTGCCAGATGTGAAGATGACAGGACGCGGGCTTAGGAAGGACCTTTATAAAATATTGCCGGAACCCATCACCGCAGGAGCGGTAATATTTTACGACAGATTTTATAAATTGAATTGAATGGTGGTCGCTAGCCATTTGGACCCTGACGGGATCCGATCACCAAGCGATGCCATTTGGATTAGTCGCCTTTTACGACACGTTTATTCAGGGCCGATAGGATTATTCATGGCCGAGCAAAATTGGGTCATTTTTAACAAAACAAGAAATGTATTTGAGGGCCTTTTGTTATTATTATTATTGCGGGTTTCGGGACTATATGAGCAGTATTGTCCGCTCGTCATACTGCGACCTAGAAGATCTATTGTGTGAGTCTCAGTTTATAACACGCCGGAGACTCCAATGGAGTCCAGGACATTTAAGATTTTCCTTACGGCGATGCGATCTTGCCACTGCGCGTACTTGGAGTTTGTTAGAGATACTAATCCCTCTATCAGTTCCCTTGAGTGTTTACTTTTGTTGAGTGTTATTTATTCGAGGGCCATACTCAAATCACTTCACAAATGATTTATCACTTACATTCACTTACACTCTTTTTCTTTGTATTCTAATAAAGCACTGTTTTTAAAGACTTGTTAATTTTGTAATAAACAAAGTGCCCATGGGAATGCTTTTTATAAGCAATTCGAACTCGGATTTTTAATTCTAAATTGTACTGTCATGAATTATATACTTTTAATTATTATAAATTTAAATGATTTCTAACTTTGGTATATTATAATTTTTCAGTATCTAATATACCTTTTTGCTTCTTATAGTTGCTCCAAAAACCGGTGGTCGTCAGCGACGAAGATAACGAAAACTGACGCACAAAGATAAATTAATATAATTTTATGTTTACTGAGACGCACAACAATGCAGGACATGTGAAGGATATGTTGTAATTTTAAGTATCGTAAGTTTTGCTTGTTGCTTAATTATACTTACACCCAGACATTAATTTAATTGTACACATTGACGATTTAGCATTAGTTATTTTTTTCTCAGTAAGAACTGTGGTTCGTTCTTTTAACTTGTACTTTTTTCTTTGTCTTTATTTTAATTTTCAAACCTTAGATTTTTATATTACATAAAGACTTTCGATCAATTTGGTGCGAAAACGTACCTTTTATGAGATGACAAATGGCGCTGTTATTTATACAAACTATATATAGTTGTAGCAGGAAATAGTGCCTTGTGTCGAGAATTGAAATTAAAAGTACAAATATATTTGTTGTATTGACATTTTGGTACATTTGATGTAATAATAGAGTACTTATTGGTGCCAAATGTATATGATAAGTTGATAGCATTTATAATCATGTTTGAGGTCTAGTCCGCTGCGAATTGTTCTATAGCATAGATCTTTCTTGTAAACAATAAGATTTCTGATTAATAAATCAATATTCATGCTTGTATTATACATCAGCTCTCAGTATTTTTGAGACAAATCTACAAAATATATATATTTTTCGTTTGATGCAATCTTTTCTCTCACTTATATGAAGGATTTTGTTCACTTCATCATTGAAGGCACAGCTATTATGACAGACATGACAATTTAGAAGCGGATTAGACTTTTTTTTAAACGCACAATTACATTTTAATGAAAATCTTTGGAAGTACAATCATGTCTATTTTTTTTTTAATAATTTTGGAGCTCTATGAATAATGTTTGTGACATTTAGTTATAAAAAATAATGTGTTCTCTTAATTTTTATTATCTCTTTTTTTAGTGATTAATGTTTTAATTTTCAATTATTTCCTTTCCTTTAATAACTTCAATAATTTTAACTGAATTATTATTAAAAGCAATGTGTTTTCTTAAAGAAACACTACTGTGATAGAAATTACATATTTTCTAGTAAATATTACGCACATTTTTATATAAAAAGAAAGAATGTTTTATCAACCGTCGATTCTATTTTGAAAGGAACTATGTTTAGTATAGAATAAATATAATTATTTAATTATTAATAATGATGGTGTGGATTTTATTGACATGAGTGTCGGAATAATGCTAAATGATTTATTGTAAGATTATTTTGAATAAATGAGTATGAATAATAAAAGAAATTGTATTATTGCTTTTACTCCATACAGTACCTACACCTATAATAATATTAGATGATATCGATATCCATGTTCAGGTAAAACGGCGCGAAGCTTCCAGTTTTACATATTGTAAATTTTAATACTAAATGTGAATTCCTTTTAGTGTTAAATTACTTGAATTAATGACATAAAATTACAATGAATTAATTAAATGCAATAACAAAATCTTTGTTTAAAATTATAAAACTATCTATCAGGATATCTGATTACCTCATGAAACAAGTATTAAGGAAATAAAACACGGTATACTTTCACCACTTTTCTTTCTTATCAGTCACTGCTTGTCCACCAAGTGCGACGGATAACTTCTCTTCTTTTGAGAAAATAGCAAAAATATAATTGTTTCTATTTAGAGTCAATTAACATTTAAGGTGCAAAAGTAGAGTCCCCAATGTTATGTTGTCTGAATAAAGATCAAACACGAGAAGGGTCTACTACGCATGTAGGGTACTCAAATAGTATGTAGGCTATTCTAACGGACATCCTCATTTTACACATACATAATGTCACGCTTGTATCCCTTATGGGGTAGACAGAACACCAGAGGTTACAAGACCATCTGATGTCACGTTTGACAAATTTAGAGGTATGATAAAGATGGAGAGAGACTTGTAGTGAGAGGGGGTCAGCCTATCGCCCACAAAAACGCCTTTAAAACCTCTGTCCCTTAACTGACTTTTACAGTATGCCCGGGAAGAGAAGCAGCTGGCACATTCTATGTTTTTCTTTCGCTCCCAGTCCAGCATGGAAGCAGGATAATTAAAAGATAATTCAATTAATATTACAGTACAAGAAATAGAATCATGGAAGCACCTCATTTTATTACTTTTATCATAAATAAAAATAAAACAAGTACTATATTTCAGTATTTTATTCATATACAAGTATACAATTATTAATTAATTAAGCTTACAATTACATAGCTTTATCAGTTCTGGTAATTACAATTATTATTTATTAAATATTATCCGTAGATAATTAAAAGATAATTCAATTAATATTACAGTACAAGAAATAGAAAAATTACTACTAGTTAGATAAATTTAAAATTAAAATAAAAAGCCATAATTTTTTTTCTGCATATTAAAAGAAAAATATAGGAATAAACAAACTTTATGGAACACAAGCATAAGTGAATTCATATTCTATGGTATTCATTATCTTTACAAGGTTCACTTAAAATCTTATCTTACACATAAATATTTAATATACAGTTTATAGGATTTAAAAAAATATATACCTATATTTTCTGTGAAGGAAATAATGTGATTTATTAAAAATTGCACAAAATATTTATATCGTAGTAATCAGTACCTGAGCACGAAACTTTTTAAGTTCGTAAACAAAAGTTGATCAAGTAATTGATGATCGCTGGTCAAACAAGCAAGTACAAAGTATTTGCCTGAAATCAAAACTTCGGATAGGTATATTAAATTTAATGTTCAGTGTTGGTTACTCGACCGGCACGCACTCGTTAATTTGGAGCCAGGGGCCTTACTCCCGACGCGATCGAGAATACAATCAACTCGATCTCGAGCATTTCGAAACCGATACTAGCGCCAAATCGAGCGGTGGCTCAAATTGTACCTAATTAGGATCGAATATAACTGTTTATAGGTTGTAACAAATGACCAAATCTATGGTACAATTTGAGCCACCGCTCGATTCGGCGCTAGTATCGGTTTCGGGAGTGCGAAAATCCTTGAGATCGAGTTGATTTGATTCTCGATCGCGTCGGGAGTAAGGCCCCAGGCTCGGCGCAGAGTTTTTTTACGATAATATTCAAAGTTCTTCAGTATTTACTAGCCAGAATTGATTTTAGACTAAATATGTACTAATAATATAAACATTTGCACACTGGCTCAGTTAGCGGGTGACCAGCTGGCTGGAAATTTTCTCGCAGAGTTGCTGTTTATCTAGGTGGCTAAGTTATGGTATGTGCCGACGATCTGTAAAGGTTTCATCGGTTGTAACGCTATAGTTTCTTCAAAAAATCGAAAAAACTTTGACCAGCCAGCCAGAATTTCGCATTTCTCAGCAGTCCAGATCTCACGAAAAATGAAAATCATGTGGCCAGCCAGCCGGACGCTTCCAAATTCAAAATGCAGTTTCAATTACGATATTTACTGAGATATTAGGAAAAAACAAAGTGGCTCAGCCAAAGGCGTCCGGCTGGCTGGCCATTTGTTTTTGCGCTTACTCGAAAATTATGGCGTTTTACTCGATAAAACCACTTTAGTTGCTGGAACATACCTTTATATACCAGCTGGATACTCAAACCCTCTGGGGGCTGAGATCTGGAATGCTGAAAAATGCGAAATTCTGGCTAGCTGGTCAAAGTTTTTTCGATTTTTTGAAGAAACTATAGAAACCTTTAGATCGTCGACACATACCATAACTTAGCCACCTAGATAAGCGGCAAAATGTCCAAGCATTTTCTTGGAGTGGTTAAAGCGCTGACGGGGGCCGTGTGGCTGTGAGGTGTAAGGCGCATCACACACTGCGCAGATATCTGTAGCTGTCAGGTATTCTGTCAATATCGTTTTGTAATGCCGGCTGGGCGAGAACACAGGTTGCAGCATGTAGTGTCTAGTTAGGTAGAATGTATGGAATGTGTAGTGTTCACAGTCGTCTCGCCGCGGGCTGGGAGAACACGTTGGGCGGCGCCGCAGCGAGCGCGGCGGCCGACGCGGCGCCGAGCGCGGGCGGCAGCGCCAATGTTAGCGTGCGCAGCGCGGCGCCGCCCCAGCCGCAGCCCTCCACCTACACGAACAAACAACTACATATATACTATGTACGAACGATCTCGTACATTAACATTTCGTTCTTATTATTTTGCTGACAGCGGTAACCTACATTACGCAGCGCAGTATAAATTAAAATTTAATATATTTTGTCGTGCAATATACGCCGTTCTAACCACACGTTAAACAACTTGAAAATCATTAAAACTACATCGTGAACTTCAAATAAACCTTATAAAGAATCTCTGGCGTATTCATCTAAACATCATCTTAGCAACTTCTACAGTCCACTGAACTTCGAGCTATTGTGTATGGTCACTGACTATACATACTATACCGTGCATCCACACCGTGGCTACTTTTTGTGGATCAACAGAATGGAACACGATAACATTAGGTGACATTCTTCAACGTTTGAGACTGTTTGTCAGACTTTTTTCAAAACTTTGGTTGAATTATAACATTCTCCAAATTCATACATATTTTTCTCAAAAAAATTAAATTATCCATGATGTACTCAATCGATTTCGATGAGATTTATATCGGACCAACTCTGAAGTATCTTCTATCATATGAAACAAGAATTTTCAAATCGATTCATAAGTGTCCGAAATATCGTGTAACAAAGACACAAAATAAAAAACACATGAATTGAGAACCTCCTCCTTTTTTGGAAGTCGGTTGAAAATATTACAAACCAAGTAATTATACCGAACTTGCTTTTTGTAGATCAACTCCATCTAACACCGTCTGACATCCGTCTAACACCGTGAATCGAGTAGCACGACATAGAATGTTGTGGATTGTTACAAAATGTTGACTGTGTACAGCAACTTTACTCAACTTAAAGTAACATTGTTAGAGTGTTGACTGTTGAGGCCGGGTAGGGCAATGTTGATCAACATATTCAAAAATTCAAAAAGTTTTATTAATCTTAGGAATTTTACAAAACACTTGATGAAGTCAGTCATCACATAGTTTGGCTTTAACTAGTTGTTGATAGATGTTAAATAAGATATTACAGTAGACCAAGAGACAAAAAAAGCCGGCGGAAAAAAACTCTTGGCACTCTTCTTCAGTCAGAATTATCAAATTAATACAAAGATATACAGTACAAATTGACCGTGACATGAAAATAGGTGCAATGAGCTATGGATACACAATACGAACATGACAAACTGGGACCAGAGTATTTGAACAAGAATGGAATAAAATAGTCATAGTATCATTAGCAAAACGACCTGGCACCGCTAGTAGCACCCGTTATTATTCTAACCGTATTATACTAACACGGCACTATTTTTTAACAATATTTTTTTATTGTCGCATGTTACTTAGTAACAGTTGAAAACGTTGATCAACAAAAAGTAACTACTGTGTAGATGCAGCGGCAGTAGAACTGTTTTCAGATGATATGAGTTACAGTTGATATGGTTGGAAAAATCAAAAGTCCGGGGAAAATTCCTGTTTTCCAATGAAAGATTAGATTTTATTAGTTTCAGAATTTTCTGTCAAACGAACTACCGTTTGTATTGTATACGTAAACACCTTACTTAAAATGGTGTCTTCAAAAATAAAGTATAATGAAACTAAATTATTTCGATAAACAAGTACCGATTTTAACCGTGAAATTAATATGAATTTAAAAAAATTATTAAAATTTTCAACTAAAAAAAATATTTTATTGGAAATCCTAAAAATCCTGAGATATGGTAACCCTAGTTAAAGTTCAATAAATGAATAAGGCCTTAACATCGTAGCCCTCAATACATACAATGAATTTACATTGTTGTATTTCAACTGTTTGTAACTAAACTCTATCACAAAACTATACATGCCTAATACTGTATTAGGACTGATAAATGAAATAGTATTACTACACATCCATATTACTTACCATGAATCCTTTGACACACTTAAGCACGAGTTCTGCCCGCCGTAGGCACCACGCCAAGGTGCGGCCCTGTAACCAAACACATCATATACACATCTCAGGTGCTATAAAACATAGGTTTTTTTTTCTTTGACCTCAATCTCACCTGTCGATAAGTGAATATGAGGTCGAAGATGACAGCACACGGGCCTATACCCTGGCAAATAATTCAATGCAGTAAACTGACAGTTCTATTCTGCCCACTTTAGGAAAGAAACAAAATAGTGATGCGGTTTGTGTGAACAAATGATTTTTTATTAAATTTTTTTTATACAAATTTACACTCAAAATATTTTTTACTTTCATTTTCTCATTACGTGCTTTATGCAAATTACTTTTTGTGACTTTAAAAATTTCCAAAAAACCTACGTTTTTACTACTGTGACCGTTTTAAAGCACTTCATGTTTGGTAATTAATTATTTTCATTAAAGTTACTGTAAAGATAAAGAGCACACCTCAAATTCAGGTATTTATAGAATGCCTTAACGCATGAAAAAGTACCATTCAATTTCAATTATTCTCATTCAGTACCTCACACTACGAACATTGTAACTGGTAGGTATCATTGTTTTCCTGCACAGGGTGGCCCGGAGGGAGGTGACGACAGAGTGTCACCATTATGGGGCGGCCGACGACACGGCGGAGCACACCTTAGTGGTGTGTCCGGCGTGGGGTCGGCTGCGGCACGAGTTGACGTCTGTCGTCGGAGAAGACCTCTCGCTTCCCAGCCTGGTAAAGGCCATGTTGGGGAGTCGAGAGGCTCGGGCGGCCTTGACCTCCTTCTGCGAGGACGTAATGTCGCAGAAGGAGGCGGCGGAGCGGTGCCGGGAGGATGACGCCTCCTCGGCACCGATCCGCCGTAGGCGGAGGGGGGGACGGAGAAGGAGATACGCTCACCTTCTCCCTCCCGATAGCCAGCCGTAGCAGGTGAGGGGACCTGATGCGGCTTCTAGGGCTATGGTGGGGAAATGGTCTTGTGTACTGAACCATTTCCGTCGTCGGAGGGCGCTCGGCTGAGGCTGAGTGCAACCCGCCGGCGCTCACGGGTAATGCCAACGGCGGTATCGTGAGCTCCACTTATGGCGGATGAGGTACACCTTGAGGTTTTTAGTGGGTGGGTCCGGCCTTCTGCCGAAAAAAAAAAAAGTATCATTGTTTTTCGTTTTGACATTTCGTCCTGTCAGTTTACTGCATTGGATTATTTGTCAGGGTATATGCCCGTGTGCTGTCTTCGACCTCATCTTCACTTGAGGTCAAACGCCGGCTCAGATTAGGTATAGAAAAGAACTCGCTTTTCATAAAACATCGCTGGAACACAACACCGCCGGGCGGTGATATTTAGCGACAGATTTTATATGAAGGGTGGTCACTAGCCAGGCGAACCCTGACGGGATCCTGCCACCAAGCGGGGGTCACTCGGATTAGTCGCCTTTTACGACACGCTTATTCAGAGGCTTATCCGGCTATTCAGGCCGATCGTATGGGGTCCTTTTTCACCATTCATAAAAAATCCCTTGAAAATGTTCCCATGAATTTGTACTAAAAACACAAAGCATATCAATTCTTAGTATAATTTATTTTGATTTTCTTTCCTATGTTTCGTATAAAAGCAAGCAACATCAATGCTTGCGTGTTTTTCTTGACCCTAACCATAATAAGTTGTTGGTAATTTGATTACAATGATAAATATACAGTATAATTAGTTGGGATAACGAAAGAGATGCTGTGAGTTAAATAAAGAAAACTATACAATATACAATACCTCAGCCACGTCGTTAGTAAGCAGCATGGGAAGAGCCACACTGGTGATGTCGTGTTGACTACACGCGCGCAGTATGCTGCGCAGACCCAAGATGGTGGGGTGCCGGGACGAGATCTCACCTAGTGGGGTCATAGACGGATTTACGACCGGATTCTATATCTTACGCAAAAGTTAAAGTAAGTAAGTTCTGCCTCTTAAACTTAGGAAAAATCTATATACTTATATATAAAGCTGAAGAGTTTTGTTTTTTTGTTTGTTTGAACGCGCTTATCTCACAAACTACAAGTGGGATTTGAAAAATTCTTTTTGCATTTGATAGCCCAACTCTTAAGGAAGGTTATAGGCTATATTTTACCACGAAATTCCCACGGGATCAAAAGTTACGCGGGTAAAACCGCGCGCGGTGGCTAGTAATTTATATCTTTAATTTAACTTTAACTTTTTTGGTAAGTTTTTAAGACTGGATCGTATGTGTATGATGTTTTAAATTTTGTTCCGATGACGGACACAGGAGTAAAACACTGAAAGGAAGAAAGTGAGTAGGTTTCATGCATGCACGACCACTTTCCACCAGGGGATATGGAACACAAAGGAATACGTTTCATTTTTATAAAATTCGTATGAAATAGTAATACCTATAGTTAAATCGTTGGATCCTATAGGAAAATCTGTGGAGTGACAACAGAGCTTCCTTTTTTTTGTAAGTCATTAAACCCGATGTTAAGATGACCTGATGTTAGGTTCAATTGAAGTCAAAAATAGCAGCATACGGATTTAGGGAGAACTGGCTCTTCATAAAATATTGCCGGAGCACATCACCGTACGCAGTGGGTCGAAGGAAGGGTGGTCGCTTTTCACCAAGCTGGGGTTACTCGGATAAGTCACCTCTGACGACGCGCTTCCCCGAGGCCGGTAGGGCTTATCTAAGCCATTCTTAACGGATTAAAGAAATATTTGAATTTTAAAAACCGTTGAATGACGGACAGAGCTGCCCTTTTACAAGACGTAGAAAAACTTTCCAGCGGGGCTAGCATGCGACCATCGAAAACGATAAATCGGGCCATTATATCAATATTTTCTTAGAATATAGCACTTAGTGTATTTATTTTTTAGGAATATGGCAGCTTTGGTTCTGTGGGCTTTAGCATGCTATCGAATCGAGTAACTCTATCTATCATGGTGCGCATGGTTGGTAGGATGCCAAAAGAGTGCCAAGAGTTTTTTTTCCGCCGGCTTTTTTGTCTCTTGGTCTACTGTAGTATCTTATTCAATAACTATCGAAAACAAAACAACTATAAAAAAGACGTGTGGCACTCGGAGACTGCTGCGGTAAAGCTATTGCATAGCATTTTTTAATCAATTTATGCAATTATAATTATAAATTTATTTTATTAATGCAGTAATGTATGATCTAAAATGAAGTTCCACAAGTTCCTAGTAGATGGCGCTGATTATTTATTAAAGCCCGCATGTAAAGTTATGAAATCAAAGTATCACCGCTGTGCCGGTCGGAGTGTTAGGTTGTTTTCGTTACGGAATTTCTGGATTCGGTCCCCACGCTCAAGGCCCGCGGTAGAAGCTATGCAATAGCTTAAAAAGCCGAAGTAAATGATGACATCATCAAGTGATTTGTGAAATTCCTAAGATGAATAAAACTTTTTGAATTTTAGGATAAAATAATTCGGTAATATTTATCTTGTCGATTCGCGGTCGCATGCTCGCCCTGCAGCCTGCAGCACAGTACATGAAGTGAATAGAAGGCCGTCTCTCACCCGTGGCCACGGCGTCGTCGGCTACGAGGTGGAACACCACGTGCGTGTCGGATAGCCCCGCGTGCCGCGTCACGAGCACGTCGCCCGCGCACAGCGCCCGCCCCGCGCGCCCTGCGCCCGCGCCGCCCGACCCGCTAGTTGTGTCGGCGCGGGATTTCAGCTACAAAGAAACACATCAATTTTTTATACACAAAAAATTTAAGTATACAATTTTACCTAATACCCATTATATATAATATTGAATTCTGGTACTTATACATACTAAATATACATACATACATAACTTCACGCCTGTATCCCTAATGGGGTAGGCAGAACACCAGAGGCTATGAAAACCATCTGATGTCACGTTTGACAAATTTGGAGGTATTATTATGATGGAGAGAGACTATAGCAGTGACAGGGTGTCAGCCTGTCGCCCGCAAAATCGCCAATAAATCCTCCCTTAACTGACTTTTACAGTTTGCCCGGGAAGAGAAGCAGCTGGCACATTCTATGTACTAAATATCTATTAATTATTTATTATATTATACATTAAAGCTATTGAAACTCTTATATTTAACGTTTATTTATTGCATGCGTAAAGCGTCCATCAACAACACGGGCTTGAACTGAAAATCAGCGCTGAAATTCATAACTTATGAATCTCGGAATAACGCTGAGTTCCGGCCATTTCGGCGTCAAATTAGTGTTTGTGTTTTCCTTTTGTTTCTTCTTATGACCTTGTTTTATATCAAATTGTTTCTACAAAAATTGTTAATATTACTTTTATGTCGATTTTGCGCCGAATAAATTATTTTATTATTATTACGCATACTTATAACTACTCGCCTTTCGGCGGAAAAGACCCAAAAATCGGACCAGTCGGTCGGTTATCAGGGCACGAGAGAAAGAAACCGGCGAACTATTCGGAAACTATCGAGCAATTATTTTTATTATTATTATTATTATTACATGAATCAATATTTCTGACACTCTCACAACGTTATCTAGCCCCAATTTAGTTTCTTAAAGAACTTGTATTATTGATACTAGATAACTGATATTTTTAAGAAATACAATAATAATAAATAAATAAAATCCCCAGACAATCCCACCAACTACATGCCCCAAAGTAAACATAGCTTGTGTTATGGGATACCATGTAGCGAACTAGGGGGGAACCTAGAATATAAATACATAGATAAACACCCAGACACGGAACATTTTATTTTCTTGTTTCGTGCGGGAATCGAACTCGCAACCACTGGCGTCTATATAAACATACATACCTATTGAATAAATACATTTTTTATTAGAATATAAACTTACATAAACTTATAAACATCCGTGACTTGACGACTCATATTTGTGGTCGTAACACGAATATCCGCCGCCGCCGGGATTTGAAAGGTATAAGCTCATTTCGGCAAACCGTCTAAATAGTGGGTCGAAATTCGCTTGAAGACAGGTATCCATGGTGACGGACTTGTTATTATTTCATTCGACACTGACATTTACTGAGTACAGAATTCGTACAGTACCTAAAATGTCCTAAGTGCATTATACGCGATAGACCTTACAAGTTTGACAGTTTCAAATGAATTATCAGCATAATGGGTCATGATTCAGGTTTCATAGTACACACTAGAACTAAGAAACTAATTTAAGGTATTCAAATAAGGTATTGCTTATCTTTTATCAAAGAAAATAGTCTGAGGAATTATTTTAAAAGATTTTGATATTGTAAAGCTATTTAAACTTATTAATAAATGGGTTCAATTAATTTGTTTTTATTACTTATAACAATATGGAAGAAAGGTTGATTAAGTTTGACGAAACTCACGATATATTCTCATGGAAATAAGCGACGGTATATTTTGTTTTAAATAATACATAATTTTCTCAAACATGCTTGGAAATTTGAGCATTATTTTGACAACCTTCTTCGAGATAAATTGAACTTGCTGTACTGGTCGAGCAGAGGTCGGCAATAGTTGTATGAAAATCCATATCTGTCGTGTTTAGTGGCCAAATAAATTACTATATAAATTCATATTTGTCGTGTAATTTAAAAATGGATCGATCTTCTACTCCGCAACTTGGCGACCAAAGAGGTAACTTATCAAAGGTTTAGTTTAAATTTTGAACTGGCTTTCACATTACACTGGCTTCAACATTAAATTTTAAGAATTGTACATTCAATAATTGAATTTTCTGAGTTCTGAATTGTACTACTTAGTTTTATTTTCGCGCATTATATGAGAAAAGTACTATATAAGCCTAGGCCGCTACTAGACATTGACGGACTCATGTAAGTGTGCCTCGGCCCACATTCACACGTTCGTCCATCAATGCCTCTCTTGCCAGCCGCTGCAGTAATGAACTATTAAAACCATATTATAGAATACAATCCAAACTACCCGATAAATGAACTACATTGATTGATCCACCACTCTTTGATTATTTAAAAGTAGATCAGATCATTTCTTTAGTAAAATTTTGACTTTTTCCTATATTTTTCTGTTTAAATTTTGTAAAACTAAAGTAAATCACCTTATCCATAATATCAGTAAGTTGCTCCTCTACACCCGGGAAGTGATATTCCGTGGCGGCGCTGGCGGCCCTCACGAACTGCCTCGCGAGCGGCGAGCGCGCGCCCTCGCTCACTAGCACCACCGCCGATAGCTCGTGCGAGTACAGCCCCAGCGCTGTCTGCAGGCGGCGAGACGCCTCCATGGCACTGCGTGGATGGTAAGCAGAAATCAAATTCATTATTATTTACTTTCTGTTGTTTCAAAAAACATGGAATTGTAAATAACTCTATGAAGATTGTGATACGACCCCCCGCAAGATGGACCGACGATCCGGTCAAAGTCGCCGGTAAAAGCTGCATGGGGGCGGCGCGAGACCGAGCATAGTGGAAAACCTTCGTCCAGCATTGGACGTTTACTGGTTGTTGATGATGATGAGATTGTGCGTCGAAAATGTTTGTAGCAGCTTCATCGATCATGTTCATATCAAGCGACAATGTCGGTATTGTTACTATGTGTTGCTTTGCCAATTACAATTTGACATACACAAACTAAGGGGAACGTCAGAATAAACAAACTCGGCTTTAAGAAACAAACTAAAAAGTAACAGACCGAGAGGAAAAATCAGACAGGAAAAAATATTTGAACTTTTTTACGAATCATATCACTTCAAATTTTATTTAAAAAAATGATAATTAAAAACAGTTTTCTTTCTGTTTTAGCGACTTGTAACCCCTTTTTTTTGTCTGAAGGAAAACGTGCAGTCACGTCCCCGACCGCCCAAGGGGGAGCGGCGGGGTATGTGGGAATGACCTGGCAGAGGGCCGGACCGACTAAAAACCTCCAGGTGTGCCTCATCCGCCACAAGTGGAGCTCACGGTACCGCCAATGGCATTACCCGCGGGCTCCGGCGGAGCGACTTGTAACCCCTGCAAGTTGTATTCAATAGTAGAAAAAGCTGCCTTTACAAAAACATGGAAATTCTATATTCAAACAAAATCACTCTGAGATGCGGCCCACTACGTTTGTTTTCTTTTAACAGATAGCTGCTCTCTAATAACATGAAAACCCTGAGTGCCACTGAACATCAGCGTCATAGCATCCTTGCGAAGCCATGGCTGCAAAGCTGAGTGGTTTCCAGTTGGTGGCATAGATCGATAAATCTGTATCTGAATTTTTTCTTTTTATCTATGTTCCAATAAATATATTCTATTCTATTCTATAACATCACGCTGAGCTCTGATGTCAACGGTTGTCTAGGAATGAACAAGATCTATGACATAGGTATGCTGCCGCAGCCAAACTAAATATCTTTAAACCACAATTTGCAAGCGAGGCACAATCTACGTTTGGTCTGTTTTAATTGTTAGTTACGATTCTATTCTTTTTTCCGTTTATTGCCTACATTCAACATGACATACACATATAGGTAGATGATAGTGAAGCTCGTACGAGTACAGCCCTAGTGCTGTTTGAAGGCGACGAGAAGCTTCCATGGCGCTGATGTACGATTGGACGACCACTTCGGCGATGGGGTAACACTGTTTGCCTCAGACGCCAGAGGTCGAGAGTTCGATTTCCGCACGGAATAAGAAAAAAAAAATGTTCCGGGTCTGGGCGTCTATACCACGGTCTATACCTATATATATTTATATTCTAGGTTGAGGGCTAGTTCGTTCGTACATGGTATCCCATAACACAAGCTCTGCTTAGTTTGAGGCCATGTAGTTGGTGTGATTGTCTGGGGATTTTATTATTTATAGAATCGTGATTTTATTAACTGTAGAAAGTGAACGGCCATACATTCGTGACGTTGAAAAACTAACTATTGAAAGAAAAAAGATGATGTGGGCCGCTTACAGTGATTTTATTTGAATTTTTGATTCTTTTTCTATTTAATGATTAGGTCTATGTTTAAGTGTTAATACCTACTACTTTTAAACCAATTAAAACATCCTAGTATTCACTCAGATCTGAACCAGTTTAGGAAAGTTTGTTTCCTAAACCTATGTCCAGCAGTGGACATCTACAGACTGTGGATGATGATGACGATCAGTGTAAAGCGACACAAAAAATGGCAACTGACTTGTAAACATGGTCCGTGGAGCAGAGCTCGAGCAGGTCGATGCTCATGAGGCGGATGTTGTGCGAGTGCTTGAGCTGGCTGCCGAGGTGGATGGTGAAGCTGTCCTCCACGGCGCGCGCGGGCTGCGGCGCCGCGCGCGCCCCGCCCGCCCCGCGCGCCCCGCCCGCCCCGCGCGCCCCGCCCGCCCCGCCCGCCCCGCCCGCCCCGCCCGCCGCCGGCAGCGCGCCCAGCGGCGAGTTGCTGCCACCAATACATCAACAAAATTATTTATTAAGTATAAGACTATCGAGAACTTAACTCTAGAAGGAAGTCACTATTTTATGTACCTTTCAGGCTGCAAACTGGACGGCAACGAGAGAGACAGCGGCGCGGGGAATCTGGGCCGTTCTCGAAGCCAGCGGGCGCTCGAGCGATTTGTAGCGGTTCCATACAAACTCAATACTTTCTATCGTGTCGCGGAAATCGCTGCCCGCGTCGTTGTCGATTTCGCTGTTGCTGCCGTCCAGTTTGCAGCCTCAGTAGGACTAACTGTTCTAGCAATTTGTTTAGAAAGAGAGCACGTAATTTTTATAATAACAATCTGACAGAATTGGACCATTTTCATCTAACAACTTTTAAATTAAGAAATGAGTTGCAGCTGGAGCTGCTTTGAATTTAGGGCTTAAATAGTAAATTTTACGTCCATACTTTGCTCCTATTTTCCTCTTCCCCAGGCGTAAAAGTCGAAAGGAGTGAGGTCTGGCGACCGTGGAAGCCAGGTAAGTGGACCACCCCGACCAATCCAGGAATTAGGAAAACTGTTATTCAAATTAAACTAAATGAAGTCTTGCTCAAATTGACGTCATAAGTTAAGATTTTTTATGATTTAATTATGAAATTGATGTTTTTAAAGAAGATACCAAATTTTAAGTGATCGTTAAATTATTTTCAACCTTAGCATTGATAAATTTTGCATAACATTTAACTTTCAACATAAGTAGATTTTCATCGAAATGGTCTGCCTTGGTGGTAAAAAACATCAAATAACTTACTTACGAAAAAGTTATCTAAACAATCTACATATCGGTAGAAAACTCACACGTCAGAGATGTTTTTAGCAATTCAGAACTCATCTATCACTCTTATTTTTTTTTTAAATGCAGCGCTAAGTTGAGTTGCAAATTTTTTTGTGGCCCTTTGTATTTAAGGGGCCATAACTTTATTTCTAGCAATGCACAATGTGCATCCTTTAATCTTAAAAGGACCTACGAATCACCTTAGTTGTAATAAAGAAAAAAAATTGACCTGCCATTGAACAAAAAAATTTAAGACGGCTTTAAAAAGTTCATAAGCGAAAAAATCCAAAAATATGAAAAAAAAAACTTGAGTCTTAGGCAAAATCTTTTGTGCTGGTAAGTTAACAGACCACCCCACCTACCCCTCACTTCCGTATTATTTAACGTTGTGCCGAACACTCTGTATCTATCCTTATAATAAATTCAGTATTGATTCATCTTTAGACGCTTCATTTACTCTCCAACCTACCACTCAGGTGACAGATACACGACGACACTTGACACTCAGTGTATACACCGAGTGTCCGTGTGTGTCATGTGCCGCGACACTCAGTTGCAGCTCTAGGGGCGCTCTAGCTTGGTGTCGCTCTCTCTAGCTGCCGTGTAGACGCGACGTGCGCAGTGTCTGAGACCAGTGTCGCGGTTTTCGGTCGTGCGCGAAACTTTTAGCTAGAGCAACATGGCGGCGGCACGCGCGTGCATTTTAAATTTGTAATATCTTCGGAATTAGGTTCTTCGGTAATTTAAGTGAAATTACATGCTGTAAAAAGCATATTGATCTATAATAAATGCACAATTTATTAAATTGTGCATTTATTCATTCTCAATTGCATAAGAATGAATGCTGTATTGTTTAAAATCACTTCGTAAATAACCATTTTTTAGTAAAGGATAAAAATGGTTATGGTGGGTTATCCCTAAGAGATAGACATATACCATCGCGAACTTTTTTGTTGAACTTTTTAAGGTGGACAATACTGTAGTACATCATTTTGGTCTATCTCGTAGGTTTCAGCCAGCGTTTGCAATATAAGCGCAAAAGAACGTGCTTATTTACGACATCACATTAGAAACTTTTAATATCAGTGTTTCTCTACTATATTATCCATGTATAATACATAATAACCTTCCTTAAGAATCAGTCTATCCATTAAAAAAAACCGCATCATAATCCGTTGCGTAATTTTAAAGATCTAAGCATACATAGGGACAGATACCTACGGGTCCATTTGATAACCTCCTTTTTAAAACTCGGTTAATTAGAACGCATTTATTCAGCGGGCGTGGCATTTCATTTCAAATTTGAAAATGGAATACATTTTTTTGCAACTGATGTCATATTTTAAATAAAAAGAGCCTTTTCATAAATGCAAACGATATTTTGACCAGGTTCGATTCCCGGTTATTTAAAATTAATAGTAGATATTAATTTCTTAATTTTAACTAAGTCCGTAAATATCGATTCATGGCGATGGAATGTCTGACACTGAATTGCGCATCGCTCCGTGTAGACGGCCAATACACTTCGACCGCGACACTCGATCTCAGAACTAGTGTCGACACTAAAAATTGCTCACCGTGTGGACGCGTCTGACACTTGTGTCGACACTAGTGTCGGTGTCAGTGTCACCGTGTATCGGTACCTTAAAGGTACCGATACACGGTTACAATCAAAATTATGCTTGTATCAAAATACGTTTTTTTTTTTAAGTTTTGTATTCCTCTATTTGGTTTTAGAAGCCATAAATACACATGAAAGTAGGTTTATTTGGTTTGACATACATTAAACTATTGGACACAAAAGATAGTGTTTACAAACTAACTTGAATTCGAGTACTATTAAAAAACAAATTAAAAAACTATTAAAACAAAATGAAAACAAATATTATTTCTGAAATCTGACTTTGAAGCACCCACAGTCTTAACTGTACTACAGGGTGTTTGGTAGCTACGTGCAAAGGTTAAAGGAGGTAATAAACGAGGTATTTTTGAACATTTCTAGCCATATAAATGTCTTTGGCGAAACTTGCAATTTTTTTTATTTAATTTTTTTTTATTTTTGAAAAATACCCTGTATTGGTATTTTTCAAAAATTCCAAAGATCCATACAGACCCTGGTGGTGACTTACCTTTTACTTAAATAGTGAATTGTGAAAACTTAACACATTAATTTACCTTGGAGTAGTCAAAGCAGAAGTACTCTGGTACTCCTCCAATGTAGTCATCAGCCAGGATCGCAGCTCATTCTTCTGTGCCCTGCTTAAAGCTTCAATTTCAGAAGCCCAGCGCCCCTGCGTGAGGCTCTGCTCCTCAAAGTGCATCGCGGCTAGTTCATTGATGTCTGCTTCTGTGGTAAATGTGTTAAGGAGCCGCATCTTTTCTTCCATTTCTTCAGTTTGCCTTTAATCAATGGAGTTACACATGTTTTGGGTAGAGAAATGCTCAAGTATTGCTGGAAAATTCTAATTTTAAATTATTTTATTTATTGATTCTTAAAGTATTTCATAATTTCTTGATTATTTGAGCAAAACACTGTAATTAACTATTTTTTAAATCAAAAGTCTGAAAACAACTGAATAATTTATGTGTAAGTAATATGAAATAGGTAAAATTTCTCCAAACCAACATTACTTACATACAAACAAAGTTAAAAATGGAGGCATTGTTTACAATAAGTTCAAAACAAAGTTCTTCTACAGAGTGGTCGCTACAAAATAGTGATTTCATGGTTTGAATTTTAAATGCCTGTTATTAGGTGCTCATGAAACTGACACACATTTTAAATGAAATTTTGTGTAAGTCAATGGTTATGCAGGAAATTATAGCCCTTGTTGCAAAGTGTAACTATGCCTCTACTTTTGAAGTCATTATACATAAATTATAATTTTACAATAACACTTAAGTTTCACAATTTTTTGAAGAAGCTATTTACTTTCTCATATTATAAAAAGGTTACTCACCTTTGTGTTAGTTTAGCTATATCATCATCTCTTTTCTTTATAGTCTCTATCATAGTTTTAGCATAGGAGTTTTCAACTTGTAATATAGTTTCTAAAGCTGGCGAATGCACCAGCTTGTGATAAGCACCAGCAAATACTTCCTCATCAGAAGTCCCTTTCGGATCAGCAAAGTCAACTACATGTTCTTTGAACTTCTTCTCCCAATCTTTGACAATCGCGTCTACATTTATTTCATTATTTTTCAACTGATTAATAAGCATGTCATCTCTTTCGTTGTTGAAATTTTTGGTCTCTTCATCAACAAACTTCATAAGCTGTTCATTTAGTTCTGTTAATAATGAGATATTAGTTGACTTCTTTGTTTGAATTAACTAGTTGAAGAATATCTTAAGATAAAGCTACAAAACTTACCATCTTCTAGATAGACAGGGATGTGGAACATACGAAGTACTCTCTGAACAAGTTCTCTAGTCGAGCCTTCATGGGGAATTTCAACAGGTACTTCGAGATTAAATAGCAAACTCTCGTTGGTACAAGTAGGAAATGAAAATTTGAAAGTTTTTGTCACATTTTCCAAAGTTTCTGCTGTCATCTTGTAGCAACCACAGTTAAATTAACTAACCAGTTACTAATCACAAACTACGGAGGCTACTTCCATAATAAGATAATATTAGATGGACAAATTCCGGCACAATGCTACAATCAATCAATACAAGCAATTATCAGAATTAATTCGTTTGTAGGGAGTAACCAAAACAAAACAAACAAACAGGCAGGCAATCTTTGACTACCCACAACAAATGTCAATTGTCCAACCAAAGGTGTTGACAGTTGAACTGTTGACTGACACTGACATTAAATTAGACACATACACAGAGTTCTTGAACTTATTGTCCTCATTGTACATGAGCGTGTGGGAAAAAAATTCATAATACTTTAAGCTGTAAAAAAATACATAATAAAAAGCTGTAGTACATTGTACAGATTAAAATTATATATACAGGATGGACATTTACGACACGCTTATCCAGAGGCGGTAGGGCTAATAAGCCAACCCTACGCACAAGTACCCCGCGTTCTAATGTAACACGTGTACGTGTAGAGCGAGCATTCACTACGAGCACGCACTTTGAGAAAGTTTGTTTTCATTTTCCATATTTGGTCGTGAGCACGAGCCGTTGGCACACGACATAGGTACGTTATTCGAATGTACCTATAAGTGAGGTTTATTTAGGTATTCCTAATTGATACGGTACTTTTTGCGTGACAGAGTAACAAACATACGCACATATTTTGATGTTATTCAAATTTTTTTTGTTGTTATTCAAAAAAAATATATGTTGGGTAAGTGGGGGAAGAATGGAAAACGGGGTAAGACAGAAAGTCAACAATAACGCCACATCTAGCAGATTTTTTTGAAGTGTTTGTAGCGCTGTTTAAGCCGCAATTTAATTTTCTCCTATGCCATAGTCAATGCTTGAAGGTTATTCCACAGAAACATGACTTTTTTACCAAATTATACAATCGGACTTATTGCGTGTTTCTTCAAGTATTTTTATCTTACCCCGCATCCTGTAAGTTTCATTAAAAGCTAGGTACAACTGATCTTTGGGATATTTAAAAATTACTTTTTATTTACGTTTGAGTTATCAAATACATTTTTTGCCATTACTCGTATTTTAGGAAATTACACAATTTTCTATCTTTACCCATTACATTTTTATGGGGTAAGATGAACATATCAATTTTCGAGTAAGATATTTGGAATAATGTTATGTTACCAAATATGACAAATGTTACATAATCAGGTTTTTTGTTAGTTGCAGATTTTGCCTTTAACTTTTATTATCTATTTTACTTAAAAGAATCGCTCAGCAATGTTTGAGAACATCCACTCTGTTATTTTGTTTTCAGGGCATTAAAGTCCATAGACCATTGACCAAGAATGTATGTCATTCTCTTAAAAGGTTTTAGAAAATAGTTTGATCTTTCCCTGTCATCTTTCCGTCTTTCCCCTGTTTTATTTTTGTCCATTGCAAATAATGCTTGGTGTGGTATTCATTACTTTATAAATTTAGATGTTTAACAAACTATTGTCTTAAGTTTTCACGATTCATAATTTCAATAAAACTACTTTTTAACCGGATTAATCGCGTATAATTTATATTTTCCTCGTGACCACGGGG
This sequence comes from Stenoptilia bipunctidactyla, assembly GCA_944452665.1. Lineage (NCBI taxonomy): Eukaryota > Metazoa > Arthropoda > Insecta > Lepidoptera > Pterophoridae > Stenoptilia > Stenoptilia bipunctidactyla. Next base: position 1,157,297 of record OX101744.1, on the reverse strand, counting down.
TCTGCAAAGACACCGAAACGTCGCGTCAAAATGTTAAATATAAATTATACGCTATTAATCAGGTTAAAAAGTAGTTTTATTTAACAAACTAGTTTAAAAATATACTCTTTGGTCGTCATCCACAAGATATTAAGTTTAAATTTGGAGTAATATGTAGTGTTTCACAAGGATTCAAAAACAACACTACTCATCTCATTAAAAAACCGTTTGATCTTGCCCCCACTCATCCTTCATCAAAAAATAACAGAAAATTCACGGATCGCGTCGAGCGTGTGTGACTCATGCTTGATTAATTTAAAATGTAATGCAACATTACACTGATGTTTGTATGTTTGCTAATAAAAGAAATGTTACACCATGATAGCTCAGTTGGTAGAGCTTGGCAAGCGGGTGACACAGGTTCGAGTCCTTGTCGGGTGATTTTATTTAGTATTTTTCTAGATCTTTAATTTATACACCAATCGTTCGTCCATTTACTGATCGTCATATAAAATAATACCTAGGTGCTATATTTTCAATTGTCATATTATTGAAGATTTTGTAATTATATTACACACCATCTTAAGTTTCTGGATATTTATTTATTTATTAAGGAGAAAAAACAGACAATATACAATTAAAATAACTCATAAATAAAAGCATTTACAGTAGGAAATGTACTTGTCCTCAACATTCTCACTGAGATTCATTAGAGATAAAAAAAAATTAGATGATGAAAAATAAAAATCTTATGGAACACACAATTTAAGAAAATAAAAAAATAAAATAAAAAAATATATAAATATATAGACGCTTAAGAAGGTTTGTGGGAACTGCAGATGTTCTCACTCCCAATAAAGACGATGGCAGGCCGCGGTCAACTTGGACGCTTTGGCCAGAAGATAATGAGAGGTTTTCTGACAGCTCATTAAAATAACAAAACTGTACAAAATTGGTACAAAAGGCTTCGATAGATGGCGCTTTACAAAAGGCGAAGGCGAAGAATTTATTCCACAATGCGTTTATAAAAGTAAAATAAATTAATTGACGTCTGTCAGGTATCAGAAATTGAACGTATAAATAACCATAGATACCACTTACCTACATTATAGTATACAGACTTAACGCCTTCAGCTTTTTAAAAGTGCCATCTATAGAGGTTTTTTGAACTTATTTTTATGACCTGTCAGAAAACTCCCCATTATAATAATAATAATACTAGTGCAATACAATAATACACGTGGACCGTAAAGCCTCCGTGCATTGGCTGCGCTTCGGGGACCTCTTTGGGGAAACCGAAGGGTTTGTCTTTGCGATACAGGATCAGGTTATCAAGACGAACAACTACCGGAAATACATTATGAGGGACGGCACAGTGGACGTATGTCGGGCGTGCCGCCAACCTGGCGAGTCCCTCAGACATGTAGTTTCGGGTTGTTCGGTTCTTGCTAACACTAAGTATCTGCATAGACACAACCAAGCAGCCAAGATTCTCCACCAAGAGCTCGCTCTGAAATACGGTCTCATCAATCAGAAACTGCCTTATTACCAGTACACGCCGGAGCCAGTTCTCGAAAATGGCAGCGCCATGCTCTACTGGGATCGGCCCATTATCACGGACAGGACTATTCTAGCGAATAAACCTGATATCGTGTTAATGGACCGATCGTCGTCCAAGGTGTTTTTGGTGGACATAACTATACCACATGACGAGAACCTCGTGAAGGCCGAGACCGAAAAGCAACGCAAGTACTTGGACCTTGCACACGAGGTGACCGAAATGTGGGAAGTTATGTCCACCGAAATCATCCCGGTTGTAATATCCACAAACGGTTTGACCCCAGCCACTTTGGTCAGAAACCTTGAAAGGCTGGGATTCGGTGGCGGTTCGCTTCCAGCACGCATGCAAAAAGCGGTTTTGCTAGATACTGCCCGAATAGTTCGCCGGTTTCTGTCCCTCTTGCCCTGATCCCCGACCGACTGGTCAAATTGTCGGGTCTTTCCGCCGAAAGGCGTGTAGCTTTAGGTATAAATAATAATAATAATAATAATATGTTTATTTTTCAGAGTAAAATACATCCAATTTGTTAGTTAAAGCTTAAACTATGTTAGTAATTAATCTCCAGATATACTTCTATTTTTGGTTGGGCAGAATTGACAATCCTACCCAGTGCTTAATGAAAGGGTTGTCAACTCTGTCCACCACCGTGCTCAGGATGCTGCCGGGACAGCTTGGCACGCGGTGCAGCAGCGAGGCTGCTCGCTGACGCATGACGGCGAAGTAGTCACGGACTCGTGCCTCAGCGAACATCCCCGAGGCGCTGCACCGCCATCGCAGTCCCAGCATCACCCTGAACGCGTTGTTATATTGGACGCGTAGGGCGCTACCGGCCTTCCGTGTATGATTGGTCCACAGACCGCCGGTGTAGAAGACCTGGCAGTAAGTTTTGAAAAGAAATATTTTTACGTCCTTACTACACCTAGCGAATCTGCGGGCCAGCATATTACTTCTGACCGACAACGCCCTACGCTCCCTTTCCATGTCATTATCATCATTGAGATCACCATCGACGTAGTGTCCCAGATACTTAAAATTAAATGTTCTCGATAATGGAACACCGGACAGTCGCACCTGTGGCACAGAATCAGGAGCCCGCTTGCTAGTTTTGAACAACATGCACACACTCTTTTTACTGTTGTATACAAGACCGTGCTCCTCAGCATAGCGTTCGCAAATCACTAAAAGTTTCCTTAGTGCATTTATTGAGGGACTCAGCAGGACCATATCGTCCGCGTAACTTATATTATTGACAGACACACCATCGATATGACATATAATGTCCATTATAATGTCCTTTTTACTATTATATTATACTGATCAATGTTTTTATATGTCAACATCTGTCAATTCTGTCATGTCTGTTAATATATCAGTGAGATGATATCCATGGAGATGTTCTATTTTTCTATACATACTTTATAGTTATATAGATATTAAGTAGGTATAACTAAAACTCTTTTATCTCACTCTCCCAATACAAAAACCATTGAAGAAAAAAAGAGATAGTACTATTTTCATTCTCCTACCGAATGAAAAAAATAAAGGCATGACGTCATACGAATGTCATTAGAGTGCCTTGTCGCCATGTTGTGTTTCAGAATTCAGAGTACTTAAGATGTCAAATTGTGTTTTTGCTGAAAGGTTTTTTCAATTTACTAATTAAGTGGCTTCAAATTTGTGTTTTATATGTTAATATCTGCAAAAAGTGCAAGCAGTTTTCAATATGAAATGTTCAATTTTGTGGTGTGGTGCGAAGAACGATGATAAATACCCTAATTTAACTTTACACAGGTAAGTAAGATTTTCATTGATTAAAACAAGTGAATTGTTGTTATAAAGTGCTCCACATAACTTTTTTTTTGTGATTTGGACATGCAATCTGAACTATACCCTACATTTTTTTTATATTAAACACGTTTTACTTTGCCGAAACCTATTGTTGAAACTGTCTTGTTTGTTTACATTAGAATTTAAAAGTGATGTATTTTTCTTAAAACTCTATATCGATATTTATAATTTTAGGTTTCCAAGAAATGTTAACTTAAAGGGACGGTGGTTAGAAGCCATTGGAAGCGAGAACTTAAACCCAAAAGTTAAAGTTTGGTATATTTGCTCTTTACATTTTGAGGAAAATAGCTTTAATAATACCCTTGATGTAATTAGATTGCGAGATGACACAGTACCTTCAATTTTCCAAATCATATTTTGTATTATTCAATAAAAATAGACTTTGTACCTTTTATTTAGAAATGAATAAATATTTGTGAAAATTACTATGTTGTTTTACTGCTACACTGCATAATACGAGTGTAAAATCTTTCTAACTTTCATAATATAAAAGGAAGGTATGGTTAATGATTACATAGTGGCCATGTGGATAGTTATATTTAATAATTACTATTATTATGATCAGATTTCACTTTTTATAATTGCAATGTCCACTTTCATTTATTTATTTATTTTAATTTTTATTGTTACTATTTTGTGTTCCTTCGTAATTCATGAACCTCTCCCTCTCCCTCCCCAGTATCGAAAGAATCGAAGGAATATTCTTTCAATACTTCTTTCGATTTTCCAAAAAGGTAAACAACACCTGTCATTAATTCGATACTTGCTCTCAATTTCGAATAAAACGCTTCAAATATGCTTCGGAAACACGCTTAGACTAATAATCAAAGTCAAAAAAAAGAAAAAACTGGTATACTTATACAGGGTTGTTTTGTAGGCATCTACCAAATTTAAATATTACGTACTTTGATATAATACGAATAATCTGCATTTTTACTTTAGTATCGCTCAGTAGAAAAAAGTAAAAATATGGCACCTCAATTTGTTTCACGAATAGTCGTCGTTGATGAAGGCACTATGATTACGTTTAATAATATTACGAGGACGTAGTACAGTAGAATCTTGATAACTCGAATGTCAAAGGAAACCAAAAAAAAATTGAGATAGCAAGTTTTCGGCTTAACAAGAATTTCGACATAAAAAGGCACAATTTCATAGAACATTTATTACGACAAATTACATTAGGTAACATAAAATGAGAAAGAGAAACATAACATCTGTGTTTCTTAGAAATTCGAAAGTTTATTGAATGTATTCATTCCTTGCACGTGTGCAAAACAAAAACAATAGATAAGAGGCCCCGAGCCCCGAACATTCCTTTTTGATTTTATTGCAACGAGTTTTGAGCTCCGGGAATCCCGAGTAAGAAATCATCATATTTTATGAACTTCGACTTACTGAGGTAGGTATTATTATTATTTATTGTACTACAAGACGTTTTGTCGCGCGACAAAACATGTTAACGATATTAGATTGCAAGGTCACACTTTGAGTTCAGTAGTTATGCATACCTACAGGCAATAAAAAAAGTTACCTACATAAGTTACGTACAATCTTTTCCTTCATACTTTTACGGGCTTAGGACCGGCAAATTCCAAAAGTTTTAGCGATTTAATGAGAAAAATTTAACATAATACTTTTAAGTGAATGCAAAAAAGATACAAAGAACAAGCATTTTGCAATTCGGCGTATTTAAAAAGATTGAATCAACTTATGTACATTAATTAAAGCTCTAATCAACATTATTTACAGAATTATTACGATTGAGTTTCAAATTCAATAGTAAGTAAGTGTTCAAAATGATTACCATGTTTCTCCAGGCAGAGTCTAGCACGTTTTAATACAGTTTCTTTAATTTTGTTAAGCACTGCAGTGTCACTTTTCACTTTTTCAAATGCACTCACTATTTGGGTTTTTAACTCAGAGAGGCTTTGAGCTTCGTTCTGATAAACAAGTCTTTTTATTTCACCCCATAAAAAAAAGTCACAAGGCGTAAGGTCCGGAGACCTCGGTGGCCATGCAACGGGACCTCCTCTACCGATCCAACGATCACCGTATTGTTCATTAAAATAATCACGGACGACGTGAGAATAGTGTGGTGGTGCGCCATCGTGTTGGTAATAAAAGTTATTTGCATAAAATAGTGGCAAGTCATCCAAAAACTCTGAAATTACACCTCGTAACATTTCGAGATAAGACCCACCAGTCAGCCTTCCCTCAATGAAGTAGGGCCCAAGTATTTGGTTATACTCCCTATTCGTAAACATTATCGATCACTCACTGTCTAACACACGCGGCGCGGGTTTTGCGGGCTCTCGCGAACGCAACTGCGATACGCAGACTGCGCGTGCACTTCCGTCGAGGATGCGCGAGCGACTGAAGGTCTTGGCAACAGACAAGTGTTTCCGGATTTGCGACGGCGCCGCCGGCTGGTTTCGTTCACGTCCGGTCATGTCGGTACCATACCTACTCGATGTAATGGCACTTATTTTCAAGAAGATACGATTGTTTTTTGAGAATTTGGACGTCTGTGATGTAATTCATTCGGCCAAACACGTTGCACCTCTGCGCGTAGTCTTTATAGTTCATAGTATTGATTCATAAAATAGTATGACCACGTTGTGCTTAACATTATAGTGAATAATATGAATTTCGGTGAAAAAAAATTACTACTTATTTTTGGCAGAAATGGTTTCTATTAATGATACTTATTACGTAAAAAAAATTTGGTAGATGTTGTCAAATGAACCCTGTATAAGTAGTAAATGGAAAAAAAAGGCAGAAAGTTTTACTAAATGGCAGATGACGGCTAAGGGGCGCCTCTTTTAATAGTTGCATGAGACGCCCTAGGACCGTTATAAAAAATGGTATGACCGCACCAGGCAGAAGTTTGTAAAAATAACCGTCGCAATTAATCGGATGTGTGTTCCTTCCACTGACCTCTATATTTACCACTGGACTGGCGGCTGTCAAAGTGCTTTTGTGCCCGTTTGATAATCGCCATTTTGGCGCTGTCGGACGTAGCGAGTGTCCGCGGTACTAAAACTAGTCGCTTACAATATACACATGTCCTCATTCCTGATAATTTTTATATAATGCTTATAACAAAAACAACATAAAATTAGAATTAATATTTAAAAAATATAAAATCACTTAACAATAAGCAAGCACTTCTCTGGCGGCCACTTGCAATATACGTCAAAATTTGTTCTGCGGACACTCGCTACTCGCTAGTGGCGCTTCAAATAGGCACAAAAAAATAGCTGTCAAACTTACGGAACAGCCAGTCCAGTGGTAAATATAGAGGTCAGTGGTTCCTTCCCTGTCAAATACTGTCAATAGGAGAACGTAAGTTTTGAACCCCTAAATTTTGGTAAGACGATGTATTTCTGGTGGCGTGATAAAGTTATAAACAAAGCTATTTAGAAAAAGCGTATATTTTTCCTGACAAATAATAAGTTAATAAATTCCCAGACGAATCATTTCAAGCATTTTCATGGTAAGCATGTGGGATAACAGTTTTAGTAATTTATATATTTTTTTTCCAATACCAGGATAAAGCACAGACCTAAAAAATTTTTTTTTTAAATATCTTTTATCATCAAGTTTTCAGTTATTTACTAATAAATGATGCTACACCCGAAAAGTTTCCTTTCTCTATCAATAGGTTAAAGCTTCATTTCGCATTTTTGAATACACATTTTCTCAAGAAAACAAAATAATCGTCCGATGAATCAGACATTTTCGCTGATAAGCGCTTATAAGTTTCCAGCTTTCTTTCTGTGTACGGCCTTAGAAGTATCGATATCGATACAACTTTAGTATGCTCACTATTGGCGGCCATTTTATGCTACGATTTAACTTTAGGTATATGCACCCATTTTTTGCTGTTATTTCAGATCCATAGTGTTAAGAGCTATGGTATATATTTTGTTCAGTATCTCTACTTAGTCTGTGATTTTGTTTGACAGTTTCGTATTTTGATTTTTCCGTTTCGTTCGCGTGTAAATAAACAGATGACCACAAACATATTATTATACTACAATAGATAATCAAAGAATAACAAATTATTAAACTACATATTATTATATATTTTTCATGTTTGAATTCTATAAAGAATAAAAATGAAACTAATTGTTTTAAAGACAACACTACTTTAATGATTGTATCTCTCATCAAGATTTTTATAAGAATTAATAATAATATTTGTATATACGCAAGTTACAGTAACCTTTCTTTATACCATGGCCCACAACCAAAGTTACTGGTTTCTCGTTCGCGAAGATCAAGCCAGTGAAATCTTTAGCAATGACCAAGGTATTGACTTTTAACTTTTCCTATGTTTTTATATGTGCAGTTTCGCTTAACTAAGTAATTAATTATTAGTTACAGAACAAGAAATTATTCACGACGTTATTGCTGAAGAAGAATATGTGGATGAGGAGCAGGAAGCTATTCAAGTACAAGAAGAGTTTAACACAGAAACTCTTGACAAAAAATCATCGGATGCATTTTGGGTTCCTGAAAAAGTTAAGCTACTTCTTTCTTTAAGTGCTGAAAATAAATATAAATTCTTTGGCAAAGACAAGTTTGCTTGGGAAAATATTGCACCTATGATAGGGACTACTCCCGAGGAATGTGCACGAAGATTCTGGAACCTAAGACGCACTTACATGAGACTTTTAAAAAAAAATTTATACAAGGACAGTAAATGGCCATATTTTGATCTTTGCAGTAAAGTATTCAATGATTATAAACCAGGGCCAAAGGTAATTAAAGAGCATTGGGGTGAAGGCAAGGTTAAGCAATTATTAAGTCTCTATATTGAAAGTTTTGATAGAATCCACAGGAAGGAATGTCTTCAAAAAGATGTATGGAATGAAATAGGTGCTATCTTAGGCAGCACAGCACTAAATTGTTACAATAAATACAAAAATTTAAAGAAAATTTATGAAAAATTGCAAACTAAAGATACCAGCAAACTGTCAACTTGGATATTCTACCCATATTTTGATAAAATTTGTACCTTAGATGTTAAATCTGATCAGTGGGATGAGGCAAAAATTAGATTGCTCATTAGCTCATATTCTGCCTTGGCATATAAATTCAAAGACCCAACTGTGCAGAAGCAAAATGTATGGGATGAAATAGCTCCAATGGTGGGAGAAAGTCCAGGGGATTGTGATAGAAAGTTTAGAAACCTCAAACAAACATATTTACGTATTAAAATGAACAATTCTAGAGATTCAAAGAAGCGATGGAAGTTTTATCAATTGATGGATCAGGTCTACTATAAAAGCAATTGTGAGTTTTATACACAAGAGTGTGATAAGGACTATATAAAGGAATTGTTAGAATTCTGTGTAGAGAATAGACAATATTTTCTAAATCCGTTGACGAAAAAGATGAAACTGTGGAGAAGTATATCATCTCGAATTAAAGTGCCACCAATGCAGTGTGATAAAAAGTTTCGGAACTTAAAATCTACTTACATAAGATTGGAGCAAAAAAGAAAGTTAACAGGCAAACAAATAAAGTGGCCGTACTATTCATATTTTGAAAAAATATTTGGAAAAGTAGAGATGAAGAAAGAAGCAGAGTGTCCACCTGTTCATGAAATAAAAAAAGTGGTGGAAGATTTACAAGATAATAGAGAAGATAGTATATACACTAGACTAGTCACATCAATAGAGGAGTCAAATGACATTCAAAGAGAAAGAAACAGGATATTACAGGCCTTACTGAATGATAGATAATAAGTTAAATATCCTTCAAAAATACAGATGATTTAAACCAAAGTTAATCTGTGTTTATTTTATGGTTCTTAAAGCCCCCATGAAGAGTTGGGTTATCTTGTAGTGAGTGACGCACCTCCTCACTATGTATAATTTATTTACATCAATATACTGTCAACTTTGAACATAACAACACATGTTTGATTGAGCTCCCTCGACCACAGTACATGGCGACATGGTAGTGAGTGACGCACCTCCTCATTATGTATTTGATTATCACACAGTTATTTTGTTTAATAACTTAAATTTGTATCAAAAAATTATAATTATCTATTTGATATTATTTTTTTTTGTTAAAATTGCCGGGGAGGTGTAGTGAGTGACGCAACTCCTCATTATGTATTTGATTATTACACAGTCAACTTTGAACCTGAGTACTCGTCTTTTTATTTGGCTCCTGGTCGTCCAAAATCACAATGTAAATATGACAATTTGTTATATGTTTGTATACTGTAGACTAAAAAGCCCGAGCGGTTTTACCTACCTGCTTAAATTTTGATGTTTAGGCTCAAATCTAGGAGAATTCATGAGTTCTGAATACTGTCAAAACATTTTGTCTTATGGACAGTCAAGGTAACCTTATTGGGCTACCTACTTGTAAATTGAAATTTTCTTTAGTCTACATAAATTGGTAAGTAAACAATATTTCGAGATCAATTCTCTCTCTAAATGAACTATGTATAATATGCGAAATGCCTATTGTCCTAATAAAGCTTGATTTCTCTGATGTTTGGTGATTAAGCCGCCCATGGCACCGGAAGGGAATTAATATTTTATTTACAGCATCAATAAAAGTACTTAAGCATACCTGAAGGGAAACTGTCGGGGTGTTGCCAGCACCGGGGCATTACAAGGTAAGTCCCGTACCAGTTATTATACTGCCTATCCGGATTACAGCAAAGCTTTTGTAGTTGGGGAAATAACTAGGACATACTCCACACAGGGGGGGTACTCTACAACTAGTAAGTGATGAATAATGCTTACGTTTTACCCGATTACGGCGAAGCAAAGGGAAAGGTTATGATTTTGACCTGTATGTATGTACCTTTGTATAGGGTATGGATGTTCATCTGTTCCCTCAGAAGGACAAATGAGGTGTCGTTGGTAACCTCTTTACTGTCCGCTGGTTAGAGGCTACATAAGGTTACGTATATACAATATTATTTGTATATACGTACAATATTACATTGTTCGATATGTATAATATTACACAATTATATAACATACAATATAGTATATGACAAGAAAATAGTCTCCGCTGAAATATTTATATATTTACGTCACATTGATAGACATAAGTATGTTTAAAGGATAGCCGTGGTCGTAAGCCACCTTTTATAGAAAAAAAGATTCTAACGGATACGTTATTTTCAATGGTTATTGCAGAGTTAATACGTTCACTTGTCAACAGAGGGCGTCGTTTCTCTTTCCAAGTAAAGTGCTACACACTTATCTGACCCGGTGGGAAAAATTGGAACTAAGATTTATCCTTAGTAGAACTAGAGTTGTGGACCAGACAGAATAGACGCTAGCGCCACAGTTTCTGGATTAGATAATTTTGTTATGCTACAAGTCTCTTTATACGCATAACGTATGTTTATTTATACCTAATTTTCACTAGTAATTAGCCAAGTTAATTGTACTTGCTAACAGAGGGAGTCGTTTTTGTCTCGGCGATTGAGGGCTACTCTGTTTAGGTACTATTGATACGTATGCCAACCGAGCTTAGTAAGCATAAATAAAAAATAAAATCCCCAGACAATCACACCAACTACATGGCCTCAAAGTAAGCAAAACTTGTATTATGAGATACCATGTAGCAAACTAGGGGGAACCTACAATAAAATAAAAAATAGGACGCCCAGACCCGGATTTTTTTTTCTTATTCCGTGCGGGAATCGAACGACCTTACGATTGGCGCAGTAACGTCTGTACCTACCACTGCGCCACGGACACCATCAATGTAATAAATGCTATGAAGATTTCCATAGATTTTCTGTATTTCGTATTAAAATCTGTATAGATATTGTTGATTTGATATACTTAATCATGTTATTAGGTATTCGTGCAGCTTATTATTAAAGGCATCAATGAAACAACAAAATACGAAAATCACTTTATTATGTACAAAAACTTAAAATAACATACAATTAGTTAAAACTTAATTAACCTATTTACATCAGTAGCCTACTGAGACATAGTGCTGCGGTCCACAGCAATGTCCGCGATACTGCGCTTGACGGAGTGGCGTGTGACGAGAAGAAATATGTTTTTTCTGAAAACAGAAATGAAGATTTGAGTTCTGAGTCGCACCTTTGATATATTTTTATTAAATACTTAAGTATGTCAATTAATAACTGCACATTGTGGCCCATAGAGTACCTAGGAGTAGGTTCCAGTGGCTTCTACAACCCATATACCTAGGAGCCGCTTTTTGGAACTAAGAGTACTTATTCTAATAAACGGGTCGGGATAGGATCCCTTCAGAGTCTGCGTGTGTTGTGCTGAAGGCATAAAGAGTCTGCTGCCAAATAATGCCAAATACTTATAACAGCTCCGACGTATGTAGGTTTCATATGTTTAGAAGAGTTCTTAAGGTTGCCAAGGTGTGACAATGAACTTCTTGCTCTGTTTTATCGAACCATAAGCTCTGGTTTCCCCGAGATGATTACGGGGAAACCAGAGATGATACATGTAATCAAATTAAGCAATTCCTTGAGAAAACCATGTCATAAATGGCAACTAATCGTAGTTTTAGGTTTACTATAAGATATCCGGATGCAAGAAGATGGGATTCCCTGGCTGCTAATTGTTATTGTGTATTTTTTTTTCTTATTTTTAAAAGATGATTGCTGTTGAGTTTCTTGCCACTTCTTCTCAACAGATCGACTTTCCGAAGTGGTGGTAGATTCAGTTGAATTTGTAAATTGTTTGCCTTATTTCAAATGTATTTAAATACTTACGAAATAAAGAATATTTGAGTTTGAGTGGCAAGAGACCTTCGGAGTCCTCCTCAACAGCGACCACCCTTCACATTGACTCTGCCGCTAATTATCAACGCCAGGTGTTGATGTATTATAGTTTACTGCGAGTCTGATGGCATGTCCAGGGATTCAGGTCACACAGACATTTTGCAAAAAACGAAATAAAAAAAAGTGTTTTTTTTTTTATATTTAACCAATAGTACGTGGCACCCGGGCCTATGAACATTTATTTAGGATTTGATCTATTATTAATCCAAGACTTCAATTAAAAAAGCCTGTAATTTCACAGGCTGATTCTGCCCTATGGCCAGGACACAACCCCACAATTTCACTGGCTGTTTCTACTCTGTATCTGGCGCACACAGTGCACAGTGGAAACAAAAATGACATGTTGTTTATCACGGCGGCGGACAAAAAGCGGTTTATTTTGATTAAAGACTAAGCCCGCGTTTGACCTCAATCTCACGTGATGGTAAGTGGAGATGAGGTCGAAGACAGCACGAACCTAGGCAAGAACTGGCTCTTCATAAAACATTGCCGGAACCCATCACCAACAGAGCGGTAATAATTTTATACGGTCAGATTTTATATGAACGGTGGTCGCTAGTCGGTGGTAGTCATCAGAAAGCTGATGAGATCCTACCATCAAGCGGCGGTATTCTAAGCCGACCCTACACAGACAAAAGAGGTGTAGTATCCTATACTCACTCTTCCCCTTGTTGTCGTTGGGGTCGACGGCGCCGCACGTGCGGTAGGACGTGGTGGGCTTGCGCTTGCTGTCCACGTAGCCCGGCACGCTCAGCGTCGGCGAGTCCAGGCGACCCGACGCCAGTAGCCTGGGATAGAGCATCATTAGCTTTATTATTAGATGGGATTCCTTATAGTAGGGGTTTTAATACAGAAATACTTTTATGGTTGCATTTAAGGGTAATAACTTAAACATGTGTAGGTATCTGTGAAAGAGTATGTGTATCTGTATGTCCTTCTGTGGCATCGTAGCTTGTAGCCGACTTGAATGTGTCGTAGTCATATTTTGTGGAACTAAATGTCGTCGTCTCCAAATCGTCTCAGGTCTGGATTTTATATGCAGGCAGGATATAAGATGTAATGAGTTAGAGCGGGGTTGCTAATAAAAATAAGGTGAATACGGAGAATTACACAACATCTGTGTGTGTTTGCGACTGATAATGTTCAGTTAGAGCTGGGACGCGTGTTTGTATTTATCTGGCTGTGGCATTGTGTCTCTGTCAGTGTCCAGCTCTAGCAGGTATGCGTGTATGTGTGTATCTGTGAGTTGATCTTTAGAATCGTTCCTTATGGCCAATTTGTAAGTTAGTTTTATCTGTTAAAGGTTTTCCTAGCTATATTTCCAGATACTGGACACCGTTCGGTACACACACCCCTGTAAATATGGCTACCCGTAAATATAGCTAAGAAAACCTTTAACAGACAGGATGCTTGAGAGTGTGCCCAAAGCATCGTTGCTTCTAGCCAATCTGACAGTGTCTTTTTTTATCGCAAGTCTGGTCTGTTGCTAATCTAAAATCTCTGCTACATTTTATTGAAGTAGAAGCAGTGTAGGTAAGCGTGTGTGCACCTGGCAGTGTCCAACTCCAGGAGGTATGCGTGTAAGTATCTGAGTTTTAGTCTATAGCATCATTGGTTTTGGCCAATTTGAACGTGGTTATTTTTATCACAAGTTTTTTGAGGGTGTTTTTTTATTTTTAGTGCAAGTCTAAGCCGTGCACGCACCTGGCAGTGTCCAGCTCCAGCAGGTGCGCCTGGCTGCCGTGGAAGTGCAGCAGCAGCTGCAGGCAGGCGGCGCCGGTGTGTGTGTGTGTGTGTGTGTGTGTGTACCTGGCAGTGTCCAGCTCCAGCAGGTGCGCCTGGCTGCCGTGGAAGTGCAGCAGCAGCTGCAGGCAGGCGGCGCCGGTGTGTGTGTGTGTGTGTGTGTGTGTGTGTGTACCTGGCAGTGTCCAGCTCCAGCAGGTGCGCCTGGCTGCCGTGGAAGTGCAGCAGCAGCTGCAGGCAGGCGGCGCCGGTGTGTGTGTGTGTGTGTGTGTGTGTGTACCTGGCAGTGTCCAGCTCCAGCAGGTGCGCCTGGCTGCCGTGGAAGTGCAGCAGCAGCTGCAGGCAGGCGGCGCCGGTGTGTGTGTGTGTGTGTGTGTGTACCTGGCAGTGTCCAGCTCCAGCAGGTGCGCCTGGCTGCCGTGGAAGTGCAGCAGCAGCTGCAGGCAGGCGCGGCCGGTGTGTGTGTGTGTGTGTGTGTGTGTACCTGGCAGTGTCCAGCTCCAGCAGGTGCGCCTGGCTGCCGTGGAAGTGCAGCAGCAGCTGCAGGCAGGCGGCGCCGGTGTGTGTGTGTGTGTGTGTGTGTGTGTGTGTGTGTGTACCTGGCAGTGTCCAGCTCCAGCAGGTGCGCCTGGCTGCCGTGGAAGTGCAGCAGCAGCTGCAGGCAGGCGGCGCCGGTGTGTGTGTGTGTGTCTGTGTGTGTGTGTGTGTACCTGGCAGTGTCCAGCTCCAGCAGGTGCGCCTGGCTGCCGTGGAAGTGCAGCAGCAGCTGCAGGCAGGCGGCGCCGGTGTGTGTGTGTGTGTGTGTGTGTGTGTGTGTACCTGGCAGTGTCCAGCTCCAGCAGGTGCGCCTGGCTGCCGTGGAAGTGCAGCAGCAGCTGCAGGCAGGCGGCGCCGGTGTGTGTGTGTGTGTGTGTGTGTACCTGGCAGTGTCCAGCTCCAGCAGGTGCGCCTGGCTGCCGTGGAAGTGCAGCAGCAGCTGCAGGCAGGCGGCGCCGGTGTGTGTGTGTGTGTCTGTGTGTGTGTGTGTGTACCTGGCAGTGTCCAGCTCCAGCAGGTGCGCCTGGCTGCCGTGGAAGTGCAGCAGCAGCTGCAGGCAGGCGGCGCCGGTGTGTGTGTGTGTGTGTGTGTGTGTGTACCTGGCAGTGTCCAGCTCCAGCAGGTGCGCCTGGCTGCCGTGGAAGTGCAGCAGCAGCTGCAGGCAGGCGGCGCCGGTGTGTGTGTGTGTGTGTGTGTACCTGGCAGTGTCCAGCTCCAGCAGGTGCGCCTGGCTGCCGTGGAAGTGCAGCAGCAGCTGCAGGCAGGCGGCGCCGGTGTGTGTGTGTGTGTGTGTGTGTGTGTGTACCTGGCAGTGTCCAGCTCCAGCAGGTGCGCCTGGCTGCCGTGGAAGTGCAGCAGCAGCTGCAGGCAGGCGGCGCCGGTGTGTGTGTGTGTGTGTGTGTGTGTGTACCTGGCAGTGTCCAGCTCCAGCAGGTGCGCCTGGCTGCCGTGGAAGTGCAGCAGCAGCTGCAGGCAGGCGGCGCCGGTGTGTGTGTGTGTGTGTGTGTGTACCTGGCAGTGTCCAGCTCCAGCAGGTGCGCCTGGCTGCCGTGGAAGTGCAGCAGCAGCTGCAGGCAGGCGCGGCCGGTGTGTGTGTGTGTGTGTGTGTGTGTACCTGGCAGTGTCCAGCTCCAGCAGGTGCGCCTGGCTGCCGTGGAAGTGCAGCAGCAGCTGCAGGCAGGCGGCGCCGGTGTGTGTGTGTGTGTGTGTGTGTGTGTGTGTGTGTGTACCTGGCAGTGTCCAGCTCCAGCAGGTGCGCCTGGCTGCCGTGGAAGTGCAGCAGCAGCTGCAGGCAGGCGGCGCCGGTGTGTGTGTGTGTGTCTGTGTGTGTGTGTGTGTACCTGGCAGTGTCCAGCTCCAGCAGGTGCGCCTGGCTGCCGTGGAAGTGCAGCAGCAGCTGCAGGCAGGCGGCGCCGGTGTGTGTGTGTGTGTGTGTGTGTGTGTGTGTACCTGGCAGTGTCCAGCTCCAGCAGGTGCGCCTGGCTGCCGTGGAAGTGCAGCAGCAGCTGCAGGCAGGCGGCGCCGGTGTGTGTGTGTGTGTGTGTGTGTACCTGGCAGTGTCCAGCTCCAGCAGGTGCGCCTGGCTGCCGTGGAAGTGCAGCAGCAGCTGCAGGCAGGCGGCGCCGGTGTGTGTGTGTGTGTGTGTGTGTGTGTGTACCTGGCAGTGTCCAGCTCCAGCAGGTGCGCCTGGCTGCCGTGGAAGTGCAGCAGCAGCTGCAGGCAGGCGGCGCCGGTGTGTGTGTGTGTGTGTGTGTGTGTGTACCTGGCAGTGTCCAGCTCCAGCAGGTGCGCCTGGCTGCCGTGGAAGTGCAGCAGCAGCTGCAGGCAGGCGGCGCCGGTGTGTGTGTGTGTGTGTGTGTGTGTGTGTGTGTGTGTGTGTGTGTACCTGGCAGTGTCCAGCTCCAGCAGGTGCGCCTGGCTGCCGTGGAAGTGCAGCAGCAGCTGCAGGCAGGCGGCGCCGGTGTGTGTGTGTGTGTGTGTGTGTGTGTACCTGGCAGTGTCCAGCTCCAGCAGGTGCGCCTGGCTGCCGTGGAAGTGCAGCAGCAGCTGCAGGCAGGCGCGGCCGGTGTGTGTGTGTGTGTGTGTGTGTGTACCTGGCAGTGTCCAGCTCCAGCAGGTGCGCCTGGCTGCCGTGGAAGTGCAGCAGCAGCTGCAGGCAGGCGGCGCCGGTGTGTGTGTGTGTGTGTGTGTGTGTGTGTGTACCTGGCAGTGTCCAGCTCCAGCAGGTGCGCCTGGCTGCCGTGGAAGTGCAGCAGCAGCTGCAGGCAGGCGGCGCCGGTGTGTGTGTGTGTGTGTGTGTGTACCTGGCAGTGTCCAGCTCCAGCAGGTGCGCCTGGCTGCCGTGGAAGTGCAGCAGCAGCTGCAGGCAGGCGGCGCCGGTGTGTGTGTGTGTGTGTGTGTGTACCTGGCAGTGTCCAGCTCCAGCAGGTGCGCCTGGCTGCGGTGGAAGTGCAGCAGCAGCTGCAGGCAGGCGGCGCCGGTGTGTGTGTGTGTGTGTGTGTGTGTGTGTGTGTACCTGGCAGTGTCCAGCTCCAGCAGGTGCGCCTGGCTGCCGTGGAAGTGCAGCAGCAGCTGCAGGCAGGCGGCGCCGGTGTGTGTGTGTGTGTGTGTGTGTGTGTGTGTGTACCTGGCAGTGTCCAGCTCCAGCAGGTGCGCCTGGCTGCCGTGGAAGTGCAGCAGCAGCTGCAGGCAGGCGGCGCCGGGCAGCGCGCGCGTGCGGGAAGCATCCACCGTCACTAGCCAGGGAGGGACGCCGAGCAGGGAACGAAGCTCAGAGAGGAATTGACCGCTGGGAGGAAAAAAAGAGTTGTCCGGGATTAACATATGACTTACAAATTTTAAATATAAGTCGGCGTCAATTTAGATACCAGCGAAAAACAAGTAATATCGCATGTGCACCGCTACGTCATCGCACCATGCCGTGAATCAGGCGAGGTGGGGGCGGAGCTCACAGGCGAACGAACTGGCGTTCTAGGTCATTAATTCTAGTCGAGGCCTTTGCTCCGACCACTTCGTAATTGTGACATAGTCCACACCTGAATCACTTTCTTTAATTAGTGTTAATTAAGAGTCTATTATAGTTAAGTACTGATTAAATTATTATAATTTAAACCAATTATCCGTGAGTTTTTGCTGAAAAACACCTGGAAACAATCTCAGAGATAAAGAAAGCCCAGATGATGATCGAACAGCTGGTGTAGTGGCATTGCCCTCTATGCCAGAGGTCCTGGGTTCGAATCCCGATTGCGGTGAATATTTGTGTGATGAAAACAAATATTAGCCGTCAAGTCATAGATTTTATTTTTTTATTTATTTATATTTATTATGCATTATTTAGCACACGTTCATAAGATAACATAAGTTCTTTATGAAACTTAATTTGAGGCTAAATAATTTTGTGTGAATGTCAGAAATTGTTGGGAGTTTCGTCGTTCACTAACTCCGTAGTTGTTGTCCTGCAGTTGCGGGTTGCCGTAGACACCAAACTACCTTTATCTCAGTAGATTTTTAGTGAATATTTTAATGTTTTTTATACTTATAATTAATTAATTATAAATGTTTTATATAATTTTACTTTACAGAAAGTATCCGATTGGGGTGAGTCGAATTTGGTCGAATTGAACGCGTCCAAAACTCAGGCGTGTCTATTCTCCGCAAAAAAAGAGCACCTTCACATTAACAGCCACTTTCCAAAATGTATCTGTCCCCATCACTGACCATCTAGGGCTTTTAGGCGTAACTGTAACATCCAGTTTAAACTTCGGTCAACAAATTGTGTCCATTGCTCAAGTAGCTTCGAAAAAGTTGGGAATCATCTCTAAGGTACGGCGGTACTTTGGCCCTGCACAGCTTCTTACCTTATCACAGCTCAAGTGCGATCATGCATGGAGTACTGCAGTCATCTTTGGGATGGTTCAGTCAAATATCAACTAGAAGCGCTGGACTCCGTTCACCGAAGAGCCCGTAAACTAATTAACAACGACGACCTTACGACCAAAAAACTGCAGACCCTAGAGCATCGTCGTAAGGTTGCTTGTTAAACCGTGTACTACAGGATACATTTTGGTGAGTGCGCTAGTGCTCTGTTTGAACAAATTGAACCCTCACCCTTTTACCATCGGACTACTAGACGCAGACAGAACTTCCATCCGTATGTGGTAGATATTCCGAAAAGTCGAACTAAGCGCTTTGACAGTTCCTTTTTGATACGGGTGGCCAAGGCTTGGAATGAACTGCCTGCGTCTATCTTCCCTAACCAGTATAGTCCTAGTACTTTTAAGCGTCAAGTGAATAGGTTTCTCGTGGATGGACGTGTACCACCTTAGTCTTCATGTTCACTTAACATCAGGTGTCATGGAAGACAAACGTCCCATCCATATTAAAAAAAATATATATATTCTTAGTCGCACTGTTTGTGGCTATGAAAACGAATGCTGAAGCTCGGTGACCTTTTTGTGACGACCGAGTTGTTAAGTTATGTACATCAATAAAGTTAATTAACAAGTGTAGATAAGCACGAACTAGGAAATGTGCCAGTAAACATAAATCTACTTACAGAAATATTTATTAAAAAATATGAGGAATATAGTTAAAAAAAAAACACATGAAAGCAGTTCGTTTTAAACACTGACGACCAAAAAGATTCTAAGTATTGAAGTGAATATCTATAGTCCTAATAAGGGTTGAGTAAAAAGTATTGTAGTCTGTATTACTCACACGACAAACCGCGGCGGCTTCATAATGTTGATAAACTTGATGATATCCTTGTCGGGCTCGATGTTGGCGCAGGCGAGGCGGTCGTGCGAGCCGTCCGCGCCGAACACCACCACCGCGCGCCGCAGCACCGACACCGCGCCCTCCAGCGGCAGGTTGCTGTCCGCGAACACCTGCCGCGCGCCGCCCAGCTCTGCGGATATACACATGTCACGTCATTACGCCGAACACCTGCCGCGCGCCGCCCAGCTCTGCGGATATACACATGTCACGTCATTACGCCGAACACCTGCCGCGCGCCGCCCAGCTCTGCGGATATACACATGTCACGTCATTACGCCGAACACCTGCCGCGCGCCGCCCAGCTCTGCGGATATACACATGTCACGTCATTACGCCGAACACCTGCCGCGCGCCGCCCAGCTCTGCGGATATACACATGTCACGTCATTACGCCGAACACCTGCCGCGCGCCGCCCAGCTCTGCGGATATACACATGTCACGTCATTACGCCGAACACCTGCCGCGCGCCGCCCAGCTCTGCGGATATACACATGTCACGTCATTACGCCGAACACCTGCCGCGCGCCGCCCAGCTCTGCGGATATACACATGTCACGTCATTACGCCGAACACCTGCCGCGCGCCGCCCAGCTCTGCGGATATACACATGTCACGTCATTACGCCGAACACCTGCCGCGCGCCGCCCAGCTCTGCGGATATACACATGTCACGTCATTACGCCGAACACCTGCCGCGCGCCGCCCAGCTCTGCGGATATACACATGTCACGTCATTACGCCGAACACCTGCCGCGCGCCGCCCAGCTCTGCGGATATACACATGTCACGTCATTACGCCGAACACCTGCCGCGCGCCGCCCAGCTCTGCGGATATACACATGTCACGTCATTACGCCGAACACCTGCCGCGCGCCGCCCAGCTCTGCGGATATACACATGTCACGTCATTACGCCGAACACCTGCCGCGCGCCGCCCAGCTCTGCGGATATACACATGTCACGTCATTACGCCGAACACCTGCCGCGCGCCGCCCAGCTCTGCGGATATACACATGTCACGTCATTACGCCGAACACCTGCCGCGCGCCGCCCAGCTCTGCGGATATACACATGTCACGTCATTACGCCGAACACCTGCCGCGCGCCGCCCAGCTCTGCGGATATACACATGTCACGTCATTACGCCGAACACCTGCCGCGCGCCGCCCAGCTCTGCGGATATACACATGTCACGTCATTACGCCGAACACCTGCCGCGCGCCGCCCAGCTCTGCGGATATACACATGTCACGTCATTACGCCGAACACCTGCCGCGCGCCGCCCAGCTCTGCGGATATACACATGTCACGTCATTACGCCGAACACCTGCCGCGCGCCGCCCAGCTCTGCGGATATACACATGTCACGTCATTACGCCGAACACCTGCCGCGCGCCGCCCAGCTCTGCGGATATACACATGTCACGTCATTACGCCGAACACCTGCCGCGCGCCGCCCAGCTCTGCGGATATACACATGTCACGTCATTACGCCGAACACCTGCCGCGCGCCGCCCAGCTCTGCGGATATACACATGTCACGTCATTACGCCGAACACCTGCCGCGCGCCGCCCAGCTCTGCGGATATACACATGTCACGTCATTACGCCGAACACCTGCCGCGCGCCGCCCAGCTCTGCGGATATACACATGTCACGTCATTACGCCGAACACCTGCCGCGCGCCGCCCAGCTCTGCGGATATACACATGTCACGTCATTACGCCGAACACCTGCCGCGCGCCGCCCAGCTCTGCGGATATACACATGTCACGTCATTACGCCGAACACCTGCCGCGCGCCGCCCAGCTCTGGGAGTGTACACATGTCACGTCATTACGAAGAACAGAATATATTTAAGGCGTTTTGCCCACGGAGCAACTATTTTCGCAACTAGCATCTAGCTGTTTACCTAGATATATTTCAATGGGAATGCACGCACACACAGTTTTGAGTTGCGGTGATCGTCAACAGTTTTCGGTTGTTGGAATCGACGACTACTCGTAAGTAAGTTTCCAAATGCTGCTGCAACTAACAACTGTTACATATGTACGAGTTTTTAAAGTTCCTGGTAGCTCAATCTCGAAGATGACAGAACTTGGGGTTAATTAACAGCCGAATATCGGCTACGTGCGCCGCAGCACGAACACTGCGCCTTCTAGTGGCCGGTTGATGTCTGCGAACTCCGCCTAGCTCTGACATCAACCCTGGAGATGAACAGCACAGGGGACTAGGAAGGAATTAGCTCTTCATAAAACAGTAATGCTCAGAAATCACCGCGCGGCGCATCACTCTCATCGCGTCATCTAGTGGTAGATTGCTGTCTGCGAATACTTACCGGACTCCGCCAAACTTTAGGTGCAGAAAAGTCAAAACGTTATGAAGAACAGAACTAAGTTTTTTCTTTTTATCGGTGACTAAATACACGTTTGACGCTTGTTAAGGAAGGAACTGGCGGCTCTTCATAAAATAGTTACGGAATGCCACTACCTCGCGCCGCAGTACGCGCACTATTACATCTTTTCATAATTTATTATAAACAAATGAAAAGTAAACCGAGAGGAAAAAAAAGTTTTAAAAAAGTAACTGTTTTTGTTTACGTTCCCATAAGACATATGGAAAACGACGCATAAAAGCTGGTTAATAATAAATTATAATTCTCCCATCCATCATTCCAGTATCAAGTTGGAGTCCCTAATAAGGTTCTTTAACCTAAATGCACGCCAAAATGATTTTTATTTGTTAATTAATATCACTTAAGTTATCTTAATAAAAAGATAAACAGTCACTCACCGATGGTGCCAAGTCTAGAAGTGAGATCTCCGACGTCACAGCGCAGCGGGTTGTCTGCACCGCACTCCTGTCTGTACAGATCATGCTGGAAAAGGGCATTTAATCATATACTGTTAAAGTCGGTAATCAATCACAGGAAGTCATCGCAGCGAAGTTGTTTCTTTGTACAACATTCGATATAGCAGGTAAAGAAACGTTTCACGTTTTATTATTAATTTGTCTCAACAACTTTCGTGCTCCGTTTCATTTAATCGATTTTTTACTAAGTTTTTTTTATTAGATTCTAAGCCCACTTTTGACCTAAATGTCATCCAATATTGAGTGAAGATGTGGACAAAGATGAAAGCACGTAGGTTAAGGAAGGAACGGGCTCTTCATAAAATATAGTCAGAATACATCACAGCCGAAGCGGTGATATTTGGCGACAGAATTTATATCAAGGATGGTCCCTACTGGACAGGCGGACACTGATGGTATCCTACCACCAAGCGATGGTCACTTGGATTCGTCGCCTTTCCGGCTTTTCCAGGGGCGGTACTGCTCTATTGCAATCCGACTACGCGGCTGAAACTAATATACAGGGTGTCTGGATAGAAACAAATATAATAAACAATGAATATTCATTATTTACTAAGTAAACTTAACCAAAGGTTAAAGAATTGATTACGCAACGCATGGTGACACTAGCGTTGGCAGCGATCTGAGCGATTAACTTAGGCGTAGGTAAAGTAAATAGTAAAAAAAGTTTATTAGTTCTGCTGAAAAATTAAGCACCTTCTTTGTATGACCATATGACCAGAATCGAGTACAGAGTGCTTTCCTTCAGTATCTTAAATTTGTCAGCAGTGACCCTGTATACATAGGATAAACTAGACTTACATTGAGCGGGTCGGCCAGCTGGTTGTAGTAGGGGTTCCAGCGGTAGCCGGCGGCGACGCAGCGCGTGGCGGGGTACGGCACGGCCGCGTCCACGCCCACGCCGTTCACCCACACCTCCCAGTGGTGCCCGCGCGTCTGCAGGGAGCCAGGGGTTAATGTCGTGGTGGTGGTGTAGCGGAATTTACAAGAATTGTATGTTATCCCACCAAAAACGTAAATGTAATAACGGAGAGCCAAGTTCAATACAAAAATTATGCTTGGCTGTGGGCTTCACGGTAAAAAGAATGGAGATCTAAATGAATGCCAAGTTATATGCGTAATCGAAATATGTATTTTTTTAAATAACAGCAATTGTTATAAGTAACAATTGGTTAAAAAAATGAGATATTAAAGTAAGTTAGATCTGACTTGGCCAGTTTTTATCAGAGTTCAAATTTTGGATGACTTTATAAAATGACTGACGTAATGAAAAATGTGGGTAACTGGCCAAGTCGAATCTAATCTACTTTAAGATCTCACATTTTAGCAAGCAAAACTATACCAAATAAGGCTCGTCTTGCCGTACTTGAGGGAGTTTTGGCGCCAACGCTTATGTATGGTAGTGAATCTTGGGTGTGGCAGAAGAGACATGAAAGCAAGATTAATGCTGTGGAGATGAGAGCGTTGAGAAGCATGTGTGGAGTGAAATTGAGTGATAGGGTGCGCAATAGTGAAATAAGAAAGAGATGCGGATTGAAAGAAGATGTAGTGACTAAGATTGAAAAGGGTATGCTACGGTGGTTTGGACATTTGGAAAGGATGAGTGAAAGTAGATTTACGAAAGAGGTTTACAGAGCAAGAATGGATGGTGCTGTCGGAAGGGGCCGCCCTAGGCGAACGTACGCCGATCAAATTGGTGACGTTCTTAAAAAGGGCCTAGTTAAAAGTACCCGTAACCGGCGATCATGTATGAAAAGATTAATGAACGTGGAGGAAGCGAAAGAGGTATGTCTGGATCGAAGCAATTGGTGTTCCCTTGTCTCTGCCTACCCCAAAGGGAGACAGGCGTGAGGTTATGTATGTATGTATGTATTTTAGGTACCTGCTATATGTCAGTACCATATAGTAGGTACCTAAAATGCGTCACGCGTTCGAACGCGCGTTTCATACAAAACTGCAACGTCCGTACCATACGCGAAATCGATACGGACGTTCGGAATGTGCCAAGCGCCGCATATGATACGAACGTACGGTACAGAAATTGTTATGAAAGTTTGTATCTTTGAATCTCTCTTAGGTGAAATATAAATCTACGGGTAGGAGTGCCTATTTGAAGATACGGACGTACTAAACGCGCGTTCGAACGTGTAAAGCAGCGTTGGCAGTAAGTCAGTAAGTCAGTCTGGGCATTTCTAAAATCTTTATATCCGTTTGAGCTGGATTCATGAAATTTGGGCTTCTACATGTCCTTATGGATATAATTAAGCACACGTAGTTTTATGTGTTAAAGAGGTTTTGAGTTAAAGAAAGGTCAAAAGTGGCACCAAGAGTTCGTGTAATATTATACTCGGCACTGGTTAGCCAGTTCCTTTGCTTGAACTTGGCTTGACATGCTGCCGCGTTTCTAGATAGAGGTCTATCTAGACCAATGGATGGACGAAAGGATGGGTGGATGGAAGAAAGGACGATCAAGGGATATCATTTAATGTCTTAGGTTAAGTAACGTTCGGCGCAATGAGTACAAGGATTCGTGACCTTCGATCATTATTTTCTCTCGACGACTGCAACGCTTCCAACCGTGGGTACGTTAAGCGTATTATATTGGTTAATGTATACTTGTAGATTGTAGTCTTTAGGGTTTGTCAGAAGCCATTTCGGCGCCTTGAAAATTCTGACAACCTACAACCAGCAAAGAGTCAGCTTGGTTGGAGAGACTTATGGGTCTACCTCTACAGTGTGCTCACTCAAATCAAATCAAAATTATTTGCAAGAAATTGGTACAAGTGATGTTTACATGGTAGGGTCAAGTAGGCAACAGTGGCTCAGTCCGGTACAGTGACTCACTCAGGTTTCGACCTGATAGACATTGATAATATAGCTGGATCTATGATGCAGTCGAAGCAGCCAGAAACTTATTTAAATCAAACTAGTCGGCGTGCGAATCGAGTGCGGATTGTTAATGCCACGACGTTTTACTAATTTTTGCTCAATAAAATTACTTTTTGTGTACTGTAATGTGTAATGAACTGAAGACTGTTCATTGCATGTCTTGCTTCTTGCTTGAGGGAGGGAGGGCGGTGAACCTACGCATGAAAATCCTGCATCACTAGTGCAAGTACAAGTCGCGGAATTAGCAAACTAACTTTTTATAGTAGTTGTCATAGAAATTACATTACATATTTCAAATTAGAGTTTGTTTTATAAAAAGGCATAAAATAGATGTAGATGTCAATTAATTAAAGATACAGTATAATTGCATAATGTATTACATAAGTATATAGGTTATAAATCTCTGTTTCATTAAATTTCTGAGTCATTAAAATATTCGTCAATTTAATGTTAACATTTTTTATGAAATAATTTAATTTAATTGTCGTCTATATAAATTTTACATAAGTACATACATGAAAGTCTAAGCTATTTGCAATCAGCAGAAAGAGGCCGACATGAATTTCTAAAATTAGCTCCACAAAGGGCCCTGACGCATTTCTTTTGACATCTGAATACCTGATGAATTTCAACGGAATTTCCCC
The DNA here is from genome assembly GCA_944452665.1 of Stenoptilia bipunctidactyla. Lineage (NCBI taxonomy): Eukaryota > Metazoa > Arthropoda > Insecta > Lepidoptera > Pterophoridae > Stenoptilia > Stenoptilia bipunctidactyla. Next base: position 1,131,621 of record OX101744.1, on the reverse strand, counting down.
ATGAAATGAAGTCATATCGTAAGTTAGAAGCTAGATAACCATGGTAGACCAGCGTTGCAGCTTGTTTGCTTACGGGTCTTGATAGTATGCCGATTATAAACACAAAGCTGTTTTTTTTACATAAATTGTTAATATGTGGTCTCCAATCACAGTGTTTGTCCAAAGTTATTCCTAAAATTCTAGTCTCGTGTACTCTCTCTATTTGTGTGCCCTGCAGTACAAATGCACCGTACCAGGAGTACTCCTATAGGTTTGATATTTCATAAAGTTACTTTTATTCATGTTAATCGTCAAGATATTGAGCTACCGAGTTTATTGCTTCATTTGCGTTTAATGCCAAAGATTTAGTATTGTTTGCCGTTATATTTACAGTCACGTCATCAGCAAAAAGTATGCACTCATGTTTTGTTGTAGTAGGGAGATCATTTATGAACAGTATAAATAAAAAGGGTCCTAATGCACTGCCCTGGGGAATTCCAAAGGGATTCTGTTTTTCAAATGAACACTTATACTCTCTCACCATATTATCACTCATTTGTGTAATTTCTACGCTTTGGTACCTATGTTTTAAATAACTTTCTACTAGATTAAATGCATTTCCTGGAATACCATATGATTTCAGCCTATTCAGTAGAGCCTACTCAAAGATTGTGATAATGAGGGAGTAGATCCTAAGCTAGGAAGATATGCATTTTAGACTTCATAGGCATTATAATAAAATCCCCAAATCAGTATAATAAAATCTAAGGAGGAACCTAGAATATAAATACATATAATAGATAAACGCCCAGACCTTTTTTTTCTTGTTTCGTACGGTAATCGAACCCGCTACCACTGGCGTCTGAGGCAGACAGTGTTACCACATCGCGAAAGTGTTCCTAAAGTATGATAGCTGCTTACATAGTTCCTATCGCGCACTCCAGGATGCCTCAAGTTGACCTCGACGATGGTGTCACTAGCTCCTCCGTCGTCGTGCTGGAGCTGCGTCATGCGGATGTATCCGTACGCGAACCCGCCGGGGTGGTGGAACGATGCGATGGCGCGCACCTCGCGGGCTTCCGACGGACTGTAGCCGCGTTCGATGCTCGAGCACGACCAGTGCCGGTCCTTGACCTGTTGAGGGAATGTGGTGGATTAGGATGTAAATCTTTTTTATTGTATTGGGAACATTGCATATTCATACATCATTTTCTAGCCCTAATAAAGTTTCTTTAAGATTTTTTTTGAGGCTAGTAGATAAGGATAAATAGTTACGCATTGATGATTTGGACGCTCAATATCTGTCCCACAAGTGTCCACCACCCTAACCGGGATTCCAATCCAGAATTTCCGGAATGGAAGGCATAGGTTTTACGCCTTCCAGGCTGTTTATCTTTATTTTTTATAGAAGTGTTTATCTGTATGGCCTGGGAAATCTTTGGAACTACTGAAACGCTTTAATCTAGTTTTCGCCAGTCTTAAAATATATAAGAAGAATATATAAGAAATGGCAACAAAGTGAGAAATTAATATGTGACCAATTTCAATGTTTTACCTTCCGAATTATAGATTTTCCAAATTTATGATTTCACTTATAAGTATAGATATAAAACTAAAAGCCAACCTTCTTATGTATAACAACAGAGCGTCCTATAACGCTGTAGGGGCCGAACAGCGTGAGCTGCGTCTCGTTGTACGCGGCGCTGTAGCTGCGGAAACCGTCCAGCAAGCCGTGCTTGCTACCCAGCGCGCCCGCCGGGTACTGGTCTGGTGTGCCTGGAAATACACCTTTAGGTTAAGAAGGATATAGACCAAATTGCGATGAGTTTTTATGAATAAATTACTTTTTGTAACCGGAGTTTAATCACGTGTTATTACGTTCCTGGAAATAGAAGCTATTTTCTGTCTTAAGTTTAGTGAGATAAAGATAAGTTTACAATGAACTGAATACTTACGCACTGAAATGAAATAAAGACAAAATTGTGTTGAGTACCGAGTTGACATATGGCTTTTTAAAACGGAATTTAATAACGTGTAATTACGTATCTATTATATTTAGATGTATGTTCATTGCTATTTATGATGTATTATATTTAGATGTTTGTAATTTTTGTTATCCATAGTTTTTTTTTCTAAGAACTTACCTTTGTTAAAGCCCCGCCCACAAATTACATTTTCTTGTACTGGGGTTGCCTGGTAGAAATCGCTTTCCGGCGATAAGGCCGCTCTTTATACATCGTTTTCTTTTTATTTGTTACTTTTTTTTGTTCAGTATTTTTTATTGTGTATAATAAAGGGTTAATAAATAAATATCTTATTTCATATAAGGCTATTTACAGTCTTATATTAAGTAAGATAAAGACTAAATTGACTTAAGATTTCAGTGGACAATAGTAGATTATTGCATCGAGCACAAAGTAATTTATTGTTGCACCGAGTGCCTGACTTAGCGTCAGCGAGGGCTCTAATCTAACAGGCACGAGGGCAATATAAATTACTTAAGGCGAGGTGCATAATCTGCTTTTCTTTCAACTATGCTTTAATTTCATCACAATCAATCACACTAAAAACTCAGTACAAAACGAGTCTTTAATGCTCTAGAGCAATAAAAATGTATGAAATTTCATTATTGCACAGTTTTATTGCTCTAGAGCATTAAAGACTCGCTTTGTACTGAGTTTTTAGTGTGATTGTGATGAAATTAAAGCATAGTTGGAAGAAAAAGACTTTTTAAACGAATTTTGTTGCGTATGTTTTGCATTTTAATTTTTGCTTACAGTGACCAAACTTGCGTTTTACCAGCCCAGGCAGAGAAGCATGAAGGTACCTACAGGATTCATGAAGGTATAGGAGCTAAACGATAAGTAAGTTATATTAAAGAGTTCGTACGTCACCGTGAGGGTTATGGAAGTTATCATATCAAAGAGGGCGCCGAATGTAACAAATGACTCAATGACATTTGATTGTAGCGCCACTATCATTAAAATTAGAAAAATGTGGCATAGATTAGGTTAGAAAAAGTAGCGAGACAAGTTGTTAGCGGTTTTGATATGAATTTATTAAGTCTTGTAACTGTAGAGTAAATACGGGAACAGATTTTTTTGTAAATAAAGCCAGAGCTGATCATTTGAATCTTCAGATTCTGTATCAAATCAAACCATATTTTAGTTTCAAGTTATGGCACAAAAAGGCAGTAACATAATGGTACGTTTCTTAAACGAGTAAAAGTATCTTTCAACAACATGCAATCTTTAGCTACACAATGGAATTTATTTAAGAATATGGTATAACTAGGGTTAAGCTGTAATTTAATATTGTAAATTACCTAGAGCGGCAATATTGTGTGAGTTGTTGGCGTGGAATGGGTTGTACAAGTCCAGCAGCGTGGTCTTCTCACAGGGGAACTCCAGGTCTCTCTCTACAGGGGCCTGCAAGAAAACTGTATATTGTAGCTACATCTATCTACAGGGCAAAATTCAAAAACTTTTATTTATAATAGGTTTACAAAAGAAACACTTTATAAATGTCAAACGGTAGATGAGGGCTGCACGACGCACGTGGAGAATCTTGTTGGGGGAGGCCTCTGTTCATCGGTGTGCGTCTCTCGGCTCACGAAGATGATGATCGCCCATTATCTTTCAATATAGCAACCTACTTCTTCGGCTTTAAGAAAAGAAATGAAAATAGAACCTTAGGTAGACCGAGAAGAAAAAGCCAGCGGAAAAAAAGCTTTCGGCACTCTTTTATCAAAAGTGCTCATTATAGGGACAATTTGGCAGAAATACAACTCAGCTATGACATGGAACCAAGGCTATGGAACATCAAGGGAAATACCTTAAATACCGTAAATAGAGTACTTATTTGCTGAAAGAAGACTATGTGATTTTTAAATATTAGTAATTCTGAATTTAAAATTTCCTAAGAATGACTTGCTTTGTCTGGGAATCGAACTCTTTTAAATTCGAAAAAAAAACCACCCCCATCCTTATGATGCCAATCGAAAGATGGATAAAAAATAATATAAAGAAAGGAACAACGAGAAACCAATAATTTCAATATAGTACATAAAGGAAACTGCTGCAGTCAAAAAAGTGAAAATGCATTAAAAAATCATATAAAGTCTTCTTTCAACAAAATACCCTGTCTAGAAAGAAAGGAAGAAAGAAAGAAAGCCCTGTATATTTACACGCCTTTATCTAGCAGATAGCGAATTGGAATTACTTTATAAGCTCTCAAATTGCATGGATAAATATTTAACGCTGCCCGGTTCTAGTCTTCCCAGCATCTAGAGCACTTATTACAGCCCTTCTGGGTACATTAATCACAACCAAACTGCCCTAACCGCAAAGGTGATTTTTAGTGGATATTCAGTCCAATGCTGCGACTTCCCTTAGAACGACTAGGTATATACACAAAAAATTTACAATGTAACACTTCTTGATCTGTCATGCGTAGTAGTCTAGGAACATGGGCCACAGCCTGCTATCAGTACTTATTTTTGTAAGCTAGGAAAACATTTCCTAAATATGCAACAATTAGTCAGCACATCTGACTTACTATTCTTGACATGTATCCTGTAATAGCTGACGTCCTCAATTCCGTTGAGCACGACGACAACGCCTGTTAGGTCGTAAGGCGACTGCTGCGTGTTCTCGACGGCTGGTCGTTGCCAACTCAATTGCGAAACCTATCCTACACTGTTTATCCCCCAATCAAATACACAGGCATATACCGAGAGATGTACTCTCGAATGCTCCTACCAGATCTGAAACTCTTAGCTGCCCAGCTATATTCCTCACAGCTTTTTTGATCCGATTAGCTGCCTTGTATTTATCACGGTCAAACTATCCCAACAGGACAACGCAACAGTTAGTAAAGGCGATGTTTCGTGAGCATGCCATCCATTATTGTGGGAGTTTCTATAAAATGTCACTGTTATTGGCTAGTAACACGAAGTACTCACGATATGTATCCTATAATCGCTAACATCCTCGAGTCCGTCAAGCGCGACGGCGACGCCGGTGAGGTCGTAGGGCGACTGCTGCGTGAGCTCCACGCGCCCGGCCGCGGTGGACGGCGACCCGTTGCCCACCCAGTTGCGCACCACGGCCTTGCGCCGCGGCATGCCGTTTATACTGAACATTGTGAATTAAATATTCATTGAATGACATTTTCATTTAGATAATTATAGTATTGCTGGACGTAGACTAGCGCGGGCTGACATGATGATGATGATGATAAATTATAGTATTTAAGAACACACAATTTAAAATTCCCATATGATGATGTTTGAGAATCAAGACAAGTACAAAATTTCAGTTTCTTTTTACAGAAGTTTCTTGCAGCAGATCTGTCGAACGGAAACTTTTATAATACTGATTTTTGAACACTATTATGTATTTGTGTTATTTGTAAAGAAACTATAAATCAGTTAAGGAAGCTATTAAATGTTTAATATTAATTTTATAAAATAAAATAAAATATATTTAAGAATTCAGAGAGAAAATCGAGAAAAACCTAAAAAGAACCAAAGAACACAAAAACTATCCATCGGAATATCATCTAACGGGATCGAACCAATGCTTTGTTAATGAATTTTTTCAGAAGAAAATATCCAAGTCACGTTTATTGAGTATATAACATTGCTATCCTTTCGCAATCATACCGTATCTAAATATGTATACATAATCAACTCTTTTTTCTCTACAGGTATTCTTTTTCTTTTGTTGTTTAGAATAAATAAGATCTTTCAATGCACATGTAGATATGAAAGAGCGGTGCCTCCGGGCACAGGCATTACCAACTTAGAAGAAGACTTTAACAACTAGCTACAAGATCAAATAGTGAATGTATTAAAAAAAATTGCACACTAAGTTCAAATACGCCGCATAATGAATAAAAGAATTAAAGCTTTTAATCATCACTTACATAGAACAAGCGAGTCGGTCCCCCCTGGCGACAGGTCCGTGGTCATCGTAGATAACTAGCGACCGCTTCAAGGCGGAGAACTTGCCGCTGAGCTGTATGAGCGAGTCGGTGAACACGTGGCGCGTGGCGTCGCGGTCTGCCTTGCCGCCCGCGATGCTCAGCAGCCCGTGCCTGTGGACAGAACGACAATATTTCAATATTTTATGAAATTTTAAATAAGCACCAACATTTTGTTTTATCATCACTGCCCACTGCAGGGCTATGAGTCTCCCCTCTGGGTCACGAGGAGGTTTGCTGGTTTTTGGCCCTGTGCTGGTTGGTGGATGTCTGAATTTCCAGGGTGCCCAAATGGCTTCTCCACTTCAATCCCAACACCATACTTTGTTCTTCGACTTTTTACAAATCTTGATAAATAACAAAAAAAAGAAGAACAAACAAATTTTAGCTCCCTCTGTTATTTGTTACTCTATATTTTAACCGTTACAGCCCGTTCACACATGATCCGTTTTACTGGATACCTTTTTTGTAACTTAAATATGTATATGTGACGTCGCTCATATAACTCCATGCGCCATCGATGAAAAAAAACGTATCCGGTAAAACGTATCCAGTAAAACGGACCATGTGTGAACGGGCTGTCACCCACAACCGAGCGCCCCGCTGCACGTGGCGTGACGCAAAGTGCGTGGCATTAGTGTAAATAGAGTAACGCCAGTATAGATTTTGGTTAAGGTTTATATTTTCTATGGCCTTAGATTTAGTATTTAACATCCTGTACAATTATTAAGTTGTCTGAAATAAATGATTTTGTTATTTATTATTTATAGAGACAATAAATACTATTTGTAAGGGAAAACCTAAATTTAAAAAAATATTTAACTTAAAAAGTCGTGGAACAAATGTTGTTGGGATTGACGTGCAGAGGCTGCGTTAAAAGGTGATGAGCTAATTAAGATTAACCCTGTATAGATGGAAGTTCTGTCGGCCTATTCCACGAATAACCTTTAAGGATTGAGTACCTATGTATTGCCAGCCCCCTTACCTAGTAGTCAAATCCCCCAACTGACACAGCCCCATAAGGCGCTTGGTGCAATATCTATCCGGGTGCCGCAAGTCTACGAGCAGTTGATGCGGCTGCCACAGCGCTCCCACACTCACGCAGCGCTGGCTCCAGTTGTAGAAGTCCCCCCCCGGGGCGCGCTCGTGTAGCGCCCAGCGGTGATCGCCGGTTGTGTTCACTGCGGCGCCGTCTGCGTGGATCTGACGGGAAGAGAGGAGGTTGGATTTTTATTACTGGTGACTGGTGACAAATTTTAAATATTGAAGGAGAGCTCTCTGTACTCGATTATGATCATAATTATGTAATAAAAGTAGGCACTTAATTTTCACCAGAACTCCCTATAAATAAATAAAGAGACATTACTACACTTTCCCGATGACGACGCGTCGTCTCAGTCAACAGTCAACACGCACACAGTTAATGTTCCCGCCACACGCACACCACCACTCGCTAAGTATCTATTGTATTACGCTTATGTATGCATTGTACTACCATTGTGCAACCATGCATTGTGTAATGGATTCTTAAACTCTCGGTTAGATTTACTCACTAAATAACTAATATTAATAATAAATTTTATTTTTTCTCTTTAAGTAACATCTCAAACTATCACGACCTCGAATTTCGAAAGTCATCCTGTATGAGCAGATTTTTTTGCATGTCACCAGCCAGGTAGATAGCTTATATGACTTTAATTAAAGAGTATTTGACGCAGTGCTCGAAAGTTTTTTGGCCTTAGGAATACCGACTGTATGTGGAAAACGTGACGGATATAAATTTCAAATAATCTATGTCGCAGAAGGCGATTTAGATTCGACTGCAGCAACGAGTAGGTACATAGATTAAAAATAGGAATTTACCGGGTGGTTTAGTTTAAGTAATTTCCCAACTTTTGCCCCATTTTTGTTATTAAAAGTAAACACTTTCTGTTTACAGCAACTAATAAAAATAAAAAACCGAACAAAGTAGTTTGACAGTTCCTTTTTGATACGTGGACTTCCCTTAGATTCTCCACTTCGTCGCTCGCTCCCTGACCACCATAGTCCTGATATTTTAAAGTTTCAAGTGATAGTACCATTTTAGTTCTTATGTTTACTTTTCACCAGTTGGTATGAAGTACAAGCGTTCCTTCTCATATAAAAAAGAACTAACCAAGCTCTCGACAATGATGGTCGTGTCCTCCCAGGGTTTGTCCATCGGCTGTCTGAAGATGACTTTCCCCACGATGGGGTATCGGAAGATGACCTCGGCCGACGTCATGGGCACCTGGTACTCCGTGTTGTACTGGTACAGCAGGATCGTTCCACACACGTCCAGGTTTGGAGGGTTACTGAAACAGTTGAAACAATTTAATTTTATAATTGTTCTTTTGTCTTTAATCATCGGTTTCATAATTTCGCCCTAATGTACTTTTAAAGGCCTTGGGACGTTGGCAGAGGCCTTTCTCAAGCATTGCATATAAATAAGTTAATGGCTGTCTCAGTCGAGTATCGGTCTGCCTGCTATACAGGGCGACTGGTCATTCATTTTAGATATTGAAGGTGTGCTCTCCTTGTACATGATTTTGATCATAGTTATGTAATATAAGTAGGTGCTTCATTTCTCACTAGAATTCCCTATACCTACATAAATAAAGTGTTTTTCGCGGCACTCACAACTCTGTAAGCCGCATCAAAAGTAGTAAGCCACGCGCTGCCGCGTATGTGTTAGTAAGTAGTATGTGCGCTAGTGTAACTATGCGTTGCGTGATGAATTCTTCAAATTTCGGTAAATTTAACTCAGTACATAGGTAATTGATATTTTTTGAAATTTGTTTTCTTCATGCATGATCTCAAACTATCACCTCCTCGAATTTCGAAAGAGAACCACCAGTCACCCTGTATGAGACTTTCTAGGTTTAAGTCCCATACAGGCCATCTTAATAAATTTACATTTCTTAACTGGTGTAACAGATACTACCTACATAGCATTAAATTAAACTAAAGAATAAACAAACAAACATGTAGAAAATATTAATATGCGAAATAAACTTTCCTGATATGATGGCAAATATTTTTTTATATTATATAGAATATTTTGCAAGAAATGGCTTTTCATGAAACATTAAAATAAAAAAAATAAATAAAATAACTTCATAGGGTGGTCGCTTGCCAGGTATACTCTGAAGGGGTTATACCATCGAGTCGTTTGAATGAGTTGCCTTTTCTGCTGCAGATCTGCATTATCTTGAAGGTTTTTTTTCCTTTTTATGTTTCATAAAACAGGCGCGGTCGCAGACGGGCCGTATAATGGCAGGTACTGGACCCAGTACGCTCCGCTCAATTCGTGCTCCAGCCCAGGCATGAGGTATGTACTTATGGTTTTAGGGGGTCACAAATGAATTTGGGTGGTCTTAAATAAATTTTTAATCACTAGTACCTATCTTTTTCTAGCTTCAACTCTTGCGGTGTCATGTCCCCTGTGAACACCCTGAGACCGCACCTGTCATGAAAGAAGGCAAGCGGGCACTAGATCCATCTGATGGTAAGTAATATCCAGGCCCGTGGACATCTTTATCTTTATTGATGATGCGTTGCCGACTCAAGGCTTCAGATTTTAAAGCCTTTTGTTTCAATAATTTCACTGCCTGTTCCCCACATTTAACCGGAATGCAACTAGGTTTTCACGTAGCTACGCGGGTAAAATAGAAAGGACTGTAGTACCACCCTAGGCGTGTCCTTTCACATGGCCACTACTACCGCTACTTCTTTTGTTTTATTAAAAATATATAATAATGTCATGAATAGTAAATTATTTTAATTTTTTTAAAGGTGTATTTTTATGCACTTTTAATTGTTATTAGGTATATTAATTTGTCTTACTCTGTCTTATCTTCACTTATAGTTATAAATCATTATTAATTCATTGCATTCATTTTAAAATATATTTATGGTATTAGGATTTTATTTATCTTGTTTTTAAATGTGTGTGCTTGTAGTATCTCAATAAACAAGTTATTTATCTATTAATTGCGTTTTGTGGTTTCACGGCGGCTCTGACTCATTTTATTCAGTCTTCCAAAGCCACGTACAGCACTGAAAGACTCTGTGTCCTACTTTGCGTTCTATCCAACCCAAGCGTGTGTGTGCATGTTTTTGAACTTGGGCGCATGATCTGCATGGACGCGCGTGTATGTATTTTCTGTTATTTATTGTTAAATCGTTATTTGCTTTAAACTTACCGCTCAAGTACCATAGCCCTGTGCACGACGCTAGTAGGGCCATACAGCGGTAGGTACACGTCCCAGTACGCTCCGCTCAACTCGTGCGCCAGCCCCGGCAGTAGGTACTTGTGGTTCAGGTATTCTGTGCGGTCCTTGTACTTGCCGAATAGGTCTCCCACTGGGTACTGGTCTTGGGTGCCCATACCTGGATGCAGATAAATCCGGTTAAAAAGTGTTTTATTTAATAGTATGAATCGCGAAGATTTAAGACAATATTAAGTGGTTTTACTCACTAGCCAGAAGTACCCTGAAAGGTTTCGGCCATAAAGCGGAGCGGTAGTAGTTTTATTCTAAACCGACTCTATGGGGCTATAATGACTGTATAGAATATGATGTAATTCTATCGCGTTTAATTCTATTTTATGAGAGAACACTGGGTCTGTAAGGACACCGAAACTTCGTGGAGATAACGAAAAAATAATTTAGACACGATAGAATCCGGCTAAAAGATTTTTATTTATTTACTGTTATTATAACTTAATTACTTGTAATCGTAAATGCGCCATATAACATATTCGGCCTCAAAACTGTAATTATGATCAAACATTTTTTACCTTTTTTATGTATATTTTTTTTTTCACCCGTTCTATTATTGGTGGGCCACATTGTATAAATAAGAACTTTTTTAGTAGGAACTTAACGTCCAGACGCCTCTTTGCGGCACAGATTGTGCAGCTTTCTTTTCTTTATTAGATCACAAACTATCCTGGTATCCTGAGTACCGGCAACGTAAACATCAGTGATCGAAAATAATTCCAAATAAATATTAATTCAAAGTACAACCTAGTAACTGTGATTGATATATTTAAATAAGGTTCCATTCTACTAGTGTCAGTATTTGCAAAAGTATTCTTACACGAAAACATAGAATACTCGATAAGAACTATTCATAGTGAAGGCGAAGTGAAGTGATTTAATCCTGAAACAGACTCACGATAAATTATCTTCTCGATTGCCGATAACCAACATCGACAAGAGGTGTAATTTGCTGTTTCATCTTAGTGCCCACCAAAATTCAACTTACATTATCGGTGCACCTTTTGATTTCACTATTATCATCCACCGTCAAAAACAAGCTAAATCAACAACACAAAGAAATATACGAACTGTCGAGTGGCGTAAGTGTTTGTAATATTCTGCTACTATCTACCCACCGGAGTATTTGGATGCGAGTTCGAACCCGAAGAGAACAATACAACTTTGGCGTTAACTTTATTGTTTCTTATTCCTATTCTTAATTATATTGCTTAAAATAATTTTAGACTTTTTTATACTTTAGCTTTTTGTTAAAAATTTCTTTTTATAATACAATAGAGATTTTTAAAGATCTATCACTTTGTAACAGATTTTTTTTTAGATTAAAAAGTTTTACAGGTTAAAAATAATAATATTTGTGGTTAAAATTCTTAGTTTAATCTAATTAAGAACTATTTTTATACTATTTTTAGAAACCTTGTCATATAATTTAATTTTAGGTAACTACTTTTTATTTTAATTTTTTTAATTTAAATTGTTTTGCGAGTTAAATTAGGCTAACGCCAAGTCAGGCAAGGCTGCTGTATCTATTCTTTTTTGTTTTTTTTTCCTTATTGTTGTCAAATATGAGCTGTCTTGCATGTAATGGTAACGTCGGTGATGAGGAATTGCTGAAATGCTGCGGCTGCCGACATTGATACCACTACCAGTGCTGCGGTATGACTAAAGAGATTTATACTGAAGAGTACCTAGTAAAACAGCGTAAATGGCATTGCCCGACATGCATGAATGTTACCAGGCGTAAAGGTAATAGTACCCCAGTTCGTACGAATAGCTTTTCTTCCTCTACCGTAGACACAATCCAGGTACACTCAGCTGAAAAATCCTCAAACCAAATATCTTATGATCGTTTTGAAGCGCTCCTTGACAAAAAGTTCAGCGAATTTAGGTCATCTATCACTCAAGAAATTTCGGTTTTAATTGATAAAAGAATTAAATCTGCAGTCGCAAATCTGGAAAAAGATTTCACTAAAACTACTGACTTCCTAACAGATGAACAAAATGATTTGAAACAAAACCTGGTACTTGCCAACTCTCAAATAAATAATCTCGAATCCGAAAACGCAACTTTACAAAAAAAGATAACTGACATAGCCCGCCGCTTGAATGTTTTGGAAAAGAACTCCCGTGGGTGTAACGTCGAGGTGCAGTGTGTCCCAGAGATGCGTAACGAAAATTTAGTAGATATAATCAAAAAGCTGTATGAGGTTGTAAACCTACCTTTCATCGAAAGCCATGTATGTGCTCTGCGCCGAGTAGCAAAGCTAAATACACATTCGAACAGGCCTCGTAACATACTACTCACGTTACAATCCGAACGCCAACGAGATACCCTCCTTTCAGCAGCAACCCGTTACAATAAAGCCAATCCCACAAACAAGATAAATACGCGGTTACTTGGATTCGATGGTGAAACCCGTGCTGTGTACCTGGCTGAACACGTGTCTCCTGCAACAAAGGAGTTACACGCCGCCACATGGAAATTCGCTAAAGAAAACTCATACGAATATGTCTGGGTGAGGTACGACAGAGTTTATACTAGGAAGAACGATAAATCACAAGCCATACATGTCAAGAACGCAACAGTTCTAAATAATTTAAATAAATAGGTTTGAATAACAGAATATATACTTTTTTTCTTTTTTTTTTTCGTATAAACTTAGGTGCAATAATTGGTATAAATAATAAACATTATGTTAATAGTGTATCAAAATGTTAATAGAATAAGATCCAAAATATCCGAACTATACTTAAATGTTCGGAATTCTGACTTTGATTGTATCTGTCTTACTGAGACAAACTTAAAAAGCAGCATACACGACAGTGAATTATTCGATCCGCGTTACATAGTGTATAGGAAAGATCGTTTATTATCTTGTAGTAACAAAACAGAAGGAGGGGGAGTTTTGATTGCTATAAAAAAGAGTTTTAAGGTAGTTCGTCGAGAATCATGGGAAAAATATCCTGAAATGATTTGGATTACTATCCTGTTCGAAACCGAACATAATAACATTCGTTGTCGTAACGTCAATCTTTGTCTTTGTTACCTACCGCCGGATCTGACTGTATCGGAGCTCACTACCTTCCATAATAACTTGCAATTTACTGTTAACAACTTCAATCCTAATGATATCAGCATTGTCTTGGGAGATTTTAATGTCCCAACCTTAACATGGCACCACTCTGGTTCAAATAACCTACATCTGATACCTAGCTCACCTGCAGACACAAAGGCCCGAATACTATGCGATTCGTTATCACTGTGTGACCTAATGCAGTTTAATCATGTTCAAAATACTCTGGGACGATGTCTCGACTTAGTCTTGGCCACTATTCCAAACATAAAAGTCTGTCAAACACAGCCTCTATGTCGCGAAGATCGACATCATCCTGCAATCGAGATTAATCTAACTACAGGCTCCACAACTTCGTTATCAAGAATTAAATGTCAGCGCCGTCACAACTTTTTAAAATGCGACTATGACAAGATCAGACAGGAATTAGATCATGTGGCTTGGACAGATGTCCTAAGTCTCGAAAACCTTGACAGTAATGTCGATATTTTCTACCATGGTATTATTCAAAATATTATAAATAAACACGTTCCTCTTAAGAGATTAAACACTAAAAACTTCTACAACTGGTTTTCACCAGCTTTACAGAAATGCATCGCCGAAAAACGAAAATATCATAAGCGGTATAAAAAATATGGCAACCCTCGTGATTACGATACTTTTAGCATGTTGCGTGAAAGGTCGAAAGCACTCTTAAGGGACTGTTCTCGCGTATATACTGAATGTACTGAAAATTTAGTAGGCAGTAACCCCAAAATTTTCTGGAACTACATTAATAACCGTAGGGCCAAGGTTGGCGTTCCTGGCACAGTTTCCTTCGGAAACATATCAGTCTCTGAAGGCCAGGATATTTGTGAAATGTTTTCCAACTATTTTGCTTCAGTTTCTGAAGACTCACCAAATTATACACTTCCTCAAGAACAACGTTACAATAGCTCTTTAACTCTAATAGTAATAAACGATTCAGACATTTTTAAGAAACTAAAAGCACTTGATACGAACAAAAGTCCTGGTCCAGACACTATACCTCCTATGTTTCTGAAGGAATGTGCCGGGCAGCTTTGTGCTCCTCTTAAAATTATTTTCGACCTTTCCCTGAAAGCTGGCGTTTTCCCCACAAGATGGAAGTCTGCACACATTGTACCTATCCTAAAGTGTGGAGACCCTGGAATATGCGAGAACTATAGACCTATAAGCAAGCTCTCAGGTATTGCGAAGGTATTTAAAAGCATAGTGTATGATGGCATTTACAGCCACGTACGCCCATTCATAAATGAAAATCAACATGGTTTTGTCAAGAATAAGTCAACAGTTACAAACTTACTAGAATACAAAAACTCACTATGTTCCATATTTGCCAGGGGTGGCCAGGTTGACTCGATTTATACCGATTTCCAGAAGGCTTTTTACAAAAGCTTTCATGGTACGGTATACATGGGGATTTACTAAGGTGGATTAAATCATACCTATCCAACCGAAGCCAGATTGTCACCTTGAAGGGTTTCACTTCATCACCGAGTGCTGTCCCATCTGGAGTGCCCCAGGGATCACATCTAGGACAGCTCTTCTTCATTATTTTTATAAATGATCTTATAGACATATTACACTGTAGCTGTCTTCTCTATGCCGACGACCTAAAACTTTTTACCCCGGTTACAAACACTAGTGACTGCGAGTTTCTTCAAAATGATGCCTTAGCCATATCGAATTGGTGTAAAACTAACCATATGCACCTAAATATCGAAAAATGCTCGGTCATATCTTTCACAAATAAGCGCAATATTATAACTTATGATTACATGTTAGAAGGGATAATACTCCGGCGAAAATCCTTAGTTAAAGACTTGGGCATCTTAATTGACTCCAAACTCACATTCCGAGATCATTATGATAGTGTTATTAAAAGATCACAAAAATTCCTTGGTTTCATATATAGAAGTACTCAGGAATTTAAAAAGTCATCTAGTTTCATCTTTCTCTTTAACACCCTTGTAAGAAGCATCCTTGAATATGCTAGTATCGTTTGGAGTCCATATTATCAGCTGCACATTGATAGGATAGAACAGGTTCAAAATAAAGCGTTAAAAATGATTGCCTTTAGACAACACATGGGCCGCAAGCTTACTACCTATAATGAGAGACTAAAGCACTTTAGAGTCTCCACTTTGAGGTCACGTCGTTCTGTACAAGATTTATTATTCTTATACAAATTGACCCATTCACTTGTTTCCTGTCCCTCGCTTTTAAGCTGTCTTAATTTCAATACTAAGCTCAATGCAAGGCACCCTAAGCCATTTGTACTAAACATCTACAAGAACAATACTTCTTTTTATAATCCCATTACTCGCATGTGTCGTGCTTATAATGATTTGTTGGCTTCCGCTGGTGGGGACAAAGACATGGTTGATGCCATTGATATATTTAATCATAACTTTCTCACCTTTCGCAGAAATATTAACAAGTGGTCAGATCCTTAAAAATTCAAAAGTAAATACGTTAAAGAACTATAATAAATATAAAACGAATTTGCTTTCGTAAAGTTTTTCCGGTATTTAGCTTTTTATTAAACTATATCATGCTGTGTGTACTTTGTTAGGCTTACATCCTAGTCTAATATTAAATATGTTGGAAACCTATAATTTACCTAAACCTATATTATTTATAATTTACTAAAACCTATATTAACCTATATTTTAAATGAAAATGAAGAATAAATTGTATTTCCTAAATATGTTACTTTATAATACTTATGTTTACCAGTTTTTACATGCTGTGTGTACTTTTTAGGCTAACATTCTAGTTTAAGACTCATTTTGTTAAAAACCACTTATCTGTTATACGATTGTGCGCTGTATGTACACTTAAGAAAATAAATAAATAAATAAAAATAAAAAACTATAGATCTCAACTTTAAAAAGTTTTAAGGTGGAGTAGGTATACTGTCGAAAGTAAGTGCATCTCTCATCTTCCTCATGCAAGAGGAGGCTAAAGTATTGTAAAAAACACAAGATTATACAACGGAAGTTTACTATTGAATTAAAAGTTACGCTGGTAAATCTGTTATTCATACATTATATTCATACATTCATACTATTTCATACATTAAATGTAGCAGATTTAACCTAATATGACTCTTATGCAAATATAAAAATAGAATAAGACAACTTCAGAAGTTTCCTCGTCACAGATGACGGCGTGAGTAGAAACAGTTATTCGTCGAGCCTTTTGACAATTTTATTTAGGCTTTGGTATTCTGCTAAATGTAACATCTGTGAGCTTGACGACGAAATCTTTACCATCTCGTCAACGAGCTTGTCTTCGAGCACAGCGGATAGCCCTGCAGAAGTGAGTAGTCGCGGATTCGATGCCCGCATAATGCAAGCATTTGAATGCATGAACATGTTTTCTAAGAATTGGTCCGGGTGTACTATTTGTATAAATATGTATTTTCCAAAAAGATCAAATAAATAAGTTGTCATCATAGTTTTTTTATTATCATACGGGGCTACGATGTTCGTTTGAATTCGGAAAATTAATGATAAGACATCTACAATGGCATTGTATTGAAAAAATGCGCGCAATATAGCCATTATATCGGATGCTCGCAACCAATTCTTCTTTAAACATTTGCACGACATCACGGAATTCCGCCGCCTGCCAATAATTCTGATAATTTCATCTGCGCGCGCGCAGATGGGTCTTGGAGATATGCCAGGCAGGGACTTGTTTATGTACACCTCAGAATGTATTTTTCTATTAAATTAAAAATGGGACGTTTGTGTACCATGACACTTGGTGGTAAGTGGTCATGAAAACTGAGGTGATACACGTCTATCCTCCAGAAACCTATTCACTCGACTCCTTCAAGTACCAGGACTATAATGGTCAGAAAAAACAGATGCAGACAGTTCATGCTATGCCCTGGCAACCCAGGAACACTGGAACGAAAAAGGAGCTTTTAAAGCGCTTAGTTCGACTTTTTCGACCATACAAGGATGGAAGACTGGCAGAGTCCAAACCCGATGGTAGAAGGGAATGGGTACTATTTGCTTAGAACGTTTGCGCTCTCTTTGAAATGTATTTGGAAGTAAACTGTCAAACAAGCAACCTTGCACTTATGTAATAGACTCCGCAAATACCTTTAATATATAAATTGCTCATATGGCTTTACTCACGGCCAGGCGTTGTGAGATTTAAATAATGATACACAGGCATACGGAATTAATTTAAACTATACAGTGCATAATATTATTTTCCCGAGTTATAATATATATTTTTAAAGGAGTAATAAATATACTTATTTTGCTTTTTAACTCGAAGTTTTCTGGCACTGGTGAGATCGTGCGACCATGATCTTATAAAGGTCGAGTAAAATATGTTTAAAATCTATACGAATATAATTAGGCTGAATGGTTTGTCTGTTTAAACCTGCAAATATTTTGAAGTCGTGGAATTGCTTTCCATTGCTTTGCTCTTGGGGAGGCATGGGATCAAAACTTCCACAGGTTCTCACGTGCGGCTCATAATTAATCATACGCGATAAAACCCTATTAAAAAGTCTTATAACTTAAAAAAAATTCCCCAGACAATCACACCAACTACATGGCCCCAAAGTAAGCATACCTTGTGTACTATGGGATACCATGTAGCTAGCTAGGGGGGAACCTAGAATATAAATAGATAAACACCCAGACACGGAACATTTTTTTTTCTTGTTCCGTCCGGGAATCGAACCTGTAACCACTGGCGTCTGAGGCAGACAGGTTTACCCCATTGCCAAAATGCTTGTCAATCACATACCTGGTGGAGGAATTTCTTTCCCATGAAGCCCCGACGGGTTATACACGACCCCAGTAGTGTTGCATTTGATCTTCCCACTGCCATCCAGCGCATTGGGAGGCAGTTCTCTGATGCTGTAGGTGGCCATGGAGCTGATGAAGCGGAGGTTGGACTCGTACTCTTTGTCAGCGGCGGCGAGCTGGAAGTTTATCCAGGTTGGGTGGAAGGGTGAGCGCTGGCTGAAGTCCACGGTGCCTTTTATGCCGTCCATCATGATGTGGGCTCTTGAAAGGTTGCAAAATATGAAGTAGTTAGTATACTTATTTTTCGAAGATTTACAGCAGATTGTCTGCCACAAATTAAGTTTCATCAAGTACTTGGGTTATGGAAATAGGATGACTGTTTAACTAAACTATATATGTATAAAATTTAGTAAAACAGGTATTAGTTGCCTTGGGTTTACTTGACAATAGACCGACTGTCCCTGGATAAGCGTGTAAAAGGCGACTTATCTTAACGAAGATAAGATACTACTAGGTGGTAGTATCTTCAGAAAACACCCTTTATAATATTATTTTTTCCAGAAACGTTTTATAATGTACCTATATTTTCTTTAGGTCGTATCATCTAAGAGTCAATCGTAAGTTACGAAGTCAGTAAGATAAGTATTGAGATTTGTGAATACTGTTACGGCATGAGAAGTGTATATCACATTTATAATACTTAATAGGAGTTTTCAACGGAATTTGGCTACACGAAGGAGGTAAATACAAATTAATAATAAAATATAGATAACTCACTTAGTACTCTTTGTCTCCATAAGTCTCAACTTGGCGCATGCCAAGAACGTATCCTTATGCCTCTGATCATATATCACCACGTACAGACTCCTCTTTGTGATCTCCATGTCCGTGCGCAGAATATTTAACACTTCATCTTTAAACAAAGTCTTCGTCCTCTTAATATTCCCATCTGACGCTATTTTGATGAGTCCAAGCCTTTTGTCTAGGTCACCAACACTTGCACCATCTCCATTATTCTCCGGATCAAACACCATCTGAAGAACATTGCAATTGTCTTCATAGCCACCTTTGTCTGAATCAAATATGTCCGTAACGAACAACTTCCAAGCGTGTTCCGTATGCTCAACTTTATCAGTGACTGCTTGAGTATGGTAAAGATCAGCGACTATGAAGGCATCTTCTTCATCAAGCTCACGAGCAAACAACCAGTCAAAACTTAAAGTACCTGCTACCGGAGAGTGAAATCTTGCTTCAGCTCTTTTCTCATACAACTGCTCTGTTGCAACTATTGAAGCGCATATAATCCTATCTCTCTCTGCAGTTTCAAGAACTATGCTTTTACCCCATAAACCATGTGGGCCTGCAAGGGTTGTTTTGCTTTCGAATTCTGCATGATCTTTTCCAGGTATGATTAAGTATCCTAGTTCTTCTGTCAGGTCAATTACTTCCTTTCCTAGGTTTTCAGTAGAGCATCGTTCATCAGAGATATCCCGGTAATCCACGGGGAACTCATGGACGGTCCATCTCCAGACGCCATCAGGGTACTGCAGAGTTGCCTTTAGGTTGGTCCTGATACTGATGAGGGAGATGTTTTTGTGAGAGAATTCGATCTCTCCGTGCAATCCATGCTGGGAGATGTAGGCTCGTAAAACGAGGCCTTTTGATTCTGGAAATAAATTGAAATAAATGGTGATTATAATTCTATAGAGTAATTCAACTAATAACAGTCAGACCATAGCCTCAATATTTATGAATGGATGTCCAAACATGCTTTATTATAAGTGCTTTATTTATGAATTTATAAAAATCTAAGGGTGCCTTTGAATTAGTCGCTTAGTGTTACACGTGTTGTTACACGTTATTTAAAAGATATAAATACATTGCCATAGAAAATCTATAGATAAACAAAAATTCAAAACGTGTGACATATATCCTAGATTGTAGAAATCATGAAAGCCTCGTTGGGTTTTTAAGGAGCTTAGGAACTTTCATAAGAAAATATGATCTTTAAATTTGAGTATATATTTTTTTATCGATTTCCTTTCGTTCATACTTTATTGTGATGTCATTTCAATTTCGTCACGCTTGGATCAAATGAAGGTTCTATTTCGATTCGATAAAATGTCGATTTACTGTACATTTCAATATTCAATCTCAATTCTGGATCACTACAATGTATAAGCGTTGCAATGACAACAACATCCAGATTATGTTTTTTATTTCCTAATCATGGATTAAAAGGTTTGATTCAATACAGGCTATCGGATTTGCTCTAAGGGGTATTTGATGACACTGCGGCGTCCTACAAAGTACCTACATATTTAATGAAATACACTGCCAGGAAATTTGAAACTCCATTTACTTAGATACATTTCATTTTACCTACACAATTCAACTCCTTAGTCATCGTTTCTGTCACTTTTTATTATCCCTAGAACTATTCGGAGAACTTTTTATAGTATCAAAGCAAAGTTATCTTTTATGCGCTTGTGTCATGCAGACTAGGTATCCTAGTATAAACCCAGACCAGAGCCAGTTTAGAAAAGTTCGTTTTCGCTTGCCTGGGATTCGAACCCAGCACTCTCATTCCACAGTGCCGACCAATGCTTCAGATCTCGCAATATTATTTATTTAAGAATTTATGTACACAGAAGTTTAGATACACTAAATAAAATTAAAGACATATTAAACAAAAATAAGTACCTACAAAGGTACAGCTAATCCTAACCTAAGACTGTGTGGACCTAAGACTGAAAGTATTATTTCCATTCGTTATATCCACGAGAAGGATAAATACGTCCAGTCAATTATGAATGTATTACTTTTATATCATTGACATATAATAAGTTATTTTATTATATTTCAATGTTTTATATAATAAAACTCAATAAGTATGTTATAATTCGAAATTCTAACACTATCAATCCGATATTATAATGAGAGGCGAAATTTTATTTGTATATTTATTTTGGGATTCAATTGCCTCACTTTAAAAAAAATAATAAGAAAAGTCACAGGTAACAGGTAAAGCTGCTTGTAATATAAAAAAGATACAGAATTGTTGGTTTTTGATAGCACTAATTTCTGAAATTACCTGTAGGATTTTTAAAAGAAAGATTTTGTATCAAATAGCCTTATCAGATAGCCTTTCTCTTCCCGGGCACACCGTAAAAGTTAATTGAGGGACCGAGGTGTTATGGGAGGCTTTTTTGTGGGCGATAGGCTGACCCCCTGTCATTTCAGTAGTGTCTCTCCACCATTATAATGCCTCCAAATTTGTCAAACGAGACATCAGATGGTTTTATAACTTCATAAGGGATACAGGCGTGAATTACGTACGTATTTATGTATGTATAGCCTTACATTTGAGGAAGTAAATTATTTATGCTTATGGCTATATTTTAGTGAATAATCTCCTCCCTAAAGTAATGTAGGTAAAACCACGCAAAATGAAACAAAAAATACGAATATTCTATGTTTCAATTACAAAAAGTACCCTTTATAGCCAGAATGTGAAACAGTATTGTTTGTTCTCGGCCCAGTAGTGCGAGCACAGAAATTTATCGACACGTATGTTTTTTTGCATGCAGTCGGTTGCAAATTGTAATTTATTTATTTTACGTTTATTTAACAATGCAACATGTTTAAAAAAATTTTTGATTAGTAAACATATTAATTTTAACTTGTCGTGGGGCAGTGGCTGGATTTCAATTTTTGCTTACAAACCGACTCCATACTATACGAATTTAGCCGAACTTACAAATATGTCGTAGTATTGTGGATAGTAGTTATGTTATTATTATTAAACCACGTCATATCTCCAAATCCATTGTACTATCTAGATTCGAGTGATAGAGAGAAAATTAACGTAAGTTTACCTTCGCAGAGTATAATAAAGATACGATTACAATAAAAGAAATCTCTATTATTTAAAAGATAACTTACTAAAGTAAAAAAACATGTTTCTAAAGAAAATTCTTCCAAGACTCCCCAGTAAGGTTAAAATAAAATGAAAAAACGTATGAATTACTTAAATAGAAATTTGTACATTATCGAATAGTTCAACATTCATAAAGTATTATTTACTATAATTACTATAAAACCAAAAAATGATCGTAAAATAAATAAATAATATTAAAAAAATATATGTATCGATGTAGTTAACTGTCTTATTATTTTATAAACACTAAAATAACTGGCTTAACATGGACTATTAAAGATAATCTAAAGATCATCTTTAACGTTAACAATAATTAAAATAACGACTTGTTTTAATAATACTCAACGAATGCAGAGCATTAAAAACCGACTCCTTCCTTACACGTCAATGTATAAATTTGCTCCAATCATACATACATACATAACTTCACGCTGGTATCTCTAATGGGGTAGGTAGAACACCAGAGCCTTAAAATCATCTGATGTCACGTTTGACAAATTTGGAGGTATTATTTTGATGGACAGAGACTATTGCCAAGAGTTTTTTTCCGCCGGCTTTTTTTGTCTCTTGGTCTACTGTATTTAACAACTATCAACAACTAGTTAAAGCCGAAGTATAAGATGACTGACTTCATCAAGTGTTTTGTGAAGTTCCTAAGATGAATAAAACTTTATGAATTTTTTTCTTTATTGCAGTGACAGGGCCAACAAAACCTCCATCCCTTAAATGACTTTTACAGATTGCCCGAGAAGAGAAGTAGCTGGCACATTCTATGTTTTTCTTTTGCACCCATTCCAGCATGGAAAATGCTCCAATCAATACATATTTTTTTCAAAAACTTGAAATTTTTCGAGAAGTACTCATCAGATTTCGATGAAATTTATATGGGTGGTCCCAAGTGAAAAGGAACGTACACACAAATTGTGAACCACCTCCTCTTGGAAGTCGGTTGAAAACGGGAATCGAATCCAAGTCTCGCTGTCTGTATGAGCTTATTATCTCAAAATGAACTGAGCATTATAATTTTTTTTTAATAATAATAAAACCCCCAGACAATCACACCAACTACATGGCCTCAAAGTAAGCATAGCTTGTGTTATGGGATACCATGTAGCGAACTAGGGGGGAACCTAGAATATAGATACATAAATAGATAAGCATCCAGACACGGAATTTTTTTTTCTTGTTCCGTTCGGGAATCGAACCCGCAACCACTGGCGTCTGAGGCAGACAGGTTTACCCCATCGCCAAAGTGGTCGTCTACAAGCGTAAGTATTTTAAAGTCAAATGGCAAATGTAGAATTTGTTAAGAATGACCCTACAGGCCTTCCTCCTTAAAAATCCTAAAAAGGGATTAATCTAATGGAAGTGGATACAAAGGTAAGATTAAAGAACTAATCAAAGATAATAAAGATAATATATAGTTATAATAAAGTTTATAATAAAGTATAATAAAGTTATAATAAAGATGGTTACCAAATATAAGCTACTAGCCACCGCGCGCGGTTTTACCCGCGTAACTTTTGTTTCCGTGGGAATTTCGGGCCTATAACCTTTATCAAGAGTTGGGCTATCAAATGCAAAAATAATTTTTCAAATCCCACTTGTAGTTTCTGAGATTAGCGCGTTCAAACATACAAAAAAACAAACTCTTCAGCTTTATATATTAGTAAGTATAGATTTGGCAATGATGTAGAGTAGCAGAGTTATATAAAGACTAACTTTGTTAGATAAAAACATTGTTAACCGATTTTTTAAAGTTATGTTAGTTTATATTTTATTTAAGTTATTAAGTTTAATTATAGTTTAGATTATACACGGATTTTGTCTTTCCAGACCCCATGGTCACGAGTGACTCAGTGAAATCCGGTTAAAAAAGTATTGTCTTTAAGTTAATGTATCGTAAAAACCTAAGACTTGCTAAAGTTTCTTGTTAAAACCCAATTACTATAAAGTCTCTTCTTCAGCCATATCTTCTCTCACTACATCAGGTAAGAATGAGGTCTAACGTTGGTTCAAAAATACAAGAAAAAGCAAAACAAAACAACATGATCTCTCTATATTGTTTACATTACTAAGAACATCTATTTATATAAATAATGTTCTTAATTTTGTATATTAAACGCCCATAATTCTGTCCCTTTACTTAAAACTTTCAAAAACTTACTTAGTACTGGAATTAAGTAAAAAAGAGTAAGAAAAGAAACTTAATATCGACCTTGCTACCCGGAACATAAGACTCACCATTTAAAAACAAAACAAATAAAACAATAACACAAATAAACTTTGGTTTAACTTGACTATAAAGGTTGTACATTTTACTTTACTTTCTTCACATTATTTCACTTAAAATCTTGAAATCAAATCGCACGTTTACTCGAGCATATTGCTTAGTTGTAACTTGACAGACTAAAGTGAAAGGCAGTGTTTGACTCGAGTCAAGTACGACTGCGAGAAAGAGATATTGTTGTTAGAAAGAGATGAGTGGTTACGAGTTTGTTACGTCACTGACAAGAATTTGTTTGTAAACAGTGACTTCGACGCGTGCGCACGCAGATCAAAAGCTTTTCTTTGGAAAATGTAATGCGGTTTACTAGTAAAGAAGTTATAGGTATGGACTATGGAAATTATTTATTGACTACACCGAAGGGATTTTTGATGGTCATTTGGTTAATTTGATTAAGGCCTGAATTTTTTATCGTTGGATTAAAGTAATCTGATAAGTATTACTCTGCGGAATGATGTTATGTCATTATATAATGACATATAATGACAATGAGCTTGAGACGAGCTTGAAGCAGCCTGGTTTACGTTATTCATTAGATTTCGTTAATATGTACGCTTCAACAATGGGTCAATGTGTACGCTTTTATAATAAAATTCCAAAAATATTTAAGATTTACCCTTCGATAGATTTAAGGATACGCTAAAACAAGTGTTGTGTGAAAAGCGATACTATAAGATATCCGGATGCAAGAAGATGGAATTCCCTGGCTGTCAACTGTTATAGTGTATTTTTAAAAGATGATTGCTGTTGAGATTCTTGCTACTTCTTCTCAACAGATCGACTTTAAGTGGTAGTAGATTCAGTTCAATATGTAAATAGTTTGACTTGTTTCTAGTGTATTTGAATACCTAATACAGTTGAGGGACAGAGGTTTTAAAGGCGTTTTTGTGGGCGATAGGCTGACTTCCTGTCACTACAATATAATAAAAAGAAATATTTCTGACACACATCATTATCTAGCCCAAATTAAGTTTCTTAAAGAACTTGTGTTATGGATACTAGATAACTGATATACTTAAGAAATAAACAAATATTTTTTATTAGAATAAACTTAAATAAACATATAAACATCCATGACTTGACGGCTAATATCTGTTGTTCATCACACCGATATCTGCCGCCGCCGGGATTCGAACCCAGAACCTATGGCATAGAAAGCAATGTATGTTACAACTACATCAGCCGGTCGTCATTACATCATTACAATAGTCTCTCTCCATCTTTATAATACCTCCAAATTTGTAAACGTGACATCAGATGGTCTTGAAACCTCTGGTGTTCTGCCTACCCCATAAGGGATACAGGCGTGACGTTACGTATCGGCCTAAATATGAATTGTTTGAGTTATTTTTTCTAAAGCCGCGTTTGACATGAACCTCATCTGAGTGTAATTTAAGATGAGGTCGAAGAGGTTTAGGAACTGGCTCTTCGTAAAGCATGGCCAGAACCAATCACCGCCAAAGTGCTGATAATTGGCCGCAGATTTTGTATGAAGGGTTCTCGTTAGTCAGACAAACTTTAGGGGGGTCACTCGGATTTCTCGGCTTCTATGACACGCATAACCAGGGCTTTTGTCACCAACATTACTCTGACATTGTATATCGTGTTAAATACAAAAGGGTACCTTTATAATTAAACA
This sequence comes from Stenoptilia bipunctidactyla, assembly GCA_944452665.1. Taxonomy (NCBI): domain Eukaryota; kingdom Metazoa; phylum Arthropoda; class Insecta; order Lepidoptera; family Pterophoridae; genus Stenoptilia; species Stenoptilia bipunctidactyla. The sequence goes on along the minus strand of OX101744.1, from coordinate 1,105,614 downwards.
ATACCAGAAATACTTGCTTTGATACAGGCTAAGGCCTTGTGAAGCAACCACTAGATATGTATAGGATTTTTTGTTTATTGTGTTTCTGTGAAACAAACATGTTCATGCACTCAAATGTGCATTGTGCGGGGATCGAACCTGGAGTTCAGTGGCAGACACTTTCAACTCATCGCCACAGCGCGCGTCAAAAATTATGTTTAGTTTCTTTATTGTATAGAAAATGTTGTCTAAAGAATTGTTTTAATAAAATATATCTATAAATAATAAATAAATATTTCTGACACTCACACAACATTATCTAGCCCAAATTAAGTTTCTTAAAGAACTTGTGTTATGGATACTAGATAACTGATATACTTAAGAAATATATAAACATACATATTGAATAAATACATATTTTTTATTAGAATAAACTTAAATAAATATATAAACATCCAAGACTTGACGACTAATATCTGTGTTCATCACACAAATATACGCCGCCGCCGGGATTCGAACCCAGGAACTCTGGCGTAGAAGGCACCACTACACCAGCCGGTCGTAATATTAATATTCTGATTAATAAAAAAAACGAATGGGTACGCTACACAATATAGTAGGACTACCAGACGCAGACTGAACTTCCATCCCTATATAGTGGATTTACCAAGAAGTCGAACAAAACGCTTCGATACTTCCTTTTTGGTACGGATTGCCAAGGTGTGGAACAATCTGCCTGCGTCTGTTTTTCCTAACCACTACAGTCCTGGAACTTTTAAGTGTCAAGTGAATAGGTTTCTCGTGGATGGACGTGTGACACCATAGTCTTCATGCGCACTTTCCATCAGGTGGCATGGAAAACAAACCTCCTATCCTTAAAATAAAAAAGTACAACATCGAAGCATTCCATTCTTCATTAGTATTCGAGGCGCACACATTTGCGCAGCAGGTCAGTGATACTGTACCATCGACGCACGTCGCGATGTTTGGAAGCACCGTTTTGTAGTACTGTCAACATCAAACGTAAATGACGATTACTCTTTTTTCAGAACTTATGACTGTTAATATGTTTAGGTGTAAAGAGTTCTCAAAAGAAACAATTGAGTATTTACTGATTATGCAAGTTATCATTAGGTATAGTATCTCTAATCGCAGTGCTATTTTGTACATACTTTGATTAATCTATAAATATAATATAATGAAACTGAGGTTTCTTCCATGCAGAACTGGGAGCAAAAGTAAACATAGAATGTGCCAGCTGCTTCTCTTCCCGGGCATACTGTTAAAGTCAGTTAAGGGAAAGAGGTTTGATTGGAGATGTTTTTGTGGGCGATAGGCTGACCCCCTGTCACTGCAATAGTCTCCCTCCACCATTATAATGCCTCCAAATTTGTCAAACGTGACATCAGATGATTTTATAACCTCTGTGGTTCTGCCTACCCCATAAGGGATACAGGCGTGAAGTTATGTATGTATGTATGAGGCATTTATTTATTTATTTATCCTTCATTATACATTTACACGAAAGAGAAAAAAGAACAATTAAAAAGCTAGTGAGCGACCAAATGTGTTTATCTCGAAAGCAGTAGTGTGATTTGAAAAACCCTTTATGTATATCATAGACCAGTTTTTGGGAAAGTTTATAGGCAAAAGTTTCCGAACAGGATCAAAAGTAACGCGAAATGGGACCGTACCTAGCAGTAGTACATATAATTAAGAACATCAGGGTACTTTTGCTATGTTTCTATTAAATCTCTATTTAGGGATTTCAATATTTAATCTCAAATATCAATCCAAAGTTCTTCATGATATCAATCAGTTTGAATTTCAGTCATGACAATGTTTAATTAAATACCTAAAAAGTGTTTTTCGTACTGTTCAGTTCTCAAGTCAGTTTTAGACCTGATTTTCAATGGTCAGATAAAAATTATGTAACAAATAAAATATTTCTCGTCAGTCCCGAGCTCGGCTCGAGTTTATTGTCATTCTTGGTCTTTTCAGCAGGTGACTTGTTCATCAGATAACTTTTATCCTATGGCAGCGATTGAAAAATCAGGCCTTCTAGTCAGAAGTCATTTCAGGGCATTGAACATGTTAATTAAAAAGCTATTCACTCAAAGTGCGAAGTCGTCTGACTCAGTTGATTTAATTGTGAATATCACAAGCATTGTTACTTTGTCCACGTCTTAAAGATCATATTTTTATGTAATCTATCAACTTCGTACGAAGGCCAAAAATCAAACAGATAAAACTTGTTTCATAAAAAGTTTTAATTGTTGCTAAATAAATTATAGCTTTTGAGTTGAATTCGAAGACCATTGATATCTAGTGGTTTGACTATATCCTGAATTATTAATTTATTTAAACTTTTATGCCTATGTCTATCTATATATCAGCCAGAAGACACCCAGAGCTGGACAAATGACCCCACACCACTCGGTCCTGTGCTGCTAAAATTTAACTGCAAGGAAGATGTAAACGCCGTTAATTGGCATAAAAATAGGTGCTAGAAATATGTTTGGGATGTTTCAATGTGTAGGTGTTGGAATGCTGTTTGTGCGTCTAAAAATAAATAAAATAATGATCAAAATTGGCTTAGCGTATCTTAGGGTATGACTAATTCAATGACCTTATTATCCCGACAGGGTAACCTCATCTTGACTTTTAGAACTTCGGTAACTTATGATGGAAAGTAATTGTAAATGCAATACTAACATTGTGAGTGGGATAAAAACAACCACCAATTTTAAAATCATAAATTCAATATTGTGTGTTCAATGAAGCTGCAAACGACTAAGATCGGTGATAGGTGATATTCACCCAATAAACCCACGTTGACAAATAAAAATAAAAAGCGGCCAAGTGCGTGTCAGACTCGCCCATGAAGGGTTCCGTAGCAGCAAGTAGGTAACATGATACAAAAGTTCTTGTAGTTTGTTGTCACTTTGATCGACATTTGAGTTGACAGAGATTACAAAATGGTTTTAAAAAAGTAAATACAAAATGCAAAATACTTTTCAGATTTGCTATTTCAAATGCTAAATAGGTATTTTCAAAATACTTAAAGAAAAACCTTTTGACCAGTGCTTTAACGTGTGTTAAACGAACGTATTGGTCGTGTTTAGTGGTTGTGGCCCGTTTTCTTCATGATCTGCGTCTTCTAATAACACTACCAGTGTCCTGGTAGCGAGCCCAAACATTTCGGATAGATCGCCGCGATACACCTAGGTGTAGAGCTACTGATCGTTGAGATTCTCCCTCATGCAGCAATACCAGTGCTCTAGAAGCTGTTTCTGTGTTCATATTGTGCCGAATACATGACATTATTATGAGTTCTTATGATAAGCATTGAAACGTGTGTTGAAATAGTATTGGATATGAGGCCGAAAAAACGTTTTAAAGTTTCTCTAGAAAATGTATCGTTACTAACCAATATTTGAAATTATTGCGATCTTCTAATGTAGAGAAAAACTATGCCTTCTATGACAGAGGTTCTGGGCTCCAGAGCCAGTTTTGGTGTAAATTTTTTAAGTTTATTTATCTGTTATGATATTCTTAAAGAAGATTAATTTAGGCTATATAATGTGATTATGACCCAAATTGTATACAATATCATTATGTTTCTCGCTACATCGCTCTATAAGACAGTTAGGTTTAAACAGAACCCATATTACCAAAACCGTCGAATCGCAACACATTTTCATATAACGTAACATCCATAATTTCTGAAAATTAATCCTATTTTCGTCCATCACAAGCAGCAAACTGAAAAAAGAAGTTTGGCCGACTTTTGACAGCCCTAGAATAACAGTTGCGTGCGCGCGGCTATTTGTGTCCCCCGTGACTCACGCGCACAAATACTTCGGTATTGTAATCCACACCGAATGGACAGGTTCGAATCCATTTACAAACAAAATAACCTATATAACTACTATTGAAATTAAGTCAAAAAATAGCACAGCCTGGAGAATCGTCGTTAGATTGTACTACGAGTAGTACAGGATATATTTGGAGAGTGCTTTGTTTGAACAAATTGAAACCACACTCTTTTAACATCGGACTAACAGACGAAACGCAGAGAGAACTTCCATTCTTATGCATATTCCAAAAGGTCGAACTTTTGACAGGCTTTGACAGTTAAAAAGTGTGAATTGTGTAGCCTGTGTCTGTTTTTCCTGATCAGTACTTATAAGTGTTTCTCGTTGATAGACGTGTACCACCTTCTTCATCATGAACATCAGGTGTCGTGGACGATGAACGATTCATCTTTATTAAAAAAAACCTGTAAATTAGTTACTTATGTATCAAATCTCTTGTGTGATTTTAATTTTATCTTTGTGTTTGAGAATCATACAAGTACTGTATGATGAAAACAAATATTACCTCTACTATAACTAAGTTGTATTGCTAATTCCGCGACTCTGGAGCAATAGTAGATGTCATGGATTTCCGCAAATTAACACCTGATTGAAACAATTATGTTAAATATCGTGGATTTTATATTTTTTTGTATTACTTATTTTAACATGATCATCATTATCAGCAGTAGCCTGTAGACGTTCACTGCCGGACGTAGGCCTCCCCTAAAGTTCTTCAGGTCGCTCGGTCCCGCGCCAACCTTAGCCAGCGCTGACGATCTTTTAAAAAAATTCTATTATAGTTTATGTTGCTTAAAATTCTTAAAGGAACCTAATTTATACGAATAATGTGGTGATTCGCTGGAAATATAAATCTCCAAAAAAAAAAAGTGAAAGTAAAACAAGCCTAGTTTGATACCAACCGCGCTGCATTTACCATTCTTATTCATCTAAAAACATAAATACGCAAAAATAATCGTCATTTTTCAATAAAAAATGGCAATATATTGATTCAATATATGCTCTTGAAGTGACCCTGGCTGGGGCTAACAGTTTTTGGACGATGATTGTGTTTTGAAAGCTTGCTCCAGCCCTGACCTGCACAATTTCCTGTCCCTGTCTATGTCGATGGATGACTGTGTGCGACAGTACATAATTTATTATTTCAAAATAATGCTGTACCGTACTACAGTACGACATGTGATCAAACACCATTGGACATGGTTTGATAAACCAAATTTATATTCACTAGCACGAGTATCATATGAGTGTCTAGTCTACTAGGATATCCACTAGTGGTGTCCATACCGTAGGCTTATCGAAGATTATTTAGTTAATGTGTAGGAGTTGTGTTGTGGTAGCTTTGTATTTTTTTCTAACTTTGAAACTTCTTGCAGCTTCATGCGATAAATAAAAAATACGAATTGTTTTCCATAGAAACCTACAACGTAACTATCTTAGATAGAACATTACAGTGATCTATTAACTTGGTTTAAATTTTCAAAGAAGTGCATGTTATAATATGCAGTTACAAAACATAATCAAAATAGTATAAACGGTAAAGCCTTATTGAAGTCTTCATAAATATAGTACTAACTCAAATATGAACCCTTTTATAGAATAGATCGTTACCAAAGATACTCAAGGTAAATTAATTTAACGCATGATGAAATTAATAACGTACGAGCTTATTCCCGCAACTTCGTACGCGGATAAACATAAAAGTCTTATTTTTTTCTGACCCTGTGGGAATTTCAGGAATTCCTTCCATAATACAAACAGACACTTATTGAAGAACCTTTATACCATGTATCACATCCATGCACTCAAGGAATAAGATATTTTCATACAAATTAAAACATAATATATTTCCCGTTCCCGTGGGAATTTCGGGAATTACTTTCATAACACAACCAGTCACTTTTTGGAAAACCTTTATGCCAATTATCATGTCCGTGCGCTCAAGGAATAAGATTTTGCATACAAACTAAAAAGTCAAATAATTCCCGTTCCCGTGGGAATTTCGGGAATCCCTTCGTTAGTGCTCCCCCACAATCCTTAAGGATTGTTATGTATGTTCCAAATTTCAGCTCTCTGCGGCCAGTAGTTTTGGCTGTGCGTTTTCGGTCGTTACTCAGTCAGTAACGGAAGAGTTGCATATATTAAGAAAAAAAAAATGTATTAAGAAGATTATTTCAAAATACCTGACTACTTGTATGGGGAATTCCCGGCGGCGGCGGCGTGTTTGCCGCCGTTTTATAAGCATGTCACCCTATCCATATCGGAATGTGTCCATATCGGAACCATAAGAAATCTTCTGCCAAATATCACGCTACGGTGGTGATGTGTTCCGTTCAATTTTTAAGAAGAGTCAGTTCTTTCCTAGGCTCCTGTGCTCATCTTCGATCTCATCTTTAGTTACCATCACGTGAAAAAAGACCTAAACTATTAATCGTACTAATAAAGTCATTAGAAAGACACTGCCCATTGATAGAGCACATCACTATCAGAGCAATTATATTTGGCGGTAGATTAGATATGAAGAGTGGTTGTGCACGGACCTTGAAGGGTCCTACAAAGCGAAGGTCACTCGGATTAGTGGCCTTATACAACACCCTTGGCCAGGGGCCCCGGTAGGGCGATTCCTTCGAAGTTATGAAGAAGATTAAGGGCCAGCTTTACCAACAGGGATCCGAATATTATCCATAATATAATTGTCAGATAGCAAAACTATCTGACTTTATGTATTGCTTAGCTGTCTTCTAATTTAACAGCAAATATCTACTTAATGTAATGACGATATGTTTGTCTACTGTATGATTGCAGACATTTTGGAATACTTCAATCACTTTAAATAGCTTCAATTTATTGGAATTATTTATTTACACTTACTAAAAATAAATGAGCAATCAAACTCGGATATTAAAATTACATGACACAAAGTGACCTTTAAGCATTCAGCCGAATCTTTGCACGGTAGCTTTAGCATCCAGAATGACACATAGTAACATATCTATTCACTGCCACCAGAACAAAACGCAATCGATATCCCAACGTCACTCGCTGACCCATTACTTGTGACAAGTCTTACCCCCCCGCAGGTGAGCTCTTTATTTTTAAAATCCCTAGAAAATGCTAAAACAACGGCCGAGCCCAACCGCCGGTTGCGTTCTGCTCTCGAATCGATTCCCTACATTCCCATTTCACGAACTATATATGGAATCGCACGCGCAGCTTCGTACAGACCAATGGGAGAGTGGTGGGGGGGAGAATCCAGGTTAGCGGAGTGGGAACGACAGCTTGGAGTCAGGGTAGGACTGTCGAACGGTACAGTCTCTCCTTCGTCGATCAACCGAACTATACAATGGTAAGTTGAAAGAACACAGTGACGCAAGTGGATGTATTATAGTGTAGTGATGTGTAGTGATGATGATAGTGAAGATATAACGTGGATGTGATGATGATGATCCGGTTGATGAGTTGATAAACGGAAGCGGCTTTTGACGTAATGTGCGTTTCGTTGTTCGAGTTTGATTCTTATTTTTTCGGTGGCTACTGGCTTCAAATGCCATAGAAATATAAAAATAAATAATAATTGCCTTTTGTCGAAAAGTGAATGGTTATTTATTCTAATTAAATAATAATTGTTGTTTCCGGAAGCAACAGAGTAATAATTTATACATTAGTATGTATGGGGCAATCAATAATTAAATTTAAAACATTGATAGCATAAATAGTGATAATAATAATTATTTTTAAACTTTCTAAAAATTATTTAATTACTTAAAGACTTTATGAATGCTTGAAAATCAAAGAAAAATCTTAATGAAAACAAACATTTTTCTATTACCTATCAATAAATTAATCAACAATCATTACAATTCTTTTGAACTTTCGAATATAGTCTGGGAATAAATTCATTTCACAAATACATGAATAGTGCCAAAAAGAAATAGCTCAATGTTTACTGAATTGTATCATGGAAAAAAAGTTACAATTCAAATTTCAATTCTTTATTGCTTCATAGTATGATATTACAATATTTAAATGAATTTGAATTTGAAAATTTCAAATTGAAAGATAACAACTAAATTCAGTCTATACGAAACACTAAAATGTCTGCCCCATATTGCCAACAGTCATACAATATTTTCCATTAGTAACAATAAACAATTGACAATAGTTTATGTAATTTTAAATATTTAACGGTTTTTAAGTTAAGTGAGCATTTCTTTTTAATATCGTTAATGAATTTAAAAGTATATTAAAAACCTATGAACAGTTTTTGCAACTAAGAGCAAAAACATTTTTTTGCAAAATGCCTGTTATATTAAAAAAAATATGTAATAATTCAATGATAAAATGCTTATTAGTTTATTATAAAATAATAATGAGCATGTAAAGGTATAACAAGCTAGCTGGATCAAAATTAATCATGGAAATCAAAATAAATTTTAATCTAATTAAAAACTAAATTAAAACCAGAAGCTTAAATTTAAAAACAGTTACATTCCAAAAATATTTAAAAACGTATATTTAAAAACACTCTCATGACACCGATCGCAAAATAAAATGAACTTTAACAATAAAAAAAAAAACGAAACAAGCAGTTGAAATTAGAACGCATGTCGTTCTATTTTCGTCTTCCTTGCGTAACAAAATACTTGAACGCAGCATCAGTGAAAATGTATCCACGGCTTCGAGCTAAATATAAAGGTATTAGATGCCCCGCCTAAACCGGTAGCCGCTGATGAAAACTAAATTAACTCGGAACCAATCGGTGACCAACTTTTCCACACAATTCGGGAATTTCTTGGCAAGGCTTCAAACGATTATAGAGTGTCAACAAAATTAAAATTGGATGGGCTTCAAGTCTTTAGATTATGATTTTGAAGTGACGTTTTGGAATTTGGGAAAAAAGAAAGAGTTGTTCGGAATTTAAAAACTGTGGGCTCGCAAACAAGTAAGGAATACATTGCAAATACAATAAATGATAATGCATGGGAAACATAGGTAATGAATGAACATTAAATTATTATTGGCCTTGAAAAGATGTGAAGTTAGTGAGTTTCCGGGTCAAATCCTTTTTTTTTTATTACGAACTTTGACATTTTCTCGTATTCCTGAGGTAAAATTTGATAAACATGATTAAAGTCGAGAAGCTATGACAATACTACTCAGGCTTTCTGAATAAACAACAAAAAAAATGTCAAGCCGTGTTTAGAGTTTTGCTCCGAAAACTCCAAAACTCCTCTGATTTATTATGATATTTATAAACTATTCTCGATTTAGACGCAAACCTCTTCATACAATTAATTTCAATAATATTTTCAATAAAGATTTACAGTCTCAAACCTAAACGACGAAACCTTCGAAGCCAAAAAACGCACAAAACGTCATCCCAAAATCCAATCAACCAAATCTAAAACCCACAAAAACACTAAACCTCAACCTCATTCCAGGCGGACAAAGAAAAGAAGATCAAGAAGAAGAAGGTAAAGGAAGGAGATGCGTCAGCCGAGGAGTCCGCTCCCGCCAGCGCGGCGCCGTCCGCGGCACCATCAGCGCCCGCCTCCACCGGCGGCAGCGAGAGGCAGTCGTCGCGCGGCAGCCGCAAGGCTAAGCGCTCGGGATCCAATGTGTTCTCTATGTTCACACCTAAACAGGTCTCCGAGTTCAAGGAGGTAAGGATGGATGGAGTCTTCTGGAAATTCACGTCAAATATACATAGGGCACGAGAATTTTAATTCCCTTTCGTGGGACTCTAAATAAGAATGAAAAGTACAATGTCTGTCTATTCGTCTTTCAATGCCTTTTTCTGAAGATATTTGATAAATACACAAGTCTGCAAACCTTTAAAGCAGGGAAAAAAAGAAATTTCTTCAATCTGACCCGTTCTTAACTAGCGCGGCAGCCGCAAGGCCAAGCGCTCGAGATCCAATGTAATCTCTATGTTCATACCTAAATAGGTCTCCGCGTTCAAGGAGGCAAGGATGGGTGGAAACTTCTAGAGAAATAATAATAATAATAATAATAAAAATAGGGCAAAAATTCAAATTACGAAAAAAAACAGATCTTTTATAGGATCTAATTGTTGTACACCTGTCTGTCAGTCAGTCAGGATCCTTTTTTGAGGAATTCCTGGAGGTATTAAGTGTATATTAAACAAATACTCAAGTCTGCAATCCTTTTAAACAGGGGAAAAAAATGAGGCCTCAAGTCAAGTTCCTTAATATCTCAACTCGCATGGAGGCCGTAGGCCTCTCTATGTTCACTCCCAAACAGGTTTCTAAGTTTAAGGAGGCAATAATGGAAATTAAGGTCTAGAAAGTATTGTTAGCAAAAGATAGGGCACGGGAACATATTGCTTCATATGCAAGTTTTCGTAACTGTAGAGAAAAAACACAACCCTTTAAGGATCGTTTGTCTGTCCGTCTGTTAGAATACGTTTTCCTGGAACAAAAAAAAGGGAAAAGAGGGAAACAGGACTGCAAGCCAATGTTGCGGATGTTTTTAGTGCTAATAGCCAAATTAGATGCTTATAGCTTGTAATATCACCCTCACGAATTCCTGGTAATTCAAAGACTTAAGTCCCGAAAATTGTGTTCAATGAAAAGTCAAGATATTCAAAACGACTACAAGTTTTTTTTTTTTATCAATTATGATTAAGATGTATGTCCTACTTGTGTATACTTGTTTGTTAAACAGTCCTGAAGCTGAAATCATGACGCATGAATTCGCTGTAAATGTTTCTTACAAACATTCACCAAATCTCAGCTTAAATGTAAATATTCTTCTGAGGGTGGACTGCTCCAAAAACCGGGCTACGGTTGAAAGACAAGAGCAAAGCATCTTCCATAAGCGTAAAGTTTATTACTTAAAACACTATCAGAAAAGCTAGCTTGTTTCTTATTCCAGAATCACAATTTGTTTCAGTCCGGCGATAATCGACCTAAAAACAATTCTAAATATAGAACACCTCGCATTCGACCGTCAGTAGGAATCCTACAAATTTTGAAGCATATACAAGTATATAAGAAAAGAGAATATTTATTTTCTGGTTTTCATTATCTTTGGTCACGATTTCAATAATCTGATAAAGTTAATACACTATATTTGGCAAATTAAAGTGGCGTCTTTGTATTAGTATAAGGTCATACAAAATAACAGAAAATCGTAAAACTAATCCGAAAAGTTATACTTCACTCATCAGATAGCTTTTTTCTGAATTTAAAAAAATCGCGCCTTTATTTTACATGTGTTTACATACACCATGATCCCAACTGAACAATATAATTAATCCGGCTAAAACCCAGTCTCTTAAATAAAAATATTTCAGCTATTCAAATCTTCAATCCTGACTTCTAAGGAATTATTATTTAAGTTATCAGTGAAGCTGTTTGTAAACTATCTGTTGGCGTAAGAGTCATTGTTCTGGTGGAGTACTTCCCATGTCTTTGCTGCAGTCGGAACAATGTGATGTGGATGTTATGCACGTGACAAACATAAACTTGTTCAACCCTTTTATGAACTGTTGTTGGTTTGCAATAATGGACCTTAAGCTGCAGGGCAAGAAGTGGGCTTTTTTATTCTATTTAGTTATCAGTAGCTCCAAGCTATTTTAATCGCGTAACTTTGGATTCTGTTGATATATATTTAGCTTAAAAATTTTTTCATGAGCTAATTTCTAAAATGCGAATATATCGTTACAAATACAAATTGATAGTTAAAGAGCGCATTTGAAGTAAACCCAAGACTTAGTTTTTGCTATCAAAAGTATAAATGAAGTAAGAATAGCTTATTAAATAAAACGCTTGACCCGGATTTTATTTTACATTTTTACACGAATTGTCTCTATAAACTCCGTTATCATGAGATAGAGTTTTATTGAGTTTTATTTAGATGTAGGATTCAATACATTTTACAAGGCAAACCCGTATCCTAGGCCAGAAATTGTATTAAAAGTTTATCCTAAAGTTGGTTTGTTTTGTTCCAGGCCTTCCAGCTAATGGACCACGACAAGGACGGTATCATCGGCAAGAACGACCTCCGCGCCACCTTCGACTCCCTCGGCAAGCTCGCCTCCGAGAAGGAGCTCGACGAGATGGTCAACGAGGCCCCCGGCCCCATCAACTTCACCCAGCTCCTGTCCCTGTTCGCCAACCGTATGTCCGGCGGATCTGACGAAGACGATGTCGTCATCGCCGCCTTCAAATCCTTCGATGAAGAAGGCAAAATTGACTCCGAAAGGCTAAGACACGCCCTCATGACCTGGGGAGATAAGTTCTCCGCTGATGAAGTTGATGAGGCGTACGACCAGATGGACATTGATGACAAAGGCTTTATTGACACTGGCAGGCTGATCGCCATGCTCACCGCCAGCGGCGAAGAGGAAGAGGGAGGTGAAGCTGCGTAACCAACATTGAAGCCTTGAGAGACTCCGCCCGACCTCCGGTTCGATAACAACTGAAACCGGAATTTTATATTATATTGTTTAAATTATTGTTTCCATTTTTTTTATTTATATTTAATAAAAATATAGTCCTACTATATCAAACTGTGTAGTGAATACCCTTTGAATGTAGGTGTAATGATGGCTGCTAAGAAGGATGCAATTTATATTTTGTTATATGAGTTCTTGTAAATAATGTAATAGAGAAATTTTTGTTAAGTTTAAAAAGTAACTATGTTAGACAAAAATTAAAAAAATATTCTTTTGCTACTGGACTCATTTCATGAAATTTAAATCGCGTCTGTAGAAAAATACCTCAGCTTAATCCTCATTTTCTGATTATTATTGGAACTAGTTGTAATATCCGGCTCAACTTGGGTTTAGTTTGGATTTAAATTGTTAAAGTCTTTTGAAATCAATTTGATGCCGACTATTTGCTTAGCTCGTGATGTTCAATAGCTTCGTTATAAGAACTTCAAGAACTACACTTAAGCGATTCCCACACTGCTGACGCATATAAGAACTGACGCTTCTACGCGCGTACTTGCGGGAGAGCAGATCTGCTAGTAAGCAACTCCGGTTGCATAGAAAAAACGCAGAGTCCAAAAACTGAAAAAGTATTCACGCGCGTTCATGCGGACACTCGCAAACCCATCGAGAACGTCGTAGGAATTGGATGAAATTAGTCGAAACGCATTGACGCAAATACGCGCGTGAGTGTGTCAAACACCCGCAGGATGATGCAGATCCGCTCTTGCGCAATTTTGGACGTAGGCGCGTCGGTGTGACGGTAGTGTGGAATTCGCTTTATAATAGTGCAAACCATATAAAACCTATACAGTAGTTCCGAATTTACACCAAACATACAAAAGACGGACGATATCTTAAATAAGAAGCAGAAATATTATCTTATATTGTTTTGGCAACCAATGCTGTGTTTGACCTCAATCTCGTCTGACGGTACGTGACGTCAAAGATAAAGTTGACGATTGAACTGGCCTAAATATATTATAACCCGAAACACATTATCTTCAGAAACATGATACCTTCCAGTTTTACATAAAAGAGGATCATTCGACTGGTGTACCGGCTGGTGTAGGGGTAACGTACATTGCTTTTTATGCCAGAGGTCCTGGGTTCGAATCCCGGTGGCGACGGATATTTGTGTGATGAACACAGATATTAGTCATCAAGTCATGGATGTTTATATGTTTATTTAAGTTTATTTTCTAATAAAAAATATGTATTTATTCAATATGTATGTTTGTATATTTCTTAAGTAAGTATATCAGTTAACTAGTATCCATAACACAAGTTCTTTAAGAAACTTAATTTGGGCTAGATAATGTTGTGTGAGTGCAAGAAATATAAAAAAAAATTAGGTAGACGCGTCCTATAGAGATCTTAAAGAAATAAAGATTGTGAAGTGGATAGGACTAAGTATACTCGTATTTAAATCAGCATTTCTAGCTGATATGGAAAGAGATAAAAACAAAAAATATTGCATGAATGTGCAAAACAATACATGCAAGAACTTCAATGATTAAAAATAAACTTAGCTTAAACAGACCGACGCACTACCATCGGAGGGACTAGAAAACACTAAATCATTCGACTTTATCACCTTTTACAACGATCATAGTACACGTTTTTCGAAAAGAAAGAGTATATTTTTGTAAATTAGAATTGTTATTAGGAACATTAAATGTAGAAACATTTCTAACGCGGCGATTCTGGATTGTTTTTAGACGTGAAAAGTCATAATGATAGATGTTTATCCGCATGATAAGTGGTGCATTGCCAACTTTCCTCTAATAATTGGTACAAGCCAAAAAGCTTTTTGCCAAAATTACCAAGTACCTATATTTACCATTTTTACTCGTAATTTTTGTGTCTTTACCGACCCCATGGATTTCATCATTAATTATATTTTAAGAAAGAGATGCAGATTGAAAAATGATGTAGTGACAAAGGTTGAAAAGGGTATGCTATGGTGGCCTAGACATTTACAAAGGATGTGTGAAAGTTGATTTACGAAAAGGTGTACAGAACAAGAACGGATGGTGTTGTCGGAAAGGGTTGCCCTAGGCAAACATATACCAAGTTGGCTGTCGCCAATGTTATCTATGTTAAAAAGGGCCTAGTGAAAAGTACCCGTAGCCGGCGGTCATGTATGAAAAGATTAATGAACGTGGAAGAAGCGAAAGAGGTATGTCTGGATAGCAATTGGTAGCAATTGGTGTTCCCTTGTCTCTGCCTACCCCAAAGGGAGACAGGCGTGAGGTTATGTATGTAATTATATTTTATTAATTATTGTCATTATAATTATTGATTGTTGATGATATTTAATGGCAAAAAATCGGCAATTTTCAAAAAAAAAATGAAACGTCGATTACCTCGAAATCGATATATATAGGTTTGGGGTAGGGTGTTTCATGTTAAAATAAGTTAGAAAAGACGGGTACTACACGCCCCTAATGGATCTAGGTCGACTTAACCAGTAACCCTGTATACAACATTCACAATTTTTCTGTAGTGTCTTCGGTAATACTTGGATGGGTGACCGCCGACCATTCATTTCTCACGACGACTTCCGTGCTTCGGTCGCAGGTGCTGTATACTTGTAAACAGTAGTCTTTAGGGTTTGTCAGAAGCCATTTCGATGCCCTGAAAATTCTGACATCCATCAGCTAGCACTGGGCCAGCTTGGGGGATAATATATACCTCCTCGGCACCCAGGAGAGACTCATAGCCCTGTAGTGGGCTCATTACAAAGAGTTGTGATGATTATGTGAAGTTGTGGTCAAAGACGAAAGAAGATCTGCTTGGGAATTGACTGAAACTTTACTAACTTTAAAAACTGTCGAAACATTAACCATCTTGCCGTGATATTTACCGGCACATTGTGTACCAAGGTCAGTCGCTGGCCTGGCGAACCCTAAGGAGGTCTTACCATCAAACTAATTACTCTGATTAGTCACCTATTACGACTCGCTAATCCCTACATGGGTTAAAACTAAATGTTAAAATTTCGCGACAAGCAAAGGCTCTTCCTGAAAAGTTTGCTATACAAAATACATAGGAGCTGTCTTAAACTTCCACGACGCTACGCGACGATCTTAAATAAAACTTCTTTAAACCGGACTTTATCGCGTATTAACATTGTAACCTGACGTTACGATGCTGTAATCAGATATTACATAAATACATACACAACTTCACGCCTGTATCCCTTATGGGGTAGGCAGAACACCAGAGATTATAAAACCATCTGACATCACATTTGACAAATTTGGAGGCATTACAATGATGGAGAGAAACTAAGCAATGATAGGGAGTCAACCTATCACTCACAAAATACTTCCAATAAAACTTATGTCCCTCAACTGACTTTACAGTATGCCCGGGAAGTGAAGCAGCTGGCACATTCTATGTTTTCCTTTGCTCCCAGTCCAGCATGGAAGATATTATATATAGAAATTCATCAGAAACTGTGGACCAATATAAACCCGATACCGACCCAACCCATCTAATATTGTCTGCATTGGACGTTGCTCGAGACGAAGACTCCGTTTGAAAGACAACCATACATCGAGATAAAATATATTATAAAACATAATTTAAATCGATTAATCCATTTTAAATGTTAAATTTTAAATACTGTACGTCGTATCTATGTCATTAATAATGTAACACTATAAGAAAAGAACAACTACATATTAATAAATACAGTGAAATGTAATGCTATTCAACAAAGATACTATCGAACCAACTGAATCGTGTACATTATATTTATTTTTACTTAATTGAGTACCTACCTCGTCATGGAATGCATTAATATTTATTTAACATATTTTTAATATTTATTTCAACTTTTATAAAATACCTACCTATTTCTTACATCCACACCATAATTATTTAGGCCAAATAAAGGTGCATTTATATAACTTGCGTTATGGAAACTAGATGACGGATAATTAAACTAAATGTATAAATATTATACATTTCGTTATAAGCATGATTGTTCATAAAAATATATTCTCATCCGGATTCGAACCCAATACCTCTGGCATAGAAGGAAATGTTGTAACCGTTAGGTCAGCCGGTTTTCAATATAGGTATCACTACTATATCAAGTGGAAAACCATAATATTTATTTTATCTCAGTGATGCCAACTAAAAATTTTAGATCAAGGAGGTAAATGATTTGTTGTAAATTTAAATAATCAAACCATGCGAAATGTGAGCAGCAGCGCAGTGCTAAGAACACTAGTTTTTAAGAAAATCTTTTCAATTTAATGTATAGTTTCATTTTTATATTTTCCGTCATATCAGAAATGATGTTGAACAGCATTTCTAGACCAGGTTCAATTCAATAATACCTACTTCTATACTTTACACTTACAATATGGCGTCCCTCCACGCATGCGCAAACACACCAAATCAATAACTCCATAAGAAACGGCTTTCAATGAAGCGCACATATCTACTCACGTAAAAATGGCGTTAAAAATAAGCCTCGTCCTTTTTATTTATTTCTGTTCGGCCAGTGCTAATCTCGAAGGACCTTTTTTGTTTTTTGGACCGAACTCCTTGGAGCAGTATAAGCGGCCAGCTTTAAAATACTTGGAAGAAGATGATTTGATGAAGATCTATGGCGAACCGGCGGCGATTGTGGTGTTTAACAACCAGGACTCTGTGCCTCTGTCTAGTGGCTACTTTCCTAGACTGAGGAAGATGTTGGAGGGTCAGACTACGCTGGTTCTTCCTCAAGACTTTTTGGATGTGCATCCTGATTATGTCAGCAATGAAACTCAGGTGAGTGCCGTCTTCTCCAAATGCTTGTTTATTTAAAGGTCATATAATAACCAACTATGCTACCCCAAAGTAAGTTTTTTCATAATATATGCTTGTGGTACAGATACCATACAGCAGCACTAGAGGGTATCTTGGTAAACACCCAGAGCCGAGCCAGCTGAGAAAAGTTAGTTTCCTTAACTTTAGGACTCAAACCCAGGACCAGGTAGCTTGACAAGACACTGCGCCACAAACTCAAACTTAAAAAAAAACTTTACTTCGTAGATACATAAAGACATATTAGCTAGGTAGTGTAGGTATTAAGTATACTTAATTGAAATTGAAATCACTACGACTAATCTCACCTCATTGTTTTTTTTTCTCTTTTAGTATTAGTTTTAATTAAAAACCTTATTTCACTCACCGCGTACCCTTAAGGTAATAACTGAAAATCAATGATTTGCTCACCTGAGCATATATGAACATTGAGCTTATGACCTTTTACAATATTACACACACTGGTTAATATGAAACGTTACTTATGTTGATTGCGATCTTTATTTTTTTAAGATTCCTTAAATTATAAACTTAATTAGTTTAATGGTCTGTTTCACAATGTACGGATAAGTTCTACATAAGTTCCAAATAAGCTATTTATTACTTATGGGTAGGATAAACACTATTGTTGCGTTTCACGACTATCAGATAGCGCTAGTTGTCACTATTTGAATAAGAAACGCGACGTTTCTTATTCGGAACTTTTATCTTCCAAATAATTTATGTGCTACATAGCTATTTGGTACTTTATTCATACATTGTGAAACAGACCCTAAATGTCTTGTTTTGTATATAGGTATTGTTTGTTTATAATACATGCTGTTTTTCTTTTTAACTTTAATTGTAATTTTTGTGCGTATCAATGCAATAAATGGATTCTATTCTATTATTAGTCAATTATTTACAAATTGAACTGAATCTACCGGCAACGCGGAAAATAGATCTTTTGAAAAGAAGCGATAAGAAACTCCACAGGAGCCATCATGTTTTAAAAATTTACAGTATCTAACAGATATCTTATAGTAGGTACTTAGTCCTTTTCGCTCAAATTTTGTTTTACCGTATCCTTAAATCTATGTTTAATATTTTTTGGAAAATTATCATAAAAGCGTACACATTGCCATGAACGAGTTAGTTACTTTGTGAAGTCTACTATTGTAGAGAGGCTGAGAGTCATCGCCTACTTATTTTTAGATGACTACGGCGTAGCAAAAAAGGAGGCTTATGATTTAGACCTGTACGTATGTGGGTATGGATGTTCATCTGTTCCCTCATAACCTTGACGACCGGCTGGTGTAGTGGTAACATACATTGCCTTCTATGCCAGAGGTCCTGGGTTCGAATCCCGGCGGCGGAGGATATCGGTGTGATGAACACAGATATGAGCCGTCATGGATGTTTATATGTTTATTTAAGTTTATTCTTATAAAAAATATGTATTTATTCAATATGTATGTTTATATATTTCTTAAGTATATCAGTTATCTAGTATCCCTAGCACAAGTTCTTCAAGAAACTTAATATGGGCTAGATAATGTTGTGTGAGTGTCAGATAAATTTATTTTATTTATTTATTTATAACTTCTAAACTAGTAATCAAAATTTGAGAAATGAGGAATTGTTGGATTGTCCGCTGGTTAAAGGCTACATGACGTCAGAATTGACGTAAATAGATTCCAGCGCCCTCTTGGTGATTTTTTTCCTCAACGGTTTGTATACGACGGACGATATGTTTAAAGGATAGCCGGGATCGTATACCACCTATTGTATCAAAGCAGATTCATTATAAGATTCGGCATTCGACATTCATCAGTGCGGGTGTGTTAATAATCGCTCCTAACATTTTAATACAAAAAGGCAGGAAAAAGTAGTTTTCATTTAACAAAACAAAAAACAGTGAATAGTGTTAAACTTAAGAAAGACATAATATTCAGTGATTTGTGAATATATAAGTGCCAGACTACTTAAATCATCTGCGCAAGATAAAAGCGAACGGTAGTTGGAGATTTGCATAAAAATCCTAACGCATCGTAGCTGCGACCGTCAACAAAGAACTGACCTTCGTACCCTATCGTTCATCATTGGATCTGAACCTCACGCAATACTTGTTCTATTTCAACTCAATTGCCACTGTCACAGTAGCCTTGTGGTTTGGCTGTTTAGAACCTCGATCAAAGAGTTCCGAGTTCGAGCCCCGACTTGGGTTTTTTTTTTTTTTCTTTTTTTCTTTTCATTTTTTGATTTAATTATGTCAAAGAATAAATGCGGGGCATGTCTTTTACTATTACATGAAGACGAAACTCTTCAATGCAGTAGCTGTAATGAAAAATATCATTATTTATGCATGAGTTTTGCTACAGAAGATTTTCAGTCGCTATCGCGACTGTATAAATCAACCTGGATATGCGCATCGTGTAAATGTAAAGCTCCTAAAATTGGCAATAACTCCGAAACCCCAGTAAGATCTAAAACCCCAACCAAAATATCGACACCATCTCAAATTACGCAAAGATCGAAGACAAGATCCAACAAACGGCCAGCCTTGTCTGATTCATTTGAAAAAAGCCCAGAGCAAGAAATCAAAAAGGCTTCATTTCTGCTTGAAACTCAGGAAATTGTAGAAAAAGCTCTGGATTCCCGTATGAGCAAGTGGTTGTCCCAAATTAATGAAACGATCACTAACACTATTAATGCGGAGTTAAAAACAATAAGATCGGAAATTGTAGAAATTAAAGACTCTATGAACTATATGAGTAATGAATATGAGGAATTCAGAAAACAACACATTAAAAACACAGAAGAAGTAAAGACTTTAAGAGAGGAAAACAGAGACTTGCGTATATCTCTAAATAACCTGGAACTAAAAATCAACAACATGGAACAGCACTCACGGATAAATAATATTGAAATTCAATGTCTACCGGAAAACAAGAGCGAAAATCTCATGAAATTAGTCACTCAAATAGGTAAAGTTACCGGATCTAATATCTCACAGGATAGTGTCTCTTTCGTTACCCGAATCGCTAAGGTCGACCGAGAGAATCCGCGTCCGAGATCTATAGTGGTGCAATTCAACTCTACGAAAATAAGAGACACGTTTTTGGCAGCCTGTATTTCCTTCAACAAAAAGAACCCTAAGGATAAGCTAAACACAAGTCATATCGAATACAGTGGTGAAAAGAAGCCAATTTATATTATGGAACATCTCTCTCCTGCTAACAAGGCTCTCCACGCAGCTACACGAATTAAGGCAAAAGAAATTGGTTACAAGTTTGTTTGGGTTAGAAGCGGTCGCATATTTTTGCGTAAAAATGAACAATCCGATTTTATAGTTGTTAAGAATATGGAGTATCTCAATAAATTAAAATAAGTGTACAAGGAAAAAAAAATACTCATGAATAGGGACTTTTTTAAATATAAAATTCGCACAACTGAATATTTATTACCAAAATGTTCGCGGACTTAGAACCAAGACTAATGATGTATTTTGTAATATGAGTTTTTTAAATCATGATATATTCATTCTCACGGAAACATGGTTAAACGAATCGGTATTGAGTCGGGAGTTGTTCGGTGACCGTTATATTGTTTTTAGGAGAGATAGACAACTTAATAAATTAAATTCTAAGAGGGAAGGTGGTGGAGTTCTAATTGCAGTAGCTAGGAATCTTAAACCTCAAAGAATGATAGAGTGGGAGAGTGAATGCGAGGATTTGTGGATAACTGTTGAATTTCCAAATTGTGAATCATATACAAGAATAGCTTTATGCGCTTTATACTTACCACCACCAGTTACTAGATCACTATTGAAACATTTTCTTAATAACTTTAATAAAATATCGGAACTAAACGAATTGGAAGTTTGCATTGCTGGCGATTTTAATTTGGGATGTATTAACTGGCTGTTCGAGAGCAATGCGATCGCGGAAAAATGCTCTGCTACTGTTGGCCAAGACTTAATAGATTTTTGTTCATTGAATAACCTCTCACAGTTTAACGCGATACATAATAATAACAACAGAATTCTCGACATCGTTCTGGCTAGCCTCCAAAATTGTGAAGTCTCTAAGGCCGTTAGCTTGCTGACAAAAATTGATCCCCCACACCCAGCTTTGATCATAACCCTGTCTTCTAAAACCGAATCAACTATGGCAATCAATAATTCTCATGTTAAATTAAACTTCTATAAAGCTGACTATGAGTCAATATCTACCAATTTACAACATATTGATTGGGAGTCATTATTTTCGGGTCAAAACGTCGACGAAATGGTTTCTAGCTTTTACATGATACTTAACGAATTAATATCGAAGCATGTCCCTCCTGTTAAAATTAAAAACAATAAAATTCCAACGTGGGCGACGAAGGATTTCACAAAAAGATTAAAAGAAAAACATAACTTACTGAAACGCTACAAAAAATATAAAAATCCTATGGATAAAATCGCACTTGATTTAGTCAGCCGGAGGATCGATAAAATAGCCAAAGACTGTTATAATCAATTTCATGTATCAGTAGAAAAAGCTATAAATACTAACCCTAAATATTTTTGGTCACTAATGAAACAGAAACGAAAAGGTGCGAGTCAATACCCCGCATCAATGACAGATGGTTGCTCAGAAGTTTCAAGTGGGGAAGGAATATGTAACATGTTTGCCCAATATTTTGCAGCTGTGGTTGAATGTGAGAAACCAAGAACGAATAAGGAGAATAATTCCCAAATTCTATTTCCTGCATATACTGCTGACAATTTTTCGAGACTGCAAATACCACTGTCAGATATAACCAAAAAATTAATGGGTCTTGACACGAACAAAGGTGCAGGAGATGACGGAATTACTCCGCTGTTCGTAGTTAAATGTGCAAAAGCGTTATCTGTACCGCTGTTTCTCATATACAACAAATCTTTATCGACTGGAGTATTTCCCTCTAAATGGAAAACCTCCAAAGTGGTTCCAATCTATAAGAGTGGTAGGCACAACCTCGTTCATAACTATAGACCTATATCTCTCTTATCTATATTTGCAAAGGTATTTGAATCTCTTATATGTCCACAAATACAAAACTATTTCAAAAAATTTCTAACACCTCATCAACACGGATTTATAAAGGGACGCTCCACAACTACGAATCTTATATCTTTTTCCGAAACTGTTACCTCTGCTATGGACAGGAAAATGCAAATAGATGCAATATACACGGATTTCACTAAAGCGTTTGATAAGGTCTCACATGAAGTCTTGCTACAAAAATTAGACTGTTATGGTTTCTCCGGATCGTTACTGACATGGATGGCTTCTTATCTCACTGATCGAAAATTTTATGTGGTTGCCAACGGATTTCGATCCAAGAGCTGCGACATCTTTTCTGGAGTACCACAAGGCTCTCACTTGGGTCCTATACTGTTTGTTATATTTATTAATGACGTAGTTGAGTGCTTTCACAATTCCATTCCTTTTTTGTATGCCGACGACTTAAAAATAGTGAGAGTTATAGAAACAACTGCCGATAGAGATCTTATGCAAAAAGATATTGATAGATTTGAGAAATGGTGCAAGTGCAACAAAATGACACTTCATCCGAAAAAATGTTCACAGTTAACATTTACAAGAAATATGAGTATTATACCTACTTCTTATTTAATCAACGGAGAAACACTCCCAACCGTCGACCTAATCAAAGACTTGGGGATAGTGATGGATAAAAAACTCACATTCAATCCACATGTGGATAGCATTACCAAGCAGGCCTCAAGGAATTTAGGATTCATTATAAGGAGTGTCAAACAATTCCGAAATAGAAAAACCAAAATATTACTTTATAACAGCTTGACACGCAGTGTACTGGAGTATGGTAGCACTGTATGGAGACCACATTATGCAGTGCACAGTCTAAGGATAGAACGAATACAAAAAAGATTTGTCTGGCACCTAGCTTATAGTGAGAAAATTGCGAAAGCTACTCCTTCCTACACTGAACGACTTAGGCGATTTAATATGCACTCACTGGAAAATCGTAGGAATCTCTTAGATCTAAAATTCCTCAGTAGACTCCTTAATAATGTTGTTGACTGTCCTCAAGTCTTAGATAAAATAAATTTTAGGGTTCCAATCAGATATCCAAGAAACCAAATTGAACCCCTCGTCCCACCTTATCGTAGAACCTTGTTGGGATTTGAATCGCCTGTACCACGACTGTGTAGACTGTATAATGCGCATAGATCAATGGACCTCATGTTTAGACCTACAATAAAGCTAGATAGTGACGGCAAACTCGTTTAGCCAGGTTTCTGAGAGGTGATTAAAGTGAAATGAAAATTATTTAAATTTAAAATTTATTCACAAACTTTCTTTATGTCTTTCATGTCTTTTAATTATAAACTTTTTTTTTATATTTAATTTAATTTTAAGTTTAGTATTAGTTGTTTTTAAAATTTTTGGCCTTGATAATTGTGTGGTAGGTAGTCATTTAAAATCTTTCATTAATTCCAATAGTAACTTTGAATTTGTAAGATTTGAATTCTAATTTCTATTATTTAATGTAATTTATTTAATTTTTGCTAAAAATTGCTTGTACCTTGTACAAGTATTTTTTAATTTATTTTCGAAATTGTTTTAATATATTCTACAGTTTTATACCGTACTTAATTATAATTTGTTAGAAGAGTAATTATTAAAGAACCACCCAATTGTAATTTATTATGCATGATGTGTTTACCTTAATATGAATGTACATTTAAATTTTATGTTTTTAAGTTTGTTTCGTTTTGTATGTATTGATGTAACATTCTCTGGTAAACCAATAAACCAATAAAAAAAAAAAAAAACATAAAATCAAAATGGAATACGACCACGGCTATCCATAAAACATATTTCTATCAGTAGGTATTACATACAAAATTACATAAATATTTCAGCGGAAAATATTTTTTTGTTGCTACTATGAGTGACCTTATGCCATTCATTTTCGTCACAGATGCTGACGATCCAGGGCCCGTGGTCGGAGCGGGACGCGCAGATGACGGAGACCTTCGCGCGCCTGCAGGACATCTACGGACGAGGGAATGTGCTGGGAGTACTGGGTACTGGTTTAGCTCAATATACAGGGTCAATTTAAATTTGCGCATCACGTCTGCTATTAATAATTATTAAAAAAGAAATAACTTTTCCCATACAAAAAATATTGATTGTCTATAAACTGGTTACTCTATTTACACTGATGCCACGCACCTCGCGTCACGCCACGTGCAGCGGGCGCGGGGTTGCGGGGTGGCGCTCAAAATACAGAGTAATAAATAACAGAGGGAACAAAAATTTTGTTCTTTCTCTTTTTTGTGTTATTTATCAAGATTTGTAAAAAGTCGTTGAGGGATTGTTGGGATTGGTTGATGTGGAGAGGCTACCTGCAAGAGGTGATGGGCTAATTAAAATGAACGCTGTATAATTATTAATTTGACGAAATCCGTGACTTCATTGGTGTAAGTCGCTACTTAATTCGAAAGGTCACGTATTGAATCCCCGAAAAAATATCCGAGTTTGGAGTTTTTATATACGAGGGTGGATTGAAAAGTTCGCGGCCTAGTCAAGAAAACAGAATAAAGTACATACAAAAATATTTTTATTTTTCGACGTAATCTCCATTTAGCTCTATGCACTTCTTCCATCTGCTTTCCAGAGCTTCCATACCTGTTTTAAAAAAAGATTCCTCAAGGTCTTCAAAATACAGGTTAACAGCGGCTTCGACCTCTTCATTCGTTAAAAATTTCTGCCCACCGAGGTGTTTTTTCAGGTTTGGAAACAGATGAAAGTCCGAAGGTGCCAAATCAGGCGAATAAGCTGGATGTGGCAACAATTCGAAACCACAATCACGAATTTGAGCCATAGACTCGACAGACGTGTGGACTCGGGCGTTGTCCTGGTGAAACAACACTTTCTTTCTCAGTAATCCTGGGCGTTTCTGTTTAATTTCTTCACGCAAACGGCGCAGAAGGGTGCTATAGTACGCAGAGTTTATTGTTTCGCCTTTTGGAAGGTAGTCCACCATGATGACACCGATGCCATCACCTTGCCAGCCGACAGAATTGCCTTTGCTTTTTTCGGAGTTGGTTCACCTGATTTTTTCCATTGTTTGGATTGTTATTTTGATTCTGGGGTATAGTGGTGAACCCAGGTTTCATCCATTGTCACAAATCTGCCAAGAAAACCTTGTGGATCAGCCTTGAACATCTCCAAACAGTCGCGAAAAATCGTGAGTCGAATTCGCTTTTGCTCTACTGAAAGCAATCTGGCCGAAACCTTAGAAAAGCCGAGTTCATGGACAATGATGTTTTGCGTTCGTTCATATGAGATGCCTATAGTGTCTGCAATTTCTCTGATAGTCTATCTACGGTCTTTCAATATGAGATCACACACTTTATTGATGTTTTCTTCGGTCGTAGACGTCATTGGCCTGCCGGAGCGAGGGTCATCTTCGATGTTCTCTCGTCCACGTTTAAATTCTGCAACCCATTTTTTCACAGTGGTATAAGACGGGGCAGATTCCCCTAATGTTGTTTGCATGTCATCATGGATCTCCTTTGATGTTAATCTTTTTTTAAACAAATATTTAATCACAGCACGTTGTTCAAATTTCTCCATTAGTGAAAATTTGTTCTACACACGTATTTATATTGTTCGTAAAATTTTATTTAAACAAGATATCAAATTGAAAATTCGCGGGCTGACAATTGAATAATGACAGTTCAAAATGACGGCAGAAAAAATAACAAAAGTTTTTTTTTAATGGCCAGGCCGCGAACTTTTCAACCAATGTAGTAAGTAGTATTGATATTCTAGGTTTCCCCCTACTTCGCTACCTGGTATCCCATATCACAGGCTTTCCATGAATCTATTGGTTTACTTTTTCATACAATTGTAAAAAAGTCTGTATTTGACTGTTTGTTTCTTAAATAAACTCCCGAGACAATCACATCAACTACATGGCCCCAAACTAAGCAAAGCTCAGACCGGGAACATTCTTTTCTTGGTTCGTCGGGAGTGGCACCTGTGACTTCAAAATACCTAACGCATTACGTAGTAGCGTGTAGCATTACTTACTGCTACACGGACATCGTCACTATATTTGACTTTGCACTAAAGAGAATCATGTCGTTTCCTCTCGCAGGCAACTCCCAATCCTCCCAATCGGACATGGAGTGGGTGCGCGCGCGGCGCTCGGTGTCGTCCACCAGCGAGCCGGAGCCCGAGCGCGACAAGCTGCGCGCGCGCACCAAGTACGCGCTCTACAACGCGACCGGTGAGACTAGTCAAACTGTTATTGTGATCAATGTATAGTCATTCTTCTTTGCTGGACAATGAGCGAAACAAAACATAGAATGTGCCAGCTGCTTATCTTCCCGGGCATACAGTAAAAGTCAGTTAAGGGACAGAGGTTTTTTTTGGCTTTCTTTTGCGGGCGATAGAGTAACCTCCTGTAACTGCAATAGTTTCTTTCCATAAATATAATACCTTTAAGTTTGTCAAACGTGACATCAGATGGTTTTATAGCCTCTGGTGTTCTGCCTACCCCATAAGGGATACAAGCGTGAAGTTATGTATGTATGTATAATCATCATCTTAAATCTTTTTATGAGCATTGTTAAGTGATGTATTAACCTGTGGACAAGCTTCAGTGATGCCTACTATTACGACCAGGAAAGGGTTTTAAAGCAAGACACGATTACATGTTGAGTGACAATTTATTAACAAATGTAAATAGTTTATATACTTAAGTCTACGTGTATAATTAACTTAGTTAGTAATATTTTATCTGTAGTAAGTATCTATTAAATGTGCACTGGTCAACATGTTTTATCAAGCACGTTTAATAGATATTAATATATTCAATCTCTGTGGGTCACGTCGGAGGACGCCACAGATACTCCCCCCTTTAAAAAAAAGGTAAACACAAAATAACAAATCAATATTCTTACTCTTAAATTAAATACTACATAACAATTTCAAGCAAAACACTCATTTTTTTGTTGACATAATATTAGAAAAATTTGCAAACCTAGCAATTTCTATAGAACTATGACGTCAGACCACAATAACCATTAAGTCGAATAGCTTGAGTTTGATGCTGCAATTAATTTAATTAGGTACTTATTATAATATATATATTTTTGTTTGGAAGGAGGTCATAACCTTTTTCATTAAAAATAATAACATTTTAAACAGACGTAGTTTTAACAAAATGAATGTCTTTGAAAATGTAAGCATAAAAATAATTAAACAAAGTTATTTAGGGATAAATTATTATGCTATCGCAAACAAACCTAACTGGTGGCTTGCGAAGTCTGCGTGGTCGAGATGCGTCATTATTTTTCTCGCTGAGGACTTGATAATTATTCGAGCTATCGTCAGCATCTGCGAAAAACGCTGGTTTAACACGGTCGATGGAAATAAACGACTGCCGATTGTTCATTTGTATCTTCAAATATTTATCGTTTCTTTCTAGAACTTGATAAGGGCCTTCGTATGGCGGTATTAAACTTCGCTTCATGCGGTCGCATCTTACGAACACATGTGAACACTTAGAGAGTTCGGGATGTACAAAAGTAGAATTTCTACAGGGTGTTCTTTTATATCTATCGTGTATGTTTGTAACTTTCGAAATATTTTCTCGCAGGTTTTCTATGAACGTTTCGTATGTTGTCAGGCTCGTATTCCTTTCGAAAAACTCTCCCGGTAATCTAATGGGGGTGCCGTAAATCATTTCCGCAGCACTGAGTCCTGTATCTTGGCGGAGACTTGCACGTAAACCCAACAATACGGTGGGTAGTTCTGTGGACCAATTTTCCACACAGCCGCGAGCCATTATTGAGGCTTTCAGGGAGCGGTGCCATCTTTCAACCATCCCGTTCGATTGGGGGTGGTATGGAGTGGTTCTAATCTTCTCAATGCCCATGAACTTAGCTAATTGTTTGAACGTTTCTGATTCGAACTGTCGGCCTTGATCCGTTGTAATTTTCTCTGGACATCCAAATCTTGTGATCCAGCCATTGTATATTGTTTTGGCGACTGTCTCCGCTGTGATATTCGAAACCGGGAACGCTTCAGGCCACGATGTACAACGATCTATTATTGTAATGATGTACTGTTTTCCTCGCGAAGTAGGTAGTGGTCCGACTATATCAGTATGAATGTGTGCGAATCGCTGAGCAGGCAAAAAGGTTCCGAGCGGCGAGACAGTATGTCTGGTTACTTTAGCTTTTTGACATTGTAAACAGGAGTCACACCATTTGTTTATGTCTGAGTTCATTTTGTACCATATGTATTTTTGAGTAATTAATTTTCTTGTAGTGCGTTTTCCGGGATGACTTAGGCCGTGAATATTGTGAAATATAGTTTTCCGCATTGATTCGGGAACGTAGGGGCGAGCTTTTCCGGTGGAAACGTCGCAATAAACATATTGTTGACAGTTGGAAGGCTGTACGTATATGATTTTCAAGCTCTTACTTTGTTTGAGCTTTTCCAATTCTGGATCATTTTGTTGTTTCATTGAAAGAATTTTGTAATCCACTAGCGAAGGTAATGATATTTCTTCGACTACTCGAGATAATGCGTCAGCTACAATATTGTCGTACCCGCTGACGTGTTGTATCTCGGTACTATATTGTGATATGTAATCCAGCTGCCTTATTCTTCGAGGGGTGTCGTTTACGGATGGTTTTTTTGAAAATGCGTAGGTGAGTGGTTTATGATCAGTATAGATAGTGAATTCTCTGCCCTCGATTAATCGTTGAAAATGTTTTATCGACATGTAAATTCCAAGCAGTTCTCGGTCGTAGGTCGAGTATTTTGTTTGTGCTGTGCTTAGTACTTTTGAAAAATATCCCAAAGGCTGCCACTTGTTACGTATTTTCTGTTGTAAAACTGCGCCTACGCATTTTTCGCTAGCGTCGGTAAATAATGCTATGTGAGCATTTGCTGCGGGATAGGACAGCGTCACGGCCTCTCGCATATTTTCTTTACACGATTTGAAAGCCTGTTCGGCTTCTTGAGTCCACAGAATTGGAGTTTTATCATTTTTCTTTGAATTTTGTAAATATTTGTTTAGCACTGATTGTTTAATAGCTGCGTGTGGTAGACTACTCCGGTAAAAATTTACCATTCCGAGAAACCGTCTCAATTCTTTAACAGTTGCAGGTTTTGGGAAATCTAAAATAGATTTTGCTTTCTCATCAGTTGGAGTGATTCCTTGGCTCGTTATATGATAACCTAGGAAATCGAGTTCTGTTTTGAGAAAATCACATTTTTCTAAGTTAATAGTTATCCCATGCTCATGCAGACGTTTTAAAATTATGTCAAGGTGTTGCATGTGTTCTTCTTTTGAGCTCGAAGCGCAGAGCAGATCGTCGACGAAAATATAAACGAAGTTAAGGTCTCTGAATATTGAATCCATGAATCTTTGAAATGTTTGTCCAGCGTTGCGTAGCCCAAATGTCATCTTTGTAAATTCGAATAGTCCGAAGGGTGTTATTATTGCCGTCTTAGGTATATCCTTTTTTGAAATGGATAGGCAGTTATAGGCTTTCCGGATATCGAGTTTACTGAAGATACGTTTTCCTTCCAGGATGTAGGTAAAATCTAACAATCTGGGCAGTGGGTATTTATCTGGAACTGTGACTTTATTTAACATTCTGTAGTCACCACATGGTCTCCATTCTCCGTTCTTTTTCTTTACCAGGTGAAGTGGACTGGCCCAGGGGCTGTCTGATGGACGACAAATACCCCTTTTTATCATTTCATTAAATTCTTGCTTTGCGATCTTATATTTGTCTGGTGGTAATGGCCTCGCACGTGCTGAAACGGGCGCTCCTTTTGTTTCAATATGATGTTCCACTTGACACTTGGAGTTAGATATGTTTCCAGCTGGCTTGGTTATATCTTCATATTTTCCCAGTAATTTTCTTATGCTCTTTTCTTGTGAAACAATTTCGACGATAGGATGATTTGCTCTGATACTTGTTGCAGGCGTTGTCAGCTCAGTAACTTTCTCAATGAGCTTTTTTCCGTCTAAATCGACGAGTAATTTATGGTACTGTAAAAAATCGGCACCAAGGATAGATGTGTTAACGTCAGCAATAACGAAATTCCATTTGAATTGGCGACTTAGACCTATGTTAAGGTTCAATGTTTTTTCACCGTATGTATTTATAATGCTACCGTTCGCAGCGCGTACTTTATGGTTTGTAGCATGCTTGTGCTTGAATGAGTTTCTTCTTAAAACTGATATATTTGCCCCGGTATCGACTAAAAACCTCTCGCCACTTTGTAGGTCGGCTAGAATAAGGCGGTCGTGAATAACACAAGTTCCGCCCTGGTTCACGGTAATTGTAGAGCCCGTTGTTTTTTTTTTTTTTGTTGTTCCTGGCACTTTTCTTGACATTTATGTGTCTTTTTCTTGAGTCGCTTACGATATTGGTTACAATGCCTACCTCGATGCACTTCTTGACCTTGATATTGAGCGGAATTCACTGCGTCGATACTTTTCGTTTTCGTCGCGCAGTGCAGCGATTTCAGTTTTCATCTGTGTCAGCTGATTTGCAAGTCTAATGACCTCGTTAACTTCATTTGACGTAGCGACTGAGATGGGTTTTTGTAGAAGCGTGGAATACGTTCCAATATGTTTCTGGCGGCAACTTCAGGTTCCAATGTAACAGGATTGACTGCAGCACGTAGAGCCATTTTCCTTTTTATTTCTGGTCGGGTCCTCAAAACTTCTTGCTTATTTGGCTGCGTGACTAACTTCGGGGTCACCACTTATTACGACCAGGAAAGGGTTTTAAAGCAAGACACGATTACATGTTGAGTGACAATTTATTAACAAATGTAAATAGTTTATATACTTAAGTCTACGTGTATAATTAACTTAGTTAGTAATATTTTATCTGTAGTAAGTATCTATTAAATGTGCACTGGTCAACATGTTTTATCAAGCACGTTTAATAGATATTAATATATTCAATCTCTGTGGGTCACGTCGGAGGACGCCACACCTACTGATGGTTTGATGAATTTCACGAACTGCTACGGACGGGGCACTTTTGTATGAAAACCCGACCCAGGCCCGCGTAACGCAGCGTTGGCCTTCCAACGCTTCACGTGCAAATTTTTGGTGGTGTCCTTGTTAAATCCAGTGATTCACTCATCCTCGATCGGTACTTTGGTCAAGACGCAAGACTGTCGGGAACTGGGGGCCTGTGAGCACAAGTCATGGAGTAATTTTTTGTGAAAAAAATTATTCCGGTTTATTGTCCCTGAGGCGACTCTTACGTCACCAATAGAAAGAGATCGGGTAATCAAAAGCACACTTAATGATCTCACGAGCACAACTATGAATGAAAAAGATACAAAATAATTCTCAGCATCATTGAAATATGTTACATAAGGGCAAACGTCAATGGTGCATTCTTAGACGGGCTCACTGATTTTGACCTCTCATCATCATCACAACTATTTGTAACGAGCCCACTGTTGAGCTTTGAGTCTCTCCCCTGGGTGACAAGGAGTTATAGGCCATAACCCACCAAGCTAGCCCAGTGTTGGGTGGTGCATGTCAGAATTTTCTACTAGAAATATACAGTCGCCGAAGCACCGAAGTTGCCGTGAGAAATGAATGGTCAGCGGTCACCCATCGAAGTATCGACCGCGCTGAACGTTGCTTAACCTGCGATATCGTACACACTTCTACCTCTAGCATAGTCAAATGGTGTAGCCTGCGGGCAAGCTTCGGGAACACGCTTTTTTTCTGCGATTCACGTTAAAACCCCTCATCAAAGAGTGACACACCCACCGCAGGTCCCGCGGGGCACGGCGCGCTGCTGTACTCGAGCGGCTCGCCGCGGCTGCAGTGGGCCGACGGCGGCGTCACGCTGCTGGACAGTCCGGTCGGTGACCCTACCGTCAAGCCCACCCGCCTCTACACGCATGTCGTCGTCAGGTTCGCCGATGGAGATAATACGAGGGATAAGGTTAGTAAACTTGTGACATTTTGTCAGTATAGGAAAACCATCGATGAACAACGAGCTCGTCACCGTACATAATGTTAAAATTTACAAAATGGGGCCTCGTTGGACCCACCACGTAATAGGTATAGGTGACAAGTTCGCACCCATAGCTAAGGAGTCTAGGCTGTCGTACTTTTTTTTTATTGTGACTAAATTGACGTTAGGTCTCTAATTAACATATAATTTTCGTGATATAACGTTTAATTTTCATCTTAAATAACGTGGCGCAGTACCTATAATTTAGTTAAAGAGAACTAAAAGTCATATTTGTGCTTGTACTAAATGCTGTATTCAATGTAATGTAATTAAAAAGTAGGTTTACTGAGGTCTTGAACCTCGATTATAACAGAAAATATTAGGTTTCGGTCATGTCAGGACTATAATGGCTACAAAAAATCTCTACTTTAACCCGTTACAAGGAATTAAATCAATTTCTGATATCTTGTCTATATTCCTTTTAGCCAAAGTTTTGATAAGGACTTGAATATATTCGTTTTTCATATCTGTTTCTATATCTTCATCTTTGTGATTATGCACTGTACAAATTGTATTCCTTCAAATTAGCTGCGCGGTTACGCCACTTCTGCAATCTAGATCGGTAACAATCGTGTCGCGTTGCATCCACTCGGATAATTTTTATCACTTAGCGCTTAATCGATACAATAAATAGTGTACAGTAGAATCCGTTTATTATGACTCCGCATATATTGAGCAACCGCTCATTATGACGTGTTTACACAGTGAAGTTTGGTTTTCATATAAATTATATAACTAAGTCAGATATAATGACTTTGCCTTTAGTGACATATCGCTTATTGTGACCCTTTTTTTCTCAAATTTTGTCCGCTTATAGTGACAGAGACCGTATGATTTCTAAAACCTTTGGCAGTGTTCGTGAGAGTCACGTTATACCCAAAGACTTTCGGCGTGTGAAAGGCTTTTTTGATTTGAGTCTCAGAGCGTAGATTTACTTATTGAGTCTACTTATTAATATCTAGTTTGATTTATCTCTATTTTATTCCTCTCTATTAAAATAGATCACATACTAACTTAAACAGTTTATTTATTCTCGCAGTAGGTACCTATGCTTTGTATGACGTCCGTTTAGTATGACTTGTTTCTTATTTCCCTTCCATGTCATTATAAACGGATTCCACTGTATTCTTCCTCAGATCACAGTAGAATTCATCTTCAAACAATCGGGCGGGTGGTGGGCGGCGGTGGGCGCGGAGGTGCGGCGCGGGCGCGGGCCGGCCGCCGGGCTGTCGCCGCCGCCGCCGCCCGCGCCGCCGCCGCAAGCCGTGCTCGGCAAGGCCTACCACTGCTCGCTGCCGCTGGTGTTCACTGACGGGGAGACCACGCTGACTTTGCCTGATGTTAAGGTTGGTTGACGCCAGATTGATTTTTTTTATTTAAAAAGTTCAAAAGTTTAAACAGTAATGTGAAGATTGTTATTTAAGTTATTTCTAGGCATACCTATGGATTTCGTAACTACGTAATACATCGAAGAAAAAGTATTTTTTTAGACGTGTTTTCGAAAATAAAACTATCGACTTCGAGCAATCAAAGTATAGACATGAATTTACGCATATCAAAATTTCGGATCCGTTCGTTTTGTTTTTGTCTCATAGTAAGCGATGGAAGTCGATATATTTTTTCAACGTGTCGTCTTAAGTGTTGGTAGTTTTTTGTTTCAATTTCAGTTCGTTGTTGTGGGCTGAAAGTCAACTATTTTTGACTAAGGGATAAATATCTAATAATAATGGGTTTTTAGCAATCCAAATTAAGTTTCTTAAAGTTCTTGTGCTGCGGATAGATAAATAAAATGAAACATGTTCCATGAGTACCTATAAACACCAATGATTTGAATGCTAATATATCATTCCGTGCTGAACTGGGAGTGAAACAAAAACATAATATGTACCTATCGCTTCTCTTCCCGGGCAAACTGTGAAAGTCAGTTAAAGGACAGAGATTTTATTGCCGTTTTTGTGGGCGATAGGCTGACCCCCTGTCACTGCAAGTCTCTCTCCATTATTATAATACCTCCAAAGTCAAACGTGCCATCAGATGATCTTATGGTGCTGGTGTTTTGCCTACCCCATAAGGGATATAATATCATTTCTCGAACCCAAGACCATCTTACTAAATCTACGAGCTAGCCGTCTAAGCTAAGCGGGTAAAACCGGATAGAAGACAAACTCTAGTTCAAATGCGTTTTTTTAATAAACTGATATTACTTTTACAGATGCAGCCATATATGGATAGCACTGAGAAGTTCGCGGACGCTTTCGACTGCATCGGGTTCACGACGGTTCCTATCTGGTAAGAGACATAATATGCTGTTAAATACTCAATCATACTCTTAAGCTAGGGAATTATTTTTGCAATGTAAAGCAAAAATTGATGGTGTAGGTGCAATGAAACCATTTCTCATGATTAAGACATATCGCGCGCACGAACTGCAAGAACTGAAGCGAAATGAAACATCTTTATTTGCCAGGAAGTCGGTACATTGTAGGTTATAAAAATAAAAGTGAACCACAGACTACCGACATTTGCTCAGGTGTCGGTGTGCGAAAATTGGTCAGATAAAATAAAATTTAATTAATTTATAAGGTTTCATGTAAAAAAGAAAAAACAAGTCCAAGTTAATATGAGTTACAGTCATATATTAAAATAAAAAAGAAATAAAGTAATAAAAATAAAATAATTGAATAAATAAAATTAAATGGCTACAGAGATTTGTCAGTTAAAAAGTCATTTATATTATAATATAATTTGCTTAAAAGTAGTTTAGTTAGACAGTCTTTTTCAAATAAAGTGATTGGCAAGTTTTAAATGTCTAAAGGAAATTCGTTAAATATTTTTATAGCCATGTATATTTTTTTACTTTACAAATTTTGTTGAGAAATGTTTGCATTCTGTGTTATATTACACCAATGTGTATGGGCCTTTAAGTTTTGCTGAATTGCTTAATATAGTTACTATTTACGAAACGCTTTGGACAGTAGGTGGTAGCCTTCATCGGACCCCGACTGAAGGCTACCAACCTCGTGTTTTTGAAGTTCTTATAAGAAGGTCATCCCGAATAGTTTGACCGAATAGTAGAGGCTGCGACCGAAGCCGTTTCACGTAACTGCACGGAATCGCATTGATAATATCACTGAATTCGAGAATTAATAATGTCGTAATAAGAGTTTCGGCATATTTGGTAGTGGGTAGCATCCTCATATTTTTAAATAGCAATGTTTTAAATATAAGAATTTGCTACAATTTAATAATAAGTAATATGTAGGTAAGTACATAGGTATTATAGTTATTTGTATACTTAATTAGAGCTCAAATTCGAGTAAGAGCATAAAACGAGCCTTAGGCGACACCAAAACGATCTCATCCTTGAGAGATACCTATCTTAAATTGTTGTGATGATGAGGTATAGGCCATTCACCAAGCTGGCCCAGCGCTGCATGGTGGATGTCAGAATTTTCAGGGCACCGAAATGGCTTCTGACAAACCCTAACGACTACTGTATACAAGTATACAGCACCAAGTTTCGACTGCTTATCGAGCCCTCAGACGCATGGAAGTCGTCGTGAGAAATGAATGGTCAGCGGTCACCCATCCAAGTACCGACCGCGCCAAACGTTGCTTAACCTGTGATATCATATGATACACACAGTAACCATGAGGCAACAACGACTTCCGACGTGACAAATTCTACTAAACGTATGAAAACAACCCACTTCAGTTCATTCTCATGAGCAATATTTAACTTCCTACCCATTACTTCCAAAGGTCTGGTCTGCTGGTGACCTTCATCATGGTGCTGGCGCTGGCCGTCTCCATCTGCATGATCCTGGACATCAGGGTGATGGACCGCTTCGAGACCTGCCGCAGCAAGCAGCTCACCATCACCGTCACCGAATAGTGGGTTGATAGGAGAGTAGTTGAGTCAAGCTTTTGTTTTCAGAGTAAAATTTTTATTTTGGAATGTTTTGTCGGACTCCGGAAACTTGGGCCAAAGGTATTTAAAATGTATTAAAGAGCACTAGATATTACATATATCTAAATTAGGAGAGTTTTGCTTTTATTATCTGAGTAAAATAGATTTTTGATGTTTTGCGGGACTCCAGTAACATGGGCCAAAGGTATTTAAAATAGTCGGAAAGATCACTAGTATATACATATATCACAAGAGTTGGTAAAGAAAATTTAAATAATAATATTTGGGTAGGAAAATCGATGTCTACCACAGACATACATCTACATAGACAACGCAGGTGTCACGATTTGTATTGAATGGCGTGCCGACTTTTTAACACCTTTTGTGACGTCACAGCTGATATTTACATACATAACCTCACGCCTGTCTCCCTTTGGGGTAGGCAGAGACAAGGGAACACAATTGCTGATATGTATTGCTAAACCGATTCAAATACACCGATGCCGCCAATTAAATCGATGATTAATAACGATATCGATATTTTGAAATCGATTTCTAACAGACATACATACGCGAGGAATGAATCTAGCGGCGGTACCTTGACGCTTGGTCGGGGTTCGGACATGCAAAGCACATGCATTTGAGTTGTCTATGTAGATGTATGTCTGTGATGTCTACTTTATGAATAGGAGGTAAGTAGGATAGTCAATTTAGTAATTTTATTTAGGGAGTAAAAGTTTGTTTTTGAATATTATGTGCACCAAGTGCATAGTTTCCATACAACCTAGCATAGGCTGTTAAAAACTATACAAGATTCACAAGATCTAATATACAGGGTGACTGGTGACAAATAGATACTGAAGGAGAGCACTCTGTACTCAATTCTGGTCATACTTATGTAATAAAAGTAGGTACTTAATTTTTCACTAGAATTCTCTATAAATAAATAATGTTTTGTTACTACTTTTTAACTTACGCCTGAGTCAATCGCGGCACTAACCTGGCAAGCGGATCGCTGCCAACACTAGTTATGCGTTGCATAATCAATTCTTAAACTTTCGGGTAATTTTACTCAGTAAATAATAAATATTTATTTGTTATTCTACTTTTCTCTTCATGTATGATTTAAAAGTATCACGTCCTCGAATTTCAAAAGTGACCCACCAGTCCCCCTGTATATACAATTCGACTCTAGCATGGGTGAAGAAAAACGTAGAAATAATGCTTAAGAACATACTTCTTTAGGTTAACTGTAGGGTAAGGTATGTTCAATGTTAGGATAGTTAATCAAATATTCCATTTTGTTATGAAAATTTATTTTGGAATTCTTTGCTCTCTATGAGCATGGAGTTAAAATGAATATTGCGTAAAACACTTTTTAACCGGATTTATCGCGTCTATTTACATTTTAAATTTTAACTCAACGTTTCGGTGTCTTTGCAGACCCCGTGGTCACGAGCGACTGCAAAGACACCGAAAAAAAAAACAAAAAATTCAAACAGGATTCATCTTAGGAATTTCACAAAACACTTGATGAAGTCAGTCGTCACATACTTCGGCTTTAACTAGTTGTTGATAGTTGTTAAATAAGATATTACAGTAGACCAGACTTGACCAGAGACAAAAAAAAGCCGGCGGAAAAAACTCTTGGCAATCTTTTTCAGTCAGAATTATCAAATTAATACAAATAGGTACAATACAAATTGACCGTGACATGAAAAAAAAACAAACACAAGACAGCTAATTGTGATAATAAGTTAAAACGTCGAGTTATTTATACGCGATAAATCCGGTTAAAAAGTGTTTTATTTAATAGTATGAATCGCGAAAACTTAAGACAATATTATGAATATTGCGGTCATCTAGATCTGACATACAACGCAAGAGTTGGTGAAGAAAATAGTAGAAATAATGGTATGGATAAAAATCTGTATGGCTTCTTCGTCATCATCTCCTGGAGATGCCCACTGCTGGACAAAGGCCTCCCCCAAGATTCTCCAGGGCGCTCAGTCCCGAGTGCAGACGGAGCTTTGTATGTATGTATACAAGTTGAACTATAGGTATTAATTAAACATTTGTATTAATTAGATGTATAAAAATAATATAAGTATATATAACCTCATGGTTATCTTGATTGCTAAGTTTAAGTCACGGTAATATTACCTATACCTACAGTATTCCAACTTCATACCTATAAACGGTCGAAAACCTCTCGGCTCGATCTCTACTGTCTGCATGCCGAATCAATCTTTGATGGAGCTTATTAGAATGCGGATTTTTAATATTTTACAATATAATAATAAATCATTTCTTACGTCTCAGTCGAGACACAAGTATTTCTCGGACGCTAATTTATAAGACCAAGTTGATGTTCAGACATATACATTTTTGTTGACACAAAACGCAATTCTATTGAATACTTTCTATTCAATGAGAGGTTTTCTGACAGCTCATTAAAAAAACAAAACGGTGCAAATATGGTACAACAGGCTTCGATAGATGGCGCTTTACAAAAGGCGAAGTCTTGTCTGTCATATAGCCATTTATTCCACATTGCGTTTTTAAAAGTGAAATAAATTAATTGACGTCTGTATCAGAAATTGAACTTATAAATAACCATAGATGGTAGATACCACTTACCTACATTATAGTATACAGACCCAACGCCTTCGTCTTTTTAAAAGTGCCATCTATAGAGCTTTTTTGAACTAATCTTTATGAGCTGTCAGAAAACTCCTCATTCACAAAGTATTATATTTGTTAATATAAAAAAGTATATTTACAATCACAAAACTATATGGAAGTCAATACAATGTAGGTACCTAGGATCTATCGCATGTTTACGTACCGCACTGCTGTAGGCATTTATTTCTGAGATGCGGCCAAGTTAAGATATCTATAGATAATAATTACCGTGAATTAACTGTCATATTTTTCTTTTCATATGTAAAACCACTGTATTGATTTTTTGGGAATGAAGATTTATACTTATTATTAGTATAGGTATCTTATAATCTTCATG
This sequence comes from Stenoptilia bipunctidactyla, assembly GCA_944452665.1. Lineage (NCBI taxonomy): Eukaryota > Metazoa > Arthropoda > Insecta > Lepidoptera > Pterophoridae > Stenoptilia > Stenoptilia bipunctidactyla. The sequence goes on along the minus strand of OX101744.1, from coordinate 1,066,452 downwards.
AATGTAAGGCAACTTACAACTTAGGTAGATAAATTAAATAAATGTTGTAAGTAGAATAGATGTTTAGTTTAAAATAGATAATTAGATGGACATACATAAAACATAAATCGCAAATTTTGTATCCTGTAGTATACTTAGTTACTTAAATGTCTGCTACTTTAAAATGTAAGTATTTAGGTACCTATATCAAATGTCGAAATACCTTCTTTATATCTGACTTCATATCATTTGTGTACACTATATTAAATAAAGTTAGTGCATATTTTCGTAGTATCTATCTATCATTTTCTCTACCTCTAAACTTTTCTAATTGACATAGTTTGTAGCTCAAAACTGCCCTCTTCAAATCCTTGACCATTAGAAAAAAATAAAGATTCGTAGCTTAAACATATTAATTTACAGTTTTAAAAATAAACTTAAAAGTGCACCTAAAAGGACAAATTTATCAAAATAATAATTGTATATAGGTCCTTATGGTTTTAAAGTTAAGTTAACATAAGTTTTAAGTTATTTCTGCCGGACAGAATTAAACATTACGGCAATGAGAAACGCACCGAGACTTCGAGTAAAAATGTAGATTATATGTAGGTATAATATAAATATAGTTAGTATAATTTTTTGCGATAGGATCCGGTTAAAAAGGGATTCTTAACAGGATTCTGTTTGGTTTATGAAATTATAAACAAAAGTCGAAATCCTGATGAGAACCCCCTTAATTCATGGAATCGCGATAGTTTTAAACATGCATATGAGCCAATGTAACTAAATACGTAGAAGCGACCGGAATCAAACCCTGGTTCTTCAGTAATCCGTGTCCGTGTAATGCTTCTTACGATTTTATAATAATTATAAGAAATAAATAAAATCCCCAGACAATCACACCAAGAACATGACCTTAAAGTAAGCAAAGCTTATGTTATAAGATGTCATGTAGCGAACTAGGGAGAACCTAGAATATACAATATTATATACAGGGTGACTGGTGACAAATTTAAGATACTGAAGGGGAGCACCAAATAAATACTACTATGTTACTGTTTACTTTACATACAGCTGAGACAATCGCGGCACGTGAACTGGCACGCGGCACGCTGCCAACGCTGACGTCGCCATGCGTTGCGTAATCAATTCTTTAACTTTCGGTTAAGTTTACTCAGTAAATAATTAATATATTTTTTTTCTCTTCATATATGATATTAAACTATGACGTCCTTTAATTTCAAAAGTGACCCACCAGTTACCCTGTACATAAACATTCAGGCTCGGAACATTTTTTTTTCTTGTTCCTATCGTCTGAGGCTTACCCCATCGTCAAAGTGTATGTCAAAAATGGTTTAGGCATATGATATGCCACATATCATGGAAAATATATCACATGTAGATACACCTTATTTCCGCTGTGTGGTCAATAAAAACTTTGTTTAAAGTTTAAACTTATTTTCGGAACACACAGTTGGTGTTTAAATTAGGGTACGAACTTTTAATCAAATTCTTTATCGTTATTATTAGTATAAACATGTAATGCTGTTACTAAACTATTGTATAATCATGTTTAAATGTTGTTTATGAATTTCTGTGAAATAAATCAATTTATCAAAAACAGTTGTTGTTTTATTTACCACCATAAGAGCGCTCAAATTTGCCATTCTACGACAATATTACATAGTGTTACATTACATTATATTATTAGCCGTGCATAATGCCTTATTCGTGTGCGCTTAACTACCCTTCCAGTAGGAATTTCAGGAACTCCTTCCATAATACAACCAGACACCCATTGAAAGAACCTTTACACTATGTATTGACACGATATTTACACTGCAGAAAAGGGCTATTCGTGGAATGTATAAACTTGGAAACAGAGAATCTCTTCGAGAAAAGTTTAAAGAGATTGGTATCTTGACTCTTGCATCACAATATATTTATGAAAACATTATGTATATTTATAAGAATAGTAATAAATTTAAAACTAGGAAAGATAATCATGATACAAATTACTCTGTAAGGACTAGGAACGACCATAAGTTAGCGTTTCCTAAATTAAGACTGGCTAAAAGCAGCAAATCATTTATTGGAATGTCAATAACATATATATCGGAAATGGGAGATCGCTTGGGTTTTTAAAAGGGGCAGAACTGGCAACCCCATCGGGGTTGTCAGTCCTGCTAGGCGATTGACTCATATTAAAGCTAGTTATTTAGAGCAATACTAGTTAAGTTAAATCTATAGACTATAAATTAGGTACTTACTACTGATTATTAAAAACACTAAAGGATCGCAAAGCAAACTAATATGAAAATACGAAAAGAAAGGAAAACAACTATTCACATTCGAGTCACAACAATTTATTCAAAGTTAGCAGTTAACAAAAACAACTAAGATGAACACTTACAGTACTCTTTAATTTAAGAAGTATCAACAAACCCTAACAACAAGAAAAGTACTCACCAAGGCAAAGGACGCCACAAAAGTGACGCCTTCTCCATCTTGGTTTTCGTACCGCCAAAACCTTCTACTGTCTGGTCTCCTATTGGCCGGATTCTAGCCAATCAGAGACCAGCCAACAGAAAGCCGGTGGTCATGACACATACTGAATAATTCTTTTTATCAACATCTTCTATTAACAAAGCAATTAACAAAGCAATAGGAAACATCTTAATTATTTAAGCTTAATTAAAAACAAATCACATAAGTAATTGTCACAATAACCAATATTGAACTTACTTTAACATGGTGCTTGACCTGTACTAATCTTTATCTTTAGTAAACACAATTACTTATTAAAACAAAACACTTATTACAAACGGTATTTGTTGATTTGAATACTTATCTTTTATGATTAGATTTAATAATTTTACTTTAAAGCATTCTCAAAATATTACCATGAGAAACCAAAATAATCAATAATAAACGTTGGATTGTTTTGCTATCCAAACATCACAGATAATAAAGGATTCAATATGTTGATTGATAGCAATAGTTCGATTGATAGACCTAATATTGGATTACAAATATTCAGAATCAATTAATTTAGATTTCTTAATTTGAGCTTACAGCAAAACGATTCAATAATTTACCATAATCATTTCGATGAGGCTCGGCGAAGCCATCGCGGCGATACGGCCATACTGATGGACGCTGCGTGCTCTGCAGCGCAACTTCCGTCACGCTTTATCTCTTCAGAGTTGTTCTGTAAGAAAAATTCATATGAGAGTATAGGTGCTACTTCCACAGTAACCCTAAAGTAAGATAAGCTAATGCATAATGTTATTGAATGCAATTGCTGCTGTAAACTCTTTTACTCAATATAATTTCCACTGCTCATTCCACATGACAACAGTTTATAGAAATATTTTCATATTTTGTATAGTGAAACTGCTCACTCCACGTGACAACAGTTTATAGAAATATTTTGATATTTTGTATAGTGAAACTGCTCACTCCACGTGACAACAGTTTAGATGTAATATTTTAATCAAGGGAAGGATAGGCGTAAAAAAGGTCGATGCTGTAATTAAACAGGGGTCCTAAGGAATATTGGGAGAGGTCGATGCTGTGCTCTGGGCTGTCCTGTTGGCCGTGGTACACAGGGGATTTTAGTTATTCCTTTTTTTTTTCTTTTTTTTTTCTTTTCTTTTTTTTTTGGGAGGGGATTTGTCTTTTTGTAAGACTTCTTGTTATATGCCATTATACGTCTCCACCCGTATACAGCATTTTTTTTTTGTTATTATTTTGTTTTTTTTTTGTCATATTTTTTTTTATTTTTTTTTTGGGTTTTTTTTTTGTTTTCTCTTTTTTTTTTCATAATAAATAAAATTAATAATAAGAGTTATAGCATGAAAGGAGCTCACCGTGTTTGGATCAGCAATATCACCCAACTGGGGTTGAGCTACGGCTACAATGCCCGATGGCCCAGGCTGCGATTCTTCATGGGGCGACACGGCCAGCTGCGCGTCCATGCCAGGTAGAGGAGCTCAGCGAAGTTGTCGTAAGCAACCTTTCGCGACCGTCCGTGATGACCAACGACCTTTCTCACGACGTAGCGGTCATTTTCAAGAACTTTGTAAATCTCGTAAGGCACACTAAACTTTAAGTAGAGAGAAGTTTGATTTCTGGGGTTATTTTTTATTAAAACTAAATCGCTTCTCTGAAAATTGTCAACTTTCGCACGACCTCTGTCAAATCTTTCCATATCTTTTGTAGCGCTTTCAATCATTCGACGTTGTACATAAAGATCCAAGGCTTCAATATTGATCAAAGCGTTCTCAATGTCAACTATGCTTAGTAGCTCTGGAGGGACATAAGTTTGCCGACGCGTGAGAAGTACCCGCCTCTTCCCTAAAATATGGTTGAGGAGGGTGATGGCTGGTGCTTTCGTTATACTCGTGAACGGGTGCTACTAGCGGTGCCAGGTCGTTTTGCTAATGATACTATGACCATTTTATTCCATTCTTGTTCAAATACTCTGGTCCCAGTTTGTCATGTTCGTATTGTGCATCCATAGCTCATTGCACCTGCAATGTAAGCAATTTGGTTGTGGCATGACATTGGCTCTCACAATTAGCTGTCTTGTGTTTGTTTTTTTTTTCATGTCACGGTCAATTTGTACTGTACCTATTTGTATTAATTTGATAATCCTGACTGAAAAAGAGTGACAAGAGTTTTTTTCCGCCGGCTTTTTTTGTCTCTTGGTTTATATCTTATTTAACAACTATCAACAACTACTTAAAGCCGAAGTATGTGATGACTGACTTCATAAAGTGTTTTGTGAAATTCCTAAGATGAATAAAACTTTTTGAATTTGAAAAACCGTGCACTCAAGGAATAAGACTTTTCATACAAACTAAAAATTTCGAAAATTCCTGCCATAACACAACCAGACACCTATTGAAGAACCTTTGGATCTAGTTCCACATTTCCTAGTGTACCTACTTACTCAAGGAATAATAATATTCATACAAATTAGAAAGTATATACTATATTTTTCGTTCCTGTGGGAATTTCAGGAATTCCGTCAATAATTCTCTTCTGCACTCCCTGAGAAATGTATGTTCCAAACAGGTCTCTACGCCCAGTGGTTATCGCTGTAGGTCCGTTGTTATAATATATTAATATTAGACATATCGAAATGTCACCTTAGTGATATTCTTGGATTGTTACATGATTGTTACTAACTTTGGTTACTAATTTATTTGAGTCAGTTGAGAACAAGCCGCTTTGTGATCAAGGTTAGTGTCGTACTTAGTAGGTACGTACAGTGTATAATTATTTTATAAGTGAACGAGCGTTTGCCCGCGACTTCATACACGCATAAACTATTTCACGCATAAAAGTCCTATTTTCCGTTCCCGTGGAAATCCCGGGATTTCCTTCCATTATACAAACAGACACTTATTGAGGAACCTTAATAGCAAGTATCACATCCGTGCACTCAAAGAATAATATTTTATCATATAAACTAAAACATCATATATTTCCCGTTCCCGTGGAAATTTCGGGAATTCCTTTCATAACACAACTAGTCTCTTTTTGAAGAACTTCACCAAGTATCATATCCGTGCATTCAAGGAATAAGATTTTTCATACAAACTAAAAAGTCCAATAATTCCCGTTCCCGTGGGAATTTTGAGAATTCCTTCTTTAGTGCAACCCTACATTTTCTGAAGAATGTATTTTCCAAATTTCAGCTCTCTACGCCCAGTAGTTACGGCTGTACGTTGTCTGTCAGTCACTCAGTAACTCAGTCAGTAACGGAACAGTTTTATATATATTGATTGCTGGCTGTCCCTGTCCCTGTAAACTTTTAATGATTGCTGTTGAGTTTCTTGCCACTTCTTCTCAACAGATCGACTTTACGGAGTGGTGGTAGATTCAGTACAATTTGTAAGTAGTTTGACTTGTTTCAAGAGCATTTCAATACTTACAAAATAAAGCAACTTTGTAAATATATAGGGTTAATTTTAATTAACACATCAACTCTTGCAGGCATTTTCTCGACATCAATCCCAACAACATTTATTCTACAAGTTTTTTAAATTAATAGTTTTTAAAATTTTTGTTTTCCAAGGCAATAAATATTTGTAAATTCTGTTTAGAGGCGTAACTCTATTTAAGCTGAGCGTAGGTATGCCACGCACCTAAATATCGCTTCAAAATAATAATAGGTACTTTTAACAAAATGTAGAGTAAGGAGAAAAAAAATTGTTGTTTTTATTTTTTGTGCTATTTATCAAGATTTGTAAAATTCGTAGAACAAATGTTGTTGGGATCAATGTGGAGAGGCTCACCGCGAGTGGTGCTGCGTTAATTAAAATGAACCCCTTTTTTTGCTTGGTGGTAGGATCCCTTCTGGGTCCGCCTGGCTAGCGACCACCCTTTATATAAAGTCTGCCGCCAAATGTTACCGCTCCAGCGGTAATGTGTTCCGGCAATATTGTATAAAGAGCCAGTTCCTTCGTAAACCCGTGTGCTGTCATCTTCGACCTCATCGTCACTTACCATCAGGTGAGATTGAGGTCAAACGCGGGTTTAGTCACTTATAAAAAAAAAAAAAAACCCTGTATAAATAACTCTTTTCTGGAGTTGTTTGATTGAATGACTCCCTTCTGAGACGTATAACAATAGGAACTACGAAAATTTTGCTGTATCATGTTGAAAAATACTTCAATCTGAATGCTGTCAGCCTCAGACGCCAGAGGTTGCGGGTTCGATTCCCGCACGGAACAAGAAAAAAGAATGTTCCGTGTGTGCGTGTTTATCTATTTATGTATTTACATTCTAGGTTCCCCCCTAGTTCCCAACAAGGTATCCCATAACACAAGCTAAGCTTACTTTGGGGTCATGTAGTTGGTGTGATTGTCTGGGGATTTTATTTTTATTTTATTTTACTTGTATAGGTACTTGTATTTAGGTTTGTACAGTAGTCGTGAGGGTTAGCCAAAAGCCATTTTGTCATTCACCAACCTACCCTGGGCCAGCTTGGCGTTTTGCGGCATGAATCTACACGTACACAGTGGGCTCATCACAAAGAGTTGTGATGACCTTTTATATTATATATAAAGTATCATATTTATCATTGGGGCAACTAAGAAAATATATGCACGAGAGAAGCAATACTTTTAAATTATTAACTTAAGAAATAGCGTGTTTATAGAGTAATGTTAAGAACATGCACAACAGTGGCTACAGAACTATTATTTCATGGTCTATTAAGAAAGAGGTCTGTTTTTGCTTTGTTAACATTTCCAATAAGTCATAAGTATCTAATTACTTATTGTTATTACCAATAATCACAGATATGTTTTTAATAGATAAGAATATATTTGTCGTTAAACCGCCTTAACTAGTTTTGTGTATTCGTTTAATTGCTATAAAAACGTATGATTATAACTTTTTTTTTTTTTTTTTTTTTTTTTTTTTTCTTTTTTTTTTTTTTTTGTAGTAGCGACCACTGTTCAAAGCACATAAGGGGATAGTTACAGATCGGCTTGCTAATGAAGCTGGGACAGATGGAGAAATATATAACTGTTTGCCTTATTACCCGGAACTTCTCCCGACAGTGAAAAAATTATGCCTCAACTCTTGGTCTGTACACTTTGACGAAAGGTCTCGATCGAAAGGTATATGGTACAGTGTAATTCAGCCATCTCTTCCTTCCTCGCTTTGGTTTGATGTGGATGGAATAAGTAGGTCAATAGCAGTGACACTTCTTAGACTTCGATCCGGCCATATTCCACTTAACAGCTTTGGGTACTTGATGGGCAAGGTTCATTCGCCAAATTGTGATGTTTGTGGAAACGTAGAGGACGTTTATCACATTTTGATCGAGTGCACTCGAATCGAAGCTCAGAGGCGTCAAATTTTCGGCCCTAGAAATTACAACGTAGGTTATTTTAATAGCATCTTAGCTTCTCCTATATCGGATGAAGCGAGGATGCTTGTAACATTAGTTTCTTTAGGTTTAAGGTTGCGGGTAGTTTAAGTTATATTTAATTTTATTATTTTATATTATAAGTGTTTCATGTGTAAGCGATAATGGGAGCGACATTTCCTTTGTGAAAGAGCTCCCTAAATAAAATAAATTGATTAAAAAAAAAAAAAGGGGATAGTTCCGTTTTGATAAAGAACTATCTACTCTGAGACTGCTATGAAAATCATCATCATCACAACTCTTTGTAATGAGCCCACTGCAGGGCATGAGTCTCTCCCCTGGGTGAAGAGGAGGTATAGGCCATAATCCACCAAGCTGGCCCAGTGCTGGGTGGTGGATGCCAGAATTTTCAGGGCACCAAGATGTCTTCTGACAAACCCTAACGACTACTGCATACAATTATACAGCACCCGGGGACCGACTGCTTAACGTGCCCTCCGAAGCACGGAAGTCGTCGTGAGAAATGAATGGTCGGCGGTCACCCATCCAAGTACCGACCCCACCGAACGTTGCTTAACCTGTGATATCGTATGATACACACAGTAACCACGGCGCCACGACGACTTCCGCCCCGACGACTTCGACCTATACCTACATATCCTATATTAAAACATCAATAAAAAATAATGTTATAAAAAATACCCATCTTTATACACATCAAAGTTATTTCAATCGTTGTCGAAATGTTATGTACAGAAGGCAGCAGATCAAGCGGTACATTAACTGTCGAATTTCTCCAACCAATTTTAACTTTATGTCGAGTGCGTAAAGTTCAGATTCAAGTAAATTTTTTTGACAGATTTGTAACGCTTGATGTGCTTCCTTCTGTACTTAAAATGTTATGTACAGTCAGCGGCTAATGTATTCATATATTAGTAAGTAATCAACGAATATAGAGCATTAAAAAACCGAATTTTTTTAATCCTTATCAGTCAAATCTTTGGCTTAAGTATAGGGTTATCAGCGTAAATATTTTCCGTATTCATACATATTTATTTGAAAATTGGATTTTTTTTCAAAAAGAAGGTGCTCAATCGATTTCAATGGAACTTATGTGGGACCTCTGAAGTGTTCTTTAAAATCGATCCTTCTAATATATAAAATTCTTGTGTCACAGTTTTCGTTGCCATACTCCTCCGAAACGGCTTGACCGATTTTGATGAAACTTTTTGTGCATATCCGGTATCTATGAGAATCGGCTAACATTTTTTTTTTATTTATATGGCAAAACAACGTTTGCCGGGTCAGCTAGTAATTGTATAAAAAATCGTGTAACAAAGACACAAAAAATCATACACTTGAATTGAGTACCTCCTCCTTTTGGAAGTCAGTTGAAAATGTAGCCACTTGTGTAAACCAAATTAAAAATATATACAGGGTTGTTTTTTAGTCACCAGCCAAATTTTTTTTACTCAATAAGTGTCATTTAGAGAAACTATTTTTGCAAAAAACATAATGTATTTTTTTTAAAAGGAAATTAATACATTCGCAAATTAATACTTAATACAACATATTAAGACTCGGCTTTCAAAAATCTTATGACTTTGAAGTGATCTGCTTTATTGTACTGCAGTTCGATGTTTCCGAAATTTAGAGGAATGATTATTCATATCTTTTTCTTGTGGTTGTTTTAAGCAAATTGTACTTTTTCTAATTTTTGTTCGATACTTTTTTTATTTGAAAAAGAGGTGTTTTTTAGAATTTTTCGATATATCTCATAAACTGCCGGAGCAACCTACGTGAAATTATTCTGAGTGTAAGATATTATATCGTATTAAAATGCTGTAAGAAATTATTTTCAATAAAATGCACACAATCGTTACAAAAAGCAAAAACAGGTTTTGAGACTTACGTCCTCTAGTTCCGAGATAAAAGTGTTATAACAGAACAGGCAATTCTAACCTTTACGTCCACTGGAAAAGACCTTATATTGATCGTTCATGGGATCGCCAGCTAAGTGCCGCTCGGTTCTTCGAAGGGGGAACACGTATCACTTTGTCGTCGGCAGTGCTAAGCTTACGTTACGATAAAAGATTAAAATACATACTAAAAATTTATAATTGAAATAAAAACATTATATCTAAACGGCAGGGATAGCGCGCTAGTCTATTTATCGGTTCAAAAACCAATAGTGGGTTTTGAAACTATTTATTTTAAAACATGATAACTAAATTTACGATGCAAGATGAGGTATTGACTGACGGAGGTCTACTTATAATGGACGGCATGTGAATTTGTATGAAACTGTCGATCGCTACCAGATTATTCTGACCTCTGCCTCTGTCGAAAAGAAAGCGATGTGAGTAGGATGCAAATATAAAAATGCGATGTAGACATACATCGCCGTTTTTTATGCAATTCGTGACGATTTAGTCTAGTACGAGATTCAATGTATTTAAAAATTATGTATCAATATTACGATATGAAAAAAACAGTTTCGATTGCCTTATCAACAATATTTTTCAGAAATAAAAAGTCTTTGGCACAGAGCTTCGCAACAGTGGAGTCGTCATCTGAACTAACTAATTTACTTGCGGGTAAAAGGTTAAACTATTTACTTATTTTATAATTTTACTGATATCACTAAATAATACTGTTTTTTTTAAATTCACCGTACCGGTTTGTAAAGATACAATTAATTTTTTGAAAAATATATTCTTATATCAAATTATTTTTTACAGAAAGATTATAAACGTACCTACAAATAGTTTCATAATGCCTAATAATACCACGACTCCAATGAGTGAACAAGAATTATGTGACATAATGATTTTCTCTGTAGTTTTTATATTAGCTCATTTTTCTAGTTTTAGCTAGTTTTTCTCTGTAGATTTGATTTAGTTTAGATTATATAGTACGTACTCTATTTGGCAGTGTAAATAATAAAGTTTTTTTAATGTTTATAATTGTGGTCATTAATATACAGGGTTAATTTTATTAAAATTTTATAAAAAATTGTTAAAATTAACCTTGTAGATTATTTATTTAGAAATTTTATTTAGTGTTATTTAGTAACTTAAGTCGAAAATAATCTTTCATTTAATAATATTTTATAGCCTTTGTAGTTATACAGGATGGATTTTTTTATTCCACCTGGAGGGAAAGTAGGTACTCTAAATAATAGAGATAACAAATTTTATTAATAACGCCGCATTCAAAGATTTTCGAAAGTTCGCTCGCCTCACCTGAGAATCAAACCGACTAAAATCCGTAAAAATATTTTTATTGCATCGATCTTTAGGGTCAATTGCAAGGATCAAATCTCTCTAGCATACTTGGTTAATTGAATGAATGGAATACCATGAAATCTTCAATTATTTTAATTACAAACAAAATTTATAAAAAATGGCAATCGAAAATTTGTTGTCTCTATTATTTAGGGTGTTACCAGACCAATCGATCTATAGTCGATCGAAGTCGAGAACTGATATGGTAATTTAAATTGATAGACGGATACCGTTCCACTAACCAGCTGATCGATGGTTGGTCGACGTTGATCTAGTAATCCCAACTATATTCCATTAGCTCGATTGACGTCGACAAATCTATTCCATCATTGTTTTACAAATTAAGGTGAATTTTGCTAAAGTAAAAATAAAAGTATCTGCAGACTGGCAGGGTTTTGGATTTGACCATCCATACGTGGTATTTTCATCGATAAAACTGTTTATAGTGCTTCTCTAAAGTTTTATTACTATATGTCAAGCCACACACTTCATAGTAAAAGTCTATCATCGTCGGTGTAAAATATTTGTGTTCTCATATAATAAGTTGCTTTTAGGAGATCGCACATTTGGATACAATAGATAACGATAATTTGCTTCCCAAAATCTCGTTTCAAAACAGTGGCAAAGATAATATTTGTAATAAAACATAGGCGAAAATTTACAAGAACCACTCTCTTCGACTAATGTAAAATTCATACGTTATTGAAGTTGTTTTTGTCCCTAAAAAATGATCATACTTACAACCTACAGAAAATAAATCTGTAGTTTTAGCTATCATTGAAACCCTTCTATAGGTTGTGTAAAAGTTAATTTTTTTCAGGAAGTCAAACTCCTTATTCCTTATATCAGTTAAAATCAGTGGCTGACCATTATTGCCTTTTTAATTGCGGGCTTGGAGCAGTGCAGGTTATTGCCGAACATCAGAAGGGTTTTTATTCTAGACAGTGTTCAATAAAACTTTAGTTACGTTTTTGACATTTAGGAAGAATAATTTTTCAAAAATTACTTTCCAAAAACTCACTTAAATTCAAGAACATAAGGAAATTTCACTCTTTTTCTAAACATAGTGTTCTCGTTATCAGATAGTCCTAAGGTCCATCTATCTCCGGTGTCATGCAAACGAGTCGTTTTTTGGACACCCTGTATATAAAAAGTATGTCATCATTAATATTAATATTTTTTGCTGATTTTTCACTCTTTGTTTATTTTAAGAATCTGTAGTTTTATAAAAAATATACAATTATTTGCGTTAGATGTAAATATGACTGAGTTCTGATAAAAGTTACTACGTACAATGCATACGGAAGGTTGAAATCATGCAAAAAATTCATGTTCGTCAAAACTCTCCTTTCTTGTAGGGATACAAATTATCATAATCTCTTATCCTGTCCTAGAATCTATAATTCGATTTTTTATTATAATAAAATTGTTTTTATCTTCAATATTTTTTAATCTACATAAGGTAAATACTGTGCGTTCCAGATATTGCTTAAATATTTAAATACACTTCTTGAATAGACATGAAAATTTTGGTATTCACACCTACACACTTACAGGCAAACACTTATAAATTATCATAAAAATGTTTGCTTACAGTATTTTTGAGTTTCAAATATTTTGATTCGATTCTTATTCCAGGTAAAAATAAACAAAAGGTCTGATTGGTACTTCCAAGTCCAAGGTCAAATGCATATTGCCTTGGAAACTAAATGTCTCTTAGCTATATGGTATGGGGACAATAAGTAAAAAATTGAGTTTTAGAAAAGGACGACCAGTTTTGGAAGACAGAAATGGAACCCAAACTTGTCTCATTTTATATGGAGTGTTTGTTGCCTGAAGTGGTGGACCCTCGCTACCCTACAAGAAAAATATTCGAGACCCATCAATAGTAAATTTTTCCACACCTACCTTGTCGGCGATCAACGATCAACCATTTGAAGTAAATGATAGTACTGATGACGTTTTATTTCTTCATAGTCAACCAGTTCGACAACGAAGATTGGATTTTTCGGAATTGTAAAAGATTGTTTTTTTTCTTTTGTAAAATACATATACATATACCTTTATACATTATTAAGTTCAAACTCCGTTTTTTTAATATGATAGTTACTATGTATAAGTAATGCCATTGAATTCAACATAAATATCAGACGTAAATATAACAAATTATTAAAATCGATCAAATTATAATAAAGGAGCAACAACTGCAATTAATCACATTAAAAAAATACAAAAATATAACACGTTAGGTACTTATGATTAATGAAACACTGACATTCAAACATTTAACATTTTTTCACAAAACAATATTAAGAGATTATAAAAATACTTTTAATAACAGTTGTTGCGACTCCGTAGATTTCTTGTTCCTTAGCATTGAACGCTGTTGACCTGCGATGGCGCGAAATTCAAATCTTAAATGTTTAATGACGAGTGTAGCGTGAGGGGCGCGTGAGGGGCGCGCAGAAAAGGGCAGTGCGTTATGAAGTTATATTTTCTGACAGTGGGCCCTTAAGCAAAGCATGGTCACTCTAAATTGTGAATGAATACTATTAAAATAAAGACGACTACGCGCTACTACAAAACATCTTGTATTAAGTACATCGTAGTACTATCAGTGAAATACCGCGTTGCTATCTATGTTCATCAAACAGCGACTATGTGTGAAAAACTTTTAGTGTCATATCTTAATTTTTTTGTACTGAGCGATACCAAAATAAATATGCAGGTACGTTTATATTTTATCAAAGTAAATAACATTTAAATTTGGCTAATGATTAAAAAAAAACCCTGTATATTTTGCTTTAAAAATAGGGGCTTAGAGAATCATTACTTAATTTTTGTGTTTGTAATGTTTGAAATTCTGAGCCTTCGAAGGAATATCTACGAGTAAGTATTATAAGTGTTCTTTGCGTATATCAGGGCCCCGATTCCCTTATTTACATTAAACTCCCGTCTGTTAATCACCACATACCGACTCGATTTGCATAATCTCAAATTTGGCATTCTCTTAAATTCATTACGGTAGACCAGTCGAATCTGTATGTTTTTCAAGCCTCGGACTCGGAGCCTTGTTTTTAGCAGTAAGTACCTACATAACTATCACTCAAAAGTAATAAATCTGCATAGCTGAAATCCAATGCAAGATACAGTTTAATTGTTTAGACAGAGATAAAAAGTCAGTAGATACCACAAATTCTCGACTATTGAATTCTCCCTATTGAATGTTTTGTTAATATTGTCTTAAGTTTTCACGATTCATAATTTAAAAAACCCTACTTCTTAACCGGATTAATCGCGTATAATTTATATTTTACATTTTACCTCGACGTTTTGGTGTCTTTGCAGACCCCGTGGTCACGAGCGAAGCGACTGAGGTGTCAGGCGTCAGATTGATAGTGGAAAAAGTTATTCATCATCTCCATCTATTTTTAACGCTCGAAGACTGAGAATCCTCCTGTTTCATCGTTGCTCCAAAACAGAGAAAATGATTGGAATGCCTTACCTAGGATCGGTGGAAAAAAATTATATTAAACTAAATTAATCCAACGAAGAATGCTCAATATTGTGGAAAAATAAACCTAATTTTATTATTCATTTAAGTCTTGTTAGTACTTTCTATAATATTATATAATATTGTTATTTCAAAGATTTTGATATTTTTATCAATTTTATTTTGAACGTAAGTGGTGTTGACTGTACTTACAACAAAGATTTAAGCTACAATCATTTTTACTGGCAATAAAAGTTAATCGAATCTTCTCAATCTGTGTCAGATTACCGCCAACATTTTAATCTAATAAATGTTAAGTATTTTATGGATTTCTCTGTTCAACAACTTTGAGAAATGCCACCGTCATTTGTTAAACTAGTTGTTTTTCCGGGCGTCACTCGTGTTCACAGCCGCGTACAGTAGGGTTAGAATAGCTCTAGCATCCCTGGATAAGTGTGTCGTAAGAGTCGATTAATCCAACCCCTGGTACAACCCCTTCACGGTTCAACTGGCAACTGACCACCCTTTATATAGGTAACATAAATAAATAAAATTCCCAGACAATCACACCAACTACATTTTACATTTTCAATTACTCTACTGGCTTCTTAATGTGTATGTCGCGTTTTTACCTACTCTTATTTATGAGCACTAATTCAGAACATACCTACATACCTACCTACTCCTATGTTTATGTTATATACGTACTCCCAGGCAGCGGCTGAAAATCAGCGCTTTGCTAGCTTCCTAGCAAAGCATTAGGCTGAGTCGTCGCCTTTTGTTTTTTAGTTAAAGTATTTATGTTTGTGTAAGTATGCACTGTTTAGTCATAAGTTATTTGAAAGATTAATTATGCTACCTAAAAAACAATAAAGATTTTCTATACTTGGCCTCAAAGTAAGCATAGCTTGTGTTATGAGATACCATGTAGCGAACTAGGGGAAACTAAAATATAAATACTTATATAGATAAACAGCTAACATTTTTTTTCTTATTCCGTGTGGGAATCGAACCCGCAACCACTGGCGTCTGAGGCAGGTAGGTTTACCCCATCGTAAACGGTGGTCGTCGAACATCTGCCGCTGTGCCGCTCCGGCGGCGCTGGTGAGGTTTAATGAAGACTCAGTTCATTCCTAAACCCGTGTGCTGTTACTTCAATCTCATCTTCACCAAAAATCGCATAATATTAAGATCAAAAGTGGACAAAGTCACTGTTACCATTAAATAAAATACCCAAACTAACACAACAATGAAGTGGCCAGTTTGAGGTTAAGGAAGCATACTGTTTAGCGAGGACATGACTTAGAAATTAAGTCCATTATCTAGTTGATTTAACTTTAACCGAAATTTTTCGAAACAGCATGTCTTTGCAGACCCCGTGGTCAGTAAAATATTAATTAACCAGTCGCTCGTGACCACGAGATCCGCAAAGACACCGAAACGTCGAGTTAAAATGTAAGATATAAATTATACGCGATAAATCCGGTTACTAAGCGTTTTATTTCAAAATATGAAACGAAAATTTAATGCTTCTTCAAATTGTTCATCCCCTTAAAATAAAATAAATAGAATCTCCAGACAGTCACACCAACTACATGGCCCCAAAGTAAGCGTAGCTTGTGTTATGGGATACCATGTAGCGAACTAGGGGAGAACCTAGAATATTAATACATAAATAGATAAACACCGAGACACAGAACATTTTTTTTTCTTGTTCCGTGCGGGATTCGAATCCACAACCACTGGTGTCTGAGGCAGATTGGTTTACCCCATTGCCAACCAAAGTGGTAGTCAAAATAAAGATTTCAAGTTACATCTAATTACCAGTGTAAGTAATCTCACCATCTCACTCACTATCACTTCGCACAACTTTTTGCGTAACCATCGCAGAAACTTCGAGGTAAACGTATAAAGTGTTTATTAGAAAATTAAGTAAAAAATACAAATCATATGATATCATAAACTGATACTGTGGGCGTACTCTGAGAACGAAAGCCACTTCTTCTTACTCCATTATGTGATGTGGTAAAATGAGCCTTGATGCGTCGTGTTAAAGTTTATCGAAGTTCATGTTTGGGTTCGATTTATATTATTAAGAGGTTACGGTCCAAGTGGAAAGATGTTTCGTATTGTTTTAGAATTTGTTTTTTTTTCCACTGGTGTTTTTATAATGGTAAGTATTTGTCTCTACATCTGATAAAAGGGAACGTTTGCGTTTGTCTGTCGGTATGCTCTGGGTAAACTTTGGAACCACTGAAAAAAATTGGTCTATTTATTAAACATCACGAAATATTTAAGTAGTATATTTTAGTAAGCAATTTTTTATGGGCAATAAGCTGACCCCCGGTCACTGCTATAGTCTCTTTTAGATGGTTTTATAACCTCTGGTGTTCTGCCTACCTCATAAGGGATACAGGCGGGAAGTAATGTTACCTATGTATGTAAATATTTTCTATTGGCTAAGTGTACCAAGGTTTTTGTCAACAAAATCAATAAATTAATAGATTTGAAAAAACTTCAGCTGCAAAGACAACAGCTACGTAAAGTCAATCTGCACCCGAGCGGATCCGGATGCTACAGCTAGTTTAATACAAGTATTTATAGTGAACTGTAAGGTTATATTACAGTAAATAAAACACTTTTTTACTGGATTTATGGCGTATATGTAATCACACTTTAAATTTTAACTCGACGTTCTCGACTGGACTCTCTCGCGAGACCACGGGGTTTGCAAAAATAACAAAACGTCGAGTTAAAATTTAAAATGTAATTATACGCAATAAATTATTAAGGGTTAACCGAAGAGCCCGTAAACCTACAACACTTTGGCGATAGGGAAAAAACCTATCTGCCTCAGACGCCAGTGGTTGCGGGTTCGATTCCCGCATGGAACAAGAAAAAAAAATGTTCCGTGTCTGGGTGTTTATCTATTTATTTATTTATATTCTAGGTTCCCCCCTAGTTTGCTACATGGTATCCCATAACACAAGCTATGCTTACTTTGGGGCCATGTAGTTTTGGTGTGATGGGCTGGGGATTTTTTATTTTTTTTTATTTTTATCTGCCTGCGTCTGATTTTCCTGATCTCTAGTCCTGAAACTGGAAGTGTCGAGTGAATAGGTTTCTCGTGGATGAACGTGCACCGCCATAGTCTTCAGGCGCACTTTCCATCAGGTGGCATGAAAGACGTCCTATCCTTACATTTATAAAAAAAACAAGTTAAAAAGTGTTTTTTTTTTAATAGTATGAATCGCGAAAACTTAAGATTATTATATTACAAAGGCTTAAGCAGAGATTTATTATATAGTGAAGTAAGCAATTTATGTTCAGTACGCATTTCCTCTGTGCTCAATACTGCATAGTTTATTGCTTCCTTTTATCATTTAAATATTATAATGACAATTCAGGGTCCTATCAGTCCCTGTGAGTGAGGAGCATACTGTACGATTAATTTTATATAATCAAATCTGAAAAGTTTATATCAAGTTTATAACCAAGTTCATAAGTTTAAAGAAACGGGCTTATAAACTACCAGGGGGTTTGAAAACGAAATCTTTTTGCAGATGATTGAGGCTAACCTTTAAATAATCAACGAATGCAAAGCATTAGAAAAACCGACTTCACATCAAAACTTTGGCTGAGTTGAGAATGTCATCAACGTAAACATTCTCCGAAATCATACATATTTTTTCAAATGTTTGAAATTTTCAGTGAAGTACCTAACCGATTTCGACGAAATTTATATGGTACCAATTATGAAGTATCCTCTATCATATGATACAACAATTTTCAAAATCAATTCACAATTGTCCAAATTATCGTGTAACAAACACAAAAAAATAACAGACGAATTAAGACCTCGTTCTTTTTTGGAAGTCGGTTGAAAAATATACGCTATGTTTCTTAGAGAAATTCTTACAAGATCTTTTGTATTTTGATTATCTAGCTCTTACAGATGCAGATGACTAAAATTCCTACGCATAAAAGCACCTAAGAAAAAACTTCGAAAAGCTGCGAGTAATATCATAAGGCTCTCGGAAAATTGAAGTAATCTTAAGACACAGACAGACAATGTCTTGCGCCGCGGCTGATAAAAAGTAGTTATTGTTACCATCATCGATAGACTTTCACTTAATCCAACGCATCTTCTAACGATGCAAATGTGGCGGAATGTGGAACGGCCCACTGGTGGTCAGTGTGGGCTTTTACTTTCTGGATAAAGGTTTTGTGGGATAAAGCTTTTACTTTTCGTGGTAGTTTCAGATACCATGCCACCAATATCCCACCCCACCGATTCGTAATGCAAAGAATTTATATACATTTAAGAAATTATTTAAAGACTTTTTATTGCACCAGCCAAAAGTGGCGGGGTGTTTGAGGATTAGCGACTCTTTGTCTCAGTATTTTTTGTTTTATTTATTTCTCTTATTGCTTTATGATTTAATTTACAGTGTATAGTTGTTGCTTAGTTTGAACTTATATTATTACATGATAATATGGCCGTTCCACATTCCGACACATTTCTTTTTGGTTTTTTTTTTTTTTTTTTTTTTATATTGAAAGGATAGGACGTTTGTCTTCCATGCCACCTGATGGAAAGTGCGCATGAAGACTATGGTGTTACACGTCCATCCATGAGAAACCTATTCACTCGACACTTAAAAGTTCCAGGACTGTAGTGGTCAGGAAAAACAGACGCAGGCAGATTGTTCCACACCTTGGCAATCCGTACCAAAAAGGAACTATCGAAGCGTTTTGTTCGACTTCTTGGTATATCCACTATATACGGATGGAAGTTCTGTCTGCGTCTGGTAGTCCGGTGGTAAAAAGGGGTGGGTTCAATTTGGTCACCAAAATGTAGCCGATAAAATACTGTCAAACAAGCAACCTTACGACGATGCTCCAGCGTCTGCAATTTTTTATTTGTAAGGTTGTTGTTATTTATGAGTTTTCGGGCTCTTCGGTCAACAGAGTCTAGCGCTTCGAGTTGGTATTTGGCAGAACCATCCCAAAGGTGACTACAGTACTCCATGCAAGACCTCACTTGGGCTGTGTATAAGTTGAGGAGCCGTTCAGGGCTGAAGTACCGCCGGACCTTCGAGATGATACCCAATTTTTTGGAAGCCGTTTTTGCCATAGACTCAATTTGTTGTCCGAAGTTTAATTTGGACGTTATAGTGACGCCCAAAAGCCCTAGTTGATCGGTGATGGGAACAGATACATTCTGGAAAGTGGGCGTAAGAGTAAAGGTGCTCTTTTTTGCGGAGAATAGACACGCTTGTGTTTTGGAGGCGTTGAATTTGACCAGGTTAGATTCGCCCCAATCGGACACATTCCGCAAGGTCGAATCAACGCGCTCAATCATAGACTCTCTCAAAACCTGGATTTCATGGGCGCTCGTTCGCGCATTGGATATATATCTCTCAACAACAGTGCTGTCATCAGCATATCCAATAATGCCTGGTTTCGAATGTTTTATTTGTAATTATTCAATCTTACATACATACATAACTTCACGCCTGTATCCCGTATGGGGTAGGCAGAACACCAGAGGTAATAAAACCATCTGATGTCACGTTTGACAAATTAGGAGGCATTGTAATAGTGAAGAGAGACTATTGCAGTGACAGGGGGTCAGCCTATCGCCCACAAAAAAGCCTCCCATAACACCTCGGTCCCTTATAATAATAATAATATATAATATTCATTTATTTCAGAAAACAAAGGTTCCATAGATTAAAGAATTTCACACACATTTAGGTATAAAACTAAAATTAAAATATGATAAGTTAAATAATAATAAAACAAATAATAATAATAATGAATGTCAAAAGAAATATTACTTATATAACAATTTAAACTCTAAAAATAAAATAAGAAATAATGCAATTATTAAATTAAAAAAACAAATCATATTAAACTAGAACAAATCAAAATAAATCAAATCAAATTACATTAAATCAAGTCAAATTAAATTAAATTAGATCAAATTAAATTAAATGAAGTTAAATCAAATCAAATTAAACTAAGTCAAATTACACTAAAACAAATAAAATAAAATAACATAAAATTAAAACCAAGCAAATTTAAAATTAAAATAGGCCTCACCCAACCAGTATAGCCGTCCAATGGCGGCTGATAGGACACTCGCACTTCCCAGCCACTGCTCTCAGGATACTATTGTTGCTGCCGCATACTCTATTCATAATAGAAAATACTTTTTTGCGCATGATGGCATAAAAGTCATTCGTTTACGCCTCAGCAAACATGCCAGACGCACTGCAGCGCCACGGCAGTCCCAAAAGCATCCTGAAAGCATTATTGTACTGGACCCTTAGAGCATTGTAGGCCTTCTGTGTATATTTCACCCATAGGCTGCCAGAGTAAAAAGATTGGCAAAAAGCTTTAAATAGGGTTATCTTTACTTGCGCTGAAGATCTAGCAAACCTACGGGCTATCATATTGCTTCTGACTGCCAACGCTCTCCGCTCACGCTCAATGTCTTGGTCATCTTTCAGGTCTTCTGTTAAAACGTGACCTAGGTATTTGTACTGCTTGACTCTTGATAGGGCTATACCGTTTAGTTTAACTGCAGGCACAACCTGTGGATGATTATTGGTTGCTGTAAAAACAATGATCTCGCTCTTTCTACAGTTGTACTTCAAGCCATGAGCCAGCGAGTACCTCTCGCACACGTGCAACAGCTTCCGAAGTGCGCAGAACCATATCGTCCGCGTAACTAATGTTATTTACATAATAAAATATATTCAATCTTATATTTTATTTTGTATGTTTTTATCTTATCTATTTCAAGTAACATTAGTTTACAATTTGTGAGGCGGAATTATCTTCTGTTTAGGCTCTGACAGAATAACAGCGTTGGTACTGAACTAGTTTCGGTATTCAACATTATGCTGAGTCCGGGCCTTTTTGCTTACATGACCTATTTGTTAAATCTGTTTTATTTTGTGTTTTCATTTGTTTTTCTTTTGTAAGTAAATAAAGTTTTTATTATTTATTTATTTATTAGTTTAGTCTTCGTAAAAAAAAAGAATAACGAGCACTTGTAATATTTACTTGGAAACCGGGGCAGTTTCACCTACTCACATCATTGTGTTAGTTAGGTATTAGTTTCATCTATTTTGTGGTGAGGTGATAATGAATGAAGATGAAGTCCAAGATGACAGCTGAAGGGTTTAGGAAGGAAATGACTTGTCATAAAACACGTGAAGGGGTCCTTTCACAAGTCTGGGATCACTGGGCTCGCTTATGCAGAGACGATTGCACTATTCTAAGCCAAAATGACCCTACGTTGATGTCGTTCAGATTGTTTTTAGATTCAACTCATAAATAAACACATACATCATTTCACACCTGTATCCCTTATGGGGTAGGCAGAACACCAGAGGTTATAAAACCATTTAATATCACGTTTGACAAACTTGGAGGCATAACAATGATGGAGAGAGACCGTTGTAGTGACAGGGGGTCAGACAATTGCCCACAAAAAATCTTTTTTTTATATTGTAAGGATAGAATGTTTATCTTTCATTCCACCTGATGGAAAATGTGCATGAAGACTATGGTGGTACACGTCCATCCACGCGAAACCTATTCACTCAACACTGAAAAGTTTCGGGACTGTAGTGGTCAGGAAGTTACCGTACCTTCGCAATCCGTACCAAAAGGGAACTATCGAAGCGTTTTGTTCGACTTCTTGGTAAATCCATTATATAGGGATGGAAGTTCTGTCTGCGTCCGGTGGTAAAAAGAAGTGTGTTCAATTTGGTCAAAAAGAGCACTCACACACTCACCGATAAAATACTTTTAAACAAACAACCTTACGACGATGCTCTAGCGTCTGCAATTTATTATTTGTAAGGTTGTTGTTATTAATAAGTTTACGGGCTCTTCGGTCAACAGAGTCTAGCGCTTCGAGCTGGTATTTGGCAGAAACATCTCAAAGGTGACAACAGTACTCCATGCACGACCTCACTTGGGTCGTGTATAGGTTGAGAAGCCGTTCAGGGCTGAATTACCGCCGGACCTTCGAGATGATACCCAATTTTTTGGAAGCCATTTGAGCCATAGATTAATTTGTTGTCCGAAGTTTAATTTGGACGTTAACATCATTGGAACATCTATACTTATAATAAATCTGTAGAGAGGTCAATTCTGTACATGAAATATATTTTCAAAATAACTATCAGGGGGTGATTAGTGATCGATACTGATGCCAAAAATGCAATCAGTAAAATTTTTGTCTGTCTGTCTGTATGTTCCTTATAGAAACAAAAACTACTCGACGGATTTTAACGAAACTTGGTAAAATTATTCTTCACACTCCTGGGCAGGTTATAGTATACTTATTATCACGCTACAATCAATAGGAACAGGGCAGTGAAGGGAAATGTTGGAAAAACGGGAGAAGTTACTTAATTTTTTAAGCTTCCGTCGCGTGTGCAGCCTTACTGGTTAAAGCTACATAGAAATCATATATGACAGAAATATTCTTCATAAAATCATATAAAAAATATCCCACAACAGTATTTGTCTATATTTTATGGTTGATTCACAATAACACGTGTAAATCCCGATAGCTTAGCAGTTCGGAGCTTTCTGATTATATTTGTTTACTCTTACGTTTATAATACTCTCACTCATCCCCAATTAAAAAAAATAACATTATTACCTATTCAGTAAAAAAAGAATCATAGAAATCGGTATAGAAACACCAAACTTATACATGAAATACGCTAATAACCCATCGCGCGTGAATACTGAATGATATAAGGATTATTTTTGCGTAACGGTTGCCGCGCTCGACGCGGCTCGCGGTGGTAGGGTATAAAAAGGCGGGAGGCGAGCGCAAGCTTTTGCGCGATTTAATATAGGTAGGTACAGAAGGAACAAGCGTTACATTACCTGTCAAATTTCTCCAACCAATTTTAACTTATTGTCGAGGGCATAGAGTTCAATTCAAGTAAAAAATTTTGACAAATTTGTAACGCTTGATGTACTGCCTTCTGTACATATAGAGATAAAATGGAAATCAAGGTTTTGTTTATTTCATGATCGTTTCTGCCTCTTGGAAGTCAGAAACCGTAGATTTCTTCGGAATAAAAAGTAACGATGTGTTAACTACTATACCAAATTACATTAATATTGGCTTAGCCGTTTGGCAGTGAAAAGCAGCCATACATAACTATAGGTAGTATTGTATGTACACTGATAATGGCTGGATGGATGGATTTTTGCTATTTTTTCACGCAAAAACTACTTAGCTTTACCTATAGTAACAATAAGCTAAGTATAATTAATGAAGGTATTGCATGAATTAAGTAAAATTGAAGGCATTAAAGAAAACACTTTTTAACCGGATTAATGGCGTATAATTTATATTTTACATTTTAACTCGACGTTTCGGTGTCTTTGCAGACCCCGTGGTCACGAGCGACTGATAAAATTTAAAATGTAAATATACGCGATAAATCCGGTTAAAAAGTATTTTATTTAATAGTCATACATAATAGTCATCGCGAAAACTTAAGACAATATTAAAATTTAAGGCACTTTGGCACCCGATTTTTTATAACGCTATGTGCACCTAATAGATAGTATACCTATGTTTGTGGTTAGGAGTTATACATATTATATGGGCAAAAATTCTTCATTTTTATTTTTGTTATTAAAGATAGTTAGGACCTTGGAGAAGCAAATAACCTACTCGAAATACTAATTCAATGCAGACGAAGTCGCGGGCATCATCTATGTAATATACCTACCTACCTATACTTTTTCACAAAACCTAGGTGAAACTGCGGATCACTGCTTTGTTGTAACAGTTTTTGAAGTAATTCTGTCTGTTTATCTATCAGTAACGCTTTCACAGCTAAATTACTGAGTCGATTTTGACAAAATTTAGAATAAGGTAAGTTTTAACTTCAAGGAGGATATAATAATAGTATTTATCCAACTCTAATAAACGGTATCCACGCGGGCGAAGTTGCGGGTCACAGCTAGTCTCCAATAAAATGTCTGTCCCTTATCTGACTTTTACAGTATGCCCAGGAAGAGAAGCAGCTGGCACATTCTCTGTTGTTCCTTCACTGCCAGTCCAGCATGGAAGTTTCAATTCATCCAATAAATATATTTATATATTATACGTTGAGTTTATTTATTAAGACCACCGTTATTCAACCGCAACATAAGCCTCGCACACACTTTTGCATCTTAACCATAAGTTGGTTATGCTCCTAACTGGACCCACATTGGGACGCTAAACTGTTGAATAAACGAGGTTTATACCGCAGACAGTAATATTATTAAATAAATCGTCTGAGCATAGTTTCGTTATAAGAATAAGATATTATTTACAAAGCGCCATCTAGTTCTAAATTAAGTCCACAGCTGATTTTAGAACCAGTTCCTATGCAACTGTATGTAAATCCTTTTGCATGAGGAATATTATATCCGGTTAGTTTAAACTTATTTCTTGCTTTTACTTTATGTAAGTCACATTTTCACTTACAATTCCACATTTACACAAGGTTGAGCTCAAATCACGAGTCCACATGCTGACTCATGATAAAATGTTTCTATTTTTTTTTGTTTTTTTTTTAATAGGTAAGTATAAGTTTTTGTTATGTATTGTTTAGGTTGTCTGGTAGAGATCGCTCTAGAGCGATAAGACCTCCAATTCTTTTGCTATCCTTTAATGTTTATCTGTATTTTTTTTATAAACAATAAAGAGTAAATAAATAAATATGTATTTCTTTTAACCTATCTCTACGTTCAATTTATGGAAATCACAGAAAAGACTCCAGTTGGCCGGAGCATGTTACTATCAACTAGTAGCGTGTCTACGATCTCTCCTCAATACATGATATGTTTTGTTCTCCCTGTGAGTCCTGCATACCATATATGAGAGGACCTGGATAAAGCTATAGACACTACTTCGTTAGCGGCGGTCTGGCGGCGGCCTACGGTCCTCATTTGATTGCAGAACTCGGCATCTCCTTAGTAGCTACACTCTTGACAGAGTGGTCGTGGTCAATGTCTCATTAGTGTGTGGCAGATGTCTCTCTCTGCTAGCAGGCTTTCTTGAGCATTCGTGTAAGAGGCCGTCAACCATGGTCTTTATTTGGTCGGTCCATCTGACCTGGATTCGTCCGCAAGTAGTTCCGTCAAGTGTCGTTTACTTTGCCCTGGACGATGAGATGTTTTATAGATTCATGCTTTGCCACGAGATGTGTCCAAAAAATATTAATAGATGCTGGTTGTTGACACTCAGCAAATTAAGAGATAAGCCAGACTCTTTGTTGTAATAAAATATTCCTTTACATTCATCTTCCAATTCAGGTTGACATTTGAAACGCAATATAATCTCTATCTTCTACATATATTAATATTATAAAACAAAGTGCCCCGCCGCGTCTGTCTGTCTGTTCGCGATAAACTCGGAAAGTACGGGACGAATTTACACACGGTTTTCAACAACAGGTAGAGTGATCCATGAGGAAGGTTTTGGTGTATAATAAGTTAAGATTTTATGCAAACTGACGATTTTACGACGATATTAAATCAACATGTCGGCAAAAATTAAGCTGATCGGGAGTTTTGCTCGAAAACGCTGCCAAAACCTTGTGATACAAACAATGTATGGTGAGATTGTACCTTTGTCATAGATCCACCACCCAGAATATAATCCACCACCCAGCACTGGGCCAGCTTGGTGGATTATGGCCTATACCTCCTCTTCACCCAGGGAAGAGACTCATGCCCTGCAGTGGGCTCATTACAAAGAGTTGTGATGATGAATAGATCTACAAAAAAGTCATAATAGTATATGTCTATCTTCCAAGAATAACTTACAATAACCATTTTTGGCTTTTTATCACAATTACCGATATTCACGCGGGCGAAGTCGCAGGCAACCGCTAGTAATGTGTATTCCTACAACAGAAATCGAGCAAGGACTGCATAACGGTATGAATTTCTGTACAATTCTTTTCTGTATGACGTCATACCGTTAAATTAGGTGTATTAAAAAATAACAGTACAGGAATTCATACTAATAATAACTCGTGTACCTACCTGTTTTATTATTGTAGCATAACTGTTTTTTTTTCAGTTAACTGAAATTTACCGGTATTAATATTAATATTTAAAAAATATTTTTAAATAATGTAGCGGATACTTTAGAATGTTCGATAGTTTAGTTGAAGCCTATGAAGCGTAGGGATATATGCTGACCTGCCAATAAGGGTACTGAATATTTACTGGTACTATTTAAAAAATTTATACCGATATGCAGAACCTGAAATCGAGTAAGCAACATATCAAAGGGCTTCTGTATGTTTTTTGAAGGGCAATGGTGCATCTGATGGTAAGTGACATCGTATCTTGACCCATGGAATTTTTTGATTCCATCAACAAATTAAAACGAGTTATACTAAACCATTATTGTACATCAAAGGGTTAATAGAGCCAAATAAAGAGACCATTATGTCGTCACAGTCAAATCCATTGTCATATTCCTATTGTGTCTTTGAAAAGAAGAATATTCCACTTACGAACTTAATTGCCTTCGCTGAAGCTATTAACATAAATGTATTTTTTTCTATCACTCTCATGGTACAGTAACATACTAAAATATAATACAAACGATAGATACTTTCGTTTTATAGATGTATTAATTGACTTAAATTAGTTTTCGTACATCTTGACATTGGCCTTGATTGGGCGTTATTGCTTTTGTTAAGGCCCGAGGCGTTTTTTGTGCGATGGTACCGCGTTTTGGTAGATAAGGAAATAATTTAAACTTGATAATGACTTTTTTCGTTTTCAAAGCTTTCTTTCTTTCATAAGGCCATGGTCTTCCATTCAGTTTTTTTGGTGATCTATAAGATATATATAATATTGTAAGACACTCCATTATGGTTTTGATAATTCTATTATTTAGATTTTTTTTTATCTCCAGTAATGAAATCATCTTAACAATATTATCAATGGAGGGTTTGTAAATACTGAAAAAATAATGCTAGCTTGGTATTTAAAAAAAAATGCACTGTTTTGTTTGCGTTTAACTCAGTATAAAAATTATACTACTAATTCCAGCGCAGGTACCTAATTGCGGAAAATAATGCTAAAATCTAAGCAGATGGGAAAGGTTTACAAACCACATATTATGCAGGGTCACCGGTGAGAAATTTTAGATACTGAAGGAGATCACTCTGTAGGTACTCGATTCTGATCATAATTATGTAAGTAATAAAGGTAGGTACGAATTTTATCTCTAGAAACTTTTTTGTTCGAATTTCAAAACTACGAAAATGGTTTAACGAAGTTTTAAATGTCAGATATGTTTTATTAGTACCTTTATGCAGGTAAGAAATATTGTAAGAAATACATTAATTTTACAAATGCTTTATGTTCTAGAAAAATGACTCGCCGATTATCAAAATCTTTTTTACTTTTTACAACTGTTTTGCGTACAATAATTATCTTTTCTAGATGCATTAAATATCAAAATAACCTTACCCTTGTTCTTCAAAACGGCTCCCGCGTCAGAAGACATAGTCGATACGGTTAGGTGCGATGACGAGCGCAGCGAGGAGGATTAGTTAGGTTGCATATAGGCCACACGTGCGCGTGCGCAGCGAGCGGTGTCTCGGCAGCGGCCGGCATAGTGCCATCAGCTCTAGCTAGAATATTGATGATATTGACCATGTCAATAATGACGATAATTACTACCATCATTAAATCAATAGTCACATAAATTATTATAAGTATTTTTTATTCATAAAGTGTGTCGTTTTATAATATAGTAAACGTTTTTTTAACGGGAAAATAAAACGTCAAAAATTTATATATTTTTCAATGGTTGAGTAAAATTTCAAAACATACAGATTTCATTTGAAAAAAAAGGTTATTTGAAAATCGGATTATCAGCAATATGTCAATAGTATTTTCGGTATTATGAAAATATAGAAAACAAAAATGTGGTGAACCTTTTTGAGGTAGTGAAATTCATCCTAAAATTTCGATATTAACGTAGGTAGGTAACTATAAAAGTTTTTTTTTATCGTGAAATTTTTTCTTTGTATGTTTATTATAATTTTTTTTTATTATTTAATTTATTATTTATTCTGAATCTGATTTGGAGAACCAAAATCTAAAAAAAGCTTAATATTTAAAATTATTTGTGTGATATCTGTATTTTACTATGTAAAAGCTTTGGCTATCACTTTTGGGTTATATTACATCTATATTTATTATAACAATCTAGGTATTTGTTTGTTCCAAGACACCTTTGAAACTACCAGATTTATAAGCTTACTCGTGAAAAATATTTTGCTATCTTTTATCACGATACGAAAGCTATCCAGTTGAAACGAGTAGGAACAAAACTAAACCAAATCTACCATAAAGACAAACTTGCTCCCAAAAACATTCAGATTTACAGCTAGACACAAAAAAAAAACTTGTAGAAAAAACACGTGTAGCATGACGTCGCATCGTCGCACGCGCAGTGAAAGTGTCAGCAATACCGGCCGATAGGTGACAATAAATTATACAATTATAATATTAAATCTGTGGAGAGAAAGTCAATTCTATTACTGACGCCGAAATTGGAAGAATAGAAGAAAAAGGTACTTACTGAGGAATTTGGATTCTACCGAGGAAACTAAACATTTAATCGTAATATTTTTTCGTGACAGTAGATTTACGAAAGAGATGTATAAATCACGAATGGATGGTGGTCTCGGAAGGGGTCTAGGCCGACCAAATTGGCGACATACTTAAAAAGGGTCTAGTTAAAAGCACCCGTAACGTAACCGAAGATCATGTATGAAAAGATTAATGAACGTGGAGGAAGAGAAAGAGGTATGTATGGATCGTAGCAATTGGCGTTTCCTAGTCTCTGCCTACCCCAAGGGGAGACAGGCATGAAGTTATGTATGTATGTATGTTTTCGAAATTCAAATGACAATGATATGACAGTTTCAAAACGTGTAGTGTTAGATTTGTTGGGAATTATAAGAAGTGTAGTGTCTAGAAGTGTTGGGGTTGTCTGATAGAGATCGCTCTGAAGTAATAAGGCCACCTATTGGACTATTCTTAAGTTTGTGTTATCATTGTATTTTTTTCTCGTTTTGTAATGTGTTATAAAGTGTCAATAAATAAATAAGTGTATTATTTCCTTCCTATTGTAAATCCAATATTAATCATGAAGTTGTGTTGCCGAAAAAAAGCAAGCCTCGGCCAACGAAGTTACTTACAGAAGCACTCTTTCACGTTATTTTTATTAAAAGACTAATCCCGCGTCTCATCTCCACCTCCACCTCACCTCATTTTAAGAGAAGATGCATCACACGGGTCTAGGAAGAAAGTACGTAAAATATTTCCGAAGCGGTGATATTGAGCGACAGATTACAAATGAAGGGTGGTCGCTAGCCCAGTTAACCCTTTGTTCAATGGATGTCAATGACCCCTTTTCAACCGACTTCAAAAAAGAAGGAGGTTCTCAATTCGTCTGTATGTTTTTTTTATGTTTGTTACCTCATAACTTTTGACTGGGAGAACCGATTTTTGGGATTCTTGTTTTATATGATAGAGGATACGTCCCATTTGGTCCCATGTAAATTTCATTGAAATCGATTGAGTTCATGAAAATTTTCAAACATGTATGAATTCGGAGATCTTTTACCTACCTTAACCTATCAAAGTTTATTTATTTATTTATTGCTTTCCATAATAATACAGGTGGTAGGTACAGAGTTACAATGATTGGAGTTTATACAATAGTAACATGTAAAATTATGAACCTAGTTTAGGTACCTATGGCAATGAAAGAGTAGGATTCCCTTGGTTTTTACTTTATCTTGGATTTTAAATAAAAATCAAAACCTTTAATTCTTTAAAAGTTTTGTCGTGAAGTCGGTTTTTTAATGCTCTGCATTATTTCTTAAGGGTTGTCAAGCTGTTCTCAAATCATTAAAAAAATGTTCAAAATTACCTTATCTCCCGTTGTCTAACTAAAAATATGTTTACCAAATAGATTTTAGTGTTTATCCAAACTTGCGTAACATCTGAAAGTATGTTTAAAAAGTAGCTTTGCTTCAATGATTATTCAATATTACAAATAAAGATACTGACGATGAAAGCACTTGCGCCGGCGCAATCTTGTTGACATATCGAATGACGTGAAATGTCAAAACGATTTAGCTCGCCGGACTGTCTGCCGTCTCTCACTTTCAAAACACGTATTAAATAAGTTGTGTGTTATTTAATCTACATAATTTAATAGCATTTTTACGGGCACGGGCACTTCTTTAGGTGTATGTATGTAAAAAGTATTATTTTGGGTATATGTGGTTGAAACTTTAACTGAAGCTGTGAGATTAATAGCAAAAATGTTCCCACTATGCTGTTAAAAGTGATAATGATTATAATTTCCGTAACTTTTCAAAAATGGATCCGGATGTCAATTCGTAATTTAAAAAGTATTAGTATGAAGCTATTCTACTATGTTCCAAAACTGGGAATAGCTTACGCTTACTTACAATCAGGTAAGATTAAGGGTATTACCACACCCATCGGTGGACCGTGGATCGATGGGGGGATGGATTGGTCGACGTCGATCGATAGTTTTTACTAGGCCAAAAAAACGGTCGACGTAGGTAGCAACTACTTTCTGACCATAGAATAATATTTGAAAGAACTTATGGGCCTTGAAAAATAGACGTCTCTGCGTCAATTTCCACAATTTCGTGAGTCAAAGTAAATTAAAACAGTAAAGTGAATGACATGCCAAAAGACGCCTTTTAATGAAAATTCAAGTCAAATAAGTTTATTGATAATAATAATAATATAACTCTTTATTGTCACTATCAAATATTTGGTTTTACAGAATAGCATACATCGACAACTAGGTGACCTTATCGCTATTAGCGATTTCTTCCAGGCAACCTAATAAAAATAAAAATACAGTAACTTACACATAGGTACTTATAAATAAATCTTAACAGAAAAACATTTCAGAGAAAAACAGAAAGTAGTTAAGAGACAAAATAATACAAAAACCAGAACATTCCGAATAAGGACATAAAAACAGAACAAAAGTAAATAAAAATAGAATGCTGCTTGGGGACTGGAAACTGCTCGCGTCCGCAAGGTTTAGCCCTCGATGCCTTGTACGTGGTCCCTGGGTGGTGCTAAACGAGCAGTAAAATCTGGTGGTAGGCTTCGGCCGTGGCTTGTCACCACCCACTAGACAAAACCATGCCGCCAAGTAACCTAGTTGCGTTCCGGCATGATGTCTAGTGTAGCCATTGAGGAGGATAGGTCTGAGTAATCGTGCTGCATCGGAGAACTGTTTACAACTCGTAGGATAATGACTCATCGGGTAACTCGTTTTGGAGGGTAGCGGGATCCGAAGCACGGTGCACCGCTGGCCGACCGCAGGTAGTAGGGGGCCCAAGTAGCATGCCAGCCACATGCAAAAGGCTGCCCCGCCACCTCGCGAAAAATCCCGGGAGGCTCCATCGTGCCGGTTGGCGACCGGTTTGAGAGGACCCGATGGCGAACTCGGGGGGGTTCGGGCGTCCCCGCAGTCTCCAAGCGAGTTTCCCAATGGTGCGTCACCCCTATCGAGTTGCTTGGTTCCATTTGCAGCGCTTCACTCAACTTCTGTTCTCCTCCCTATTCACTCCACTCCAAAACTAATGAAAGGTCCAAAGAAGAGTAAGGTAACACAGCGGTTGCACTTCCTCTCGTTTAAAGTGCACTTCTGTAACATCCGAGGAGTGCACTCCAATCTCAATGATGTCCACCACCACCTCGAGACGGAGAGACCCCACCTACTCTTCCTAACGGAGACGCAGATCTGTGATCCGTCAGACTCGGCATACCTTTGTTACCCAGGTTACATCCTGGAGTCCAAATTCCACCCGCACGCCGGGGTGTGCATGTATGCCAGTGACAAGATCTGTTGTCAGCGTCTCCGTTACTTAGAAGTGCCGGACCTTTCAGTTATGTGGGTTCACATAGATACCGGCCTAGACCAAATGGTATACGCTGGTATTTATCGGTCACACAGCGGAGATCGGGAGACAACGAGGCTTATGGACTATCTCAGCAGTACAGCGGACAAGGTTCAGCAACGTTTTCCCACAGCGCAGTTGGTGTTCCTGGGGGATTTTAACGCACACCACGGACAGTGGTTATACCCGTTTCAGGACACTGACCATGCTGGTAGAGAGGCTTTTAAGTTTTCGCTCACTCATGGCCTCTCTCAGCTTGTTGACGAGCCTACGCGCATCCCAGACGTTGCTGGCCACACTGCTTACTGCCTGGACCTTCTGCTGACAACCGATCCAGACAGATATTCGGTGTCCGTCACTGCACCCTTAGGGACATCCGATCACTGTCTGGTGAAATCTGTATCGCAGTACTCGCCACCTGACACCCGACCAAGTGGTTCTAGGCGAGTATGGCGTTACAAGTTGGCAGATTGGGATGAAATGCGACATTTCTTCGCATCTTATCCGTGGCGGCAAGCTTGTTTTACATCAACCGATCCATCGTGCTGCGCTGATGCAGTCTCAAGTGTGATAGGTCAAGCAATGGAGTTCTTCATTCCCTACGCTGATCTATCCCTTGAAACCAAAGCTCGCCCATGGTTTAGTGCTGAATGCTTTTCCGCTGAAAAGCGTAAGCGAGAAGCGTACAAAGCCTGGGCAACCGCTCGCAGAAGCAAAGCCGTGGATTCGCATGAACACAAAAAGAGGTACAATGCTGCCGCCAAGTCCTGCAAAAAGGTGATCAAGAGAGCTCGTTTCGCCCACATAGGCTGTATCGGAGACAGAATAGCCTCGTACCCCTCGGGAAGTAAAGCTTTCTGGTCCCTCGCCAAGTCGGTCGAAACGAACTTTTGTCGCCCGTCGCTGCCGCCTCTGCGGAAACCTGACGGTTCTCTGGCCCACACCGCTAAGGAAAAGGCGGATTTATTTGCCAGTATCTTTGCGGAAAATTCTCGTCTAGATAGCCAAGGTAAAATCCCACCCCAATTACCTCAGTTCGGTCCTACAATGGGTACCGTTCATATTCGACAAAAGGAGGTTCTTAAGTGCTTGCTGCACCTAGACGAGAATAAGGCTAGCGGCCCAGACGGTATTCCTGCAGTGGTGTTGAAACGCTGCGCAGCTGAGTTGTCTCCCGTTTTGACGCGTCTCTATAGACTCTCTTTGGAATCTGGTAAAGTCCCCAAATCCTGGAAGCTGGCTAACGTACAACCAGTACCGAAGAAGGGAAGCCGTGCTGATCCTGTCAACTATCGACCAATTTCAATCACCTCCATACTTTGTAAAGTCATGGAACGTGTATTGAACAATCGACTCCTGGCATACCTTGAGACCAACGAGCTCCTAAGCGATAGCCAATATGGTTTCCGCAGTGGACGCTCGACCGGCGATCTTCTCGTGTATGCCACACACTTATGGAGTGAGGCCTTGGAGGGTCATGGTGAAGCAATAGCTGTATCCTTAGACATCTCCAAGGCCTTTGACAGGGTCTGGCATGATGGTCTCTTAAGCAAGCTTCCAGCATATGGCATACCGACCGGGCTCTGCGACTGGATATCTGATTTTCTGAGGGAACGGTCGATTCGAGTAGTCTTAGACGGCTATTCCTCTGACCTAATGGCGATTAATGCCGGGGTACCTCAGGGATCTGTTCTCTCTGCAACTTTATTCTTGCTGCACATTAATGACCTCCTAACACCAGGCATTATTGGATATGCTGATGACAGCACTGTTGTTGAGAGATATATATCCAATGCGCGAACGAGCGCCCATGAAATCCAGGTTTTGAGAGAGTCTATGATTGAGCGCGTTGATTCGACCTTGCGGAATGTGTCCGATTGGGGCGAATCTAACCTGGTCAAATTCAACGCCTCCAAAACACAAGCGTGTCTATTCTCCGCAAAAAAGAGCACCTTTACTCTTACGCCCACTTTCCAGAATGTATCTGTTCCCATCACCGATCAACTAGGGCTTTTGGGCGTCACTATAACGTCCAAATTAAACTTCGGACAACAAATTGAGTCTATGGCAAAAACGGCTTCCAAAAAATTGGGTATCATCTCGAAGGTCCGGCGGTACTTCAGCCCTGAACGGCTCCTCAACTTATACACAGCCCAAGTGAGGTCTTGCATGGAGTACTGTAGTCACCTTTGGGATGGTTCTGCCAAATACCAGCTCGAAGCGCTAGACTCTGTTGACCGAAGAGCCCGAAAACTCATAAATAACAACAACCTTACAAATAAAAAATTGCAGACGCTGGAGCATCGTCGTAAGGTTGCTTGTTTGACAGTATTTTATCGGCTACATTTTGGTGAGTGTGCGAGTGCTCTTTTTGACCAAATTGAAGCCACCCCTTTTTACCACCGGACTACCAGACGCAGACAGAACTTCCATCCGTATATAGTGGATATACCAAGAAGTCGAACAAAACGCTTCGATAGTTCCTTTTTGGTACGGATTGCCAAGGTGTGGAACAATCTGCCTGCGTCTGTTTTTCCTGACCACTACAGTCCTGGAACTTTTAAGTGTCGAGTGAATAGGTTTCTCGTGGATGGACGTGTAACACCATAGTCTTCATGCGCACTTTCCATCAGGTGGCATGGAAGACAAACGTCCTATCCTTACAATATAAAAAAAAAAAAAAAAAAAAAAAAAAATAATGTATATAGTAAATAATGTACATATATAAAATAAATTTCATATAATATATATAAATTTATAACAGAGGAATAAATAAATATCATTTGCGCAAATAAAATAATTTCAGATTTCGTTTAAAAGAATTGAGTGTCTTCGAGTCCTGTAAACTGGATGGTAATGAATTCCATAAGCATACTGCGTTAACGGAGAACGATCTATGGAATATTTCAGACGTATGAAGGGGAGTAGATAGCATCATGTTGTTGGAAGAACGTAGACGTCGATCATGATCTTCATGTCGGAACCTAAAACATTTTTTTAAATATTCAGGGAGGCATGGGTGGAATAGTGTCTTGTAAAGAAGAGCTAAAATGTGTGTATTCCTGCGAAGACGAATTGGAAGCCACTTGAGCTTATCGCGAAATTCTGAGATATGGTCATACTTTCGTAATGAGTATATGAATCGTATACATAAGTTTTGAAGGCGCTCAAGTTTATCAAGTTGCTCCTCTGACAAATTTAGATAGCTGACATCTGCGTAATCCAGTATTGGGAGGAGGAGTGACTGTGCTAAGGCAATCTTTGTTGGTATGGGTAAAAAGTTTTGTAGGCGCCTTAATGACCCTGCTGCAGCAAACATCTTTCTGCGGACGGAGTCAACTTGGTGTTTCCATGACAAGGTGTTATCTATGTAAACTCCAAGGTTTTTAACTACACAACTGTAGGGAATATGTACGCCGTCGAATTTGACAGGAGGCAGCAAATTAATTTTAACCTTTCCTAACATTTTAGGACTGCCTATAACAATGGTTTGGGTTTTTGATGGATTAATTTTTATGCCGTAACTTTGACTCCATTTAGATATTTTACAAAGGTCGCAGTTCATTACCCGTATTGCTTCATGTATATCGTCAGGATGAGCTTGAGTGTATAATTGAAGATCATCTGCATATAAATGGTAGGAAGAAGTTAAGGAATTTGTAATAGAATTAATAAAAATTGAAAAAAGAAGAGGAGATAGCACACTGCCTTGAGGAACACCGGCATTTGTAGTACACCAGTCGGAAACACTGTCTTCTAAGTTTATTCTTTGCCGGCGTCCTTGTAGATAACTACGAAACCAGTCAATTGTCGTTGGAGATATGTTAAGTGAGCGTAAAACTGCAAGAAGAATATCGAAATCTACCGTATTAAATGCGTTACTAAAATCAAGCAACGTCAATAAGGTTAATTGTCTGTTTTCCATGTTTAGTCTCACATCGTCTGTTATTTTCACGAGGGCAGTAACCGTGCTATGACCAGGACGAAATCCGGATTGGAAAGGACTTAATACATTATATTTATTAAAGAAAAGTTGGAGTTGATGGTGTATAAGGCGTTCTAATACCTTAGAAAGGAAAGGTAAAATAGATATGGGGCGGTAGTCGAAAAAGGAATCAGGATTACACTTTTTGGGCAAAGGTATTATGTGAGAGTATTTCCAGGAATCAGGGAAGGTAGCAGAGGTAATGGAATGATTAAATATTTTCGTGATGACAGGAGTGAGTATGTCGAGAATTGGCATAATCATAGCACGGCTAATGCAGTCATGTCCTACGGCGTTAGAGGCAATAGATAGGATATTCTTCTTAACATCACAAACCGAAAATTGACGTAATTCGAATGAAGGATAATCTGGACGTGGCAATGATGAAAGATATTGAATGGTTTGATTTATATCCGATCTATCCATTAGTGTTTCAGAAGAAAAATGCTTATTTAATGCATTTAAATCAATTTTAGAAGAATTATTCTGTAAAGTTTTGCCAATGCCCAAGGTTTTTAAAAATTTCCAGACTTTACCGGGATTTTTATTATGTACTGACGAGTGAATATGGCGACGTTGTGCGTCCCTACACATCTTATTGCAGTGATTTCTGACAGTCTTGTAGCGCTGCTTGTTTATGTCAGTAGGGTCTTTTTTAAATTTGGAACGTGCTGAATTGTTCTTCTTTAATAGCAGCTTAATATCTTCCGTTAGCCACGGAGCAGGTGGATGCCTAATTTTAACAGGACGAATCGGTGCATGTTGATTATAAAGATCTATTAAGAGGGAATTTAACAAATCTATCTGATCAGTTACATTTACTAAACGATCTATTGATGACCAATCTGTTTTGGCTGCATCTGCGTAGAGTTTATTTTTATCCATACCAACAAAATTACGACGCATGAGGATTTTGGGCTTGACTTAAGGAGGACGGATCTTATAAGATAAATATAGAAGGTCATGGTAAGAGAAAGCATCAGCACTATGCTGGCCATGTTTGGCAATATGATTTAATGAAGAAACGATTATTAAATCAAGAAGAGACGGGGCACAGTTGGGAAAAAAATGTGTAGCACTGAGAGGGACTATTTGTAAATTACTGGATTCCACAGTTGATTTGAGTTTTTTAGAACGGTGGTCATCTTTTAACATGCAAGTGTTCAAATCACCCATAATAATAGTGTGATCATATTGCGGAGTAAGATTTTCTAATAGCTTTTCCAGCTCTACAAAATAGTTTATTTGCAGCGATGGGCTGTAAACAACTCCTAAAATAACCCTAGTGTGTGATAGGACAATCTCGATAAAAAGCTGTTATATATACTGGCATATAACTTTAAATTTAATACCCGCTCTCAAATATATAGCCACACCACCACCAGTTCTACTAACTCTGTCATTCCGTATAAGCTGAAATCCTGGTATGGAATATAAAGTGGAATTAAGGCAAGGTTTTAGCCAGGATTCAGATACGAGAATAGCGTGAAGATGTTGAAAATTAAAGGAGTCAAGCATATCTATATGATGAGCAGGAATACTCTGTGCATTTATGTGGACTACGTTAAAATTACGTGATACATCTGAAAATTGAGACTGTAGAAAATCTCCGAGTGATCCAGAGGTACTAGAGAAGCTAAGATCACTTACACTTGAACAAGATTCATAGACAGACCCAAAACATTTGCTATTATTCATTTGGCAAACTAAGTTAACAATGTGTTAATGTAAATAAATAAGAATATGCTGATATTGGTTAATTATATAAATACTTAATTAAATTAATATTATAAATAAATACAATAACGATGTAGGTACGTATAACAAAGTTTTCGTCCCAAATAGTCATTTTGACACCACCCGACCACCCGTTAACATTGCCAGTCAGATTGTCTTATTTAAAAACAATGATGATTGACAGCTTAGTAAGACACTGACAGTGATTTTAGAGATTATCGTTTGTACACAAAATACAAAAAAAAAAGTAAACAAAGATTAAAAGCTGAAAGGGGGTACTAAAAATAATGATAATTAGATAGATAGATAGATAGATAATTCATTTATTGATGCCACAAACACACACATATTACAGCAAGAAAAAAATTAAAATTAATTACAAATTTAACATCTAACAGGAAAAATAAAAAAAAAAATAATAAAAAATAAAGTACAATTACAACAAAAAGAGTGCGTTGTAGCAGTGCAAAGAGCCGTAGCTCAGCATAATTTTTGCTCAGGGAGCAAAGCGCTGATATTCTGCTACAGCTTGGAAACAGGGGAGCGCTTATTAAACGTTAAAAATAATAATAATATTAGTACTAGGGAATAATGAAAAATGGCAAATAATTCTAAATCGACTAAACAATTATATTAAATTTTTAAATTGGATTAATAATAACATACAGTAATAATATTAATATATTATATTTATACATTAACACAAAAATAAAATAAATTAATAACGCATGCATAAAAAAAATAATTAATTAAAAAAAAATTAAATTAAAAAAAGTTATTAAAAAAAAATATAATAAATAAGAAATAATAACAAATAAATGAGTGCATTAATAAAAGAAATTGGAATTAAACTATAAAAAAAGAAATTCTGATGTGATTAATAAGCACACAAAAAAAATTAAATTAAAAATGTCAAAATAACAACGCTTATGTCATATATAATTTAAGTTAGGTGCGGGCAAAGCAATTTGGAATTCTTAGTTTTTGAATTTCTAAAAGCAATGCTTTTAGCTTGGTTTTGAAGCTAAGTTTAGATTTTAACATTCTTATCGGTGGTGGAATGTTGTTCCAGCACTTTGCCGCACTGTAACGAAAACTGCCAGCAAATGCTTCAGTTCTGTGGTGTAGCATACTTAGCGGAGGCCGCGATGGTCTAGGTTCATAGTTGCGCATTGAGTTTAACTGGGGAAATTTCAGCTTGGCAAATAAATATGCAGGGTTTTTATAAGTTATTATGTCAAACATCAATGAAGCAACGTGCAAACGGCGGCGTGATTCCATGTTGAGTATTGAAGCCTTGTTTAGGAACGGTGTGATATGGTTTCTTGGTGGAACATCAAATATAAATCTACAACATGCGTTCTGTACTCGTTGTATAAGTCGACTGGTCTTGAATAGTAAACGAGGGCCATATAAAATATCCGCATAATTCAGTCGAGATAACACCAGGGATTCACACACAGTAATTCTAGCCTTATCCGAAAGCAAATGGCGTATTTTGTACAAAACTTTAAGCCTATAAAAACAGCTTCTGACCAGATTCGCAACTTGAGTCTCGAACCTCATCTGATTATCTAACAAAATACCCAGATTCTTAGCTTCTTCAACCTGGCTAATACTTTGTCGGGATATGCTAACTTTAGGGTTTTTTTCAACGATTTTAGTTATTTGCGACTTTGAACCTAAAACCATGTACTTTAATTTTCCTGGATTTAGCATCAGTGCATTCCTATTTGACCAGTTAGAAATACTATCAAGATCTTTGTTAAGCAAATTCACGGAATGTAATATTGCATGAGGTGAATTAGATATACAAAGTTGGACGTCATCGGCATATAAGTGATATTTGCAATGTTTAATTTCATTGGCTAAGTCAGCGCAATAAATAATAAATAACAGGGGCCCCAAGATGGAACCCTGCGGTACGCCACGCAAAATCAGCTTAGGATCGGGGACAAGGGTACAGCCATCACTATTCTTTAGTTTAACAGATTGCCATCGATCACTCAGATAGCTTCTGAACCACGACACACTCTTTGGGTCAAGACCATAGTATGATAATTTGGCCAGAAGAAGAGACGTATCAATACTGTCAAAGGCACGAGAGAAATCAAGGAGTGCTAATATTGTTCCATGGCCAACGTCTTGTTCTGTCAAAATATGATCCACAATATCCAGGAGAGCTGTCACTGTTCCACGACCCTTACGAAAACCAGATTGAAGAGATGGCAAGATATTATTTTTCTCTACGTGATCGGAAAGTTGGTCATAAACAGCCTTCTCTAGTATTTTCGACAAAAAAGTTAAAATGCTGATAGGCCTGAGATCCTCAAGATTAGTGGGATTATCTATCTTTGGTAACGGGGTAACCAAAGCTTCTTTCCATTGGCTTGGAACATCTGAAACACGAATTGACTCATTGACAATAGCAGTGATTATTGGCAGTGTTTTAGGAAGCGTTAGTAAAATCATGTCCTTACTCACTCCGTCACATCCGATCGCATTTGATTTTACTGACATGATATACCTTGAAATCTGCATCTCTGATACCGGCTGCAATGAAAACGATGGGCCACCAAACGTAGACCCCTCATATTTATTTTTTTCCGAGGTTACTGACATCATGTCATAGTTAGGAAGATCCAAAAAGTGTTCGTTGATTCTATTAGGATTGTCGAATTGCCCTGGCAGATGTTCACATTTGCTTGAGTCTACTAGAATATTTTCTTTTATTTTTTTCCAAAATATAGCACTATTGCTTACGTTAGAATTTATACAATTATTAAAATAAGCTCGTTTTTCAAAATAAATACTTTTGTCCACAAGTTTTTTGAGATCCTTATAGTATTGCCGATGAGTTTCTGTGTTGTTTTTTTTAGTCTTATTATGGGCGTCATTTCGTAACTTTATCATGAATTTTATCGTATCAGTAATCCATGGCAAGGATCCTTGATTCTTCATCCGAATGGTTTTAACCGGAGCATGCCTATCATATAGTTCCACTATCATAGAGGTAAATTTAGTGACCATAGCATCCACAGATGGTTCCCTTATCACAGCTTCCCAGTCGAGAGAGTTCACATCGGAATTGAAATCGCTTAAATTTAAACTCTTGAGAGGCCTAAACGTTACACTTTTCGCGGGCACTTTAGCTTTTCTCAAGGTCAATAA
The DNA here is from genome assembly GCA_944452665.1 of Stenoptilia bipunctidactyla. Classification (NCBI taxonomy): domain Eukaryota; kingdom Metazoa; phylum Arthropoda; class Insecta; order Lepidoptera; family Pterophoridae; genus Stenoptilia; species Stenoptilia bipunctidactyla. Next base: position 1,024,862 of record OX101744.1, on the reverse strand, counting down.
AACATTTACCATCGAGTGTCCATGCGCACCGGTAATATTATTGACAGTAACTTCTCGAACTGGACAATTCGTGCAGATAACATCAATCAATGTCTCTGATATAGGAGTGTAGTGAGTAGGTTTAGCTACAACTTGTCGCAAATCGGTGCAATGCAAGAATTGAGTAAGTTTAATAGTTTTAATGTCATTTCTTTCAAGTACATTGATATTAAAGTCACCCATTAGAACCATAAAATCACAATCAGATAATCTAGTCACTGAATCAGTAAGCGCGTCTATGAATTGGTCTGTACTCATCCATTGTGGTCTATATGCCGTGCCGATCACCAATTTATAGCCATTTATTTTGGTGGTCATCCACATTTCTTCAATAGAAGTGTCGTGTTTCTTGAGGTAGCGGACTTGTACATCATTCTTAACATAAAATCCTACGCCCCCACCGCGGCCGCCACACATGTGCCGCGGGCGCGGCAGGCAGCGCAGGCAGTAGGCCGGCGGCGCGGGCGCGCACGCCTCCTGTCTCGCAGGCAACCACGTCTCATTGATTGCAATGATGTCGGGGCTATAGCGGTCCATTGCTACTAGAAAATCATCGTGTCCGGTGTTAAGTGAGCCTGCATTGTAGAATCCTAACCTAAGGAACTTTGTTTTGGGAGCCATTGATTATAGTTTCAGAGAAAAAATATATATAGATAAATCGTAAAGAAGTGAGTAATAAATACAAATTAATAAGCAGAGCTATACATGGCCGCATTGCACTGATACAACAGACACCGGAAACATATAAAATTTCAATACATCCATTCAATACGACATAATTAACAATTATTTTCTCCAATTTACAGTCTAAAGATAAATCTAAAATTAATAATTAAAAACGGGGAACAAAGCAAAAGAAGGTACTTCTGGAATATTGAGTAAATGGAAATATTTTGTAAGAAAAAATTAATAACAAAAGATACAGCTAAATACCGGACTACTTCTTGGCCGTAGTTGGACGCTTAGACCTTGGGGCCGGAGCCTCCTTTGCCGATACTGGCTTTGAGACGTCTGGTTTCAGTGGCTGCTGTGGTTCTGCAATCGTATCGAGGTCTCCTAAACTGTTTACTCGGAGCCTGACGTCATTGGAGCCTATCACAAACACAGCGCCTTCCCGCGTCCAGCACTTAGTGACGCCGAAGCGTTTCCTCGCTGCCATGAATAATTCGTGCCGTGTACGAGTTAAAAACTCGGAAATTGTTACACCAGAATCCTTTAAGTTAGTCTTGGCAAACCAGATAAGATCTCTTTGGGTCACATTACAAACTTTGAACAATATTGGCCTAGGCTTATTGGATGAAACGCGACCCATACGGTGACATCTACTAATATCTTCAAATGAAAAGTTAGGAATTTTTAATTGGTTCACAACAACATTCACCACCACTGCGGAGAGGTCTTCCTTTTGTTGTTCTGGTACACCGTGGAGTAGAAGAATCTTCCTTCGGCTGCGCATTTCTATGTTTTCGACACTCTGTGCGAGAATATCTATTTGATTTTGAAGAATTTTTATAGTTTCCAGTACAAAGGACTTGAAGTTGGAAAACTCAGCACTCAAACTTGTTAATGTAGGAGTTGGTCCACTCTGATCAAGTTTATTACTAAAAGCTGCTAACTGCTCACAGAAAAGAGCCTTCATAGCAGTCATTGATCTTTGGACATCCTCAATGTTAGGTTTCTGTGACTGTGCCATTATTGTTGAGGTTATGTGTAATTAATAGTGAAGTTTTTTAAGGAAAACACTGTAGGGCAGGTGGTATGTATTAAACTTTAGATTTATGCATAAAAATTGTCTTATTATTTACTTTGCCTAAATTTCCTAGAATAGTTTAGAAGAGCTTGAGTAAAAAAAAATAAGGCCGTTTTACGAAGTGAGCGCCCACAGATTTAAGTTTATTAACTATCCAATCCGAGTGACTCAGCTTGTTGAACCTACTGTTTTTACAAACCGTAACAGCCATTTAGCAAGATCGGTACACCTTATACATAAAGTACCTAGTTCGCTTACACTCAAGAAGACCTTATACCCTAATGGCGTGGTTGAAACGCATCGGATGCGGTGCTTCAGAGAAAGCTGAAGGTCACTGCTGGTCGCAGACGTGATCGAAACTGAGGGCCAGGGTTTGTACCTAGGAGAACCTTGTATTTAATCTACACGTTGCACTGATTGAGTTGGCATTAAAGATGACATGAAGCAACGTATAAAGGTATGTATGGTACGGACTTTTTTGTTTTTCAAAGCTATTATTTTTCCATAAAGGTAGATTTGGAGATTACTATAAGATTAAAATGTGTTTCTTTATAAGCAGATACGTCATAGACACGTAATACATAATATTGCAATTTCATTTGAAGGTATCCCACTTTATATCATCCTTATTTTACATTTTACTTAATGTTTCGTACCACGCGGTCTCTATTAATGATGAGTTAAAATATATTTTTGTATAAAAATATATGTATAATTTTATGACAATACATAGAGAAAGCTAATGTTACAAGCAGAACGACCGAATACCTAATTTGTGCTAGATGCAAAACAATAGCCGAAACTGAAATAACCTTCAGCAATGTGAAGTATTATTTAAAATATCCATTACATAATTTTAAACTAATCGCGTCGTGAGTCCTACGGATGCAGTAAGAGTAGTCGAAAGTCATCAAACAAGTTATTACGTAACATACGAGCTTTGTGTCAAGTTTTGTGTAAGTTTAGGTGATAAAAGCTTCCTAATAGATAGTTAAAATCTAAACATAGTATATTACAAAGTGGCCTGCTATTCAGTTTGTCTTTCTGAATGTAAAACTGTAGTGTTCCCTAAAGTAATAGCCTAAGTAACCTACTATTTAAAAGAAAAGGTTAAGAGAAAATAAAAAAAATAAAGTTAAAGTTTATATACTTATTTACAAAAAAAGGTTACAAGTAGGTATAAAAAACACTATTTACACTTACAGTCCACTAGGAATTTTTATATACACTCCGAACTTCCAAAATGATTTTAGGTATCCAAAATGTTTTGAGGATCCACGGCTCCAAGAGATAATCCAGTATATGGTACTATTTATTTGACTTTTAGTATTAGTATTTTTAATGATTTTTCTTCAATGCTATCCCGAGTATTCTGATCGGTGTTTTATTTTTGAAAAGCCAGGAAATCAGCTCGCCACTCCTTTTATATCCTCGATTTCGTTCGACAGCCGTAAATTAATTTATGTTTCGAGAGACATCCATTTTTCATCGGCCAGCGGCTGTCACTTCTCGTATCAAGGAGGTTTTAGATTTTGGAGCAGCGGTTGTGGTATGGTAAAAGTGGAGCCGATACTTCTCTTGCTTCTAAATGTACAAGTATCAGAATAATTTGTAATATGGAAATACAATTTTAAAATTAATTGAGAAAGAAATGAATATAAAACCTAATAATAGTTTATAAATTATCTGTATTGAAAATTGACATAAGCAACATGACAATTTTTAGAGTGACAAGTAAACAATAATATTTAGTTAAGAACATTTTCAGTTATAAATTAAAAAGGAAAATAAACAGTAATACTTTCAAACAATATAAGAAATGAGCTAAAATTACACATGCATACAACGTGACTTAAGATGAAAGAAAACTATTAACAATTTTCTTTCATCTTAAGTCATAAAAAGATTTTGGTAAAATAGATTCCTAAGGAAAGTTTTGTTCTTTTTAATAATACTAAAATAATTAGTTATTTGACTAATCCAACGGTCTTTGCCATCGGTGTTTATTTATCAAACCAAACTATGTTATGAGACGTCAATGAGACGTTTTCTGACAGCTTATGAAAAAAAACCAAAACGGTACAAAAATGGTACAAAAGGCTTCGATAGATGGCGCTTTACAAAAGGCAAAGTCTTGTCTGTCATATAGCCATTTATTCCACATTGCTTTTTTAAAAGTAAAATAATTTAATTCACGTCTGTATCAGAAATTGAACTTATAAATATCTATAGATGGTAGATACCACTTACCTACATTATAGTATACAGACTTAGCGCCTTCGGCTTTTTAAAAGTGCCATCTATAGAGGTTTTTGAAACTAATCTTTATGAGCTGTCAGAAAATTCCTCATTGACTGACATATTAAAAAAGACTTACAAAGATCTGTCCCTGGATAAGCGTGTCGTAAAAGGCGACTAATACGAGTCACCCCGCGCGGTGGTCATCTCACCTGAGGGTAGATAAATGAGGTTGAGGTCAAAAATGACAGCACAGGGGTTTATGATTTATAGTGGATTTACCAAGAAGTCGAACAAAACGCTTCGATAGTTCCTTTTTGGTACGGATTGCCAAGGTGTGGAACAATCTGCCTGCGTCTGTTTTTCCTGACCACTACAGTCCTGGAACTTTTAAGTGTCGAGTGAATAGGTTTCTCGTGGATGGACGTGTAATACCATAGTCTTTATGCGCACTTTCCATCAGGTGGCATGGAAGACAAACGTCCTAGCCTTAGAATATAAAAAAAAGGTACTGGCTTTTCATAAAGAATTGCCGGAATACAAGACGAATTATATTTTCTTGAGGTATGAAATTTCCCAAGTTGTTTACTTTCTGCCATACATTGTTTGCTTATCGTGGTCCGGCGCAGTATCTATAATTATCAATCGATGCAATAGATCATTAAATTTCATAATTCTCACATTAATTGATAATGCAATCACTGCGGAAGCATTTCTCTGGCACTAGTGGAAGTCCGCGGGTTTATTTGTCCATTTAATTAAATAAGGTTCGCTCTACTTAGAATTAAGGTGTATTTAGTGTTGACTAAGAATGTCCCTGCCTCTACAAAATAAGTGTCATAAGTTCTACTGCAATTTAATATGATGAATCCGTAAACGTTTTATGAAAGCCTTACTATGCTGGTTTGTTTTTTTTTATCTTCGGACACTCACAAAAAGATTTGCTTAAAAGCTGGGTTTGGTGACTTTATTCAGCAAATGAAAACTTATTAATGGCAACGTCATCTTAACTAGTTTATTTATTTATAAATTGCCAACAGGTAATACACTATACATGATATAAAAATAAACTTAAAATTAAAAAACATGGTCGGGTGTATACCCAATTATAGGCAATAACATCATAATTAGATATCTATTACAAATCAACTTATTGTGCAAACTTATAAAGTAAACTCCTAATTCAAAATATTAGAATAATTTACTTTTATAAATAAATAAAAACTAAAGAAAAACTAAGTAGGTAATTAAACAAATGACTAAAATAAACTGTAAACTTAAAATAAAAAAATATTACAATGGTAGGTATGCTATAATTACATTCTAACTTATTTAACTACTAAACTCTTTTGCTTCGTAAATACTGGAATAATTGTTTTTTGTAACTATCTAGAGAACCTATCAAAATGTCGATTTTCATAACAATGTGAACAATTTATTATGATCGCGACATATTCGAGGAATCGAACTATGAAAACCCACGTTAGTTTTAAATCTGCTCACGGCAAGCGGTTGAACGTTATCAAGTCTCTTGTTCCACCTAGGGCCCAAGAAACCTATCTCACTATCTATCAAAATTACATGATCGGTCACACAATGTTTTTGTTTTACATGACACCGCCGGATAAGTTCAGTGACGTTGAGGTTAAAAAAGAGCTTACCGATTAAGGCAGCGGCTTGAGATTTGCCTTCTTCAATATATTTTATTGTAGTTTCACTGTATTATTAATACCATCTCAGACTGTAGGTTTAATGGAAAACAAACGTAATATTTCATGAGTTTCGTATAAACAAACACACTCACCATAAACAAACTTTTCTAGAACAACACTTTTTAATTACAGGTTAGCCAGCTACTGAAGCGGCGCCACTGCAGAGCGAAGCGCTGTGCTCCATCGCCCGCCGTGAATACGAATTAAAAAAAAAACAAACGCGCGGGAATCCAATTGACCATTTGCATCATTTTTTATTGTTTTAATTGTGCAATGGAATCTTGGGAAGTATTTTGAGTTTCATTACATGACAATACGGCTTTTCTTACGCGGAAAAGTGCAGTAGGTACCTACTTTTAATGTTTTAGAAAGTAAAGGTTCGTAAATGTAAAGAAATTTGATTGATTTAAAATGAAATGTGAATGTGAATGAATGCATAACATATGTTGAAAAAGTTGAAATCAGCTTTTGAGATGCAGGTTAAAACATTGAGTTATACGTTTACACTAGAGAAGCTATTCATAATAAAACTTGTGCCGCAGTTCAATTTCTCATATAAAATGAGGTAATGTTAGCTGCAGCGCTGCAAAAACTTTAATCTGTCTAATTTTGGTCTAATCAAGCTATTAAATATGCAGCTCTTCAATTTCTACATTAAAGTTGAATTTCTCTCGACCAATCAAAATAGCTTTTTACTCTATGACTTTCAAAGAAAATGACGCCATTCTTATTTAACACATTTTTTCATTTATTAAGGAGTAATTTAGCATTTTAAATGCAAAGAACTTCAAAATATTATAAAATATTGCAATGCTTTCTGTAAAGAAATTGGTCTCGGGTGGTCTCAGCTGCAAAGCTATACCATTAGATGGAGCTACGTTAGCAAAATAACGTCAAACCAAATAATGTGTTAAGTAATTTCGAGGCTTACCGCCAGGCCCCGGTAGCTCAGTGGTAGAGCTCTCGTCCGGCAAACGAGAGGTCCCAGGTTCGAGTCCCGGTTGGGTGATTTTTATTTAACACATTTTTTCATTTATTTAAGAGTAATTAAGCATTTTAAATGCAAAAAACTTTAAAATATTATAAAATGACGCCATTTTATAACCTTATGAAATGATTATTGTAAATATTGCGAATAACTTTTTTTATTTGGCCTGTTGCTTAGTATCGACGGCTGGTTGCCACTCAACCCTAAAATTGAATTGAACGTTTTTTATTGATTTGTTTGCTTCTTACCGATAAAAAGTAACTCCAATATCTTTTTTCTTATTTTTGGAATTGTTTGAACATGTCAAAAGGGCACAAGTAGGCATTTTTAGATTTTTTTAAATCTTCAAATGCACGTTCGCCTCTATCCGAGTATACGATTGTGGTCGCCGGGCACCGCATTAGGTAAGATGGCAAAATTTTGCCTTGAAGTGTGCGTTCTAGTACCATAGTACATACAAGTTCAATGGGTTAAAATCAATATTTATTAACAAAAGAGTATTTATCATGGCAACAGCGTTTTTCGTCAACACTAAAAACGATCGTCTTTTATTTTTACGAGTCATTCCGTACTATATAAGCTTTTTTGAGCGTCCATTACGAATGACGCATAGAGAGAGACGCTAATACTTAGAGAATCTAACCTGAGTAAGCTTTGATAATATGAGCCACAAAGTCAGGGTTCAGTCAGGCCAAGGGCTGATGACTAACCTTCATAAAAAATCTATCGCCAAATACCTTTTTTTTATTATAGATTAAGCCCGCGTTTGACCTCAATCTCACCTGATGGTAAGTGCAGATAAAGTCGAAGCACACGGGCCTAGGAAAGATCTGGCTTTTTATAAAATATTGCCGGAACAGATCACCGCCGGAGCGGCGATATTTGGCGGGAGTTTTTATATGACGACGAGCTTTTTCCCGCAACTTCGTACGCGCATAAACATAAAAGTCTTATTTTTCCCGACCCCGTGAAAAATTCGGGAATTTCTTCCATAATAAAACCAGAAATACATTGAAGAACCTTTATACCAAGTATCACATCCGTGCACTCCAGGAATAAATTTTTTTCATACAAACTCAAACATCGTATATTTCCCGTTGCCGTGGGAATTTCGGGAATTCCTTTCATAATACAACCAGTCACTCATTGAAGAACGTTTATGCCAAATATAATATTCGTGCACTCAAGGAATAAGATTTTTCATACAAACTAAAAAGTCCTATATTTCCCGTTCCCGTGGGAATTTCGGGAATACCTTCCTTAGTGCCCCCCTATATCCTCTAAAGAATGTATGTTTTAAATTTCAGCTCTCTACGCCCAGTAGTTACGGCAGTACGTTGTCTGACAGTCACTCAGTCAGTAACGGAACAGTTTTATATCAGACCTTGACCTGATTCTTCCACCAAGCCAGGGTCACTCGGATTAATAGCCTTTTATGACACGCTTCACCTAAGGCGTTAGGGCTATTCTAACCCGACCCTACACTGCCATCAATGTTCAGCGGTGAACCGGTATATTTTATGAAGAGTCAGTTCCTTTCCAAATGGGGAGTTTTCTGACAGCTCATAAAAATTAGTTCAAAAAACCTCTATAGATGGCACTTTTAAAAAGCCGAAGGCGTTAAGTCTGTAAACTATAATGTAGGTAAGTAGTATCTACCATCTATGGTTATTTATACGTTCAATTTCTGATACAGATGTCAATTAAATTATTTTACTTTTAAAAACGCAGTGTGGAATAAATTCTTCGCCTTCGCCTTTTGTAAAGCGCCATCTATCGAAGCCTTTTATACCAATTTTGTACAGTTTCGTTTTTTTATTGAGCTGTCAGAAAACCTCTCATTCGTGCGTGTGTCATCTTTAAAATCATCTTCAATTACGTCAGGTGAAATAAAACAAATAAACCCTGTGTTTGCGTTGCATTCTTCAATTATAATTTCTATTTACATAACAAGAAATGTTTTGTGAAATGAATGTCGTGTCTCCATCACACGCATTCCAACAACGATGTAGGAACAGTTATCTGTTACGTTAAAACACCACTTAATATCAAATTAACAATAACGGTAATCTAGTTAATTAGTTTGAAACGTTCTAAATTTAAATAGAGATGTTATGTTTGCGTGACTTGGAATACATCACTGCTTATTGTAGTTATAACCTTTTTTTTATAAAGACTATTATTATTGGTAGCTTTTTTTTTTAGAAGTTGATAAATGAGCACTGGATCATTTGATTCTAAGTGGTGTGGCCATGGTGATTATTAATTATATATGGTAAGATTAACTTGTGTAGCTGTCCTAAGAATTAAGCTCCAAAAGTATCTTATTACTGTACAGTGTTCGGGACGGTCGGTATAAGGATGGGTGACCGCTGATCAATAATTTGTCATGTTGATTCTAAGAGTATGTAAAGCAGTCGGTTCCTGGTGTTTTTTTTTTCTAGCCACAGAATTACTCCTCAGAACACCCGTAGGCCTACTGACCGTACAAGTCAGTAGGCCAAACTACAAACCTCAAAGAGGAGAGGAGGAGAATACTCATAGTACGATGGGCACTTGCCAGGGGGATTAGACCCCGGCCAGATGACACCCAACAGTGTGAGGCTTTTGCTCACTAAACTCCCCCTATATGGTCTTTTGTCTTTCTACCGACAATCGACCGAAGAACTGAGCGACAGCCAGTTGGGAAAAAGGCTGCGCGTGGGGAAAAAAGGCTGCGCGTGGGGAAAAAAGGCTGCGCGTGGAGGTTCCTGGTGTTGTGTGATTGTATCCATTAGGGTTCGTCAGAACCAGTCAGAAGCTATTGCAGCGCTCTGAAAATTTTGAAGTCATTAGAGTAGGTTAGCTTGGTGATTTATGACCAGCAGAGCTATTCGCATAACTAAAACAACAGCGCTGTGCTCAACGACGAGCTCGTCGACGAAATGTCAAACAGTTCGACGAATGCCAGTTCGTGATTAAGAACTCATCAGCGGTCATCTGCGGCGAGCGCTGGGGTCGAGTTATGTGTTTTGTGAATAACAATTATGTCACTCGTCGCTGCTGCATCGATGAACTTGACGCTGTTGTTTAGCAGAATAGCGCTGCTGAACTTCTTTATCTGATTATTGTTAGATTTAAACAATCTTATGTTTATTAATCATCATTTTTAATAACTCTGTAAACAAGAATTAACTTATACGTTTATGCAAATATTTTACCGACCTCAAAATTCTATTTTATACACAAGGTACAATAAAATCAGTCTAGTGTGAAGGTTATATGACTGTTCATAATATTGAGGATAAGTTACCTGAGTTATTTTAATTTGCAAACTTCTGTAAAATAATAAACCTACATTGTTTAAGGTTGCATTAAATTTTAATTAATCAAAATACTTTTATTGCTATCAAATATTTAGTTTTTGAAAAAAAATAAGTTTTAAATGAAGTTTAAGTAGGTGGTAGTGAAGCGCCCCGCCTATGCCTGCTCAGCAGAGCATACTAGATTAGTTCACGCGTTGCACGTAAGTTCCTAAACTTCTCAGTCAAAACGATTTTTTTCGATATTTTTACATCAGATGGTTTTACAGCCTCTGGTGTTCTGCCTACCCCATAAGGGATACAGGCGTGAAGTTATGTATGTATGTATGTATTTTATCAGTAATTTTTGAATGTATATTGTATGTTTTATAAAAGGTAACGTTTATTGTAATTACTAAATAGATTTTGATCCGTTTATGGGTAGGCATCTGAAAGAATCTATGTGAGACTCATAGATCATTCGCCTATTATTTTGATCCTGGGGCAGAAGAGTTGTTTTTAGCTGTCTTTATGGAAACTAATAAGTACAATAATTAGTTATGTTTCTATGAAAAAGAGACAATTTTTTCAAATAAATATTAAAGGGCTAATAAGAATAAAGTCCAACACATCACGTCCTTTCAGTTTTTGTCACTTTGACTGCTTATTTTTGTAACCAATCGTCAACAGATCGACCATTCACCTGAGCCCTCACTGAATGATTAAGTTCATGTAATACTAGGTAAATTTAATTAACCGACTACGGCGAAGCAAAAAGGAGGATTATGATTTTGACGTGTATGTATGCTTGTATGTATGTATGTGGGTATGGATGTTCATCTGTTCCCTCAGAATTCATAAAAGTCGTGTCCCGTTGAGAGATTTTCATTACCTAGAGAAGCTTCCGACTACTACCAAGAAGGCTGTTGTAGCGAAGCCTTTTCGTTCTCTACCAAAAATAAAAAACGCAAGGAGTCATGTTTAGTATGTGTCACTTGCCCGGAAAAGCCTGCCTTGTGTGTAAACAACTGTTTTTACATTTAGGTACCATACTGATCCTAGTTTTGCATAATTTTATCTAACACTTATATTGTTTTTCTGAGAAGTTTCTGTTTTTTTTTTAATTTATAATTATTGATCTCATTAAATATAAAAAAAAAATTGATATCACTATAAAACTGTACTTTTCGCCCTAATAAGCCTTAGGAATTTTGTGATTTGAAAAGTTTTTAAATAATATCTAAAGTTACTTTTTTTTCAAGTGATGTTTTATTTGAGATGCCAAAGAACCTAAAAATATCCTTTCCAGGAGGCTTCATATCATATACTCTCATCTAAACTGTATGAAAGTGCTACGTTGTATTACGTAGTTGGGCCCTAGCGTACCTACGCAATGTATTATATATTATTGTGCATTTAATCAGGGACTACATATCGGTATAAAATTTTTAAAAAGTACTAGTAAAATTTCAGTTCCCTTATTAGTGTACTGCTTCATCAAACACAATAACTGTACAAGTTATTAAAATCTAACTTAATTATATCAGTAGTATCAGTACCCAAATAATGTATACCGGATTAATATCTATAGATGTTTTTAGTACAGATATGTCCCTACGCTTCATAGGCTTCAACTAAACTATCGAACATTCTGCAGTTATTTAAAAATAAAATTTTAATATTAATATTAATACAGGAAAATTACAGTTAACTGAAAAAAAAAATCAGTTATGCTACAATAATAAAAAAGGTACAAGAATTATTTCAGTATGAATTCCTGTACTGTTATTTTTAAATACACCTAATTTAACGGTATGACGTCATACAGAAAAAAAATGTACAGAAATTCATACCGGTATACAGTCCTGGCATTCAATGTGTTAAATGATGAACTGTAATGACAATTATTTTAGCTTTAAATTGTATTCAAAACTAAATTGTGTATTTAAATTTTATTTCTGAATTATTTCTTGCCCGTTTTTCGTTATTTACAGATTTTCATTGCATTCAACGTATATTTATTAATTAATTTGTCATTCGATTGATTAGACTATACCACGACTATGCAGATACTCAGTGTTAGCAAAAACCGAACAACCCGAAACCACAGAATAGATAATAGTCCGAAACTACATGTCTAAGGGACTCGCCAGGTTGGCGGCCCGCCCGACATACGTCCACTGTGCCGTCCCTCATAATGTATTTCCGGTAGTTGTTCGTCTTGATAACCTGATCCTGTATCGCAAAGACAAGCCCTTCAGTTTCCCCCAAGAGGTCCCCGAAGTGCAGCCAATGCACGGAGCCTTTACGGTCTTAACCACTTGAAAAGAAAATACCGATATCGTTTCTAAGAAATTAAAAGAAGTCTGCACAAAAGCTTAGATATAAACAGGCAGTATTTCAATGACAATAGCATCTTTATGCATTCACATACCTAACAAAAAGCAGTCTGTCAGGTCGGAGACTGTATGGACCGTGAAAATACTCTTCTAATCAAGGCGCATCGAAATTGATGATGACATAATTTCTACATAATCTTACTGATTTTATATTACTTCTTACTAATATTATAAATGTGAAAGTTTGGATGTATGGATGTTTGTTTCTCAATCACGGCAGAACGGCTCAACGGATTTCAATGAAATTTGATATAGTGATAGTGTACAGTATGGAGTAGCACATAAGCTACTTTTTATCCCGACATTCCCGCGGTATAAACGGCAAGTTTTGAAATTGTATCAGAAGAAACATTTCACCTATTTCTGTAACGTCTCCATTATACCAAAAAAAAATTCATCAGATTCCGTTACACATCTTGATTCGTCATCATCCTTCGACATCATTATAGTAGCAAGACCACCACAAGTCCATCATCAGTCTGCTCCTGTGTTTACTGTTAGAACCGCTTCCTGATAGTTCTGTCAATTTGGATGACGTTATGCAAATTGTCGCATTGATGACAGATAACCATGGGAAACCATGGCGGGTTCTTCCCAACATGCTAAACATAAATAAAAACGTTATAAAGGATTTAATAGCAAATTTTTATTTAAACTGGAAATTTCATGCCTCAGTCCTACATCAATTGTTACACCATTGTTATGGCCTTAAGCAGCCTTTCACGCCTCTTAATAAATAATAATAAATATTTCTGACACTCTCACAACATTATCTAGCCCAAATTCAGTTTCTTAAAGAACTTGTGTTATGGATACTAGATAACTGATATACCTACTTAAGAAATATATAAACATACATATTGAATAAATACATATTTTTTATTAGAATAAACTTAAATAAACATATAAACATCCATGACTTGACGACTAATATCTGTGTTCATCACACAAATATCCGCCGCCGCCGGGATTCTAACCCAGGACCTCTGGCATAGAAGGCAATGTATGTAACCGCTACACCAGCCGGTCGTCTAGTCATTAGCGATGTATTTTATCTCTGACGCAGGGTTAGCATCTTCTTGATATCAGACATGGTGAAAAGTAACAAGAAGTTTATCAATATTAAAGTCAAATATGCTCGTATTGTAGGTATAAGTCACATTGTTTAATACTGCTGTTGTATGTTTCTCTGTAAACACCTCTCAATTATGTAAAGTGAACTTTATAAACATAGTTTTCGGTAAATGGAATTTACGAGATGTTTGGGATCCGAAATGGTAACGTGTAGGTTATGTGCCTGTTGAAATAAATGGTACTAATCATATGTTTAAAATATTACTAATGCTATTCTCTCGTCGCTTAAGATATTGGCGTTTAAAGGTACCGATACACGGTGACATCGACACCGACACTAGTGTCGACACAAGTGTCAGACGCGTCCACAAGGTGAGCAATTTTTAGTGTCGACACTAGTTCTGAGATCGAGTGTCGCGGTCGAAGTGTATTGGCCGTCTACACGGAGCGATGCGCAATTCAGTGTCAGACACTCCATCGCCATGAATCGATATTTACGGACTAAGTTAAAATTAAGAAATGAATATCTACTATTAATTTTACATAACCGGGAATCAAACCTGGTCAAAATATCGTTTGCATTTATGAAAAGGCACTTTTTATTTAAAATATTTCAAATGAAATGGCACGCCCGCTGAATAAATGCGTTCTAATTAACCGACTTTTAAAAAGGAGGTTATCAATTGGACCCGTAGGTATCTGTCCCTATGTATGCTTAGATCTTTAAAATTACGCAACGGATTTTGATGCGGTTTTTTTTAATGGATAGACTGTTTTTTAAGGAAGGTTATTATGTATAATACATGCATGATATAGTAGAGAAACACTGATATTAGATGTTTCTAATGTGATGTCGTAAATAAGCACGTTCTTTTGCGCTTATATTGCAAACGCTGGCTGAACCTTACGAGATAGACCAAAATGATGTACAACAGTATTGTCCACCTTAAAAAGTTCAACAAAAAAGTTCGCGATGGTATATTTCTATCTGTGAGGGATAACCCACCATAACCATTTTTATCCTTTAATAAAAAATGGTTATTTAAAAAGTGATTTTAAACAACACAGCATTCATTCTTATCCAATTAAGTACCTTTAATAAATTGTGCATTTATTATAGATCAATATGCTTTTTACAGCATGGAATTTAAGTGAATATTTCCGAAGATATTACAAATTTAAAATGCAGGCGCGTTCTGCCGCCATGTTGCTCTAGCTAAAAGTTTCGCGCACGACCGAAAACCGCGACACTGGTCTCAGACACTGCGCACGTCGCGTCTACACGGCAGGCAGCTAGAGCGACACCAAGCTAGAGCGCCCCTAGAGCTGCAACTGAGTGTCGCGGCACATGACACACACGGACACTCGGTGTATACACTGAGTGTCAAGTGTCAGGTGTCGTCGTGTATCCGTAGCTTAACAGTTTTACGTGCTAAGACAAGAAGAACTGAATAGGGAGTTCTATTATTGGGACTAACTATCAAATAGGTATCCCTATTATATACACATACCTCAGTAAACAATTCATTTGGTAACACTTTTCACTTCTTACCTTTCGAGGAAAGTATTTTAATCTGTGACAGTAATAATCAACGAATGCAGAGCGCTAAAAAATCCGACTTCACGTCAAAACTTTGGCTGAGATGAGAATGTCATCAACGTAAACGTTCTCCGAAATCATACATATTTTTTCAAAAGTTTGATATTTTCCATGAAGTACTCAACCTATTTCGATGAAATTTAAAAGAAACCAACTATGAAGTATCCTCTATCATACGAAACAACAAATTCAATTCATAATTGTCCGAAATATCGTGTAACAAAGACACAAAAAAAACATAGAGATGAATTGAGAACCTCCTCCTTTTTTGGAAATCGGTTGAAAATAGAAAAGACTTAGCATCCCTGCATGATTTCTAGACTCACCTAGGGCTGAGCGAGTTGGTAGCAGCCCTACAGGCCCTCTGTTCAGGATGACGAGACAAATAAATCATGATCGTGCTGCGGAGCCGGTGAGAACGCGGGCCGGAGGCGACCACCTGTTACTGGACGGTTGCATGCTGTACCGAGCAATTTGATGGGTTCTTTTTTTCACAATATTTTTACAAGTGGTATAAACTAATAATAGTTACCACAACTTGGTTGATTATTAGAAAGATTTTATATAGTATTTATATCTGTACAACTTAGTTTTCTTAGTAGTTATACAAAGTTGTTTTTAGTCACCAGCCAATTTTTTTAACACAATAAGTATTATTTATAGAAATGATTTTTGCAAAAAATGTTTTTTCTACAAGGAAATTAATATATTCGCTAAAATATTCAGCAAAACATGGTCACTCTAAATAATGAATGAATACCATTAAAATAAAGGCGATTACGCGCTGTTACACAACGTCTTGTAGTACTAAGCCCCAATTTCAAATTAATAAAACGCGATCAATTCGAGTTGAACTTGGTTTAAGCGTTAAAACGAGTTCCTCCTTCAATTTTTCTTTAGTCAAATCCAAGTTTAGTCAAATCCAAGATCAGAAGGAAATCGATGAAATCGGGGCTTATAGTCGTATTTTAAACAATGAAAAGCCGCTATTTGTAAAACAGTTTATTAATTACAAAGTAAACTGTAAAATAGGCATTAATATGATCTACACCTGAAAACTGTGAGACAGGTATTATATGTTTGATCTAGGTATACCTACAAATGGACCGAGCTAATAAAGTCAACTTCAGATTCCGAACGTATGGTATTTATCATTTTTTTTATGCCGTTATAATTATATTTTGCTGGATTAAATGAAATACTTTTAAAACGGATTTATAGGGTGAATACACTATCAATTTTAGGGAACTACGTGATGTATATAAAATTTAATTATTCACTCTGAAATCCAGCTTTATTTATAATAAACATAATTTGAAAACTAACATATGTTTATAAATATCCCCTTTTCACATTAAATTTGGGATAATATTTGGGATAATTCATTTTCCTTCTCATGCCAACAACGCCTAACGTTAATTTAAGTGCGATTATTTTTAATCAACCTGCACACCTTTGCATACTACCATCCGGAAGCTTTCACGCGGTAAGCCTACAGTCGCTCGTCGCTTCTCAATCTTCAAGTGATTCCTTTCCCGCGCCATTTCTCAATCGACCTCCGCGACGCGCGCCGGCCGCCCGCTCTTTTGCCTACCGTGCTCCGTAAACGCGATCTGACATTTTGACGTTTCTCGTAATACGCGGGAGTTTAGAAAAAAGTATTCGGATTTGGTTCGAAATATAAACTAGTGGTTGAACTATTGTTTTTGTTTGTGAATTGTTTTTGTAAAGACTTTTAGTGATTGTTAAGTGCCCCATTTTGGATTTTATTCCAAGAAGGTAAGTTTGTTTATGTTTTATATTCGGAAATAAATTAATAACAAAAACATTTCAATAAGACCCGATTTTTAAATAATCAGATAAATGTTAGGTTATGTATGAATAAAGTTTTAATGGAAAATTTTATGTAGTCTAAGACTTTATAAGGATCAATAATATTATGTCATACATTAACAGAATTAGGTAAATCCGAAAATGTTAATATATTTCTTCGCACAATTTTTATCTAGCTATTGAAAATTCAGGCCTAAATATTATGTACAATAATTACTTACTGGTATTTAATTACTGACGTATAATTTTATTTTAATATTTTATATCATGCAAAAACATTAAGCATAACTAGTAAAAATTTAGATTTTTTTTCTTTAACGCTGACAAAACCCATATATGACCTTAACATCACTTAATGGATGTAAAAAACAACGGGAAAGACGACACTAAGCGACTGATTATAAATGAGTTATATTATAAACCTCACCCACCTGAACCCCAGTGTCATGGCATTATCAAAATAAAAATATCGTTTGTCTTATTTCAGGATGCGAAATTATAACTTAATCCATGAAACAGTTTAAGTGGTAAAGATACAAACTTACAATTAATTTATAATTTTAATATATAGGTACCTACATACATAGGATATAGGACAGTATTTCAACTTGGCCGCATCTTTGAAACAAATGCCTACAGCGCCGTGGTCTGTTCACATGCGGTAGGGCTGCACGCCTTCAGCGTTTAAATTACTTTCGCCTGCTTTGTGTTTACTTCCATTTAGTTTTGTGACTGCAAATATACTTTTTTTATACATATCAACAATAAAAATAGGTACTTTGTAAATTGAATAGGAAGTGTTTAATATTTTTATATTTTTATATTTAATATTTTAATATGTTTGTATCCTGTTGATTCTGGCAATAAAGTGTATTTGTATTGTATTGTAAAAATACTTTTTGTGTGAAAAAAACCATATTTACGTTTGAATAACAGACGCACAAAAAATTAATGACCTATTAAATTTTAAAGTATAAGCAATCCGCATATTAACGTAAAGCTCAATCAACAATTGTTTCGTATGTAGACACCCGCGACTGGCCTCATGCCGAGCGCATGCCGAGATCGAGCCGCGTAGGTATAGCTCGCGTTGCGTTCGTTTGTATGAAGTTGAATTACTGTAGATATCTGTACTGTACTGATAGGTGGAATAGGAAGAGCTGGATAAAGGATACACTTATTAGTGTAGAGATAATAACGTTGCAAGATGTATCGGGTTCGAATCCTGGCAGAGGCGGATAATGTTATACTCTGAACAAATATTATTCTAAAGTATTTATTTGACGAGTGGCAATGGGGCCTTAGAGGCACCTAAACTGAGGTAAAGCCCGTCAGAGTTCGCCTGTTTAGCGACCACCATTTATGTAGAGTCGATCGCCAAATATCACCGCTCCTGCTTTGATTTATTCCAGCAATCAATAATATAAAATTGTTCCGTTACTGACTGAGTGACTGACAGATAAGGAACAGTCATTTAAGACTGCCAACTTTTTTTTTAGAAATACAGTAAGTATATGAGTCTGAAAAGAACATCAAACAGCATTTTGGAAAAAATAAACAGTATTCAGTTTATTTAATGTTTAAAACACATACTTTTAGATCTTCTTGCACAAATTATTAATAAAAGTCTAGTATATGCAGTGTTTAGCTTCTTATGCTGAAAACAGTATTTTGTATTGAATACTTTATTTTTGTTCAACAGTATCTAAACAGTATAATACCGTTAAAAACAGTATGGTTGACAACCCTAAGTCATGTCTAATAAGATTTTTATTGGAAGTTTAACCTTATCACAACCATATAAGTTGCAAAGTGTGTACATCTTATTGCTCGTGACTGTGCAGCCATAACTACTGGCCCTACAGTCTTTGGGAGGTGTAGGGATGCACTAATGAAGAAATTCCCGAAATTCCTACGGGAATGGGAAATGTAGGACTTTTTAGTTGATATGAAAAATCTTATTCCTTGATTGCACCGATGTAATGGTATTATGATGTATTATGGAGTTTATGCTCGTACGTAGTAAAAGCTCGTGTGTTGCAAAGATCCTGGACCTTAAATCAGTGCAGTCATCGTCGGCCTCATCTTCACTTACCATCATGTGAGCATGAGGTCAAATACGGGTTTACTCACAGTTAAAATTAAAAGCCCTATATGGATGATTGGTGAACTATTCTTAACGGTGTTCGAATTTCAATTTGTACGCTTATTCCCTTCCCGCGATAGATTTTATCGAGTTATGGCGTGCGTGCACTTATATAGCCTTTCTCAGAAACAAATGTAATAAACAATCAAATCGACCTATTAATAGGGCCGCCAGACTGTTGAAAACACGTTGAAAACCAAAGCTTCCAACCAAGGTTAAGTTGTTGTCAACCAATTCCGAGTCATCCACACTGTTACAAACGGTGGTTTCCAACAAGGAGACAAACAAGAACACAAGCCAAGGTTACGCCAGGCCACGCCCCTTAATCGTCAGTGTGCTCTGATCTCTCGCGTTGGCAACATCTTCGCGATGGCAGTTTTGTATGCAATTGAGGATACAAAGAAGGAAAGGTTGAAACGCAGGATAAAAAGCTACAAAACTCGAGTCATTTCTAGTTATAGTTACATAGTAAAATATACAATAACAAGCGTACACACTGTCCTAAAAACAGACATACATCTACATAGATAACGCAAACGCATATCCTTTGCGTGTCCGAACCCCGACCAAGCGTAAAGGTTGGTCGCCTCTAGATTTGATATGTATTGTAATATGCGTGTATAATATCGTTCTTAATAATCGATTTCATCGGCGGTATCGGTGTCTCTGAATCTTTTTGTATTTTCCAGTAATAAATATCAGCTGTGACGTCACAATAGGTCTTAAAAAGTCGGCACGCTTGGTTCGAATACAAATCGTGGCACTTGCGTTGTCTATGTAGATGTATGTCTGTGATTCTAAACACCGCCGTTTCCAACCCGCCAAGGTCATGTAATTTGGTTGTCAACAGCCGTCTTCACTGTTGGAAACACGTTGTAAACTAGCAAGGTCACCTTGGTTTGATATTCTGTTTCCAACAGTGTATTTGGGCTTTAATACGGAATCAAATTATAGCAATACGTATTTGTTTAGTGTTGAACTGTGGGAACCTGTGTTGAAAAGCTTTTGATACAATTAGTATTAATTAAACTCTTTATGCAGAGATTTAATAAGATACTTCCAAATCATGTAATCGCAAATCGTAACGAAATAAATATTCTAGAGTTTGCTTGGTTAGAAAAGGATAAGACCTTTCGTTTCAACTTTGGAAACATCATCATCATCATCAGCAGCCTATAGATGTCCACTGCTGAACATAGGCCTCCCGTCGGTCGCGCGCCGCCCTCATCCAGCATTTACCGGCGACTTTCACCAGGTCGTCGGTCCATCTTGCGGGGGGCCTGCCCATTGCCACTTCAGTTTTGCAATCCTACTGGCTATGTCGGTAACTTTGGTTCGCCTGCGAATCTCTTTTTTTCTGATTCGATCCCGCAAGGAAACGCCCTTTCCATTGCCCGCCGAGCGACTTTAAGCCTGTTTAGAAGGCCCATGGTTAGTGGCCACATCTCAGTGCCGTATGTCACCAGTGGCGACTCATACACAGGTCATAATGGTCGTAAACAGTAGCTCGATGATTAAAAAATTTACATAGGAAATGCAATGTCATGATTGTTAAGGCTGCCCACATCTTCTTTTTCCATTCAAAGTTCACGCTTCATTATTTGGTATTTGTCACTAAATAATAAGAATACCTACCTATTACCGTGTTGTCTCGTCAGTATTGAAGCTTGGTCTGCTTGTTGGTAATCAGAATCTCCCCAATACAGAAATTATGAAGTAATGATACTTTAAAAATCCATACAGGTATTTATCCCAATTATGTCGCAACATTCGCATTAGAGATTTGTCTTTAGTCAATGTAAAGTATCAATTCATTTTAACCGACTTCGACCGATCGTATGTAGATAACATTTCCAGATTTTTTTAGTTTTCGTATATTATGTTAGTGCAGAGCACGTACCAGCATCTGAACAAATGTGCCAAGATTCAAAAGTGTGTGTTTTTAATGTTTGTGTTCGCATATCTCCGGAACAAACGTCCAAGTTAAGTAAGTACCTTATTCTTATTTTGTTGTACTAGGTATTGTTCAAGTTTCATCAATATCAATTCAGTAGTTTTTGATATAGGTAGGGTGATATTTCAATGATATTTCAACCGACTTTTTATGTTTGTGTTTGCATATCTCCAGAACTACAAGACCGATTTAAGTTATTTTCACCGACTTCAAAAAAGACTTACTTGGTAAATCAAAGTGAGTTTATTTAAGACAGAAGTTATCGGTGTTATTTTTTACTTTTTAGTTTTGTTACCTATATTCTTTATAAACATACATAACTAGGTATGTTAGTTAGGTAAGTACTTTAAAATCTTGATGTCGGTTATATTGAACCACGCAAAAGTGCGAGGTTCGGTAGAAGCAAGGTAACTTAGTTAGGTATAGTAGTTGTAAAATATATAAAACATTCATGACATAAGAAGTCGTCGTGGCGCCGTGGTTACTGTGTGTATCATACGATATCGCAGGTTAAGCAACGTTCGGCGCGGTCGGTAACAGGATGGGTGACCGCCGAACATTCATATCTCACGACGACTTCCGTGCTTCGGAGGGCACGTTAAGCAGTCGGTCCCGGGTACTGTATACAGTAGTCGTTAGGGTTCGTCAGAAGCCATCGAGGCACCCTGAAAATTCTGGCATCCACCACCCAGCACTGGGCCAGCTTGGTGGATTATGGCCTATACCTTCTCATCACCCAGAGGAGAGACTCATAGCCCTGCAGTGGGCTCATTACACGGAGTTGTGATGATGATGATGACTCATGACTTGACGCCTAACATCTGTGCTCAACACCTAAATATCCATCCCTTTAAGACTAGACGTGATGCCTTGAACACCAGCCGGCCGACTTTTTGTATACAAACATTTACTAAAAATTAATAATAAAATTACAAAATGCATCGTATGGTATTGAAATAATAGATTTCACAGCGTTACATAACTGCGTTTACATATTTTCATCAGACTCGTCCAATTTCTGTATTCTCGTCAAATAATACCATTTATTATTTCAAAAAATACACATAATATTATCATGAGATTTTACGATTTAGACACATTTTAACGGGAAAATAATAATGGCAGCTTAAACACCGAAATAACCACGTTTGACCTGCAATATAACACTAACTTTTCATTTAAACCATTAAGTAACATCTTAACTAAACAGCTATTAACACATCGTAAAATATTCGTCGGTCAAGTGTTGCCAGCAATTAAAAACTTCACGCATGCCGGGCTCAATGTAACGTGTTGGTTTAACTGTTAGCGATTTTGTGAGGACGGAGTTGGTCATTGAAATCAGGTAATAATAATACAGGTTATTAAAATTTATTGTTAATAATTTTACTTAACTTCATTTTTGTACATACTTAACTTAAACTGAATACATTTATATATTGTATTAAGTTTTCAGGATTCATATAGAAAGGCATTTTATCTGAATTTTATCTCAATCAATTTTGTTTAACATCTGAATTTATTTTTCGGTGTCACTATAATTCGGGAAGTTGCTTTTATTCTGTACCTACACAAAAGAAGATTAGTCTATCGTAAAAAACTGGTATTTTTGTCAAATTGCAGTAAATAAAGCCTTTTTAATTGCGAAATATTAAGTATGTACAGAAGGCAGCAGTTTGTACATCTTCATCGTAGATTTTATGTATTCTGTATCATAGGTACAAAAAACACATAACAACAAAAGAACAGGTATTTTTTTAATCAACTTCTTCCAGCTGATTTATTTCATAATTTGCAAAGATTTCTTTAATTTAATACATTTTCGAAGCTGGCAATAAATATAAGCAATACCTTCCACACCACACCTCCGTGTTTAATGTAGGAGAAATTGGCAACACAAAACTTGCAGAACTAGTGACAACTGTCCGACATACTTTCCTTTATTATTATTATGGGTATTTTATGATATAACGTATCGTGTGTGAATGTGTTCTAGTCCTTGTAGAATGTGGAGAAATTTAAGCTAGATGAGTTGAGAAGAGGTGTGGATATCAGTTACACTGGTCGATTTTTGTTTCTTTTTTCTTTCTGGGTGTTGAAGTGTGAAAATGTAATTGTTTGTTTTATGAAACAGTTACTTATTTATTTATATATAGTTCACCAACGCAATGGTCACCAAAACAAGGTTTAACAAAGAACATAATGGCATTGTGATACAATTCTAACGCCACACACTTATAGGTGAAGGCAGCATGCAGCATAGTTTTGGGAAAAGTAACAATTAAATAAAAGAAATAACATATTGATTCAAAAAATTAAATAAAATTACAAATTGATTTTAAAACATAAGTAAGTATATATTTTTAAAAACATTAGTCATTAAAAATAATCAAAATTCTTAAAATAAAAAACGAATAGGTAAAATTAATAATAAAAGTAAAGTTGACAATATCAACGTTGTAAAAATACGGGGGAAGAATAATTTGAAATTATTCTTCAATACATACATACATACATAACGTCACGCACGCCTGTATCCTAAGACCATCTGATGTCACGTTTATTTAACAAATTTGGAGGTACTTATTATGAAGATGGAGAGAGACTATTGTAGTGACAGGGGGTCAGCCTATCGCCCACAAAAACGACTTTAAAACCTCTGTCCCTTAACTGACTTTTACAGTATGCCCGGGAAGAGAAGCAGCTGGCACATTCTACGTTTTCCTTTCGCTCCCAGTCCAGCATGGAAACAGTTATCAAATTTCACTATATCTTTGATCTGTTGAGGCAAAAATGCTTTAATAATGGGTTGGTTACTTTTAGTAAGTAGATATATTATGATATTTTATTTGATCATAAATCAATGCTTAATTTTAGTTTATTGTATGTCAAAAAGGAATCACCAGCCTTATATTTATGTACCCTTAACTGCTCAAAAAAAAACACCAAATATAATTAATAATGCAGGTACACACAGAGACCCTTATACCTTTAAAAACCGTAAGCCGTTTATACCTTTAAAAAATCTTTTAAAAAAGATTCTCAAAGGATATTTTTGAAAGGCATCCTTTGGAAAAAATGTAAATAAAACACTTTTTAACCGGATTCATAGCGTATAATGTATATGAGTCCCGCAGAGTCGCACGTTACCAAGTGGTCTGCGAAGACACCTAAACGTCGAGCGTCGAGTTAACTTAGCGATAAATCATCGCGTATAATGTATATTTAAAAATGTTAACTTTACATTATTAATCGTGAAAACTTAAGACAGTTAAACTTATTGAAATGTAAATAAGAATCCTTAGCAAAAACTCTGCGAAATCAAGAAATACAATAATTAATATTCTCATAGTTTAGTGCGTGTCTGTCCAAAACTTAACTTTTATTAAAACACTAGATACCGCGCGCGGTTTTAACCGCGTAACTTTTGATCATAGCCTATAACCTTCCTCAAGAGTTGGGCTATAACATGCAAAAAAAAATTTTCAAATCCTACTTGTAGTTTCTGAGATTAGCGCGTTCAAACAAACAAACAAACAAAAAAAACAAACTCTTCAGCTTTATATATTAGTAAAGATATTACTCATAGATATTCTCGGAAGTCGTCCCACAGGAGTATATAGGTACACACCGTCTCCCTGTATATCAAGTTTCATCTAAATCTGTTCTATACTATTTTATTAAAGAGTATCTAATAGACTAGCATCCGCGCACGGTCTTACTCGCTTAAGTTATGTTCTAGTAAGAATTTCTTGATAAGATAATAGCTGATCAAAAAATAGAATATTGTCTTCAATCAAAAAAACAACAAATATTTCGACCTTTTGTAAGTAGATTTAGATGATTGGTGTTAGGATTAGGAGTCTAAATTAAAACCATATTTTTGAAGCAGATATTATTGATGTGCTTGATACCTATTTACAATCGGGTACATTCAAAGCTCGCACGCTAGCATACGCACAGATGACAAAAAAAAAAAACAATTCCTACACAGATCTCAGATAAAGTAGACCAAACTCAATCAAATCGCTCCACATACCTCTGTACATGATCTCAACGACATTCTCGCAAGTACCCACAAAAAGTAGAAACAATTACACGATGACAAACGAAATGAAGATCGTCACCGTTACGACTTTAAATAGTCTGAGAGACTAACGGGCAGATGTGTGAGAAAAGGTGGGGTAGATGTCGTTAAAGGCTATAAGGGACAGCGATTTATGGAAAATGTCGTGCTTTATAATTAGATAAACAATTACTCTGAAATTGTTTATCTAAATTAAGTTTCAATGTTTTTTTTTAAATACGTTTTATACACACGTCAAGTTATGGATTCATTTATTCAAATGTGATAGTTTGTGTAGAGTTTTCTGAATGATATGTTTTTACTTTATGGCAAAAGGGAAAGGGCGTTTATTATTAGTAATGCCACTAGTTAAAGTGCTAGAATGATGATTTTGGCACCATTTCTCAGTTTTCAGAAAGACTTTGGTTTTTTTGTAAGTCATGCTATAGAATTAAATAATTCATATCGTAACGCCACGATATGAATTACTGGCCGCGCCGCCGCCACGTCGTTCCGTTAATTATAACCTAGTAAAATAAGTAGTAAGTATTAAAATATAGTAGTCTTAAGTTTTCACGACTCTAAAACGCAATCTAAAATAAAACACTTTCTAACCGGATTTATCGCGTAGAATTTATAGTTTACATTGTGAATATTGAAATTTTTAAAAAGTAGAACATCCTATATTTCATAAATCATGAAAACTAAAGGACAATAATGTACTAACACCAGGTATAATCCAACGACAAATGTATAAAGCAGTTTAGTCGCCATCAGTCAGTCATACCTTTATCAGAATCAGAGATGATATCTCGATACGTTTTTACAAGTATTGTGTGAAGTGCTCCTTCTGTGTACCATATACAGCTGTAAATGCACTCGTTCTGTTTTAAAACCGTGACTTGACATTAGTATGCAAGTGGTTTTAAGAATTGCTGAGAAATTACGGTTTTATTAGTAACAATAGTGAGTGCATTTGTAAGACATTGTTTTAGATTTGAGGACGTTTTTGTTGGTTTGTAGTTAAAATAATACTGAATTATTCTGGTAACATTTACATGGAAGGTAAAAAAATACACCTTTTTATATTGGTGACAACAATCCTGCGCAATTACACCTGACGGTAAGAGATAAAAAAAAGACGTGTGGCACTCGGAGACTGCCGCGGTAAAGCTATTGCATAGCATTTTTTATCAACTTATGCAATTATAATTATTTATTTATTTTATTAATGCAGTAATGTTTGATCTGATATGAAGTTCCACAAGTTCCTAGTAGATGGCGCTGATTGTTTATTAAAGCCCGCATGTAAAGGTATGAAATCAAAGTATCACCGCTGTGCCGGTCGGAGTGGGGGGTGTTAGGTTTTTTTCGTTACGGAATTTCTGGATTCGGTCCCCACGCTCAAGGCCCGCGATAGAAGCTATGCAATAGCTTAAAAAAGAAAATTTCCTACAAACGTAATTCACAAAAAATACTTAAATATCTGGTGTTTAATTCACTAAGTAAAGATGAGGTCGAAGATGACCGCCAACGTTTTAAGAAAGGACCTTGCTCTCCGTAAAGTATTGCCAGAACAGATCACAGAATATTTTTCGGCAGATTTTATATGAAGGGCGGTCGCTTACCAGGCGGACTACAACCAAGCAGGCCATTCGAATCATAGCATTTTATGACAGTGCTATCCAGGGGTGGTAGGGCTATTCTTAACCGACTCTTCACAGGCTATAAATCTAGACAGGCATAAAACTTGTGAGAGCTATATCAGGTTGTACAGCCCTGTCACAGCTATTACCTTATTATCATCTGAGTACTGATAAGTTACATCTGTAAGTCGTGGAAGTCGTCGTGGCGCTGTGGTTACTGTGTGTATCAAACGATATCACAGGTCAAGCAACGTTTGTCGCGGCCGGTACTTGGATGGGTGACCGCTGAACATTCATTTCTCACGGCGACTTCCGTGCTTCGGAGGGCACG
Source organism: Stenoptilia bipunctidactyla (assembly GCA_944452665.1). Taxonomy (NCBI): domain Eukaryota; kingdom Metazoa; phylum Arthropoda; class Insecta; order Lepidoptera; family Pterophoridae; genus Stenoptilia; species Stenoptilia bipunctidactyla. Next base: position 997,805 of record OX101744.1, on the reverse strand, counting down.
TTAAGCAGTCGGTTCCGGGTGCTGTATACTTGTATACAGTAGTCGTTGGGGTTTGTCAGAAGCCATTTTCGGCGCCCTGACATCCACCACCCAGCACTGGGCCAGCTCGGTGGATTATGGCCTATACCTCCTCGACACCCAGGGGAGAGACTCATAGCCCTGCAGTGGGCTCTTTACAAAACGTCGTGATGATTATGATGATGACATCTGTAACTCTTATTTCTAACCTCTATATTTTACATACATACATACATAACTTCACGCCTGTATCCCTAATGGGGTAGGCAGAACACCAAAGGCTATAAAAACCATCTGATGTCACGTTCGACAAATTTGGAGGTGTTATTATGATGGAGAGAGACTATAGCAGTGACAGGGGGTCGGCCTGTCGCCCGCAAAATCGCCAATAAATCCTCCATCCCTTAACTGACTTTTACAGTTTGCCCGGGAAGAGAAGCAGCTGGCACATTCTATATTTTTCTTTCGCTCCCAGACCAGCATGGAAGATATTAACGCAACTCTATATTATATTATTATTGCCTCTATATTTTATTTAAGTAATAAACAAATGTTAGTCATAAAAGTTCCAAGAAAATCAATTTACTGTACAGATACTAGTATAAAACAAGTTCTAATGTTTTCCAGCTTCCTAGACCTCAATGAAATCTAGCAACTTCACAATACTGTTGTAGAAGATAAACAGAATAAAGAACAAAAGCACATGAATATTCATTATTTAGTAACGTATTATACGCATCTATACAATAAATAGAGCGTTGTGGCAAAAAGTGCAATAAATTTGCGCGCATCGCGGCAGACTTTCGTTGTTCCATCGGAGCAATAGAAACAGTTACACGGTCGATTGTTTGGTTCAATGACGCTGATTTTTAAAAGATTAGATCATAACTAAGAGAGTCCAATTTCTAGTCATGAGAGACAAATAACATTTTGTTTAGTACCTACGTTTTCAATATGATTCAAAATTCACATTCATGCAATAAAATTTTGACCACATAGAGTCAAGTAAGCCCTTTTTACCCACGACCGGAACGGAGAGGGTGTTTGTGCAAACCAATTTACCATTTATCTCCAGAACCACTGGTCCGATTTTAATGCGGTTTTCAGTAATCGCTTTGGATTTGCTTGGTGCATGTTCTTAGATAGGTGTAGCGGTAACAACTTACCAGGGGGCGCTGCAGTAAACATTTGTTTGTAAAAGCCAATGTTACCATTTATCTCCAGAACCACTGGTCCGATTTTAATGCGGTTTTCAGTAATCGCTTTGGATTTGATTGGTTCATGTTCTTAGATAGGTGTCGCGGTAACAACTCACCAGGGGGCGCTGCAGTAAACATTTATTTGTAAAAGCCAATGTTACCGTTTATCTGCAAAACCATTGGTCCGATTTAAATGCTGTTTTCAGTGATCGATTTGGATTTGATTAGCGCATGTTCTGAGATAGGTGTTACGGTAACAACTCACCAGGGGGCGCTGCAGTAAATATTTGTTTGCAAGCCATTGGTCCGATTTGAATGCCGTTTTCAATTATCGCTTTGGATTTGATTGGTATAATGTTCTTAAATAGGTTTAACGGTAACAACTCATCAGGGGGCGCTGCAGTAAACATTTGTTTGTAATAACAACCATTAATTCTGCAAAACCATTGGTTCGATTTAAATGTGGCTTTCAGTGATCGCTTTGGGTTTGATTGGTGCATGTTCTTAGATAGGTGTTACTGTAACAACTCATCAGGGGGCGCTGCAGTAAACATAAAGCCATCACTGAGAACCGCATTAAAATCGGACCAGTGGTTTTGAAGAATGGTAACATTGGTTTGCACAAACCATTCTACGTAATATGATATCGAGTTACATTACAACAAAGCCCCAGCAAAGTTGAGCCACCAGCAAAGTTGAGTTGTAAATACTTATTATAATACTTCACTATGTATTTAAATAAACAACATGGGTTTTCCAGCGGTGGTGGGGACATTAGAGGGCTGATGAGGAACGAGATATTGTGTAATGTAATGTATGGTACCTATATTATGCTCTTTAAAAAGTTTGAAATAAAAAACAAAATAAAAATTTTGAAAAACCCACGACGCGACGGTTAAAAAGTAATTGAAAAAGAATAATATAATTTAAAATTCCCCGACTGAAATGATTTATGTGACGAGAGATAATTAACGTTAAAAGCTTTTTTAAAAGTTCACTTAATCTCACACAAAGTCGGTCATATTATGAACAACATACTATTCGTTTTCATAGCACTTCCCTACGCTTACCTATTCGGTTCTCGAAGATGTAGATGTCGCAATAACATAGGTATTCAACTCCCTATGAACTTTATAAGAAGAGCAAGAAAATCCGTCTGGGGCTGCCATTGAATGAATTCGTTTTGTAGTTTTATATTGAAATTTAAAATATTGAAATCCCCGCCTTTCCTATCACTTGTCACCGGTCCCGCCTTTCCTATCACTTGTCACCGAGGTTCTTGACCTCTGAAATTGCACCCAAAGCGATTATCCAACTGGCCATCATTTTATTCTTTTTAAACTTTTGCAAATGCTGTAATGTCAGTTTGTCAAAGCTAACGGTTTCATTATTACTGTTGCTCGTGGGAACAGCGGGGTGTATGCAAACAATTACTTTCCTAATGATCTTTTATTATTGCCCTGGTGGCGGACTGATGGAATTTAGGTTTTTAAAAAACAAAACAGAAGGAATTGTTTTTTATTTGACTAAGAATTCAGAAGATGGTGAGAAAACGTATTAGGTAATTTAAAGTGGTTTTAAAATAAATTGGAATAGGATTCTTTTTTGCCTAGCAAATATATTTTTTAGAGCTGAATTCTACTAAATTTATTACATTTAGGAGCTAGTAAAAGAAAGGTAAGTTTTGAATGTAGCATTGAGTAGTTTAGGAATTATTTTTTAAAACTAATTCAAAAGCGTGTTTTTGCCTAGCAAGTATAATTATTATTAATACGTATTTTATTGGTGATATATTGGTATACAGGGTGAATGGTGGGTCAATTTCCAAATTCCAGGACCTCATAGTTTAAGATCATACATGAAGAGAAAAAAATAAATTAAAAAATAAATATTATCTATTTACTGAGTAAACTTCTTCGAAAGTTAAAGAATTCATTACTCAACGCATGATTACTGGTTGAATCACTAATCAAGCGTAATACAATAAATACTTAGCGGGTGGTGGTGTGCGTGTGGCGGGAACACTACTGTGTGCGTGTTGACTGAGGCAGCGCGTCGGGAAAAGTAAGGTCTCTTTATTTATTAATAGGGATATCTGGTGAAAAATTAAGTACCTACTTTTATTACATAAGTATGATCAGAATCGATTACAGAGTGCTCTCCTTCAATTTTCAAATTTGTCACCAGTCACCTTGTATAAGGTAGATTATGGTTATTAACTTTTATCGTAAGACTTATATTCACAGAACGCTTTCTAACCCTATATTTAACATTTTATTTTTTTATAAATTTACTTAGGAAAAAAACATTGTCATCATAAATTCAATCAGACCGATACAAACAAAAATGTCCGGGCACAAACATTGCATTGTTCGGTGATCGAATCCGCAACCATTGGCGTCTGAGACAGTAACATTTTCCTTCGCCTTCGTCAAAAATATAATATATTGAGAACTGTATTACGTCTAATGCTTTTCACACTAATAACTAAACAGAACCAATTTTAAATTAAATTGAGCCTACAGTTTCAATTTTATTGTTCTCCAATTCCAAGATCTACAATTTCCTCTTATCTTTTCCCACAGGTGGCGACAAAAATCTGCTGTCATCTTTGAATAATGGGTTAGAGCTACCACGAGTACTCGAAAAATGATGAACGAAAGTCGAGAGCGAATTCGTCGGGAGAGGGAGCGAGAGAAGAACACGTATACCTCTCCTCGTCTGGCGTTACGTCGCGTGCTGCTATTGGCTGAAGGCAGGCAGTTTCGGGAAGCAGCGGCCATTTTGTCAAGGCTTGGTCCTGGCGTGCTAGGATCTGTGGCCACGGAACTGCCTATTGATTTACTGGTTGAATCACTGCCACATTCCGCTCATTTGTTGGAAACGCTCTTGAATCGGTGAGTATTTTTGTACTAGTTCTATACCGATTACTTCTGTGAGATTCTGAAATTATCTTTCTTAGTGTACCTTATTAATCCTTATATCGAATAACCAAAGCTTAATGGTTAATATCTAAACGCGGATAAAAGTCTTACTATGTAGCCTATACTGATAATATAACGGACATTTCCTAATATTATAACCAAATCAAAGATTAAGCGATCTATGTTATTTTCATGCCAAATAAAATGTGTTTAAACTTTTCCTAAAGGATTCAAACGTTCTTTTGTTTACGCCGTTTTTTTAAAATATGGCATAAATAAATGCAAAAGTATATTGTGTAGTTTCAGTCGACTGGGTCTCAAGGTTGCGTTCGAGTTACGAACGAGAGCGTGTAGTAGGGTTCCTTTCTGATATCTTAGTCACTTGATATCGTTGAAACTTCTCTGCATTATGACGATTATTTAATACGAGAAAGTTTTCGTTGTGGTGTTTTTTGAATTTATAATTAAGTAAATGGGCGTGTGTTATCGCCTTATAGAAAGGGAAAGCCTATTTCTGGCCAAGAATTTTCGTAAGAACCGAATTTCAAAACTATAATATCTATGAAAAGTTCATGATCATAATGCTTCGTCGATGGGCTATCTGTTGTAGTAGGTCCTAGCAAAGGTTTTGTCCAACAGTGGCAGTGGACGTATTTGATTTCATAATGATAATTTAGTTAGGTTTTTTTTTTGACAGAAATTGCTTATGACCTAATCGCTAGGGTTCATTTGTAGTCACCGGCCAAATTTTTTTTCACAATAAGTTTTAGAAACGGTTTCTGCAAAAAATAAACGATTTATTTTTTTACAAGGAAATCCATATATCCGCTTACATATTAAGCAAAGTATGGCCACTCTAAATTACCATTTAAATACCGACGACCGGCTGGTGTAGTGGTAACATACATTGCCTTCCATGCCAGAGGTCCTGGGTTCGAATCCCGGCGGCGGTGGACATCGGTGTGATGAACACAGATATTAGCCGTCAAGTCATGGATGTTTATATTCTTATTTAAGTTTATGTTAATAAAAAATATGTATTTATTCAATATGTATGTTTATATATTTTTAAACTATATCAGTTATCTAGTATCCATAGCACAAGTTCTTTAAGAAACTTAATTTGGGCAAGATAATGTTGTGTGAGTGTCAGAAAAAAATATTTATATTTATTATTTATTAATACTGGTGACTAAAATTCAATCCTGTATGTAATAAAAGGGTTCAGTATAAAAACTTTTGGTGTAAATTTTACGCTATTAAAAAAATAGAGATGAAAAAAAATAAAGTTTTCCGTATAAGAACACAATTGCGATAATCGGAGCAGATGAAACTATTATGAAATTAATTTATGAAGATTCAGAAAGAAATAGGTTTTTTAATTCCCTAAGTAAAAGATATTTTACACATGTGTTTGTAAGTTGCATTGTAGCTCCTGATTTGAGATTTGATTATGATTACTGAAGGTTTTCTTTATTAGTTATTTACTCGGTAGAAAAAAGTCGCCTCCATATAAAGCTTTTATCGAAGCAATTGATAGGATCTGAGCTAATATTGAAGCTAAAATTTAAAAATTTTGGTTAATAATAGGTATGTTGTTGCTTTGAGTATATAGATGTATGTCTGTGGTTTCAGTTTTATACGACTCATGAAATAAATAAGATCATTATAATAAATAATAATAAAAAAATGTTTATTTCATTCTTACAAAATTATTTTTTTATACATGGGCTGGTGACTCCTTTTAGGCTTGCAGAGGACGGTGTTAGGAGGCACCGCCATTCCTTAAGTAAACTTATTTAATTTATACAATGTCATAACTATATATATGATTGTATATATATTTGTACAATCATAACTTTTCATTTGTTATCATGTCTCTTAGCTAATGTTGAAGCAAAAAAAAACGAAATTTGTTCACGAAATTATGAATTATTAAATTAAATTATTATATGTAGAGAGATTTTCTGTATCTTATGTTTTATTTATGCTTTAAGAGAAATAAGGATGTGGTTACCGGATGTGCTTCCGACCCTTGGGCAGTAAATGAGGAGTTCCGGTGATACCAATTAATTACATTGGATATCCTGCCCTTTCGTACCGAACGCTGCAAAACTTTTGACGGTGGTACCTTATAAGGTGATATCTATGCAACATAACTACGCAATGTACTATCATAACACCATTATTTTTCCTTGATCATTATTGATCTCAATTTTATTACGTTTTTGAATAATACATACATACATACATAACTTCACGTCTGTATCCCTTATGGGGTAGGCAGAACACCAGAGGCTATAAGACCTATATGAGAAAGGCTATTGCAGTGACAGGGGTCAGCCTATCGCCCATAAAAATGCCAATAAAACCTCTGTCCCTTAACTGACTTTAACAGTATGCACGGGAAGAGAAGCAGCTGGTACATTCTATGTTTTTCTGTCGTTCCCAGTCCAGCATGGAAGCATGAATAACCTTTGTATAAAAAGGGCTGTTTATTAATCAACCAATGCAGAGCATATAAAAACTGACTTCACTAATATTTTTAAATCGTAGTCAAAGTATGGCTGAAGTATTAGGTCATCAAAGCACAATTCACCGAATTGATACCTACATATTTTTTTCGAAACTTTCTCAAAAAGTACTCAATCGATTTCGATGAACCTCTGAAGTATCCGCTATCATATGAAACAAGAATATTTAAAATCGATTCATAGTTGTCCGTAAAATTTTGTGACACATTTGTGTACACAGGAATTGAGAACCTCCTCCTTTTGGAAGTTGGTTGAAAAAGGAATTACAAAAGATAAATTATTGTAATGTGTTCATTACGATAGGACAACTTTAACTAAAGAGAGTTGGATGCAGTCTACCCATAAGTTAGATCAAAAAGCATACAATCACTACGGTCTAGTTAGATTACGTTGTGTCAAGTAAAGCAAAACACTGCCTGAAAATATTATATGTAGCAGTGTGACTGACGATGCTTATTATTCACTGTGTTGCATTGCAGTGAGCAAGAGGTGGCTAATACTATCTTTTATGAACCTATTTTGAGCTTATACGCCAGAAAGTAGTTTAATAATAATAAATATTTAGTAATAAAATTTCTTAACCTAGTATTAGTATTATTCTAATTATTGAATTTATGGTACCTAATTTTATAATTATAAATTATTAAAATCAATTATTACAAAAAATGTAAGTTTAATTATTTTATTTAATCGACCCTACTCTTAAATACATGAATAATATCAATGTGATCTGAAGATATTTGATGTATTTCGTTATAATCTCTATGTATTACTTGTTTCCCATATAATAAGCAATGCTTGGTTAGGGTGCTCTATAGCACACTGCGACAGATAGTATTATCAATGTTCAGTGTGAATAAAAGGCATAAAGGATACAAAACAGTAATCGAGAAAATGCCAATCCAAACTTTCTTAATCTCCTTTCATTTAAAATATCCAGAAAGACAGGTCTCTGTTATGACTTTGCAGGAACATAGTTATTAAAACAGGGACCCACTTTCCGTCGGAGTGGCGGTAATAAATCAAAACTTATTCGCCGTCACTAATTCAAGTACGCGCAAGCGCAGAGTTATATATAATATAGCGGGTGTAATAGTTAAATGTGCACAAGCTATTAGTGTGCTTTGAAAATGTTGCTGATGTCACTCTACTCATTGGTTGAAAAAAATATTGATGGAACATTTGTATTCTATGAAACTTGGTGCTAACAAACTTGATATCTCTTATACTTACATATTAAATAACTTCACGCCTGTATCCCTGACGGTTTATGCAGAACACCAAGGGTTATAAAACCATCTCATGTCACGTTTGACAAATTTGGAGGCCGGGAAGAAAAGCGGCTGGCACATTTTATGGTTTTCTTTCGCTTTCAGACAGCTGCTTCCCTTCCCAGGCATACTGTAAAAGTCACTTAATGGACAGAGGTTTTATTGGTGATTTTGCGAGCAATATGCTGCAACCCTGTCACTGCAATAGTCTCTCTCCATCATATGATACCTCCAAATTTGTCAAACGTGAACACAGGCGTGGTGTGAATTAGTGATGTATGTATGTAGTTTATGATTGATAAGGTAGATAAGTAAATTGAATCGTCTTAAGTTTGTTAAGTTTTAAACCTGAATTTATCCTTAGTGCCCTTTGAGGTACACTGGTCGAGTGTTTGGTTGCAGTTTGAAAGATCATGTTGATCTTGGTTGAGTCCCCGCAACAGTTTACCCCATAAATATGTTCGGAGGTCTCCATAACATGTGATTTGGGTTAATACTTAAAAAACTACCCAAAGTGACACACTAACGCTTTAAAAAAGGTTTTTATAAGCATGTGTTATGTAGACCATAGTGACTGGTCCAGACAACTTGGAAGAACCTAACCTGGTACTTCTCATCTAGACTCGAGTCATAATTGAAATAAAAATAAAAGAGATTTTCATTCAGTATTCTGTCAGTATATCAAATTAAAGGGCAATGAATATAGATTATCATACATTTAAATAAATAGTCCTTTCGACCATTGTAAGATATTTTTAATATATATCTTTTCCTATATTTTTATGACTAACTCTAGGTAATTCATGTGACAAAAAGAACTGACAGATTTTTGATTGACTCTCGAAACTAATCAGTCAATAACGTCAATTACTCGTGGGTTAATTCCGTGCTACGACGTGACATATTTCACATATTATTTGTTATTTTTTACAAGATTTTTGATTTAGGAATCAGGAAGTGTAAGGGAGAAAAGGTTACTCATGAGCTGTTAATCTTTCATGTTTACTACTGACCAGGTCAAAATCCTATATTGAGTTTGGACCATCTTTGAATTGTCTTAAGTTTAATTTTACTGAAAATTTAACCTTCACTAAGCCCTTTTCAACCTGATCTTATTCCGTTACATAACGTTTTGATGCGATGTTTCTGTGTCCTTGCAAACGGTTTTCTCTTAGATTTAAACCCTTTTGAGTCTAATGCAAAAATGAATTTTATTTTGAATATGGAAACAGAAAGGGCAGTTCTTTTCTGAGCCCGTATGCTGTCATCTTCGACCTCATCTTCACTTACCATCAGGTGAGATTGAGGTCAAAAGTGGTCTTAGTAACCGATCAAAGTACACAGTGATTAAAACAAGAGGACCCACTTTCTGACGGAGTGGTGGTCATAAATCAAAGCTAATGCGCCGTCACTAATTCAATTATGCGCCGGCGCACACTTCGTAGATATCGTATCTGCGGTTAATGAGGTAGAGGGTTTCGCAGAGTTGATAGACGACGTGATGTCTGTCACATGTGTGCTTATAAATATCGATAAATTGATTAAATTGTGTAAAGTGTTTCTAAATCACATACATTTTACAGTAGGTATTGCAATTACGGTTATCGCTAAGCGTTACTACAATTAGTATTATACCATTTGGCTTATCCTTTTGGACAAAGTCGTCGTATAATTACGATAGAACTTCACTTACCCATTTTACTACATTAGAAATGTTGGTGTTATTAGGGATACTGTGGTGCTGAGTGTTACTTTTAATATATTTTTTAAGAGACTTAAAGATGCCTAGTGTCTGGCTAACGAAAGTAGACAATGGGGGTTTTTGCAAACTTTTTATATGGCAACTTATTCTGTTGTCACTGTTGTCAATTGAACGGTTGTTGGTGGTTTTGGTAATTGAGATTTTGATATTCTCATATTTGATAATGAATAAAAAAATTAAAAATTTGATATTTTCATAACCAATGTAGGAAACAGCGATACCAGTGACTCTAACGATTCATAACTAAAGTATTTTATTGTTTTATTTTTAAGCCTGATTAATACTAGTTGCCTATCATTTTAATTATATACTTCTCATCAAAAAGTAGGACAGTACCAATATTGCTATTTTTACGATAATTTTAAATATATTTTTAAATTCGGCAGATTTTCATTCTCTACTTTCATTAGCCAGACTATAAAAAGAAAATAATAATAAAAATAATAAAATATTTATTGACACACGAACTTAAGAATAAAACACGAAAATACAATAATATAAATTGAATAGTTTATGTGTCAAAGGGGTACTTTCAGCCTAGTGTTGCTGTTAGCTAGCAACGCTAATTTTCAAAATACCCCTTTGGTCCAAGCCGTTCAAATAAATAATTAAATTGCAGGATATACTTATAGCATTTAAATAATTATGCTCCTTAACAATAGGCATAAAAATATTACAAAACAATGCGAGAAAAGAATATCATACATTTTTATATTAATAATTTGAATAATTACTAGACTTATTACAATTAATACATTAATTTAAAACTATAATTAAACATAATAGTACAGAAAGGAATTAATTTATACGATTAAAATTAAATTGGAAACACCGATAATATTATTTAAGGTACAGTATTAGAATTAGAATTAAGTATAAGTATAAAATCAAGAATGCAAAATACAAAATCTAATATATAAAATTCTCGTGTCACAGTTTTCGTTGCCATACTCCTCCGAAACGGCTTGACCGATTTTGATGAAATTTTTTGTGCTTATCCGGTATCTATGAGAATCGGCCTACATCTATTTTTTTTTATTTATATGGCAAAACAACGTTTGCCGGGTCAGCTAGTTAGACTATAAAATTATAAAATATAATTATACTATAAAATTATAGGTACAAATTAAGACTATAAAATCTGTATACTTTATTAATTTTTTTGCTCGATTTGTGCAAGTAATAATTTTGTCTTAAGGCGTATATAATGATTGTTTATGTCATGCTAAAAACGCAAGTATTTTTTTCTTGCACGGGACGCTGAGTGAAACAGCTAGACATTTGCCTCGCCCAATAACGAGTTTGATAACAAAAAAAATATTGTAGTCAACCTAATAATTTAATATGTGTGGGAACTATTGTCTGGGGATTTTATTTTATTTATTTATTCTTTTCCTGAAGAGATTGGCAAACTGCAACCCATGGCCCGATGGCGGTTGCTGTCGGAAAGTTGTAAGTATTCTAGCCCTTGTAGAAATTTCTAGAGCCGCGATCTAGAGCCAAACATCGTGTCATTGTCGTCATAATTTTTAGCGATTGAGTCCTAAACCACACATCAAAAAACACCTACATTAAAATAAAGCAAATCTTCTCAAAAGGCAACCTTTATCGAAAGTGGTCATTCCATAGACTTTCACGTGTGAATTACCGACTCCATGCCGCGTCGGAGACTTCCGAGAAATTTGTTAAAAGCCTGTCGTGTGTCGAAGGGAGATGAAGATATGTGTGGGCTTGAAGGTAGGTAACTGAATATTATCTGGCTTCTGTTTTTTCCGACTTCTAGGTGGTAGGTACCTATAGTTTTTGAAAGTTAAAATGAAAGAGGTATTCTGAAAGAGGAGATCGGAGAGTAATAATGTTAATAGTAAAGCACAAAAAATAAGATACTTTGACAATTTTATTTTTTATGTTTATTTTTTGGAACGAACTAATACTTGATAAAATGTGTTGTATTTGGTTATCGGCTATTTATTGAGAAACTACCAAGAAATTAAAAGATAGAAGAAATTAAAACAAAAGTTAGAAAGTAAGAAGCAGTAGCTACTAATATTTACTGTCTAACTAATGTTTAACGTTTTTGTAAATTGATTAACATATTCTTAACTCACTAAACAATTTTCTTTCGTGTCATAACCGACATCACACGATATTATTTGCACATTTATTTGAGCTGTCAAAACAAACTTTTGTATCTTCTCCCAAAATTTATTTAATTATTGTAAAATTTGTGCATTTTTTTGTAAATATCCACCTCAAATTCAACCATTTAGTATCCTAAAGCAGTAATTTTGTTGTGGTTAGTGAATTGTGAATTTAAAGTGCAATTTCTAAACTTGCCTAAAAGTGACAGGTAACGAACTTTATATTAGTTCAATTCATTGTTTCAAATTCATTGTTCTACTCCTCTGAATTTAATTTAATACCACCACTATCTAATATTTATTACATCTTATTATTAATAATAGGCTCCGTATTAACAACATAGTTCACATTGCCTTATAGTTCTTTTTCAAACTTTCGAACTTTGAACTACAACTTTTGTTTCACCTTATTTCAAACATGAATACTCGCAGTGCTTCTGCCCGCCAGTTGGAAAGCCAACTCCAACTCGCGCTCCAAGAGCTAAGCAAGTTCAGGAAGCAATGTGAACAGTTATTAAAGGAAAGAGAGGACAATGAACTGGAAACTTTGAAAGTTATAAACAGAAATAGTAGCCTTAAAGCAGAATTAGTCAATTTGCAAAAGCTTTACTTGGAGACTAGAGAGGCTAGAGATTGCTTAAGAAAACAGACAAGAGATTTTGATTCCTGTTATGTTGAATTTGATAGTAATTTGAAAAGCATAAACTCATTGAAATCTCAACTCTCAAGTGCCCAACTACGCATAATTAAACTTGAAAAAGAGGCACTCAAAGTTAACTCAAACCAAACGCAAAAACTTTTTGAAGAATTAGTCCCTAACACTTGTTCCACGTCAGACTCACCAACAGTCACTATTGACTTGACTGGTGATGAGTCTATTTCAAACTTGTCTTACAAGGAAAATAGTAATATTAGTCATAATAAGTTAAAAAAGTATTTAAATTTACAAAGATTTATTAAGAAATCTAATAAAATTATAAAAAAGCAGAATTTATCGAGAAATTATGTAAATTTATCCAAAAAGCACAGTTCTGTGGTTGAGGAATGTAAAAATTATAGTCAAGAGGTGAATATCATGCAACAAAAGTATGAAACTGACATCAATTTACTACAGAATAAAATTGGTTCTCTGCAACAGTCCTTACAGGACATAACACAGCAGTATAATACTGCACAGGAACAAATAAATCAACATGTACTGGACATGGATGAGCTATTGCAACTGTCTAAATATAATGAGGAGCGCTTTCAATCTTTGACCAATACCATGTATTGCAATTATAAAGGCTCTTCTTCATTAAATTCATTAAGTGAGAAATCAAATGTCAGTTCCATAGTTAGTAAGCATGTAAGTAGTAAAAGCCCAATAATCATGTATTGTGATGAAATAGGTAAAAACATGGGCAGTAAATTGTTGAACAACCAAGAGGATGTACTAAATTATTGTATGCCTAGAGCATCGCCAGAATGTATAATTGAAAAGGCTCTGAAGGGCAGGTACAGTCCTGATACAACTTTAATATTATTATTTGGGAGAAGGGGAAATGTGAGACAAAGTCAATTATTAATATATTTAGATAAGTTACAGGCCCTTACGGTAAAAAAAATTGTTTTGTTTACATTTCCTTACATAGGAGGGGCCGCCAGAGAGAATAGAATAAGATATAAATTGAATTTATTAATGCATGGCTACATGGGGTCTAATAACATATGTTTAAGTGAAACCTCAAGCATGTTGATTAATGTCATTGACATTAACTCAATTTGTAATTTTAAATTTAACTTGACAAAAGATATATATAATATATCTACTTATTTTTTAAAACAGATAGCACAAGTGCTATTAAACTTTTTATTTTTTAAACCAGCTAAGTATTTAGCTACTGATTCTGCTTTTATTGAGCAGTCTTGTATATTGACATGTCATAGTGAAACATGTTGTTCCACTACGCTGACAAGTTTGGGTTGTCCAAATTCTTTAAATTAGTAAATAAGACAACAGATGCTAAAGCATCTAGCAATATTTCAAGTGCTTTATATACTAAAAATTGTTTAAACCTGGTACATCAAAATATACAAGGCATCTCAGAGAAAGTCTTTGAAATTGAATTGTTTTTGAATGCCGAACATATAGACATTCTTTGTATAACTGAACATTTTTTGTTAGACCACCAGTTAATTGTAAATTTTTCTCAGCACCAAGTTGCTAGTTCGTTCAATAGACAGACAGCAATACATGGGGGCTCTTTAATAATATTAAATAAATCTTTAAAATTTAGAGAACGTACCGACATAGTGAGCCTATCTATTGAACAAACTATTGAAATATCCTGTGTAGAATTGACAAACTGCATAATTGTTTGTATATATAGACCCCCTAAATCACACTATGATAGTTTTGAACTTGTTTTAGAACAAGTATTGGATAAATTATGTAATAAAACTAAGAAAATATTTGTTTGCGGTGTTTATTAGAAAATTCATCTTTGAGTAAAAAACTAATAAATTTGTTTAAATGTAATAATCTTAGTAACCTGTTCCTAGAACCAACTAGAATAACAAGGACCAGTGCAACTTGCCTAGATAATGTGTTTTCTAATGTTACTCCGGTAAGTTCATCAGTTATAAATAAACTAAGTTCTGATCACAGCGGTCAGTTGGTTACTTTTAAATACTCAAAGAAAATACAGGTTAATAAGAATATAATGGTTGTTCCGGTCAATAAAAAGCGTTTGGAGAGATTTAGATGTAGTATTATTAAAAATATGCCCCATATAGCCCACTCCAACAATGTAAATTTACAATACAGTAATTTAAGTAGTATAATAAATAAACAACATGAGAGTGTATTTATTCCGAAAAAAGTCTCTCCAAACAATTGTAAATCCTTCAGTGATTGGGCTACCACAGGTATACATATAAGTAGAAAGCACCTATATGATCTCTATCATGAGAAATCATATAACAAAAGTGAAATTTTTTGCAACTACGTTAGAATTTACTCAAAATTATTTAAAAGAGTATGTGCCGCAGCCAAATCTATATATCTAAGTAATAAGATAAAAAATAGTTCTAATAAGACTAAAACAACATGGAACATAATAAATAAGGAAACTGGAAAAGTTAAGGATCGCAATACTGAGTTTAAACTTGTAATTGACAATAAAACCATTAATGTAGATGAAAATGTTGCGACAGCATTCGAAAATTGTTTTGCTGACATTCCAGTTTCAACTACTAAATTGTTAAATTCTTCACCTGTAGTGGCTGAATCATTGCTGAAAAATCATGTAAGTGAGTGCAAGGAGTCTTTCAAGTTCCAACCCATAGACACCGGGGACATTTTTAAAACATTTAAGTTAAAAATTGTCAGTCAATTGATGTTAAAAAGACAACTGATTTGTGGGGCATATCTGTTGAAATCTTAAGTTCTATCATAGATGTCATAGCTCCTTGCCTTGTTGAAATATTTAACAACTGTATTATAAGTGGGGAGTTTCCTGATTTAATGAAGCATAGTAAGGTTATTCCTTTATTTAAATCGGGTAGCTCTACGGACCCTACTAATTTTAGACCAATTTCGATTTTACCAACATGTAGCAAAATTTATGAAAAAATTATTCTCAACCAGCTATTAGCTCACTTCACAAAAAACAATTTACTTCATAACAAACAATTTGGATTCACAAGGGGTCGTTCGACAACTGATGCTGGTGTTGAACTGTTTGAAGTAATAGCTGGTGCCTGGGAGGGGTCACAGGATGCTCTAGGTGTATTTTGTGACCTATCCAAGGCATTTGACTGTGTTCAGCATGACACTCTCATCAGGAAACTCCACCACTACGGCATCAAAGGCACTGACCTCAAACTTTTGAATTCTTACCTGAGTGATAGAATCCAGAAGGTTGAGGTTAACCGGAAAAGGTCAGCTGGGTCGGTTGTGAGAATGGGAGTGCCTCAAGGTTCAATTCTGGGCCCATTTTTATTTTTAGTCTACATAAATGATCTACCCTATATGGTAGGCAATAATCACGATATTGTATTGTTTGCTGATGACACATCATTAATTTTTAAAATGATAAGGCAGAAAACCAACTACGACGATGTAAACAATGCTCTCTCTAATGTAGTACAGTGGTTTAATGTAAATAATCTAGCTTTCAATGATAAAAAAACTAAATGTATAAAATTCTCCGCACCAAATGTAAAACAAGTTGAGTCTGATCTGCGGCTTAATGGGAACAGGTTGAATCTAGTAGATAACACTGTTTTTCTTGGAATTACTTTAGATTCTAAATTGCAATGGGGCGCCCATATCTCACAGCTAGCGAGTAGACTTAGTTCTGCAGCGTTCGCGGTAAAGAAAATTCGCTCATTGACTGATGTTAATACGGCGAAGCTGGTTTATTTTAGCTATTTTCATAGTATAATGTCCTACGGCATCCTACTTTGGGGCAATGCCGCAGACATTGACACGATATTTACACTGCAGAAAAGGGCTATTCGTGGAATGTATAAACTTGGAAGTAGAGAATCTCTAAGAGAAAAGTTTAAAGAGATTGGTATCTTGACCTTTGCATCACAATATATATATGAAAACATTATGTATATTTATAAGAATAGTAGTAAATTTAAAACCATGAAAGATAAGCATGATAAAAATTATTCTGTAATGACAAGGAACGACCATAAATTAGCGTTTCCCAAATTAAGGCTGGCTAAAAGCACCAAATCATTCATGGGAATGTCAATACGTATTTATAATAAAATACCACAGTCAATTCAATCTCTAACGTTTAATAAATTTAAAAGAACTATCAAAGAAACATTATGTAAAAAAGGCTACTATAAACTCAAAGATTATTTAGATGACAAAAGAGCGTGGGATTGATGTCTCCACAGGTTATTTCCAAATATTAAACATTAATCACTATGTAAGCAGCTTGGCTGCGACATGATATTGGCAAGCACGAATAGCTGTCTTCTGTTTGTTTGTTCATGTCATAGCAGAGCTGTATTTCTGCCAAATTGTACCTATAATAAGCACTTTTTACAAAAGAGTGCCGAGAGTTTTTTTTCCGCCGGCTTTTTTCCTCTCGGTCTACCTAGGGTTCTACTTTCATTTCGTTTTTTAAAGCCGAAGAAGAAGTAGTAGTAGACATCACCAAGACATTGGTGGATAATGGGCGATCGTTATCTTTATAAGCTGAGAGACGCACACTTCTCGACGGAGGCCTTCCCCTGGATTCTTCATGTCGTCCGGACCCGCGCCGCCCTCATCCAGCATTTGACGTTCGTAAAGTGTATAAAATTACCTACTACGAATAAAAAGTTTTCATTTTCATTTTCATTAAAAAGTTTTCATTTTCATTTTCATTTTCATTTAACTACAGTGTACAGCAAAAAACTCATCACTGCGAATGCCAATGAAACGTATCAAAGTTTTGACAGGTGTATCGAAAGTTTGACAGCGTTATGTCACTCTTACATGAAAGGTCACGTCTTTTAACTCTATGATGAAAAACTATGTCTAGTCTCTGTGATGAGTTTATAATGTATGACAAAGACAACGACGAAAAAAAAAGTTTATAATGTAATAGATCTGCGATTTTGGGTTATCGAAGTTCTGCAATCGTTGAACATAAGTTGATTTGATGTTGAATCTTATATAATAAGTGATAGTTGCTTTTTAGATATTAAGACCTTTTTTGACATTTATGTTGTTCTATATTTATCGGATATTCCAAAATCAAATTAATTATCTTTTCCTTAATTAAGATAAGCTTACAAGTATTACATTTAAATTTCGCTTACCGTAACATTCACTTAACTATTAATCATGATATTTGAGAGTACAGTTTGATTATCAAAATGCCTGATATATGTATTTATTTATTTATTTAGTGCACAAACAGTTTGCAATCAGTTTAAATCTAGCTCATTCTAATGTATTTAATATTGCATCATTGTTATCTGATAACTCACTGGAACTTTAACTTAAGCATCTATACCCATATAACACTAAGCATAAATCCAAACATTCTCTTAGTCTTTCACGTTGCAAGTGAAATGAAAGCATATATATCATCACCTTCATAATGAGCTGGGGGACGCATTGGTAATGCTGGACCTGAGCTGCTCATTTCCGGGCGTTACCGACGACCTCAAACAATTAATCAAAAGTAAAATTAATTTATACATACATACATAACCTCACGCCTGTCTCCCTTTGGGGTAGGCAGAGACAAGGGAACACCAATTGCTCATCAAATCCAGACATCCTCCGCGTTCATTAATCTTTTCATACATGACCGCTATTTTTAAGAACGTCACCAATTTGATCGGCATACGTTCACCTAGGGCGGCCCCTTCCAACAGCACCATCCATTCTTG
Organism: Stenoptilia bipunctidactyla; assembly: GCA_944452665.1. Lineage (NCBI taxonomy): Eukaryota > Metazoa > Arthropoda > Insecta > Lepidoptera > Pterophoridae > Stenoptilia > Stenoptilia bipunctidactyla. Next base: position 979,563 of record OX101744.1, on the reverse strand, counting down.
CTCTGTACACCTCTTTCGTCAGTAAAATTAATATACCATAACAATTCAATAACAATAAAAATACCATGATAATTCAATTCAGACGAAGTTAAAGAACCTCACACGAGTATCTTACCTATCGCACGCAAATGAAAGCTTCTCTTTGCGCAGCGGCGCGAGATCGATATCGATGAAAGCATCCGTGAAGATGGATATCGACAATTTAAATACTAGCTGCCAGTGCCTAGATCTATCGAGATTCGCTTCTTATAGTCTGTTTCTATTGGAAATGTGTTGATAATTGTCGGTTTGTTTATTGCATGTTGTTGCAATGTTGGTCGTTGAACTGTTTTATCTTTTTTTTGCTTGTTGATGAGTATGATACGTGTACGTTGATAAAGGTGGCTGGTAAAGATAATCATTTATTGTTGTTTGTATAAAAGAAAATGCAATTCTGACGACCACTTTGGCGATGGGGTAAACCTCATCCTCAGCCTCAGACGCCAGTGGTTGCGGGATCGAATCCCGCACGGAACAAGGAAAAAAAATGTTCCGTGTCTGGGTGTTTATCTATTTATGTATTTATATTCTAGGTTCCCCCTAGTTCACTACATGTATCTCATAACACAAGCTAAGCTTACTTTAGGGCCATGTAGTTGGTGTGATTGTCTAGGGATTTATTATTGTTTTTTTTCAATTAAGTGATTTTCGCTCATGACAACGAAATCTGTAAAGAAACGGAAACTTCGTTGAGTTAAAATGTAATATATACGTGATAAATTCGCTTAAATATATTTGTTTAAGATTATGAATCCTGAAAATTTAAGACAATTATATAAGGACTAACGATCAAGGTAACGTTGATGGTACCAAGTGGTTCGTGTAATATTACACTTGGCGTTGGCTAGCCAGTTCGTTTTCTTGAGCTTGGCTTGAGACGCTGCCGCGTGTTTAGATAGTGATAGTGGGTCAATTACCTACAGGTTCGTGCCATATCGAACCAATAAAAAAGCTAACTAACCAATACGTAATTCAGAAATATAATCAAAACTACATCTCGTAAACTAAAGTTCTTTTAATCCATGAATATAAAAAATAGAAGGTACCTCTTACGGACATACCAACTTATTTATTTATTTTCAACCGACTTCCAAAAACGGAGGAGGTTCTCAATTCGTCAGTATGTTTTTTTTTGTGTGTGTCTTTGTTACACGATATTTCGGACAATTATGAATTGATTCATATGATAGAGGATAGTTTATAGTTGGTCCCATTTACATTTCATCGAAATCGGTTGAGTACTTCATTGAAAATTTCAAACTTTTGAAAAAGTATGTATGTTTTCGGAGAATGTTTACGTTGATGACATTCTCAACTCAGCCAAAGTTTTGACGTGAAGTCGGTTTTTTTTAATGCTCTACATTCGTTGATTATCTTTAATGTTGCTTCTGCTACTTTATTTAGAACTAATACAACATTTACTGAGGAGAAAATCTTGTTATATTTCAAGTAATATTTCTAGAAAAGCATTTTTATCTAGGCAAAAATACTATTCACTTAACGGCTTTGTGTCTTGACTTCTAGGATAATCTCTAATAGCTTCATTGTGTATGTCTCCAACTGGTACAATAAATTACCAAATCTGTTTCTTAGTGTAGGTACACGAAAACCATTACAATTTCCCATTAAAATATGCCTACTTTCATATTGCATATTCATCATCTAGAACTGAGAGTATTGTACCTCTTTATCACATTCTTGACCACGTTTAAGGCGGTGAAATGTTTTAATAAATAAAATGAAATAATATGCTACATAGTCACAGACCTTTATAATGTAGACCCCTGAAAGGCCCTACAAGTCTACAAGTTAACATATTTCCGTGCCTCGACTACCTACCATGTTTGAAAATTCAGTCCTTCTTATGCATTTTGGATTGTTGTTTGTTGCATGCAACTGCAAAATTCTTCGTTTCGTGTCGACGATAGCCAAAAAAATATATTTAAAGAATTTATATTTACTGCAAACTTTATAAGTATGTATTACTAATAGCTAATCTGGTTTGACGGATTTGTACGACGTGTTGTATTTTTTGGTTTTATCTTTGAATTCTATGATTGTCATTATATTTATTGGGCTAGGATTGAAATGCGTGTTAGGTTTATTGATGTTATATTATTTGTGTGTTAATATAAAATAATGTAAATGGAAACAAAGTTCATAATGTAATGTGATCGAGAATGAATGCCTAGTAAAACCTTATTTGGTTTAAAGGCATTAAAAACTAAAATGTTAATTGGATTTGTTATTGGTAATTAATTAAATTAATAAATAATATAATAATCAAACGTGGTGCCGTAGCGAAATAGAGATTGACCCCTATAATACAGACTCTGTCTAGTTTAGGGGAGACTTTGAATAAGCTTGTGACATTCTTTTCTGAGTTAATAAATTATATTCTATGCAAGATTCGTTTTTATTTATTTACTCATTCGAAATGATACACACTTGAAAATAATAAGCTCGTTTGTTTAAAAAAATCTGATATGTGCTCTTTTTAAAGACGCTAACAACTTTCAAAGTTACAAAAAGAAATGCTTCCTTTAAAAAAATAAAAAGTAGGTATAACGTAGGTACGAGTCGACGGGAAACAAGCTGGAGGTAGAATACCATAAATAAAACATATCACATCTTTATAATTATAAATGTCAATAAATGTCAAAACATTACAATTACACAAAAATATTCTACAAAAAATATTTTATTTAAATTAATAACAAATAAACTTATCTGTTATGATGATACATTGATTGATTAAACGTACAACGATTCGATGCGCAGCAGTTTGCAAACATTCTAAACCTGATACATTTACGTTAATAAACATCTGTGACTGTATCCACTAAGAATGAGGTGCACGAAAGTCGCCGCTTCCAAAAACAAGATGAATTTTGTATAAAATTGTTTTATCACTTGCGCCTGCGCCGCGCCGTGAAAGTAGCCGCGCCTGTTATTCCGGTTTGCTATCAGCTTTTTTATAAGGTTCAAGTATCGTCAAGAACGTTGTATACGCGATTTCGTTTTCTAAAAGTATGGAATCTCTTTTGCAGTTATAAGCTAGATAGTAAGTTACGAGTGTTTGTGTTTTAGTCAAATATGTCATTGTAGGTTTATGGTAAACCATAATGGATACAGGGGTCGAAATAAAACATATTAAAGAACCTAGCATGTCAACGGGGAAATAGCTTGAAAGACAAAAATAGTCTGGGAGAATAGCTATTGATAAAATTGCTCACTATGCAAATTTGTCGATATGTATAACTCTACTAGTTTATGAAAGGACTGACTTTTACAAATGAGTTCTTAAGTTAATCAAAACTTAGTCTTCTTTTTGGCTGTGAAAGTGGACTTGTTTGATAAAGACTACGCATATTTTTATTAATCATGAACATGTCACCTTTATAGGAAACTCACAATTAAATCATACATACATACATAACATCACCCCTGTCTCCCTTTAAGGTAGGCAGAGACTAAGGAACGCCAACTGTTCCGATCTAGACATACCTCTTTCGCTTCCTCCACGTTCATTAATCGTTTGATACACGATCAGTTACGGATACTTTGAACTAGGCCCCTTTTAAGTATGTTGCCAATTTGTCAGCATACGTTTGCCTAGGAATTAAACAATTAAACCCTCAAATAAAAATAAACAATAAATTGCAGGGCCTCGAGAGTTAAGAAAATGAATCAACGAACTCTCTTTTGTTACATGATCAGACTGTAAGCTCGATTCAACAATTCATTTTACTATTTCAAATTAATGGATGGAATGGAATTAACTCAATAGTAGCTAACACTTACCTTTTACTTTATCTGATCTCATTTGTAGTGTGTACATAAATTGTTAAATAAATAAATAAAATCAATTCGAAGCCTTTATTTTTTTAAATTAAAGAGACTTAAAATTAAGGAATTACATGTTAAGTAGAGTCCATTTATAAACAAAAAAAAAACGGTCTTGTATGACAAGAGCAGACGATAAACTATTAGGAAAACCTACATCACATTTTTGCCATTTGATTTTTCTGGTTAAATTTTTATTTCAGTTACATGCCGTGATAAGTAATGGAAGAATAATAGAAAAACCTCATTTAAACCTCATAAATTCAGCCTGAAAAAAATCTGCTTATTGTAAAAAAAAACATTAAGTAATTCAAAGTATTACAAAAACTGACTTTAATAAACTAATTAAATGTACGTCGACACGTAACAAAATGTAAACATCATCATCATAATCGAAGTTAATTAAATACTCATTCTTAGGGATTACTCATCAAATTTCTTTCAAATATAAAAGGCACCACACAACTAGTAATAGTTTATATATGAATAATAATCAAAATCGATACAATAAAACTTTAAAAAGTTCTAAGGACATAAATAAAAAGAAACAATTTAATTGAGAACCTACTTCTTTATTTGAAGTCCAAGAATAAGTTTTTCTATTAAAGATTAAGCCTGCGTTATATCACAATCTCACTTACGGTAAGGTCAAATATAAATATGAGGTCAAATATGACCGAGCTCATGAAAGGAATGTCTCTTCATAAAGCATTGCCGGAACAGATCACCGACGTAGCGGTGATCATTTTAATATGGCAATGAAAGTATATTTTAAATCGAAGTCGCCTGGGTGGGTCTTTTGATTAAGAACAAGAGTGATTTATACGATGACGTCATCGGAGAGAAATGATCTGATGAAAGTAAAACTGGGGCAGAGAGGACGAATGTGTGTCTGCCTTCAAGTGCTGTCTGCGCGAACTGTAATAATTTTGCATATACAAAGTTTTATTGGTCAAAATAATTTAATAATAAATAAAAATAAAATACGCGAACAAACACAACTACTAAATGGCACCAAACTAAGCAAAGCTTCTCAAATGGGATACCATGCAACAAACTAGCGAACTCTTTAAATGTATACATTGATAAACGCCCAGACCAGGAACATTTTTTCTTGTTCCATGCGGGAATTGAAACCGTGGCCTCACGATCAGCGTAGTAGCATCTTAGACCACTGCACCACGGAGGATTTAATGAATTTACGGGATTCTCATCACGATTTTCGATTTTAAATTCGCGTGTCCGATATTTTGATGCTATTGAAAGTACCATATTTAGCTGCACAGATTTGGCACTACTAATCTATAAAGGGTTTATAAGTTTTCGCGATTCATACTATTAAATAAAACACTTTTTTAACCGGATTTATCTCGTATATTCGAGCGACTGGAAATCATGACCACAGGGTCTGCAAAGACACCGAAACGTCGAGTTAAAAAAGTGTTTTATTTAATAGGATTTATAAGGTTAAATGCATTTTATCTTGGAAAGTATGAAATGATATATTTATCATTCTGTTGACTATTCTTTAGAAAGGTATGTAAACACTTTTTTACTCGAGTCAAACCACGCGCGGCCGCTAGTGCATAAGCAATGTCTTTATATGCAATTTTTTTTGTCAGTCAGTTTAAAGCCTTCAGATATATTTTATTTATTAGTTATGAATAAACTGAAAGCAATAAAACAAGTTTAAATAAGTAATGCTGGCATAATTTATTGTGTTTAATTACTCTTTGACCGAAAGTTACTGAACTGCTTTTAAGCTGGCTTTTAATACCAGTTGATAATAAATCAGTCTTGAATAAAATCTGCCATAATGTTATAAAATTGATATAAAATGTTTAAATTTTTTCGCAACTCTACGGCACTTATTTATACTTTTTGTCGGGATTTCATCGTGTCAAAGCATTAATATGTTTAACTCGATGTCGCAACGGTCGTAATTATTAAAAGTCAGGTGAAACAGTTTAAAAACGTTTTTTAATCTATTTTAGAACATTAATATAAATAATAAATTAAAAGAACTTTCCATTCTAAAAATCACCAAGCATCCAAAACATCTGGTCTTAAAAGGGCTATGCAAACGAGTTACTCAGTCAAACGCTTATCTAAACTCGGCTAAGATGTAACTTCCTATCACATTGCGTAACGTTATGTAGATGTTTTCACACTTCAATCACTTATTACATGATGTTAGCTAGGAAGAGTTACACCTGTTGACTTTGCTGTTAATGAGAGGGTACCAGCAGTTAAGAAATGACTTGAACATTTAAGTCATGATGTAAGGAATATTTTTTTCTACTTTTAATTTATATTGATTTGTAATAGGAAGATGATGTTGTGGTTATGGGATTATGCGTGTGATCTAGTTTCTCGTAAGTGGGATTAAATTAATAGGTTCAACTAGATATTAACTGTAATGTATCCTGATTTTTTGCCTCTGGAATGATTTCATAACTATGTGTATGCCTTAAGGCGATTTGTAGCTTTTGTTTATTAAGTCTTTTAATACTTTACTTGGATATCACGACAGATATGTGTAATGAAGTAATCACTACCGCTTATGTACAAGAAGTGTTTCTGATCACGTGACATAACATAATAAATCTCGTGGCCAGAAACCTCACTATCTACCATGCCGTTTCAAATTTAACCCCGCACAATATTCATACATACATTTGCTCAAAACGTTTAAGAGAATAAAAAACATAATTGAGATCAACGAGTCCATGTCACGCTTATAATTATTGCTTTAGTAGTGATTGACGACCACTTTGGCGTTGGGGTAAACCTATCTGCTCAGACGCCAATGGGTACGATCCCCGCACGGAACCAGAAAAAAAAAATGTTCCGTGTCTGGGTGTTTATCTACTTATGTATTTATATTCTAGGTTCCCCCCTAGTTCGCTATATGGTATCCCATAACAAAAGCTATGCTTACTTTGGGGCCATGTAGTTGGTGTGATTGTCTGGGGATTAAATAAAAATATAAATAAAAAAAAAATACAAAAATACTTTTTACGATTGTAAGATTATACTTATTACCATAAGTGTAAGTTGTTATTCATATATTATTTAACCCGTCGTTATGGGTTAAGCATAAATTTAGAAGATAATAATATCCATTAGATTTAAAAATGTTTTGTGAGTCAATTAACTATAGTTTATTATGCGGCTTTTACCTACATTTATTGTCTGAGGTGCAGTCGCCTTCCCTGATGAAGGAGTTCATAAATAATAAATAAATATTTCTGACACTCACACGACATTATCTAGCCCAAATTAAGTTTCTTAAAGAACTTGTGTTATGGATACTAGATAACTGATATACTTAAGAAATATATAAACATACATATTGAATAAATACATATTTTTTATTAGAATAAACTTAAATAAATATATAAACATCCATGACTTGACGACTAATATCTGTGTTCATCACACAAATATCCGTCGCCGCCGGGATTCGAACCCAGGACCTCTGGCATAGAAGGCAATTTATGTTACCGCTACACCAGCCGGTCGTCTAAAGTTCATAAGAGTTCTAAACTAGTCGGACAACTCCCAACAATAAATGTGAGTAAAACCGCGTAATAAACTATAGTTAATATGCATAATATCGTTTCGAAGCTTTGTTTAGATTACATCAAGATTGTGTGGATAGATTTCCTACATAGTCCTTTATGCACTAATATTAGAGTAAAGTTTCAAGTTGGCTTTTTCCGATGTCTTCAAAAAAGTATCATCAAATGTAGCTGATTTGAGTGTTAACTTGGATACCACCTCGTGTTCCCGCTGTGGTAAGCTCATTTTGGGGCCACATAGTGGATGTATCAGATTGGGTCACTTATTTATCGGTTTTTAGTGGTATGTGAACCACTTTTACTAACAAGCTTACTTTAGCTTAATATCGGACCCCATCCATAGGTAGTGTGTCAGAAAAGTTATCTATCAAAGTATCTTGATGAACTGTCACCATTTTTCTATCTCTTTGTTCACAAAATTACCCCACTTTACTTAAACACCATAAATATTTATCATTATCTAAAAAACTTCATTAAAATTCTGTGATTGTTTGATTTTACACTCAATCGATGTCAAACAGTTATTCGGTGTCATTATCACATATACTTTAATCGTAAATAGAGCTTTATCGTCTTCATTCTAAAGTTCAATATCATTCACCACATGAACTAGATTACAGATTATAAAACAAAGCTCAATAACGGATTCCAGTGCTGAATTATTCGCAATGTCTGTCATGCAGATGTTAAACTCTACAATCTTGGCAATAGGAGTCATAATGGGGTGTTATTATAGAGATTACTGTTGTTAGCGCTGTTTACATACAATATACGTGATTAGAAGATTGCCATGTCAATTTGCGTGGTTTATCGAGGCGGCTCGAGGCCTCTGTATGATCCGGAGGGTAATGATTAATTCTGAATAGATATTTTCTGGAAAATGTTATGACTGTTTTTTTTTCAATAACTTCAAGGAATTTCATTTTCTTTGTATATTGCCGTCTTATTGTGATGAACTAATATAGTGAAGCGAATGAGTTTGTATGTAGGTACGCGCTAATATTGGAAACTACCAGACGGTAAAGACAGAATGACTCTTGGATCAGGTTATAAGTAGGTTATGTGTATTCCTTATTATATGTTGTTTACAGTAATAAATCTTATGGAATAATATTACAAACCTAAAATTTTTCTAGCTTATGCAGCTTGATTTATATTTCATGTGATTTTGCGAACTGGCACTGAGTGTCCCGCAACATCATATGGCAAATGGGTTTTGATTCTAATTTTCCCTTTATGTACTTATAGCCTGAAAGAATGTTTATACCTTCAGTCAAACATAGGTAAATGTTCATGTTCTCACATATTTGTACTGTGCGGGGATCGTACCCCCTATCACTGGCATTTGAAGTAGACAGTGTTACCCCGTCAACACAGCGTTCGTCACCTACTACTTTACTTTTTACTAGAGACACCAACCGATTTTCATACATTTCCATTTCCCACAGGTTGATTTCACTAGAAATCTCCCCGCGTCCGGACGTCCAATGCGAGGCGATCGCCTGGCGCCTCGTCAGCCTGCTGGGCGGCGAGCAAGGCCCGTCACTCCGCGGCACCATCAGCAAGCTGGCGGCGTCGCTGCAGCAGTACGCGCCGGACCTGGCGGACACGGTGGACTCCAGGAGGCGGCAGCTGGATGCTGCCGTTCATGGTACGTTGGAAGGAAACCTTTTTCGTCTATTGGTATTAGCCACGAGCCGATAAAACTGAGCCAAGCGCCCTCCCACGTAAGAAATGGTGAAGAAGGTTGGAAGAAACCTATGTGAATCTTAAATAATATATGGTCCATTGCGAAGCGATCGCGTTGGCAACGTCGCTTCAGCTGTATGCCCCTTGGTGGAAACTGTTGCTATATTTATAAATCGCTCTTACTTGTGAGAGTAATTTTAAGTGAGTAACTTACATACATTTAGCATTACATAAGATTGCTATCAGAGTTGAGATATAAAAATAAATATAAAAATAAAATAAAAATAAAAATCGTTTATTTCAGACAATTATAATCCATACCAACATAAAAATTATAGTTTAGAAATTATCATAAGCACTTAATATATTAAAAATAGAACAAACCAGATCAATTAAACAATATAAATAGGTATCACGAAGATTAAATTTACTCATGAGAATAAAATTATATGTTAGGTATATTAAAATTTGATTAATTTATTTCATTTAATTATTACAGAATTAATTTGAATTTAGGCAAATGTTAAGATTAACAAATAAGGTACACAAATTATAAAATTAAATACGGAAGTTATGTCACAAAATCAATATAAAAATTAAGTTAATCGTTCTAATTGATATTAATCATTAAATTAGCATTAGGTTGGGTACTAAATTACATTACATGTCATGCAAACAAAGAGAGTCAAATTTAAATTCAAATTAAAATTAAATTAAATGGCAAACAAGATATGGGTAAGGGCCAAGGCGAAGACAGCTTAATACCGCTTGTTTATGGTTGTTTCTAACGAAACCTATACTAATATCTATACTCAATTTTTTTCTGGATAAGCCAGACGTAAAGGCGAATAATACAAGAGAACCCCGCTTGGTGGTATCGCTTGGATGTTGGAGCCCTTGCGGGTTTAATTAGCAACCAACCTTTATATAAAGTTTGCTGACAAACATCACCGCAACAGTTCCTTCCGAAGCCCCTGGGCTATGATCTTCGACCTTTACCCCGACGTTATCCTCGCGTTTGTCTCTGAAATTTCCAGTTCGATTTGAATAAAATCACAAATTTGATAGTTCAGTTCAGACTTGTGAACATGATTAATTCGTTGAAGTTGTTGTGGCGCCATGGTTACTGAGCATATCAAACGACTAGACACCGCGCGCGGTTTTACCCGCATAACTTTTGATCCCGTGGGAATTTCGGAATAAAATATAGCCTATGACCTTCCTCAAGAGTTGGGCTATCAAATGCAAAAAGAATTTTTTAAATCTCACTTGTAGTTTCTGAGATTAGCGCGTTCAAACAAACAAACTCTTCAGCTTTATATATTAGTATAGAATAGATATCGCAGGTTAAGCGCGCTCGGCGCGGCCGGTTTTAGGATGGGTGACCGCCGATCATTTATTTCTCACGAAGACTTCCGTGCTTCGGAGGGCACGTTAAGCAGTCGGTCCGGGTGCTGTATGCTTGTATACAGTTGTCATTGTATACAGGGTTTATCAGAAGCCATTTCGGCACCCTGAAAAATCTGACATCAACCAACCAGCACTGGGCCAGCTGGGTGGATTACGGCCTAAACCTCCTCGTCACTCGGGAGAGAGACTTACGTGGGCTCATTACACGGAGTTGTGATGATAAATCGGAAGACTGCATCAAAGGCTTCCTTTCGGGTCAAAGGTCACACGGGCAAAACTTTGCGATGGTGCTAGTTTCATTTAAGTTTCATGTTAAATGAAGTTAAATGTTAAAATTGTAAGTGTAGAATATATACCGCCTACAGAGACGTTTAATTTTGCAACCATCTATCTTACTTAGACTTAGATAGAGGCATGCAGATTTTTACTGGAGATAAAAGACGTAAATTATTTCACTTTTGGGCAATTACTCGGATCAGAAGCGTATCGCAGCAATACTATTATATATTAAACGTATCTTATTGTTAGCTTGAAAACCTGACCTTCGGTTTTTAATACAATAACAACAAACAGATTTACAAAAATAATCATTTTTTGGATCCAGAACAGTTAAATGATTGTAGATCAAATATTTAAAGGTAACATAATTCTACGATAACTTTGACACGGTTTGGCAATTTGTAGGGCGAATAGTCGTAAATTTTTAGTAGGGTCAGCTAAACTAGCCCTACCAAACCTGGATAAGCATGTCATTAAAAGGTGACTAATACGTGTGTCTGCATTCTCGCGGTGATATGTTCTGGCAAGTGAAGAGCCAGTACCTTGCAAAGCCCGAGAGTTTCTGTTTTCATCCTCATCTTGAATTCGTGATATCATCAGAATTCTAAAAAATCCTCCGGTTAATTTTTTATTAACTGTAATGTACGAGCCCATAAACGTCCAGTGTAGGATTCCTTGCAGGCTTCCTTGAAGATCGCTGATTAAATCTTTGAGGGGTTTCACCATTACCTCGACTCTTGACAGATGGGTTGGACATTGTGGTAATTGCATTCATCAGAAAATTCTGCTGCCCATTTTCTGTATTTTTGCGCGTAATTGATAGGCAGCTTTTGATTAGGCAGTTTAACTTTGGCGTTGGGGTAAACCTATCTGCCTCAGACGCCAGTGGTTGCGGGTTCGATCCCCGCACGGAACCAGAAAAAAAAATGTTCCGTGTCTGGGTGTTTATCTATTTATGTATTTATATTCTAGGTTCCCCCCTAGTTCGCTATATGGTATCCCATAACACAAGCTATGCTTACTTTGGGACCATTTAGTTGGTGTGATTGTCTGGGGATTTTATTATTATTATTATTAGCTTTAAAACTCTTTAATTGCCTTACACGACACCCATAAAAGAGTAGGGATTGGTGCTATTCTACACTGCCGCTCGAACGACACCGCTCGACGGGTGTTCCGGCAATATTTTATGAAGAGTCAGTTCTTTCCCAAGCGCGTGTGCTTTCATCTTCGAACTCATCTTTTCTGACTATCAGATGAGATAGCCAAAATCTACACTGTCATTGGGTTGCATTCGGTTATTATCGTTTATATTTATTTAAATAACCAGGAAAGAGCCTTCAGCTCGTGTACGACCATCTTGATTTTCATCTTCACTTACCATCAGGTAAGATTGATGTCAAACGCGGAGTTAGTCTATAATGAAAAAAACCGCGTAGTCCGATTATTGTCCGAGGTCTTCAACCTATCGTGTGACCAGCCTGGTTCAGCTATCCTATACTTTGCGGTCGAGTTAATAGGCACTAAAGAACTAAGTAGGTTGTTTTCAATTGCGGTTTCAAAGTGACTTTGTTTCGACGGGTCAGCTATACTCGTACAATTGCTTCTTTTTTATAACCCACAATATCATAACAAAGACATTTACAATAATTAATGTGAATAATTATGAGTATGATAATTAAAATATGGGGAAATGGGCTGATTTGTTGAGCGTATCTTCTAAGGCTGTATTTACATCCTGTGAGGAAGGAAGTTCAGTGTATATGTTAGTAAGCTATTTAGGAATTAGTGTAATTTGTAAGTTGGTTTTATCATTTAATGGATCTCGCCCTTTGTTGTTAAAGTCCTTGATGTCGCGGAAATTATTGTTTGTGATCGAGTTAGATTAGGTAGGTAGCTTATTTCTTGCAATTAAGTTTTTGTAAATATTTTGATTTGGGGAAGTAATTTTTGTGTTTAAGTATCATGGTTGTATATGGAAGATTACCTAATGTGTCTTGATTTGATGATCGAAATAAAAACTGGCGTATATTTTTTATTTTTTCAACCCACTTCCAAAAAAGGAGGAGGTTCGTCTGTATGTTTTTTTTTGTGTCTTTGTTACACAATATTTCGGCCAATTATGAATCGATTTTAAAAATTCTTGTTTCACATGATAGAGGATATTTCATAATTGGTCCCATATAAATTTAATCGAAATTGGTTGAGTACTTCATCGAGAATTTCAAATTATTGAAACAATATGTATTATTTTTTTATTTTTTATTTTATTCTTATTTTTAACAAGCCATACAATCATAAGATTAAGCCGGCTTAGAAATTACACATTAGCAGCTACGTAAACAACAATAATTACATACAAAGAAAAAATACATTAGAGATGTTCGTTAACTTTCAATCGTTAAGAACTTGGATGAAATTCAATCTTACAGTTAAAGATTGTATGACGAAACTCAGTAGTCTATCGCTGTGTTCATATGTAAAGTTGGAACTAAGTATATTATGGACAATAAAAAGAAGGTCCTTCATAGAGCACTGAGTATCCTCCATAAATGATATTCTTATTTGTTCGTTAATTTTGCATTCTAGAATTAAATGGAGTAAATCCTCCTCACGTTGGCAGGCTACGCAATTAGGGCTATCTGTTTTGCGCATTAAGTAGTAGAATTTATTAAGTGGAATATGGTACGATCTCATCCTAAAACAAAGCACTAGCTCTCTCCTATTAAGTTTCAAAGATGAAAACCAAGGTGTGCGAGGTGGTTCACTCACTAGAGTTTTATACCATATGCCTTTGGTTTGTGAGTTCTCGTTAAAGTAAGTTTTCCATTTAAGATGTATATTTCTTTTAACAGAAGGTAAGTAATCTGAAAAAGAGGGGTCTACGTTAATAGTGGTTCCGTTGCGCCGAGCCTCTGATGCTAATAGGTCGGCCATTTCGTTGCCAAAGATGCCAACGTGAGAAGGTATCCATTGGATGCGTACTTCAACCCCATTACGTATCAATCTGGAGATACATTTAATAATGAGGTAAGCTTCTTTTCGTCCCAGATTGCCCGTAACACAGCTTAAAAGGTGCATTAAAGAACTTTTAGAGTCCGTAAATATTACAACTTTTGCATAGTTGGTTGACTCTAGATACTTTAGGGCCTCGTGTAAAGCAATAAGTTCTATTCCCATAATTGGAATATGCGAGTTTTTGATTTGAAACTTGGCCACAATTCCGGAGTCTGAATCAAAGAAAGCACAGCTTGAAACATCTGAGGTTTTTGATCCATCTGTGTAAATACTTTTAAATTCTGAGTATAGCTGACTAATCATATGATCACTAGCGTTTTTGAGCTCACCTATGGATAATCGATCTTTACATTTTTGAATGGCTTTAATCTCCGTAGATATTATTAAATCCCAATATAACGTTGTAATGTGAAAGGGTAACTCAAATTGTGGCCAAATTTCAAATCGGTACATGGGTAGTTCGACGTACCTTCTAAAACTTTCAGTAAGCAACGGTAGTTGATTTTTACGCCAATAGTTGTTCCTCATGTTTAGTGAGTCATTTAATATTTTTATTTTATTCCATAGACTGTCAGAAGACCTTGCTGAAAGTTTCAAAAAGTATTTATCGCTCAAAAAAATTCTTCTTAAATATAGGGGTGTGATACAAAGTTCGCTTTCCATTATATATATAGGGGTAGTTCTTATGAATCCCCCGCACAAACGAAGACTTCGATTTTGAACTATATCTAATTTAGTAAGTAGGTTCGGGCTTGCATTACCATACAGTACACTTCCATAATCTAGTCTAGATCTAACTAAAGTTATATACAGTCGTCTCATATGAAGTGGATGAACACCCCATTTACCACCGCTGATAGTACTGAGTACATTTGTGAAAAGAGTACATTTTTGGGCGATTTCTGTAACATGTTTAGACCATTTGAGACGATTGTACACCCAAACACCTAGAAATTTAACACATTTAACGTGTTCTATAATAGTGTTATCAATTTTAATTTGTATAGGGGGAACTCGGTACTTTCTGGAAAACGTACAAATTTTTGTTTTAGGTAGTGAAATTTCCAAACCTATGCCTTCCAATATCGACTTAAAAGTAATGAGACCGTGTTGAATTAACTCTACACATTCATCTAAATGTTTACCAACACAATACAATGCAAAATCATCTGCATATTGTGAGATTTTAACAATATTTTTAAGATTAGTACATAGATTTATAGTTATTACGTTAAATAAAATTGGTGACATTGGATCGCCTTGAGCTAAACCCCGCCTACAAACTCTGGTGAGTTCTTTTCCGTTCTGAAGCTTGTAAACCAAAAATCTTTCTATTAAAAATTCTCTTATATACCTACAAAGACACAAATCTACGCCAAACTCAATTAAACAAATTATTAAAGCATCAATATCTACATTATTATATGCACTGTTAATATCACAAAAGGCACCTAAAACGAATTCTTTGTTTGTAAATGCTGTCTCAGTGTCAATAATAAAGCGAGATAAATTATCCTGGCAAGAGTACCCCCGACGAAAACCTAAAGTGCAAGCATTGAAAAGTTTATTACTTTCAAAATAATATTCAAGTCGCTTAGTGATCATTAAATGGAATATTTTGCACAAACAGTTTATTAAAGATATAGGTCGGTATTTTAATGAGTTGTCACAACCTCTTTTCGGAATAGCTATCAATTGAATTTTACGCCACTGTTCGGGAATGTTGCCTGTACTATAAATTTTGTTGTAAATAATTAACAATATCTCTTTTGCATTCTTAGGTAAATTAAAGATCATGGAGTATGTAATTTTATCAAGTCCTGCAGAAGTGTCCGTTCTTTTAAGAATACAGTTAAGTTCCGATAATGTAAAAGGAGATCGTGTGTCATTGGGGCTAAAGTTGAATTTAAAAGGCTTATGATTCACACTATCAGGAGTGAGCTCCGCTAAAAATGTAGCAGCAGTATCATCTTGCAAATATTCTTTGGAGCTACGATAACCCTTTAACCATCTGAGACTCTTCCAGACCTCAGTGCTGGATGTGTTTGAGTCTAAACCATTACAAAAGGTTACCCAAGACTGTTTCTTTGCCTGGACAATTAATTTTCGGGCAATTTTAACTTTATTATTAAATGTTTCATAATTTTCTATACTACGTACTTTTCTAAAGTTCTTAAGTGCAAGTCTCCGTTCTGCTATAGCTTTAGATATATTTGCATTCCACCATGGCTTGGGTTTAAAGTTGGAAAATTCGTTGATTGGTTTTGTGAAAGGAATATGTTTATTCGCTGACTTTTCAATAATATCAATTAATACATTGTAACAACTTGCCACATCTTCTTCCAAAGTCAGACCCAAGCACAATGAGTGAATGTCTTCAGTGTAACTTTGCCAATCCGCCATTTTTATGTTTCTTTTTTTATCATGAATTATTGAATGAGAGTCTGATGTTTTGATTGAAATGAGAAGATGATCGCTACCGAAAGTTTCATTTGTAGTAGACCATTCAAAGTCTAATGCAATATCAGGACTGCAAAAGGTTACATCGGGAGCCGTACAGATTATTCTATCATTGAGTTTTGCGCATCGAGTAAAATCACCGTTATTAAGAAATATATAATTAAGTTCAGTGCTAACTTCAGACAGCAATCTGCCACGAGTGTCAGTTAGGTATGACCAAGCAATATGATGTGCGTTAAAGTCACCTGCAATTAAAGTTTTCTGTGTAAATAAGCTAAAAATGTCTTCGTAGTCTTGTTTTCGTATTTGTGTATCTGGTGGAGAATAAATACCTTTTACATAGTTAATTTTGTGACAGTTAAAAATTTCAATACATAAAGTTTCAATTTTGTTACTATTAGTCTGAATAGTTTTTAGTTTACAAGCTACAGATCGATGAACTAACATAGCCAGGCCCCCAAAGCCGTCATCTCTATCTTTACGAAAAATATGGTAACCCGAGATGTTCACATTTTTATCATAAGACAGCCATGTTTCAGATAAAATACATATATGTACTTTTTCTCGATTAATATAAGTAATGAGATCGTCTAACCTAAGCAAAATGCTTTAACAGTTCCATTGTACAATTTTCAGATTAAACTTTATATCTAAAGTGTTCATAATATTATTAAAAGTATATAAAAAAGTAGAAATAAAAATTAGTTATTGATTCTGTTATGTATAAGCTTAAGTTTAGCAATAATTCGTGTAATTCTATTTTTAATACTTCTATGGGAGATATTCGGTACTATATCTTTGAAAAATTCAATTAAATAAGCATAGTCACTAGTATACCTGAGAGTTATTTCTTCAATATCCTTGACACCATATGTTTTATCTAAATATTCTTTTACTTGGGTCCCTGTCAGTGGATATGTTTTATCAGAACTATTAATAAAATCGTTAATGAAGGTCAGGTCCAGTAAATCCATGTCGTTTTTGTGTGATTTCTTCAGTTTTTTCGGGTAATTAGTTTCATGAATTTCATCTGTACTTGTTTGTGACAAGTTGTCGCTATAGTAGTCTACTTGTGTGTCTTCCGTTACTTCCCAATAATCTGTGTTCTTCACAGATTCGACTTCAAATTCCAGGCTAGTCGTCGACTCAGTTGGCGGATGTGGTCTTTTGAAAGGATCTCCCGAAGACGTTGGTCGTTGTGAAGTTTGTAATAATTCTTCACTTTCGTTATTTGCTGTAGTGTTGGCTTGCGGTGTTTCAAAACATTTGGAGGCAACATGGCCTACTTTTTTACATAAGAAACAGGTGAGCGTGTCCGAAGATAGGTAAATCCAGTAGTTGGTGCCGTCGTACTCAATAGATATCTTATCTGGGAGTCTGTCGTAGTCTTCTGGTGATATATATACTTGTCTCCTGAAGCTTAGAATGTGGTTGAAACCTACTTCATTGAGCCCAGCACGGAGAAATGATATTGGTGACATTGGTTTTATATTGATTTCTTCCAATTTCTTTTCTATATCTTCGTGAGGGATGATCGGGCAAACATTCGATAAAATGATGCGTTTATTGCGGCTAATCAGTGGGCGGATCCTTAAAAGTTGACTTTGGATAGTTATACATTTTTGTTTATCTATTAGTTCATCGGCGAGCGTCTTGGAGGCTAAGTATATACATATTCTATTGTTGGATATTCTTGATAAGAAACGAATCTGGGATGGTTCTATGATCTGTCCCAATGCCTTGGCATAATCTTTTATTTGAGCGTTGTCAATTGCATCAATAATAATGGCTTGATCTTTTGTTGGAAACAGTGTTTTTTGGGTAACAGTTGCATAACTGAGGGTATTATTCATCGTTGGGACACTCATTTTGTTTCCGTAGTCAGAAATAAAATAGATAAAAATAGAAAAAATCAAAAACTAGCAAATATACCTGCTATTGTTTTCATTTTCGAACGCACGGAAACGCGTAGGTAGATTTTTAAGTTCGCTAAAATTACCGCGCGAAACAAGACGACACGTGCGATCACTGTGATAGCAGCCTACGTACTGAAACAATATGTATGATTTCGGAGAATTTTTACGTGGATGACATTATAAGTCAAAGTTTTGACATGAAGTCTTTTTTTTAATGCTCTGCATTCGTTGATTATTAGATCTGCAATCTGATGAGTACTAAGTTTTTACAAGCTGTAACTACATTTAGTGATAAGCGAACCTAAACGAAGGTTCGAATTACCACCAGATTACATTTATTCATGCTGGACTGGGAGCGAAAGAAAAACATAGAATGTGCCAGCTGCTTCTTTTCGCGGGCAAACTGTAAAAGTCAGTTAAGGGACAGAGGTTTTTAAGGTGTTTTGTGGGCGATATGCTGACCCCCTGTCACTACAATAGTCTGTCTCCATCTTTATAATACCTCCGAATTTGTCAAACGTGACATCAGATGGTCTTATAACCTCTGGTGTTCTGCCTACCCCATAAGGGATACAGGCGTGACGTTATGTATGTATTTATAACCTAATATTACCTATTTGTAAAAAAAAAAATGATGAGACGGTTCAGCACTAATATTACTGTGTTCAATTTACTAGAATACAATTATATAACAAGGATATTGAAATAGTAAGGTTGCTTTCCCACTATGTCGTACAGTTAGGTTAATTTACTCGAGTATATAATTCTTAATTACTTTCCGTATATATTTGTTTGGTTGAACGCGCTTATCTTTAACTAACGTGTTTGATTTGAAAATTTTCATTTGATAACCCAATTCTCAAGGAAGCTATATTGTATTCAGAAATTCCCTCGGGATCAATAATTACTCAGTTAAAACCGCGCCTATTATATTCCAGGCCTGCAATATAATAGGTAATACCTACGCATATAGGGTTGCCTTATAATAGTCAATAATATTTTAATAGCCGATTAAGACTAATGAGTGTGTCATAATTACGAAAAAATATATTTATTTTTTAATATTTTTCATAAATTAAAATTTCAAAATTCTTTAAGTGATCAAAATTTAAGTTTGATCTGTAGTTTATGACTACACAGCAAGTAATAAAAACATTTCCATCTAATTGTATGTAGTCATCAAATGTAGATTACCTAATACAAAATTTTACTCATAGAGAAGAATTTTGAAATTTTAGTGTATGTAAAATATTTAATATTTTTTTATTTCGAAATTCAGTCCCACTCATCATTCCTAATCTGCTATTAAAATATAATTGACTATTATAAGCAGACCCTGTATAGGCAATAATGCAAGTAAATTGCTTAGATGACGGCCGGCTGGTGTAGTGGTACCGTAACAAACATTGCTTTCTACGATCCTGGGTTCAAATACTCGCGGCGGCGTTGGATATTTGTGTGATGAACACAGATTTAAGCCGGAAGTAATTGATGTTTATATATGTTTATTTTCTAATAGAAATGTGTATAATTTCAATATTTACGTTTATAATAGGTACTTCTTAAGTTTATTCTCCGTTATCTAGTATCCATAACACAAGTTCTTTAAGAAACTTAATTGGGCTAGATAATGTAGTGTGAATATCAGAAATATTTATTTATGTTACAAGCTAAGCATAGTTCCTTATAATCTAAGGCTACGTTTTAACCACCTCCACAATCGCTAACCCCCTCGTTGTGTCCAGGTCTGGGCACGCACGGGCTGACGGCGGACGCGTCGGGCGCGCTGACGTCGCTGCACGCGGCACTGAAGGCGGAGCTGCAGCAGCACGTGGAGGTTTACAAGCAGGCGCTGCACAAGCTGGACGAGCTGGTAAGACATGAGATATAAGAAATAAATTTTTAACCGGATTTATCGCGTATATTTACATTTTAAACTTTAACTCGACGTTTCGGTGTCTTTGCAGACCCCGTGGTCACGAGCGACATGAAATATACGCGATAAATCCGGTTAAAAAGTGTATTTAATAGTATGAATCGCGAGAACTCAAGACAATATTAATTTAATAATTCTTCGAAAAACAGTTCAGTGGTATTTGTTGCACCTTGAGGATGCTTTTGGTTGCGAAAGACGTGTCGATGATGGCTTGTGGTGTGGGTTAAAGTATTCCGAGTGTGTGGTCGTTGCTTGTCTTGCTTCTTGAGGGAGGGAGGGCGGTGAACCAATGCACAAAAATCCTGCATCACTAGTGCTATTGCGGTGTGGAATTAGATAGGTATCTTACGTATAGTAGTTGTCATGGATTTCTACAAAGCACGTACCGGCGGCGCAGCGTCCGTAGTTACTGTTCATGTCATACGATATCATAAGCTAAGCGACGTTCGGCGCGGTCGGTAAAATTATAGGACTGCCGATCATGGTTCTCACGACGACTTCCGTGCTTCGGAGGGCACGTTAAGCAGACGGTCTCGAGTGCTGTATACTTGTATACAGTAGTCGTTAGGGTTTGTCAGAAGCCATTTCGGCACCCTGACTATTCTAATATCCACCAACAAGCACTGGGTGGGCCATTTTGGTGAATTACGGCCTAAAACCTTCTCGTCACCCAGACGAGAGATTCATAACGCATAAGTCATGGAAAGTGGACAAAATTAGACACTGATCTTCCGTAAACGCTTGACGTAAGAAGAAATACGAGTTGGAGTAGAACTTTTTAGTGAACCACCGTTTAGTATCTCTCACGGTGGTGAAGAGGTGCTAATAAAATCAAAAAATTCGGCACACTTAATGACCATCAAACTACGACACAATGTTCGGAAAATTAGGAAGAAATCGCTAATAGCGATAAGGTCGCCTACTTGACGATGTATGTAATTTTGTAAAATCAAAATAATATATATTTATATAATACAAATAAGCAAATGTTCAACTCGACTGAACGAACCTACAACGTTCTTTATTACTTGCCTTAACTTACAAAAACGACTCAAAATAGGTCGTTGATTTTACCAGACCACAGCTAATTGTCACAAATCTAAAATTTCAAATGTTCGTCCGATTTAAATCTATGCAACACAATAGCACTAGAGCAGAAAAAGATATTTGGTACACAATAAAAAATTGCCAAGAGTATGCCTAAGAAAATGTCGAATAAAATAATGAAGGGAATACCAAATATTATATGTTTTTAAACTTTCAAAGTCATTTAATTGCCTTAGAAACGAGATATTTACCATTTATTAATACTGAGTTCTCGATATTTCGGCACCGTTGCAAGCGTCAAAGTTACGACGGTGTCAGTCATTACGATATTTTCTATTGTATTTTGGTTCTATAAATAGTGTTGAGTTGTTGTTCTATTTTAGTAAGCTTCTATTAATAGTTGATTATTGGATCGAGCACAAAGTAATTTATTATTGCGCCGAGTGCCTGATTTAGAGCCCGATCTTTAGCGAGGGCAATATAAATTACTCAAGGCGAGTTGCATAATCTGCTTTTCTTTAACTATTACCTATAGGAATGGTAGATAAAAGAAACTCATATCAAACAGTTAAAATTTTTATTAAAAACGTTCCCGCCAAATCACTTTTTAAATTTGGTACAAATAGGATGGAAACGAATAATACGTTCGTAAAAAAAAGTATTGATATCGGCTGGCTGAATAGAGCTAATCCATTGAGATTGGCACCTTTTAGTGCGATTAAATAAAACTGTGCAATAATGAAATTTCATAGATTTTTATTGCTCTAGAGCATTAAAGACTCGCTTTGTTCTGAGTTTTTAGTGTGATTGTGATGAAATTAAAACATAGTTGAAAGAAAAGGTTCTTTTAGACACTTTTTCTACTTATATCAAGATATAAAAATCTTAGTACAGACATTTTAAATAGGTACAGATAAAAGACTGGTGTTAAATAGTAAATCGTAATACAGGTCTTTCATAAAATGAGTTACTTAAGACAATATTACAAAGCTTATATCCATTAAAGATTAATTCCTTTGCCACACACTCAAATACACAATATGTGTTGTCATCTACAACCTCATACTAAGATATCATCAATTGCTGAACATTTAGTAACTAACCAAAAAAAAAAAACATAATCTACATACAACATATAACACCTCTGTTTTAAGTTGTGAATCTCATAGTTCCAAGGAACTCTAAAAGTAAAGACTGTGAACATCTTCAAAAGCTTATGAAACCACAGCAAATGATTGTCCTGACAATGTAGTCAGTCGGTCGGTTGCGTCAACGTTATCGCGGCGGCTGTTCAATGAACTTGTGGCGCTAGACCGAGACGTTGCGGTCACTCGGAAATGTGTTAATGGGTTTGGATTAGAAGATGGGCAAGGGAATCTTTATTTTGTATATAGATGATACATCTATTTTTTCAACTCATTTCCAAAAGGTGGTTCTCAGTGCGTGTGTATCTTTTTTTGTGTTTTTGTTACACTATTTTTTGTGTCTTTGTTACACAATTTTTTTGGATAAATATGATTCGATTTTTTTATATTCTTATTTCATATGATAGAGGATACTGTAGAGATAGTACCATATAAATTTCATCGAAAGAGTACAAGTAGAGTACTTCTTAAAAAAAAGTTTAAAAAATTATGTATCAATACGTTGAATTGCACCTTGATTTGACTAGGATTTAAAAATGTTAGTGAAGTCGATTTTGTAATGCTCTGCATTCGTTAATTATTTTCGATATAAATTAAATAAAGTGTATTACTATAATGTAATGAAAAGCTTTTTTTTGTTAAATGAGATAATACTCATAAACAACGTAATTTCAGTGTTTTTAGTCACTTGTGTTAGAAAACGTCTCAGAAGGGAGTCACTCAATCAAACAACTTATCAGTTTAAGTTTTATATTTATTATAATCTACCACCACTTCGGAAAGTCGATCTGTTGAGAAGAAGTGGCAAGAAACTCAACAGCAATCATCTTGTAAAATACATAGTAACAGTTTACAGCCAGAGAACAATAAATAAGTAAATATCACAATCTTAACGACACTGACCTTTATCACAAAGCGGCTCGTTCTCCTCTAAAAGCGGAGAGTAGACTGACTAAATCAATCCCGGTTTCTCTTTCCCCTCCCATAACTTTCCCGCCAGAACTATTGGACCACGTTTTGCTATGTCGTCGTCTACCAACCGTCGTGTCAGTCTGCTCTCCGGAAAAAACAAAGTCAATAGACTAACTCATTTATTACTTATAAAAATCATACAAGAATAACTAAATAAATTGAGTAACATAAATAAACATTGTATAATATAACTGCATAATTAACTATTGATGACAGTCGGCCATCCAAATTACATCGTGCGTCCTCGAACGATTTACAAATCTGATAAGATGCTAAGAGTATATATTACAACAAAATTTTTATATTGTAAAATCTGTTATCACTTTAAGCATATCATAAACATACATAGTTTTATGCTACATAGTAGGACCAGTTTTGTCCAAAACTTATTTATATGGACCAGGGTGTCCATTACTTATAAACAAGGACCAGGGTGTCCTATATAGACCAGGGTGTCCATTACTTATAAACAAGGACCAGGGTGTCCTATATGAACCAGGGTGTGAATCACGACGACGTTCTGTTCGATCTTGCAAGCTGCGGCTTGCACGCTCCCTGTAGTCTTGACCGAAGCGGCTGCGAATCCGCAGCATACGATGGCTCGGTTGGCGCCTGGTAGAACTGTGTGACCGACGACCTCCAGCAGGTGACTTAGTTGGACAAGTCGGAGTGTAGACCACGCGTTCCCGACATTGGTTCATTCTGGAACGTAAATTCTTACGCGTAGTTCATGTAACCCAAATACGTACTCCCGCAACCCCATAGCAACATAACCATAGACTAGAGCATAAGGGGTAGAGGAGCTTATATGAATAAATAAAGTATGTAGATGCGCATAGGGCAAAATAGTTTGTACACTACTGAATTTCAAATTGTATTTCTCGAAGACAAGTGAATTGTATTCTTTTATTTCGGGAAATAAACTTCTAAAACCACATCTACATGATTTAAACTTATTTCAACTTCGCTCAATAATTTAATACTTTTGTCAGGACTCATGTGGACGTTAAACAAAATTTATGTTTTTGAGTACAATCCCACTTCTGAGATGTTAGAAAACGTCTCAGAAGGAAAGACTCAATCAAAAAACGACTCAATCAAACAACTTATCAGTTTAAGTTTTATATTTATTATAATCTACCACCACTTCGGAAAGTCGATCTGTTGAGAAGAAGTGGCAAGAAACTCAACAGCAATCATCTTGTAAAATACATAGTAACAGTTTACAGCCAGAGAACAATAAATAAGTAAATATCACAATCTTAACGACACTGACCTTTATCACAAAGCGGCTCGTTCTCCTCTAAAAGCGGAGAGTAGACTGACTAATGGCGGGTTTCAATATTATGAAAACTGTTCGTTTTGCCTACGAACAATAGAATTCACTACCAAAATGCCTTTCTATATTCAAAATCTTGACATCTAAACCACTGCTTACGAACTGTTTGACTGTAATGGGTTGCTAGGTTACATTTGACCATTTACAAAATAAGTCATTATATCTAGCCAACGACGACGTAACAAGTTATTAATTTAAACCAATGAGGTAAAGGTAGCATGGCAGTCTGCTGCGGCCAATAAGGAGTTATGTTTTCATTACGTATGACCAATTAAAGAATAGATCATTTTATCTAGCCAACGACGTAACAATTTATTCATTTAACGAAATGTCCTATCAAGTATCTGTCAACATATCAATAATCCAGTTTTCTCTTTCTAACTTATCTATAACTGTTTTTGAAAAAAAGGACGAATATTATTGAATTACATAATTTTTCTTTTAAATATTTACTTTGACGTCATAAAAATGTGATTCAACCAATGGCAAAATTAGTCGAAGGATTGGCGTTTCGTTTTACGTAAGCAGTTAAACGCAATTATTAATAAAAAGCTCTAAAAACACACTATAATATATTTATCGAATACTCAAACATAGCAAACATAAATTGAATAAGTGTATATATTTATTTAGTTCAAATATCATACAAATAATTTGCGAATGCGTGATATTCTATAAATCACATATCACCTATTTTCTTGGAAGAACGTCACGCAAGGAGGACCCATGCCAAATTTGAGAACTTACAGCCCGTAGCTAGTAGATATTGTGAAACGCTACTTTTTTCCTACCAGTTTTGTACCTGTACCGGTTACGCATAGCAGTCAGTTGAATATTGAAACCCGCCATAAATCAATCCCGGTTTCTCTTTCCCCTCCCATAACTTTCCCGCCAGAACTATCGGACCACGTTTTGCTATGTCGTCGTCTACCAACCGTCGTGTCAGTCTGCTCTCCGGAAAAAACAAAGTCAATAGACTAACTCATTTATTACTTATAAAAATCATACAAGAATAACTAAATAAATTGAGTAACATAAATAAACATTGTATAATATAACTGCATAATTAACTATTGATGACACTTGTAACCACGTGGTCTAGAGAGAGAGCGAAACGTTGAGTTAAAATGTAAAAGATAGTGTGATTATATCCGACTTAACAAATAATAGTGAAAACTTAAAACAATAATATCAACTAATACGTAATTGAACTCACTCTTTTTTACCACCGGACTACCAGACGCAGACAGAACTTCCATCCCTTTATAGAGGATTTACCAAGAAGTCGAAAAAACGCTTCGACAGTTCCTTTTTGGTACGGATTGCCAAGGTGTGGAACGATCTGCCTAGGTCTTTCCTGACCACTCAAGTGTTGGTACTTTGTGTGTGAATAGGTTTTTCATGGATGGACGTGTACCACCATAGTCTTCATGTGCACTTTCCATAGGTGGCCTGGAAGACAGACGTCCTTATTAAATATTTAAAAAAATTAAGTAAGTGAGTAAACGTTTCAAAAATCTGGTACAAAAATCTGTTGTTTACAAAAAAAACTACTTAAATCTACAGACAACAAAAAATATGCCGCAGTGCCCAAGAGACCGCAACGCCGATTTTCAATGACCGCCAGAGATCAAAAAAAAATGTAAGGGCAACTTTGCGCGAAGTAACATATCACAAAATTAAAATTAAGTCAATATGACATCATAATCATTACATTGACTGGTGACAGAAAGCCAGAAGTTGACCTCGTTTTTGCGGCTGCTATCACTACCACACGCTGGCATTTACTATTTCAATCTACACGTTGCTAAAATCACACCATTACAAATTCACAGTAATCAGTGACATTGAGAGTAAGAAACCTCATTACCAGCGGGTGTTGTCTCTCAACCACAACTACATTTTTTGTCGATTCATATATTTGTCATCCTTCCACAGTCTCCAGTAACAATCAGCCAGGAGCCCGCTTCATCCTCCCACCAACGACTATTATCTCTCAGTCACGCGGACGTGGAGCGTCGCCGCATCGACAACAAGTCGCTCCTCACGGAGGTAGACAAACTCGCACTGATGTAATTGATTATGATCGGTTAAGAGCGAGTCGTCGTGGCGCCGTGGTTACTGTGCATATCAAATGATATCGCAGGTTAAGCACGCTCGGTGTGGCCGGTATTAGGATGGGTGACCGCCGCGCCGACCAATCATTTCTCACGACGACTTCCGTGCTTCGGAGGGCACGTTAAGCAGTCGGTCCCGGGTGCTGTATACTTGTATACAGTAGTCGTTAGGGTTTGTCAGAAGCCATTTTGGCACCCTGAAATATCTGACATCCACCAACCAGCACTGGGCCAGCTTGGTGGATTACGGCCTAAACCTCCTCGTAACCCATGAGAGACTCATAGCCCTGCAGTGGGCTCATTACACGGAGTTGTGATAATGATGATGATGAAGAGCGACTGACAGACACTGCAACGTCGAGTTAGATTGTAAAATATACCTTATTATATCCGGTCCAAAAATCATACCATAAACAAAAAAGTTACCAGTGACAGTAATCCAGGAGTTGGTCTCGTCTTTGCGGTTACTATCTCTATTACACACTGACAATTTTTTGTCTTGTTTAAAGACACGTTGCTATAATTCTAACTTTATACCACTACATTCTGACATTTTTCTTTCAACTTAGGTAAGCCTTGATCTGGGTGCGTTTTTCCCAAATTGACCCGATAAAAAAGGAGATGTCTTTGCGTGTCTTTTGGACACTTAGGAATAATACGTGATTCTTCCACAGTCTCCAGTAACAATCAGCCAAGAGCCCGCTTCATCTTCCCACCAACGCCTCCTGTCGCTCAGCCACGCGGACGTGGAGCGTCGTCTTATCGACAACAAGTCTCTGCTCACCGCAGTCGACAAGCCGGCCTTGCAACTACCCGCGTTGTTGCGAGCGCTGGCGGCGCGGGTGGAGGCGGACAAGTTGGTGCTGGCCAGTGTGGGGTTGCTGAGACGGACGCAGCCGCTGGACTTGGCTAATGGCAGGTGAGGCTTATTACATTTATTTATTTATTCTTCATTGTACACATAGAGTAAAAAGTCATTTTAAAACAATGTTTTAGGTACAGTGCACAATACACTCTAAAAACAATCTCTTCTAGGCAACTCTAGTTTGCGTTAAAGGATAATTTATAGTGACATAATTTAAAAGATACAAAATTACATTTTAAAACTATATAAACTAATAATTTTAAGTAAGAAGTTTTAACCATCGTGGTTTTTATTACTAAAATCAAACAGCATCAAACTGCACGCGCGAAACTAAAAATCGATAATCGTGGTAAAAAGCCCTTAAATTCATTGAATTAGAGTTATTATTCATATATTTTTTTGTTATATTATATGTCTAGCCGTAACTTTTCCGAAAAAGGTGTAAATCCACAACCAGTTAACAGAGACAAAAAAATATGGAATTGTAACTTCAGACTCGTTGAAAAGTGGCCCACTTTTGTTTTTTATAAGTTATTATATCCAAGTTTGATCTCCACCTCACGTTTTATATCCCGATGATAAGTACAGATGAAATCGTAAGGGACTACAGAGAGGCTCAGCAATTAAACTTTGCTGGAACACATCACCTCTGAATCAGTAGCTGTAGAGTTGTGATTATAGATTATTACTATTATTTAATGATTTATTTTATTAAATAAGATATTAATAAATGGGTTTGCATTAAATACAGTTAGAAAAACTTGTTGGAAATAAGCTTTTAAGGGGTGTCAATAATTGTACAAGTTGTTTGTATCGAGAACTAGTTGACACACCCTGCCAATAACTGAAATACGGTTTTTCAAAATTGCTGTAGAGTTTAGGATTGTATATTAATCAGTTTTAAAAGTTCTATTCATAAAATGGATTCTTTTTATGAATGGAGGCAGTGCCAGTAATTGTACTTTTTATAAGATTGGAAGTGCCAATGATTGTTCTTCGAAGGTGCCAAAACTGTATTAGCTTTTATGAAATTATAAAAGTGATGTGCGTGCCTCTTATAATATTAATTTTACCACCATTACCAACGATTTTAAACGACTTTCTGTAAGCTGCCCTAAACAATTCGTCAGAAAGTTATGTCATTGAAAATAATTACCTTAAAAATTATCACCATATTTTATTAAATAATTACACCTTTCCCATCACTTTTTTCGTTTTTTACTATTAATTGACATGTTTTACTATTTTCCAATGTCAATATTTGTACAAAGGAGTGCCAATAACTAGTATTTTCGGTATTTTTTGGTATTTTGTGAGAAAATTATATTTAAAATAACTTTAAGATAACTATAAGCCCTGTGAATCTTGTCTTAAATAATTAGTGAATCATGCGGAATCAAATTTAAGTCGATATTTAAATTGATTGATTTTGATTATACCTACTACCAATCTAAACCGGGTAATTTTAAAGCAGCTTTACCTTAAGTTGTTACCGTTCACTTTTCTCAACACGTTCAAATGTATCTTTGTCTCAAATGATTTCTTTCCATAATTGACTCAACAAAGGCATAAGAAACTTAAACAGTGGCATAAAATAAAATAACACATTTTAAATAAATCAAACTTGGTATTAAAATTAATCTATGTATACTAATATATAAAGCTGAAGAGTTTGTTTTTAAGCTATTGCATAGCTTCTATCGCGGGCCTTGAGCGTGGGGACCGAATCCAGAAATTCCGTAAAGAAAAAAACCTAACACCCCCC
Organism: Stenoptilia bipunctidactyla; assembly: GCA_944452665.1. Taxonomy (NCBI): domain Eukaryota; kingdom Metazoa; phylum Arthropoda; class Insecta; order Lepidoptera; family Pterophoridae; genus Stenoptilia; species Stenoptilia bipunctidactyla. The sequence continues at coordinate 950,136 of OX101744.1, read as the reverse complement.
ACTCCGACCGGCACAGGGGTGATACTTTGATTTCATAACTTTACATGCGGGCTTTAATAAACCATCAGCGCCATCTACTAGGAACTTGTGGAACTTCATAATAGATCAAACATTACTGCATTAATAAAATAAATAAATAATTATAATTGCATAAGTTGATAAAAAATGCTATGCAATAGCTTTACCGCGGCAGTCTCCGAGTGCCACACGTCTTTTTTGTTTGTTTGAACGCGCTAATCTCAGAAACTACAAGTGGGATGAAAATTCTTTTTGTATTTCATAGCCCAACTCTTGAGGAAGGTTATAAGCTATATTTTATCCCGAAATTCCCACGGGATCAAAAGTTACGCGGGTAAAACCGCGCGTGGTGTCTAGTTTATAATAAACCTTTGAATACCAAAAACAATATTAATAGCAACGAATGTTCATTGATATCAAACTATGAAACGCTATTAGCGTAAATTGAAATGTTCGCAAATAAACATTTTGCTGTGCATTATAAAACAATATTCAGTTATTTATGATAATTCTACGGAATAGTAATACAAGGAAGGTAAACGTTCGAATGAGAAAAGAAATACAAAAAGTCTAAAATGAAACATGACAAGACGATTACACGCGAACTTAAAGTGATTAATTTTAAACCTTAATCCGTTCTTATAAAAGTCAACTTTGATGTAATGTAAAAGTAACTGCACTTGATTGATTTGCAAACAAATACCGTGCGTTTAAGAGTTTTTTTATATTTTCTGCAGGAAGAGAAGAATTATCTGGTAGGTTTCATACCTTCGCTTAATTTACTCATTGTCAGTTTCAAGTGAAATTTAAATTTAAATATTTATTTTAATTTGTTTGTTCTTTTTCACTATCGCAATTTCGTAATGTTGGTAGTAATACAAATGTCAAGTTGAATAGTGTTTTAAGAGTACAAAGTTTTGACAGTTCTTTTTGTAATACGCATTGCAAAGAAGTCAAATGAACTGACCACATCTCTTTTCCTGATCTCTATGATGTCAATAATTCTGGTTCATTGAAGAATAGATGGATAGGCTAAAGGGATAAATTATATCTTAATCCATTACAAATATCCACTAGATAACGTAAAGGACAAACGTCTCGACCATTATTTGATAATAGCTACTTATTTACTTTACTTGCATACTACTGATAAGTAGATATGATAAACTGGAAGATATTGCTTGTAAGAACCCGCTTCTTTTCCAAATTTCCAGCCGCAGTTATTAATTCTTTTTGCGACCACATTTCTACCATTGAATTTGTATAATTAATCGTTCATAAGGCTTAAGGCACGGTAAATGTATCTACAGAATTTCATCTCGGCCGCATCTTTGAAATAAATGCGTAATAGCGACGCGGTCCGTTCACATGTGATAGGGCTGACCGCCTTCAGCATTGTTCCAATTAGTTTTGTGACTCTAAATATAACAAATAAATTACTTTGTGAATTTAATAGGCAGTGTTCAACTAAAATGCGTTTTGTGTCAAAAAACATGTTTACGTTTGAATAACAAATCGGTCTTATAAATTAGCGACGAAAATACAAACAATAGAATTTAACAAACAAAAAATGATTTATTGTTAAATTCTAGATTATTAATAATCTGCATTTTAATGTAAAGCTCAATCATAAATAGTTTCGGCATGCAGACACTCGCGACTGGCCGCTTGCCGAGCGAATGCTGATATCGAGCCGCGTAGGTATAGCTCGCGTTTTGTCCGTTTGTATGAAGTTGAATTACTGAATATAGTACACCGCGCTTAAAGTTTTTTTTGATCGTCTTAAACTCATTGTAGTTTACATTGAGGTCAGACTCATTTTTATTACCTACACCTGTTTTTCATTTCAAAGGCCCGATGGAAGTAGAGTTTAAATTTTTTACTTCACTTAGTAGCTTTGTGAGTAGGGATTGCAATCCAGCGGCGTTTTCAATCCAGCTGGATTCTCTGCTGGATTGACCTGAATCCAGCTGGATCCAACGCGGATCCAGCAATATGTGGAACGAAAATAAAAAGACGACATTTTTAAGACTTTTTTTATTAATTTGTACTTCTTACGATAATCTATAAAATCTTTCACTCATTTGGTGATATATCAATAGATTTTGGTTTCTTAATCATTTGAGATCAAAAGAATCAACTTAAAATTAAATAACAAACATAAAACCTCATAATATAACATTTTAGATAATGTTTCTAAGTAAGCAATATCTTATTACGTTTATGTTTAATGATAGGACGGCTAATCAGTAGCAATCAGTCTTACAAATTCTTTTAAAATTAACTACAAAAAAGGACCATAATAATAACACTATTTTAATCTTCCATCAATTTTTCGTATCAAAAGAAGCTCCGAAATAATCTTCTCTCCACTCGTTAATCATTAATAATTAGGCAGTTAAAAATCTGACGATAAGAGACTGACTATTTCTTTTTTTGAATTCTCTGAAAGTAAGACCTTAGGAAACAAATTTTATCTATAGTCTTATCTCCCAACCTGCTTCGCACAGAACTGCATATGTAGCCGGCTAGAATGCCCTTTCGGCCTCTACACTGGTCGGTTTTAGGGTCATTAAATACTCATAAACCATAGATAAATGTTCACCTCGCACTCCTTCCGTCTCATAAACGCTCATTTCTTTTTTCGGGACCTTTTCGTAATCTAATTGACCACTTGACTTTTGTTTATTAAAGTTCTCCTTCTCTCTTTTAAGTTCCATCTCAAGCTCTTGCTCTAAAGTCATTTTCACGGGTTCTGCGTCATCACCTAGACCATCCTCTTTTAACTCCATGATATCTTCTTGCACCGGCTCTACAATATGTTGTTTATATACTCGTTTTAACAAAGTTTTCATCTCCTGCCGCATCGCATTCTTTTTTTGGCAAAGGAAAATAGCCAGGTTTTTTTACGTACCAGTAACTTCGGAGAGGCGCCGTTCTGCGATTCTATTGCGTAGTGCTTCAGCCAGCTCGGCGCTTAGGGAAGTACCCTGGCTATATAGCTTGTCTAAGACAAATTTCAGGGTTGTGTCGGCAGTTATCAATGTGGACTCTCTTCTGCAAAGAGCTTCTACAGACAGTTTCAACGGTTGTAGACTGACGATCAACTCATTGATTATTGACCATTCATCGCCGGAAAATTTTATTTCGGAACCGACGTCTATCAATGCTTTATCGATGCAAACTTTTAGCTTGTAGAAACGTTCCAGCATACTGAGCAAACTGTTCCATCTCGTGCGGCAATCAAGAATCAGACTTAGTTCTTTACCTTTCTCTTCCTTAACACATTTTTGCAAAAATAAATCATCTTTGGTGGGTGATTTTTTGAAAATTTTTACAACTTTGCGTACTTTCATGAGCAGTGCGCTATATTGTGGGATTAATTCACCAGGGTCCACTAGTGTTGGTTCGACTGTAACTGCCAATCCATCGTTCATCTGTGTCTCTAAGTCTTCATCGTCTTCGCATTCGTCACTTTCATCTGTAACTGCTTGTTCTACTTCCTTATGAGGTTTTTTCCTGTATAACACGTCCACCACAGCCAAATAAACAAACAAATAAATAAACATAAGCGGTACAGGTGGTAAGGGGAAAGGGGGCGGGCGGCGTTGCCTTTCATTCGCACATGCGGCTCGTGCTATGGTGACAGAACGGCAACGTTGCCGCGCCGTTTTGAAAATGGCGGCAACTCAAAACCAAACAATAGAAATTGATACGTTTGCGGATCCGCATCGCTGGATCCAGCACTGTATGCTGGATCCAGCATGTTTAAAGAGGCGCTGGATCCAGCTGGATTGCTGTATGCTGGATCCAGCACTTGCAATCCCTATTTGTGAGTGCCACGTTGATTTAGCATTATCGTTTATTGTCCTCGTCATCAGGAGAGAAAAAAGTCAAAACTTCACCAACAGTATAAGAAAACTTATTACGAAAATCTCCAAACACATTCAATTTCAGTCATATTTGTTGAACACTCCGACTTCTTGCTAAATCCACTTCAAAATGATTTCACTTCAATAAAGATTTCTTAGTGACATAACGAAGTAAAAACAAAACACATCTTTGCATACGCCCACTATAACACAGAACTTAGTAATTACATAAAAGAGTTGCGATGGTAATTAGATTCTGTGATAAGTAACGGGTTCTCAAATGTGTTATTAGCAGCTATTAATAACTGTTATTTTGACAGAGCGTTTATTGAAACTGGTAGTTTAGTTAGACAACTGGGTGTTAGAAGGCTTCGATAGTTTGTTTGTGACTTTGTGTGCCAAATATAGTGGAGAATTTGCAAATATGTTAAATAGTTCTTGACGATTGACGATAGGCTGGTGTAGGGGTAAAATACATTACTTTCTACGCCGGAAGGTTCTGGCTTCGAATCATAATGGTGGTGGACATTCATTGGAAATTCAAAAAGTTTTATTCGTCTTAGGAATTTCACAAAACACTTGATGAAGTCAGTCATCACATACTTCGGCTTTAACTAGTTGTTGAATAAGATATTACAGTAGACCAAGAGACAAAAAAGCTGGCGGAAAAATCTCTTGGCACTCTTTTTCAGTCAGAATTATTAAATTAATACAAATAGGTACAGTACAAATTGACCACAACATGAAAAAACAACAAACACAAGACAGCTAATTGTGAGAGCCAATGTCATGCCACAACCAAATTGCTTACATAGTTGGAGCAATGAGCTATGGATGCACAATACGAACATGACAAACTGGGACTAGATTATTTGAACAAGAATGGAATAAAATAGTCATAGTATCATTAGCAGTATGATACTAAGTGTGATGAACACAGATATCAGTCGTTAAGTGATGGTAAGAAATAGTTATGCTTTATTTATTTAATTCTTGTGTTATTAAGGTTAAACTTTGTAATCGAAATTCTACAAGTAACGTTTCAATATTGGTTCAGTGTGTATAATTATTATACTATTGCATATGTCCCCTTGTAGACGTAATAACAAAACCTTATTTAAGCTTAAATTAAGCATTGAACTTTGTTGCTTACAATAATTTAATTTTACATTTTAACTCGACGTTTCGGTGTCTCTGAAAACACAGTTATCACGCACAAGCATGGTCAGTCGATCATGCATGACTATTTTATAATTTAATGATAATGATAATTTTAGTGTATATCCGGATATCTTGTCACTTACAACAAAGACCACCCAAAATACACAGGATATAATTACGTGATTTTTAACTTATTTCCGTTCATACACTTCAAAATCTTGTATTAACAAGTTGTCAACATTATCTAATATATCCAAATTAACTGACGCAACGTGTGAAAGCAACTTTCGTTTTCGAATCGTTGATTAAGTAACGAATTGATGATATTTCGGGACTTCAGATTTTTTGATTAGCAACATAAATCACTGCGTACGTTGATGGAATCTGTTTTAATGGTTGATTGATTTGATGTCTTTTACAGTATAATAGTATACCGTTCTTATTTAAAATCGATTTGAAAGTATCGTTTACAGTTTCAACGGATAATGGGTCTTCATAATTTGCAATTATTAGAGTTAAAGTATATAATGTATGAAAAATGGCAATGAAAGTAGAATAATACATGTTGGTTATGTATTTATAATAATAATAATAATAATAATAGTCATTTATTTCAGAATAAAATTCCATAGATTTGGTTAGTAACATAGAAAATGGCTTACAAACTAGGGTTAGTAGATTTAGTTATCAGAAATATTAAATTAAATACAAAATATTATATTAAAACAAAAAATAGAAAATTCACAATGAGATTAAATTACAATTAGAAACTAATATTCAATTATTATTATAAACAAAATCACAAAAAAATAAACTTATTAAATTTTATTTAAGTAATTGGAAATATTAAATTAAAAATAAGTTAAAAATAACAATTATAAATTCAAAATTTTCAATGTCTATTCTATTTTACATTTACTATGGCAGGTCTTAAGCCAACATGGGTTTGGTTCCAATGCTTTAAGATAGGGCAACAATAGCGATAGGCTGAGCAATCATTCTCATGGGAATTATTGCTCAGTGAAAAAACATGAAAAAAGTACAGACTGGCCCTTTGTATTTTTAGTAGAGTCTCCAACTTATGATACTTTGGTAAGATACTTAGTATTTAATTTAAATAAAGAAAACAATATGATAAAATACCAAAATGTATTATAAGTTCATACTCCAAAACTAGTATCCGAAATATATCGCTAGCAAATTACAGATTACAGGTAAAAGAATTTAAAGGCTCTCGTGCTCGGCAAACAGTGTCAAAGTCAAAAAATCTTTATTTCGTAGCTGTTTAAATACATTTGAAGTGAGACAAACTATTTACATATTGAACTGATTCTACCACCACTTCGGAAAATCGATCTGTCGAGAAGAAGTGGCAAGAAACTCCACAGCAATTATCTTTAAAAAATACACAATAACAGTTGTCAGCCAGGGAAACCCATCTTCTTGCATCCGGATATCTTATAGTCGTCCTTTTCCCAATACATTCCTTTTAGTACTCGTTAAAGTTCTTCCCCAGAGAAGTACAGATCCTTTTCCAAAACATAAAAAGAGTTTACTTAACACTTAGTTAACTCCTCAAATTTAAATATTAATCTCAAGGTACTAAGTTTTTTAACCACATAATAATAATAATATAATAACAATAATTTATTCAATTTCTCCAATTAAGTTTTGCGTAAAAAAACTGTATTTACCTTATTACTAGTTACATCAAAATAAGTATTGTTTATTAATTATTTAAGTACACTAGCCCCCACACTAGGATTCCCTGTGTTGTGGGTGGCTAATATTAAGTATAATTCCGACTTAATAGACTCGTAACCGTCAAGTTGAATTCCACAATAAAACTTAACACGATGAAATCCCATAAAACCCGTCGTTCATTCAACATTCCATCAACATTTATTTTAATAAACCGTGAAAATGTAAGACCATAACGTAATATTGTCTTACATCGTTATGCGTATTTCGAAAACGCATAAAAACGCATGATGTCTTATACAGATGTTGCGAAGCTGAGTGCGTATTGTTTCTATGATGGGTGGAAAGTTTGGTTCTGTCGATGTTTCACATTTTTCTATAACTTTATGGGAAGCGTAGAGAATCTGCATAATGGGTATGGTGCGTTGGATTTAGTGAGTACTGTTTTGCAGGATGTAGATGAAGAAAACATGGATTTCTTCATTGAATATTGTATCGGAAATATAATACTTTCTTCTAACACGTTGTAATAATAAATAAATAATTTACCCAAATTCGTTCTTTCATTTAAATTCTCAGACATTTGCTCGACAACATGGTTAGCTAAACTTTTTATTACTTAATTTTGATTTAAATAGTTACGTTAGTGTCGAATTGACTCTATGCATATTCAGAGTTTACGTCTACTGAGTTATAAAAATGTTTTATTAAACTTTAAAACAATAATAACTTTATTTTCATCACTAATGAATTAACAATTTTTTATTTACAATTTGAAATATAAAATTTCAGGGGTAAGTTTACAATTGCTTCCAATTGATGCATTTAAGCTTTATTACCTACATCTGTCTTTGCAGTTGAAATCTTTTCAAATTAATATTTCCACTACCTCCTGTGACTCGGCTTATTGGTAATGCATCGAGATATTTAATAACATGTGGTGAGCCTTAAAACTAATATTAGATAGGTGAAAACCAGAATTTATTCTATGGTGTCGAAGATAACCTCGAACTTATGTTACTTATAAGATTATTATAGAGAATAAAGACGACTTTCACTTTGATATACATACCTTCTCATAAATTTAAAACCTAATATAATTTTAATGAGATTTCTAATAATAAAATATTCTGATTTCATGGTTATTATACAAATAGAGTGGTTTATGTTAAATAAGGAACTAAAATTGTAAATTTGATAAAGCATTCCCATTACAACTCCATATCTGAATTAATTCTTGTGGTGAATGATCTGGCCGTAGATAAGTTACAACTTAGAACTTATCTTAATTGTAGGAAAAGTTAACACTATTAGAACTTTGATGCTCTTAGTTCCTAAGGAAAGCTCAGTTAATAAGACAAATCTTGAGAGAGGTATTAAGCGTCTATAACATAAAAACTAGGTAATGCTGTGTGAATGTTAGAATTATTTGTTTACACTTATATATTCTTACATTTTTTTAACGAGCCCACAAGAAGGATATGTGCCTCCCTGATTTGCAAGGAGGTTTCAGTCGCAATCATTAAGGTAAAATAGACATCTTAACCAAGATATCTTCTGATAACAACAACTACTAGTTACATTTATAGAGACGGGTTAACGCCAGTCCTAGCACAAATGAAGCTTAAATGGAATAGCGAACGAACAACGGTCAGACTACTAGGCGTAGATAGAACTTCCATCACTGCGATTGTTTGTTCTGATCACTAAGTCCTGTTACTTCCATATATCTGAGATCGACGTGTATCAGCATTTTTTTATTGTAACTAAACCGGCTTTTAACTCTCACCTAAAGTTGGTAAATGAGTTCGTTGACACACTTAGGTTTAGCAAGAAAACCTTTATCTTCAAGGTCACTTTCCACCGGATGACATGGAAGACAAACATCCTACACACACATACATATACAACCTCACACCTGTCTCCCCTTGGTGTAGGCAGAGACAAAGGAACCCCAATTGCTTCGATCCAGACATACCTCTTTCGCTTCCTCCACGTTCATTAATCTTTTCATACATGATCGCCGGTTACGGGTACTTTTAACTAGGCCCTTTTTAAGAACGTCGCCAATTTGATCGGCGTACATTCGCCTAGGGCGGCCCCTTCCGACATCCATTCTTGCTCTGTACACATCTTTCGTAAATCTTCTTTCACTCATCCTTTCCAAATGTCCAAACCACCGTAGCAAACCCTTTTCAATCTTAGTCACTACATCTTCTTTCAATCCGCGTCTCTTTTTTATTTCACTGTTGCGCACCCTATCACTCAATTTCACTCCACACATGCTTCTCAACGCTTGGAGGGGAATACAAACATCCTATTCCTTTTATATGTAGACAAATATTACCGAAGAGCCACTGTGATAAAATAAAATACTCTCACCATAAGTAAGATTGCCCATGAAACAAAAGAAATCTGCAACTACCAATAAAGCTTACCTCTTACCTGTCTTAGTCTTAACTATCTATCAGTCAAAAGCGAAATCGTTTCCATACAAGTAATGGAAGGTAGGAAGGCGGGTTTATGTCAAATTATCACAATTACACGCTGCCGTGTAATTAGTGTGTATTGTTGGTGAATGGTGAAGAAGGTTCGCACGCGACAACTGTGCAGTTTCATCTGTGGAAAGTGTTGCGTCAGGTTTTAGGGGTCTGTAAGAACTTAGATTTTTAATAATATTTTAATTGCGTAATTAAGCATTTAAATGCATTTAAAATGCTTAATTACTCTTAAATAAATGAAAAAATGTGTAAAATAAAATACATTTTTCATTTATTTAAGAGTAATTAAGCATTTTAAATGCAAAAACTTTAAAATATTATTAAACATTGCAATGCTTCACTCTAACTGAGATTCACAATTTCTGTAAAGAAATTAGTCTCGAGTGGTCTTTGTTGCAAAGCTATACCATTAGATGGAGCTAAGTTAGCAATATAACGTAAAATCAAAAATGTGTTAAGGAATTTCGAGGTGTACCGCCAGGCCCCGGTAGCTCAGTGGGAGAGCACTCATCCGGCAAATGATAGGTCGGGTGATTTTTATTTAACACATTTTTTCATTTAGTTAGATTTTTGTCTTAAGGTGAAAGATTAAATTGAAGAAGTCATCTCGATGTTGAAAGAAACGAAATAAAGTCCCGACAAATTTATGTTTCTTTTATTGGAAGATATTTATAGACCGCTCCAAGCATCTGTTCCTCTTTGAAGTTGTTGCAAGACATTTTGCGCAAGAGTTTTACGTACAAAAGAACTTGCGCGATACGCAACTTTAGAGGGAACTAGATCTTTGGCACGATCACCACGTTATTAGACATTTCCAAATTTCAGGCATCAAAGTCACTCTCACAGTCGTCTACTTTTTTTGATAATTTAACTGAGTTCTTGCTTCTTGAGGACTCTGGCATGAATTGGTTTTTGTTATAGTCTTATCAAAAAAAAAAAAAAGTTTTATTCATCTTAGGAATTTTACAAAACACTTGATGAAGTCAGTCATCACATACTTCGGCTTTAACTAATTGTTGATAGTTGTTGAATAAGATATTACAGTAGACCAAGAGACAAAAAAAGCCGGCGGAAAAAAAACTCTTGGCACTCTTTTTTAGTAAAAAAACAAGCACATATCATCTTTAGGATCAAAAAATAATAAGTGTCCGATTCCGTTCATTTTTCTCTACAAAATTTATGAACTTCGTAACACAAAGTTGTATCGTAAGTTGTGTTTATTTGTAGGAAAAATATATTAATAGAATTCAAAGAAGATCCTTGAAAGAACCATAATATAACGCCAGTTTTGACACAACTTTGGGCGTAAAGAATTTATATCAGTAACAGGAAAACATTGCAGTGGTAAACCAATATTTTATTTTTTTTATTTAGCAAATAAACACTAATCCGTTCAAATGTTTTCATACGAAAATCTAAGATGCTTGCTTGCTTCCATTAGTTTATTTATCAGTTAGTTTGTTTCAATTTATTTCTAGAGTGAAATAGAATAAATTACTACTTAGTGCTATAAAATTCGTTATATTAAATACTTTCCATAACACTCGATTTTTGTAAAAAAATATGAAATAAGTATAGGAGACATATGTTAATCTATGCGGGATGATGAGTCAATGAGAAATATTTTACTTTATCACTTACGAACTTAAAATAAAAGGTGCAAATTATAAAAATAATAAATCCCAAAAAGTTCCGTAAACCAAACAAGACATGATATTTAACTATAGGTGGGTAAAAGGCGACGACAGAAAAGCATCGTTACGACGCAAGTCGTAACATATGCTGAGTCGTAGCCTTTTGGCTGGCTCAACACATGCAATAATTTAAATTGCTGGTGAAACTTTTACTTTGTGAAATTGTCTACTTGTAATGTACCTAATTTGTGATTTTGTTTATTGTATTTTATGTTCTTTCTTTTTTATGTTCTAATTTGTTTTTCTTTTAATCATATTATTGTTATGTGTTTTGTCTGTCAATAAATATATTTCTATTTCTAATACAAAGAAAGGATTTTAAACTCACGTTTAATTTCTGTTTTTCTTTATAAACTAAAAAAATATTTCAATGCAAGATGTTTATTGACCTACGGAACCAAGACTTACTGGCAGACTCTCAATGCTAATGAATCGTAAACGAATGCATGCCTCTTCTACACGCGATTACAGCAATTGTCATAAGTTCTACAATATACCGCTATTGAGTTAACGGACTTTTGGAAATGCATTTTGTGCTAAGAAATTAATTAATAAACTGTTTTAAATAATTGCGGTAGGCACGACTGAAGAACTTGAAATCAGTACAAATAATATAAGTAATTGTGAAAGTCCGTCTATTGGGTGTAAATTTGAAGTGAACACAGTTTAAGACTTAGAACCTATAAACCTAAAAATATAAAACATAAACAAAGTCTACTTTTTATTTCAAAAATGGCACTCTAAATGGTTGAATTATAGGATGAAAGTTTGTATGAGAAATTTACACTGTCCAATCGATTTTAATGAAATTTAGGGTACTGTTTATTTCAATATCAACCCCTAAAATACCAATCTTAAAGGAGGCGAAATTAAAATGCACAAAATAAATAGCTTGGTCTAATACCAAGAGAACCAAGTCGCGGGCAACAGCTAGTATTAAATAAAATACCAATTAGCCGGAGTCGAAAATGAAAATGAAAACTTTTTATTCGTAGTAGGTAATTTTATACACTTTACGAACGTCAAACGCTGGATGAGGGCGGCGCGGGTCCGGACGACATGACGAATCCTGGGGGAGGCTTCCGTCGAGAAGTGTGCGTCTCTCGGCTCATGAAGATAGTGATCGCCCATTTTCCACCAATGTCTTGGTATTGTCTACTACTACTTCTTCTTCGGCTTCTGTAGATTTTAATTATATTTATTTCGACGTATCGTCAGTTTCGACGGTTTGTTTACAAAAACCAATGCCACGACTCATGGGACCAATGAGTCATGGGCTGTTTAGTTCTTGATTAAAAATTCGATTAGAATTAATAAAATGGACCTTTTTGATTGTAGAAATTATAAACAAACAAAAACTCTTCATGTTATAAGAATAAATGATGAGTTGAAAAAAAAGACGAGCCTGAAAATGTAATTAAGTTGCAAGGATATAGTTTCTCATGTTCTTAAAGTTCTAAACATGTACCTTCCAGGCCAATCGCAGGCGTGCTAATGAGCATGTCTCGCGGCTGCGCGGCCCTGCTCGGCCTCATGCTGGGTGAGGCCGGCTTGCAGACTCGCGAGGCCAGCCTCACGTCGCGAGACTCCGGCCACGCGCCGCGTGAGCCCGATGAGGCCAGCCTGACTTCGGAGGACAAGCCGCGACCTCCGCGCTCGCCGCCAGACTCGCTCAGTGATGGATATCATTCGGACAGTGATGATTCCCAGAGGACACATGACAGGTCAGTTATTATTTAAGGTTCGACTTTGAAAATTATATTAAGGGAAAATACTGAACTGAAATTCTAATGATGATGAACGGTTTTAAACATTTCGGTATCGTTAGGATACTTAAGTAGGATCCTTGCAGCGTTCTCGAATCAAATTGTTTTTGCGATAGGCAAAATTTCGTATGACTTGCTGTGGAGTAAACTAGAAAAAACACATTTACCCAAAGAACTTTTAAATGTTTTTAAATACTGGTACGGGAAGCAGGTTAACATTGTTCGGTGGGAAGAGGCAATGTCAAGACCGTATGGGTTGGAGTGCGGGGTGAGGCAGGGGGGGTTGAGCTCACCCACGCTCTTCAACCTGTATGTGAATGACTTGATAGGCGAGCTCAGCAGCACTCGGGTCGGTTGTCATATAGACGGCGTGAACGTCAATAACATAAGTTACGCGGATGACATGGTGCTGCTGAGCGCGTCGATTTGTGGACTTAGGAAGCTTCTTTCAATATGCGAGAAATATGCTGACACTCACGGGCTCTTTTATAATGTTAAAAAGAGTCAAGTTATGGTTTTTGAGAGCGAGAATAAGATGTATGGTAAGGTTTATACTCCACCAGTATTTATTAAGCAGGTGGAAATTGAGAGGGTAAATATGTTTAAATATCTGGGCCATATATTGACTCCCGATCTCAAAGACGATAACGATATAGAGAGAGAGCGTAGGGCTTTATCTGTTAGAGCGAACATGTTAGCTCGCAGGTTCGCACGGTGCTCAAACAATGTGAAATTTACACTTTTCAGAGCATACTGCACCTCCTTCTACACCTGCGGACTGTGGGCTAAATATACTCAAAAATGTTATAATGCACTAAGAGTGCAATATAATAATGCCTTTAGGGTTCTGTTGGGGCTGCCACGGTTCTGTAGTGCCTCGGGAATGTTTGCGGACGCGAGAATTGATTGTTTTTATGCTGTGATGCGTAAGAGATGCGCGTCCCTAGTGCGTAGAACAAGGGGCAGTACCAACAGAATTCTGAAAATGATCGCGGAAAGGCTGGACTGCCTATACATAGGTTTTTGCTGTAACGTAGCGGGAGGTCGTGTCTCAGGGATCACCTAGGCGGAATCGTTAAATTATAATTATTTCTTATTACTTACCTAAATCCTTATTTTCTAACATAGCTTAAGTGAAAGTGTACTAACAAAATATGAGTCTGTGTTACTTGCAATAAACGTTTTATTATTATTATTATTATATTATATTAAAATTGCGGTTGTGATGAATATAGGAATTGATTTATCGGAAAATATTATTGTAGGTATAATTTTTTTATGATATGTATTACAGACGCAGCATAATATCGCAGTACGCGGGCGCGTGGCGCCTCGCGCGGCGCGCGCTGCTGCCGGCGCTGAGCGCGCTGCGGGAGCTGCAGCACGCGCCCGCGCTCAAGTACAAGATCGTGTTCTCCGTGGCCGTGGTGAGTGCAGCACATACTGTAGGCAGCAGCTGCCGGAGCTGCAGCACGCGCCCGCGCTCAAGTACAAGATCGTGTTCTCCGTGGCCGTGGTGAGTGCAGCACATACTGTAGGCAGCAGCTGCCGGAGCTGCAGCACGCGCCCGCGCTCAAGTACAAGATCGTGTTCTCCGTGGCCGTGGTGAGTGCAGCACATACTGTAGGCAGCAGCTGCCGGAGCTGCAGCACGCGCCCGCGCTCAAGTACAAGATCGTGTTCTCCGTGGCCGTGGTGAGTGCAGCACATACTGTAGGCAGCAGCTGCCGGAGCTGCAGCACGCGCCCGCGCTCAAGTACAAGATCGTGTTCTCCGTGGCCGTGGTGAGTGCAGCACATACTGTAGGCAGCAGCTGCCGGAGCTGCAGCACGCGCCCGCGCTCAAGTACAAGATCGTGTTCTCCGTGGCCGTGGTGAGTGCAGCACATACTGTAGGCAGCAGCTGCCGGAGCTGCAGCACGCGCCCGCGCTCAAGTACAAGATCGTGTTCTCCGTGGCCGTGGTGAGTGCAGCACATACTGTAGGCAGCAGCTGCCGGAGCTGCAGCACGCGCCCGCGCTCAAGTACAAGATCGTGTTCTCCGTGGCCGTGGTGAGTGCAGCACATACTGTAGGCAGCAGCTGCCGGAGCTGCAGCACGCGCCCGCGCTCAAGTACAAGATCGTGTTCTCCGTGGCCGTGGTGAGTGCAGCACATACTGTAGGCAGCAGCTGCCGGAGCTGCAGCACGCGCCCGCGCTCAAGTACAAGATCGTGTTCTCCGTGGCCGTGGTGAGTGCAGCACATACTGTAGGCAGCAGCTGCCGGAGCTGCAGCACGCGCCCGCGCTCAAGTACAAGATCGTGTTCTCCGTGGCCGTGGTGAGTGCAGCACATACTGTAGGCAGCAGCTGCCGGAGCTGCAGCACGCGCCCGCGCTCAAGTACAAGATCGTGTTCTCCGTGGCCGTGGTGAGTGCAGCACATACTGTAGGCAGCAGCTGCCGGAGCTGCAGCACGCGCCCGCGCTCAAGTACAAGATCGTGTTCTCCGTGGCCGTGGTGAGTGCAGCACATACTGTAGGCAGCAGCTGCCGGAGCTGCAGCACGCGCCCGCGCTCAAGTACAAGATCGTGTTCTCCGTGGCCGTGGTGAGTGCAGCACATACTGTAGGCAGCAGCTGCCGGAGCTGCAGCACGCGCCCGCGCTCAAGTACAAGATCGTGTTCTCCGTGGCCGTGGTGAGTGCAGCACATACTGTAGGCAGCAGCTGCCGGAGCTGCAGCACGCGCCCGCGCTCAAGTACAAGATCGTGTTCTCCGTGGCCGTGGTGAGTGCAGCACATACTGTAGGCAGCAGCTGCCGGAGCTGTGATGTTTCAAAGCAATAATATAATTGAAGATTCAGTTCCTTTCTTGAACCGTCAGTGACCTCATTTTAACGTACCTTCAGGTCTAATAGAAATGAAACGCGGACTTAAATAAAATAAATCTTAAAAGATTCAATCAGTCGTAGCATTTCACCATATATACGTTGTAATAGTTTTATAGGAAACAATGATTGATCTTGTCGAAAGCTTGAGAGAAGCTACCATGCACGGGGTCATTTTGACATCCACTATGTGATCTGTGAAAAATTTTACAATGACTCATTTAAATTTTAGGTAGGAAGTTACACGTTTTCAAAAGTTTTTGCAAATATGCATAATGTGGAAGAATAAAAATACGAAAATAATACAAGAACCTTAACAACTATTGACATACAATTTATATCGACTGGCATCCTATTGATATTAAATATCAACAATGTGCAAGTTTGACCTAAGTTTTTATTATATTTGGTACAGAATATTTTATAAATTTTGTTTACTATTGTTTAGTGATAGATCCTTCACATTAAATAACTGCGTGACATCAGACAGACTATAATAAATATTTGCTACAAAAAGTTTGCGTCGTAAACAACATCCACGCCGATGCCACATACAAATTAATATGGCAAGGTCTCCCGTGCTCATGGTTGAAAGTACCTACAGGTCTGTTACACCCTTTACAATAGGTAAATATGCAGGTCTGCGTTCGACTGTCTGAAGCTTCACGTGTCACTGCGGCAGCGACGAGGTGGTTTGAGGCCGTTTTCACGAAGCACCTTGACAGCATATTTTAGTTCATCATCAATGTGTTGAGGATCGCAGATTCCATGTGCTCTCTGAAACAAAGAGGAGCCTACAGCGAGTGATTGGCTCGGCACCATCCGACTTCCATGGGACTTCCCATTCAAATATCGGCCAGTATGTGTGGGTTTCCTATAAACAGTGTGAATGAGTGTACCATTTGGATTTCTTTTAATTAACACATCAAGTAATACATCATAACTAACTATCATGTTCTAATTCCATAGTGAATTGTATTTTAGTATTAAGGGAATTAAAATGGATTAGAAAAACAGTTACTTTATTTAGGTATCGTCAACGTACCTCTAGTAGATCATCGGCACGACGGGTGCCATGTGGAGAGCACGCTCCTCAAAGTCTTCCATGTAGATGTCAGCAACTACAGGTGACACTGGGGAGCCCATAGCAACACCATCAATTTGTAGATAAAATTCATTATTCCACATAAAGTAGCCTTATGTAAGGCATAATTCAGAATTCATAATAATTATGAATAATTCATGATTCAGACAGACAGACAAAATTTCAAACATTCTTAGGCGCGCTTCAACTAAAACAATATTCAAACCTAATTCAAAAATAAGTCAACATCTTCGATCAATTAAATGCAGCATCCCTCTACAAGTTTACAGGATTGACTGCGGCTGTGGGCTTTCCTACATTGGTCAAACTAAAAGAAACTTATCGACCCGCGTTAAGGAACACATGGCTGATATTAAAAATCGAAGAGCTTCAGTTTGTGAGCATTCCATGGACAAGCCCTACCACTACTTAAGTTTTGACTGTGTCAAAATTTTATCTAGAGAGAAACATTACATTCCTAGAATGATCAGAGAAGCCATTGAAATTAAAAAAAACACCCTAATTTTAATCGAGAAGATGGTTGGACACCGACATGGGACCCTATCGTGAAAAACATTAAATCTAAAATCCAGTAAGCTGCACGACCTGGAACTCAAGATACAGTCAGCTCATTTTGTGTCAATCCAGAATGCTACGCTCGAAGACTGAGAAACAGATTGAGGTGATGATGTATAACTTTTTCTACTGTAAAGACGCCTGACACCTCAGTCGCTCGTGACGAACCCCACCAAAACCTCGAGTTAAAATATAAAATATAAATTAAACGCGATAAATACGGTTAAAAAGTGTTTTATTTAATAGTATGAATCGCGAAAACATAAGACGATATTAATCAACTAGAATTTTAAGTACTTGTTTTTACTGATATCTGTGTTTTTCTATTTTTTTTTTTTTATGATTTCTCATCTCGGCGTGCGCCGGTTTTACAAGGCATACACGGGCCTAAGCCAAGTGCACGTCAGGTAGGGTAGTATTCGGATGACTTGAGTGTAACAGGGCGATGGTGTTAGGTTGGGTTGTATTTGTTTCCTGTTCGGTCTGTAAAAACTTTCTCACCATTCGGCACGTGTTAATAATTGCAGCTTTCTGCATAAGATGGTAAGTGTTTGGAGCTAAATGTGGTGTTTCTAGGGATTGGTGTAGTTGTTTCAGTATTACACCTGTGGTAGAGATAACTGTTGGGACTATTGTTACTTTTTGAAGATGCCAAAGGCGGGTTATTTCATCTTTGAGCTCTATATATTTTGTTATTTTTTCTGCTATTGAGGACTGGAGGTTGTGTGCGTTTGGAACGGTGATATCAATGAGGTATCCTGTTTTGCTGGTCTTATTAATTAGTGTGATATCAGGTCTATTGCAATCTGTCTGTGTAAGAATTGCTCTGTCATAATATAATGTGGTTGTTGCATTTTCTAAAACTGAATTATTATTATTGAAATACTCTTATTTTCACAGTTGCCCTACATGGCCGTTTAGGGTTAAGCTTTACAGATTTATCAACTTATTCTTAAACACAAACAAAAGAGTCAGATATTTTTATGTGTTTGAACGACATCTAAATCGTTTGTTGTAAAGTAACATTATTTGTAATATTACTTAAAATTGTGAAAAAGTAATGTTCGTAAATCAGGAATTGCCTTAAACTTTATGAGATGCAGAATCTAAATAATACTATTTTGCTTTTTTAATTTAGGAGACAGTCTCCACTAATAATATCTGTATTGTTGTAACGTAATGTTTAGTAAAAGTACGTTTTTTGAACCAAACCAAGGACAAAAAAATTATATTGCCTAACTGAATACATTTATAATTCTACGAAATGTAAATCATTGTAAGTATTGCGAATAGAAAGTTTAATTAAAATCTAGAATGCAATTATTCAAATCATCCACATCAAGTATGATCCGAGTGTTATAAAATTCCTTTGAATGATGAATGAATCCACATCACTTGTTCGTTAAATGACCCGACATCGCCTCACTCCGCAGCTATCATTCCGCGCAGCCATATCCCTCCGCGAGCGCCGCCTCGCCTCCCTACACTCTCTACTCGGGATATCCCCCGAGCTGAGCGGAGCGGGCAGCGGGGCGGGTAGCGGGGCGGGCAGCGGGGCGCGGGCGGAACGCGCAGCGGCGGCGGCGGCGGCGCGGGCCTTGAGGCACACGGCGCATTGCTATCCATTGGATGATGCGGAGCAGACTGTGGTTAATCAGGTTAGTGCTGTTAAGAAGGTGCAACTTGGAATGGTGTCCATGGTGATTTACTTTGCAGAAACCTAATAGTTAAACTACAACTTACGTATTCATTCATACTTATTTACTTAGCAGTACGCTAATCGAATACTAACAGATGTTATGATTCTTGAATATTCATATTTCAGTTACTTTTTGTTTTTATTTTATATATTGTAATGATAGGACGTTTGTCTTCCATGCCACCTGACGGAAAGTGCGCATGAAGACTGTGGTGTTACACGTCCATCCACGAGAAACCTATTCACTCGACACTTAAAAGTTCCAGGACTGTAGTGGTCAGGAAAAACAGACGCAGGCAGATTGTTCCACACCTTGGCAATCCGTACCAAAAAGGAACTATGGAAGCGTTTTGTTCGAATTCTTGATAAATCCACTATATAGGGATGGAAGTTCTGTCTGCGTCTGGTAGTCCGGTGGTAGAAAGGAGTGGGTTCAATTTGGTCAAAAACTCACCAAAATGTAGCCGATAAAATACTGTCAAACAAGCAACCTTACGACGATGCTCCAGCGTCTGAATTTTTTTATTTGTAAGGTTGTTGTTAAACTTCATTTGTTTTCATTTAGTTTTCTTAGATATAGTTTGATATAATTTGAATTGATTGTGAATCAAACTCTGACGATACTTGAACTGCTTCAAATTAATTCTTCGTATAGTTACATAGATTTAGATTTTTTTTCTTTGTCTAAACTCACGTTTGTACTCAATCTCATTTGATGATAAGTAAATAATAATGAAGGCGACACACAGAGGCTTAGGATGGAAATATCGAATTGTATCGAACGATCGCTTTCAGGCCCATCATATTTTAGCGATAATAGCATTGTTACCTTTAATGTATTAAATCAGTTAGTTGCAGCCTTTACGCTACTAATGTGAGGTTTTGAAATAAGTCTTTAGATAAAAAAGTCATAAACCTACTTAGATTATTATCAACCAGTTGAATCGGCATTAAATTGATGAATATGAGTGCCCATGTTATAATCGTGATTTTAAATACTTTTTACCAACTGATTCGATATTATGTCTAAATAATCAAATCGAAGATCTAACAATTTTATAAAGCCACATCACCTTAAACTTTGGTACAGATTGGAATTAGTGATTGTGATTTCGACGTTCAAGAACCGCGCTTTTTTTGTTGAGAATAGGTTATATTGTATGTTTATTTATTTTATTTATTAACACTTTATTGCACACATTACAAAAGGAGAAAAAAAATGTAAAGACAAACTTAAGAATGGTACAATGGGCGGCCTTATCGTTTCAGAGCGATCTCTACCAGACAACCCCAAGTTTTATAGAAAAAAAAAGTAAGTGTACAAACATCGGCAATAATAAAGCTTATGTTTAGTTTTAAGAATATAAATACTACATAAACAAATAATACAATATATACATAGTGATAAATTCATAGGTAACTAAATAAAATATAAACAAAATATATATTAACAAATAAGCATACATAAATAATAATAAAATACCTACTTAATAAAATACTTCTTCTAATTTTCAATCAGAGAAAGGTAATATTTTTTTTATTTAAATTTGAATGCGTTTAATGAGGGAGCAGATTTTACTTTCAATGTTTACCGTCTTTAAAATTATTATATCGCATAATCACCTTTAAATATATACTACAACCTCGTGTCCACATGTGGCAGGTGGTATCGACGCTGCGCGAGTACCCGTCTCTATCATCAGTGGGCGCCTTGCGTTCGCTCGCGGCGGCCTGTGTGCGCGCCGCCTGGCAGATACAAGCACTGCGCCCTGCGCCCAGACTGTGCACTGACTTTACACCACGTAAGTATTTAAGGGAAGTCGTCGTGGCGCCGTGGTTACTGTGTGAATCATACGATATCACAGGTTAAGCAACGTTCGGCGCGGTCGGTACTTGGATGGGTGACCGCCGACCATTCATTTCTCACGGCGACTTCCGTGCTTCGGAGGGCACGTTAAGCAGTCGGTCCCGGGTGCTGTATACTTGTATACAGTAGTCGTTAGGGTTTGTAAGAAAATTCTGGCATCCACCACCCAGCACTGCGACAGCTTGGTGGATTATGGCGTATACCTCCTCGTTACCCAGGGGAGAGACTCATGCCCTGCAGTGGGCTCATTACAAAGAGTTGTGATGATGAAGTATTTAAGTACTTAGGAAGTACTTTAATATCATGGAAGTGGTAGAGTTTGACCAACGAAAGATGTCCAAGACTTAAGATTATTCAACTCTGGCTTTACGCTGCTTAAACGAAGTTGACAATTAGACATGTTATTGGATAACTTTCTTTAGACAAGCTCTATCATCAGTAAGCGTGGATGGCAGATACAGGCGTTACGTCTTGCCGGTCCTGAGCCGAGACTGTGTACTGATTTTGTACCGTGTAAAATCAGTACACAGTCTCGTAAGTATACGTAGGGAACAAGCTGAGAGCAGTCCACTCCAGTGTAACCCGGCTCAACTAGCGGTACCGCTTAGTAACGTAATACAGTTTTCTTTTTAATTTTATATTCGTTTTACTTAATAAAATCACTTTGGTAAGCAGGTACTTTATTTAAGACTATATGGCTTTGACTAGGTGGCTACGTGATTCTGGTTCAGTCTTTTTTAAAAATATTTTTGAACTACAGGGTTGATTTTTGTCTGCAGCCAAATTTAAATGTTAGTTACTTTGATGCGATTTAAACGTACCTGCATATTTATTTTAGCGTCGCTCAGTACAAAAAAGTAGAAATATGAAACCGCAAACTTTAAAAAAAATAGTCGCTGTTGATGAACATAGCTACTGCGAGGCGGCATTTCATTGATAATACTACGACGTAGTACTACAGGATGTTTTATAGTAGCGCGTTGTCATCTTCATTTTAATGGTAATTTAGAGTGACCATGCCTTGGTTTATATGTTAGCGGATATATGAATTTCCTTGTAAAAAATGCCTTTTTTTATCGTTTCTATAAATGATAAGTATCATTGTGAGAAGAAAATTTGGCCAGTGACTACAAATCAACCCTGTATATCTTGTTTTCAATCCCAAGTTCTTTCTTCTAGGACTTGTTTTAAAAACTTTAAGTAAAGCTCGAAGTGACTGCTGGTTATATCTGTAATGTATCAGAAATAAATTCCAGTTTTGACTAGGTTTCTCTAGTTTAAACAAAGTTACTTTGCCTCAAACTCCAGTGATCGCGAATTCAATGCCCGTACCATGCAAATTTATTAATACATGGACATGTTTATTTACATTGGTCTGCGTGTATTATGTATGATGTGTATTTATTTATGAAACGAAATATAAGTACCTAAACATATAAAGGGTGTCCTAAACATTAGGGATAAACTGAAGGAATGGATACGTCGTAAAAAATCCTACAATATAATTATCAAAATTTCGTTTCAGTAAAAGTTTCGCCAGTTTTGAGACAGAACACTTTAAGGTATTTTAGAAAAATTCCTTCATTTTTAGAACATCCTCCATTATCTAGTACATGCCTATACTACAAGTAAATGAGCTTACTGAACTTACTTACCTACATATGGCTAAATAATGCTATATGAATAAGTGTCAAAAATATTCAACAATAGCTGTTGCGCGCGGTTTTACCCGCGCGATTTCGATTCCCGCGGGATTTTCGGGATAAAAAGTAGCCTATACGGATTCGGAAGAATCCCTCTAAGTAATAGTAAAAGAAAATTTGAAATCGGTCCAGTACTTTTTGAGCCTATTCAATACAAACATAAAAAAATACAAAGGTTTCCTCTTTATAATATTAGTATAGATGATAACTTATTAGTATCTATCCGCAGTGACTCTGTCGCCCGCCCTCCACACTCGCCTGCCCGGCTCGCGCGAGGACTCGGACCGTATATCCACCTTCGTATGGCCCGCGCTACTAGATGGCACCACTGTTGTGCATAAAGCTGTGGTCATCACTTAGCGGCCATAGAGGACTTTCCATTGCTAAGGAAGAAAGAAGATGATACATTTTTGTTTAACAAAGAAATACATATCGCTAACTCATCCGTCTATCCTTATGCAATGCAATAAAATCATAATCGTCGTTGTGAGTTTAGGAGATCCTTTGTGTAAAATGTCAATCTAAGAAATAAAATTAAGGAACACCATATTTTACGTCTTAGTTTATTAATTTTTTTGACCACTTTGACCACACTGCCTCAGACGCAAGTGGTTGCAGGTTGAATTCCCGCACGGAACAAGAAAAAAAACCGTGTCTGGGTGTTTATCTATTAGGTATTTATATTCTAGGTTCCCCCCTAGTTCGCTACATGGTATCCCATAACACAAGCTATGCTTACTTTGAGGCCATGTAGTTGGTGTGATTGTCTGGGGACTTTGTTATTATTATTATTAATTTCCAGTTTTTGTTTAGACACTATTGAATGTATTGTAAAAATAAAATAAGTAAGTATGTCAAATATCCCGTTTCTAAAAATTCATTCAAATACTATTTCAATGTCTCTTTTATTTCATTTAATTACATACTTATTTATTTTCACTAAATGGAGAAGTTTTTAAAGAGAATATCTATTGATCAACTGTTATAACACGTTTAGTTTTTCATAATGTTTTTACTTATAAGTCCAATCACCCAAATTTTGGTCACAGAATAAACCTACCCTGTTAAAAATTTTTAGTGAAAATTACATAAAAACTTGGGCAACGAGAGTTTAATGTAATATTAAATGTTGATGTAGTTTTACATGAGAGATGTAATTTATCATTACATACTTGTGTATTTTTACTACAATTTATGGAAATTCACGTATATTTCGGCAATTTTTTATGTTGTTATGTATTGCTTCTGTAATAATCCCTGCCCATGTGTAAAAATACATTTTTTTCTGTCATTATACACGTTTTAGGTATAATTACATAAAATAATTAAAAATCTGTAAAACTACCGAAAATTATTTTATTTTCCACAATTTACTGAAATTTACAGCTGTTTTCGGTACATTTTACAGGTTTATGTACTTTTTTTGCATGTGAAATCACATAATTTTTAACAGTGTATATGTAAAACTGTTTTGTAGCTCACGTAATAAGAAATGAAGATCCCAGTAATGAGAGGAGAAAAATCCCATTTAAAATGTTAATAAATACTCTGAATTGCTATTAAACTTAAAAATAATACTAAATTAAATGTTTGTGAATTGGATGCCTTATCGCTTTAAGCGATTTCTTACAAAGATATCAAATACATATTTTTGAACACTCTGCAATAAGTGAGTAGTAGAAATAATAAATATTACTCTTCTAGTGTTGTGTTGTCGTGACAGTCGAAAGTAAAAGTATTGTTTGTAAATTATATATACAACGTGTAACATAATGAAGAGATAATACTTAAGGGGATTGTATGTTTGGTGATGTACTTAATAAGTAACAGTAACATAAATTTGTTATCCTGACGGTTCCGCCGAAAAACAAGTTCAAAGTTTAGATCAAAATATCTAAGTGTCATACCTAAAAACAGCTGTTAGCTTTTGATGAAATCCATTCGATAACAGATGACGTAAAAATAAAGTGATGGGCAACTAAGACGGATACTACAAAGTTCAGTGTACCTGTGCGGCACAAGTCTTGTTTTAGCTTATTAGGTTGACTAGGGTTGTCAAAATATTTTGTTGTAAAATAATTAAATAAATTTGTATGAAAGTCTACACCAGCACTGATCATGCTAATTCTTTTACTGTATATTCTACGTGTGGTATAGAAGCTAACCCTTAAGTTTTATTTCTCCATTTTGTTACACGTTGTATTTTTAACTAATGTTGTAAGGTTAATTTTAACAGACTTAAGTATTGTATAAAATCTTTTTTGATATATTACAATAAAAGTTTAATTATTTAGATTTAATGCTATTTAAAATATATAATATATGCCGCGTTTTATCTTAAGATTTTGTTTTAATGATATCTACTGACTGATTTTTGAAATCATTAGTGTCTTGGACTTCATTGTATCTAAATAAAATGTTCTTAACAAAAACTCTGTTTAAAAATGAGGTCAATGTGAAACTTTTAAATAAAGAATTTTATATAGTTTTTGTTAACAATTAACATGAATGTGTGTATAATAGAGATAGTGGGTGCATTCTTAAATACAATCCCTATGTCAAAAACCACAGGGCAATATAAGTTATACTCCTTGAGCCACCATTATTATGTAGAAGTGGCCATAAAAAGAAAACAATTTACAGTTAATGTACATATCAAGTAATTAGTTATTTAGTTAACTGTACACTTAAGTTAACATCAACGAATGCAGTGAACATATGAGCATAGTTTTTAAAATTTAAATTAAGAAAGTCTTAACAACTGCATTTGTTTCTGAGTGTACGAAAAAGATTTTTAGTTAAGAAACTCAGTTTATAAGTTTTTATTTATTTTTATGACAATAAGATACATGATTAATTTTGTTTCTTAAATAAACACCTCTATGAATCATCCTGATTTTTATTTCAATATCCGTTTCTATAACATGACTAAGATGCTTTCAATACTTTGTAAAGATAAAGCAAGCAAGTAAGGTATGGAATAAATATAGCTTATCTCTTATGCAATAGAGTTGAAAATAATTGATTTTTTTTCTTTCACAAGATGGATAAACCGTTATCGTTCATATCAGCAGAAATTGATAAATTTATTGATACGTTATCGCTAGAAATATTTTTCATAAAAGCTGATTCGATATTATTTATTATCAGTAACGATTGACTTCATTAGTGGGCCAGAAAGTATCTGTGATTTAAAAATATAACAAAGAAAACAAGTGTTTTAAGGAAGGAAAACAATAAACGGTGTATAACAAATAACGCTTTTTGTGAGGATAAAATAACAATAACTGAAAAGTTTTATCGATCTTTAAAATACTTTGTTGAGTGTACGAAGTGTATACCTACTTAAAAATCCATCATTTAAAATATTAGTTGCAAGGACATAATGAGCTATCAACCGCCACCTCCACCTGGCACGTACCCTGCCTATCCCAATGATCCGTGGGGTTACCTCCAATCTCCACACCATCCCCCACCCCATCCACACTATCCACCCCACCATCCACCTCACCACCCACCCCACCATCCACCCCCTCCACCAACATACTTCCCTACAGACGGAGGTCAAGTAACCCACCCTACTCCATCACCCTATCCCTACTACGTCCCTGGAGCTATGATGATCCCCGTCCCAATGCCACCAATGCCATCACAACCACCACAACCTGAGGCTCAACCAACTTACATAACCAACTACTACTACCAAGGCGAGCAGTCAAATTCTACTGGTGAGCAAGTTCAAATAGCAGAAACTTCTGGAGATTTCGAATGGGTGCCCACAACTTCTACAACTGCTAATATGCTTACTGGTCGAGCAGTACTAGGAGGGCATGAAGGCTGGGACGGAAGCCCACTTTGGGTTATACGCTCTTGGCATAACGGAGACCTTATACCTGGGAAATTATCAGTAAGACACTGCTCTGCCTCTATAATGCATGAGGGTAAAGAAATCTCCGTTCAAAACATTGAGGTTCTTTGCTCAAAGCCTGAAAGTTTACGCTGGATTCCAGCGTCAAATGGAAACGTACCACCAGGGGCAATTCCAGGAGGGAATACTACATCAGGAGAGACTTTGTATATCGGAAGAGCAAGATACCAATTGTCGTTGACACCTGGAAAAATACATCCCAGTCAAAGAGCATGTTACATCGGTTTTGCTGGACGAGAAGTTGCGCACAAAGTGTACGACGTACTGTGTAGAGTTAGCTAGTCATGGCTGAAGGACATTTTGACTGATTAGATTGTAAAGATGTTGTTGTGGAATTAAAACTGACGTGACTAAGGAGTTGCAGCTGATTATAAGACAACGGAAATTATTTCTGAAGTGTTTCGAGGCGTAGTAAAATCTGTTCTCATTAAAGTAATTTCTTAAAAGTATAATGAAAGGCAAAATCAAGAATATACTATTATAAAAACATTGAATGCATACTTTTTCATTTATTTCCATTATTGTTTTAAACCCTTTTTGTGTTGATTTTTTATATAAACAAAAATAAATTCAGATTTAAAGTCCTATTTTATTCTATACTTTGTTTGAATTGTTAGAGAATCCGAGCAATAAAACTGTTTTAATAATGTTTTTAGGATTTGGAAATTAAAATGCTCAATTATTCTTAAATAAAATGAAAAATGTGATAAATAAAAATTACCCGACCAGGATTCGAACCTGGGACCAATATAACGTAAAAACAAAAACCTGGTAAGTAATTTCGAGGCGTACCGCCCGGCCCAAGAAGCTCAGTGGAAGAGCACTCGTGCGGCCAACGAGAGGTCCCAGGTTCGAATCCTGGTCGGGTAATTTTTATTTATCACATTTTTCATTTTAATAAAACTTTTATTCATAAGAATTATGGTTTTTACGTTAGTCCTTGTAGGGTGGGGTTTGAATAGCCCTACCACACCTAGATACACGTGTCATAAAGGAGCGGGCGAATCCCGCTTGATTCAGGGTTCACATGCGGTGTAATCACAGAACTTTACAGCAGTGCGAGCACAGAACTTTGTCAGATCGTATGTTTACGAATGTTTGTATAGCATGAAGTCGGTTGAAGTTTTTAATAACATAGTTATTTAAGAGTAAAATATGTTTACAAACATTAAAAATTAACAAGGCACAGATTTATTTAAATTGCCGCAGCAATGGACAGATTTGAATTTTCCGTAGAGACAAACCGTATCCATTCTATGCGAACATTCGGAAACATACAAGTGATGTGCCGGATCGCCAAAAATGAAGATCCGCGGATACGGATCCGAATACGGATATTCTGTGTCAAGATCCGCTGATACGCTGCCACTGAAGTTCGCAGTGTGGTGTTTGGGTAGATCGAGTTTATTTTGAAACATAGAAACTACTGGATAGTAACTACTCTTCACATAACGTACGCTGCCAAATATCCTCATTTTAGGGCTGTTTTGTTACGGCGATGTTTATGAAGAACCATTTTCCCGTAACCCCAGTGCTCTCATCGTCAACCTCATCCGGCTAGGATGAAGGTCACACGCTGGTTAGTAACCGATGAAAAGATATGAGCGTTTATTGAATTTACTGATTGTCTTAGCAAAAGAGTGTCTTGGGACAGCATAAATAATATTTTGCTTTGATTAATATACTCCGAAGCAAATAATCTTGCACGAAACCTGTTGCTAATTGCCAATATGAGTCAACTGCTCAGCTGAGCCGAACAGATAAACAGAATCGTTAGCTTCTGCTCTCCTACTACTGTTGCATATTGTGAACTTTAATCCATCGTATTAATTGAATTAACCTATATAGTAGGTATTAGGGTGTGTCGTATGCCTATCTTAATATGATCTAATAGATATTATTAATTATTATTAATATCTATTAGATATCTAATATCTATTATTATTAAATTTAGTATCCTATTGACCTACGCGTGACAGTACGTCCCATTTAGGGTTTACTTGTTTAGCGACCACCCTTTATACAGGGTGACAAATTTTAGATACTGAAGGATAGCATTTTGTACTCTATTTTGGTCATAATTACGTAATAAAAGTAGGTACTTAATTTTTCACTAGAATTCCCTACAATAAGTTTTGTTTCTATTTATTTTACTTATGCCCGAGTCAATCACGGCACGTGATATTTTTTTTTTGTAAATTTTCTCTTCATGTATGATCTCAAACTATCACGTCCTTGGATTTCCAACCCATGAGCTTTCATCTTAGACCTTGTCTTCACTTGCTGAGATGGAGGTCCAACGCGGGCTCAGTCACCAATAAAAAAAGACGTGTGGCACTCGGAGACTGCCGCGGTAAAGCTATTGCATAGCATTTTTTTTTAACTTATGCAATTATAATTATTTATTAATTTTATTAATGCAGCAATGTTTGATCTAATATGAAGTTCCACAAGTTCCTAGTAGATGGCGCTGATTGTTTATTTAAGCCCGCATGTAAAGTTATGAAATCAAAGTATCACTGCTGTGCCGGTCGGAGTGGGGGGTTTTAGGTTTTTTTCGTTACGGAATTTCTGGATTCGGTCCCCACGCTCAAGGCCCGCGATAGAAGCTATGCAATAGCTTAAAAAAAAAACAATTTAATATATTTGTCGTATACACCAAGTATCATATCGTATCGTACCAAGCGACCTACGGTAGCTTGGTTTACGGCCCACGACTACTTGCACGCACAGATCGAGTAGTACAAAGAGTCCAGAATGCGTGTGCACGGTTCTGTTTCAGGATCCCTCCTCGGACGCACGTAACCCCCTACCTTAATAGCGCAGGTATCTTAAAGATGGCATTACGCAGGGAACTACACCTAGCCACCCTATTGTTCGGTGTGATAAAATCTGGCCGTCCCGAATATCTAGTGCGTAAACTAGAATGGCGTGCTAAATCTAGGAATTGCCGAGCATTGAGTAGGCCGAGCATTGTGGCGTGTGGCATCGCCTTAAGAATAGCGCTACCCCATCTCTTCCCGTGGATGTCGTAAGAGTCGACTAAGGGACAAACCAGAGGACGGGCAGCAGCGTCCTTTTGTTACTTAATTAACATCACACTGCGATCGCCAACCCGCCTGCCAAGCGTGGCGATTACGGCATTTCCCCCACAAATAATGAATCGGAAACAAAGGCCCCGGCCCCTAGTCCCCGGCGGTCCGGCTAGTCTCGATCAAGGTAGCGATCGAGGAAACGGCGGGGCAGGGGGTGCTAAGAATTCCCGGGTTTGACCAGGCTACCAACGACGACCCTTGGCCCTGGCGACATACAATGTTAGGTCA
This sequence comes from Stenoptilia bipunctidactyla, assembly GCA_944452665.1. NCBI lineage: Eukaryota > Metazoa > Arthropoda > Insecta > Lepidoptera > Pterophoridae > Stenoptilia > Stenoptilia bipunctidactyla. Next base: position 920,380 of record OX101744.1, on the reverse strand, counting down.
CTGCGGACAGACGAAAAGATTGTTGAGCTGGAGTAAGTATTGAGTGGCTTAAATTGGGATATCCTGGGGTTATCTGAAGTCCATAGACAGGGAGAGGAATCGATAATCCTGAAATCCGACAATCTTCTCTACTTCCGGGTGGGCGACCAACTGTCCCAAGGTGGTGTCGGGTTTCTCGTCCACAAAACCCTCGTGACCAATGTTACAAAAATCGAGAGCGTGTCAAATAGGGTAGCGTACCTGATACTCAGAATTACCAAACGGTATTCTTTGAAGGTCATACAGGTCTATGCTCCGACATCGACACACTCCGATGATGAGGTGGAGGCTATGTATGAGGACATCTCCAAAGCCATACAAGCTCCAAAACTCATTTCAACGTGGTCATGGGGGATTTTAAAGCAAAATTAGGCAAACAAAGCGGCGATGTTTCGGCTGTCTCAAGTGTGATAGTTAAAGCAATGGAGTACTACATTCCCCACGCTGACCTATCCCTTGAAACCAAAGCTTGCCCATGGTTTAATAGTGCTTGCCTTACCGCTGAAAAGCGAAAGCGGGAAGCATACAAAGCCTGGGCAAATGCTCGCAGAAGCAAAGCCCTGGATTCGCATGAACTTAAGAAAAGATACAATGCTGCCGCCAAGTCCTGCAAAAAGGTGATCAAAAGAGCTCGTTTTGCCCACATAGGCCGTATCGGAGACAGAATAGCAGCATACCCTTCGGGAAGCAAAGCTTTCTGGTCCCTTGCCAAGTCGGTCGAAACGAACTTTTGTCGCCCGTCGCTGCCTCCACTGAGGAAACCCGATGGATCTCTGGCCCACACTGCTAAGGAGAAAGCAGATTTATTTGCTAGTATCTTCGCGGAAAATTCTCGTCTAGATTGCCAAGGAAAAATCCCACCTCAATTACCTCAGTTCGGACCTACAATGGGTACCGTTCACATTCGCCAAAAGGAGGTTCTTAAATGCTTGCTGCACCTAGACGAGAACAAAGCTAGTGGTCCAGACGGTATTCCTGCAGTGGTCCTAAAACGCTGCGCAGCTGAGTTGTCTCCCGTTTTGACGCGCCTCTATCGACTTTCATTGGAATCGGGTAAGGTCCCCAAGTCCTAGAAGCTTGCTAACGTACAGCCAATACCGAAGAAGGGAAGCCGTGCCGATCCTGTCAACTATCGACCAATTTCAATCACCTCCATACTTTGCAAAGTCATGGAACGTGTATTGAATAATCGACTCCTGGCATACCTCGAGACCAACGAGCTCCTAAGCGATAGCCAATATGGTTTCCGCAACGGACGCTCGACCGGCGATCTTCTCTTGTATGCCACTCACTTATGGAGTGAGGCCTTGGAGGGTTATGGTGAAGCAATAGCTGTATCCTTAGATATCTCCAAGGCCTTTGACAGGGTCTGGCACGATGGTCTCTTAAGCAAGCTTCCAGCATATAGCATACCAACCGGGCTCTGCGACTGGATATCTGATTTTCTGAGGGAACGGTCGATTCGAGTAGTCTTAGACGGCTACTCCTCTGACCTAATGGCAATTAATGCCGGGGTACCTCAGGGATCTGTTCTCTCTGCAACTTTATTCTTGCTGCACATTAATGACCTCTTAACACTAGGCATTATTGGATATGCTGATGACAGCACTGTTGTTGAGAGATATATATCCAATGCGCGAACGAGCGCCCATGAAATCCAGGTTTTGAGAGAGTCTATGATTGAGCGCGTTGATTCAACCTTGCGGAATGTGTCCGATTGGGGCGAATCTAACCTGGTCAAATTCAACGCGTCCAAAACTCAGGCGTGTCTATTCTCCGCAAAAAAGAGCACCTTCACATTTACGCCCACTTTCCAAAATGTATCTGTCCCCATCACTGACCATCTAGGGCTTTTAGGCGTAACTGTAACATCCGGTTTAAACTTCGGTCAACAAATTGAGTCTATGGCAAAAACGGCTTCCAAAAAATTGGGTATCATCTCGAAGGTCCGGCGGTACTTCAGCTCTGAACGGCTGCTCAACTTATACACAGCCCAAGTGAGGTCGTGCATGGAGTATTGTAGTCACCTTTGGGATGGTTCTGCGAAATACCAGCTCGAAGCGCTAGACTCCGTTGACCGAAGAGCCCGTAAATTAATTAACGACGTCGACCTTACAACCAAAAAACTGCAGACCTTAGAGCATCGTCGTAAGGTTGCGTGTTTAACCGTGTACTACAGGATACATTTTGGTGAGTGCGCCAGTGCTCTGTTTGAACAAATTGAACCCTCACCCTTTTACCATCGGACTACTAGACGCAGACAGAACTTCCATCCGTATGTGGTAGATATTCCGAAAAGTCGAACTAAGCGCTTTGACAGTTCCTTTTTGATACGGGTCGCCAAGGTTTGGAATGAACTGCCTGCGTCTATTTTCCCTGACCAGTATAGTCCTAGTACTTTTAAGCGTCGAGTGAATAGGTTTCGTGGATGGACGTGTAACACCTTAGTCTTCATGTGCACTTAACATCAGGTGGCATGGAAGACAAACGTCCCATCCATAACTCATTAAAAAAAAAAAAAAAAAGATGAGCAGAAAGTGGGGCAATTTGGAGTCGGAGTCCGGAACGTCCGAGGCCAGATGCTGGCCGACTTCTTGGAGAAAGAGGGCCTCTTTATGATGAACTCATTCTTCAAGAAACCGGAACACCGCAAATGAACTTGGATAAGCCCCGATGGTCACACCAAAAACGAGATAGACTTTATCATGTCAACGAGAAAACAGATTTTCAATGATGTCTCTGTGATCAATGCCGTGAAAATTGGTAGCGATCACCGCATAGTAAGAGGCACATTGAGTCTGAATCCAAAACTGGAGCGATCTCGACTGATAAAGTCTGTACTTCGTCCTGCACCTATCCAGATCCAAAACCCCGAAAGCTTTCAGCTCGAATTGCAGAACCGCTTTGAATGCCTCGGCGACTGCGTCGATATGGACGACTTCAATAACAGGTTTGTGGAAACTGTCTCCACGGCTGGGTCTAAGTTCTTTAAAACCCGCCGTACAAAAGGAACCGGAAGAATCTCAGACTCTACCCTTAAACTCATGGAAGAAAGATGCACAATAATCCTGCAGTCCCCGGAAGATGCTTCTCAGTATCGGCGGCTTAATAGACAAATCTCCAAGTCCCTAAAACGCGATCTACGCCGGTTTAATACAGACCGTATTGAAACGGCTATCGAGCAAAACAAGGGCTCAAAGGTCTTCGCGAGAGATTTGTCTATAGACCAGAACCAACTGACGAAGTTGAAAACGGACGACGGCAGGGTTGTTTCGTCTAAACCCGAACTTTTGAGGAAGTTGAGAAGTTCTACGGGCAGTAATACACGACAACACGGGCACCTGTTCAAGACATGGCAAAAGACCCACGAGCCAAATTAACCCGACATTATACCGAAGATATCCCAGACGTCAGCCTGTACGAGATTAGTATGGCCCTTAAACAGCTTAAAAACAACAAGGCGCCGGGTGATGATGGAATTACAGCCGAGCTTCTGAAAGCTGGTGGCAAACCTGTGCTTAAGACCCTTTAGAAGCTGTTCAATTCCATCATTCTCGAGGGCAAAACCCCAAAGCGTGGCTCCAAGGCATAGTGGTCTTGTTCTACAAAAAAGGTGATAAAGCCCTTTTGAAGAACTTCAGACCCATTACGTTGTTGAGCCATGTATACAAGCTGTTTTCAAGAGTCATTACGAACCATCTCGCACGCAGGTTTGACGACTTCCAGCCTCCCGAACAAGCCGGTTTCCGAAAAGGCTTTAGCACCATAGACCACATCCATACGCTGCGGCAGGTTATAGAAAAGACGGAGGAGTATAACCAGCCACTTTGCTTGGCGTTTGTGGACTATGAGAAAGCCTTCGATTCGATCGAGACCTGGGCTGTACTGCAGTCTTTGCAGCGGTGCCAAATTGACTATCGATACATCGAAGCGTTGAAGTTTTTGTACAAAAACGCCATTATGTCAGTCCGTCTTCAGGATCAGAATTCGAAGCCTATCCAACTACAGCGGGGCGTCAGGCAAGGCGACGTTATATCGCCTAAGCTGTTCACCGCAGCGTTGGAAGATGTCTTCAAGCTTCTGGACTGGGATGGGTTCGGCATCAACATCAACTGCGAGTACATCACTCACCTTCGATTCGCGGATGACATCGTAGTCATGGCTGAGACCCTGCAGGACCTGAGTAAAATGCTCGATGACCTCAGTGGAGCCTCGCAGCGATTGGGCCTTAAAATGAACATGGATAAGACGAAGATCATGTCGAACGTCCATGTTGCACCTGCTCCTGTGGTAGTTGGAGGCACCACGCTCGAAGTTGTTGACGATTATCTATACCTAGGACATAAAATCCAGTTAGGTAGGTCCAACTTTGAGAAAGAGGTCAATCGTCGGATCCAACTCGGCTGGGCAGCATTCGGGAAGCTCCGTAAAATCTTCTCGTCGCAAATACCGCTAACTATGGGCCTTATAAATAAGCTTAGAATAAGCTTAGAGTCGCTCAGCGGGCAATAGACAGGGCCATGCTCGGAGTTTCCCTGCGGGATCGAATCAGGAATGAGGAGATTCGCAGGCGAACCAATGTCACCGACATAGCCAGGAGGATTGCAGAGCTGAAGTGGCAATGGGCAGGGCACATAGCTCGCAGAACAGATGGCCGGTGGGGCAGAAAAGTTCTCGAGTGGCGGCCACGTACTGGGAGATGCAGCGTAGGCAGGCCCCCCGCACGATGGACTGACGACCTGGTCAAAGTCGCCGGTAAACGCTGGATGAGGGCGACGCGGGACCGAGCGACGTGGAAGACCTTGGGGGAGGCCTATGTCCAGCAGTGGACGTCTGCAGGCTGTGGATGATGATGATGATGATGAGTAGGCCCCTGAGCATGCCTTGGCACCGAACGACCGCCTTTCGAGGTAGCTTTAGGTACTCGGCTACTAAATGTTGGAACAACATACCTCCTCCAATACGTGGACTCAGCTCATTGCAAACGTTTAAATCATCTTTAAAAAAACACTTTATACAACACCAAACAATGATGCCGAGTGGGGTACGTGTTGTTCCAACATACCAGTAACACTTACACCATTATTATGTACCTACATGCATTTATTGTATTTGCAGTTTACAGTAATGCTAATTTTAACAATTCATTTAGGTATTTATATTTATTTATGCTTGCTTGTATTTATAATATGTATGGAGTTAATTTTTAACAATACAAAGTTATAGTGTTATTTATATTTTTCATTTCCTTATTATTACATCTTTTGTACTTATATTTATGTATTTGAGTGTATATGTTTAATTATGAAGCAAGCATAATATAATTATATTTAATATTTAAGCTGTGAGTGACATGCTGCGTACGCGAGCACACGCATCACGAGGGCACATCTGCAAACCAGCGGCTTCTGCTGCAGCATTATGCTGAGATGTGTCCTATTTTACATACTCACTGCAGTACAGGGCAACATTTTATTATTTCCCATTGTGTTTTTAATATTCTAGTTTTTTCTTTTGTTTAATGATTTTTGTGACTGTTGCTATTTTTATATATGTTTGTTTGGGTTGTTATTTTCTTAATTTTCCAATTTAATTTTATATAGCATTTTTGTACTTGATTTTGTTGATTTTTATGTGTTGTCTTGTTTGTTTGTATGTTGAATAAATGTTTAAATTTGAATTTGAATTTATATATGGTAGGCCCTACCTTCACTGGATAAACTTGTGGTAAATGGTGAGGAACATTTCGACTAATTTCATTCCATTCCTTCCAAAATCACACACATACAGCCAGTTCAAACATGGTTCGTTTTACTGGATACGTTTTGTACCGTAAATATATACGTATTACGTACTGAATTCGCTCAAAAAACTACATGCGCCATCGATGAAAAAAAAATGTATCCAGTAAAACGGACTATGTGTGAATGGACTGTAAGTTGTATGACTACCGGACTCGGTGTACTCGTACCTTGCATCTCATATAGGAGTGTAAGTCTCAGCGGATGATGCATCTACCTTTCAGTGTGTTGAACTCTGCGTTTTTTCTATACAACCGGAGATACTTACAAGCTGATCTGCACTCTCGTAAGTAGGCGCGTAAGTGTGTCAGTGCGTATGTGCGTCAAATGCTTTCAGCTCGTATAAACTAATTGTGAAACTCCAAACTTCATTAAGTACTGTTTTATTAAATGTAAATCACAAGTAAGTTAATTTTGCATCTATGGGGTAGATTCCACTAGAGGCGCTGATTACGCTTGACCCATAACAACTGTCAAATTAAAGTGAAAATATAGTGATTTTGATAAAAAAATTAGAAATGCAACATTGCGTAGTCATAAGTTTTATAGAACATGGATACCACAGTTTCTCTAAGGTTATACACATGCGGAACTTGTGGATGTTACTTGATTTAAACTTTTGTGGAAATGTACATATTACGGTCCACATTTTTCATATTTTGATACATGTGCTTACATTATTTTATAGGTTTACCCCAAAATAGAACACAGAACAAGCAATTTCGATGTGTCAAGCGTACGAAGCGACGTCTATTCAAAATTTTACTTTTATTTTGTATGGAATCTTCAATGTAACCTTCAACCACCTTTCTCGATTTCCATCCACCGTGCCTTTTTATAGTGGTTAAGTTAGCCCCAGAATCGGCTAAAAGTGTAGCCGATGTTCTCAGTGAATGACCTGTGTACAATTCCGAGTTTGCTAACTTTAAATAACTTGCGATTTGCTTCGGCATACTTCTGATTGTATTTTTTCCAATTTCTTCTCTGTAGCACTTGCCTTGGTGGTACTTAAAAAAAAAAAAAATCGGTTGGTGTTTACATTTTCAGGACAAAGATTTCTGTATTTTTGTAGGAATTCAGAAAATTCTTGAGTTTTTTAATTTTTGGTAGTTTAATTACTGAAAACTGACCCTGTTGTTCTATGTTCTCTATTGTTATAGTTGTCAATTCAATACCTCGCCATGCGCCAGTTATACCGAAGATAAGAACTACCTAAAACTAGCGAAATATAAAATTAAGTATGTTTTATAGGATTACATACATACATACATACCTCACGCCTGTCTCCCCTTGGATTATAATAGTATAAAAAATTATTATGAAGTATTGCCATTATATGATTATTATTTTACGTACCTAGTCGTCGTGGCGCCGTGGTTACTGTGTGTATCATACGATATCACAGGTTATGCAACGTTCGGCGCGGTCGGTACTTGGATGGTTTACCGCCGACTATTCATTTCTCACGGCGACTTCCGTGCTTCGGAGGGCACGTTAAGCTGTCGGTGCTGTATACTTGTATACAGTAGTCGTTATGGTTTGTCAGAAGCCGTATTGGCACCCTGAAAATTCTGACATCCACCAACCAGCACTGGGCAAACTTGGTGGATTATGGCCTAAACCTTCTCATCACCCAGGGGAGAGACTCATACCCTGCAGTGGGCCCATTACAAAGAGTTGTGATGATGATGTGATGATGTACCTTTACAGCTAAATATATGTCACCAGGGGCTTCATTTATGAATGTTTCCACGTCTTGCGCTGTAAAAACCTTTGACCTTTTACTTTTGTGCCCAGCAGATTGTCGTTTTAGAAAAGATGATAATTTTGAATAGTTCTTGATATTGATGTCGTGTTTAGTACTCATAGTTGCTTTTAACATTGAATAAATGCACTACAAAGTTTATTCTAATAAAAAATATGTATTTATTCAATATATCAGTTATCTAGTATCTATAGCACGTGTTCTTTAAGAAACTTAATTTGGGCTAGATAATGTTGTGTCTACGCTGGACTGGGAGCGAAAGAAAAACATAGAATGTGGCAGCAGCTTCTCTTCCCGGGCATACTGTAAAAGTCAGTTAAGGGACCGAGGTGTTATGGGAGGCTTTTTTGTGGGCGATAGGCTGACCCCCTGTCACTGCAATAGTCTCTCTCCAATTCTCCATCAATATAATACCTCCAAAGTCAAACGTGACATCAGGTGTTTATATAGTCTCTGGTGTTCTGCCTACCCCGTAAGGGATACAGACGCGAAGTTATGTATGTATGTATGTAAAAAAATACCACTTAATTATATTCGTATAGATACATATTTTATGAATAAACAGCTGATAAAACCTTTTGCTGGCGTATAATAGAACTGCCTCTAATAATACTTGCAAGAACAATACAATTTTGTGCTCCTAATAAGATCTGATCAAAGGTCAAACTATTCTAATAACGATTCAAAGGGATTCCAAGGCCGGGATGGGGGCCCATTCAAGTTTGCGTTTCCTAAGTAGCTATCTTAAAAATCAGATTAAGGAACAAGATTATGATTGATAAGTATCTAAGACTGAATTATTCTTTGAAGATAAGTTTGGAATGGTGGTAGTTTCTTATTTTTTTATATGAACGACCGCTTGTTGTATCGGTAAATGCATTGTTTTTTTTTATATTGTAAGGATAGGACGTTTGTCTTCCATGCCACCTGATGGAAAGTGCGCATGCAGACTATGGTGTTACACTTAGATCATACAAACAAATTTTTTATAAGTGTTTGTATGATCTGAGGTGTTACACGCCCATCCACGAGGAACCTCGACACTTAAAAGTTCCAGGACTGTAGCGGTCAGGAAAAACAGACGCAGGCAGATTGCTCCACACCTTGGCAATCCGTACCAAAAAGGAACTATCGAAGCGTTTTGTTCGACTTCTTGGTAAATCCACTATATAGGGATGGAAGTTCTGTCTGCGTCTGGTAGTCCGGTGGTAAAAAGGAGTGGGTTCAATTTGGTCAAAAAGAGCACTCGCACACTCGCCGATAAAAGACTGTCAAATAATTGCAGGTCTTGGCGACAGCGACAGTGACGCGGGCAGCGATTTCCGCGACACGATAGAAAGTATTGAGTTTGTATAAAACCGCGACAAATCGTTCTCTCGCCCGCTGGCATCGAGAGCGGCCCAGATTCCCCGCGTCGTCGCTGCCCGCGCCGCTGCTGTCGCTGTCGCTGCCGTCCAGTTTGCAGCCTCAGTTGGAGGGAATATTGATGTATTGAACACAAGTATTAGCCCTCAAGTCATTGATGTTTATCTGCATCCTATCGATCTTCTAATTTCACCTACTGAACCTTAGAAATAACAAGCAATGCACGGTTCAAACAGTATAGCTTTTTATCTCGTATGAAACTTACTGATATTATAAACGTGAAAGTTTGTATAAATGTATGTTTGTTACTCTTTCACGGAAAAAAGAGTTGACATATCAAGGTAAAATTGGATGTAGATATAAAATAAGATCTTTACCTAGTCTGGAATAACACCTAGAACAGTTACGGGATAAGAAATGACGCGGGTAAAACAGCAAGAAACAACTGGTTTCATAATAAAGTATAACCTCTCGTTTCTTCAAGAGAAATTTTACAAATCGGATTGCTAGTTCCTACGGTAAGCGTGTTCAAATGGACAAACTCTACAGTTTAATTGTATTAGTAGGAAATACAAATATGACTTATTTTGAGTGAAACCTTAGACTTAAATAAATAAATAATAATAAATAAATATTTCTGACACTCACACAACAGTATCTAGCCCAAATTAAGTTCCTTAAAGAACTTGTGCTATGGATACTAGATAACTGATATACTTAAGAAATATATAAACATATATATTGAATAAATACATATTTTTATTAGAATAAACTTAAATAAACATATCAACCTCCATGACTTGATAACTAATATCTGTGTTCATCACACAAATATCCGCCGCCGCCGGGATTCGAACCCAGGACCTCTGGCATAGAAGGCAATATATGAAACCGCTACACCAGTCGGTCGTCTTAACTATCAAGCTAGCAAATCTGCTTGTCAAAATGAAAATAAAACCGGCGAAGTGCGAGTCGGACTCGCACACGAAGGGTTCCGTACTTTACGTCTACTCAGTTACTGAGCTATAGGACAATAATATTTCCATTATATGATACAACCAGCGTTTTCCCGCGACTTTGTACGCGCGTAAACTAAAAAGCCCTGTATTTCCCGTTCCCTCGGGAATTTCGGGATTTCCTTCCATGCTGCAACCAGACACACATTGAAGAACCTTTTCACCAAGTTTCTTTCCATACAGACTACGCGCCGTAGTTTAATCATGTGGGTTCATGCCCGTGCCCTCCGAAGTTGCCGTTAGAAATGAATGGTCGGCGGTCACCCATCCAAGTACACCCCATGGAAAATTTTACCAGGACAGCAATGTCTCGTTTGAGTATATATGTTACGGTAAGAGTGAATAATTGAAGATTATTAATAATTATCTATTATTATTAATAATTACCGAAAGTCGAGGTTAAAGTCAGAGGCTATTAAACCATGGACAAAATATTGAAAATGTGATATACTCTGTTTTGTGCGATTACAAAAAAAAATCTCCGCTTTACTTCGCTCCTTGCTTAACCTCCTAACCTAACCGGTCCATGTAGATTCTGTGATACCAGCCTCAGGCGCTCCAGCTCGCATGGTGCCCTCCAATTGATAGAAGTCCTATGGGATGTATATGTTACGGTAAACATCCCTGTCACTTAAATATTATCTCTATCATTATAATAGACTAGCTTTATCCCGAAACTTCGTATGCGCTTAACTACCCTTCTCGTGAAAATTTCAGAAACTATACAACCACACCCATGCACAGACACCCACTGCAAAGAACCTTTATATCAAGTATCACACCCATGCACTCAAGGATGCATCATATATTTCCCGTGCCCTTGGGAATTTTGGGATTTTTTTTCGTAACATAACCAGTCACTCTTTGAAGAACCTTCATGCCAATTCATCCGTACACTCAAGGAATAAGATGGGAATCCGTGAACCCCACCTTATTCCCGAATACCGTGGGAATTTCGGGAATTCCTTCCATAATACAAACAGACACTTCTTGAGGAACCTTTATATCAAGTATCACATCCGTGCACTCAAGGGATGGGTTTTTTTCATACAAACTAAAACATCATATATTTCCCATTCCCGTGGGAATTTCGGGAATTCCTTTCATAACACAACCAGACACATATTGAAAAACCTTTACACCAAGTTTCACATCGGTGCACTCAAGGAATACGATTTTTCATACAAACTAAAAAGTCCAATATTTCCCGTTCCCGTGGGAATTGCGGGAATTCCTTTCTTAGTGCACCCCTACATCCCCTAAAGAATGTATGTTCCAAATTTCAGCTCTCTACGCCCAGTAGTTACGGCTGTACTTTGTCTGTCAGTCACTCAGTCACTCAGTACCTCAGTCACTCAGTCAGTAACGGAACAGTTTTATATATCGCACGCTTAATAATAAAGAGAAATAAGTCAAAAATTAGGTAAATCCAGATTTTCTAATAAAACGCAATAACAACTCGAGAAGAATAGGTAGAATTCGACAGCCGCTCGATTTAGAGGATTTTGAGCAAGACAGAAGGTCGGTCGCCTCTTTATTTCCAAACAGGTCATCCGTGTTGTCTGTCAAAAAGTAAAGCATTCAGTAATGTTTCAACCTTTGTGATGAAAGCACGTTCGATTTTGCCGCTTAAAGTGAAATATTGCTTTTTATCATAAAAACTTAAGTATTTTTATGCCATTTAATTTATTAATAAAGTGAAATGTTTTGTTTTCGGTCTCTTTAATATTCAAAATGTATCAATGTTTTGGGAACATCTGGAATTATTTCGGTTTATTTCTTAAATCTTATATTTGTTGAATGCATTATCTCGAGTTATTGCGGTTTATAATTAAGAAGCTTTCGATATTTTTGAAACATTCAATGTTACTACTTTTTATTATCAAAAAGTGACAACCGATCGAAAAATCTTTAGTATTTATTTCAGTTTATTATTAATAGCCAAGAATATTTCGTTAATTTTTTGAAACTTATTGCTATGTTTATACCTAATACCTAACACACCAGCGCCTCAAAATAAATCTGAAAGTGCAGAATCCGTGTTTGATATCGATCTGGGGTTATTGGTAATTTACTCATTTAGATAAATTATCTAATACCTAATTTATAACTTTATATTTTATCAAACAAAGTTATGCGTAAATACTAATTAATCACTTTTGTTATAGGATTCACAAGATCAAAAATACGCCTTTATCATTAATGTAGAAGATGTTAACTCCCATTCAATTCAATTCAATTCAATTCATTTTATTAGCACGAATATAGGTAGTACAAAGGATGTTTTACAAATGTTGAGTTCAAGCCATATTCTGCCATAGTGGCATGTACATGAAAAAAATAATATATAATGTCATATTTCATTAGATTTGAGATTTTATATAAACATTCATTTGATATACAAGGTCATTAGTTACATTAATTTAACAATATGGTCACAATTTATTGGCAGCGGTCATAAAAAATTCCCATTCCCATTTAATAACTTACATTGATGTAAGTAATGTTAAGGTATTTAAGCTTTATTAAAGGCATAATTTAAAATAGAGAGTATTCCATAAGTTAGATTGTATCGAATTATTTTTTTCAAAAACCTCCTATACCAACACAATACATACATACATCACGCCTGTGTCCCTTATGGGGTAGGCAGAATACCAGAGGTTACAAGATCATCTGATGTCAGGTTTGACAAATTTGGAGGTATTATAAAGATGGAGAGAGACTATTGTAGTGACAGGGGGTCAGCCTATCACCCACAAAAAAGCCTTTAAAACCTCTCACATCTCACATTTGAGAACGTAACTCTTTCAAAGACATAAGAAATAAAGTTACCATGTGGAGACAAGTGTCACTTCAATGTTCACAAAAAATTAACACTGAGGATCGATTCATTATTTTCCGGTGGGAATTAGCTGATTTAAGTAAGCAATTATCAATTCATGCAATAAGAGTCTGCTAGACATTTTTCAAAAGCAGTCTCGATGTGTCTAACTGCATGATTCATACTATCAGCACAAAATAAATAGTACTGGAATGGTAGAAAAAGATCGTTGGGAAAGCATGGGAACCATATATAACCTTGAATCTCATTAAGTCAGGGCCACAATTTTTAGGCATGGTAATAAAACAATTAAGGATTTGTACGGCGATTTTACGAACAACAAAAAACAATAGAGAAACTGAAAGTTAAATGGCTTTTTACAAAATATTTACTACACCATATAATATAAGCTTTTTTCAGCCTCGCAAAGATGAGTGTGATCTATGTACTTCTTATTCTAACTAAGATGCATTGAGTTATTATTACACATAGTAACTCAATGCTTAGATGGTGATAAAAGAAAAGATATAAAAGAGATTTATGAAAATAGACTTACAGGAACTATAAAGGTTAAAAAGTTGGGAATCATCTCGAAAGTACGGCGGTATTTCGGCCCTGCACAGCTTCTTAACTTAGACACAGCTCAAGTGCGATCATGCATGGAGTACTGCAGTCATTGTTGGGATGGTTCAGCCAAATATCAACTCAAAGCGCTGGACTCCGTTGACCGAAGAGCCCGTAAACTAATAAACAACGTCGACCTTAGACAAAAAACTGCAGACCCTAGTCGTAAGGTTGCTTGTTTAACCGTTTTGGTGAGTGCGCGAGTGCTCTGTTTAAACAAATTGAACCCTCCCCTTTTTACCATCGGACTACTAGACGCAGACAGAACTGCCATCAGTATGTGGTTGATATTCCGAAAAGTCGGACTAAGCGCTTTGACAGTTCCTTTTTGATACGGGTCGCCAAGGTTTGCAATGAACTGCCTGCGTCCATTTTCCCTGAACCGTTTTCCCTGTTTAAGCGTCGAGTGAATAGGTTTCTAGTGGATGAACGAGAAACCACCTTAGTCTTCATGTTCACTTAACCTCAGGTGTCATGGAAGACAAATGTCCCATCCATCCTTTATAAAAATAAAGGTCTGAGTCAACCTTTTTATAAGGATATCTACTATTCTATATAAAGTGCTTAGGATAGGATAACCGAACCTATCACAGTTCTTACTGCTGATGATACTTAAGTTTAATAGTTTTTTATTATATTATTCGAAGTTGGTTTTTATCATTATTCTCTAAGTTTTACAAACTGAAGGCTGAATATAGTCATTGAAAAGAATATGAGTTATTAATTTACAGATTTCTTGGAGACCTTTATTGCTTGATAATTAAATCTAGCTAGTAGCTAAGATAAAAATGCTGATCTCTATGTTACTTAATGAGTATTAAGTAAACGAGTCTGTTTGATTTTATGCCTGAAAAGATTCAAATTTTTATATTTTTTATGTGCTATCTTATAAGAGTTCATTATTGCAAAGCATTTATTGTTATTCTACATAAAAAATAAACAATGTTTTTTTGCTTCTTTGTATTACTTAATAAGTTTTTCCTTATCATCCTTTAAAACTTATTTTAAAAGTAGGAGCAATTCTGTAAACTTTAGATATAAAATTTTAAAAATCTTAAATTATCAGAACTAAAAAGAAATAAGTACTCTTTATACCTTTTTAATTTCTAAATAGTTTAAGCGAAACAGATCTATTTTGTTTTGCGCCGCAACAAATTTATATTTGACATCTTTTGTTTTTTGATAAACCGTAATATGTCGGGGGTTTTTCAATCCCTTTAATTTTTAGCATAGTTTACATTATCCTAAAAAAAATATTTATACACCAAATTAAAGCCTCGAGTCCCTTCTTCAATATTCAGTAATAATATTTCAGGAAATACAATACTTCTGTTATCTGCGCCATTTTAAAAACCGGGTTCAACTTTCCAAAAACTTTAAACGCGTTTTCCCAACATTCGTCATTTTTGAGTTATTTCTGTTTATTATTAAGCGTGCGATATATTGATTTAAATTTTTCAAATGTGACATCCAATGGTTTAATAGCCTCTGGCTATATGACTTTAACCTCGACTTTCGGTACTTATTAATAATAATAGATAATTATTAATAATCTTCAATTATTCACTCTTACCGTAACATATACATATATTACTAAAAGCACGCCTATTGAATCTCCATAAGACGGAGGGCGATAGGTGATTTGGCTATGTACATACCAAGTAGGTGCAAACCGCGTCAAATGTTTCTTAACCTGTGATATCGTATGATACGCACGGTAACTGCGGCGCTACGACGACTTCTGTCGTATCCATGGAATACTTAATCTCTTACTTTTTAGCTAAACGTCGATTAAAATAGAAAAAAGATGAACGTGCGGGTAGTATGTACGCGCGTGGCAGGCACCACGACGTGGCAGTTTAATATGAACACGCGTAAAAGTACGTCACGCCGCATTAGCCCTTAGGGTACAGAATCCTAAAAAAACAACATATTTACAATTTGTTGTGTTATAATTACTTTCCCGCCCGTAGATATGTATCTTAGTTACTGTGGGTTAATTAAATCTTTGAAATTCGTTAATTATTCATAAGATTTCTTGAATTTTCCGGTCTTCCCACAGGAGCGCTTACCAAAATATTGTTATTCTTAACCTCTGGTTTAAGTTGAAGCATTGAAGGTAAAATTAATTAACTCTAACGCGTAGGTTTTATTTCAGATTGTCTAAAGATTGGTTTTTGATCGTCTTTAACCCGTAGCCGTGAGTGTCTTCAGATAGCTTAAAATATTAGGAGTGTTCTTTATACATCGGGAAGTCAAATTTGGTTATTTAGAGCAAAGACATTATGGAGAGATGAAGTGTGGGCAGGCCCTAAAAAGTGGATCGACGACCTGAATAAATAAAACAGATTATTGAACAGATTTAACGAATGATGTGAATGCCATTTAAATTTATAATTATGACGCGTGAAAACTTCGATTAAACTTGAATTATATTTATGAATATCGAAAACGATTAAATGGAATTTTGGCAAGATTTGAAACATTCAAAAGGCTTATTCAGATGTCCAACAACTTGTGGTGCAACTTGAAAAGGCAACTCAACAACTTGCATTTTCAAGATCTGTTCACTGCGCGATTTGACCCCGATTACGGAAAGTACCCTTACTGTACTACGATGAAGTAATAAGTTGTATACATTTTTATTCAACTTTTCACCTAATTAACACTGAATAAGTTGCGAAGTGTACAGGTTCTACATTTTATTCGTATTCAGATTTTATACCTGAATACGGTAACGTTGCAACGATGCAATCGTCTACGCAATATGTAGTTTGTGGATAAATGCTATTTCGTCACTATGCTTTCTGTAAACAAAGTAAATAATTTATTAATATTATTATTATTACTATATAAATAAAAAAAATAATTTAATGGTTCAATTTAACAAACACAACATACAAGAGTATGCCAAGCCACTGTATTTTCAATCGACTACCAAAAAAGGAGGAGGATCTCAATTCGTGTGTAGGTATGTTTTTTTTGTGTCTTTGTTACACGATATTGCAGACAATTATGAATCGATTTTGAAAATTATTTCTTTTTATGATAGAAGACACTTCAGAGTTGGTCCCATATAAATTTCATCGAAATAAATTGAGTACTTCATGGATAATTTAAAATTTTTGTAAAAAAATATTTAAGAACTCGGATAATGTTTACATTGGCGACATTATAATTCAACCAAAGCTTTGAAGTCGGTTTTTTTAATGCTCTGCTTTCGTTGATAATTCATTCTATTTATTATTTATTCTTCATTGTAAACATGGAGTAAGAAATAATTTTAATAACAATGTTTTAAGTATAGTGCACCATCGGCGGCCTTATCATCTAAAGACAATCTCTTCCAGGCAACCAAAAATTTCTCAACCAGAGGTTGTGTGGAAGAAATTGCGTATTAGACAAGACCACCTTTTGTACCAATTTTAAATTTGGTTTCCATTTCTCTGTGTTTTTGATGGTGAACAATGAAGTGTAAATAAATAAGGATAATGATGCCATTTTTTGTAAGTGATGACTGAATGAATTAATATTTCAAAAGGGTATTTATTCTGAAGTCGTCGTGGCGCCGTGGTTACTGTGTGTATCATACGATATCACAGGTTAAGCAACGTTCGGCGCGGTCGGTACTTGGATGGGTGACCGCCGACCATTCATATCTCACGACGACTTCCGTGCTTCGGAGGGCACGTTAAGCAGTCGGTCCCGGGTGCTGTATACTTGTATACAGTAGTCGTTAGGGTTTGTCAGAAGCCATCTAGGCGCCCTAAAAATTCTGGCATCCACCACCCAGCACTGGGCCAGCTTGGTGGATTATGGCCTATACCTCCTCTTCACCCAGGGGAGAGACTCATGACCTGCATTGGGCTCATTACAAAGAGTTGTGATGATGATGATGATGATGATGATTTATTCAGGCGACCATATTACGTTTGATTATACCATCGTTTTCACTTAACATCGTTTGAATTTAGTGACTGTGTGACAATCGGCTGACCTCATGTCTGAGAAATGTGACTCACTTAAACAAATATCTTTTAGTATGTAAATTCAGAATCAGAATTAGAATAAATTTATTGACAACTACAACAAACAAATACACAAAGCAAATACAAGAAACATAAAAATAGAACAATAATAACAGATTTAGTACCTATGTACCTATGCTGTAGCAGTGCAAAGGGCCATAGCTCAGCGACATTATTGTTCAATGAACAAAACGCTGATTTTCAGCTAAAGCCTAAGGGGGTTAGGTATCCACTGCAGATTACACTAACATTAAATTATAAATTGACCTTAATTTTTAATTAAAAATAAAAACATAACTTGAGATTGAGTTGAATAAAACCTTAAATAAAATAGAACATTGAATAAGCGCTAGACTCTGTTGACCGAAGAGCCCGTAAAATCATAAATAACAACAACCTTACAAATAAAAAATTGCAGACGCTGGAGCATCGTTGTAAGGTTGCTTGTTTGACAGTATTTTATCGGCTACATTTTGGTGAGTGTGCGAGTGCTCTTTTTGACCAAATTGAACTCACCCCTTTTTACCACCAGACTACCAGACGCAGACAGAACTTCGATCCCTATATAGTGGATTTACCAAGAAGTCGAACAAAACGCTTCGATAGTTCCTTTTTGGTACGGATTGCCAAGGAGTGGAACAATCTGCCTGCGTCTGTTTTTCCTGACCACTACAGTCCTGGAACTTTTAAGTGTCGAGTGAATAGGATGGACGTGTAACACCATAGTCTTCATGCGCACTTTCCATCAGGTGGCATGGAAGACAAACGTCCTATCCTTACAATATAAAATAAAATTAAAATTAAAATAGAAATTGAATATATAAATTGAATTAAAATTAAAATTTAATCACATCTAAATTAAAAATAGAAATGATAATTTAATAAAGATTTGACTAACCTTAATTAAATAAATAATAAATAATAAATAAAAATGTCAAATGTAAAATGTAATTAATCATTATGAGAATAAAAAACTAGAGATAACATTCGGTTTAAATTAAAATTTTGTAATTATAATAGTAAATATAATAATATACTGGACAAATTCCGCACTATAAATGACATGAAATTCTACAACGAAGGATCAAGAAAGTGGGAAACTCAGTCTCTGCTCTTTTAATAGGAGTGCTTTCATCTTAAATTTAAAACTATACTTGGATGTTAGCATTCGTATGGGTGGTGGAATATTATTCCAACACTTTGCTGCATTATATCGAAAACTTCCAGTAAATGCAGGAGTTTGATGGTGTTGCATAGTAATAGGCGCCCGTGCAGATCTAGGACTACAATCGCGCAATTTGTTAGTGACAGGAAATTTTAATTTAGTAAAAAGGTAGTCAGGGTTTTTAAAATGTATCACATCAAACATTAATGGCGCAATATGCAATCGCCTACGTGACTCCATATTCAGTATTGAAGCGTTGTTGAGAAATGGCGTTATATGAGTTCTCAGGGGAACATCAAAAATATATCTACAACAGGCATTTTGTAGGTACTCGTTGTATGAGACGACTGGTTTTATACAATAGCCGAGGTCCGTATAGAATATCGGCGTAATTAAGTCGAGACAGGACTAGTGATTCACACACATGTATTCTCGCCGTCTCAGTCAACATATTGCGGATTTTATATAGTATTTTAAGTCGATAAAAACATTGTCTACTTAAATTCTCA
The DNA here is from genome assembly GCA_944452665.1 of Stenoptilia bipunctidactyla. Taxonomy (NCBI): domain Eukaryota; kingdom Metazoa; phylum Arthropoda; class Insecta; order Lepidoptera; family Pterophoridae; genus Stenoptilia; species Stenoptilia bipunctidactyla. Next base: position 901,244 of record OX101744.1, on the reverse strand, counting down.
ACATGAGCTTCGAATCTTATATTGCTATCCAATAAAACACCAAATTTTTTTGACTTATCTACACGAGAAAAAGTAGTCCGCATATTGCATATTTCCCACTTTTTCTCCCAAGAAAGGGTAAATATTAAGTAATAATATAAGGCGATGAATAAATAGGTAGCTGACTTCAGAAACGTTTCGCAGACATTCTTTGTAATGTGATTTCGTGGGACGAGCAAATAGAGCCGTGACTTCATTACTCGTTTATAAAGATTCTTGCTCTATGTACGTGCGATATTACTCTGTCATGGGATCAAGTCAGTCACAAGACGCCATTTTAGTTTCTTAAAAATTTGCTTAAGCTTAATCCTTTGAATTAGTTTGGAATTAGTGATATTAAAATGCCTAAATCTGATAGATCAACACACCTAAGTGAATGTTCTAGCAAATTAATGCAATTAAATTAATGTTTCACGAGACATAATCTTAAATAAATCCCTTTTTTAATGTATACCTACTTAATTATCTTACCAATATTATAAATGTGAAAGTTTGGATGAATAGATGTTTGTTCCTCAATCACGGAACAACGACTGAACGGATTTGGATGAAATTTAACATAGTGATAGTGTACAGTCTGGAATAGTTTATAGGCCTTTTATCCCGAAATTCCCGCGGGATTCGAAATGGCGCTGGCAAAACCACGTGCAATAGTTTCAGTCGCTCGTCACCACGAGGTCAGTGAAAATTTTATTTAAAATAAAGAATTCTGGAGTATATTTTGGGAATAAAAAATTGCTTTTTTATATCGATATTCAAAGTTTTATGTAAATTTAATACATCAAATACTCGTATTGTAGTGTTACCTGGAGTAAAGGCCTAAGTAACCTACTAATTATAAGTAAAGGTTAAGAAAAAATAAAAAAATGAAGTTAAAGTTTATATATTTACAAAAAGAAAACTTACAAGATTGTATATAAAAACACTTTCACGCTATAGTCCACTAAGATTTTAACATATACACTGCAATTTTCCAAATGGGTAGGTTTCCAAAATAGTTTCCAGAGTCCTGAACTTAGAGTTTATGCGGATTGAACTTTTGTATGCTATTGTATTTAGATTTTGTTAATTATTATGTTCGGCATGCTCTCCTTCCTCACTGATAGGTGTAATGATTTCGAAAAGCCGACCACGAGTTCAGCTCGCCACTCCTTATATAGGCTCCATTTCGTTCGACAGCTCGTAAATTTATTTATTTTTGAGAGGCATCCATTCTTTCATCGGCCAGCGGCTGTCACTTCTATTAACAAGGAGGTTTTAGTCTCTGGAGCAGCGGTGGTGGTATGGTAAAAGTGGAGCTGATACTTCTCTTGATTCTAAGTGTGCAAGTCTCAATATAATTTATATTAAAGTAATAATATAAAAATTAATTGAAAAAGAAATGAATATAAAACATACTAATAGTTTATAAATTATCTGTGCTGAAAAGTGACATAAGCTACATGACAAATTTAGAGTTGAAAGGTAAACAATAATATTTACATTTCATAATAGTTTACAATAGATACATTTGCAGATATAAAATAAAAAATAACAAAAATAATGCCTTATAAAACAGAAGGTATATTACATTTTCCCCAAAAACCCCAGAAAATTTTTAGCTTACGAAAAATTTTGAGGTGTTACTTAGGCAGTTACTTTCTACATACATACATCTCGGACATACATCTTAATCAATCAAACTTAACTAACTTTCTTCAACATTCAGGGTAAGGCTCACAGTCAATGGCGTATACTCCCAAAGTAAACCGCGATAGGGAAACCCTACATGACAGAGGCTTATTTAAAGAGTTGTCGTCCGCTCTGTCTTAAATCCCATATTAAAGAAGAAAAATATGTACAAGTTAAATACCTAGGTATAAGTTACCTAAGGTATGGCCTAAGGCTTATTTTTAGTGTAGCCAGCCGCACCATTAAAGAAGTGGGTTTTAGTACCCCAAGTAAAGTATATACGAGTATAGTATATGGCCTAAGGCTTATTTTTAGTGTAGCTAGCCGCACCATTAAAGAATTGGGTTTTAGGTCCCCAAGTTATGGCATTAAGCTCTTAGTGTAGCCCGCCATTACAGGATAAAAGAATAATACCTAGTCTTATTATTCCAGATCTCGAAAGGAAATCTCAAAAGAAGTAGCTTCAGCTTTCAGAGGAGATTAAAAAGTTGGCTTAAGAGCCATAAATAAAGTTTAATAAACGCAAGACCGAAAGAAAAAAAATGATGGGTGTACTCATTTTAAAAATTGTATCAAGGAAAAATAAAAAATAAATAAATAGTATTTACGGAAAGTAATAGTTTTATTTACAGTTGGAAAAGAATGACATTTATTTACAGGAGACAAAAGTTTAATATATTTAGAAAAGGTAATAGCATTACTAAATTTTAATAACTTTAATATGCCATTTACCTTGGATGCCATCATCATCCTCAAGAATATATACAAGTGGTGACAATTTACTTACAACTCTGTTAAAGTATTAGGTGCAAATTAAATAAGCCTCGCCATTTTAATTAAAAATTTAGAAAATAAAATTTTATAAATAAACAGTAAGTAAAAAAAAGAAAAGGTGGAGTATAGTTGGGTAAGTGGTGAGAAAAAAATGAGGTTACTTCAATAGCCTACTGAGGTAGAGCTATTTGCATGAGGTACGTCGTCGGATACTCTCCTTCGATACCCTCCGTAAGTCAGTAATCAGCAACCAACCGTGTGACTCAGAAGAGTTTTAAACACGCGGAATGATCACTGATTTTGTGAGATATTCACGTGGGAATATCGTAAGTATCTAATGTCTGATAATATGTGATAAGTAGCGAATATGTTAAAGTGTACTGTAAGAGTACCTAAAAGGAATATGTAGGTAAAAGAGAAAACGAGTAAAATAACGAAAAGTATATTAAGGGAGTGTAATATGAGAGGTGTAACGTGAGAGGTGTAACGTGGGGTTGCTTATGTGCTGAGGTACGTCGTCGGATACTCTCCTTCGATACCCTCCGTAAGTCAGTAATCAGTAACCAACCGTGTGACTCGAGAAGAGTTTTCGACACGCAGAATGGTCACTGATTTTGTGAGATATTCACGTGGGAATACCGTAAGTGTCTATTGTCTGATTATATGGGATGAGTGGTGAATATGTAAAGAGTACTGTAAGAGTACCTAACGGAGTAGAGTTTAAAGTAAAGTGTACTAGATAAATAAAAGTAGAAAACAAGTAGAATGACAAAAAAAAAGTTTATAGCCAAATGAAGCCGAAAAAAAAAGGTACCTATCTAAAGTGGTATTTTAGAATTTAGGGGAGAGCACGACTAAGGGAATTTACGTTGGGCGCCAAACTGTAGTGTTACCTGGAGTAAAGGCCTAAGTAACCTACTAATTATAAGTAAAGGTTAAGAAAAAATAAAAAAATGAAGTTAAAGTTTATATATTTACAAAAAGAAAACTTACAAGATTGTATATAAAAACACTTTCACGCTATAGTCCACTAAGATTTTAACATATACACTGCAATTTTCCAAATGGGTAGGTTTCCAAAATAGTTTCCAGAGTCCTGAACTTAGAGTTTATGCGGATTGAACTTTTGTATGCTATTGTATTTAGATTTTGTTAATTATTATGTTCGGCATGCTCTCCTTCCTCACTGATAGGTGTAATGATTTCGAAAAGCCGACCACGAGTTCAGCTCGCCACTCCTTATATAGGCTCCATTTCGTTCGACAGCTCGTAAATTTATTTATTTTTGAGAGGCATCCATTCTTTCATCGGCCAGCGGCTGTCACTTCTATTAACAAGGAGGTTTTAGTCTCTGGAGCAGCGGTGGTGGTATGGTAAAAGTGGAGCTGATACTTCTCTTGATTCTAAGTGTGCAAGTCTCAATATAATTTATATTAAAGTAATAATATAAAAATTAATTGAAAAAGAAATGAATATAAAACATACTAATAGTTTATAAATTATCTGTGCTGAAAAGTGACATAAGCTACATGACAAATTTAGAGTTGAAAGGTAAACAATAATATTTACATTTCATAATAGTTTACAATAGATACATTTGCAGATATAAAATAAAAAATAACAAAAATAATGCCTTATAAAACAGAAGGTATATTACAGTATGAAAGTATCTAAGAGAGCGTGTGTACGGTACTTAACATATTAATAAATACAAAATCATACGTGTTTTCCCTATGTAAACAATTGAATCGAAACCCTTAAAAAAGGTTTAATATTGCTCCTGTTTGCACAGTCTGTTGAAATGAATTAATTAAAATGGGGTAATTAATTCCATTCTAAATTATACTGATGATGATATCACATAAACCTAAAACATGCGTTTCATTTTGTAGACAGTAAACAAATAAGTACTTAATTAATATAATATCTACAGAATATTTTTAATTTGAAGCAAATGTAATTTATTAAATTATTGTGAATGTTTTGGTATTTTGTAACTACGCCAATGATCTACGAGTATGTAGATTGCTCTTGTTTAACAATAAAATCTTGGCCTCCAATTGTGATATCGTTTTCTTATACGAGATTTCTTTCATTGATTGAGGAGACGGTTAGTGCTAACCATGCTCTTGAACATTAAATAAATATATAAATTTTAAAAACTCTTGACATTATAAGATTGAAGATGTTTATGTAAATAATCAACGAATGCAGAGCATTTAAAAAAGCGACTTTTTAATGCAATTTTAAGACTTATATTTTTATCTCATTAATACTAGACTAATGGGATCACATGAAAAGCAGCTTTCTAATAAAAAAAGAATCATCAAAATCGGTTCACCCAGTCAAAAGTTATGAGGTAACAAACATTAAAAAAAAACATACAATACGAATTGAGAACCCCCTCCTTTTTTGAAGTCGTTTAATAATAGACAAGACACAAGTTGATATTATTTATTATCAGCTGAGTTTTCATTAATTTTTAAGTCTTAATCCAGTTTTCAGAGATTATTCGTAAACATAAAAAATGCTTGCTTTCTTAAAACTAAAATGCGCAATTTGTACACCCACTCCGCCCAGCGATGAATGTACATATTTATCATAAATTACTCTACAAATTAATTCACATATCAACAAGAGAATAAACTTATGGAAATCCGAAATTCATTCTTCAAAAGCAAGTCTTCCTAAAATCTCAACAACATTTAACAATAACATTATCTTTAGTTTCGTCATATAATAATCTTAAATAAAACACTTATTAAACGGATTTATCGCATCATGAGGGTCAAACACCAAATCTTGAGTTTAACTGCAAAAATATAATACGCGATAAATCCTGGTAAAAAATGTATATTTCCATTTTCATTTTGTCATTTTCATAAATTACTCCTAGCAATAACTTAGCCTAACCTTTCACGTATACAAGAGTCCACTAGCATTCCAATCAAACCAACATCGGCCAATGTGCAGCCTCCTTTACTCTCCTCCAATCAGCTTAATTAGGCCAGCGCACGTCTGGGCGCCACTCAATTGCCATTCAACCGACCACACAAAGGTGTCAGTCAATTAATGATGAAACAAGTGACAGTGCTCTGTTAATTGTGCTGACTTGATCCGATTTGAGAGGGAATATCAGTGACACTGTATGTTGCGACCGTTGGGTGATATTGCTCAGTTTTTTAATGTTTTATTTGGATTTTTCGGTGCTCAGTTTTGTAATGCTTGTTCCTTTGGATTTTTGGTCCGCGATTTTGACGATCATTAGTGATTTGGTGGAACATACAATTGGACGTATTGAGAAGTGATTCATTTGCAAACAATAGACGTTTTTTAGGATTTACTTTGGGAATATTTTTGTCGTGAGCCAATTTCGAAGATACGGATAGCAGAAAAATCTAAGTAACTGAAATTTTAATGCGAAATAATTGGAAATATTGGAATCAAATAGTGACATTTCGTTTCTTGATGTTTTAGAGTGTGAAGACCTTAAAGAAATTGTGCCGTGGAAGTAAATTGATGGGAGTAAGTCTTGGTAAGTTTATATTTCGGATTTTTGTAGCTCCTTGCTTATTAATTGACATAGTTTCTGTAGATTGATTTAGATTTATAAAGTAGTAAATTCCTTAACACATGTCTTTTTTATTATTGCCTTGAAAAAGGTCGTAGTGTTTTGACTCGTACCTACATGTTTGCGTTTTTAAATCCTGCTATTTACCAATGTGCTACTATACTGTTGTGTGATAGGTTTTGTTGTAATTATTAGTCATACACACTATATTGGACAATGACACTCAGTAAAAGTTTTTTAAATAACTAAAGATTTGATTCACTTCAGTTATGATAGAGCTTTTTTTGAAAAAATATCTGATAACTACTTTAAAGTTACCCAAAAGTAGGTACATTCGAAAACGTTAAATTTTAGTTTCCTTGACTTTAAAGTTGATTAAAAAAAAAAAAAATTTCTTTTCATTAAATATTTTTCGTTATCTGTTTGATATTCTTTGAATCAATTTGCTGTTTACATAACATTTTCCATTTGATCTATTCAGAATTTGAAAAAAGCACTTTCAAAATATGGTATTACAGTTGTAACACTGGCAAATAAAAATTAATCAATTTTAATAATGGACGACATGAAGAAACAGCCCATTAAATTTATGAGTCATGTCGAAGTAACGAAACAGACTGAAGTCACGAACACAGTCGAACATGAACAATACCACACTGTTACAAGTATTCGAAGAGTCAAAGATAAAATGAGCTCTATTGATGACATCATGCGGACCATAGTCCCAGAAAAAAGTTTCCTGTACAGAAACAAACAAAACAGACAGAATATAACTTCGTATACACCTATGACGGGATCTCCAAAGAAACCGCGAAAATTTTACAGATTCAGTTCTTTTGACTATCCCATTTTCAACACCAAACCGAAATCCAGAATTGATGATAGAGGTTACTATTCAGTTAAAACTAATAAAACTGAATCCAAAGCTAAATATAAATCGATAAGTAACGCGGAAGATCTGCAGAATGAGATTTCAGATGATCATTTTTATGAAGATTTGTCTAGCACTGAGGATACCACAGTCGGGAAGAATACCAATAATACTAAAAACACTACAACTGTTTCTAATAACAAAATCATTAAACCATCAGTTCATAAAATTCAAGAACTATTCCAATCCATAAAATTGCCTTTCTTAAAGAAAACAGAAGATATAAAAGTGGAACCTGAAAAGGATGTTCAGAATCAAGTACCGAGTGATGAAATAAAGCCTGTCACAATACCCGATGTAGACTCAGTGCATGTCTATGAAAATAGTGACAATAATGACATAATGTATGATGATGTCCATACGAAACCAATAAATCAGGATATCACTAAAACAGCTCATGTAAGTAAAATAAGTTTTTTATAACCAATGCAATAGGGACTAATTAGGAATACTCATATCAGTGTATGGAGACTACCGTTATGACGATTAGATGCCAGTGGTCGCGGGTTTGATTCCCGCACAATGTAATTATTTATGTGCAAGAACATTTTTTTGCATTGGCTAGATTATGGAAAGACTTGGTAGGTAACCTTATTGTGTTTGGTATGATTCTATTTATAAAAAGGATTTAAGAATATAGTATTAGTTATTGCGTATTGCCTAGAACCCAAGCTGCGTCTATAAAGATTTATGCATACACTTACCTAAATACGAGTATCAAATTCGCCACATCTTCTAGCCGACTTTTCCCTATTAGCGTTTTTGGATTTAATTCATATAGTTTGAAAATTTTTACACGTATAACATGTGAAGTCCAGATTAACATACATAGCATAATTATTGCTTTTGAAAAAAGTTTATAAATTTTCTTAAATCATTATCTAAACATTAAGCATTATAAGCATCTTGACAGCTATAAAATGACAGTGACAATTGCAGGTGGAAGAGTACCTGGTCCCAATAGTCGCCGAAGCGGAGTACAGCAACGTGATGGACAGACAGGAGTCCTTTTTGGATTACATTCTGAACCTTTTGGGGAGTATTGGAATGAGAAGAGGTAAGATGTCATTGCATTACTTTTTTAAGTAAAATCTTACTTCGTCAAAAGCGTCAAAAGCAAAAGCGGGGTAAGTGCGCGCGCCTGCCATTTTTTTAACATTAACTATGAATCAAAACTGCTTGATCTCAACCACACCATGACGTCACATGACAAACCATATGGGGATCCTACTATCAAGCGGCGTTATGGTTGCTAGAATGGGTGCTTTCTTACAACACATGGGCGGTAGGGCTATTCTCAAACGAAGAATTGCGGAAAAATATTTATTTGGAGTTAGCGCATGTTAAGGTTTCGCATATGCCCCTTATAACACAAAAGATAGGCTTCAATACCTAAATAGTTCCCTTTTCATTGTGTCGTAACAACTTCGCTAAGAAATTACGTTGGAATATAATGACTATCCACCCGGAAAGCGCTGCTTCCTAAAACTCTTGTCAGCTCCGACGATACGTGTGAAAATAATTAATTGAAAATATTAAAACCTTATTTGCTAAATATTGCTGAAGTTTTCTTTCATAAAATCCTACTTAAATTTTTTTGTTATACAGTTTAAGCGATGAATGCAGTAACATATTAGGTATAACAATGTAACAAAAATACATTGTAGAATGAATTGAATTTGCAATTAAAACTATTATATGAATAAGTCTATCTACTGAACTTCTATTTAATGTACACAAAAAATAAAATAAAACTCAACACAACTCCATTAAAAGAATCTCCTTATAAATAAAACACAAAACCAAGACGGCTTAAACCATTTCATTCTCCAACTAAACCCAAGTCAGCATTAAATCAATATGTTACAAGTTATTCAGACAGAGATCAGAAACCCGGAACTTCGCCAAGTGGAACATTAGGTGACTCAGTGACGTGTCGGCGGCGGATATTACATTCAGGGTTCGAGTCCCGGTCGACGATGATAATACGAGTAATCCTAGTCGACGTAATTTCCGTCATAGCTTTGACTTGGATGCTGTTACACCGAAACGGAGAAATTCACGTTTTAGCCGCTTATTTTGAAAGCTTTAACAGATTTAAACTGCAATTGAGTGTAGATTTTTGACAATTTTCTGTGAAAAATTGTCAGTGAATCTATGCTTGAGTTTCAACGTATAAGAAAGCTTAGAGCATTTATATTCGGTAACCAGTAAGTTAAAAAATAGCTGTGCGAGCACAGCTCGGTATGGTTTGTACAATAATTTTCTCTTTGATGATTTAATTAACCTTAATTTAATAAGATTGAAAGTGACTGTGAGATAAATATAGATAGCGGAATTTTTAATAAAAGAAAATTTTAGATTGTAAAAACGTAAAACACTTTTAAAGTTGACGGGTTTTAAGTCCTTAATGTAGATAACAACGGTATAACACACAACCACAGTTACAAGCTTGCAATGAAATTAGCAAATCCAATAAGTAGTGAACGAGGAGCGGCGTGAATGTATGAATGATAGACTCGCTCATTACGCTCGTTCGTCGCGCGCTGTCAGTGGCGATACTGTGAGCGATTCAATCCGTGAATTGATTGATGCTAGTGATTGAGGATGAGGCATTGAGTGAGAGGGGAAACAAAATAATAATTTAATAGGCCAAAATAATACTTAATTCGTATATGAAATGAATGAACAAAATGAATTCGTAAATAGTCACATTGTTAGCAATTTATTTCCTTGCAAAGCACTTTAAGATTTTTTCCAGGCTTGCCTTATAAGTCACTTTTCCTGAATTAAAACATAGAAACAGGCATAATTTAAATTGTATGGAATAAGCAGATTAAAACGAAAACTAGAATTTATGTAATGTTTTATTAGTAAGCAAAATCAATATTTATTTAATTCATTTCACATTTTTATTATATGTTCAGACACTTTAGGTACATAGTCACGAGAACTACGAGTTTTAAAATAATATTAAACGCAGTGAATACTCAAAAACGAGGTAAAATGGAAGATATTTTTAAATATTTTTCATGCTATAGTTATATTGTGATATTTTCGCAGCAGTCGATTTTTTGTTGCTCAAAATATATAGAATTAGCCCATCTACATTTTTCTAAGCAATGTCAACTTCATCGTTTTCAGCTCAGTAGATTGGAAGAAGCGTATTGAGGGATCATTTTACGCGGATAATGACTTGTTTACACTTAAACGTACAACTTCCTGTTAAAGATAAGTCAACAAATAATAAGTTTGATTTTTACAGTCTTTCTAAGCTCAATTCTCTAATCAATCGACTTTAAAAAAAGAAGGAGGTACTCAATTTGTCTCCATGATTTTTTTTTGTGTTCGTCACCTCATAACTTTTGACTGGGTGAACCGATTTTGGTTGATTCTTATTTCATACTAGCTTTATCCCGCAACTTCGTATGCGCTTAACTACCCTTCTCGTGGAAATTTCAGAAACTATACAACCAGACACCCACTGAAAGAACCTTTATACCAAGTATCACACCCATGCACTCAATGAATAAGTTTTTTTCATACAAACTAAAAATCATATATTTCCCGTGCCCGTGGGAATTTTGGGAATTTTTTTCGTAGCACAACCAGTCACTCTTTGAAGAACCTTCATGCCAAGTATCACATCCGTACACTCAAGGAATAAGATTTTTCATACAAACTAAAAAGTCCAACCCCTTCCCGTGGGAATTTCGGGAATTCCTTCCATAATAAAAACAGACACTTATTGAGGAACCTTTATATCAAGTATCACATCCGTGCACTCAAGGGATGGGATTTTTTCATACAAACTAAAACAACATATATTTCCCGTTCCCGTGGGAATTTCGGGAATTCCTTTCATAACACAACCATACACACATTGAAAAACCTTTACACCAAGTTTCACATCGGTGCACTCAATGAATAAGATTTTTCATACAAACTAAAAAGTCCTATATTTCCCGTTCCCGTGGGAATTTCGGGAATTGCTTCCTTAGTGCACCCCTACATCCCCTAAAGAAAGTATGTTCCGAATTTCAGCTCTCTACGCCCAGTAGTTACGGCTGTACGTTGTCTGTCAGTCACTCAGTCACTCAGTACCTCAGTACCTCAGTACCTCAGTACCTCAGTACCTCAGTCAGTCAGTCAGTAACGGAACAGTTTTATATATATTGATGATAGAAGATAATTTTGCATTTGGTCCCATATAAATTTAATTGAAATCAATTTAGTACTTAGTTCATGAAAAATTTCAAATATGTATGAATTCGGAGATCGTTTACCTTGACCACCTTATACTTCAGCCAAAGTTTTGACGTGAAGTCGTTTTTTAATAAATAAATGAAAAATGTGATAAATAAAAATTACCCGACCAGGATTCGAACCTGGGATTTCTCGTTTGCCGGACGAGTGCTCTTCCAACTGAGCTACCGGGGCCTGGCGCTACGCCTCGAAATTACTTACCACATTTTTGTTTTTACGTTATATTGCTAACGTAGCTCCATCTAATGGTATAAGCTTTGCAGCTGAGACCACCCGAGATCAATTTCTTTACAGAAATTGTGAATCCCAGTTAAACTGAAGCATTGCAATGTTTTAATAATGTTTTTAAGTTTTTTTTTGCATTTAAAATGCTCAATTATTCTTAAACAAATGAAAAATGTGATAAATAAAAAAAATCGTTTTTTTAATGCTCTGCGTTCATGGATTATGATATACTAAATTCACTGAATATAATTTATTTTATTTTAAATCAGTTTTATGTTACCAACTGTTGAGTCTCCTAATACGACAAAAGAGAGGCCTTAAAATAATTAAGGCCTCTCTCCTTAAATGGGCTAATTGTCTTTGTACTCAGTTTATTTACTGAGGTAGAATAAAATAACGTATAATCAACGAAATACCCACGGAAACGGAAAATATAGGACTTTTTAGTTCTAGAACTAGTAATCACATAGAAGTAAGTACATAATTGATGCACAAACAGACACATGATCGTACAGTCCGCGGCTTCCACTTTCTCATGTCCCTTTTGTTTTTATTTAAACTGTCAAGCCCTTGCAGTTTGAAAGAGTCACAAACATCCAACCATCCATGCTCACAAACGTTCACGCTAAATACAGATAATTATTTGGAGCTTTAATATATTAATTCAGTATTCCAGTTATTTTTATTATTTACTCTAGACTACGTCCTACATGGGTAGGAAATTGAACTCAATCCATTGAGATTTCAAATTAAAAATAAAATATTTATTTCGTAGGTACACAAATACACTTGAAATCAAATTATTTACAAATTGAACTGAAGTAGGTAACTACTTCTTAAAGTCGATCTGTTGAGAAGAAGTGGCAAGACACTCAACAGCAATCATCTTTTAAAAATATACGATTACAGTTTACAGACAAGAATCCCATCTTCGTGCATTTTATTGCAGAGGTTTAGGATGAAAAAATTACAATCCATAAATCCTCCATTCCATGTTTATGATATTGGTAAGATCACAGGCATACCTATCTAAAACGGATACAAAATAAAATAATTAGCTAGCCCACAGTAATCGAAGTCACTTGGCTTTTCCCACGATTACTTTAAATGAAATACTTTCAAACCGCATCAATGTCGTATTATTATTTTTAGCAAACTTTTAACTCTACGGTCCGGTGTTAACAGACCCCGCGGTAAAACATATTCATCACCATCATCATCATCATAACTCTTTTTAATGAGCCCACTGCAGGGCTATGAGTATCTCCCTTGAGTGACGAGGTATATGCCATAATCCAAGCTGGCCCAGTGCTGGGTGGTGGATATCAGAATTTTCAGGGCGCTGGCTGACAAACTTCTGTATACAAGTACATAGCACCCGGGACTGACTGCTTGACTTCGAAGCACATATTGATAGGCGATAAATCCCGTTGAAAAGTGTTATTTTTAAGAACTACTAATTGAATAGAAGCAAATACGTAATGACTGCACAAACAGACACATGGTCGCACAGTCCGCGGCTTCCACTTTCTCATGTCCGTCTTGTTTTTATTTCTATCCACATGTGATGTGACAAGACACGGCTTACGACTAGTGATGTGCCGCTGGCAACAATTATATCGATGATTTTATTTTTATTTGTTTTGTGATTATGTTTTTCTAGGTCTGCAAAAAATTGTTTCTTAATAACAGTATGGTTAAATAAAAATATTTTTGTAGAGGTCATGTAAATGTTTGAAAAGAGTGTCGAGTTTGAATGTATGATTTAAAATTTATCCGATAAAAAAATTAAAATTATCTACCTATAAGATTTTTAAACCTTTAATCTTACTCTATTGTCAAAAACTGTAAAGGTGCCATCGTGCATGTCAGAGTTTTAAAAACTTTTTTATTTTATTCTCGACTTTTCATTTTAACTCAGTCGCTGATGACCACGACGCCGTGACTCATACCGAAAAGTCGAATAAAAATGAAAAATATAAATTATACGCAATAAATCCGGCAAGTGTTTTTTTAAGCTTTAACACAGAATTATATAAAAGGAGAGATGGCTTACAGATGATAAAACAAAAACTTTAAAAGTTTTGGTTGTTTACATTTTCACGATACAAATGAATTCTTAAATTATCTCCTAAACGAGTAAACTGATTTACATGATTCAAATTTTATACCCAGAGCTTTCATTTGATATCAAAATCGTTATGATAACAAACAAAAAATCACATATTCAAGTTCCTCTCGTAATTATTCAATTTGCAATCCGAGTCCCTATGTTGTCTAAAAAAACGAAAATTGTCCGTAAATTTTCGTTTTTTACTGCGGCTCAGTTCGTGCTCGAGAGGTTGGACATGGGAACTTTTTTTTACAGTTTACATTACTAGCAATCTGTACATACCATAAGCTTAAATCGTCATTGCGGATGGCAAAAATATCTTGCTATTGTTTGTGAGACTCACGATATATTATGTTCTTATATAGTCTTGTACAAATACGAATTAGTTTTGTCAATACTAGTGTTAAAATTAGGGTTATAATAAAGATTTTTCAATTACCAATACTTCATAATGTTTTATAACATTTTGTCGACTAGCAATAAACTTAAATATCGACAAGATCAAACGGTATCATTATTTATTTAAAGGAGTTTATCAGCAAGTAATGACGCCATGAGAATCCTATGTCTGTTTGAAAAAATGTCAATTGAGAAAAATGTCAATTCATTCATATTCATGCTAAGTAGATACAAACGTTTGTTTAAATATAATAATATAATAATAATATAACGTTTATTGTCAGAATTATTTCCATAGTATAATAGTTAGTAACAAAATTATCTTAAAATGTAAGTGTTAGTATTTAATTATATCATATCTTATTTAATTTATTCATTATACCCAATTTTAATTTTAATAATAATAATTTTCATATTTATACAATTTTTAATATATTAAAACAACCCTCGTTTACTTCAGGAGTTAAACATGAAAACTATCGACTTCAAAGTCAAATAAAATTAAATAATATCGATAAACCAAACGCTACTACTTCCGAGTGCACCACACGACAATGGCTTTGTAGAGCAAGAAAAACAAAAATAAAACAAATTCTGTTTGTTTGTATTTATTGTAGTTTAGTGTACTCGTATTCATTTGACGGAGACACAATGTGATCAAAACTATGGAAAAGTAAAGTTTGGGTTGCATTTAGAATAACAAGCAGTGAATAATTTCTAAATAAGTATGTTTAATTAAAATTCTAAACTTTATAAACGTTCGGTTTTTGAAGTAGTGAATAGTTTTTAAAATATATTTCATTTCGAATTTAAACTTCATACATTAAACATACGGTTTAGTGTTTATAAAGCTACTGAAATAAATGATAAGTGCGCGATGTTTTATCAAAAGAAGGACCTCCGAATTTAAGTTGTATTAAGTTCGTGTAGGTTTCAAAGTGAAGGTAAACGCTATCAAGTCTCTTGTTCTACCTAGGGACCAAGAAGCCTATCTCTCTCATTAGCTGTGGTCAATTGATGAAGTTTTTTAGGATTTTAAGCTGACAGTGTCAAAGTGAAGTGTGATGTGTTGTTGGTGGTGGTGCAAAGTGAGCTGGCCGCTGGTTGGCAACTTGAGCGGGCGGCTGGGAGACGCGGCTGTACGCTGCGTATTCCGCTTGTTCCATTGCCTCTCCGATGTCGTGGCAGGTAATTGTAATCTCTACATCTTAATATGTATCCTACCTAAACCCGTGTGCAACCTCTTCGACCTCTTCTTCAATTACGATCTGTTGAGATTGAAAACCTCTATCTTGTATGTTAGAAATAATCTTCGGAATTACTACAAAACAAATTTAAATCTATTTGCAACAGTCTCGATGTAGTTCATGCTCACTAAAGGGCGGTGAACATGACTATAAATATTTAAGAGGCGAGTTATCTCGTTTATTGTTGAAAAAAATGAGGAAAAATATCGATTTGGAAAAAATGTGACTGGAACAATTTTGTTTTATTTACCAGAGGTTCTGATTGGAATTCCGATTGGCGTGGATATTTGTGCGATGAACACTTTTAGTTGAGCTGTCCAGTCATGAACGTTGGTATGTTTATTATAGTTCTTAGAAAAACTTAATTTGAGCTAGATTTGGTATGAAATTCTTTGTCGACGACCGGCTGGTGTAGCGGTAACATACATAACCTTCTATGCCAGAGGTCCTGGGTTCAAATCCCAGCGGCGGCGGATATTTGTGTGATGAACACAGATATTAGCCGTCAAGTCATGGATGTTTATTTAAGTGTATTCTAATAAAAAATATGTATTTACTCAATATGTATGTGTGTATATTTTCTTAAGTATATCAGTTATCTAGTGTCCATAACACAAGTTCTTTAAGAAACATAATTTGGGCTAGATAATGTTGAGTGAGTGTCAGAAAAAAAAAACTCGCTTGGCGTAGTGCTTTCTGTGTATAGCAGGCTAAGGATGCTGAGAACTGCCAGTGACATAGTGTAGAGTGATGTTTGGTAGTGGTGCAAGGCGAGCTGGCCGCTGGTGGGCAACTTGAGTGGCCGGCTGGGGGATGCAGTTGTACCATAGTAGAAAGAGGGAGGAAGTAGGTTATCTTCATACAATTCATTCATACTGCTCTGAATCTTTACAAAAATTCTGTAGGAAAACCATTGTTGAACTTGATTGACTAATGATCACTGAATCAGTTATACAGACATGAGTTGTTGTATTTGGCAAGGGCCGGGCTTTAAACTAATGATCGTGCTCATCACCGCCCCGCGCCGCCGCCATCCGTCTGTTGGCCCGTCGCCCTATTTTTGATCGTAAAAAGTTTCATCATCGTTTAGATAAAACTGACCTTACAAACCCAATACCCAGATAATACAAGTAAAAAACACAACTTTCCGACCCTTGCCAATTTATAGACCTTGATTGAATTAAAATTTAGCTAAAAGTGACAACCCTGAGACAGTAGGCAATTATATCGCGGATTGGGCCGGAGTTAACCTACTTCCTCCCTCTTTCTACTATGGTTGTACGCTCCATGTTCCGCTTGTTCCATTGCCTCTTCGATGTCGTGGCAGGTAATTACTATTTCTACAACTTATGTACGAGAAACTCTGTACGTAGATACATCCATACATAACTTCACGCCTGTATCCCTTATGGGGTAGGTAGAACACCAGAGGTTATAAGACCATCTAATGGAGGTATTATAATGATAGAGAGACTATCACCCAAAAACGCCAATAAAACCTCTGTCCCTCGGTTCGTATCGTTATCTTCTTTAGAAAGAAATCTCTCTGTAATATAATCTCTCTAGTATATTCTTATTTTATTGAAACTTGTGACAGTCCTTACTCATATTTTGATGTTTGCAATTTTTTTAACTCTTCTCAACTCATCTCAGTTTTAATGTGGTAAAAGTTGTTCTTGGGGCTTTTTTATTACGAAGTCGATGGACACGTCCATTTCAAAAGGGTACCTGCAATATAGCAACAACTTAAAGCCACGGCAGCCAAGTCCTACAATTTTAAATACAGTATTTTAAACGAAACTTCATAAATATAGCTCTTAAAAGCTCAGATATTCGAAAATAAGTCAGTGAACCAACACTATCTCAAAGTAAAACATTTTTGAAACGGATACTTGCGTATAACTAAGTTTAATTTAACATTTTCATTGAACTCGATGTTTCGGTTTCTAAGTAGACCTTGTGGTCTTGAATGACTACTGTTATCCAAACGGGTATTTGGTGACAAAAAGTGAATAAGCGATCCGAATCCGGCTAAAAATGGATTTTATTTAATTTCACATATATAGACATAGTTCATGATTTCATTGTTTCGAACAAAGGCCTTCTGAAATAAATATTAGCATTAACTCTGCACATTGTTTCTGGTATGTGATTCACATATTCATTATTGGTCGTCCGTCAATGCGTTTTGACAAAATACTGAAAGATTAGTCATTAGTAGATTAGTGTGTATTAGACATTGGCTTTCACAATAAGCAGTCTTGTGTTTGTTTTTTTTTCATGCGATGATCAATTATTTGTATTGTACCTATTTGTATTAATTCGTATAATTCTGACTGAAAAAGAGTGCGGAGAGTTTTTCCCGCCGCCTTTTTTTAGTAATATCTTATTTAACAACTATCAACAACTCGTTAAAGCTGAAGTATATGATGACGTCGTTAAGTGAATTATAAAATTCCTAAGATGAATACAACTTTTTAGAATTTAGATTTTATTAGAATTTTGAATATTATTTTGTGATTTTTTATAATTGTATGACAATGACATAGAATAACAATAAGCTTGAGATGTGCTTGAATTCATTACATAACTTTTATCTGAACATTTATAAATCGAGCCTTAGCGTATTTAATTTTGCTTGACCTCCGCAACGTGGTGAAAATCTTAAATCGGTTATTTATCATGAGAGTCATTATTATAAGGTTTGATTGTCTCTGAAAATGAGTGTTGCGGACTCTTGGGCAATGCAGTATACGCTGAGTGAAGGCTATTATGGTACCGAAGGCAGCAGCTCAAAAGTTACAAAAATTGTCAATGACATGTCAATGTCGAGAGAATAGAGTTCTTATTTAATTACAATTTTGACAGGTTTGGAACTGTTGGGGCTTCAATGATACTCAGGTATGGGGGACTGTATACTTGTTATATTAAATAAAGAAAGAAAGTATATATGAACGCGTTTTGAAGTTACTATACAATACATGAATATTTAGAAGACAAAACAAAATAACTCAATACACAAAATGCTTTAACTTTAAAAACGAAATAGATTGTCCTCCTCTCTCCTCTTTCAATTTGCTATGCCGAACAGGGTCCATAATGTATGTACTACCAAATAATTTAGATCAAATTTACCATTGTGGAATGCAATAAACTATTGAATTGAATTGAATTGAACATATAAAAGAAGCTAGAGCGCGAGAGCGCGTACTAGGTTGGTTCCGCACTGAGTCGAAGAACGGCGGTGGTCGCGCGCCGGCCCGAGCCTCGATACCTTTACTCTGCTCTGCGGTTTTCTCCGGAGTTTCAAAAGTGGGATTTTTAGGGGCAGGATTTTCTTGGGGTTTTCTTTAGGGGTTTTGTAATACAAATAGCAATACCTGCAATTTTACTCCAAAAACAATAATTTCACTCGAAATTCGTTCATGTAGGAAGATATCAAAATGTGTTTTTTAAAAGTCAGAGTTTAAAATAATATACCTATAAATAAGTATAAATATTTTTGTTTTGACAATTTACGTAAATGAAAACTTTTTTATTCCTAGTAGGTGTTTTTATACACTTTACGAACGTCAAACGCTGGATGAGGGCGGCGCGGGTCCGGACGGCATCACGAATCCTGGGGGAGGCCTCCGTCGAGTAGTGTGCGTCTTCGTCTCATGAAGATAATAATCACCCATTAACCACCAATGTCTTTGTGTTGTCTACTACTAGTTCTTCGGCTTTAAAAAACGAAATGAAAATAGAACCCTAGGTAGACCGAGAGGAAAAAAGCTGGCGGAAAAAAACTCTCGGCACTCTTTTGTAAAAAGTGCTTATTATAGGTACAATTTGGCAGAAATACACCTTTGCTATAACATGAACAAACAAACAGAAGACAGCTATTCTTCTTGTCACAGCCAAGCTGCTTACATAGTGATTAATGTTTAATATTTGGAAATAACCTGTGAAGACATCAATCCCACGCTCTTTTGTATGAGAGAGAACCAAAACTTAGAGGTTTTTTAGGGGGATTTCAAAAAATCTTAGGGTAAATTGTTGTTAGAGGTTGGCAACATTGGTCGCCGTCCGCTCCGGGAACGCTTGATCTGCGGCCTTCTGTAGATTTTTATTTTAGATATTTTGTTTTTAACTTTGTACCAAATCAACATTTTACTTATAACTTAGCCCTTTAAAACCTGGCGTTTAATATGTGCACAATCTCAGGCAACTTTAAACGCCAATGTAGCAATACCGCTCCCAAATGGATAGAACAATTTGAGTGCGGTTTGATTTAATCAAAAGTCTTGTTAGTTGAGACAGTTATCAGCTTTACTTTATGTAAATAAAAACATTAAGTTGGCTTATAGATATGAATATTGAGATTGGAACTGGTGCCAGCTAATATTTTATCCATGTTATACTTAGGGCCGTAATCGATTGACATAAGAAAGACCTAAAAGAAAGTTAAATATCGGATTGAGCTCTAATAGTGCCTTCCCCCTTTTGTTTATGTTATTATAAAACTTCGCGCCTTTTTACTCTTGTAAATTCTTATTTCTTTTCTTAAAAAAGTCTTCAATTTTTGGAGTCAGGCTGCCATATGAAAAAGTATCTGATATAAGCGCGTTCATACAAACAAAAGCGTAACCTGATTTTTAATTCGTAGAAATTGTTGAAATATAGCCAATAACCCAAGAGCTGGACTACATACATACATACATAACTTCACGCCTGTATCCCTAATTGGGTAGGCAGAACACCAGAGGCTATAAAACCATCTGATGTCACGTTTGACTTTAGAGGTATTATAATGATGGGAGAGAGGCTATTGCAGTGATAGGGGGTCAGCCTATCGCCCACAAAAATGCCAATAAAACCTCTGTCCTGTCTTAACTGACTTTTACAGTATGCCCGGGAAGAGAAGCAGCTGGTACATTCTATGTTTTTCTTTCGCTCCTAGTCCAGCATGAGAGCTGGACTATTAAATATTTATACAATTTTTACTGATTTTAAGACTTTTTATACAAAAATACATATTGAAAAATAAATTACTCTAATCCCCAGATTCAGCAGACAACATTTCCGACGACTACGCCCCCAGAAACTTCAAACACGAAGACCCCGAAATCCGAAAATGGAACGACGACCGGAAGTCACGAGGCAGCAGCATGGCGGACAGACCCCTTCCGGTGCCTGTAGAGAACGAGTCGTATTATATGGCCGTGGATAGATTTGAGGCTAAAAATATCCTGATGGGGCAACCGGATGGCACTTTTATACTACGGCCGTCTAGTCAGGTGGGTATTGAAAATTGAACCTTATTATAGTAAGGCCTGGTTTTTAAGTGTTGGATTAAAGTTATATGACAAATATTGAAGTCGTTTTACAGGTTTTTATAATCTTATATATAAAATTCTCGTGCCACAGTTTTCGTTGCCATACTCCTCCGAAACGGTTTGACCGATTTTGATGAAATTTTTGTGCTTATCCGGTATCTATGAGAATCGGCCAACATCTATTTTTTTTTTATTTATATGGCAAAACAACGTTTGCCGGGTCAGCCAGTCTAATATATAAAATTCTCGTGTCACAGTTTTCGTTGCCATACTCCTCCGAAACGGCTTGACCGATTTTGATGAAATTTTTTGTGCTTATCCGGTATCTATGAGAATCGGCCAACATCTATTTTTTTTTTATTTATATGGCAAAACAACGTTTGCCGGGACAGGTAGTTGTATGATAATAAACTTGAGACGAGCTATTGCTTGGTGGAAGGACCCCTTCAGGGTAAGCCAGGTTAGCTACCACCCTTCATATAAAATCTGCCGCCAAATTTCACTGCTCTTACGGTGATGTGTTTCGGCAATATTTCCGGTAATATTTTGTGAAGAGCCAGGACTTTACTAAGCACTGTGCCCTCAGGTGAGATTGTATTGTAATCAAACGTACGTATAGGTCACCAACAAAAAAAGCTGTTGAGTAGTATTTTATTCATTAGATTACTTTTATCTGACTTGACTTATAAAATCATACCGCACGTAAGTAATAGAAATAATTGAGAAAAATAATTGAATAATGAGCGCCTTCAAAACTTATGTATACGATTCATATACCTACTCATTACGAAAGTATGACCATATCTCAGAATTATGCGATAAGCTCAAGTGGCTTCCAATTCGTCTTCGCAGAAATACACATATTTTAGCTCTTCTTTACAAGACACTATTCCACCCATGACTCCCTGAATATTTAAAAAATGTTTTAGGTTCCGACATGAAGATCATGATCGACGTCTACGTTCTTCCAACAACATGATGCTATCTACTCCCCATCATACGTCTGAAATATTCCATAGATCGTTCTCCGTTAATGCAGTATGCTTATGGAATTCATTACCGTCCAGTTTACAGGACTCGAAGACACTCAATTCTTTTAAACGAAATCTGAAATTATTTTATTTGCGCAAATGATATTTATTTATTCCTTTGTTATTAATTTATATTTATATATATTATATGAAATTTATATTATATGTACCTATACAATATTATTATTATTATCTATTTTATTTACTTTTGTTCTATTTTTAGGTCTTTATTTTGAATGTTCTTGTTTTTGTATTCTTTTGTCTCTTAACTTCTTTTTGTTTTTCTCTGAAATGGTTTTCTGTTAAGATTTATTTATAAGTACCTATGTGTAAGTTACTGTATTTTTATTTTTATTAGGTTGCCTGGAAGAAATCGCTAATAGCGATAAGGTCACCTAGTTGTCGATGTATGTTAATTTGTAAAACCAAATATTTGATAGTGACAATAAAGAGTTATATTATTATAATTGTTAATTATTTTATAATAACTCGGATATTTAGAAAGTTAAAAAAAATCGAACTTTAAAAATCGTGGCGTCCCTACGGTAGTGAGCAGCATAGTATTGCAGAAGATGGTTGAGCGCTGCTTTTCAAATATCTTTTAGGTAAAAGAAAAAAAAAATCCATTTATTCGGATTCGGAAAACTAGAAAAATAAACACATTTGACAGCCTCCATGGTAATTGGTCAAGATTTTCATAACGGTGACTAGCATCAAAGACATAGCACACATTTTAACCTCAATCTTACTCAAAATCAAAGTCAAACTCTTTGTTTCTTAGGTATTTTACATGCACTTGACATACGTCAAATTATTAAAAAATTGAACTGAATCTACCACCTCTTCGGAAAGTAAATCTGTTGAGAAGAAGAGGCAAGAAACTCAAACGCAAATTGAAAAATACACAATAACAGATTACAGTCAGTGAATTCCATCTTCTTGCATCCGGATATTTTATAGTAGGTATCCCTTTTCACATAACACTTGTTTTACCGTGTCCTTAAATCTATCGAAGGCAAAATCGTAAATATTTTTGGAATTTTACTATAAAAGCGTGCACATTGACCCATGAACGAGTGAAGTCTACTATTACGACCAGGAAAGGGTTGATAGAGCAAGACACGATTACATCTTGAGTGACAATTTATTAATAAATAGAAATAGTTTATATAGTAAAATATACGTGTATCCATTCAAAATCCACAAATATTTAATCATACTTTTATCTTAATTTTATCAAGCACGTTTAATAGATATTAATATATTCAATCTCTGTGGGTCACGTCTGAGTACGCCACATCTACTATTAAGTATAGCTACTTCATATTGACGCACATGGGCTTAGGCAGGAATTTTCTCTTCATAAAACACCAAACTTTTTAAGAAGTATGGTCACTACCCAGACGAACTGTGAAGATCTGAAATTCGGCCTACTTCCATTATTGACTAAAACATCGTCGAGTATAGATTGATGCTAAAAATATCTTGGATGGGCAACCGGACGACAACTTCATACGGCAGACGTCCAGCCAGGCGGGTAGTTAGCCGTTTCCTGAATTACTTGAATGTAGGTCAGTTACGGTGACGCACGGTCAGCCTTAGTAGAAATAAGACGCTCGCAATATGACAATCATGGATACAAAAAAATACATAATTCGGAAATCGTGGTAAGAATCCCGCAAAATCATTAAATTATAGTGAAAATAACCGCTATCTATTACATATCTATTTATGTATTTATATTCTAGGTTCCCCCCTAGTTCGCTACATGGTATCCCATAACACAAGCTATGCTTACTTTGGGGCCATGTAGTTGGTGTGATTGTCTGGGGATTTTATTATTTTTTTTTTTATTTATTATTATAGTTTAAAACAGTTAATACATAAGCAAAAGGTATATAAATAAAATAAAAAATAAAAACATTCCATATTTTTTTTTCAACATACATAACATAACTTCACGCCTGTATCCCGTATGGGGTAGGCAGAACACCAGAGGTAAAAAAACCATCTGATGTCACGTTTGACAAATTTGGAGGCATTATAATAGTGGAAAGAGACTATTGCAGTGACAGGGGGTCAGCCTATCGCCCATAAAAAAGCCTCCCATAACACCTCGGTCCCTTAACTGACTTTTACAGTATGCCCGGGAAGAGAAGCAGCTGGCACATTCTATGTTTTTCTTTCGCTCCCAGTCCAGCATAGAATAAAATAAAACTAAATATCGGTCGTGAGCACAGGGTCTGTAAAACATCGAACTAAAATGTAAAATAGTAGGTCTGAAATATCCGTTTCTACCCGACTACGACGAAGCAAAAAGGAGGGTAATGATTTTGACCTGTACGAGTATGTATATGGATATGGGTGTTCATCTGTCCCCTCTTAGCATCTAAACTAAATATCACAATTGTACGTTGGTTATAAGCTACATGAAATCATGTTAAATTGACCACAACGCCCTCTAAAACCTAAAGTAAAGAGCTAAAACAAATTCTTGACCATTTTGTGCGTGGTAATTATGAAAATAAAAGTTTGAAAACTAAAACCCGACTTCAACATTCTCTAAAAAGTACAACACAAGAAAATAGTTTTCTCTGAAATATTACTCCAAAATACGTAAAATAATAATTAAAGTAAAAATAATAAAAAAGGCTATATGAAATCACATTCAATTGACCACAACGCCCTCTACCTAAAGTAAAGAACTAAAAAAGTTTTCTTGACGGTTTCGAGTGGGGTCTCAAATGAAAGGGCTTTGTTAGCACAGTTCAAATATGTAAAAATGAGTAATAACATCTCCAAAAATAACTAAAAAAAAGTTTAAAAACTAAAACCCGACTACACGCTCTAAAAATACGAAACAAGAAAATAGTCTCCGCTGCAATATTTATGTATTTTTATACGTCGTAATGATAGAGATATTATGTTGAAAGGATAGCCGTGATCGCATGCCACAGACTTCTCTTTTGCTACAATAAGTGGCATATGACCACGGCCATTTCGTACTTTTAAGAGCATGTTTATAGTAGTGAAAGTAGATTTAAGAAAGAGGTGTAGATTTTTTTTTTTGTTTTTCCGCCAAGGAAAAGCTTGCTTTACCCAGTAAAGCAAGCTTTAGCGGGAGGAGGATGAATCCTATTACGGACGAATGGGCATTCTATAAGCTAATAACCCCAGTGGCTAATGGCAAATAGAATGCCCAGACAGTGTGGACCTATGTGCCGGTGAACGGCGAAGTAGCTGCACAAACTGCGCTGAAAGAAAGATCAACCTAACACGGACCTATTGCCGATGAACGGTGGACGATCAGGCTTCGTTGGCACGGTTACGTATCCACCTGACCAGCGATGCTTCGGCCGGCAGCAGTCGGGTCCGCCCTGAAAAGTGCAGATGAATTAGCCCCGACACCACACAGCCTCCACAAGAGAAAACTTTCCGAAAGAGCTTAACTTGGGACCTTACCCGCATGAGTGCGGGGGAGGGAACAAGGGCAGCGCAATACGAACACTCGGGAGCGGCCGCAGACACGACCGTTCGGGAGCGAACGCAAACGGGAAGTGAGGTGTAGAGAACAAGAATGGATTTAAATGGTGTTGTTGGAAGGGGCCGGGGGCGAACGTATGCCGATCAAATTGGCGACATTTTGAGAAAGGGCCTAGTCCAAAGTACCCGTAACCGGCGACCATGTATGAAAAGATTAATGAACGTGGAAGAAGCGAAAGAGGTATGTCTGGATCGCAGCAATTGGTTGTTCCCTTGTCTCTGCCTACCCCAAGGGGAGACAGGCTTGAGGTTATGTATGTATGTATGTTTATAGTAGTCCGGTTTTAGTTTTTAAACTTAATTTTTTGATGAAATAAGTTAAAGCACTTTTTATACAACGTTGATTTTTGTTTATGCGAAAACTAGACCACGGATAAAATAATTTTGTTCAAACAATCGTGATACAAAAAAAATATATAATAATTATCTTAAAAACTCAGAACGTGTCAAGCCTCTTATGGTGTCTTGGTTTTGCTACGCGAGTAAGGACAACCAGCGCGCGGCGGCGCTCGCTTGCTACCGCTTCATGCGACGTAACCATAGACATAGGTACCTACTTGCATCCTGCAGGGCTAGCATGCAACCATCAATAAATAGTCGAATCGACAAGATAAATATTATTTTGTTATTTAATCCTATTATATAGCTAATATGCGCAGAATTACGATATAATTACTTGATTTGATACCATGATTACGACCACAGAACCAAATATGTCATAATCTTAATAAATTACATACACTAAATACCATATTCTAAGAAAATATCGATAAAAGGCCTGATTTATCGTTGTCGACGGTAGCATGCTAGCCCCGCTGGAACAGCGCAGCGTACGATACGCGTGCGAGTGAGTGTGTACATTATTTAAGGATCTGTAGAGATTATTGAGTTAAAATATAACATGGTATAAAAACTATTGAAATCGATTTTGTTACCGATTGTGAACAAACCGTTTTTAGGTTTCGCATAAACAAAAAAACCTTGTATATTTTTTATTTTTCTGGTTCAAAGTAACAAGTAAACCCATGAAAAAAATTCATTATTGACTAAAAAAATACAAAATAAAAGTTGCGGTATAGTCCGAGTAGGAACTGTAGCAACGAAATAATTTTTCGCGGCATATGTTAATTTGCAGCTATACCTAAACTGTTCATTAAAGGGTTTCCTTTCGTCCCTACGTAGGGATCAAAGGACACACTCAGAATTATATGTGGATGATCATGGGTTTGCAGGGTAAGGTCCACTTGACGGAAAGCGAACATCTTATTAAAAGGAAACTATGTGGGTTTAGTATTATGGTGTAATACTAAACCCACAGGTGTAAGAGGCTAATACGTAATAAGGGAAGTCACGAGTTCGATCACGGATTATGAAAAAAACAATCTCCGGGTGTTTATCTGTATACCTACTTAGGTTTTCATATTGGAGGTTCTACCCTAGCTCACCATAAAGTATCAAAAGCTTGGCTTCGTCTGAAGCCATTTAGCCAGGCTGGTTGTCTGTTTTGTTAATAAAAACATAAGAACTTATTACTTCAACCTATACGACACGAGATCACAAAAAAATGTCAGATTTAAAGCACTGTCAGTTATTATAATGACGGAGAGAGACTATTTCAGTGACAGGAGGTCAGCCTATCACCCACAAAAACGTCAATAATACCTGTGCCCCTTAACTGATTTTTACAGTAGGTATGCTCGGGAAGAGGTGCAACTGGTACTTTCTACGTTTTTCTTTTCTCCCAGTCCAGTATCATTATAATACCTCCAAATTTGTCAAACGTGACATGCTCATTAGGTGATTTTATAGGCTCTAGTGTTCTGCCTATATCCCATAAGGGATACAGGCGTGAAGTTATTCATATTTTACTTTTATTTAAAGCTGTCATCTTTTATTCATATCAAAAGCCTATCAATAAGTACAATGAACATTAGAATTGATGGTGGTTTCTTACAATTTCACTTTCCCATCCACTACATAATATATTAAACTATTAAATGCATTCATGGACTGAAGCAAATAACACAAATCTCCACTCCAGTAAATGTAATAAATTAGTAAGTTGGCAACGCGGAAAACAAGCTTGTATTTTGTCGACTCAATTATACTAACACAATACAAAATACAATGCTTGTATTGTTGCAGTGCCATTATGAAATATTTTCGTTTCATTTTTTTTATTTTATCATAAAGTTTTGTTTATTTCTAAGTCCCAACTCTTGTATGTATGATATTTTTTCTTTGGCACTCCAATGTAACGATCAAAAAAGGTTTCATTCATTCATTTACTATTTTATGTCTTGAGATGGTAAATTGTAAAAAAAAATTGCTTCTATGCTGGACTGGGAGCGAAAGAAAACATAGAATGTGCTGCTTCTCTTCCCGGGCATAGGTACCTGTAAAAGTCAATTAAGGGACTGGAGTTCTGCCTAACCCATACGGGATACAGGCGTGAAGTTATGTATGTATGTATGTAGATGGTAAATTGATGAGTATTTACTGCTGGTGTGTAAATTATCCCAATTGACACACCAGCAGTCCTACATAGATATATCAAGAAAGCGGCAAATAATAAGTTGAAGACCAAACAGCGGTAGGTACTAAGTAGTATCTACCCAACTCTCGCAAATAATTCGATGAAGTAAAATGACAGTTCCAGTGTGCCCACTTTAGGGAAGACAAAAAATAGTGCTGCGGTTTAAGCGAATGAATGTTTTTTTTTATATACTAGCAGACACGGCAAACGTTGTTTTGCCATATAAAAAAAAAATAGATGTTGGCCGATTCTCATAGATACCGGATAAGCACAAAAAATTTCGGTTTCGGAGGAGTATGGCAACGAAAACTGTGACACGAGAATTTTATATATTAGATAATATCTTAACGACAAAGGAAAAAAAAAATTGTCTCACAAAATATTTTACACTTTTATTTTCTCATTTCTATAGTAGGTATACCTTACATCTCTTACTTTTTCCTTGTCTGTAAAATATTGCAAATCGCTAATTTCACTTCTACTGTGACCGTTTTAAAGTACATTGTATGTATGGTAATTCATTATTTCCGTTAAAGTTACTGTAAAGATAAAAGTACACACCTTAAATTCACGTATTTATACATTTATTCAAAATGTTATTCTAAAAGAATGAAAAAGAACCATTAAATTTCAATCATTCTTATTCAGTACCATACACTACAAAGATTTTAACCGGTATCTTTTTTTCATTTTGACACTTTGAACTGTACGTTTACTGCATTGAGTTATTTGCCAGGTAAGGGCACTTTTAAGTATACACTTAGGTACAAGCCAGTTTACAATTATTTTCCAAAATCGACTCGGCTGGGACCTTCACACTACTCCGAGGGCGAACAAATTTCCAATGCACCAAATACATCACTCTTTCGGTGTAGTGGTTTAACGAAGACGGTTAAATATAGCTAGTCACCAACATTCCGCATTTTGCAAAGCGTTTCAGTATCACTGCATCTGTTGTTAGGGCAGAGGTCAGAAGTCAAAGGTCGAAGGGCAACCTTTGGACATTTCACGCAAATTAATATTTGACCTGATCTGACTTTCACGGTGGAAGGAGCTCAGCAAGGAACACAGAACGTTAAGTATTTAACGAGCTTGTGAAATATGCGTTACATAGATTTTGTATTCGCATCGATCAATAAGGAGGATCTCAATTCACATCTAAGTTACGCATTTATTTTTTCATTTAAATTGATAAGGTAAATATAATAATTATAACATGGGTGAATATTAGTCTGAAATAAAAATCTATACTTAATATATAAAGCTGAAGAGTTTGTTTTTTTGTTTGTTTGTTTGAACGCGCTAATCTCAGAAACTACAAGCGGGATTTGAAAAATTCTTTTTGCATTCGATAGCCCAACACTTGAGAAAGGTTATAGGGTATATTTTATTCCGAAATTCTCACGGGATCAAAAGTTACGCGGGTAAAACCGCGCGCGGTGGCAAGTGTAACATATAATTAAACTTCATGTAATCCGATACATTTGATTTAATATTAAATAATAATTTTATCGCTTCATATTATTCGATTTATTATTTTGTTATTAATTTTATATTACACTTTATTTATTATAATGACTAGTTTAACCTGAACTTGTCTTCACAATATTCAAGGGGGTTCGGCCTCTTCTCGGTGGAAGTCCTCTTCTTAGTACCTAAGTCTTCTACAGAATATCAAGCCCGTGAGCTCACCGATATCATCTTCATTTACCATAAGGTGAGATTGAGGTATTTTACAGGTTTCGTGACCGAAAAAAAGACGTACATACCTACCTATTTCCCTTTCCAGACAAATATTTCATAAATGTAATAAATATACATAAAACTCGCAAACAATTATACCAACTATAATCAAAAAATCAAAATCAATTTATTGGAAAAATATGGTAACAATTAGGTGGCATAAATTTTTCGGCCACATATCTAACTGTTATGACAGCATGCAATATTCCTATATGAAAACAAAACAATTAATTTATCTATTAAACATCTTATAAATATAATTATTTCATCAGTTGGTCATCATTATACATTAAAAACTAATATGTAAGATTATTGATGTCCATATTTATAGTAACAAAAAAATTCGTCAAGTGTATAAAAAGGCTTTCATTTAGCCATTGTTTCAGACTCCATTTGAATTTATTTAATGGCAATGATTTTTTATTTCATTTGGTATTTCATTAAATATTTTAATGGACATGGCGACGCTGTTTCTGCTATAAATTTTAGTTTTTATCAACGGAAGACAAAATTTGTCAGGATATCACGTATTACGAGTGAGAGCATCCTTTTTTTTACAAAACGATCAGGATACAGCTTTACAAATACAGCAGTTTCATAAATGTAAAGACATGGCAATGTTAACAGTTTCATTGTTTTGAACAAAGGCTTGCGTGTTGTCCAAGGAGCAATGTCAGCAATTGCTCTAATGCATTGTTTTTGAGGTATGAAAGCTCTAGCGAACTATGGGGAACCTAGAATATAAATACACGCCCAGATACGCAACTATTTTTCTTGTTCCGTGCGGGAATCGAATCCTCTACCTCACGATTGGCGCAGTAGCGTCTATACCACAGCAACACGGAGACCGTCAAATGTAACTCATACTTTCTCTCTTTACCAGCCAAACCACATCTACACGCTAAGCGTGTCGTGTCGCAACGAGGTCCACAACGTCGGGATCCGCCGCCGCCCTGACGGCCGCCTCGCGCTGGGGTACGCGCGACGCGGGGAACGAACCTTCGACAGCATCAACAACCTACTACGCCATCACAGGTAATAATATTAATAAAATAAGCAAATTCCTTGTGCTATCTATACTAAACAACTTATATTTATTTTTCGTACATCTATAACATCCATACATACATAACTTCACGCCTGTATCCTTAATGGGGTAGGCAGAACTCCAGAAGCTATAAAATCATCTGATGTCACGTTTGACAAATTTGGAGGTATTATTATGATGGAGAGAGACTATTGCAGTGACAGGGGGTCAGCCTATCGCCCATAAAAACGCCCATAAAACCTCCGTCCCTTAACTGACTTTTACAGTTTGCCCGGGAAGAGAAGCATCTGGCATATTCTGTTTTTCTTTCGTCCCAGTCCAGCATGGAAGCAATCTAAATTATACATAATGCACCCACATCAATGAAAAAAAAACTTGTTATGCACATGAAAATATGTGGGGATCGTGCACGACCATCGGAGTGTTAAGACAGACATTGAGCTCAATTTAAATACACTTTCCAATTTTAGGTCTGTACATCAGTGAACGAAAACGCATGGAAGAGTAACTAGTGCTCGAAAATGGCCCGACAAAATTATGTTTTATGTTGTTGATTCGGGTGTTTCCGTGTTAAGTTCGGCAGCATATGTCATGATGGACAATTGTAAAAATATAAACAAAGCCCATTTGCGGTATAAAATGTTTTATAAATTCATCGCACCTGCATAATAAAAAGACAAGATTAAGTTATAACTACTAAGTTATAGACCCGTAAACTACCAAATTCATTTTTTATAAGTAAAACTTGGGGCAGCTATTTCTACGGGGATGGTGTTATGCCTGATGAACTCAGTAAATTTTTAGAATGTTTATAATTTGGAGTAAAAGACAAGTGCTCTCTGTTTGCAAAATTAAAAAAGGTACGTCCACAAAACTACTTAAATTTATTTACTAAAAATTAGTAATTGTGAAGCAAAATTTATCATCCTATTTTACAATATAACGTGACCCATATACGAAAAAGGTGATATCAGACGGGCCCACCACCGTCGACGTTTTCTTTGCTTCTTTTTTGTCAACTCTTTGATTAAATGATCACAAATTTAAGAAATTCCAAGACGCACGACTTCATTCGACGACATATTAAAAAGAAAGAAAAGTGAATGTTCATTTCTGTATCATTTCCTCTAAGCCGTGTGAACATAGAATGAAAGAAAAATGAAGCATTCACTCGAGTGAATATTCACTCGAATGAACCGTCTGATATCACCTTAAGTAACATAGTTCAAATAAAAAACATAAACTCACAAATGATATTGTTTTCTCGAAACAAATGTATATCAGAGTGGATCAAAAAGGTCTTAGACACGCATATACAATTTATATGCGTAAGTACCTTTTTGGATGTTGTCTATTTAAATTTTCTGACAGTACCTATTCATGCAGTTTCACTTAATTTTGTTATTGTATTTGCAAGATACGTTTTTTTGCTTACAATGGTAAAAAACAATAAAATATGGACAAAAACGAACAATGTACGGTGATTATGTGCCTCTGCCTGAAAAATATGTCCACGATTTTTTTTTAGACATAAGAGATCATGCTTTATCCTTATCAATGGTTGCTTACTGGGATGCTGAATAAATCTGCACACATATTTTTTTTACAAAATAATACACTGAAATAGACATATGAACATCCTTGACTGGACGGCTAATATCTGTGTTCATCACAAAAATACCAAAAAAAAATATGCGTTGTTAAAATATTCATAACTTTCATTGCTACGACGACCGGCTGGTGTAGCGGTAACATACATTGCCTTCTATGCCAGAGGTCCTGAGTTCGAATCCCGGCGGCGGCGGATATTTGTGTGATAACGTTTATATGTTATTTAAGTTTTTTTCTAATAAAAAAATATGTATTTTATTCAATATGTATGTTTATATATTTCTTAAGTATATCAGTTATCTAGTATCCATAACACAAGTTCTTTAAGAAACTTAATTTGGGCTAGATAATGTTGTGTGAGTGTCAGAAATATTTATTTATTTATATTTATTTACCTTTTATATAAATCGTCTACTATGACGACTCTTTCAGGTTCGCAAATGTTCGCAAATGTACGTTTCAACGGCCAATGATGTTATTGTTACTGTGTGTTGTCTAGCCAATGAGTGACGTGCGTTGACAAATAAAACCTATCACATTTTGATCATTTTCAAAGAAAAGAACTAGGTGTTAAAAAAAACAAAGCCGCTTTTCATAGAGATTTTGTTTGAAGTTACTCGTAAATGCTTTTTTCGCGCACTGCTGTACATACATAACTTTGCGCCTGTATCCCATAAAGGATAGGTAGAACACCATTGGCTTTAAAACCATCTGATGTCAATTTGACTTTGGAGGTTTTATAATGATGGAGAGAGACTATCGCAGTGACAGGGGGGCATTCTATCGCCCATTAAAACGCCAATAAAACGTCTGTCCCATATCTGAGCTGGTACATTATATGTTTCCTTTTGTTACCAATCCAACATGGAAGCACAGGCTCTTCATATAATATTGGCGGAACAGATCACCGCCCGGAGTGGTTGCATTTGGCGGCAAATTTTATATATTATAGGGTGGTCGCTAGCCAGTCGGTCCCTGACGGGATCCTACCACCAAGCGGCGGCCACTGCCCTTTACTTCACGTTTATCCAGGCGCGGTAGGGCTATTCCGACCCTATGAGGCCATAACATTTATAGATTTAAGAACATTTTACTAACAAACAAATAATATCCTGTCCACAGGAAGCAGCGCCTGCTGCTCGTGGCGTCGGGCGGGATACTTGGCGCCACCACACTGGTGGGGTCGCCGGTGTACTACCAGACGCCCAGCAGCCGCCCCGTGCACTAGTGGGGTATAGGATATATAAATATATTATAGGATTATTTTTGGTTTAAGTTTTTGAAAATATACTGTTATTATTCTTTATTTTGTTTCTTTTTTATAACTCAATTTACACTCAATTTAATCATAAATTCGTCGCCATGTTTGAGCGTCGTCGTTGGCCTTACTAGCCATTCCAAAGTGCTTGCATCTGTTTTTCCTGACCACTACTGTCCTAGTACTATTAGGTGTTTTCGTGGATGGATGTGTACCACCTTAGTCCTCATGTTCACTTTACACCAGGTGGCATGGAGGACAAACTTTCCATCCTTTTTAAACTCCTTTTTAAACGAAAATAACAGATTAGTCGCTTTTTACGATATGCTTATCTAGAGGTGGGAGGGCTCATTCAATCCGACCCTACTCGGCGTTTCATTCAATAAGACTTTATTGGCCTGGCCTGGTAACGAACCTTAGTCAGCATCAACAGCAAACTGCTACTACGACACTTGACACTCGGCGCCACTACACTGGTTGTATCGATACAGTCAGCATCTAAAGTTGATGAACACATTGAAATTTTCAAAGTTCACCATATTGTGCCTAAATAACGACTAATATTGACTAACTTCTATGCATAGTTGTGATAATGAAACATAAAATGTACCAGTTGCTTCTCTTGCCGGGCATTCTGTAAGAGTTCGTTGCCAGCGAACGTTGCTTCTTAACTTGCTTTATCGAATGATATAGGTACTCAGGAGACACAACTTTCTTACATGTAAATTCTTATTTCTAATTTCAACAAACATTAGCATGACAATGTGGTTACTTATATCACAATATCGTAAGTTTTCATATTTTGCCAAAAGTTAAGGTTGTGTTTTCAATATATTCTTAAAATGAGGTTAATTTATTTAGTAATTCAAGTTATTTTCAATATCAAATTCCTAAACAAGGATTCATATTACTACAACACGGCATTGAAGCTTTAATTAACAACCCTAATTAATTTTCACATTTAGGCTAATTTAGCTTACATTCATTACTAAATTTCTTTAAACATCATTAAATAAAAAAGTATATTAGCTTAGAGATGAAAAGAAGTATTATTTGTATAGCAATAGAAAAGATTCGGAAGGAACCCAACAATCTGACCAGCCGGTCAGACCAGTGGCTAACCAGTGTGGCTGGGGTCAATAAATTATGTTTGCTTCAGGCCTTACATTTAAGTAACAAAAACACATAGTTTGGATGTTTGTTTCTAAATCACGCCAGAGTTGCTAAAAGGAACATGATGAAATTTTGCAGCAATAGTTTATAGTTTTGAATAGCACAGAGGCTTTCTATCCTGAAAAATAATGTGGTTCTTTTGTGATAGATTTGTTTCAAATATTAAATTTTAAGGCCCTACTCTAGATGGCGCAGTATCTATTTCAAATCGCTCAGTAAACTTTTTTAACTCAATTGCTCTTCAAAATATGAAATCCCACATAGACTTATGAACATTTTAAACAAAATACAAATAATTACTAATAGAATTTACACATCGCTTTTGAGTTTTCTTACCACTAACTTGACCCAGGTTTAACTTTAGTCTCAGTCTCAGGTGATCTTGCTTTATTGATTTATTAGGTACGACATACTTGTTTTAGATACAGTTATTTAGATCTACTCCTTCAGCGTTAACAGTTAAACATAACTGATTCCGATCAAATGTTTCTCTAAGCAAACCTTGCACAAAGAACGGTTAAATGTCTTAATTGGTTCCAATTTGTAACTGTGATTTCTTAAACCTTTAGCCAAGAGCTTAGATTTGGATAATGAGAGCAATTTGTTATATTTTAATGAAGGGAGCATTCAACTTGTTGTTTTTATTGTTGCCTCAATATAGTGCTACCACCTGTGTAAACAGTGAGTAGTAGTGGTAGTTCATTCATTTCGTGTTGTGACTCTTCTCAAGTTTACTATGAAATAAAATATAACGCACCTTCAGAATAGTAGTGACGTATTTAAAAAATACGTGTTTTGGCAAATAAAGAATGAAGTTTTAAAACTGCATACTTTCAACTTTGAAGTGATTTCATTTATTAATAATGTATGAAACATGTTAGTTATTTGGTTTCTATATAAAGTTAAGTGAAATAAAATAACAACAAAAAAATACTTTTATGATATGTGAGCGATGACGCTTATTAAACACGATAGAAATAATCACAAGGCAGTTACTCAGTCCTGAGAATTTCGGCTTGGTCATAATACCGGCTTATTCACAATAAAATCTTTATTCGCTATTACGTTCCGCTATTACTTTACCATTACAACGCTAAAACCAATTAATACCGAGCTACTATAAACCGACCGTTTGAGACACGTCCGCACGCCTAGCCTTCCTAACCGTATATGTGTCACTTGCCATCACCCATAGAACACATATACTCAAGAGAAGAAGTACAACTTCATACATTAAAAGTTAAGACTAGACGCCATCTGAAAACGGTCCACATAGCTAATATGGCGGGAATTTCAAACAGTTCAAACGACTTCGAGATTTCAATTTGCTCTGGTCTGAATAAAAATAAGCAAATACTTGCAAACTTGTTAGGTGAAATACCATATGTATCAGTTCTGTTAGGTTTGCTTATTTTTATTTCGACTGGCTAAATATAAGGTTAACTTGATGAACAATAAGTAAAACAATAAATAAGTTTTTGATATTTTTATTTTGTTTAAGGTAATACAACAAAAATTGTGGATAAATTGACACTCTTTCTTAAAAATACAAATTCACACTGACGCGAGTTTCTTCAAGCAATCAGGGGGAGGAAAAGTCGATTAAATCACAAGAAAACTTAAAACACAAACACAATTTAAAAATATCGCAAAACCGCAATGGCGAAAAAATATTTTCATATTGTGAAGTAGACGATAATTTTTGACATTTCTTTTTATGTCTGTGTTGCTATATTCAAATAACATTGATTCGCTAATTCATTCGATTATGTAATACGGTCCCTTTAAATATTTGTTAAATTATTTAAAAATGATGAAGAAGTCATGAAAAAGTTTTCGTTTAATGTTATTTCTAATAACAGCGAAGATTTCTTGAAAAAAAATATGAATAAGTGTAAACTCAAAAAAATACTGCGATGTATTCGAACAATCGATTGAATATTTTTTTTCATGGGCTACACTGGTATCATTCTTGCTCTTTTCCTCTTATTGTGTTCTGTCTTCTTCACTCTGACTCCAGTATGTAGTCTGCACTATCTCCATACATTGTCGACGCCCCCTGCCATCACCCTACTTCAAGATATAACCTATGGCGCTGCAATCGAATGTCAGTCATTTATTGCATTTAGCGCCCTCTTTAACAGTACTACCAACATACTTCCGCTACCATGAAGTCATACAAACATCTTAATATCGCAAACTCATCGTTATCGCCAACAGATAGTAACTCGATTTCTTAGATTTTTGAATTGAGTCTAAACAATTCTGAAGGTGCGATAATACATAAGAATATTTTGTCCTCGGCAAATACCTACTAGAAAGGAGGCCTGCGCCTGAAGTCATAGACAGAGATTCCTAAAGCTGTATTACTCTAATCTAGTATTTCGTAATTAAAAACATTCGTGTAGTGTTAGCTAAGAATAGTTCTAGTGAACCTAGATATAAGTGTTGTGAAGCGCTAACTTGGAGAGTTGTTCGACCCAACAGCTTCAAGACGAACACTACTTCGGCCCAAGATAAATCAGCACCAACCATCCCATTTAAAATATTAACATCCAATTATTTCATCTACGGCGTTTGTACTGTTTAAAAAAAACAGTTTCATTAATCCTTTCATTACCCTAATTTAAGTTTAGTAATGTACGTTACAAGACAACAAATAAACACAATTATACTTTGTTTCGTTAATACATACATAATATACATGTCCAACGCAAACTCACATTACACACAGATGCATTGTGTGGCGATAGAATCTATGACAGAAGTCTGAAGCAGTTAGTGCTACCCCATCACTAAGATCGTTGAAGGAAAACAAAAGAATCACTATGAAATACATACACATACATACATAACGTCACGCCTGTATCCCTTATGGGGTAGGCAGAACACCAGAGGTTACAAGACCATCTGATGTCACGTTTGACAAATTTGGAGATAGTATAAAGATGGAGAGAGACTATTGTAGTGACAGGGGGTCAGCCTATCGCCCACAAAAACGCCTTTAAAACCTCTGTCCCTTAACTGACTTTTACAGTATGCCCGGGAAGAGAAGCAGCTGGCACATTCTACGTTTTTCTTTCGCTCCCAGGCCAGCATGGAAGTCACTATGAAATTAAATATAAAATAAAATACCTAATTAAAAAGCATCTTAATCTGTAATACCTAACAAAGCAGTTGGTTTCACGAGCAAATTACAATCAGCCGTAGACAATTAACAAATCAGAAATGTTTCTATAAAATCTGGAAATTTCGTGAAAGCGACAAAATCCCGGTTTGCTGAAATAAATGATATCTCAATTAAATCTAAAAGCCCATTGACTTCTTGTTCCGGCTCATTATGCCGCCGGCGTGCCATAGCCTAATTACGCGCCTATTCTCTGATCCTCCATTCGAGATTTAATATCTCTTTTGAATTATTTCAAGGAATATTTGAATATTATTTGTCGGCTTTCTTCAATTTTTGGATTTATTTTAGGTGATAAATTTTGTTTTTTTTTTTTTTTTTATTTAAGCGTCGATTTATAATCTCTGCCCCTTTTAAAAAAGAACATCTGTTTATGTGTTTCTATGTATCTTCAACTAGTCTACAAGTAGTTTCCTGGGGTTATAAAATATCATGATACGAGTTGAGTTATATAGTAATTAGGAAAAATTAGTTGTAGAAAAAAAATATAGTTCTCACACATATGAAAAGGCTAAAACGCTTCCCTCGTATATAGGTGGTAAGACTATGATAATGACTGCGTACGTGGTGCATTAATGGAGTGTTCGGCAGAAGATTTAAACAAACTCCAACCCTCACGCTAAACCTTTAATTGGCTCGGATGTCGATAGGACACCCCTTGTTCATCTATATGGTCTCTATAACACATGGTTGTATAAAACTTGCCTCAAAGGCAACATAGTTAGTGTGTCTTTTCGGTAATTATAACTATTTATCGAACAAGATGTTAGCTTAATTAGAAGATCATAATAGTTCCTTCTTAAGACATATAAACATTATGCTAGATATTATATTACTTATATTATAAATGTGTAAGTTTAGATTGATGGATGCATGAGAATAAAATAAAATAGAAGAATAAATTTTTTATTATCACACACACATATAATAGAGTTAAGCAAAAATAATAATAAAACATAAAACTCAATAACACTAAAGATTAAGCACTATTATTATGAAGAGATAAAAAAATGTGATAAAATGTAGAAGGCATAGCTTGTGCTGCTGAGATTGTAAGTCTCAGCAGCGCTGGTTTTCAGCCTTCACTTTGCTCTCAGAGAAAGAAATACATTAAAAAATTCGGAGTTAGGCAGCATAAGTGTTTAGATGAGAAAAAAAATAGAAAATTAAAGTAACCACGAATACTAAGAAGTTTAACACAATACAGGAATAAAAACATTGAGAACTACTTCATTTTAAAATATTAAATTAATATTAATACAAATAATTATCTAAATTAATGTATAATTTCGAACATAACTAATCAAGGACTGAGTTATTAAAAAAGATTATTACTTTGCATTACACATTACACATATTTGGTAGGTTATTCGCAACTGATTTTTTATTATTAAAGTACTTATCTAAATATTAACGGCTAATTTCTGAGACTATAAATGGTGAATAATACAGCTAGCTTTAAACAGTTTACAAGACATGGATAGATTTTTGTTCCTCACGGCAGAACGACTCAACGGATTTTGATGAAATTTGGCATAGTGATAGTGTATAGTCTGGAATAGCACATAGGTTACTTTTTATCCCGATATTTCCGCGCGATACAGCTAGTACTTTATAAGGGCGAGGAGATACACATTCTAAGAATTGTCTCACATCCTGGATCATCACGTCACATCCTGCATCCTGATATAATAAAGCTGAAAATTTTGTTTGTTTGTGACTTTAAAAGCGCATGCATGTACTTATCAATAATTAACAAATTCAGAGCATTCAAAGACCGACTACACGTCAAAACTTTGGCTGAAGTATAAGGTCGTCAAGGTAAACGATCTCCAAATTCAGACATATATGAAATTTTTCGTGAAGTACTCAATCGATTTTGACGAAATTTATATGGGACCAAATGACTTCCCATTCCCATCCTCTATCATATGAAACAATCATCAAAATCGGTTCACCCAGTCAAAAGGTAAGAGGTAACAAACATAAAAAAACATACAGACGAATTGAGAACCTCCTTTCTTTTTTTAAGTCGGTTGAAAAATAAGCAACCAGTGTGAGTTGTCTATCTCAGTGCACGGTTAACTCGTGTTAATTATTCAATAAATATTTACAACGTTGCGAAGCAACGATTAAGCTAGTTAGCTCGTACCGTCCCTTGGGCTCGATCACAGACCCTATTACCACATATCAAGTGGTTTCCCTGGATATAAACGGATTGTTTTCTTCCTAAAAGAGATTTCCCAAGATTGTATGGAGCCTTGGCTACGACTTTGTACACCAAGAAAAATGATACAGAAGAGTTTTTTTAACACACAAATTACTACAGAATTACTGTGTATTTGGTTAAACAAAAAAAATAAACAGTATTATTGCAACATAAAAAGCATGATGGATAATTAAATGAAAATAACGTAAGATTTGATTTTATTTTTGAACCAAAAAACTATTTGGTATGTCGCATTATATGTATTTTTCGTAGAAAGAGTAATATTCTCTCAATTTTTTGAGAGGCTGTACAGGTTCCTAGCCGTTTTTTTTTTTTTTTTGTTTTTCCGCCACAGAAAGTTTTGGCACCCCCTAAAACAAGCTTTAACCAGTAAAGCAAGCTTTAGCGGGAGGAGGATGAATCCTATTACGGACGAATGGGCATTCTATAAGCTGTTAACCCCAGTAGCTAACGGAAAATAGAATGCCCAGACAGTGTGGAGACTCACTCAGTGAAGCCGAGCATACCCACTAAACATCCCCCTTTACGACCTTCCTTGATTCAGGTTCTTGATCATTTATCGGAGCGACAGCCAATTGGAGAAAGAGGCTGCGCAGTGAGCGGCATCCGGACGGCTGCCACCAAAAGGAACTGAAAGCGAGAAATTCAGAAGCTAAGACTAGCAGAAATGACAAAGCTGAAACTAAGAGATTATCTAGAGTGATCAGACTCACTCTGAGATAGGAATGCTGGAAAGAAGGACTACGTTTAGAAACGTTGAGCTTGCTGGAGTTTCCTGATAAGGGGAGCGAACTTGGTTAGGACCGGAAGAGCACCGTTGAAACCCTCTGGGCTGGCGTCGAGAGCGGTGCCGAAAGCCAGGATCTCGTCGATGGGAGCGAGCTGGATCCAGAACGCCATGCGGTCTTGAGAACCATTTGCGTTCTGGCACTGGGAAGCCGATTTGGCAGCCGGTTGCGATTGAGTCGCAACCCGGCTGCGCTGACCTGGAACGATAGAAGTAAAGGCCTTAGGGGCCTTTGAACTGACTGGAGGGGCGTCCGAGCTAGGCTGCGGTCGCTCTCTCCAGTTCTCGATGGGCTTCACGGTAGCCCTGGCAGCACGCGGTGCCTTGGGGCAGCCGCGAAAGTTTGCTGTATGGCCTGACTGGCCGCACAAGACGCAGGACGGAGCGGTGGGCGATTCGGGAGTGCGAGAGCACTCCTTAGTCCCAAGCGGGTCTAGGCACTTGACGCACCTAGGGGAAGCAAAACAATTTGCCGCCGCATGACCATACAGTTGGCAGCGGTGGCACTGACCTGGGAAACCACGCTTGTGTGGAACTTCGACGCGGATGTTGGAGAGACCGCACACGGTGGCCTTGCCTCTGAAAATGGACTGCCCTCGCGGGCACTTCGCTAGGATTACTAGTGCAAGTGGGAACTGCTTGCCTCGGCGGCTGTGCATTTTATGCACAGATTCGACGGGGAAGCCTTGAGAAGACAAGTCCTCTTGGATTTGCTCGTTCGAGAGCTCGAACGGCACGTTGCTGAGGACTGCACGAATCTTACGCTCCTCAGGGAGGGCGTAAGTGTGGTACTCGAGCTTTTGATCAGCAACAAGCCGAGTAAGATTCCTGAAATCGGAAATGGAACAGACTAAGATCTTAATAGAGTCACCCACGTTGGATGCCTTACTATACTGGATCTTGGGATTGTGACTACCGCAGAGAGCTGAGACCTCGGTCCAGCGGCTCTTGTCCCGTAGAAAGACGGGGGGCGGAGACTTGACTTTCGTCGAAGCCGAAACTGATTGCGACGCAGGCTGAGACGCTGGGATCGCTGAAACAGAAGGCGCGGGAGCAGATGCAGGCGCGACAGTTTGCTGGGCAGGGACAGCGGCTGGAGCAGCTGAAACCGATGGAAGTAAGACTGAAGAGGCATCTTGCTTCTTTTTCTTTGACTTGGACTTCTTGCGAACCTTGGTGAACGGAGCAGGAGATTCTGGAACTAAAGGAGCGGAGTCGGAATCACTACCCGGCGGGGTAGTTTTCCGTTTGCATGCGGTGGAGTCTACCGACATGCAATCTGAAAGGGGATCGACGTACTCAGAGGGATCTGGAGACGCCGGAGAATCGGTTTGGAACTTCTGTGAAATGGAGGCGACTTGAGGGCGAGCAGACAATTGCTCACACAAGGACTCGTTTTGAGCGAGAAGGGCAGCTTTTTCATTTTCCATCTGATTGAATTCTGAA
This sequence comes from Stenoptilia bipunctidactyla, assembly GCA_944452665.1. NCBI lineage: Eukaryota > Metazoa > Arthropoda > Insecta > Lepidoptera > Pterophoridae > Stenoptilia > Stenoptilia bipunctidactyla. The sequence goes on along the minus strand of OX101744.1, from coordinate 859,097 downwards.
ATCAACTGAGTGTATTTACCGGCCAACCGATTGTGTTCCTCCACCACTGTTTTATGCTTGATGTAGTTTTCTCTCGAATAATCCTGATGGTGTTTTTTATCACGAAAGATCTGATCGCAATAATCGCACTTAAGCCCGGTGCACTTAGGGTGACGGGGCATGATGCTGGGCTGAAAGAAAGTCTATCGGAGACAAACTGCACTGAAAAAGAAAACGACCTAGTACGGACCTATTGCCGGTGAACGGTGGACGATCAAACTTCGTTGGCACGGTTACGTATCCACCTGACCAGCGATGCTTCGGCCGGCAGCAGTCGGGTCCGCCCTGAAAAGGGCAGATGAATTAGCCCCGACACCACACAGCCTCCACAAGAGAAAACTTTCCGAAAGAGCTTAACTTGGGACCTTACCCGCACGAGTGCGGGGGAGGGAACAAGGGCAGCGCAATACGAACACTCGGGAGCGGCCGCAGACACGACCGTTCGGGAGCGAACGCAAACGGGAAGTTCGGTTCCTAGCCGAGGCTGGGACATCTCTTTATACAAGCTGTATTGCCCGGTCACGGTAATATTATCTAAGTATACAGTAATGTATGTAACTCAGCCGTTTCCTTGAAATAAATGCCTACAGCCGCTCGGTACGTATACATGCGATAGGGCTACCCGGCTTCGAGCATTTCAATTGCAATCGCTTACTCTGTGTTCCTATTTGTTTTTTGATCGTAAATATACTTTTTTTATATAAACAAATAAAGAACTTAATGAATTGAAAAGGAAGGGTTCGATGAAAATGCGAGTTGTTTTTTGATTGGTACATTTAATTGAAAACCATGTTTATGTTTGAATAACAATACTTATATCCTACTCGTCATAATATACAGGGTTAATAATAATTTTTCTACAACTTTTTAAAATTGATAGTTTTTAAAATGTTTGATTTCCCATACATAAAATATTTATAGCCTCTTTTTGGAGGCGTAACTCTATTTACTCTGAGCGTAGGTATGCAACGCACCTTGCGCAGTAAAATATCGCTTCATAATAATAATAGGTACTTCTTACAAAATGTATAGTAATAAGGTAGACATATATAGTAATATAATAATAGTAACAAACGTTCTATCCTAACAATATAAAAAAAAAAGGAAACATTTTTTTGTGTTATTTATGAAGATTTATTAAATGTCTTTAAACACAAATGTTGTTTCGATTGGTGTGGGGAGGCTGCCCGCAAGAGGTGATGCGTTAATTAAAATAAACCCTGTATATGTATTTTATTTTTGTCAATAGTTGGCGTGGTTATTGTTAAAAAACCCAACACACTGTCCGTTCGGCACTGCGACACTCGCGACTGGCCGCATGCCGAGATCGAGCCGCGTAGGTATTACTCGCGCTTAGTCCGTTTGTATCTCAGATCATACAAACACATGTATGATCTGAGGTTTGTATGAAGTTGAAATACTGTGTAGATAATATTACCGTGACCCGGTTCTCCTTGGGTGCAGTTAAGCTTTAGGTTCGTTCTTTCTTTGCAGTTGATCTTTTAAATCGATATACTCACGGATGTCGTTGACAAAAACTAATAAATAATTATAAATAAATCCCCAGACAATCACACCGACTACATGGCCCCAAACTAAGCAAGGCTTGTTTGATGGAATACCACATAATGAACTAGGTTGAACCTAGAATATCTAATCTATAGTGTAGATGAATACCCAGACCCGGTTATTTTTCAACCGACATCAAAAAAGAAGGAGATATTTAATTCGTCTGTATGTTTTTTTTAAATGTTTTTTACATCATAACTTTTGACTGGGTGAACCGATTTTAATGATTCTTGTTTAATGTGATAGAGGATACTTTCAATTTCATCGAAGTCGATTGAGTAGGCATTTCGTGATTTTTTTTAAATATGTATGAATTCGGAGATAGTTTACCTTGACGACCTTCTACTTCAGCCAAAGTGTTGACATGAAGTCGGTTTTTTATAATGGTCGTTGATTATTTCTTGTTCACTTGCCACGAAGGCCGTCAAACTGAGGTAGATCTACCTGTAGATAGATAGATAGATAAAAGATTTATTTGCCAAAAAACAGTAACACACACAATTTGAAAATAACAAAAGTAAAAGAGTAAACCAAGATAAAAACAAAAATCAAAACCGAACTATTGAAATAATTAATCGGAAAGGAAAATAAATTGTAAAACTATTTCAAAACAATATCAACAACATAATAATTAAACAATTTCATTTTTGACCATTAACCATACATGTATAAGTACTGGCTTACATTTTACATCTTGAATAAATAATGCATAATTTATACAAATATTTTTATTTTAAGCTGTATGCTATGCTACCGTAGGCAAAAAGGCATAGCTCAGCTACAAATCGCCAGAGGGCAAATGGCTGATTTTCAGCTATACCTATTTAAATTACATTCAGATCTTACTATAGAGATGTTACACAATAAAGAATTATAAAATAAAAATAACGCATCATGAAATGGTCTTTTTAATATTTTAATTGCAGATAAATAAAGCTTTTTAATTTGTTATAATAGTATGTTATGTAATAGTGAGTTATAATATATAGATACACATACTGTAATATAAATATTCTAATAAGTACATAAAATAAAGATAAAACATAATGATAATACTAAACACTACATCTACTTTACATAATAAATAAATATGTAACAGTTTTGCTGCCTTTGCTAGTTGGAGGAAAGTTTTTGTTGGTCGAGGTACAGATTTTTTAATGATTGCTTGAAATTAGCTTTAGATTTAAGATTTCTTAGTGGTGGTGGGATATCATTCCAACATTTTGTAGCTAGGTAGCGAAAACTGCCAGTGAAAGCCACAGTTCGATGGTGTTGTGTACTTATAGGTGGACGTGTAGATCTCAGATCATGACTGTAAGTACTAACAGAAAATTTAAGTTTTGAAAATAAATAATCAGGACTATTAAACTTTACAACATTAACAAGGACGCTAGGTGCAACTTTCTTCGATATTCCATATTTAATATCGAGGAATTATTGAGAAAAGGAGTTATATGACTCCTTGGGGGAACATCAAAACAAAACCTATAACATGCGTTTTGTACGCGTTGTACCAGACGACTAGTTTTGTAAAGAAGTCTAGGACCATTGACAAGATCAGCGTAGTTAAGCCTAGATAGAACCAGGGACCGGAAAACCCCTTTATTTGATTAAGCCTATTGATAGGGTAACCCTATCAAAATCTTACCATATGGAAGTGTAACCCTATTGATATGGTAAGCCTATCGACGTGGTAACACTTTGAATAAAGTTAACTACTTTCGGATGCGCTTACCCTGTGATAGGGTTAGCCTTTTCCGCGCATGCTGTTGAATTCGGAAGTATAATTCGAAGTGAGAGATTGAATAGATGGTGATATTTTTGATAATTTGATATTCTTAGAGATTAAATTTGCCTGCAGGTTTTAAAACCCTATTGAATCGGTAACCTTCAATAGGGTTTTCGATAGGCTTACTGCTTACATGAAGCTAACTCTATTGATATGGTAAGCCTTAAATTAGGGTAAGTGTTCGATACGGTTACCAAATTGATAGGGTTTTTTAAAACAAGTCTATGAAAAACCCAATCAAAAACCTCTTTAAGGGTAAGCGGTTCCGGTCCCTGGATAGAACAAGCGATTCACAGACTAGAATCTTAGATTTATTTGATAACAAGTGCCTTATTTTGTATAAAACCTTCAATCTGTAAAAGCAAGTCCTAACTAATGCTTCAATGTGGTTTTCAAAACGCAATAGGCTATCGAACAGGACGCCTAAGTTTTTGCATTCATCAGTACGGCAGAGGCTCTGTCCCATTACACGCACTACTGGGGTTTGAAGACAGATTTTTTTAGTTTGAGTCTTTGAGCCAAGGATAAGAAATTTTTATTTCTCGGGGTTCAAAACAAGCGCGTTTCTGACTGACCAGTCTGCTATTCTGTCCAAATCTTCGTTGAGCTTAGTAACCGCCGGTAAAATTTTATCGGGAACGTCTGAAATGTATATTTGAACATCGTCGGCATAGAGATGAAATTTGCAATTTTTTATCTCCTTGCCTAGATCCGCACTGTATATTATGAACAGGAGAGGCCCGAGGATTGAACCCTGAGGAACGCCACGATTAATAGGTTTTAGATTTGAAACCGAAAAAGACCCATTACTACTACATACTACGCTTAAGTTTTACCGCCTGGCATCGCCCAGTAAGGTAACTTTCAAACCATTGTAATGCCAGAGGGCTTAAGCCATAGGAATACAATTTTGCGAGCAACAGGGAGATATCAAGACTCTCAAAAGCGCGGGAAAAGTCCAGGAGTGTCAAAACGGTTCCACGTCCAAGATCCTGTTCAGCAAGTATATTGTCAGTGACATCAAGCAATGCAGTAACCGTGCCGCGACCCTTACGAAAACCCGATTGGAGTGGGGGCAAGATGTTATTTTGTTCTATGTGGGCTAAAGTTTGGATATATACAGCCCTTTCTAAAACTTTAGACAGAAAAGGCAGTATACTGATAGGTCTGATATCTTTTAATTCCAAGGGATTCATAGTTTTAGGTATAGGACTAACCATAGCTTCTTTCCATACCTGAGGGACGACTCCAGTTGCTAACGACCGATTAAGTATGAACGTAATTATAGGTAATGTTCGAGGGAGTGTAAGAATGATCATATCTCTACTAATATTATCAAAACCCATTGCGGTAGCCTTAATCCCCATAATATATTTTAATGTATCGACTTCTTCAATTGGTGTCATCGTGAAGGAGCAATCAGTAGTAACCCTTGAAAATTTATTAATTTCAGATGAGCAAGCCATACGATCACAATCAGGTATATCCAAAAAGTAGTCGTTTATCCTATTGGCATCATCGAAACCCACGGGAAGACAGATCATTTATAGTGAGTGATTCACCACCGCCACTGCCGGATTTATTGCGTATTTTAAATTTCAACTCGACGTTTCGGTGTCTTTGCAGACCCCGTGGTCACAAGCGATACTTTTGAAATTTGGCACATTTGTTCAGGCACATAGACCAACATATGCGAAAACTGGGCAGTTTTGGAAATATTACATAATAATAATAATAATAATAATCTTCTCAAAATAACCACTCGTCCTGATTGACCAACTAATCACGTGGGAGGCGGACACACGATTCCGAAATTACTGGCGTGGCTAACGTGGCTCTGGAAAATAATGATGATGGACAAACAGAACAAAGATACACGTATAGGGCCGCTACCCGGGGGCCACCGGGGCGCGTCTGGTGCTGGCGCTGGGCGCGGCATCATGCGATCCGCCAGCGCACAGAGACTGAGGCGACCACCAGCCCAGTCCTCACCACCATCATCTCCTTCAGGGAGCTTGGCACCGGCAGGGGCATCACAGCCCCCGCAATCGATGCCCACCCCTGAAGGACGGCGCATGAGATGGTCTAAAACACAAAACGCCAACCTCATGCGAGCTTATTACGGAGCAAGAGAGACGGAAACGGGTAGGACAGGGTATCGAGCACGCATGCACCGCGCTTTCATGCTGCTGGAGCCTGATTTAACCGTCGCCGAACAAAACCTTGCGGAAAGAGCTCGGTGGATTATGCGTTCTAACATCTTCGCTCCCACTGAGCTCGAACAACTGAGACGCGAAGCCTTCTCTGTGGTGCCACCCCCTATCACTGCGAGTGTCGCCTCTCCAGTGCAAGAGCCTGCTTTAGAGCAGCGTGCAGGAAGTGAGGCCGACCGGAATAACCCGGTGGAAGGGGTTGGCACCACTGAGATGTCTTCCCAGGATTTACAGCACACGAGAAGGCTATTAGAGGAGGCGATTGAGGAAGTACGTAATACTCCCCTTGAAGGAAGGCCGAAGCTTCCCAGACTACCATACAGCGCTCGTAATAGGCAAGTCGTTGAGGCCGTTAATCAGATGTTGCCCCAACATTTGGAGAGCAGCTTTGATCTTGTCGAGACGAACTCAATCCTTTTTGGAGCGGCTATGGCGGTATGTCGGTTTACTGGCGCCATGGCTGCTCCAAGCCCAACTGCTGGACGTGCTACTCCTCGGAGTAACGCTGTACCAGCTTGGAAGAGGAGGATTGAGCGTCGTATCGAACAAGCCAGGATCCTAATCGGCAAGCTAACTTGCTTCAGCTCGGGCAACACCAGGCCAAGGATTGTGCGTTTTGTCAGGAGGGAGTTTCCCGGAATGGACACTAGATTGACCAGACCGGGCTTCACCCGAAAACTGACAGAACGCATCGACGAGCTGAAGCAAAAGATCGCTGCATGGGCGAAGCGTATTCGGAGATACTCCCAAAGGGTTGAGAGATACAACCAAAATCGTGTCTTCTCGAGTGACCAGAGGAAGTTCTATAAATCCTTGGAGAGTTCCGAACCCTGCTCGACTGGCCGCATACCGGATAAGGCCGACGCTATTAACTTCTGGCGCTGCCTGTGGGAGCGCCCAGTTGAGCACGAAGAGGGTCCCTGGATTGATAGGGTTGAGGAAGCGTGTGCGGGGGTGATCCCTATGAGCCAAGTCCTCATATCAGAGGAGGACGTAAGTGCTGCAATCCGCCGGAGCCCGAACTGGAAAAGTCCGGGCCCTGACGGATTGCAGAACTATTGGCTCAAGGGATTTTCTCTGTGCCATGCAACTTTGGCCCGTCAATTCCGGGAAGCCTTGGACACCGGAGCTTTCCCGAACTTCCTCACTACTGGGGTCACTCATTTAGTTCCTAAGTCCAACGATACCGCGGATCCATCGAAATACCGGCCCATAACGTGTCTATCTACCACCTACAAGACACTTACCTCCGTTCTGAGCACCAAGATTCGCCAGCATTTAGATGCTAATCGCGTTATATCTGATGCTCAGAACGGATGTAGGGCCGGTAGCCGAGGATCAAAGGAACTCCTTCTCGTGGACGCTGTCGTTGGCAAATTGGTCAAACGCAACCGTCGCAATTTCTCCGCAGCCTGGATTGACTATAAAAAAGCATTTGACTCCGTGCCTCATACATGGCTCTTGAGAGTTCTTGAACTGTACAAAATCGACGGTACAGTTCGAATATTTCTCGAGCGATGTATGAGACAATGGAGTACAATGCTCAGTCTCCAACGCAGGCGAATGACGGATGCGGAAGACCGAATCCAGATTAGTAGGGGAATATTCCAGGGTGATTGTCTGAGCCCACTTTGGTTTTGCCTGGCTCTGAATCCTCTTAGCACATTGCTGGAGGGATCAGAGACGGGCTTTCAGTTTCGTAGAGGGGGCATGCGGTTATCCCATCTTTTCTACATGGATGACCTCAAGCTGTTAGCTCCAACGGCTCCACGATTGGGGGAACTGCTAAAAATCGTGACAGATTTTAGCAGCTCCATCAAAATGGAGTTTGGAGTGGACAAGTGTGCGGTTGTTCATGTGGAGAGGGGAAGGATTAATCGGTCCCGTTAACCTGAGAGCTCTCTCCGAAAATGAAACATACCGGTATCTGGGTATGTCACAGAACATCGGTGTCGAAGAAGCGAGCGTAAAACAGTCTGTACGCGAAGTCTTTTTTGAGCGCCTGACAAAGGTACTAACTAGTTCTCTGTCGGGTCTCAACAAAGTCCGAGCGTTTAACGGATGGGTTATGCCCGTTCTTTCGTACACCTTTGGCGTACTCAGATGGACTCAGACCGAATTAGAAGCCCTGGATCGGAAGGTCCGCACTACTATGACCCTCCATAGAATGCATCATGGGTGCGCATTTTCTCACATAACTTTTCTATTCCTATCATCGGAGGTCCGAAATTTTTTCTCATACCATTTAAAGTCATAATGATCATTCTTCATAATAATTTTAAAAACTAAATATTAAAAAATATAATCATTGAAATTCATAATATCACAAATTATACACTTTGTTTTTACTAATATTTGTTTTAATATATTTGCTTATACTAATGATCGAAACTCATAATCATTCGAATAAGTAACTTTAATATTCATAAATGTGTTTTATTCTAATATTTGTTTTTATAAATTTCTTAATCATAAGTGTTTTTATCCATATTATTGAAAATCATAACATTTTTCATTCTAACTATCTTTATTCCTAAATACTAAGTTCCTAATGTTCATCGTTCCGAATCACTCAAATTCATAATACTGGAAGTGATAAACATCTATTTGTTTGTTTTGTATATTTTCTCAACATAATCAATCGTCTTTATCACTATTATTAAAATTCATACATTTTTTTATTTAGATTTATTTTTATTCATAATTATAAAAATTACGCGTGTACCTGTAGATGTAGGTAACTAAACTATTTTTATCATACAAATCATACTTAGTTTCAAATTTGTTCAAAACCTTATTTGTCGACCCCTTAACCACGTAGTCTTCTTGGATCGACCCTAGAGTGTTTTTGTAAAGCCGGAGGCGCGGAGGAAGAGCAGCTGCACTTCCCGTAGCGCCGGAGACGTTCCACATCCAAATAGCTACCGCAAAGACTGATGGTAGAAAATCTTTTCTTAGTATTGCCTTTATTAAAATAAAAATTATGATAATTGTCTTTTATGAAATAAGAAATTCTGAACAACGACGTTATGAGTTGAAGTATTTTCTTAGTAACAAAATTATTAATAAGAGCAATATGATCATTGAATGTTATGAAGAAAAAAGATCTGAAAAAGAAAATTATGATTTTAAACTGGTTCTTGGTAGTAACATTATTAATAAAAAAAATATGATCACTAACTGTTATGACAATCGTTGGTAGGAATAAAAATGTATGAATAAAAAGAGTATGAAAAGTAAAATTATGAAGAGTGATTATTATGAACAAAAATCGGTAGTAAGACAAAAAATATGAATTAGAATTTTATGTGAGCCGATACGGACCCATGCGTCATCCTCGGTCGTCAGTAATGAGGCTGTATATCTCCCGGAAGTGTGGAGGAAGAGGCCTAATTAGCGCCAAAACCTTGCACAATCGGGAGATATATAGCCTCCGAGCCTATTTTAAGGCGAAGGCGGACGTGGGTATGCATGGAGAGGTTGTAGCGTGTGACAAAGGACTCACCCCTCTCAATCTGGGCCTCGAGACATGGCAGACACCGGCGGTACTAAGCATTTCTGATCGTGAGACCGTATGGAAAGAGAAAAAGCTGCACGGAAGGTTTTACAAAACTCTACACGAGCCACACGTGGACCGTAAAGCCTCCGTGCATTGGCTGCGCTTCGGGGACCTCTTTGGGGAAACCGAAGGGTTTGTCTTTGCGATACAGGATCAGGTTATCAAGACGAACAACTACCGTAAGTACATTATGAGGGACGGCACAGTGGTCGTATGTCGGGCGTGCCGCCAACCTGGCGAGTCCCTCAGACATGTAGTTTCGGGTTGTTCGGTTCTTGCTAACACTGAGTATCTGCATAGACACAACCAAGCAGCCAAGATTCTCCACCAAGAGCTCGCTCTGAAATACGGTCTCATCAATCAGAAACTGCCTTATTACCAGTACACGCCGGAGCCAGTTCTCGAAAACGGCAGCGCCAAGCTCTACTGGGATCGGCCCATTATCACGGACAGGACTATTCTAGCGAATAAACCTGATATCGTGTTAATGGACCGATCGTCGCCGTCTAAGGTGTTTTTGGTGAACATAACTATACCACATGACGAGAACCTCGTGAAGGCCGAGACCGAAAAGCAACGCAAGTACTTGGACCTTGCACACGAGGTGACCGAAATGTGGGAAGTTGTGTCCACCGAAATCATCCCGGTTGTAATATCCGCAAACGGTTTGACCCCAGCCACTTTGGGCAGAAACCTTGAAAGGCTGGGATTCGGCGGTGGTTCGCTTCCAGCACGCATGCAAAGAGCGGTTTTGCTGGATACTGCCCGAATAGTTCGCCGGTTTCTGTCCCTCTTGCCCTGATCCCCGACCGACTGGTCAAATTGTCGGGTCTTTCCGCCGAAATGCGTGTAGCTGTAAGCATACATAATAATAATAATAAACACTTTATTGTACACCAACATGGTTACAGAGGATTATTATATGGATTATATGGATACATTTACATACATATGGGTCGAACTGACAACCTCCTTTTTTTGAAGTTGGTTAAAAATATCTGTAGCAATTATCTTCGTTCATGTTAGGATTAGTGAATTATGACTAAATGGATATAGTACACAAATAGTTGGGTGACATAACGCGCGCTGACTTGGATCTCATCTAATGGTAACTTACGATTACGTTGGACTCGGCAGCAAACGGGTTAAGGAAGAAACAGGCTCTTCATAAAAAAATGTTGCCGGAACACATCACCGTCGCAGCGGTGATACTTGGCGGCAGATTTTATATGAAGGGTGGTCGCTAGCCAGGTGGACCCTGACGGAATCCTACCACCAAGCGGGGGTCACTCGAATTAGGCGCCTTTTAAGGCTGCAAAGTGGACGCAGCGACAGCGGCGTGGGCAGCGGCGGGCTGTTCTCGACGCCAGCGGTAGGGTTGTCAACTTTCTTTTCTGGAAAAAGTATATTTGAGTCTGAAAAGAATATCAAACAGTATTTTGTAATAATAAAAAGTATTCAATTTATTTAAAGTTTTAAACATATATTTTTAGAGCTTATTGCACAAATTATTAATTAAAGTGTAGCATATAAAGTGTTGAGCTTTTTATGCTGAAAACAGTATAATACTGTTAAAACAAAATGGTTGGCAGGCAACCCTAGCCAGAGGACGCTCGAGCGATTTGTCGCGGTTTCATACAAACTCAATACTTTATATCGTGTCGCGGAAATCGTGGCCGTCGCTGTAGCTACCGTCCACTTTGCAGCCTTACGATGCTTTACTCATCTTTTATCCTTTCCTATATATTTAACGTTACTTTTTCCAGGGGCACGCTAGATGAATCTATTATCAAAGTGATTGGACGTTTATGAACAGGGTGTTTGTTCGTAATCAACTTCTGCCTTTTCTTGGAACGGGAACACCTTGTTCCCAGAGTTGTGTGTCTATTACTGCCAAATGAAGCAAGTAATTGTTTACTGACAGCTACATTACATACATTTTACTACCTTTACCACTGAGATAATTTTCATCCAATAGTTAAGCTTCTACCGTCACCAGCTCGAAAAAATTTTTAGAAACAAAACGAAAGTGACAAAAACTCATTATTATTCTAATTCTCTCTGCTAATTCGATATTAAAAGTTCAACAGCTCCATCTTTTGATACTTGAAAAAAACAGTAAGTACACAAAACATAAAGAAAAAGTTAAATCGAGTTTTGTTATATTCGCAGAAGCTACCAGATTCTCAGCTTATTAATTATCAAGGATACGATCCCTCGGGAGCTCAGATTAACATGGAAACTTTTAACTGTTTACAGCGAAACAAATTGTGTGGTGCTGCTAGACGTTTCCGAACAAAATATTTATTAATTAATACTTTATAATACACCAACAACAAAACGGTAAAAGTCAACATAATTTTAATTAGAAAACGGCGGTCTTTTCACTTGAGATAATAAGTAAGGAGAAGAGAAAATTTAGATTTGGATTATGTTAATTAGGAGATGTCTCGATGTATAACACAATACCTCCATTCAAAACCCTAGAATATAGTAGGTATTAATTCGCATTTAAAGTTGACATAACCTAAGTTTTTGTGCTATTGTTTACTAACATGAGAAACGGGATGATTATAATGGTTTTTATTTGATTTTGGTGGTGGCGGCGCGTGCTCATTGCGTTTGTAACAATATCAAGAACTTAAATAAATAAAAACATGGTGAGTCATTTTAAAAATTTAATCCTTTACCTTTTACATTATGAATAAGTTTTTTTCTTTTAGGCGGAAAGTGAGCATGAAGTCTAACAGCCCGTTCACACAGGGTCCATTTTACTGGATACGTTTTACCGGGTACGTTTTTTTTCATCGATGGCGCATGGAGTTGTATGAGCGACTTCACATATGGCACAGTATTGAGTATACGTATTTACGATACAAAAAAGGTATCCAGTAAAACGGATCATGTGTTAACGGGCTGTTAGGTAGTATCTTTCCATGAGACACTTATTCACAAGATGCTTTAAAGAACTGGTACTTGCAGTGGCTGAGAAAACCAGACAAAGGCAAATCGTTTGTTATGAGAACAAAATATATTAAGGAGAGTCAGATTTGCACATATACAGGGTGACTGGTGACAAATTTTAGATTTTCAAGGAGAGCACTCTGTACTCGATTATTAGGTAGGTAGGTATCATAATTATGTTATAAAAGTTAGTACTTATTTTTCAGCAGAATTTCCAATAGATAAATAAAAGTCGAGGACGGTTCGTGAAGCCGTCTATTCCTACCTACCTATTCTTTGTTGATAGCGCCGTGCACACGTCCGTGTCAGTGTAAACATGCGTTGCGCAATTAATTCTTTACTTCGTAACTTTCGGTTAAGTTTACTCAGTAAATCATTAGTATTTATTTTTTTACAGTTTTTTTCTCGTCATGTATGATCTCAAACTATTACGTCTTCGAATTTCGAAAGTGACATACCAGCCACCCTGTAAATTGAGTTCTCGATGGTTTGGCACTACAGAAACCGCCATGACCACGGCGGGTCCAGCCAGTACCATGTAAATATCCTGTTTCTTTGAAATTTACACTTACCTAACAGATTTTGATCGTGATGGCAGCAGTTCATGCTGGACTAGGAGCGAAAGAAAAACATAGAATGTGCCAATTGCTTCTCTTCCAATCATACTGTAAAAGTCAGTTTAGGGACAGATTTTTTATTGACGTGTTTGCGAGCGACAGGCTGACCCCCTGTCACTGCAATAGTCTTTCTGCATCCTAGCAATACCTCCAAATTTGTCAAACGTGACATCAGATGGTGTTATAGCCGCTGGTGTTTCTGTTAGGTATACAGCAGTCTAAGGCTTTTCAGGTCTGACTATTAGTTAAAAATATCGCGATACCCGGAGCCTTTTTGACAACTAACCTATATACAGGCTGCAGCCGAGCGGAGCGGAGCGGTCTACAGATCGTATTGAGGTATAGATCGTATTGACGTATTGATCGTATTGACGGCATACGTGGAACAGTGGTCTAGACGCTACTACGCCAATCACGAGGTTGCGGGTTCGATTTGCAGAACAAAAAAATTACCAGATACCTACATACATACTTACATAACGTCACGCCTGTATCCCTTATGGGGTAGGCGGAACACTAGAGGCTATAAAAACATCTGATGTCATATTTGACAAACTTGGAGGTATTATAATGATGGAGAGAAACTTGCAGTGATAGGGAGTCAGCCTATCGCCCGCAAAAACGTCAATAAAACCTCCGACCCTTAAATGACTTTTACAGTATGTTCGGGATGAGAAGCAGCTGGCACATTCTATGTTTTTCTTTTGCTCCCCCAGTCCAGCATGGACGATTTACCAGATCGGGGTGTTTATATTATAGGCTATAATAGGCTATAGGTTCTCCCTAGTTTGCTACGTGGTATCCCAAAACATAAGCTAGCTTACTCTGGGCCACGTAGTTGGGTGTGTTCTTGAGATTTTATTTTACAATTTAGCTGATTGTTGATTTTTCTTCAAATAAAATATAAGGTACAATAGGGAGATGAAAAAAACCCACGGGACCAGGTTATTGAACTTTAAGCTTACCTTTCTCGAAATCTCATGTCAGTAACCAAAGATTGTAAGTGTGGCAGAAAAATAATAAATGCTTATTTTATAGAATAAGTCAATACGCCGCAGGTTGCCCTGAAACTACGAATTCCATGCGACACCTACGCTACGTATAGATAACTACAAATATCTCTTCGATATACAGGCTGATATGGATTTATAGGCATAATTTATTATTATGCGTAGTATAACTTTACTCAATGCTACCAGCTCGCACGGTTTTGCTTACTTAATTTTAAATCCTATAAAAAAATTGTTCACATTACGGCATTGCCTGTAGGTGTAAAATTGCAATGTTAACAATCTACGTAATTGCTATAAAAATCTAGTAGGCGTAAATTTCCTTAACATTTCCTAATAACTTTGCTATTACAAATACAGTCAAAATATAGGTATAGTCAAAATATTTTATAAACAATTTCTCAAGGCATGTCCGACTATACCTAGACAACTATACTATTACTTGCGGTAATGTTTTGGCTTTGCTTTGTTTTGACTTTGTTTAAAGGTTGGTCGCTACCCAGGCAGACGGATTAGTCGCCTTATACGGCACGCTTACCTATCCAAAGGTGATAGAACAGTTGTAAGGCTACTCGACGTAGGCAAAAAGAAACATATGATTGCTTATTTTTTTTCACATTTACGTAATAAAATATTCTTTTATTTTATTTCCACTGCTTATGCTTCTTTTCGTTGTATATCACCAATTTTTTGTCACAGAAATTAAATTAGACACATAGCTTCAGGCCTATTTCATTAGAAGAGATTTAATATAATGCAATTAAGAGTTGTCTAATAAACTGTTGTTGTGGTTTCACAATTTTCATGTTGTTGGTAATCAATGTGTTCGCGGAAGATCCCTAAAACTGGAAAGCGACCCTCTAGGAAATTTCCATAACAATCATAAATGTTTTGTTATTCTTAGATGTCTATAGAGGGCTTTAACTGCTTTGCACTATGTTATAATTAAAATGAATCGGATTTTGAGTTATAGGTTATATCAGACAGGCATACAACTTTGTATGAAGAATAACTCTGTTCTCAAAGACTAAAAGAATGCCGAAAAAAGCTTAGTACCTAATCCAGTATCATATTGTAACCATTTTAAGCAAATACAATTTAATACATAGATTATCGTAGCATAGATTTTTTTTCAATGAGAAAAGCTATTAGTATTGCACGAGATGATTCGTTTAATAAACCGAGAACATAGAAATTATCGTTTTAGTATTTTTTTATTATTTCTCAGTCAAATATCCTGCTTTTTGACACATGTTTTATACTCATTAATAACTCAAATACTCGAAAACTCAATTCTATAAATTTTTATAGTTAGAAATATGTGGCATTTTAAAAACAAAACCTATTTCACCCTTTATTATCTTCAAGTATACAACTATATCTTTATTATATTAAATCTGTTATGAATTCAGAAAATAAATGTTTCGGAATAATCTGATCTCCTTGCTTTTATATTCTACAAGGGGATATGCATAAATAGCGAGGCAATATTTTGTACGTAGTATTCAGGACGTACAAAATTATCATAAGATACAGCAAAGGGACATTTTCTAAGTTATTATTTTGTTAAAAAATACGTTCACAAAGAAAATGTTTAATTTTCTTATGGACTGGGGCTAGACTGTGAGCAAGAAAGGGCAAAAAAGAAAAAATATTAATAAACGCGAAGTTATTACTTTGTTTATTTTAAACACTATATTAAAAAAAACAGCTATGCGAGTGCCGAGGGTTCCGTCCTTATTACGCGTTTTTATAAATAAAGCTTACTGATAAGAATATGTTGCTACATTCAGAACTAAATAATTAAGATTCTAAAACTTTAAGTACCGAGCGATTCAGTATACACTCTGTGCCATCTAGTGCCATCTAGCAACATTTTAAAGCCCCTTGAAAATGTTGCTTTTTATAAATACATCATCTGTGAACAACTGTCCAACTATACAATTCACGCAATTTTATTTTATTTATTCGACAAGATATGCCAACAGAGAACATATTATACATATTAAAATAAATAAAGTTCAAAACACAAATTCTGATATGTACTCCTTTAACAGGCATATACAACATTCTAAATTTAGTGGTGTTCAATAATAAAATTTGAATTGAAAGATTTACATATTATTACACTATTATTATAACATTAAGATTATTCAGTAAAAAAAAAAGATGATAATTAAAATAATTAAAATAAAAGTGGTTAAGAACAACATTCAGTTACAATTTAGCACAATCAGACACACCAGATCAATAACATTAACTAAAAGAGACATAATATGGCATGTTAATTATTAAATGATACGGTATATATGTGACAAAACATCAGTGATTATTTTTGAATAAGAGATTTTAATAATTTAGTCTTGAAAACACTAATGGGATCGCTGAAAATATCGATCCCATTAGTGTTTGACTAAAGAAACAAGAGGACATGACATAAATACGAAATGGTCAACGAATGCAGAGCATTAAAAAACCGACTTCACGTCAAAACTTTGGCTGCGTTGAGAATGTCATCCACGTTAACATTCTCCGAAATCATACATATTTTTTTCAAAACTTTGAAATTTTCAATGAAGTACTCAACCGATTTTGATGAAATTTAAATGGGACCAACTATGAAGTATCTTCTATCATAGGAAATAACAATTTTCAAAATCAATTCAGAATTGCCCGAAATATCGTGTAACAAAGACACAAAAAAAAAACAAAAAAAAACATACAGACGAATTGAGAACCTCCTCCTTTTTTGGAAGTCGTTGGTTGAAAACGTGCCTGTTTAGTCAGGAACAAAGATGGCGGCTTGCCGTAGTGCTCATAGTTTTTGTCAAGGCAACACATTGCGTCTAAACATGATAATGGCAGTATTATGCAAATTTCTGCCCTATAAACAACAAAGATTATACATAAAAACACTTAAATTTTCTTCAAAATTTGCAAAAAGCAAAACTACTATTGTCTTTTTTTACGTACGATTATACTCTTGAGTTAAAAAGAGACGCCCATATATTTAAAAGTAACAACTTTAATGCCGAGTCCTTTGTTTCTTTAGGCATTGGGTTCAAAAGGTACAGCCACGTGACGGACGGATAGATGGTAAAGGGACAGTGGAGTCTAAGTAATAGCGTCCCTTTGAGTACGGAATCCTAAAAGGTAGATACTATCGAACCAACTATAACCCTCACAACAAGTTCGTTTTGGCAAAACGTCTAAATGCTAGAGGGTCGAAATTCGCTTTAAGATAGGTTTCCTTGGTGACGAACTTGTTATCATTTTATTCGTCACTGACATTATACTGAGTACAGAATTCGTACAGTATAAATAATAATAAATATTTCTGACACTCACACAACATTATCTAGCCCAAATTAAGTTTCTTAAAAAACTTGCGTTATGGATACTAGTTAACTGATATACTTCAGAAATATATAAACATACATATTGAATAAATACATATTGTTTATTAGAAAATAAAGTAAAATAAACATATAAACGTCCATTTATACACACAAATATCCGTCGCCGCCGGGATTCGAACCCAGGACCTCTGGCATAGAAGGCAATGTACGTTATCCCTTCTCCAGCCAGTATCTAAAATGTCCTAAGTGCATTATACGCGATAGACCTTACAAGTTTGAGAGTTTCAGCAAAGTGGGCCATGATTCAGTTAGTTCGATAGTACATGATTTGCATAAGAATATCACCTCTGTACAATCTTTAACTTCCAATAAACCCCCATACGTAGTTTCAACACTTTTACTTATCATGGACCTGACAGACAGCACGGCGAATCGTAATGATTTTTGCTACGTGTCAGTTTTATCAGAAGATTGATTGTCCGACAGTTTCCACCATATCAATCACAAAATATAATAACTTTAACGGTTAAAAAAAAATTACGATGTTGGTCATTCATCTTTATGAGTTTTGACGGTAGGTTTTTCACTTTCATTTTTTCCATTTACATATAGGTATTTAGGTGCAGTTGGCAGGCAATGCGTTATGTTATGGGTAAAAGCTTTTCTATCTTTCCTCTATAATTAAATACTGAGCATATTTCAGTACATATTTTTATTGCCAAACCCTTACCTACAAGTTTTATCATTACTTTTCAAGACTCATTAAGTACCTATCTATTGTTAGAAAACTGTTATTTTTGACGTATGGTCAAGGAGCATCGAGCATCAAGGACCAATAAAAGAGAGGTTTCGTTGGTTGGCGGCATTCGAACGCTGAGGCTGTTAATATTTAGATTTCTAAATAAACAACCTTTGTTATTTAAAGGTTAACTAAGTGTCTGTTAACATTGTGATCTTGGAGTTTAGTCTTTTCTGTAAAATGAAATTAAACATATAATTATAATTATTGCGAGGCCTATCTGCCTCAGACGCCAGTGGTTGCGGGTTCGATTCCCGCCCGGAGGAAGAAAAAAAAAATATTCCGGGTCTGGGTGTTTATATATGTATTTATATTCTAGGTGCCCCTCTAGTTCGCTACATGGTATCTCATAACACAAGCTTCGCTTACTTTGAGGCCACGTAGTTGGTGTGATTGTCTGGGGATTTTATTATTATTAAAAAAAGTGTCCTCTATCCTTGCCGTCACCCCAAGGATACGACAACACTATTCTTTACTGTAATTATGAGTAGTGGTCGTTGCGCGCCGTGGTTACTGTGTGTACATACGATATCACAGGTTAAGCAACGTTCAGCGTGGTCGGTACTTGGATGGGTGACCGCCGACCATTTATTTCTCACGGCGACTTCCGTGCTTCGGAGGGCACGTTAAGCAGTCGGTCCCGGGTGATGTATACTCGTGATGTGTAGTCATCCTCCACCCAGCACTGGGCCAGCTTGGTGTATAATGGCCTATACCTACTCGTCAGAAAATGCCCTGTCCGACAGTGGGAGAGAGTTGTGATGGTGATAATGTAGTTATTAAGCTAAAGAGTTATTTTGTTACCAAGATGCTCTTACCGATATGGGACTTTTATCTGTTTCTTTAAATCTATCAACGCAGCGTTCAAGATTAGTACAAAACAAGACAGTGTCTTGATTTTGAGACTTTCAGCTTATTGGGTGTTAGGATATAGGATCCTGGGAATGCTTTCAACCTCCTTGTGTATTAATTGAGTGTGATTTTCAATTTTCGATTATATTGGTATACCTTAGACAATAATAATAAATAGTTCCAGCTTCTCTGCATAAAGGGTACGTCAGGGTTTTTGACGTTTATTGAATTACTGCTTGGACCCGATAGTTTTTATAACATGGTCACAAAAACTAAAGTCAAAGTCAAATCATAAAAATTACAAAAGTACTTAACATCGTACATAGCCGGAGTATGAACTTTAGAATAAAAAAGAAAAAAACATATATTTTCGTATAATTCAAAGAAAAATATGCTAAGCACGTGTTTGACTTCGTGACGGCTACAATAGAAAACATGAGCTAAGGATGACCTACAATATTTATAAATTAATCGCGTTACAGACTGAAACTTTATAAATCTGAGCTAAAATAGTCTAGAAATAAACAATAAGATGAACAGAATACATCATCATCACGGTTTATATCTGTGATAATTTTTGGCATTCATCATTTCGGCATTTGTTTTCAGTTTAATTTAATTTCATCATCTAAACAACTGAGTGTAATGAGCCCACTGCAAGGCTATGAGTCTCTCCTCTGGGTGACGATGAGGTTTAGGCCGTAATCCATCAAGCTGGCCCGGTGCTGGTTCGTGGATGTCAGATATTTCAGGGTGCCGAAATGGCTTCTGAGAAACCCTAACGACTACTGTATACAAGTATACAGCACCCGGGACCGACTGCTTAACGTGCCCTCCGAAGCACGGAAGTCGTAGTGAGAAATGAATGGTCGGCGGTCACCCATCCTAATACCGGCCGCGCCGAGCGCGCTTAACCCGCGATATCGTTTGATATGCACAGTAACCACGGCGCCACGACGACTTCGCTACTTAATTAATTTAACTAATTTAATTT
This sequence comes from Stenoptilia bipunctidactyla, assembly GCA_944452665.1. Classification (NCBI taxonomy): domain Eukaryota; kingdom Metazoa; phylum Arthropoda; class Insecta; order Lepidoptera; family Pterophoridae; genus Stenoptilia; species Stenoptilia bipunctidactyla. Next base: position 839,333 of record OX101744.1, on the reverse strand, counting down.
AATTTAGATGACATTTATTTCATGTATTCTCATTTTATTTTAATGTTATTTAATTTGATTGAATTTAATTGGATTTAGTATAGTTTAGTTTAATTTGGTCTGACTCTTGGTGTAATTTTGTGAAATTTAATTTGGTTTCATTTGATTTAGTTCTTTTGGTTTCATCCAATTTGGTTTGATCTACTCTGATTTAATTTGGTAGGATTTATTTTAAATTAAATCAAAAGGTTTCATTTGATTTAATTTAACTTAATTGTAATAATTTTGTTTTGTTCCTTTTTGCTGTCGGTATTTTTATTCGGTGACTCCAACTACCTCAGGAGCAGGTGCAACATGGACGTTCGACATGATCTTCGTCTTATCCATGTTCATTTAAAGACCCACTCGCTGCGAGGCTCCACTGAGGTCATCGAGCATTATATTCTAAAATTCTCGAGTGGCGGCCATGTACTGAGAGACGCAGCGTAGGCAGGCCCCCCGCAAGGATGACGGCGGCGCAGGACCGAGCGACGTGGAAGACCTTGGGGGAGGCCTATGTCCAGCAGTCTACTGGATGTGGATGATGATGATTTTATATTTAGTTTGATTAATTGAATTATATGCATGTACCCTTTTTGTACTTTTTTTTAAGACTTCTTGTAAACTAAATAACTAAATAGGTTTCTTTTAATTGGCTTCTGTGATGCAAATGAAAAATTGTAAGTATGTAATCGATTGTGCTGTAGAAACCAGTGAAACAAATAAATAGATGGCAATATTTTAACTGCTTTCGGCTGTAAAACTAAATCAATAAAATAATTCTCAAAAGCTCAACCCAATTCTCAGCCAACTTAGTAATCCATTACTTATCTCATCTAGTAATCACTGATATCGGAAACTTTTAATATCTCCACTTAATTTATCACTTTAACTTATTTGTAATCTTGGAGAAGTGCTAAAGTTACGCCTATCTACTGAAGTAACTTAAAGTAGAACAACTCGAGGGAAAGTGAAATTTCTCGGAGATTTATTCGGAATAATTTCCGTAAGTATAATATATAAATTGAAAGGTGCGTAGAAAGGGGGATTCTGTTATAAGAATTATGAAATTTGTTACCACACGAGTGCTTTTTTTATATGAAAGACATATGCTTTATAATATGTATATCATTACATATTATAAAGCATATATTTTCTACTATGCTATAAATATGCTCGACTGGGAGCAAAGGAAAAACATAAAATGTGCCAGCTTCTCTTCCCGGGCATACTGTAAAAGTCACTGAAGGAACAGAGGTTTTATTGGTTGTTTTTTTAGTGGGCGATAGGCTGACCTCCTGTCACTACATGAGTCTCTCTCTATCATTATAATGCCTCCCAATTTGTCAAAAGTGACATAAGATGGTTTTTTATCCCCATTTAACCATTAATTTCAAACATATTGTTTAAAGTTGTACTTTAAGTTAATAAAAAAAAGGTTATATCCTCAAGTTATATCTGGGGATTACCAATCTAGCACGGAAAAAATTTGTTCTTTATCTAAAATGGCCCGACTGAGTATCGAACTTTAGACAGGATGAGTAAAAACTGAACTATTTCTGGTATTCATGTTTTTGGTTTCTGGTATTTCATGACAGTAACTAGGCTAAGTTATTAGGCTTTTATTTTACTTAAGTATAATGTCGATACAAAAGAAACATACTGTGGCTTTAAATTAACCATTTATATTAGGTACGTCTGAACGTAGCGGGCGCAGCAGTATAGCTAAATGATTAAGTGAAACGTTAATCAATCGTTTTACACTTTTGAAGCAGGTTTTTTTAATCCATCTGCATCGTATTATATTTGCATAAACTGAATTGATGACTTAAGTTATATAATGAATAATCTTTTTGAGCTACAGGTATGGCGCGGCTTCGCCCTCCAAGGTTGTTTAGTATTCGGTAAATCGAGGTCACGAAGCGCGCTTTCGCATGTTCCAAAACTGCGAAACTGCTTTGACAGCTCTGCATTTTTGATGCAGAGCTGGAGGTGACGTTATTGGGATAAGAAGGTAATAAAATTCTACGAATTTTTTTTTTGATTAGGTATAAATGTAAGTAACTAAGTACTTTCAGTATGTAATTGTTAGCCAATTCAATGGATGCTTTAGCATCCTAGTGTATAATAATCATAATTGTTGGACATCTATTTACATATCGCCATATAGCCCCTAGTGATAATGTTTTTTAAATTTTTGCATTTAAAATACTCAATTATTCTTAAATAAATGAGAAATGTGATAAATAAAAATAAAAATTAAAAATTAATTTTAATGTTTATTTTTATTTTTATTCCTGGTCGGGTAATTTTTATTTATCACATTTTTCATTTAGCCCCAAGTGAGTTCATTAAGCTAGTTTTGTAGGTCCTAGATAATAGATATACATACTTTTACAAATGTTTTTTAATACACGTTATACATCCAGAACAGGGGAAAAAATACATCCCGTTAAAAAAGGCCGGAACACATTGTTGTAATCTAACATGCAATGCATCCAATTCTCAATCGACGATAATCAGCTAATGCGGAATATTAAAAATACCTATTTCACGTCAAAAGTATAAGGTCAATGTCAATTATCCTCCGTAATAATACATATTTTTCAACAAAAAATTGTTTTTATTTCAAGATGTACTCAGTTGATTTTATCGAATTTTCTCGAAGGATGGTCTGAAGTATTCTATATAATATGAAATAAGAATATTCAAAATCGATTCACAAGTGTCCAAAACATCGTGTAACAAAGACACAAAAATCATACACACGAACTGAGAACCTCCTCCCTTTGGAAGTCGGTTGAAAAAGAAGGCGCAACCGTGCGCGCAAAACGTCTAAAGCTTGAGCAATGTTGTTTTTTTTTCTGGATTTTCATAAGATATTGCCGGAACACGAAGCGGTGATATTTGCTGGCAAATGTATGAAGGGCGATCTCTAGCCAGGTGGATGCTGAGCGGGTCTTATCAACAAACAAACTGCAACAAATGCATGTTAGATGACACCAAGCTGTTTGCAGCCCTAGGACTGCAAACAGCTTGGTGTCTGTTTACCTGCGGCCCTGCAGTTGATTGTTGAAAAAGGATCACACATTTTTGGACAAAAAACATTTTCTAAGTATCACATGCTAAAGTGCCAATGTTCCCTAAACTTTTTGGGAAAACAATTTCTCGCAATTTTACAGTTAGCAATAATATTTTCGGCAATTTATTGTATAACAAATAATTACCTACATAGCAATGTTTCACTTTATCAAGTATTATGTAGGCAAATATGGTTTGACATAACATGCTCTTCCCAAAATATTGCATATCATATGATAAAATTTGCTAAAGATTCTTTTGGGAGATGAAACTAGTGCTATTAGTTTTTTGGGAAGTAAAAGTTGACGAAATATATTTTTCCAAAAGTAGGGATACCGATTAAAAAGGATTAAGTATAGTGACACTAACACCACTTTGGAGATGGGGTAAACCAATCTGCCTTAGACGCCAGTGGTTGCGGGTTAGATTCCCCCAAGGAACAAGAAAAAAAAATGTTCCGGGTCTGGGAATTTATCTGTATATGTATTTAATATTCTAGGTTCTACCCTCACTTCCCGTTTGCGTTCGCTCCCGAACGGTCGTGTCTGCGGCCGCTCCCGAGTGTTCGTATTGCGCTGCCCTTGTTCCCTCCCCCGCACTCGTGCGGGTCAGGTGCCAAGTTAAGCTCTTTCGGAAAGTTTTCTCTTGTGGAGGCTGTGTGGTGTCGGGGCTAATTCATCTGCCCTTTTCAGGGCGGACCCGACTGCTGCCGGCCGAAGCATCGCTGGTCAGGTGGATACGTAACCGTGACAACTAAGCCTGATCGTCCGCCGTTCACCGGCAATAGGTCCGTACTAGGTCGTTTCTTTTCAGCGCAGCTTGCAGCCGTGTCGCCGCCTAACGGCACTCATCTAGATCCTTTCTTACAGCATTCTCCATTACTTCCGCATAATGGATCCTGTGATACAATCACTCAATCACGAGCAGCTCTTATTTGTTCTTAAACTGCAACAAACAATCCAGGCACTTGTCCGCGCAAACGCGCAGGGCAACAAACTCCCTTCTGATGTTATTTCAGGTATAGTTCCAGACTTCCAGCCAGATATCCCTATGTCAGTGCCCTCCAGTCAATCCTTCTCAACAGACTCTCCGGCGTCGCCAGACCCTTCTGAGCAAGCCGGTAGTATGTTAGTAGACTCCACCGCATGCAAACGGAAAACTACCCCGCCGGGTAGTGACTCTGATTCCACTCCAATTGTTCCAGAATCTCCTGCTCCGTTCACCGAGGTTCGCAAAAAATCCAAATCAAAGAAGAAGAAGAAAGAGGCTTCTTCGACTTTATCTCCATCCGTTTCAGCTGCTCCAGCCGCTGTTCCTGCTCCGCAAAATGTCGCACCGGCGTCTGCTCCTGCGCTTTTTGTTCCAGCGATCCCGGCGTCACAGCCTGCGTCGCAATCAGATTCGGCTCCGCCGAAAGTCAAGTCTCCGCCCCCCGTCTTTCTACGGGACAAGAGCCGCTGGACCGAGGTCTCAGCTCTCTGCGGTAGACACAATCCCAAGATCCAGTATAGTAAGGCATCCAACGTGGGTGACTCTATTAAGGTCGTTGTCAATTCCATTCCCGATTTCAGGAATCTTACTCGGCTTCTTGCTGATCAAAAGCTCGAGTATCACACTTACGCTCTCCCTGAAGAGCGTAAGATTCGTGCTGTCCTCAGGAACGTGCCGTTTGAGCTCTCGAACGAGCAAATCCAAGAGGACTTGTCATCTCAAGGCTTCCCCGTCGAATCTGTGCACAAAATGCACAGCCGCCGAGGCAAGCAGTTCCCACTAGCGCTAGTAATCCTAGCGAGGAGCCCGCAAGGGCAGTCCATTTTCAGAGGCAATCTCTCCGTGTGCGGTCTCTCCAACATCCGCGTCGAAGCACCACACAAGCGTGGTTTCCCAGGTCAGTGCCACCGCTGCCAATTGTATGGTCATGCGGCGGCAAACTGTTTTGCTTCCCCTAGGTGCGTCAAGTGCCTAGACCCGCATGGGACTAAGGAGTGCTCTCGCACTCCCGAATCGCCCACCGCTCCGTCCTGCGTCTTGTGCGGCCAGTCAGGCCACACAGCAAACTTTCGCGGCTGCCCCAAGGCACCGCGTGCTGCCAGGGCTACCGTGAAGCCCATCGAGAACTGGAGAGAGCGACCGCAGCCTAGCTCGGACGCCCCTCCAGTCAGTTCAAAGGCCCCTAAGGCCTTTACTTCTATCGTTCCAGGTCAGCGCAGCCGGGTCGCGACTCAATCGCAACCGGCCGCCAAATCGGCTTCCCAGTGCCAGAACGCAAAAGGTTCTCAAGACCGCATGGCGTTCTGGATCCAGCTCGCTCCCATCGACGAGATCCTGGCTTTCGGCGCCGCTCTCGACGCCAGCCCAGAGGGTTTCAACGGTGCTCTTCCGGTCCTAACCAAGTTCGCTCCCCTTATCAGGAAACTCCAGCAAGCTCAACGTTTCTAAACGTAGTCCTTCTTTCCAGCATTCCTATCTCAGAGTGAGTCTGATCACTCTAGATAATATCTTAGTTTCAGCTTTGTCATTTCTGCTAATCTTAGCTTTATTTTTCTCACTTTCAGTTCCTTTTGGTGGCAGCCGTCTGGATGCCGCTCACTGCGCAGCCTCTCTCTCCAATTGGCTGTCGCTCCGATGAAGTCTAATGGCCTCAATTAAGGTGAGTCAGTAAAGGGGGATGTTTAGTGGGTATGCTCGGCTTCACTGAGTGAGTCTCCACACTGTCTGGGCATTCTATTTTCCGTTAGCCACTGGGGTTAACAGCTTATAGAATGCCCATTCGTCCGTAATAGGATTCATCCTCCTCCCGCTAAAGCTTGCTTTACTGGTTAAAGCTTGTTTTAGGGGGTGCCAAAAATTTTCTGTGGCGGAAAAACAAAAAAAAAAAAAAAAAGTTCTACCCTAGTTCGCTACAAGTTATCTAATAACACAAGCTTTGCTTACTTTGAGGCCATGTAATTGGTGTGATTGGTTGGGAATTTAATTTAATTTATCTTAATGAACCTTCATGTTAGAAGCAATAATAAGTTATCCTGTTAGCTTAACCAACTTAACGGAACAAGCTTCCAACATGTTATTTTCCATACTCTTAATAGGTTTAGGCGATATACCGCCCACGAACTGTTAGACACTTCAGAAATATATTACCGAAGATCACACCAGAGATAGCGTGAAGCGTGAATCGTAATATCCAGGAAATTTGTGATTGTCCGTGGGTGCAGGGCTTTTGAAGGGTTTTAGAGGGCTTGTGATGCCCTTTGTATTTTAGTACTATTGAATATGTGGGAGCATTTTCAATTTCAATGTGTGGGAGCCATATGCTGAAAACCTGTTGAATTAGAATTACTTATTTCTTCAACTATGGGTCTAATTGTATAATGTTAACTGAAAATATACAAAAACAAAAGAGGGGCGTGTTTGGGGTATGATCAAACGCCTTCTTACTCCGATATAAAAGTAGAATTAAATGATATTACTCTTTTTCATTTTAAAATCAATCTAGGCTGGAAATGGGATTATGCTTTCTCACGTGTATTTTCAAATGTTTTTAGCATTTTTTTAGTTTCAGTGATGCTATATAAAACAATGCTTTAAAAGTGGGTAAGTACACAAATTCATAAAAATTGTTTTGCCACACCAATGTCACCAGAGGGCTTACTAAACTATTAAGTTTGAAAATATAACATGATGGTGACGAAATGACGATTGATTTCATTTTATTACTTTGCAGCTCCACGATTCATATTATATAACTTTCAATTAAAGTAAGAATCTGGGACCTGATAGATCCACTTGTATCATCTTCTCTTTACACTTTCAGGGTTCTCCCAGCGAAGGCAACCATCATACATATACAGGGTGTCCCGCCAGCCCTATATAATACCTTCACGGAGGTATTCTAGTAGGTACCCATAAGAATTACAGAAAAAAAATAAAAAAAAATCGAAATTTATTGCTTTCATACAAAAATTTAAAAATAAATTTCGAATTATTCTTTTGTATAAAGTTGCCCTTTTATAAAGACTCCACTGTTCGTCTGTCCGCCCGTCTGTCACCAAGCTGTATGTCTTGGGCCGTGATAGTGAGACAGTTAAAATTTTCACAGATGATGTATTCCTGTTGCGGCTGAAACAAAAAAAAAAAAAAGAAAAGCATGTATTTAAGGGTCTCCCGCTTAACAGACACACATTAGTTTCCTACCGCAGTAACAAGATAGTACGGTTTTGTATGTCAAAGAGCGGATGTGTATATAATGAGAGTAGGTACTATTGTTGTATGTGGAAAATAACACATACAATAAAATTACACATCGATAATTAAAATTCAAGGACAAATCATATTTTAGAATAAAGGTTTGAATGAAAAATAATTAAATAATGTTCATCTTTATTCTTCTTGGCAACGTCCCTATAATTGCTTTCCGACTGATGTGGCCTTGTGGCCAATGAAAATAACGGGTTAGCATTTGTATTTTTGTTTTGAGTTATGTTCGCAGACAATGGGGACAAAGTTAAGTCGAAAACACTATGCGAAGTTAAAAACACAGGAATTAATAATAATAAACGTAGTATAATACATGTATTTCTCCTGCAGAAGCTGCAAGAGTAATTTGTAACTGCATAGCTTGCTAATCCTGAAAACAAATGTTTTCAATTTTAGTAACTTCTAAAATCATTATTATTTTCTTCCTATAAAATAGTTCCAAGAGTCATGTCATCGAATGGTGAAACAAATCGGAAGTAATGTTCCGATAAGCCGCCACAGCAGGTCAAGGGCTGCATCTAAGACTAAACAACGTACCTACTCGTCGTTATAAACTTATAAATATCATAAAAACAGATTGTGCAACCATTTACATGAAAACAACGTGATATTACTTACTGAAGGATAGTTATTTAATGACTAATTTTATGTATTGTTAAAATGAAAAGAAATAAAATTTGGACGTCACTATAACGTCCAAATTAAACTTCGGACAACAAATTGAGTCTATGGCTAAAACGGCTTTCAAAATATTGGGTATCATCTCGAAGGTCCGGCGGTACTTCAGCCCTAAACGGCTGCTTAACTTATACACAGCCCAAGTGAGGTCGTGCATGGAGTACTGTAATCACCTTTGGGATGGTTCTGCCAAATACCAGCTCGAAGCGCTAGACAAAATTATAAAAAATTGCAGACGCTGGAGCATCGTCGTAAGGTTGCTTGTTTGACAGTTTTTTATCGGCTACATTTTGGTGAGTGTGCGAGTGCTCTTTTTGACCAAATTGAACCCACTCCTTTTTACCACCGGACTACCAGACGCAGACAGAACTTCCATCCCTATATAGTCGATTTACCAAGAAGTGGAAACTTAACTAATCAAAAGGCAGCTAGAAGGCAATTAAATGCGGAGTTAACCAACGATCGGTCAACCAAATATATTAACGAATTTAAAAATGGAGGCATAGTTTATGCTAAGATCGACACAATGTTGATAAACAGAGAGGTGACTTTAAAATAATGATTTACCTATTTGGATTTTAAACTCATGCAAGTAGATGCTCATTTGAATGACACATATCTTATGTGACAGTGTGTGAGTCAATCAATTGTCGTGCAGGGCATTATAACCTTGTCTATGCCTCCAGTTTTGAACTCCATACCTACATAATACTTTCTTTCGTAATCGTCACGTAAAGGGGGGGTCACACTGGATTTCGAACCGAGTTCCTCTGGCTATAAAGGCTACTTCTTTCCGCTACACCGACCGATCGATATTTTATTTTATTAGTTTAAGTTTTGAGATTAGCAAAGTAGGTTATCTCTACTCGTTTCCCCTTTGTATTAACTAGCGTTTATAAAAATATGAGGTAATCATGTTTTGATAATTGTAATAAAGAAGACCTTTTTATAACGTAAACTGACAAAACTTGCTCCAAAGTAAGCTTAAAAAGCTCGCATTAAATTACTGTAAAAAGCTGCAAAAAATCGGTTTGATTCTAACCATGTTAGGTAAAAAACTGAAGAAATTTGTACAGTTTTGTCTTAAGTTTTAATTATAAAATCATTAAAATAATACATAATAATGGTCCTTGATTAAAAGTTCTTTCTTTTCTACAGTTTCTCAGAAAATTTGACTTCATCGTGATTTGCAGACAGACAAACGCGACAGAGGGCTTAGTTTTAGAATATTTATTCACGTTAATTTATACGCAATCAAAGATTACAATTTATCCTTCATCATCATCATCACAACTCTCTGTATTGAGCCCACTGCAGGGCATGAGTCTCTCCCCTGGGTGAAGAGGAGGTATAGGCGCCTAGATGGCTTCTGACAAACCCTAACGACTACTGTATACAAGTATACAGCACCCGGGACCGACTGCTTAACGTACCCTCCGAAGCACGGAAGTCGTCGTGCGATATGAATGGTCGGCGGTCACCCATCCAAGTACCGACCGCGCCGAACGTTGCTTAATCTGTGATATCGTATGATACACACAGTAACCACGGCGCCACGACGATTTTATCCTTACTTATAATATAAAAAAACTGAACCTATGTTTATTTGACCTCGATTATCTCTCAGATGGAGTTAAACAGCCCAACTCTAGAGAAACTTTATAGTAAATCAAAATAAATAAGAAACATTTCAAGAGTTACGTGGGCACAACAGCTACAAATGTTTTATGAATTAAAAAAATACAGGAATTATCCTACAAGCTACGTACAAAGGAATCAAAGATCCGCTTAAATATTCTCAAAGCGCCTTGATATTGTAAAAAAACTCTTATCACTCGATATTTATTCGGTCACCTGAATAATATTCGAGAAAAAACTGATAATGGCGGATATTACTCTTGACATTTGACTCTTAGATTGCAGAAATTAATGATATTCTGTATTTGCGGAGGTGTGATGTGTTGCCGGCTGCAATAATTGAATATAAAAGTTTTAATTCGGCAATTGTCACTTTTATAGCAACATACATAGGTATCATAAAAAATTCAATTTTATTTCATAGGTTCATAATTATTTGCAAATTTACAAATGGATATCATTATTAGCAATATTATTTATAGTGTTTACGTTTATATATTGTTCATTTTGTAATGGTGACTAAGTCTCTGAAAGAACTGGCTTTTTATTTTTGTCACGGTGATATTTGCAGGCATACATATAAAGAACGGTCGTTGTTCCTGTGGAAGGGGTGCTGCCACCACTCTGATTAATGAGACTAGACTCATTTATCCAACTGTATTAATGTTATAAGTTTTTGTCCAAATATGCCAAATTAAATAAACAAAAAGACTTATAAATAAAGCAGTAAAATCCCCAGAGAATCACACCAACTACATGGCCCCAAAGTAAGCATAGCTTGTGCTATGGGGTACCATGTAGCGAACTAGAATATAAGTACATATACCTGAAGACATTTATTTATTTTAGGAAGACCAACAGCAATCATAAAAATACAGTAATGATAGTGGGCCAATAATAGGTCCTCCCTCACCGATATGGAGGAAGGAACATTTTTTTATTCCGTGCGGGAATCGAACCCGCGTCTAGCCGCACCCGCGACCTAACGGTTGGGGCAGTAGCGTCTATACCAATACTTCACGAAGACCAAATTTACTTATGACTTCTATATTAAAATAAAGCTAACGGTACCTTTATTTGTTTCGATTTTTAAAGGTAAGTACAGATTGCATGAGAAAAAAATTGTTTTGTGAAAAAAAATTGAGAGACCCTTGATAGTTTAACTCTTGAGGAAGCTTTTGTTAACTTGGGTAAAATAAAATCCCAAAAATGGCCTTTGTAACTTTATACGTTCTTTATTGGTTTCGTGCGAAACTTTTCAAAATCTCGACCCAAAACAAACAAACGCCAGTTATCTCAAGACGAACCGTTTAAAATCATCAAGGGAGTGTTGAAAAAATACAGTTTATGTGATAAGGGGAGTTAATAGGCGATTCATGGCACCCGGGGATCCGTTTGCGAGATAACAGAACGGTAACAACTCCAACTTTCTGTTCGGGTTCCGTCGATTTTGTTTTTAGAGGCAAAGTTTTCGTTTCTTTCGATTATGTTTGAGGATAAAACTGTTTATGTAGGTTTTTGTAGATTGTTCTTTGACTGATTTTGTATACTTTTTTTATAAACTTTATTCTTGTGTCGTAATAATGGTTTTCTTGCATGTTTTAATATTAATAAAAGACTTTTTTTGGACGATTTTATATACCTACTCTTTTTGTTTTTTTAAGTTTACATTTTTCTACAATTTTTTTTAAGAATCTATCCTAGGTTAGATAGGGATATAGCCTACATAGGATAGTCTAACCTACTATCAAACGCAGGACGCAGGTCTAATTGGGGGGCACGTAATACCTTTTTCTTTACGGGTTTTAGTTTGAAAATCTACTTTGTCAGTTTTTATCTAAGTTCCTATTTGGTTTGTACAGGATATTTTTTTACATTTTGCAACGGAATAAAATCTTTCGCTCGCGCCCTACTAGAGAAGCACATATGTTGTGCATGTTATCGTAGCAAGCAACTCGAGCCTCCGCAAACATACCTCATTCGCTACAGAATGTAGAAGCACCCAGTAACGCATTGTGTTATCGAACGTATGGTGCAGAGCTTTTTGTGTCGTACGTAAGCGCTAGTAAAGTAAGATCTAAAAGTTATTACATATTGTTTAAGTCTAGTTATACTACTAAGCTGGTTTCGAACTTGGTATGACAATTAAGTAGTTCCCATGCTGCTGAAACTACATGTATCATCCCCAACAATTAGTGAAATGCACGACAATATTATACATACATACATAGGTAACCTTACGTCTGTCTTCCTTTGGGGTAAGCAGAGACAGACCTACCTCTTACGGGTTCTTTTATCTAGGCCCTTTTTAAGATGGTCGCCAATTTGATTGGCATATTCCTGTGAAAGTCATGCGCAAAATATTATTTGGTATGGAGAAAATACTAAAGTTACTTCCATAAAATGAAAACCTATAGTTATGTGATAAATAAACTACGTTCGGTACCATCAATTTATTATTAACATCGAAAGTGTAGCCGAAATATGGATTTTTCAAAGGTCACCGTTTACAAATGTATCATGTTGATGATACATTGACTACCGATTAACTAAAATATTGACGAGACAATCCAATATTTTACCTTTTGGTATTTGATATCAAGCAGTATAGTAATGGGGCGCGTAAGTTTGTTTGGAAGTATATTCGGAATTTAAAAACTATATGAACATGAAGACCTTCTGCTCGCTCATTTGTTGTGTATTTATATAAAAAGCAATATATTTTAATAATTACATGTAGGGTCGATAGCACTACTGCACTTGGATACGCGTGGCTCCCGCTTGGTGGTAAAATCCTGACATTCATATAAAAATTGCGGTGAAATATGTCCCCTTTAGCGGTGATGTGTTCCGGAAATATTTAGTGAAGAGTTAGTCCTTTTCTAAGCTTGTGAGTTTTCATCTTCAATATTGAGGTCAAACGCGGTCTTAGTCTAGAAAAAAAAATAGAGTCAAACCTGAACTACCGTGCTGTTAATTGCGTTTAATAAAAGTTGTATTTCAGCGGAATAAACAGTTTTTTTTAAAGGTCTTGTGGTCAAAATTGATTCTCTGAATTGCACTAACATATTATGCTTAATATTGTACCTACTCGTACTTTAATCATCAATTCTTATTCTCATTGAACTCTTACATTTTTATTTCTATGCACATATTTGAACTGATATGAAAATTTTTCACATGTACCGCCTTATATAACCGCTCTGCGGCCAAATATCAGCGTCATGGCGGAAATGTGGTCCGGCAATATTTTATGAAGCTTCAGTTCCATCTTACGTCCATGTATTGACATCTTCGAGCTCATCTTCACTTGACATCAGGTGAGATGGAATTCATTATCATACGACATCGCAGGTTAAGCGAAGTTCGGCGCGGTCGGTAAAAGGTGACCGCCGAACATTTAATTCTCACGATGACATCGGTGCTTCGGAGAGCAAGTTAAGCAGTCGTTCCGGGTGCTGTATATACTTGTATACAGTAGTCGTAAGGGTTTGTCAGACCCAGCACTGGGCCAGCTTGGTGGATTATGGCCTCCTCGTCGCTCAGGGAATATACTCTGGAATAGATGATGATTAATTTTACTTTATGTTTCACACCTAAAATCACTAATAAAATGTAGTGTGTCTCATAAATTGCTAAACGACAGCAAGTGTCTTGTCGGTAATTGGTCAAAGCTTGTTCTGACCTGAAGTTATCAATTGTCTGGTCGGTGTAGATAGCTGCTATAATTAGGATCACTGTGTTATAATGATTTATTATTGTACTAATTTTGTGTGACTGATATTAGTTGAATGGGCGTGAGGCAGACGTAAGTATGCATAGTCTATTCAAAATGCTCTATTTCAAACACATAAGGTTTCAATTTTGGTGGGCTTTACATTCCATGACTGATTAAGGGTAACATCAATTTTGAAAAAAAAATTAGTTTAAATGATTAACTTTCCTGATTCTACAAACATTACATTCTACATGATTCTACATAGGCCTATGTCCAGCAGTGGACGTCTACTGGCCGTAGATGATGTCGATTATGATAAGGACTCATTTAATTTAAGGTAATATAAGTATAAAGATGAAAGATTTTATATTAGTTAGTTTGTATTGAATAAACTAAAAAGCTAGTATTTCCATTCTTGACTGGGGGTAAAAGAAAACGGCTCTGCAGTGCGATCACAGAACTTTATCGGATCGTATTGTAACGAATGTTTACGAATGCTCGTATAGTATGGAGTCGGTTGCAAGATTTGAGTAACATTGTAATTTTTTATTTTGCAGATATTTATGAGTACAACATGTTTACAAACATTCAAAATTAACAAGGCACACATTTATTTAAGCTGGCCCTGCGGCAATGGATAGATTTCAATTTTTTCTTAAAAACCATCTCCGTACTATACGAACATTCGTTAACAAACGATTCGATAAAGTTCTGTGATCGCACTGCTGTAAAGGGACAGAGGTTTCAGTGACGTTTTTGTAGGCGACAGGTTGATCCCCTCTCACTGCAATAGTTTCTCTCCATCATTATAAAACCTCCAATGTCAAACGTGACATTAGATGGTGTTCTGCCTACCCCGAAAAGGATACAGCCGTGAAGTTATTGTATGTAGTATTTTAGTATAATATGTATGTATGCTATTATATAAAAATTGAAATCTTTAACAAAGACTTCAACTGACAACCTCAATTCCAGTCAGTCATTCATCATATTTTCGCGCACCTTTTGTGGTTTTGTGATGGTTTTAAATTGAATGCAAGAAATATTCGCAAATTTACTACATGCTACATTATTATTATTATTAGTTTTCATAGTGATTGTGCGTCTAGTTGTTTCAATATATGTCAATGGTTTATGAACAAGCTATTTTATGAAGTATTTAAGTACATAATATGTACTGCTACTGTACTGTACTGTGTGAAAACTTTTCGGTAGTATATTTACGTATAGTATAATAGTTATCTATAATAACATTAAAACAGACTAAATTTGAAAATTATATTAATTACTAACCACACACACATACACACATTATAAACACCTACAGACAATCGCATATGTTGTACAACTCATTGTATGGCTATTTCTTTAATAAGAAAAATGAACTAATATGGGAAGACACCGGTCTCCACGTCACAGGGTGGAGTCCACAGTTACTGCTAAATAATTTGTATTGTATAGCATCACATAATTCAGTATAAGATCGTCGTAAAATATTGTGTACGTACTGAAACAAATATTTCATTTCATTATTTAGAGGTTACCTTTCTAGTAGAGATCGCTCTAAAACGATAAGGCCGCCTTTTGTACTTTCTGTTCCTTGTTTGTTTTCCATATGTGTTATTGTACAATAAAAAGTGAATAAATAAATAAGTATGTACAAAAAGAGACTTTTATGTACACATTTTTCAAGAGTTTTATTAATATACTTTTCAGTAAGTACTACATAAAGCAATTGCACATATCGACGGTAAAAAGCGAACCTGCTGTAACCCACACATATCATATTTTTATTTGCTTCATATTTAGAATCAGAATAATCAACGATTGCAGAGCATTAAAAAAACCGACTTCACGTCAAAACTTGGGCTGAGTTGAGAATGTCATCAACGTAAACATTCTCCGAAATCATACATATGTTTTCAAAAATTTGAAATTTTCAATGAAGTACTGAACCGATTTCGATTAAATTTGAATGTGACCAATTATGAAGTATCCTCTATCATATGAAACAACAAATTTCAAAATCAATTCATAATTGTCCGAAATATCGTGTAAAAAAGATACAAAAAAAAAAACAAAAAAAAACATGCAGACAAATTGAGAACCTCCTCGTTTTTTGGAAGTCGGTTGAACATATCCTGCGTCGAATGGTCTTACCCGTAGCTCTACGGTAGTTTAAGAGTTTCTCTCGTTTAAGAGATATGATTTTTTATGAAAGACATGAAATTATCTAGAGACTCATGGAATCAGAGTTTTATGGGCGGCAAAAGATCGTGGTATAAATGTCTCCACATAAGTCGACCTTTGTCAACTTACATCCACTACAACAATCGTCAAAAACCTACACTTACAAAACAATACTAGACCAAATTCAATTTATATTTTAAAAACTACTACAAAGAAAACCAAGGTGCCAAACTCTATAAATAATAAAAAAAAAACCAAGCTAGGTACAGAAGCCAGCAGATCAAGCATCACATTACCATCAACATTAGCATCAAATTTCCACAACCAAATTTAACTTAATGTCGAGAGCATAAAGCTCAGATTCAAGTAAAACTTTTTGACACATTTGTAACACTTGATGTGCTGGCTTCTGTACATAGCATAATAAAATGTCAGTTGGCAATAAAAAATCTTCTGAACTTCACGCTCCATTAAGAAAACCAGAGATATGGTTATGTTTTCAATACGTTGCATCTACACAGATGCACACATACGCACACATGTGCATGTATGCGTGTAGCGCCGCCCGCCGTCGCCCGCGCCGACGAACGAGAGGTTACGGGATGGTTGAGGCTATCGCAAACCGGGGGTGCGAGATCTTTGGCGGCAATGATAAAAATTAATTTTGGAGTATAATTATATTTTCATTTAAACTTGACGCTATGCTGTTATTATAAATCCCGTCGCCACGAGCGACTGAGGTGATTGGCGTCATATTGAAAGTTATGATAATTTATAAGTTTGATATTTGTAATTAATTGACAAAGTATATTTAATGTTAAATAATGTTCAAAAGTAGTTACTGAGTAAACTTAACCGAAAGTTAAAGAATTCATTACTCAACGCATAGGTACACAGGTACGGACGTATGCACGGCACTATCAACACGATCGGTCGTCGAACTAGCAAAAAATTTATAGGGAATTCTGCTGAAAAATGAATAACCTACTTTTATTGCATAGTTATGATCAAAATCGAGAGCTGTACTTCAATATCTAAAAGGTGTCACCAGTCACCCTGTTTAATTAATTTAAGCTCGATGTCTGTACGCGTTCCTGAAGGGAATAATCTTAATAAACGCACATATGGGGGATCACAAAATTATTCTAAAAAGATTTACTTTTTTTTCGTGTTTAATCTAACTCAGAAAAAAAATGTGAATAGGGGACTATTTTATTTCAATATTCAAATAAAAAAAAATAACTAACACTAAATACTGCTTCAAATGATTATTACTGTCATGTTTTTAAACAGATCAACTTTTTTATAATTGATAATTATTTCTATTAAAATTATTGTTACTTACATTTATAAATCACAAAAGTTGAAATATCTACCCGATGTCCCGATGAAAAGTTAAATAGAAGAAAATACCTTATGTTAACAATTTTCTTGTATGATTTTGCTTTCAAGGAGCGACAGTAAAAATTAGTTAGTGTGACCATGCTATTTAAAATTACAGCCTATAGTATCATTGTGTCCAGCCTAAGACTTAATGGCAGTAGGTAAAAATCCTTAAAATACGATATCATAGTAATATTGATTCATATAAAAGATTCAAATAGTTTCAAATAACAGCCGGAATTATAGAATAGAATAGAATAGAATATTTATTTATTATCACACACACACACATATACAAGAGTAATCTAATAACAATAACAAATACATAAAACTAAAAACACTAAATATTAAGCACTATTATTACAGAGAAAAAAAATGTGATAAACAGTAAAAGGCTCAGCTTGTGCTGCTAAGATTGTAAGTCTCAGCAGCGCTGATTTTCAGCCTTCACTTTGCTCTCAGACAAAGAAATACATAAAAAACATGTGGAATTCGACAACATAAATATTTAAATGAAAAAATGTAATAGATAAATAAATCACGAATTAATAAAAATAAAACACATACTTAGAAGTTTAACACAATGCAGGATATAAAAAACATTGAAAACTATTTCATTTTAAAATTTAATTTACTAACACAACTAATTATCTAAATAAATTTATAGTATTGAACATAACAAAAGTAGTTAAATGATTAGATTATTATCACTATGCCAGGTATAGGCATTACACAAATTTAGTAGGTTATCCGTAACTGATTCTCTTTATTATCAAAGTATTTATCTAAATATTTACGGCTAATTTCTGAGACTTTAAATGGTGAACCTTACAGCTAGCTTTAAACAGATTACAAGACATGATATTTCGAATTGGTGGTGGAAGATCATTCCATATTTTAGAAGCCGCAAATTTAAACCCACCTCTACATCCTACTGAGCTATGCTTTGGCAATATACATTTGTTGTGCACTTTAGACCTTGTATTAAATGCGTGTTCTTCTGTGTAAAAATTAAATTTGCTAAAAAGATAAACTGGACGTTTCTTCGTAATGACTTTGTGTACAAAGCAGGCCAAGTGTAACTCTCTACGACTGTTCATTGTTAAAATATTTTTGTCATTAATATACGGAGTGATATGAGACCTCCTTGGAATATTAAAACAATAACGCATGCACGCATTTTGTACCCGTTATCTCTTTGCTTTCTAAATCATTGCAGTTCGTAAGAATATCATTGTTTTTTTAATTATTTTTTCAAAACATGGAATGGTCAGTATGACTTGAAATAAAGTCGAAATACAGGGTAACAGGATGCAAAGCTGGAAGGAGCTGATAGTCTAAACCATTTAGAGCATTATGAGCCATACATGTCTCAGACGAAGTGTGATAGTTTTTTTTATTAAAGATTTAAGGTTTTTCCAAGAAAACTCCAAAATTTGGCAATAAACCTCTGTCAGTACTTCTGTTACTATTGATAGATTTTTTATTTTCAGTTTTTGATTGCCTAATGATTATTGTAAACAGTCACTGTAATTTGAAACATCTGCGATCATAAAAGAGTATTAGAAAAAATATTTAAGCGTTTCTTTTGAGGTGGATTTAAAAAAGAACGAAAATACTCTTGGTTGTTCAAATCATTTTAAGAACATGCTTGGCAATTGTTCTTTCATTTACATCTGCTTACATCAAACACTCTGTATATTTAATTAAAATACTCAATTCTATACATAAACCCTTGCAAATTATTTTTATTAAGTGCTATACAATTTGTTGAGTGTTTCCGTTTGAAAATGATTGAATTTTAGTATTCGATTAATCCACAGAATATCATATTCCATATCGGGAAATTATAAACAAATATCAGGTAATTGAAACGTATGATTAAACATTGTGTGTTCTATTTGAAAACATATTTAATCCTACGCGTTTGATCACGTATATATTTTTTATTTATGAATGTAAAGAGAAAATTCATGTTATTGTAGAGAATTATCCTTATTTGTTCAAGAATCATATAGAGTTGTACCAAAATAACAGATCATCAAATTTATGACTTGAAGTAACTTTAGAAGCTGCGTATTTGTCATATCATTTATTAATTTTGTCAGTACACAGCTGACATGACCGCAGTGAAAATGAAGTGACTTAAGTAAGTAAGTAAGTATGGTACTTTTGGTAACTAAATCCGCGTTTGACCTCAACCTCAACCTTACCTGATAGTAAGCGATAGAAAATGACAGTACATGGGGGCTTAAGAAGGAACTGGCTCTTTATAACTTATTATCAGAATATTTGGCGACCGATTTTTGAGGGAGATACTAGCCTGACGAGAATAAAAATATGCTAAGTAAAATCATCCGATCAGAACTCAAACCTGGGAACTCTCGCTTGCCGGACAAGTGCTCTTCCAACTGAGATACTGGGACCTGGCAACACGTCATCGAATGTACTTAACATATTCTGCTTTTTTTTTACGTTATATTGCTATAATAGCTCCATCTAATGATATTGCTTTGCAGCTAAATTAGAAGAGCATTCGTCCAGCAAGTGAGAGTCCTGGTTGGGGGATTTTATTTAGCATATTTTTTCAGTTATTTGAAAATAATTGAGTATTATTAAATACGAAATTTAAAAATATTTTTAAGCTATTGCATAGCTTCTATCGCGGGCCTTGAGCGTGGGGTCCGAATCCAGAAATTCCGTAACGAAAAAAACCTAACACCCTCCACTCCGACCGGCACAGCGGTGATACTTTGATTTCATGACTTTACATGCGGGCTTTAATAAACAATCAGCGACATCTACTAGGAACTTGTGGAACTTCATATTAGATCAAACATTACTGCATTAATAAAATAAATAAATAATTATAATTGCATAAGTTGATAAAAAATGCTATGCAATAGCTTTACCGGCAGTCTCCGAGTGCCACACGTCTTTTTTGTATATTTATGTAGTTATCCGTCGTTGGACAGATTTTTTACGACGTTCTTTATTTATCGAGGCCCGAAAAATATCACCAAAAAGGCATGTCATTTTTTACGTTCCGTTCCGACTCACAAGACTTTATCAAGTCTCTCCTAAATGATTAAACTTCAAATACCAAGGTTGATTAAATAAGGATGCAGTCTATTTTTTACCATAAATAACTTATTTATAAACCGCATATAAGAAAAACAAAATTGGTCTTCTTAAACAAAAGCATCCTTAAAATTATTTTTATCCTGATTTCTTATAAGAATATAATTTTTTCAACGTGTATATTATGTAAACTAAGTTCCTAATTATTATTCCTTCCTCAGATGGGAAGGTTGAAACAATTTTAGTAATAAAATTAATCATAGCGACCTCCGCTTGACGACCCCTGAAATCTTATTTTGAAGTGTTTGCCTCATTATCGAGATTACATTACGATGTCTGGGCAGAGTTCGTCAAAACGTGTCAGTTAATTACTTACTAATTTCTAATACCTGAGAAAAAACTGTGCCTGTGTGCTGGGAGAACAGGACTGAACTAACAGTATGTCTTTTTAAATATTTTTTAAGTGTTTATAGAGCTTCTATCTTTGACTAAAGGCCGCTCTCAATAACCGCCCAAAGGGTAAAAGTAAATTTAGAAATTCGTATACTAGCTTGAGTTCAGGTGACAGATTTGTGACAGGTTTGACCCGAGACAGTATAGGAATTTCAAAGACATTATACTAGTTATTATTAAAACGTCCTTGGGGAATTTCTATTTTACTTTAACTCTCTGGTAAGTTAAGAAATCGGCCATTATGGTGCAATTTACATTACTTTTATTTGTAACTAAAGTCGCGTTTGACTTCAATCTCACATGATGGAAAGCGTCGATGAGGGTGAACGAGGAAAGGAGGATGGTGATGAAAGCATACGAGCTTTAGAAGGACCTGACTCTTCGAACAAAATGTCCAAGCGGCGATATATAGCAGTAGACTATACGAAGGATAGTACATACATACATACGTAACCTCACGCCTGTCTCCCCTTGGGGTAGGCAGAGACAAGGGAACACCAATTGCTTCGATCCAGACATACTTCTTTCGCTTCTTCTACGTTCATCAATCTTTTCATACATGATTGCCGGTTACGGGTACTTTTGACTAGGTTCTACCTTAAGTTATAACTTGGATAAGTCGTTTTACAAGAGCATTCCCTTGGGCTAAGGGGCAATTCTTAGGCAGACTTCCCGGTCACGTACTCCTTATACGACCGGCTGGTGTAGTGGTAACATACATTGCCTTCTATGCCAGAGGTCCTGGGTTCGAATGGCGGCGGCGGTGCATATTTGTGTGAACAACACAAATATGAGTCGTCGAGTGATGTTTTGTTATAAAAATATGTCAATGTGACTATTATTTATGTATTTTTAACGTTTATTAAACTTTATCTTGTCTCCATAACACAAGTTCTATAAGACATTTTATTTGGACTAGATTTTTGCGTGAATGTCACAAAAGAATATTTATTTATCGTGAAGACTTCTCAATTCGTCCGTGTCCTTTTTCTGGTATATTTAAATAATAATAAATAGGCGGTTATTTTGACTATTTGTAAATTTGGCTGTTCTTCATTATTTTCTCAAAGGAAATATCACTGTCCCATATAAATTTCATCAAAATTGATAGTCTTATCTATATCTATATATATATATATATACTTATAATAAATCTGTAGAGAGGTCAATTCTGTACATGAAATATATTTTCAAAATAACTATCAGGGGGTGATAAGTGATCGATACTGATGCTAAAAATGCAATCAGTAAAATTTTTGTCTGTCTGTCTGTCTGTATGTTCCTTATAGAAACAAAAACTACTCGACGGATTTTAACGAAACTTGGTAAACCTACTCTTCATACTCCTGGGCAGGTTATAGTATACTTTTTATCACGCTACAATCAATAGGAGCAGAGCAGTGAAGGGAAATGTTGGAAAAACGGGAGAAGTTACTTCATTTTTTAAGCTTCCGTCGCGTTGCACACGCCTTAGTGGTTAAATGGTTAAAGCTACATATAAATCATGTATGACAGAAATATTCTTCATGAAATTATATAAAAAAATATCCCACAACAGTATATGTCTATATTTTATGGTTGACTCACAATAACACGTGTAAATCCCGATAGCTTAGCAGTTCGGAGCTTTCTGATTATATTTGTTTACTCTTACGTTTATAATACTCTCAATCAAAAAAATTAACATTATTACCTATTCAATCAAAAAAAAAACATAGAAATCGGTATAGAAACACCAAACTTATACATGAAATACGCTAATAACCCATCGCGCGTGAATACTGAATGATATGAGGATTATTTTTGCGTAACGGTTGCCGCGCTCGACGCGGCTCGCGGGGCTATAAAAAGGCGGGAGGCGAGCGCAAGCTTTTGCGCGATTTAATATAGGTAGGTACAGAAGGAACAAGCGTTACATTACCTGTCAAATTTCCCCAACCAATTTTAATTATTATCGAGGGCATAGAGTTCAAATTCAAGTAAAAAATTGTGACAGATTTGTAACGCTTGATGTACTGCCTTCTGTACATACAGAGATAAAATGGAAATCAAGGTTTTGTTTATTTTATGATCGTTTCTGCCTCTTGGAAGTCAGAAACCGTAGATTTCTTCAGAATAAAAAGTAACGTATGTGTTAACTACTATACCAAATTACATTAATATTGGCTTAGCCGTTTGGCAGTGAAAAGCAGCCATACATAACTATAGGTAGTATTGTATGTACACTGATAATGGCTGGATGGATGGATTTTTGCTATTCTTTCACGCAAAAACTACTTACTTAGCTTTACCTAGAATAACAATAAGCTAAGTATAATTAAGGCATTAAATAAGCTAAGTATAATTAAGGCATTAAATAAAACACTTTTTAACCGGATTAATGGCGTATAATTTATATTTTACATTTTAACTCGACGTTTCGGTGTCTTTGCAGACCCCGTGGTCACGAGCGACTGTTAAAATTTAAAATGTAAATATACGCGATAAATCCGGTTAAAAAGTGTTTTATTTAATAGTCATACCTAATAGTCATCGCGAAAACTTTAGACACTTTACTTGGTGGTAGGATCCCTTCTGGGTCCGCCTGGCTAGCGACCACCCTTTATATAAAGTCTGCCGCCAAATGTTACCGCTCCGGCGGTAATGTGTTCCGGCAATATTGTATAAAGAGCCAGTTCCTTCCTAAACCCGTGTGCTTTCATCTTCGACCTCATCGTCACTTACCATCAGGTGAGATTGAGGTCAAACGCGGGTTTAGTCACTTATAAAAAAAAAAGACAATATTAAAATGTAAGGCACTTTGGCACCCGATTTGTTTATAACGCTATGTGCCTTTGTAATGTACCTAATAGATAGTTACTTACCTATGTTTGTGGTTAGGAGTTATACATATTACATGGGCGAAGATTCTTCATTTTTATTTTTGTTATTAAAGATAGTTAGGACCTTGGAGAAGAAAATAACCTACTCGAAATACTAATTCAATACAGACGAAGTCGCGGGCATCATCTATGTAATATACCTACCTACCTATACTTTTTCACAAAACCTAGGTAAAACTGCGGATCACTGCTTTGTTGTAACAGTTTTTGAAGTAATTCTGTCAGTTTATCTATCAGTAATGCTTTCACAGCTAAACTACTGAGTCGATTTTGAAGAAATTTAGAATAAGGTAAGTTTTAACTTCAAGGAGGATATAATCATAGTATTTATCCAACTCCAATAAACGGTATCCACGCGGACGAAGTTGCGGGTCACAGCTAGTCGAAAATATGAACTTCTTGAATAAAATACAATGAAACAAAAAAACACAGACATACATGGTAAAGATTTTCTAATGTTATTTTTTTAGGTTTAACATACCTTGACCTTGAATAACCCTAAACCAAGGTTGAGGGTTCAACACTTAGTATGGAAAGGATGTTAGCCCTTTTGAATCAGTCTGAACAGGGTTTGCTTAGGGCTAGTTTATTTACATTCGATTAATTGTTTTAATTAATGGCTGCTTTATGTGTATGACTGCAATGTTGAACAACGTTATTTGAATAGATTTGATAATCATGATTGGTGAAGAGATATTAATTTAAAAATATTTTATCTGCAGGCTAATTTCATTGACATATGTTAATAAATTGCTTTACATATCGACGGTAAGAAGCAAACCTGCTGTAACCCACAAAATTCAGAATGCTTAGGAGAGCCTAAAAACTTTTTGAATTTTCGAAAAAAAACATATCTCTTAAACACGTAGAGCCACGGGGTAAGACCATTTGACTACCTACGTATCTGAAAGACCGTTTAAGCTACCGTTATACCAACAACGACCGTAACTTGTGTTTCTCATCGAATTTACTCCTGGCGACACCATCGCATACGTCCACATTTTTAAGCAAGTCCTTTTTTATTCGATCGGTGTCGTTATGGAACGAACTCCCGATTGAGATCTGTTTGGCGCGCACACCGCGCATCTTTAAATGAAAGTTTAAATGGCATTATCAGGTGTCACACTGTCTAATAATTTCTACTAAATATTTCTGCTAAATATTAGTGCCTCTCACTTTTGATTCCGTTGAGATCTCAGGTCGCTACAGTGAATCAAAAGTAAAGCGTCAGGATTAAGGAGACACACTGACTGCGTCCATGTACAAAGTTGGCGCAATTTTTCTACTTTATCACTTGCTACTTACTGAGTTCCAGGTGGCTCCTCAATTCATTTTTTTCGTTTATGAGACCTATAACCAAGTAGTTTAATAGTGCCTCTGGAAGTACTATGCATGGCCTTAATTTGAATTTTTAACCTGACTCTCTAACTTTAGGTCTCTGTTATTATTTTTTTCGTAAATAATGTAAACAAACATGTTGCATGCACACGAATAGTTGCATTGTGCGGGAATCGCAAGCGCGACCACTACTGGCGACTGAGGCAGACAGTGGTACCCAATCGCCGAAGTTGTCGTCAAATAAAATAGTTTAATTTCAAATCAAATCAAAATCCTTTATTTGCTAGAATGTGGTACATAGACAGTTGTTACATTATATATATTTAGGACAGTCACACTCTGCCTTACATAAGGCGTGCAAATATTTGTTGGTCAGATATAAAATAAAATGTAAATTAATATGTCAAAAAGAGTAGTACAAAAAAGAAACGTTAAAAGGTCATAAAGATTCTAAAACTAGGTATATAAAAATAGAAAATAATATTACACTCTTACTCATAGAGGATACTCATTTATGAGTTTTTATAAATATTAAATACACAATTTTAATATATAAAAAAAAACAATATAATATAGTAACAATAATGAAAACAAATTAATAATCAGTTATATAATAATAAGTATTTACACATAATTGACAAAATATACTTAGTAATTAATTTAATTTATCAGTCATATAATCATTGATTTTATAAAAACATTAATTAATTAATTATTTAAAATTTTTATGTTTAAACTGTGCCAATGGTAATATCTTATAGGTGTCGGGTAAGTGATTGTATATTGAGATAGCCATGCAGTAGGCATTTTTGTGAAAAAGATTAAGTCGCCTTTGTGGCACATACAGTTTGAATTCCATTTTTTTCTTAATCCTAGTTTTACAATTTAAGAATTAGGTATACAAAATATTAGTGATATTTCATTCTTTGCGTTTTAATTTTAGATTCCGTCGATCGGGGGCCCGACTGCAAGTCAACGTTTAGGTACTTAACATTGATAAAGAGTTTATCAAGTTTTATTTAACAACAATACTTCGTCAAGGCAATAAAGTATTTATTTTATATCCAAAAGCGTCATATTTATAGACTTTTTTACGACTTTAGACAGTTTTTCATTGAAGTTTTTTAAGTTCAAACTTCATCTGTAATCATGTATAATCATTGTCTAAGTATTATTTAATAAAACGCTAATAAATTCAATATGATAGACGATCTTAAGTGTGATAATTTTGTTACTTACTAAATATTTTATAAAACTTCAGCTCTTAAAGTGAACTGCGTTTTTTTATTACAAGCACGAATTTAAAATACATAATACTTTTATTAAAATATTATATTCTTTTTTTATTGGCGAAAATTCAACTTCAAATCTAACCGTTGGTATACTAGACAAAGTCACTAACTCGTTCATGATATTAATGAAAAAAAATATAAAAAAAAATATACGCATTAATGATAAAATTCCAAAAATATTTAAGCTTTACCCTTGGATGGATTTAAGAATACGGTAAAACAAGTGTTATGTATAATGAATGAACTACCTACTATAAGATATCCAGATATCCCTGGCTGTAAACTGTTATTGTGTATTTTTAAAAGATGATTGCTGTTGAGTTTCTTGCCACTTCTTCTCAACAGATCGACTCTCCAAAGTGGTGGGAGATTAAGTTCAATTTGTAAATAGTTGTACTTATTTCAAGTGTATTTAAGTACCTATGAAATAATAGTAGATTGTTAACCAAGGGCTGTATGACATCAATTAGCATTAATTGCATACTCGGCCTAATCAAAAACCTCGTATGCAATTAATGCTTACATCCGAGGTAAACACTATGCTTTACATATCGACTGTGAGGTTAGTAAAACAAGATTCGAGTTCGGCGGTAATAGATTTTCTAAAACGCTTTTTGCTTCTTCTTTTATAAAATCGGTGGTTAGATCCATGTTTTCGTTACTTGACATTTTTCAAAACTTTTGAGAAAGAATTCCAAAACACGAAAAAAAATTACTTTCGCGCCTAGCTAGTCGTGCTGGCCAGTTCGATTTTTAAATCGATTTCAACTAACATACGATGTGACTGCGAAAGCTGAAGATAGATAGATATCGAACTATTTGTTTGATATTTAAAATAAAATCTTCATAAATTCTAATATAAATTGTCTCGATTCCGATTTGAATAAATAATCGATACCGAAAAAAAAAAAAACTTTTTAAAAGTATACTTCTTGCAGTATGAGTGTCAGTTCTTTCTTCAAATTCCAAAACCTATGCTGTTATGTTAACATAACATGGTAGGTTTTGAAACCTATGCTGTAATGATATCCACATACCCCGGCATTCAGGGAAGTAGGTGACTGCTTACAGAGCAGGAGATATGTTAAGAATTTTTTGACTTTGACTTTGACGTGAAAGGACGAATTCCCCCTTTGAACTTAATCACACCTTGTGGTAAGTGAAGATAAGGTCGATGATTATATCACATGGGTTTAGAAGCTGGTGCTTCATGAGATATTGCCGGAACACATCATCGAAGAAGCTGCTACGTTTAGCGGCAGATTTAACATGAATGGCGGGACCTTTGCGATACGCTTTTCCAAGGTGGTAGGGTTATTCAAACCGAACCACTTTCTATCATTCTTATCTTTTTTTTTTTTTTTTAATTCTATACATAAATATCTTCACGCCTGTATCCGTTATGGGGTAGGCAGAACACCAGAGGTTATAAAACCATCTGATGTCACATGTGACAAATTTAGAGGCATTATAATGGCGGAGAGAGACTATTGCAGTGACAGGAGGTCAGCCGTCAGCCTATCGCTCACACGAAAAAATATAACCTCTGTCTCTTAACTGACTTTTACAATATGGCTGAAAGAGACCCAGCTGGCACAGTCTATGTATTTCCTTTGTTCCAAGTCCAGCATGGAAGAATTGCATTTTATACAGTAATTACTAGCCAGGCCTTCGCTCCAGTGTTTGTTTGTCCAACAGACAAATTTAGGCGAAAATGACTTTTGAATGCAGTATGTTTAAACATTAAATTTCA
This sequence comes from Stenoptilia bipunctidactyla, assembly GCA_944452665.1. Lineage (NCBI taxonomy): Eukaryota > Metazoa > Arthropoda > Insecta > Lepidoptera > Pterophoridae > Stenoptilia > Stenoptilia bipunctidactyla. The sequence continues at coordinate 811,574 of OX101744.1, read as the reverse complement.
CACAGTCTAAGTATGAGTCGCGTATTTATACTAATAAACCAGCAAAAGACGATTAAAAAAATCAATATCCACTGTAAGAATTTTACTTTTCATGCTTCTCAGCGCGTGCTTGTTTGAAGTATATCAATATATATAAAACTGTTCCGTTACTGACTGAGTGACTGAGGTACTGAGTGACTGAGTGACTGACAGACAACGTACAGCCGTAACTACTGGGCGTAGAGAGCTGAAATTTGGAACATACATTCTTTAGGGGATGTAGGGTTGCACTAAGGAAGGAATTCCCGAAATTCCCACGGGAACGGGAAATATAGGACTTTTTAGTTTGTATGAAAAATCTCATCCCTCGAGTGCACGGATGTGAGACTTTTTAGTTTGTATGAAAAATATTTTTCCTTAAGTGTACGGATGTGAGACTTGGCATGAAGGTTCTTCAAAGAGTGACTGGTTGTGCTACGAAAAAAAATCCCAAAATTCCCACGGGCACGGGAAATATATGATTTTTAGTTTGTACGAAAAAAACTTTTTCCTTGAGTGCATGGGCGTGATACTTGGTATAAAGGTTCTTTCAGTGGGTGTCTGGTTGTATAGTTTCTGACATTTCCACGAGAAGGGTAGTTAAGCGCATACGAAGTTGCGGGATAAAGCTAGTCATCAAATAAACCATTCACAGATGTGCTCGCTCGTGACGTCACACGTTATTGTTCTACCATATTGAAGTAAGCTAGGTACTATAATCTAGAAAGATAGCAATCAATATTAATTATTTGTAAATTGTATAATTAATCCTTAACTTTAGGCAAGCTATCCAAAGTTATTTAATAGGTATGTAAGATTAATTGTAAATTGATTGTTTTTCACTTAATAATTATTTCTATATCTTTCTAAAAATAATTAATGTACCATAGGTACTAACTTATTATTACCCGTAGTTTTGTCTTATTTTAACTTCTCTTTTACATGTTTATGGCTTTTACACCACGTTACCTTTTTGTATTGATAAGAATTTTTATATAATTATGTAGCACATAGGATTGCCTATATACTCTAGTAATAAAATCCTATGTATATAAGGCTAAGTATAAAATAAATAACAAAATATGTAAACTTGATTAGGGAAAAATTGTAAACTTGACTATATTTTTGATCTTTAAATTTAAATTGTTAATATTCTTAATTTAGGCTTTCTTGCATTTTGTAGCAATTAAAATTGTCCATCTTTAATAAACATAACCCTTAATTTAAGTTATAAACATAACAACGAATTGTAGAAATAACTCAGAATGTAAGAGAAAAACGAATTAAAATAAAATTTAAACTGCGGCTCTCTTTACGGTATTGCTCAGTTTTGGAGTCTAAACGGCAGTCTGAGAGATTAATATTGACTTCAATTAACAAACTCAAGATTTACCTTTTATCGTGCTCTTCATACTGCCTGCCTGAAAAATACCGCAACGAAGCCAAGTTATTATTATCAAGTCACCACGAGGTTTTATTTTCAAGATCCCATTGGTACTGCCCAACCTCCACATCTCCATACAGTCCACTGCTGGGTAGTATCAACCAATGGTCCTTCGAGAGCCGGATCTCTGAAGATTGCGTCAAACCTAGTGAAGCCTTCGTGGAGTCTTCGTGGTGGCGTCGAAGAGTCTCCGTGGTGCCGTCGTGTGCAGTCTTCGTGGTGGCGTCGAAGAGTCTCCGTGGTGCCGTCGTGTGCAGTCTTCGTGGTGGCGTCGAAGAGTCTCCGTGGAGCCGTCGTGTGCAGTCTCCGTGGTGTCGTCGTGGTGTCGTCGTGAAGCCGTGAAGATCGAGAGGCAAGACGGACAGCGCTGGAAGAAGCCATCACGCGGCCACCTAGCGGTGTTAAACGGCCATCAAACAGCGTGCGTTAATGCCATTTATGGTAGTGTGGGTTACCAGACGCGCCCACGAGTCCACAGGACTCAATAGTCTGACCTCGCTGGTAAGGTTCTATTACTGAGGGTTTCTCAGAGCTGTTTTACGGCCTCGAGGAAGCTGACGAGTTGGGTTGTTCCTACCCTTCTCCGAGCAGCCCAAGGTGGTAGCGCTCTCTGCCAGGTGGTTCCCCTACCCGCCCTATCCTATTTCCACCCTCGGCTGACGTCATCACGCTAGGAAGTCAGTTGAACTGCTAGTGTTAGGAAATAGGTATTATAAGTTAGGGTTTTTATTGTGTTTAGTGAATATTTAGATTAGGGAACCCCCTCGTAGCACCATGTCGGACGGAAAGAAGCTAAGGTCAGGCAAGAAAACCGGTACACCATTGGACAGTGAAACATCAGGAACCACAGAGACCAATACGTGGAGCCATGGGACCGGCACAGAAGAGCAGTCACGCAATAGCACGCAACAAAGTAGCGAACAGGTGACAGAATCGAGCGGAAATATAGAAGTAACGGAAGTGTTAGTGCAAACGTTAGCAAACAGTGCACCCGGGACGGTTGTAGGTATGCCTGTCGCGAGTGATAGGCCCGGAATCGATATATCTACTTCGCAGTCTAGTAAATTATCTCTGATAAAGGCGCAGTTAGAACTTAGGGCCTCCGAATTAGAACGGGCGCGGGCGGCAACCGCATATGCTGAGACTCGTTTGGAGTTAGCCAGATTCGAACTGGCAACTGTTGAAAACTCCAACGAGGCGGATGTCACCCCCGAACCTATTGACGGTAGGGTTCATAGTTGGATCAATGGTCAAAATAACGCGCGAGTAATTTGCGAACGGGAATGTAGGGCACAACCGGCTAGCGTACCTCCGTGTGTAAACGTTCAGATGTCTCACCCAGTTAAGAGTCGCGAAAATGTTAGTAATGAAAGCGGCATGTCGGCGCTAGCCGACGCGATAGTAAAGGCAGTCAATCTTAGTAAGTCAAACAGTCAATCAATACCTAAATTTATGGAAGAGTTGCCCTATTTCGAGGGCAACATATCCGAGTGGATTCCATTTAAATCGGTGTTTATAGACACTCAGAACTCGTATACGGGAGTTCAAAACGTAGCTAGGCTTCGTAAGGCGCTCCGCGGCCATGCTAGAGAAACCGTGCGGTCTTTAATGTATACTAGCATCGAACCAAGTGCTATAATGGAAACATTAGAAAGACGTTACGGTAGGCCGGAAATGTTGATATTATCGGAGTTAGAGTCTTTAAAAAAGCTACCCCGCATGTCAGAAGACGGGAAAAATATTACGATGTATGCTAGCAAGGTAGCTAACACCGTCGCCTCGATTAAAACCTTAAATCAACCTCAATATTTATACTCACCAGAGTTAGTGAGTAGAGTTATAGATAAATTAAGCGTGATTTTAAAATATAAATGGTTCGAATTTAAATCAATGTATGCCGACATACCAGAATTAGTTTTATTGTCACAATTTTTAAATAAAATGGCAGATCAGTGCGGTGCTATGTTTTCATACAATTCAAATAGGGAAGAACGCGCCTTTAGTCGGCAACCGAGGCCGGTTAACGCCGTGAAAACATACAAACATCGCTCGCGTTCATACAGTAGCGACTCATCATGCCCGTCGGAAAACGAGCGCGAACCGAAAAAGGCAACCGTTGCTGCAGTGGCTCACCGAAAGAGTTTAAATAAAAAACGCAACTCGAAACCCCCACAAGCCACACCTTGCCACGATAAAGTCGATAAGGGCAAGTGCGCATTGTGCGGGGGTACTCACTTGATAAAAGAGTGTGCGGATTTTGCCAAATTAAACGTCGCAAAACGGTGGGAAACAGCGAAGAGCAACAGGCTGTGCTTTAGATGTTTAAATGAAGCACACAAACGCATAATGAGATGCAAATATAAACCGTGCGGCATAAATGGTTGTGAAGCGTCGCATCATCGCCTTCTACATCACGGGCAGGAATCGAACCCGGGAACTGCGGATGCGACGATAAACGCAGTTAACCACGTTAGCGCGTCAACCATTTTACCGGTTGAGCTGAGCGGTCCATTAGGTACACACGCATTGTTAGACGAAGGGTCAACAATGACGTTGATAGAGCGGGATGTGGCTCATAGATTAGTATCGCCAAGTAAGTCGGAGCAGCTCACCATCGAAGCTGTCTGCGATAGTAAAACAAATGACTCGGAGTCAACAAGAGTTAAGCCGAACATCCGCGGCATATGTAGCCGCGAGCTAGAAACTGTGACCGCCCACACGGTAGGCGCTTTGAGCCTCGCGCCGCAAGTTAAACAACATTTTAGTATAGAATCATTAGGAATCGAACCGCGCAAACCGGAAAAAGATCCCGAGGTACGGGCTCTAAAGTTGTTAGATTCTACATGCGCGAAGTTACCTAACGAGAATAGATACGAGGTAGGGTTGCTATGGCGATCGGACGATGAGGTAATGCCCGATAACCGTAAACAAGCCCTCAGCCGTCTGTATAACACAAATTCAGTAATGCAGTTTTTGCTTTGAAAACCATAGAGGAACCTGAGATAGTCAAGCTAATTTTGTCTATTTCGTCGAATGCTATAGGTGTAGATGGAATTAGCAAAGATATGATACTCTTAACACTCCCAGGGTCTTTGAAAGCAATAACATATATTATAAATACATCCATTTTATCAGGTAAAGTACCTTGTATTTGGAAATCTGCATTGGTTACACCACTGCCAAAAGTGGATAATCCAATAGACTTAAAAGATCTTAGACCAATCAGTAAACTACCTTTTATGTCAAAGCTGCTTGAGAGAACCATTTATAATCAATTACGTTCTTTTATTGAGAATAATAATATTTTACCAGTACATCAATCAGGTTTTCGTAAGGGTATGGGAACAGTTACTGCTTTGCTCGATGTGGTGGATAATATAATTGCTGAAACAGACTCTGGAAAGGGCACAAGTCTAGTTTTGCTTGATTATTCCCGTGCCTTTGACGCTTTGAACATTCCTCTCTTAATTTCCAAGCTTAGCTACTATGGTGTTGATAACCTATCCTTATCTTGGTTTGATAGTTACTTGCGTGATCGCGTGCAAACTGTTAGGTTGGTAAATGAGAACGGTATTGAGTCTTTTTCAGATCCACAAAATGTAACTCGAGGAGTTCCACAAGGCTCAATACTGGGACCACTACTTTACATAATTTACAGCGCAGACATTGCTCAAGTAATTAAACACTGCAGATATCATCTCTACGCAGATGACGTTCAAATGTATATATCGTCTTGTCCACAGCAGTTTCATATAGCTATAACAAAACTAAACGAGGATCTTGACAATGTCGCACAATGGGCGCATAGAAATGGTTTGCAGCTAAATCCTTCAAAGTCAAAACATATGATTCTGGGGTCAAAGCAACAAATATCTAGGATAACTAGCACAAATCCACTTGTTGTAATTAATGATGACATGGTAGAACATGTTGAAGAAGCTAGAAACTTAGGAATTGTGATCGACAGTCATCTACGTTTTAATTCTCACATAGTTCAACTGGTACAATCTTGTTTTTATCGCTTAAAAGCTTTATATCGCATACGCAATCTCCTAACTGAAAAAGTACGCGTCACTCTGTGTGAATCGTTAATTCTATCAAGACTGAACTATGGTGATTTAGTGTATGGACCACGCCTGCAATCTAAGACTCGCCGTATGATACAGCGGGTACAGAACGCCTGTTGTCGATTTTGCTACTCCATTCCTCCTCGTCAACATATAACGCCATATATAAATAAAGCATCTATGCTTAATATGTCCTCTAGAAGACATTTACATCTTGCTGCCCTATTATTTGATGTTGTAAAGTATAAGAAACCACAGTATCTATACGAGAAACTAAAAATCTCAGATTTTGGCAAAATATACAGTAGCAGAGCGAACCGTCATCCACTAGAGAGCCATCCGCACAAAACTGTTGCTTTCAGGGGCAGTTTCCGTTACCTAGCCAGTAAATGCTGGAATAATATCCCCCCGCCAATGCAAAAATTAACAACTAAAATAACATTTAAAAAGTTTTACAAATCATACCTTTTAGAAAAACAAAAAAATGGTATTCCACATGGCTACTTAGTAACGGACTTCATAGTATGATGCCCACAACCACCACAAATACATACTTAGAACACTAATCACACTCAAATTTTATATGTCACATTTTATATGTATCTATGTTTATTTTATTATTAATTATCCATTGTATCTGCTTTTATCCTGTCTATTTTTATTATTTTGGCACATTATTATATGTTTATTATTATTGTATAATGTAATTAATCTCATATAATATTACTTATCTCCCTATGAACGTTCCTTGGCTATGGCAGAATTATCAGTGATTTGTTCGCAAGAGCAATACTTCTCACTGAGCCATGGCCTTTTTGTACTGCCGCAACACACCCTTTTCATGTGTCTCAGTTATGTATAAAAGTAAAAGAATAAGTGTACTTTTTACCACCCAATTGTTTTTTAATATTGTTTTTTTTTTCTTTCTACTTTTTATTAATTTATTTATTGTAATGTGTGTGTTTTTTTAAGTACAAATAAATGAATATTATTATTATTATTATTAAAAAGAAATTAGATAAAGACAAGTCTTTAAAAGCGGAGTATAGTAAACAGATAGAAAACCTTATCGAAAAAGGTTACGCCGAAATAGTCGAGGCACCGTCGTCATCACCGCGTCTATGGTATTTACCACACTTAGCTGTGTCGCACCCACAAAAGGGTAAAGTAAGGCTAGTCTTTGACGCCGCGTGTAGAACAGCCGGTAAATGCTTAAATGACGCACTGGTAGCGGGTCCTGACTTATTGCAGTTACTTTTCAGCGTATTAATTCGTTTCCGCGAAGGCCAAGTAGCAGTTGTGGCCGACATTAAAGACTGGTCTGTTATACGAATGTCAACAAAAATCGAGTCAACCGAGAAGAAACTTAAACCTGTTAATACGGTCATAATTAACAAAACGTACGATCACTTACCCGATCCCTCGCGATTTCCATCGTATAATAGAATGTTGCGTGCTACGGCGAGACTGCTACTCGCAGCTGAGGTATTTAAAACCCGAAGGCTACGTGAACCACAGTCAAGAACAAGAAATGTTTCAACGAAACACTTACTTATCGCCGAAAGAACATTACTTCATAGATGTCAAAATGAATCCTCCCATGAAGAAAGAAGACGTCTAAAGTCAGATCGTCCGCGGCATCGATTCGCCGCCCTGTTATTCTTCTCGACCGACCTAGCTTACAAACTAAAACGGTGCTTGCGCACGAGGGGGAGACTGAAGTAAGCTAGGTACTATAATCTAGAAAGATAGCAATCAATATTAATTATTTGTAAATTGTATAATTAATCCTTAACTTTAGGCAAGCTATCCAAAGTTATTTAATAGGTATGTAAGATTAATTGTAAATTGATTGTTTTTCACTTAATAATTATTTCTATATCTTTCTAAAAATAATTAATGTACCATAGGTACTAACTTATTATTACCCGTAGTTTTGTCTTATTTTAACTTCTCTTTTACATGTTTATGGCTTTTACACCACGTTACCTTTTTGTATTGATAAGAATTTTTATATAATTATGTAGCACATAGGATTGCCTATATACTCTAGTAATAAAATCCTATGTATATAAGGCTAAGTATAAAATAAATAACAAAATATGTAAACTTGATTAGGGAAAAATTGTAAACTTGACTATATTTTTGATCTTTAAATTTAAATTGTTAATATTCTTAATTTAGGCTTTCTTGCATTTTGTAGCAATTAAAATTGTCCATCTTTAATAAACATAACCCTTAATTTAAGTTATAAACATAACAACGAATTGTAGAAATAACTCAGAATGTAAGAGAAAAACGAATTAAAATAAAATTTAAACTGCGGCTCTCTTTACGGTATTGCTCAGTTTTGGAGTCTAAACGGCAGTCTGAGAGATTAATATTGACTTCAATTAACAAACTCAAGATTTACCTTTTATCGTGCTCTTCATACTGCCTGCCTGAAAAATACCGCAACGAAGCCAAGTTATTATTATCAAGTCACCACGAGGTTTTATTTTCAAGATCCCATTGGTACTGCCCAACCTCCACATCTCCATACAGTCCACTGCTGGGTAGTATCAACCACATATTGTTTGATTACAATAATTTGTGTTACGAAACGGTGTAAAGGCTGAAAGATTTCTTTACTTTTTAGTGTATTTATAAGTGAAGCGAGGTGAAATGAAATCTATACATATAATAAAATGGTAGGAAAGTCAAAACTGTACATTGAATATTTTTTTAAAAGAATACTTGGGGTATGATCTACAATCGAAACAGAAACAAAAAATATAGTTTTTAGAATTTTTGTCTGTTTGTCTGTTTGTCTGTTTGTCTTTCCGGGATAAACTCAAAAAGTACTGCATGGATTTACTTCAAATTTGGCATGTAGATAGTTAAGAAGTCGGGTCAACATATAGGCTACATATTATCACGCTAGCAGTGTTATAATCGTAGGTGCGTTTGGTGCTGCATAGCATTCACGCAGACGACGTCGCGGGCAGCAGCTAGTTATCAATAAACTTAGGATATAATGTCCAGATGTGATAAATGGTATAACCACAGCACTGCCCATAAGGACATTTAAGTTGATTTTCAATCCCCAGTTTTGTCATTATAATAATATTGTGTTGGTTATACAGGATGGTTCAGAATCATATTTTTGTCTTACATGTCGTGGGAAGGTAGCTACCAATCATGCTTGTTTATGTAATATTCGGCTTTTTCTTTAGGCCTTTTTAATAGTGAAGGTTTAATATTAATACGAATTCAATATACACTTAAAAGTTAAACAACGTTAAGTAGGTACCTACCTAACCCGTTTTCTTTTAAAATAAAATAATTGAAAGTTCAATTCTTTTAAAATCTCCTCTTTATTTAAAGATGATGTTATTAATCCTTCGCATCAGTAATTTTCATATAGGCAATCCATATAAATATTATAAAAGGAAAATTGTGTCTGTGTCTCACGCTTTCACAATTAATGTACCTACTAATCCGATTTGAATAAAGGAACAGAGATGGACCTTAACCTAAGGATGGAAATATGTAGGCGTTTCAATCGACTATACTAATTGCATGTTGCCGTAGGAGACCTTTTTGTTATTTTTTGTAAACTAACACCTCAATCGGTAAAGCACGCTTAGTCACAAAACTGCGCAGGAAACCGCGGGCAACAGCTAGTAGTTTTATAAATACAATGTTTATTCATGCCTCATAATAATATCACCTATTAATAATATTAATATCACATACAACAATAATACACAGGTTAATTTATGCGTATATCCATTTACGTACCTAGAATTTCGTTTTTTTTGTCCAATATCAGTTTTAAAACCGGTTTTTTACATGTTACTTTCATAGTTTGTTTATTTTATTATACATTATTGCAAGTCCAGACTTAGCTTTTGTTCGAAAACTATCTTAGCATTACTGCTGTTTTGGGCCAAACATAAAAACGTTGCTCCTGTAAAATTACCCAAATGCTCTGTTGGCCAAACATGTACTGAGGCGACGAGGCGGTGGCCCTTAATCAGGGCATACTTGAATTTGTCGCCTTTTATGACACTTTCATCCAGTGGCGATAATCTCAAATATTCGAAATGATAACTGTAATCTTCCATGCTGGACTGGGAGCTAAAGTATGACATATAATGTACCAGCCGCCTTCTCTTCCTGGGCATACTGTAAAAATCAGTTAAGGGACAGAGGTTTTATTAGCGTTTGCGGGCGATAGGCTGACCCCCCGTCACTGCAATAGTCTCTGTCTATCATTATAATATCTCCAAAGTCAAACGTGACATCAGATGGGTTTTGGAGCCTCTGGTGTTTTCCATACCGCTAAAGGGATACAGGCGTGAAGTTATGTATGTATAGCTGTAATCTTATTTACTTTGATCTTAATCTGACCTGATAGTAAACCAACATGATGTTCAGAGTTCAGCATGTAGAATGATGATCGAATAAGATAAATAGGTCACGACATACAAGTCTACCAGAACTTCTATTCCTCATGCCTTTAGATTCCTCATGCATTTAAAATAAGGCTAAAATTCACCATGAGGTAGATTTCAAAAAAGCTACCTATATTATAACACGCTGAGATACTATCATGTAGTGTGTAGTTTATAGTTAACTAGCTGTTGCGCGCGGTTTTACCCGCGCAATTTCGATTCCCGCGGGATTTTCGGGATAAAAAGTAGCCTATACGGATTCGGAAGAATGGTAAAAGAAATTTTGAAATCGGTCCAGTACTTTTTGAGCCTATTTAATACAAACATACAAAAATACAAAGGTTTCCTCTTTATAATATTAGTACAGATTATTTATTTTAGTTGTATCCAAAAATATTATGTCACACACGCTGTTAATTAAAATATATAAGTTATTATTGTGACCTTAACTGTGGGAATAACTGAGTAACTATAAATACTTTTGCTAAACTACCTAAGAAATTATGAGTGTTTTATATAATTTTGGCTCTAATCTTATCAGCAGAGTTATAGAAAAAGTGATCAAAAAATATCTGTCTATCTATCTTTATAAATATTTAAAATAAATAATAATAAAATCCCCAGACAATCACTCCAACTACATGGCCCCTAAGTAAGCATAGCTTGTGATATGGGATACCATGTAGCGAACTAGGGGGGAACCTAGAATATAATTTATACATAAATAGATAAACAACCAGACACAGATTTTTTTTATTTCTTGTTCCGTGCAGGAATCGACCCCGCAACCACTGGCGTCTGAGGCAGACAGGTTTACCACATCGCCAAAGTGATCGTTACTTGTATCATGTTAAAAATATTTATATAATTAAGTTACAAAATTTTTTCACGACATATTTGTCGGTATACCTAAATATCCCGTCCCGAGACCCTCAGGAAAAAAGATATTTTGCCCCCTACTTATAAATGAAATAAAATTTATATATATTTTAAATTTTGCGATATACGATATCATAATGACGAATTGAAAATAGCTACCGCACTTGGGTACTTACCTAAATATCAAAGTTGTTGTTATTCTTTTAAAATACGATTAAACTAAAATAATTTTACAAAACATCATATATATAAACATCACATACATAAACATCGCTACTTGTATAATCTGACCACTAGAGGTCGCAGATAAGAGCAAAGATAAATATGGGGCGACTCGCCAAGTTGTCAGCGAAATTACCTACGAGAGACATTATAATATGTTTATAAATTGTGGACTGGGAGCAAAAGAATGTGCATAGAATCTGCTAGCTGCTTGTCTTCTCGGGCATACTGTGAAAGTCAGTTAAGGGACGGAGGTTTTATTGACGTTTTTGTGGGCGATAGGCTGACCCCCTATCACTGCAAGTCTCACTCCATCATTATAATAATCCTCAAAAATTCCTCCATCAAAATTTGTCAAATGTGACATCAGATGTTTTATAACTTCTGGTGTTCTGCCCCAGTATAATAGTTATAGCAGGTTAAGCGACATTCGGCATTAATATTCTTGTATAAAATAGTTGTTAGGGTTTTTTTAAAGCTGGTTTCAGCGCCCTGAAAATCCACCGACCTCCTCGTCAGCCAGGGGAGAGACTCAAAGCCCTGCAGTGGGCTCATTACAAAGATCAATGGCTTCCGTCAACCTGGCTTTGGAACTTAGGGCTCAGGGCTTAGAAAACTGACGGGATGTCTGAGCATTTTTTACGAGAAGGCTGCCGAAAAATATCATCGCCCTCCAATAACTCATGTACATCTTGGACTTCTTTGCTTTCCCGACAAAACGCAAGCTAAATTACGTATAAGAGAAAGTTCGGTAGCTATTGACACACCCTATCGACAGACAATTGGGCATAGGTATCTGCAATCATGGGTTAACGTGGTCTGCCAAGAACGAAGTACTTAGTTAATCTATGGTTTAATATTTGGTCTAAGGCCCTATTACGCAAACCATGCGGTTGCGAGTTCAATTCCCGCATGGATCAAGAAAAGATAAAATTCTTCGGTTTAGATTGTTTATCTGTAAATGTATTTATATTCTAGATTCCCCCTCATTCCCTTCTTTTTATTATGTGTCGCAAGGTTTGCTTAGTTTGGAGCTATGTAGTCGGAATGATTGACTGGGTTTTTTTTATTATTATTTCTTCCTCCTCGCAGTGGACAGTGCAGAGACAGCTGAAGTCTCCAACAACACAGAAATACTGGACAATGAGAACAAGACAGAGAAGAATGGGCAAGAGAAGGTGTTGCGGCGGATGGACACGGTGCCAGATATCAAGAGAGACACGTCGGGGATCACCACACAATATGTGGCGACGGGGATCGGTAAGGATGTTCTTGGTTAATAAAAGGCGAAATTATACGCGATATTCGGGTAAAAAAGTTTATTAATTGATGTAATGAATCGTGAAAACTTATTACAATATTTTTGATGTTTGATAAACATACTAGGTACTACGTTTAACAATAAGGTCGTTTCTTAGCCTAGGACCGGCTCAGAAAAGTTATGACTTTTAAGTAGAAATTAATTCGTTCACACAGTAGGCGCCTGTCTGGTTATTGTAACGTAACCTTTCATAATCAAAATATTTTTTTGGACGTTTTGTCGAAAATATCAATAAAAACACACAGCTGCTTGAAATACCTACGCAGAGAACAGCTCTTGTCAAAATATTTATTTATATTGTTTCCAGTTTCTGAATATACAGTCGACACGGGTGGCCAGCAATAATAAGGTTCTAGAGCAGCACATTCTGCCGAGTTTCAGCAGCATTTAAAGTTTAAAAATATGAAGCTCAATTTTGTTCAGAAAACAGACAGAAAGAAAGGAAATGTATATTTTTTCGTATGAGTAACAATTAAATTAAAAAAAAACGTTTTTACATTTTTCTTGCGATTATTTTAAAATTATATCGACCTGTCAGATGAGTATGCGTATAGAAAGGTATCAAAGAAATTAAATTATCAACATTTGGGATTTTAACTTTACAATAAATAACTTTTCATATATCTGAAATAAACAATGTATTTTATTATGACTTATTTAAATGAATTTATTAAATCATCTCAAACCGATTAAGACAATTCGGTTTCTATATTCACGTTTTAAATGACGAATAAATCAAAGTAAATTAATTTCCCCAGTAATGAAGGCAGCACACCAAGCGTTCCACCTCTGTCAAATTGTAATTGAATCTGAACTCTATGCCCTCGACATTAAGTTAAAAATTGGTTGGGGAAAGACAGGTTTTTAACGCTTGATATGCTGCCCTCTCCTACATATTAGCCTCTCCTGTAAGGAGGTGCAGAAAGATCTATCATTATTGACAACTTATTTGCTATGATTATTTTTCAGTAAATTTGGGAGCATTTGCTGCAGGCGTGTGTGTGGCCTGGTCTTCTTCAGCACTGCCACTACTGACACCCACTTTTTCTGATGTAAGTGATCTTTTTGATATAAATGTTCCGCTTCCATTCTGGCCTGAGAGCAAAGGAAAAACATAGAATGTATCAGCTGTTTCTCTGCCCGGGCATACTTTTAGAAGAAGGGACAGCGGTCTAATAAGAGTTTTTTTTGTGGGCAATAGGTTGACCCCCTGCACTGCAATAGTCTCTCTTCACATTATAACTCCTCCAAATTTGTCAAACGTGACATTACATGGTCTTATAACCTCTAGTGTTCTGCCTACCCTATAAGCGCAAAGTTATGTATGTATGTATGTGGTCTGCAATATTGATCTAAGAGAAATTTAAACTGTTAAGTAGAATCAACAACACAACTTCGCATCTGTGTCCCTTTAGGATAGGCAGAGATTAGGGAAGGTAAATTACTGCGATCCAGACAAATCTTTTTCATTACCTCCACGCATATTAAACTTTTCATACATGATTGCGGTTACAGGTACTTAAAACTAGACTCTTTTTAAGTTTTTTTTTTTAATTTTTGTTAGAAGGTTTATGTCTATATTTAGGATATAAACTCCTTTTTCTGATACAGCTACGTCTGATTCCTTGTGTCAACCATTTATTTTTCAAAGGTTTTTTAACAATTTATATTATTTTATTTGGGAAGCAAAGGTCATAAAACAGAGAAACGCAGTCATGAAATCATCAAAAGGTCAATGTTGCAATCACCACACAGGATTATATTTTTTTTGTTCACTTTTATTATTTTATGTAATAAGGTATCCAATTACATCTTATTTAGGTGTGCGATAGATATTATTATCAAATTCAAGCTAGGTATCATTGTAGCACAATATTCCAAATTAAAATCGAATGGTTCAACAAATTTAGCTAAGTCCATAGCTATATACTCCAAATTATTCTTAATCAGTATACAAGTTCCACCTCTGCGTTGATTGGGGCGATTATAGGATGCGGCCAGTTTAAAGTTTTTAATCTTAATATTAGATTCAGAACCCTTTTTAATATTTATTTCTGAGAGACACACAATATCTACATTTAAATCATTTTCAGATAATTGTTCCAAAGCAAACACGAGAGCATCTAATTTTTATAAATCCAACAATATTTTGATTAAGTAAATTAGTTTTAGCACATGTTTCGAAAGGAATTATTCATTGCTTTATTATAGTTATCCTTTGTTTGAATTTTAATAGCTGGTTTAACATAGTCAAGAATATATTTTTTGTGTAAGCCTTTGGGTTTAATGTTTCTTGGATCAGAAATTGTAATTAATGATCTTAATATAGTATTCTTAAAGCCATTTATATACATATTGTCATATTTTACGCTATCAATTTTGTACATTTACATTAAAACACAGGTAATTTTTACTATTATTATATTTATTTTTCTGATTTACTATAGGGGCAATGTATTTGCAGTTTTCATAATTCTTTGATAGAAGCATTATTTTATTTATGTACATTTAAATGTCTATTATTTAAAACACCAACTAAAATAACAAGGTTGTCTCATTTGATAAAGAAAATTAGAGATAAAGTTCAGTGTCAATCCTATGGGGGTTCTTATTGTTTGAGCCCACATTAATAACAACAATATCCTCCTTTTTTACACGCTTTCTATAACTTTCAGATATGTTCAAAATGTCTGATGTCAGGGCGTTTGAGTTCTCTAAGTGCTGATAGTGTAGATATCATTCCATTTGAGTATCATAGAATGATAGATAAAGCTTGAGGGAAACTCCTCTTAGAGGAGTCACCAAGCAAAAGCAATTTTGGTTTAGGAGTTAGATCCGTTTTAGTTTCAACTGAGATGTTTTGTAAGATTTCCTCTGGGTTCACTGATCATTTCTTATAGAAAAATCTACGCTTTGTGATGTTATATTGTTGTTGTAGTGGCTCCTCCATGTCAAGTTTTTGTGTCAAGTTTTCCAAATTTGATGTTCGTTTTGTACATGTGTCTACTTATATGTAATATTTTATTTTTTATAGATTTTTCTCCCATCAAAGCCTTTTTCTAAGATTTAACTGGGGTTAAACTCTGAGACTTTCTTAAATATATGAATAGTTTTTTTTTTCTGTTAAGTCGTATTTCAAGACAGCTAGTTTTGATGTGACGTTCAATATTTGATTTTGCACAATTTTCAATTCTTCACGTAAATGTTCTACTTGAGTTTTCTAGTCCAAAATTTCGGTAGAATCTCGAATATCTACATTTGGTTGGCTTTGTGTCGTAATATTAAGCATGATAGAATTTATAATCGAGTTATCATTTGTTATATTAAGCAAAGATAATTCAAAAACGTTTCTTTTTAATTTCCTTCTCATTGTTATATTTCATGAGCAAAAGAATTCCCTTAATTTGGCTAGCTTCTTTTAGGCAGTATAATCATGTACGCATGACTTAACAACCAATAAAAAAATTTTAGACAGTAATCGTACATAAATATCCATCTTCGTATTTTTGACAGTTTTAAATTATTAAAAACCTCCTCCTACTTAACCCTGCATCTGGCTGAGATAAGATTGAATCTAATTGCCTATGAAAAATGAATTTCGGCGCGTTCCGCCGCGGGAACGTCCATTAAGAACCCTTTTGTTTCGGGTTAAATTACCACAAATCAGCGAAACCTGGTTTAAAGTCGGAACCATTAACTTATTTTATAAAATATTCGGAAAGTCGACAGCATTTTTTCTAAATTTGCTTTTTGGTCTGGTTTGGAAAAGTAATTTCTGGAGAAAACTTTCAAATTCACATTAAACCTTTTTCGTAATGTAGAACTAACTTAGAAATTTGTGAGAAAATAAAAATTACCGAAATACATTATCGTTCTAGTGATGTAAGGTATTGGAAAAAAATATTATATCCATCGATGGTTTTTATCATATACAGGTTTACTGGTTAAGTCGACCTAGATCCATTAAGAGCGGTTAGTACCCGTCTTTTCTAACTTATTTCACTATGAAACAGTCTACCCCAAACCTAACCGTTTTCGCGATATTAGACTTTTAAATGTTTTTATAAAAATTGCCAAATTTTTGCCATTACGGAAGATGTTGGGCAGAAGTTATTTTAAAAATCGACAAATGTAAAGCATCAAAGAAAACCAAGTTTCATTGACTCCATTATTGAAGGCCTAATAATTGATTTTTTTTATTAACACAATGTTAATGAAATATAACGTAAAACTGGGTTGTTCCGTCTTCATCCTATGACGTCTCATCCTACTCATTATTTTTTCTTAACTCATCCTATTAATGTGCCGTATTCATTCTACAGCAAAAATCTATAGATATGCCTTGCTCATTTTATTTTAAAATTACCTAAAAAAATTTAAGATTTGTGTACGGTCTGAACAAAAATACTATTATAAGAAATATTTCGAAGCAGAGTAAATTTTTATTTTATGTTGTTCTATTAAATAAAATGACAGGGAATTTGATGATGGGAGAAATATGGTGATGGGATAAACCTATCTGCTTAGACGCCAGTGTTTGCGGGTTCGATTGCTGTCCAGAACAAGATAGGTAGTAAAAATGTCCCCCCTAGTTCACAAGTTTTGCTTAGTTTGGGGCCATATAGTTGGTGTGTTCGTTCGGGGATTTTTTATTTTATTAATTCCAAACTCTTTTATCACAATATTAATTTTTCAGATGAACTAAGAAATGATATATATTTTATATATATTTTTTTAATTCTAAAAAATCAAATAAATATAAAAATACAGATAAAGATGAATTACCTTGATGTATTCACCCTTAAACAATTGAAACTGGTTTAAGGGTGAAGATCGATCAAAGTCGTGGTAAGAATCCCGTGAACACATAAAATTTTCTGCTCCTTGTAATCAGCAATGAACTTTATTCAATGGACATTTGGAGCTGCCAGGACGGCCTTCTCTCGCTGGCCGCATGCTTACTTCAAAGATTCTCAGGGTAGACGGTGCAATAAAACGTGCGAAAGAGACACACATCATGTTTTCTCTCGCACTTCCACTTTTAATGGATGTCGTCACACCAAAAGGTCCGAATATGCGAAAGTTCATGAACCTAACTCATTTATACATAATCATTTCTAATATCCAAATATTTCTACCGTAAAAATAAATTGTTTTGCAGTTCGTAATTTTCTTTTGGTAAAATTTGCTTTAGGATGAGTAAGGCATACATTTAGGATGAATAAAACAATATTTAAAAATGTCATAGGTAAATACGGAACGCCAGTTTAGGATGTGTGAGGAATTACAATGAGAGGTCGTAGGATGAAAACGGAACAACCCGTAAAACCAGCATAGAAAAAATGTGAATGTTTAATTTATCTAACAATTCCTTGCCATCTCGTTTTGTCCAATCAGCTTGTTTCGTAAGCAACATTATGTCCAATTACAACGAATAAAATGGTCTCGTTAGCTGTACTTAATGTTTTTTGTGAAATTAAAGATGGAAACGAAAATTAAGCGAAAGTAATTTGTAATTTTAAAATTCGAATTCATTCTTTGTTGTGTAACCACAAAGAAAGTTTGGTTTTTGTATCCGTTTCTGGGCGGGTACTTTTCGGGTAGTCATTTAATATTATCTTATTAATATTAAAAATGTGAAAGTGTGGATGGATTTATAGATGTATGGATGTTTGTTCCTCAATCACGGCAGAAAATCTTGACGGATTTGGATGAAAGTGGCGTAGTAATAGAAATAGCACACAGGCTACTTTATATTCCAATAATAAATAAAAATAAAGTAAAACCACGTGAAACACCTAGTATACTACACAGGTCTTTCCTAAACCGTGCGCTGTGTTTCATCTGATGTTCAATTACTGTCAGGTGAGATTAAACATGAATATGATTTTTAATGATGGCGTTAGGGTTCAGTCAAAGTTAAGAAAAAACATTAATATTTTGCAAACTGAAAAGAAAAAATAGCAACACAATAGTTGAGGCACTGAAAGCGATAACATCCAAGCCACTTTAGGATGAAAAGCAACTGAATAAAGGAAATTACCGAAATTTAAACGCTTGTTAATGGCGACAAGCCTACTGCGTCCAGTAATTTACTATCATGTATAATAACGAGGCGTTTATTTAACAGACTAATGGCGGAACTTAAAACTCGAGGAAACCATTTAAATACGGAACGCTTCCAAACTGCGCCGGGCGCACGTATCGCATCTCTGTACACATTGCGTTGTTGGAGCCTCCAGTAGTAAAAGATAGGACAGTAACTTAATACATAAATACATACATAACTTCACGGCTGTATCCCTTATGGGGTAGGCAGAACACCAGAGGCTGTAAACCCATTTGATGTCACGTTTGACTAATTTGGAGGTATTATAATGATGGAGAGAGACTATTGTAATGACAGGGGGTCAGCCTATCGCCCGCAAAAACGCCAAAAAAACCTCTGTTCCTTAACTGAATAAATTTTACAGTATGACCGGGAAGAAAAGCAGCTGGTACATTCTATGCTTTTCTTTCGCTCCCAGTCCAGCATAGAAGCAAGTAACTTAATATTCTCGAATATTTCTGATACTTACTAAAAATAACATTTAAAAATATGATTGCTGTTGAGTTTCTTGAGATTTCTTATTAACAAATCAACTTTCCAAAGTGGTGGTAGCTTCAGTTCCATTTGTAAATAATTTGACCTATTTAACTCAAGTGTATTTAGGTACCTACGAAATAAAGTTTTTTTTTTAATTGTTTCAATATTCATAGAACAAAGAAAACGGATTCATCGCGTATTTTACTTCTTAATATTGTGACAATGATTTTATTTTATTTTTTTATTTGGGTGGCCAACAGCTTTTACTTAAAAACTTTAATTAACAAGCCTCCGCAGACACATTTGGAGATACATTGATGTCTGCAAATACACCAAAATGCCGAGTTATAATAAACAATGTAGAGCATTCACTTTCATTTTTAAATCCTTGTCAAAACTTTAGATGAAGTGAAAGGTCATCAACGTCAATATACTCCGTTTTCGTACATATTATTTTCCAAAGATTAAAAATTTGTCAAAAAGGACTTAACCGATTTCGATGAAATTTATATAGGTCAATTTCTAAAGTATCTTCTATCATATGAAACAAGAATATTCAAAATCGATTCGTAATTATCCAAAAAATCCCGTCACAAAGTGACAAAAAAACCATCCACACGCATTTAGCCAATCCTCCTTTTGGAAGTTGGTTGAAAACTAATATTGTCTTTAGAATAAAAAAAACGGATTTATTTTTGTTCTTCTTAACATCGTGTCAATAAAGACACCAAAATTTCAAGTTAGAATTTATATCTACACTAATATACAAAAGCTCAAAAGTTTCTTTGTTTGTTTGATGGAACGCGCTAATCTTAGAAATTACTGGTTCGCTATGAAAAGTTCTTTTTGCGTTGAATAGTCTATTTATCGAGGAAGGCTATAGGCTATATTTATCCCGAAATTCCCACGGAAACGGGAGTAATGCAGGTGGAACTGCGAGGACCGGCTAGTGTAAAATACAGGGTGACTGGTGGGTCACTTTCGAAATTCCAGGACGTGCTGGTTTGCGAACATACATGAAGAGTAAAAATAAATATTAATTATTTACTGAGTAAACTTCTCCGAAAGCTAAAATAGTATATTTCATTACGAGTGCGGAAAGCCTGTCATTGCAAAGAGTTCCGACAAATGTCTACACGAGCCGAGGCGCAGCCGAAGGCGAGGGTTGACAGTCGGAACGAGTTGCAATGACGGTTCCGCACGTGTAGTGAACGACTATTTTTAATACAGTTGCGAAAAAATTAAGCAATTTTATAAAATATACAAAATGGCGCCAGCCGTGAAAGATTATAAACAGAGATTTTTTTTTGTTTACCCATTCTGGGTAGGCAAAGGGAACCATGCCCATACAGCCAAGTCTTTAGTAGATTTTTTGTATTGACATGAAATGAAAATGAATTTAATGAGATAAAATGAAATGAAACCTAGCCTAACTCATTGCATCAAATCATTATATCTGATATTGAAACAAATTAGTAGCTTCTTTTCAGAAATATTTGCATGAATCGTAAAAACTTCGTGGTTGATTTTTTCTTTTTAATAGACATTATTTTGACATTTGGGAAAAAGAACGCACGAGTGCGGAAAAGGTAAAGAAAAAGCACAAGTGTGTAATAGCCCACATCCCGAACGCTAAACGTCCCTGCAATACGCCACTATTTGAGCAACTGTATTAAAAAATTCATTACGCAACGCATGGTTACATTAGTGTAATACCATAAATACCTAGCGGGTGGTGGTGTGCGTGTGGCGGGAACACTGAGGCAGCGCGTCGGGAAAAGTGTAGTAAGGTCTCTTTGTTTATTCATAGGGATTTATGGTGAAAAATTAAGAACCTACTTTTATTACATAATTGTGATCAGAATCGAGTACAGAGTGCTCTCCTTCAGTATTGCAAATTTGTCACCAGTCACCCGGTATGATTGAACGCGGCAACTCCGTTTAAGAAAAGAAAAGACGTTTTGTTTGCAACTACTATGACTGCGATAATATCTCGATAGTATTTTATCATCATCATCATCATCACAACTCTTTGTAATGAGCCCACTGCAGGGCATGAGTCTCTCCCCTGGGTGACGAGGAGGGTGGTGGAGTGGTGGATAGTATTTTATACCGGACAGTAAAACTCTTTCTAACTAATTTCAAGTTAGAAGACCCATTTTATTAAATTTTTACTGCCCAACCTCACTATAACTAATGCTTTGCTGGTTATTTACAAGCCATATAGAAGAATAAATAGGCTTATCACTTAATACAAAAAAAATACATACACTTTTTAAAGCCTGAATACCATCTGCACCAGAACCGCAAAGTCGTCGGGTTAAAATGTAAACCTATAAAATTTGGTTCAAAATAATATGTTGTATTTAAATCTTCTGTCGTTTTAAGTTGAAGCATAAAATATTACTGAATAAAATTCCTCAGCTGTGCATTTTACGGTATGCAGTGGAACGTTAAATTATGACATTGCTACAGTATTTAGCTACGGCTACACGACTAGCCTTTATTTCGGGAGCAACAAAAGTTATTTTCGTGTAAAAAATAGTTCCCTGTATCGCATTGCACCACTAAATATCAGTATGCAGTTGTAATTCTTTAGCTCCTGAAAGTATGAATGTTTGTAATAGGGAGATTCATAGACTTATTTTGTTGAAAGAAAATATTTTTGTTAATATTGGGAAGGTAATAAATCGTTAATGTAATAAGGGCTTGCCTGGGAGCAATAGAAAAACATAGAGTGGGTGGACCAGCTGCTTCTCTTCCCAGGCATACTGTAACAGTCACTTAAGGGACAGAGATTTTGTTGGTGTTTTTGTGGGCGATAGGCTGACCCCCTGTCAATGCAATAATAATAATTCATTTATTTCAGGTTGCATAGACCCATACAAATAATTAAAAAATTTACAAAATCATGAAACGGATTGAATAAATTAAATAACAGTAACTAAAGTACATTAAATCAGAAATTAAATTGAAACATAAAAAAATAATTAAAATATTTAAAATAAGAATTAAGGTACCAATAGTCTCATTTCATCATTATAATACCTCCAAATTTATCAAACGTGACTTCAGATGCTTTTATAGCCTATGGTGTTCTGTCTTCCCCATTAGGGATACAGGCGTGAAGTTATGTATATTTTTTTGTATGTGGCTTTTATTAATTTTTATTTAATTAATATTTTTTTAGTTACAGAGTGAAACATCATCAACAAGAGGCCATCCCAAGCTTGAGGTAAGAAACTAATTCTCTTGGCTTAGACAAGATATACTTTTGTTGCAAACGGCAAAAAGATAATATCCAAGTATATTTGGAATCTTAGAGGCGTTGTTCGTCAGCAACTAGCATACATATTACTATTTATAATTGTTAAAATAGCGGTTCAAAAATTTTTCTGCGATAAAAATTCTTACAATAAAAATTATAACAAAATTCACAATGTACGTTCTTTTAAATACGACTTGTTCACGTGACTGAGATGCTACAAAAATAATACATCTTCCGTTTCTAATTCTGCGCGTTAAACATTGACCCATAATTCCATGAAATACTTAAAAATTACTGATCGTTTTCATTGCTTTCAATTGATTGCATGTTATTTCAGTCACTAATTAATGACCAATTCTTCTTAAAAAAAGCAATGTTACGTCGTCGTCGATTCAAATTCCACACGCAAATTAATTAAGAAATAATCATAGTATGTGGAAAAACACCAAAACATCGTGGATAATATCTAAAACTTGTAAAAGCACTTAAAATAGTATGTGATTTTTATATTTGGGAATAATAAAAATATTCTCGATGTTTCGATACTTAACAAATCTCAAATTTCGTGAAAATTTTCCTTGACAGTGTTCTATTTATACCTTTTTTACCTTCTATATTGAATCGTTAAAACTTCATCATCAACAGTCAGGACATGCCCATTGCTCAACATAGTCCCCCTTCGAGTTTCACCACGTAAAAAATATAAGGTTTAAGAACTTTATTTCCCCAAAAAGAATAACAAAAAACCTTACTGAGAGAATATTATTTGTGTTGACCTCAGGTAACAGAATCAGAAGCGTCCTGGGCTGCATCTCTCCTGTGTTTAGGTGCGCTGTGGGGTGCCGTGCCTGCAGGGCTGATCTCCGAGTACTTCGGCAGGAAGAAGACCTTGCTCTACCTGGCTCTGCCTCTGGTAGTCTCCTGGATACTTGTCGCTTCCAGGTAAGGTTGTCTTTCTATCAGTGCCTAATCCCTCGTTTGATTTTAACTTCACGTAATGGAAAATAAAGATGAAGTCAAATATGACATCACAGGGGCTTATACTCTGGCAAATAATTCAATGCAGTAAAGTGACAGTTCCAGTTTGCCGACTTTAGGGACGAAGAAAAATAGGGATGCGGGTTATGTTAACGAATGCATTATATTATTAAATAATATCGTCAAGTTACGAAAGAAAAAATATTTTGACTCACAAAATATTTTATACTTTAATTTTTTCATTTCTAGTGATGCTTTACGTATCTTACTTTTTCGTGACTTTACAAAATTGCAAAAAAACTAATTTTTCTTCTACTGTAATGTTCGGTTATTAATTATTTTTATTGAAGTTATTGTAAGGATAAAGTACACACCTCATATTCACATATTTAGACATTGCTTTAAAATTTTATGCTTAACGAATGAAAAAGTACCATTCAATTCCAATCATTTTCATTCAGCATCTCACACTACGAAGATTTTAACTGTTTATTTTTTTGTTTGACATTTCGAACTGTCAGTTTACTGCAGTGAATTATTATATGACGATATGACGGTATGACGGCAGACGTTATATGAAGAGTGGTGATTAGCCAGTCAAATCTAGCAGGTTCCCAAGCTGACCTACTTACTGACCTGACTGGCAAGTGCCAAGCTGACGTTGATAAATTTTTGTCACTTTCCCTGACACGCTTATTCAATATAGTGTACGTTACCAAACATGTCTAAACAGGTAGCGCAGGAATCTTTGAGTAAAGAATAATATTCTTTATTAATAAATTCACGAGGAATACATGATGTTTGCACAATTCATTAAAAAGCTGATTTACAGGTATGTAAATCAACCATTTTAAAATAGACTTTAATATCAAGATAGTTTGCCGCGGTTTTTTAGCAAGCTGCTTGTGCAATCACAATTCTAATTTTCGAATATGTTTGCCAGTCCGAACGTGTACGGTCTGTACGTGGGCCGCTTCGTGGGCGGCGTGGCGGTGGGCGCGTTCAGCGTGGGCATCCCGCCCTACGTCGAGGATATCGCTGAGAAGCACCTGCTCAAGACCTTGGCCAACTTCTACCATGTGCACTTCTGCTGTGGGATTCTGTTTGGATATATTATTGGTAAGTGTACCAACTACGTGAAATGGATAAAAAACGTTGTTTAACGTATTTTATCATGTATCTTTAAGTCATTTAATTTACGTTTCTCGAAAGAAAACATATTTCAAACAATGCAATCTTTGTCTTAATTTTTTGCGATGCTAATCTTAAATAAAATGCCTTGAATGTTTTAATTGACGACGACTTTAATTGTATGACGACCGGCTGGTATAGTGGTAACATACATTGCCTTCTATGCCAGAGGTCCTGGGTTCGAATCCCGGCGGCGGCGGATATCGATGTGATGAACACAGACGTTAGCCGTCAAGTCATGGATGTTTATATGTTTATTTAAGTTTATTCTAATAAAAATATGTATTTATTCAATATGTATGTTTATATATTTCTTAAGTATATCAGTTATATTGTATCCATACCACAAGTTCTTTAAGAAACGTAATTTGGGCTAGATAATGTTGTGTAAGTGTCAAAAATATTTATTTAATTATTTATTAAATTTTAATAATATTTATTAAATTTTATTCCATACTGTGTACGAGGAAGAGAGACTTCTTTTCTTGTCCTCGTACACAGTTTTGAATTAAATTAAAACATTCAAAGCATTTTACTTTACTTCTCCTATTTCATACCAATTCACGGATTTAATTATTCTCTCTCCGTACTACGTGAGGTTGCGGGTTCGATTCCCGCACGGGAAAAACATATTTCCCGTGTCTGGGTGTTTATATCCTAGGTTCTCCCTAGTTTACTTTATTATCAAAATTATTTTATCACAAGCTATGTTTACTTTAGGGCCATGTAGTTGGTGTGACTGTCGTGGATATTTTTTATATTCTGGTTTTCTTTATTACAGGTATGGTACAAAGCACATCATGGCTGGGCGTCCTCTGTGCGAGTATCCCCATTTCATTCTTCATCGCCTTCATCTTCCTCCCTGAATCTCCCACTTACCTGATGTCTCAGGGAAAGTTCCACGAAGCGAAGGCAGCTCTACGGTACTTCCGAGGCATTGATAATGACATCGACTCAGAAATCAAAGAGTTAAAGGAATACATCAGAAACTTTGCCAAAAATAAAGTAACCTTCAAGGAGCTGTTCAAAACGAAATCTTCTATTAAAGCTCTGATCGTTTCATTTGGCCTCATGGTGTTTCAGCAGATGAGTGGAATCTACCCAGTGTTATTTTACGCGGAAAAGATCTTCAAAACGTTTTCCATCTCTTTGAATCCACCTAGTGCAACTATCATATTAGGATTCTGCTTAGTGTCATCTATGTACTTCTCAACAATGTTATTGAAAGTCGCAAGACGAAGAGTGTTATTAATTTTCTCATTTCTTGCAATGTCTTTGAGTTTAGGAAGCTTAGCAATTTACTACCATTTGAAAGCGTCGAATTTATCTTCGAACAGCACATGGGTACCACTTTTTACGTTATGTTTATTTGTTAGTGTGTACGCAGCAGGCGTTGGACCTATTCCTTGGTTGATGTTGAGAGAGATATTCCCGCCAAATGTAACTAGAAGAGCGACTGCCATCACGGCAGGATTTCATTGGTTCTTAGCTTTTGGGGTTACCAAACTGTATCAGAATCTTGTGGATATGGTGAAACCTGGATGGGCGTTATGGAATTTTGCAGTCAGTTGCATAATAGGAGCTATTTTTGTGTATTTCTTTGTACCAGAAACAAAAGGAAGAAGTTTAGAAGAGATTTTGAATGAGTTTGAGGGTATTCACAAAAAGCGAAAACATCGACATGTTATTGAGGTGGAAAGTATATCGGAAGCTTAGTCATAACAATTTTAAGTGATTTTAAATTTTAAGATTTGAATCTTTTATTTGGCTTTTAAAGAATTATCAGTATTTTTTTATTCAAAATTTATTTTACAGTTTTTGTTGATGTTTCAAATATACGTAAATCGTGAGATTTTGGTTCAAATCATTTTATTATAGGTCAGAATAGGTAAGGTTTTAGTTAGTTGTAATAAATTATGTTTATTAGGGGTATTTATTCAATTGTCTAAATATTTATTGAATTAAATATTTTGAACAAAATTTAGAGTTTTATTTAATATTTTTTGATCTCGTGTATCTACCCGTGGGAATATCATGGTAAACCTATCAAGTTCTTATTCAAATCTCAGAGGAGTTGATATCTGTGAGGTGAATACATTAGCTGAGAAGTAGGGATTTTTAAATTCTTATATTTACATAATTTCATATGTATGTTAAGTAATTATCAAGTTAAGTTTACGTATCTGATATCATATAGAGGTATAATGATCACACGTTATGACGTTATCCATTACACCAGTTCAGTTAAAAACTTTAGTTGGCGCTAAGCAATTTGCTGTGAATATTAGAAAAAAATATATGTATATATTAATTGACGACCGGCTGGTGTAGGGGTAACAGGGTAACATACATTGCCTTCTATGCCAGAGGTCTTGGGTTCGAATCCCGGCGGCGGCGGATATTTGTGTATTGAACACAGATATTAGTCGTCATGGACGTTTATTATCTAATAAAAAATATGAATTTATTCAATAAATAAATAAATATGTATGTTTATATATTTCTTAAGTACCTATATCAGTTAACTAGTATCCATAATACAAGTTCTTTAAGAAACTTAATTTGGGCTAGATAATATTGTGTGAGTGTCAGAAATATTTATTTATTTATATTTATAAATAACTTCTAGACATATCTAAATGAAATTTCCATAACCCTAGTACACATTATCGCTGACATTGTACACCTGTAGGTAATAACTTCTGGCGTTTTCAATAACCACAGTTCTGTATTGAACGAGGAAAAGCAGGAATATTCCCATAAGGAACTACATAAATATTTTGTGGTTCCTACGCGGGGTACGTGAGGCGCGCCCGCTTCGCATTGTCGCTACTACGAAAGAATAAAAATAAATAAAATCCCCAGGCAATCACACCAATTTATTTCTTACTATATTTTCATTGCATTTTATGATGCTTCAGATATGAGTTTTTAGAAAAAAAATATAAATAAAATTTACCCCAACCGTATTACAACGAAAAAAATCCAACATAGTAAATAATTGCGATGGCATCTTGTAACTTAAGTTGTCACAAAATTATATCACATGTTTATTAAAGAAATTAAAATCTAGTCCCCAGACAATCACACCAATTACATGGCCTCAAAGTACTAAGCAAAGCTTGTGTTATGAGATACCATGTAGCGAACTAGGAGGGCACCTATAATATAAATACATATATGTATAAATAAACGCCCAGACCCGGAACATTTTTTTTCTTGTTCCGTGTGAGAATCGATCCCACAACCATGTTTGCGTTTTTTTGGTTTGGTCGAGAGCATTTCTTCATTACCTTTTTAAAGCTAGATTGTTATATTATTAGGTTAATTATATTTAACTGTAGATCTATGTGCAAAATTAAGATTTCATTCCAAAATTATCTTTAAATATATTGTGAATAAAAAGTAAATTAAATCAATCACATCTTAACTATTAATTATATAAATGCTAATCTACGTGCTGACGACCGTTGTGGAGCTAGGCAACAGTGTTCAAAACTACAGTGGTCGCGGGTTCGAACCCCGCACTATGCAAATATTTGTGTTGTTTGCATTCGGAGGGTGACTGAATGAATATGTATGAATTTGGGAGAAAAAATGTGTAAGTGTGTTATCTAGTATATAAAGCATATGAGTTTAATTTCAAGGCTAGATTGCACTGTGAAATTAAATGTTCTACACTTATAACTTACCTATTTGAATAAAATAAAATATCAGAAAAAAATGTTCGTAGTAGGGGCACGGGCTGGCGGTTCCCACAGGATATTCTTGTGTCCAAGTTTCTAGTTTCCGGTAAGATATTCGAACATGATTGATGGGCGGTCCCCGCGGTTGAACAGATTGGGGTTCCCGGATTGAATTAGTGAATGAAATACGCTTTATTGCAGAAAAAAATAATTTATTGCGTGTACGTGAAATAACTATTACTTTACAAAGCGTTCTTGTTTAGCTTTTTGTACTGTCAGATAAAGAAATTAATTACTTAAGTGTTTCCTCAAAATCTAAGAATTGCTACTTTATACAGGAAAATTAGGGGATTCATTTTGGACTGCATGTATAAGAGATTGCGGGAAATGGAAAGGGCTATGCTTGGAGTATCCCTGCTGGATCAATTTAGAAATGAGGAGATTGGCAGGCGATCCAAAGTCTCCCACATAACCAGAAAGATTACAAAGCTGAAGTGGCAATGGGCAGGGCACATGGCTCGCAGAACAGATAGTCGTTGGGGCAGAAAAGTTCTCGAGTGGCTGTCATGTACTGGGAGACGCAGCATATTCAGGCCCCCCGCAAGATGGACCGATGATCTGATTAAGATCGGTGCGGGACCGAGTGACTTGGAGAACCTTGGCGGAGGCCTATGTCCAGCAGTGGACGTCTACTAGCTGTTGATGACGTATGAGAGATTTGGTCTTTGTTTTGAATTGTTGCAAAACCATCATGCAATAAAGTAATTTCCTGATTTGCTTGAAAAATAATTATAAAGACTTAAATAGAGAACTATTTACGAGATTCAAGCGAACAGTTCGGTGGTGGTCGTTGCACCCTGAAGATGCTTCTGGTTGAAGCGAAACACGTGTCGGTGGTAGCTTGTGGTGTGGGTTACGTTTTCCAAGTGTGTGTTCATTGCATTTTTTGCTTCTTGCTTGAGGGAGGGGGGGGCGGTGAACCAACGCACGAAATTCCTGCATCACTAATGCAAGTACAAGTCGCGGAATCAGCAAGGAATTGTCATGGATTTCCGCAAAGTAACGCCTGATTCAATATGGCCGATAAAATGGGAACTCGGACATAAAAGACATGGGTGAATAAAATCCTACTTTATTTTATACAATATTTGATTGCTTAACTACGTTACGCATTGGTCAATTGCAAGCGATGGTGTGGCAAATTACACCGAAGTCGAAAAAATTACATACAAACACCATTTTTGTATTTGTAAAGTATGGCCAATATTAATACACCACAAGCAATATAACACCAGACAGTACCTAAGTGTGGCCGAATCTTCGTGGCTTGGAGATTAACATATTGGCGGGTACTTCCTGCCCGTATTGTGTGTTGTGGTTAATTAGCAACATCGCAATTACAAGTACCTACTTACATTTGCATTGAATAGTTAGCTACATAATGTTTGATTTGCTTTGTATTATACATACATATATAACTTCACACCTGTATCCTTTATGGGGTAGGACACCAGAGGCTACAAAACCATCTGATGGCATGTTTTACAAAATTTGGAGGTGGAGAGAAACTATTGCAGTGACAGGGGGTCAGTAAATTAGCCAAACTGAGACATAAAAGAACATATAAGTTTATGTAATGCAGTGGTACTAAGGGGTATACACTCAACCAAAAACCAGTTTATAAAACAATTTGAACTCAGGACCTCTGTATTCGAAATTGAATACTCAACCGATGTACCATGGAGGCCGACATCATTATAATTTTACAGTCACTTTTAAATGCCATAAACTGAATCAATGAAATCAATATTTTAAAAGGTCTTTCACACTTACATATTTTGTTTTTAATAAGTTATATTTTACTAAGAAACTCAATATTAACATGAAATCATTTGTATGTTAACACAAAAACATAACACCTCAATACTATGCACAATTGATGTACCGACTGGTAGTACTTAATAGAGAAGAATAGAATAAATCTTTATTCTACTTTGAATGATATGCTGATATCTCAACTACAAAAAGTTAAGTATCTGAAAATAAAGCAAAAACAGAAAGAGATTAAAGTTGACAACTCAGTCTAATGCTACTGTAGCACATGGTCATTCAAAGCATGCATGAATTGAGCACTTGCTTGAATTGAGCTTGTGTCGGAATGTTGCTTAAAATTAGCATGCTCAGTTCAAGCATGCTCGTGAATCGAGAGACTTCACCTACCTTCAGCTACCAGCAGTGCGGGCCGCAGGGCGTGTGCTTACTAAGTATGCTAGTATCGATCCGTTATAAGCATATGTAAGCATATTTAAAACTAGCATGCTTATTGCTAGCAAATGTAAACTGCTCCTAAGCATGCTCGTATTGAGCATACTAAATAGCAAGCTGTTAGTAGCTTACTGATTTGTAAAGATTTCAAATCAATAGCACAGCAAATGTTTCACATCATTAGTCCCTCTTTCCATAAAAAGCAAAAAAAGTATTCTTGTGTTTTAAATCAAATGGTATCAATTTACTTTTATATTCTTAATTTTCAACCGACTTCCAAAAGTAGGAGGTTCTCTATTCGTGTGTATGTTTTTGTGTCTTTGTAACACGATTTATTTTACAATTACGAATCGATTTTGAATATTCTTATTTCATATGATAGAGGATAAATAAAATTTAATAACTTTTATTAAATTATATTTTTTTGTTTTTTTTTAGAGGCGTTCCCATATAATTTTCATAGGAATCGATTTAGCACGTCATAAAAAAAAATAGAAAAAAAATGTTTGAATACGGACAATACTTACATTGACGACCTCGGTTTGTTTAATGCTCTGCATTCGTTGATTATTAATCGTCTGCTGTACATTATTACTTTTATTTAATATCAGTAGCTACGTCAGTAAAACTTCACTAAACTACATGAAATATATAAACATACGGAACCCACATTAGGATACAGGCTCTGCGCTGCTCCCATCAAAGGACTCACTTGACAGAAATACTTTAAGTTATCTTCTCGTCCGGATTTCGGAGTTGAAAGGTATGTGACGTTTATGTACCTAAGTGACAGTCTCTTAGTTTTGATAAGTAAGCTCTCAACATTGATGTACTTATGTACAGGGTGGGTATTAAGATGAGATCGAACTAAAAAGGCAAGAAAATTTGTATAATGCTATCTACATTTATGAAAAATACAAAAATTGCAAATTAATATTTTAAATACGAAATTTGCTTCCATGTTGGACTGGGAGCAAAGGCAAAGATAGAATGTGCCAGCTGCTTCTCTTCCTGCGCATATTGTAAGAGTCAGTTAAGAGACAAAGGTTTTATTGAAGGTATTTTTGTTGGCGAAAGGCTGACCCCCTGTCAATGCAATAGTCGCCCTGCACCATTATAATACTTCCATAT
Source organism: Stenoptilia bipunctidactyla (assembly GCA_944452665.1). Lineage (NCBI taxonomy): Eukaryota > Metazoa > Arthropoda > Insecta > Lepidoptera > Pterophoridae > Stenoptilia > Stenoptilia bipunctidactyla. The sequence goes on along the minus strand of OX101744.1, from coordinate 780,079 downwards.
TTGTCAAATGTGACATCAGATGGTTTTATAGCCTCTGGTGTTCTGCCTACACCATAAGGTAAACAGGCAAGAAGTTATGTAATGTAATAAAGTTATGTAAAAAAACATGGTGTATTGGTTGAGTGTTTCGCTGCGGAGTGCTGGGTTCCAGTCCACTTGGGCTAGATTAGGAAATCAGGGTGTATGAATAGGGGACCCCTAGTTCTACTGTGTGATCTTTAGAACATAAGATTATGTAAAATCTAACTTTGGAGCCTTAAACTTGGTGTATCAATCTGAGCACCTTTTTAATTAAATTTTATTTATTTAATTTTTAACTCAGTTTGATTTAAGTAGATATCCTATTAATATCATAATTGTAAAAGTGAGTACGAATAAAGGTAGTCTACAAAGTTAATATAGTTAAGTCATTTATAACTCTTCTTGCGCGATTTAATGAACGTACAGCGACATCTATCGAATAAAAGCAAACAAAAATTTTGTATTTTATAAATTTGAAAGTTTGGATGGATGGATGTATGCATGTCTGGATGTCTGTTCCTCTATAACGGCGAAACGGCTTTGGATGGAATATGGTGATAGCTTACAGTCTGGAATAGCAAATAATCTACTTTTTATCTCGATATTCCCCCGGGATTTGAAATGGCGCGCGAAGCAGCTAGTCAAAGATAAATTTGGAAAAGTGCATTGGATCTGATAGAAGTTTACTTATACAGGGAGACCGGTGAATTACTTTTGAAATTCGAGGAAGTTATAATTTGAGATAATACAAGAAGAGGAGAAATATGATAAAAGTAAAAATTAAATATTTACTGTACTGGGAAAACTTAAACGAAAGTTAAATAATTGATTGCGAAACGCATGGTTAGTCTACGCTAGAGTCTAGCGTTGGCAGCGATCCGCGTGCCAGATCACGTGCTGCGATAGACTAAGTAAATAGTTTTTTTTTGTTTGGTACCCACTAAAGCAAGCTCTAGTAGGAGGAGGAAATCCTGTTACGGACGAAAAGGAATTCTTAAGAGCTGCTAGCCCCAGTGGCTAGCAGGTACAGAGTACCCAGACAGTGTTGGGACCGCAAGAACGGCCACTAGGCTCCTCAGAACACCTGAGTATACCCACTAAACATTCCCCTTTAATGACCCGCCTAATATAAATCCTTGATCATATTCGGAGCGACAGCCAATCGGTAGCTAGAGGCTGCGTAGCGTCAATCCTGACGGCTGCCAACATAGATGAACTGAAAACTGGGTAAATAGTTACAAAACTTTACTTATTTATAGGGAATTCTAGTTAAAAATAAAGCACCTACATAATTTTATTACATAATTATGACGAGAATCAATTACAGAGTGCTCTCCTTCAGTATCTAAAATTTATCACCAGTGAACCTGTAAGTATATGTTTTAATTTTTTCATACATTATTTATAGATAATAGGATTAATCACAGGGATTAATTAGCCAAACTTAATGCTTTAACTGGAAATCCTATTAATCTTAGCTTAAATGGTTAATTTAGATCACTACTAGGTAAGTTATTAATAGTTATTATAGCAGTTATAATTAGATGGCTGAATCAAGGTTCTTCATAAAGAGATATATCCTACGGTTGGTAACATATAAGTGTTAATAATATCACGAAAATCTATTCATTTTAAACTGTTTTTCAGTATATTTTGTTGGCAACAGCACCGAATACACGTCCTACTTTACAAAAACAAATAAACCGTTACCATTATTCCATTTCAATTATTCAAATATTAGTAACCATTATAGTTTAAACCCATACCTTGAACTAACCTAGTAAACAAATCGCACCTTTGTTAGCTACTCTAATAAGGTTCTATTTAGGAATTTTCTGATTCCGCACAGACCCGCTGATTTCCCTCAGGATCTGTTGACATCGTGAGATGCGACCTTCCCGGAGAAATGTCACATGGAGCGACTGAGCGCTGGGTTCATTTAGAGTCATCAGTTACGCGTCAATAGAGTCATAAATTAATGATTCACTTTTTTGACGAGGTGGAAATGCGGGCCTGGATGCGAGTGACATGCGAGTTTTTGGTGGAGTTAAAATGTCGTTATATTAAAACACAATTATATTAATTGACACAGAGACACAGTTTAAATATAAAATCCTGGTCACAATGTATTATAATAGTGCAGGCCTATTACGGTTCTTTCATGACATGACATGATAAACAAAATTTCTATCTTGGAGTAAAAATTATACTTTATTCTTACTCTAAGATTTCTATGATAAAATGATGTTATAGTGAATGAACGAAAAAATATACATACATACATTGCAATTTATTGCATGTAAGAGGCATTTTCTTTTGCAATGACAGGATCAATGATATCATCTATGACTTAAAACGTCAATTGAAAAGTTGAGATCAGTCGCTCGTGTCGAGTTAAAATTTAAAATGTAAATACACGCGATAAATCCGGTTAAAAAGTGTTTTATTTAATAGTATGAATCGCGAAAATTTAAGACAATATCAAGATCCATGATTCTTACTTAGCATAGATAACATTTAACGTTACGTTCATGAACGTTGTGCGTATACGCAACCACTTTTAAGATGTTGTCAATTCGTTGATTATTAGTCAGCTTGAGCATTAAAAAAACCAACACCACGTCAAAACTTTGGTTAAATTAATTATGTAAACATTTTCCGAATTCATACATATTTTTTGCAAAAATTATCCATGAAGTAATCGATTCGATGAAATTTATTTGGGATCAACTCTGAATTATCTTCTATCATATAAAACAAGAATTTTCAAAATCGATTCATAATTGTCGGAAATACCGTGTAACAAATACACAAAAAAAACATGCACACGAATTGATAACCTCCTCCTTTTTTGGAAGTCGGTTTTAAAAAAGCGACTTATTCAAGTAACCTATATTTGATGGTTAGACTCCTTTTTGGTACGTCTAGCTTGTGATCTCCAGTGATCTTATACAGGGTGTCCCGCAACCCCTATATGATACCTTCACGGGCGCATTCTAGTACCCATAAGGATTACAGAAAAAATAAAAAAAGACGTGTGGCACTCGGAGACTGCCGCGGTAAAGCTATTGCATAGCATTTTTTATCAACTTATGCAATTATAATTATTTATTTATTTTATTAATGCAGTAATGTTTGATCTAATATGAAGTTCCACAAGTTCCTAGTAGATGGCGCTGATTGTTTATTAAAGCCCACATGTAAAGTTATGAAATCAAAGTATCACCGCTGTGTTTCGTTACGGAATTTCTGGATTCGGTCCTCACGGTCAAGGCCCGCGATAGAAGCTATGCAAAAGCTTAAAAATCTAATTTCTTTTGTTAAATTTTTGTATGAAAGCAATAAATTTCGACATTTTTTTAACAAAAATTTAAAAATAAATTTCGATTTTTTCTTTTTTTCTTTTTTTTTATGTAATCCTCATGAGTACCTACTAGAATTCATCCGTGCAGGGGTAATATAGGGTTTACGGGACACCCTGTATAAAAAGTCTGAAGATAAATATTATGGTACTGTGATGACTTTGATAGTGTATCATGAAGAACGAGTGTACTTTCATCTTTAACTCCCTTATTACTTCCCTTTAGGTGAGATTGAGTGGAATGAGTGTTTATTCTGTGTAAAAAATCCGCTCTGCGTCTTACTTTTGGACCTAGATTTTTATCAACAAAAGTCTAGACTTTATTTGTTTAAAAAATCATGAAAAAGGAATAGAAAGAAGGCACGAACGATTAAATGACTAAAGGTTTAAAATTATACTCTTAGTGCAAGTCGAACGCTGGATAAGTGTGGCGCGTAACCGAGCGACGACGACTTGGAGAATTTTGGGGGAGGCCTCTATCCAGCAGTGTGCGTCTCTCGGCTCACACGATATATAGGTATATAATAATCCAATAAAGAAAAACGTAGAGTGTACCAGTTGCTTCTCTTTCCGGGCATACTGTTAAAGACAGTTCAGGGGCAGAGGTTTTATTGAGGTTTTTGTGGATAGGCTAAGCCTCAGTCACTGCAATAGTCTCTCTATACATATAATACCTCCCAATGCACAAACCCTCCAATTTCCGATATCAAACGAGACATTAGATAATTTTATAAACTCTGGTGTTCTACCTACTCCAAAAAGGATATCGGCCGTGAAGTAATGTTTGTATATAAAAATCCACTATACGAAAGCATTAGCTCTCTACAATTGAAGAGCTCCATGTGATACGCTTTCCAATATTGTTGAAAAGTAAATACCGAAGTATTGCCCGCTGTTGTGGACAAGTTGGGTATTTAGTGAGCGGATGTTATACAGGGGTCAGTTACAGGACAGGATTAATGGAATGGTGTGATAATGATGAAACTACATATTATCATTATTTGGTTTAGGAATAAGGCTTTTTTACATAATTGGTAACCTAATTTTACTTATATTATAAACTTGAAAGTTTAGATGTATGAATGTTTGTTCCTCTATCACGACATAACGGCTCAACGGATTTTGTTAAAAAAAGTTTTATTCGCAATGTTCCCGCGGCATACGATATTGCGCAGGCGAAACTACCGCACAGAAAGGCTATTCTATAGATACTTTTATCCGTCTAGTAAGACTTAGAATAGCCCTAACAACCCTGGATAAGCGTGTTCTTAAAGGCGACTAATCCGAGTGGACCGCACTTGGCGATAGGATCCCGTCAGGTTCCGACTGGCTAGCGAAAACCCTTCATATAAAATCTGCCGCCAAATATGACCGCTCCGGTGGTGATTTGTTTCGTCATTATTTTATGAAGCGCCCGATCCTTACTAAACCTGTGTGCTGTCTTCTTTGACCTCATCTTCACTTACCACCAGGTGAGATTGAGGTTAAACGCGAGCTTAGTTTATAATAAATATGTGCCAGCTGCTTCTCTTCCCGGGCATACTATAAAAGTCAGTTAAGGGACAGAGGTTTTAAAGGTGTTTTTGTGGGCGATAGGCTGACCCACTGTCACTACAATATCTTTATAATACCTCCAAATTTGTCAAACGTGACATCAGATGGTCTTGTAACCTACTTGTAATGTCTTGTGTCCAGCCTACCCCATAAGGGATACAGGCGTGACGTTATGTATGTATGTAAAACTATTACAATTATACTCGAAGTTTGTTAGCTTCAAATAAGTACCTATATAGCTAAACTCGCGATTTGGATAATTGATTTTTGAACAAGCTGTATCCCGCGGTTTTACCCGCGCAATTTCGAACCCCTTGGGAACATCGGGGATAAAAAGTAGCCTATGTGCTGTTCCAGACTATATAGGTACTATATTATTTTGTGAAATTCCTAAGACGAATAAAACTTTTTGAATTTTTTTTTGAATACCTAGCTAAGACCATCTCTTGCTGCATCAAATCGTCGTTTCTTTTCATTGGAATTTTATTTCTTTTCTTTGCTTTCTTAAAGCGTCCTTCTCCCTATTTTTCTAGCTAGGCCTACAGGCAAAAACGTATACTAGTAGGTAGGTCAAACTCAAGGTGTTACAGTACCAGAACATTACATTACGAGAAGAAGTAGGTAGTTACTGATACCAGAACTAGCCCAAAACTTATCACTTATATCTATAAACGCAGAACCTAAGTAACTATGAAAAAACTAAAAACTAGCCCAAAACAAAAACTTAACACTGAAAAGTATGAAATAAAAAAAAACATAAAACCCAAACCAAAATGAAAGCAAACCGCAAAAAGTCAGCCGCCTCCGTATGTAGTATATTTATTCCTTGAGATGAAGCCGCAATAATTTAATCGCAATAACTTCAGCTTCCTTACATGGCAACTATCACTAAAAAACGAAATCATTATGTTTCACTGTTCATATACATGTGTAGCTATAATATAAAAAAAACTATCATTCTGCTCGTTATGTCATAACCATGAATTTTACAACACAATCTTGTCAATTGCAGCTTGCATGTTCGATAACTTTGCATATCAAATATTCCGAATCCGTCGATATTATTTGTGACTTAAGGGCACTACACATGGATAAGATGCTATAATATTTTATCTTAAGATATATCGCTCGTCATACAATTGAATAGACCTCGTAAAGATTTTGTATCATTAGATAGACACTGATATCATGAAAATTAATCCTAAAATAACATCTTAAGATACAAAACTTGACTACAGGATGTCGAGATATTTGTGCAAAATCGTATCACAAAACTCGAAAACTTATATTATATATAAAAACTTATATATTACCGTATCTTCGTTCGTCATCTGTGTTTCTCTAATGTACATATCTAACTTTCAATGTCTTTTTTCCATAAAACTTTTAATATTAATGTGAAAGTTTGAATGGATGGATGTTTGCCAATCACGGCAGAACGGCTCAACGGATTAGGATGAAGTTTGGCATAGTGATGGTGTAGGTACTGACTGGAATAGCACATAGGCTTTTCATCCCGATATTCTCGCAGGATATGAAATTGTAACGACTTATATGAAATCTTAAGACAAAAGATTATCTTGCGCAGCCTCTAGCTACCGATTAGCTGTCGCTCCGACTATGATTAATAGCCTTTGTCAAGGCTGATCATTAAAGGGGGATGTTTAGTGGGTATACTCAGGCGTTCCGAAGATTCTAGTGGCCGCTATTGCGGTCCCCCCACTGTCTGGGTACTCAATATCTGCTAGCCACTGGGGTTAGCAGCTCTTTAGAATTTCCTTTCGTCCGTAACAGGATTCATCCTCCTCCTGTTAAAGATTGCTTTATTGGGTGCCAAAGAATTTTTCCTTAGCAGAAAAAATCAAAAACAAAATATTATATTATCTGTAGTGTATGCGCGGTCGCAAAGGCTATACAGTCGTCAAGGAGCAGTTGGCGAGTGTCACGTATAAGCATAACGCATATTCTATACTCGGAAGTAACTTATAAATGTTGTGGTTTATTAAGTAAATCCCAACATTGCAAGTGGCAAAGAAGATAAAAAGGAAATAGTCGAGGAAAGAAAAGAATGTGAGTAAAAATATGTAAAAAAATTAAGGAGGGAAAAGTGCATGTAAGCAATGGAGACTGTCGTTGTTTGTTTGCTCACCAGTTGGCGCTACTGTTGACTAAGGTTCAAAGTGAGTATCCGTGAGTAGCTGAGTAATAATGACACATTGTTTCACTTTCTTGGTTCCACTTTCAGAATCCATAGGTACTTGAAAAAAACAAAAATTAATCACTTTTCAACAGGCGATGAAAGAAATTATAATTATGTCACGAATTATGTTATGTAATTTATGCCCCTAAAACCAGTGCAAATTGAAATTTTTGGACTTGACACGACACTGGCCTCGGGTGGGAGATTCACACCTGGTAGCACCCATTGTTTGTTTGTAACTCCTTTATTGTTAATAAAAATAAATTCACCCTGTAAAAAAAAGGTTCTGTAGATTAATAAAATAACTATAATAAAAATAATAAAATGGGCATGCATCTTGTCAGGTAGAACCAAAATAGTAAATAGTTTATGACACCATTAAATTATAATATTGAAGGTACTTATCTTTTTATGCGTGCACAAATAATGTTGTCAGTAAACAGAAAAAAGCCAATGTATAATAATTAAGATTGTATAATTAGATATGTAAAGCAATAAATACTTGAAAAGTATGAAAGGGCTATGCAGCCACGCAATTTGTATAAAAAAGGCCATGCAGCATAATTAAGAACCTATTTATGGACAAAATGTAAATACATCCACGCAATAAATAATTGGAAAGTATAAATTCACAAGCTGCTTTGCAGTAAAGAGCCAAGCAAATCATAGGTTCCAGGGCTATGCTGCTGTGCAGTAAAGAGCCACGCAAATCATAGATTCCAGGGCTATGCTGCTGTGCAGTAAAGAGCCATGCAAATCATAGATTCCAGGGCTATGCTGCTGTGCAGTAAAGAGCCATGCAAATTAAAGACTCGGTGGTGCAGTAGACGCTACTACGCCAATGGACAGATCGCGGGTTCAACTCCCGGACGGAACAAGCGATTGCTGTGATTAACGAAAGAGCTAGATGTTATTATTCTTTTATTTAACTTTGATATTTGAGGTTGCCGAACATTATGAGATGTCGATATAATTATAAATTCATTTATTGCAGGTGACATAGACCAATACTAATAATAAAATGTAACACTGTCATTAAATTATAATATAGTGAATTTTATTGAATAATAAAATAAATTTAAACACTATTGACTTAATTTTAAAATATTACAAATCGCAGAATTCAAATAAAAAGTAAAATTAAAATGGAAAGAGAAACGATAAGTGCATATTTTAATGAAAATTAACCTACTTATCATAAATAAAATAATAAAATACTTTATTCTATTTAATGAATTAAAGTAAGCCGATTTCTTCTCAACTGGTTATTCTCAGTAGATAGATCTTCCGAACCAGTGGTAGTTTCACGTAAATTATGACATCGTGGTTTAAGAATTTTGATGAAATTTTATAATTAAGTAAAACATTTCTTTGGAACTAAAAATCAATTGTTGAAAATGAATGAAGTGAAGTAATGGACATGGCAAAAAGATATAGTGAATAATGGCCCTAGCTCAGCATATGATGTAGTACCCAAGAAAACGCAAGGCTGATTTTCAGTAACAGCCAAAGATCAAAAGAAAGATATAAAGTGCAACTGTGCGCAAAGTAACATATTATAAAATTTAAAACTAAATTAAATTATTAAGTATTCTTAATATACACTCTTAAACAAAAAAAGACAAAATGTTGAATTTAAAAACATACACATATTCATCAAAAACAAAAACCCTTTATTTCAGCAAAACATGTAATTTTGACCTAAAACTTAACGGGCAGGTTTTATACTCTTTGCTGCACAATATTGTACATACATACATACATAACGTCACGCCTGTATCCCTTATGGGGTAGGCAGAACACCAGAGCTTACAAGACCATCTGATGTCGGTTTGACAAATTTGGAGGTATTATAAAGATGGAGAGAAACTATTGTAGTGACAGGGGGTCAGCCTATCGCCCACAAAACGCCTTTAAAACCTCTGTCCCTTACAGTATGCCCGGGAAGAGAAGCAGCTGGCACATTCTATGTTTTTCTTTCGCTCATAGTCCAGCATGGAAGCGACAATATTGCACAATGTAACATACCTTAAACCGGTATTTTTTGATGCGTACAAGTATTATTCGTAAGCTCCGTCAGCAGTGTGCTGTACACACCGAAAGGTCGAGTTAAAATTGAAAACTTAATTATACCCCGGTTAAAAAGAATTTTATATAATAGTATGAATTGCGATAATTTTTTGACGACCGGCTGGTGTAGCGGTAACATACATTGCCTTCTATGCCAGAGGTCCTGGGTTCGAATCCCGGCGGTAGCGGATATTTGTGTGATGAACACCAATCTCCGAACATTGTTAACTCGGAAATGAAAACGTGACGTATCCATTAAACTAAATTCAACTTTATTATCTTTATAAATTATTAAATTATATGTTAGCCTGATGTATAAGTTATATTATCGTAAAGTTTCATAAATATCTATTCGGTGGTTTTTGCGAAGTATGCATGTTTGGATGTAATTATTATATGTATGTATCTTTGATTGTTCCTAACGCTCAAACGGCTTAGCCGATTTTAATGTAATTTGGTATGGTAGTTTATTAGGTCCTGGACCAATAAGTTAGACAAAGAAATCGACCATAAAAAGTCAGAAACGATATTTGGTTCTAAAATATTAGTTTGCTTTTTATTCGATAGATGTCGCTGTACGTCGATTAAAGCGAGCAAGATGAGTTTTAAATGATTTAGATATATAACTTTGTTGACTTCCATCACGCCCCTGACCCACGGAGTGGTTGCTCATCACACGATCTAGGAATTGCTCTTGAGTTAGGGATCGGAGAAGGGGGTGTTTAGTGAGTAGAAGTCTCACACTGGCTGGGTATACGGTGGCATTCCGTCGGCGAGCGGTTGCTACTGTCAGCGGGGATGTATTCCCGTGCAGGGCCCAGTGCGTACTAGGAGTATTCACCCTCTCCCTATCTGTGGTCGCCCTTTGGGGCGCCACAGTAGGCTGTCATTCTTTGGCAGGAAAAAAAAAACATTATTGATCCTCATTGTCACAATTATAATATTGGTAGGATATATTGGGTTGGGGAAAAAGTTTCTTCGCATTTTTTAAGAAAATTCAAAACATTTTTTAATATAGTTTATTGACATTTATTGACATTGCTTGGTGGTAGGATCCCTTCTGGGTCCGCCTGGCTAGCGACCACCCTTTATATAAAGTCTGCCGCCAAATGTTACCGCTCCGGCGGTAATGTGTTCCGGCAATATTGTATAAAGAGCCAGTTCCTTCCTAAACCCGTGTGCTTTCATCTTCGACCTCGTCGTCACTTACCATCAGGTGAGATTGAGGTCAAACGCGGGTTTAATCACTCATAAAAAAAAAAAAAAAAAAAAAAAAAAAAAAAAAAAAAAAAAAAAAAAAAAAAAAAAAAAACATTTAACTAAAGTATGTACCATTTTGTTCGCTATAACCTTTTGCCATCTTGTAGGTAGGGACATGACCCCATTGCTATAAAATTTTTGGGACCTCTCATCAATATACCGCGACAAGTGGATTTGGCAGTCCTCTCGTGATGTTAACCTAACACTGCCTAAAGTATTCTGAAGAGACCGAAACAGGTGGAAATCTGAAGGTGCAAGGTCAGGACTATACGGCGGATGCATTAACACCTCCCAGCTAAACTCCCTCAATTTTTGCTGGGTGGCTATAGATGTGTGAGGTCTAGCGTTATCATGATGAAACACCACACCCCTTCTGTTCCGACCGCTTTCTCTCAACTTAGTAGAATCGATAGTCCTGCCTGGTGGTAACAGCTCATAATGAATAATGCCCTTCCAATCCCACCACACACACACAACATCACCTTATTGTGAGTTAACCCGGGTTTTGCCACAGTCTGTGAAGCCTGACCGGCCTTTGACCACGACCTTTTTCGCACGTTCTTGTCGTACGTGATCCACTTTTCATCACCAGTTATCAGCTTCTTCGAAAATGATTCGGTTTCGTTACGTCGTGATAAAGAATCACAAATGAGTACACGGTTCATTAGGTTTCTTTCAGTGAGCTCGTGAGGTACCCAAATATCGAGCTTTTTTGTGTAGGTACCCAGTTTTTTTCAAATGCGCCAAAACTGTTTAATGGTTAATGTGGTTAATTCCCAGTTCTTCAGCTACGTCATAACTACTGATATGTCGATCTTGCTCCATTTTTTCAAAAATGGCATCCATTTTATCCGTAATAGGGCGACCAGAGCGAGGTGCATCTTTGACATCAAAATTTCCGGATTGAAAACGCTTAAACCAAATTTGTGCTACTCTCACAGAGACTGCACTGGGTCCATAAACAGCGCAAATTTTTTTCGTGGCTTGAGTTGCATTTTTACCTTTTTTGTAGTAAAATTTTAAAATGTATCGAATTTCTTCATTAGGTTCACTCATCTTGACAGTAAGAAAAACAAATGAAAATCACACATTTTCCTAATTTGAATTTGAAATTATGTTCTTTAAAATTTTTACTTTCAATGATACCAAAACCAGCCAGATACAAATACTATAGCCAAAGAGATTTTATTACAAGTTCTTAACTAAAAATATTTTTATAATTAGGCAAAGGCAAAGCTAAGTATTCGTCTACGAGCAGTTGGCGAGTGCGCACGTAACGCATATTCTTTACTCGGCAGTAAATTATAAATGCTGTGTTTTATTTAGTAAATACAAACATTGCAGTATCTTAGCCGTGCGCAGCGCCCTTTATTTTACAGAATTTTCTGCGACACGCGATTTGACTACGAAGCGTAAGGCATTTGCGATGCAACCTTGGCTTGGCTGTTAGAGATATTTATAGCCACCGTAAACTAGCTTTTAAGTGTATGTTCCGACTGAATAAGGTCGTTCGATAATAGCTTCACCATCCTGCACTAGCGGGTAGTTGGATGTAAGTAAATCAATCAAGCTAAATAAAACATATAAGCTAAAATAAAACAAAAAACAGGAACTGGCTAAAAACTATGTCCCGCAATGAATGAAAACTTTATGTTTTAGTTTGGATGCAGTAAAATTTAAAATGTGCAGAAGGTAATCATAATTTTATTTTCTTAGCAATTGTCACAATTCATTAAATATATTAAAGTTTTTTAATTGGGTTCAATGCTAAGTTGTCACCAGGGTCGGTAGACACAACGAAATGTCGATTTAAAATTATATGGTAAATACATAAAATTCTGACGCAAAAACCATGTTCGAGAAATATTACGCATTTATTTTTCTAGATTTAGTAACTTTGTAACATCATATTTTATATTTTTACAGATCTTGTCTATTAATACGTAAAGCACCTGTGATATCGATATTATATGGTGGGCCCGTGACTTTGAAAACCTCAGAAAAGCTGATGCGATTCATTCACAGTAGCTTTTATCGATTGTGCAATAAAACACCACCACGTACTCACAAAAAATCTTTTTAAACGACAAAAAGATAGTCAAGATTGGTTTGCGCGGGGATCCACATATATTTATTAACTCTTTTTTGTAGGTGTTTATAACAAAAATACAGAAAAATATCAAAGGATAACAATATACGAAAGGCTTATCGTTCTAGAGCGATTTCTTCCAGATAATTATATATTTTTTTCAAGACAAAAAAAATAGCATGTGATATAGGTACAGTGGTCCACAAAAGTGATCCTACTCGTACAACCCTAAGGTTATTAATTAGGTACCATTTGCAGATTCATGGGTGATAAAGATTAGTTTTGTTTGACAAAATTGATTAAACTGGCAATTGATTAAAATATCATGTATAAGCCCAGGTAATGACTACCACTTTGGCGTTGGGGTAAACCTATCTGCCTCGGACGCCAGTGGTTGCGGGTTCGATCCCCGCACGGAACCAGAAATAAAAAATGTTCCTTGTCTGGGTGTTTATCTATTTATGTATTTATATTCTAGGTTCCCCCATAGTTCGCTATATGGTATACCATAACACAAGCTATGCTTACTTTGGGCCCATGAAGTTGGTGTGATTGTCTGGGGATTAATTTTTTTATTTTTATTTTATTTTATAAGCTTACGGATATGATAAACATGGTTAGCGTCGTTATTATGTATCACATTCAATACTCCGGCAAATAATTCAATACAGTAAACTGACAGATTGAAATGTCAAACAGAAAAATAATGATACCAGTTAAAATTTTCGTAGTGTAAGGTACTGAATGAGAATGATTGTAATTGAATGATCCTTTTTCATTCGTTTATCATAAATTTTTAACGCAATGCATGAATACGTGAATTTGAGGTATGTACTTTATCTTAACAGTAACTTTAATGTAAATAATTAATTACCAAACGTGTTTAGTGCTTAAAAATGGTCACAGCAGAAGCATAATTAGTTTTTTTTTGCATTTTTTTAAAGTCATGAAAAAGTAAGATGCGTAAAGCGTCTTATTGCACTCTAAAATGGGAAAATGAAAGTATAAAATATTTTGTGAATCAAAATAACTTGACGAAATTATTTAATAAAAAAGACCATTCATTCACCTAAACCGCATCCTTATTTTTTTCTTCCCTAAAGTGGGCACACTGGATGTGTCATTTAACTGCATTGAATTATTAGTCAGGGTTAGAAGTTTCGTGGCCCAATGTACTAACGTGCATCACGTCGTTACTTAGAGCTTCCTAGCACAGACAAGAAAGTATGACGTACAAGTACAGATAGGACACATCAATATTATAGGGATTTGGAATGCAAGCTTTTTGCCACTTGGCGGCGCTTATGTGCTTGAGGTTTTTGGGGGGACTATGCGCTATAGTGGTTTTTTATTATTATTTATGATAAATATTATTTTTCATATGAAGGTAAAGGTGCTAATTTTACAGTACAATGGCAAGGAGCTAACAAACCACTTACTAAAATAATCAAAAACAAACACTTGTTAGCATGTTTGATAGTTATAAAGTTATTCGTCGAAATATGTGAATCATGAAGTCTATCAAGCATCACAACAATTCAGTTACATAAACGATACACTTAAGTTCACTTGACGCTACTTCTGAGTTTGCAGGAAAACACAGCAGATATGTCCAGTTTACAACAGATATGCATAGGAATTTCACAAGCCGGCAGTGTTTTGTGATCAAATGGCGAATGATTGTCTATCACTCACTCGATTCACTCATATTGAGTTGTTATTGCCAATAATAAGTGGCGCCACCAAACGTTAAAATGGTGCTATGGCCAAACTCTTGAAATTGAATGAAATGCTTTGATTGCCAATACCTGTTTTTTCAAAGGTAATGTGAGTATATCTAACGATAATTTTATATGAATGACTGAACCCGAGTTTGACTTTCATATTTTTGTTTTATAAAGTAAGGATGGGACGTTTGTCTTCCATGACCCCTGATGGTAAGTGAACACGAAGACTAAGGTAGTACACGTCCATGTTCCCTGATAGTAAAAAAAATAGAGGTTCAACTAGATGATTAAATGTCTTTTTAAAAGCCGTTTCCACAAAATACTCTTCAAATCTCCAACTTACAGAAAAACTACTCACATTTATACGTTACATACAAAATAAAAACAAGAAAGTACCTTTGAAACAAAGTCTCTATGTCTACCTTTAAGGCGTTTCCCAGAATACGACTTAATAATGATTTACGGCGGAACATAAGCTGTGTAGTCCCACCACTTTACTAATTGAACTGGTTGCGTTCTAGAAAAACAAAACACATTTCTTGTACTTACTTTGCTATTTGTAAACGTATACTAGAAAGATAGATTTCGTGATTAAATACATGTAGCCTTTAGAAATATTCGTTTTGTAAAGACAATTTAATTTGGTGCTTGACGAATTACTGTGGATAAGATAAATTCATCATTTTGCATCCGACACACAATATAATAGTTTGGGTTCCTGGTAGAAATCACACACTCGCGATATTATTGTGATTTTTCTTCAATTTGTAACTTTTTAATGGGTTAATTATTGTGTACAATAACGGGTAGACAAATAAAAAAGAATAACGAAAACATAAAGATTAGACACAAGACAAAAAGCAAAATGTGTGTTTAGATAAAAACGTCATGATTCGCCATAATAAAATTATCCAAAGTATGCTTATTCAAAATGGCGATGCCTGCCGGAGTGAAATCTATTTTGACCTATCCACTTGCTAATCATCATCAATATTTTAGTGGCAAGAGGTCTAAAGCTATATCAGACCTTCACAAAATTTTCAGTCTACCGTGGAGGTAGGAAGTACAACCCACACTCTTATTTCAAATATTGCCGATGTGTATTAATAAAGTTCCCAAAAATATTCTATATTTAACCTTCGAGTTAAAAGTTTAAGTTGTGTGAAAGGGAAACCTACGGTATGTACACTAGAGTACACCAACATGTGACGAACTAAGGGGAACCTAGAATATAAAATACCTACATATAGAGATAAACGCCCAGACCTGGAACAATTTTTTTTTCGTTGCGTGCCTAAATTGAAACCGCGAACTGTCGATTGGCGCAGTAGCGTCTAGATTTATTTTAATTTGTTAACAATGTGACCTATGAAAATTACCCAAAATATGCTTTCAGATATATTTATGTTCCAACGGCTAAAAACGTTATGGTTCGAGCCTTGATAATATATTTACCATTCCTTGATCTTTTCCATAACTATGAAAAGGTATAAGTCTTTGTATGTATATGTATACTTCAAAACTCAATAACATTAAAAATATTACAATAGAAAAATAAAGTTCAGTAAAGTACACAATGAAATAACAAACACTGGAAGTATCTTTAGGCAATTTTATTATCTCGTGGTTTTGTTAATTGAAACGTGGGTTTTTATTATTTTTCATTCGTTGATGTATAGTAAACTGTAGATTTTGTTTATTTGAGATAATTAAAATTTTAAATTTTAACTCAACGTTTCGCTATCTTTCCGAAGAAAACACCGAAAAGTCAAGTTAAACTATTAAATATAAACGACAGTTGTACGATGAGTGATATATGAGGGATAGTAAGTAGCAAACCAAAATATATACGATAAATCCGATCAAAAAGTGTTTTATACCCAAACAAAGTTTACTTTATAAATTTGAGTATTAAGGACCGACTGCTTGTGCACTACAAAGCAGAAAATTGTTATAAATTAACATTCGTTCGTTGGTCTTTAAAAGAGACAAAAAGAAAATACGAGTCCTTTTGAAAACTTTTGTTAACATCACACATGGAGCGCCCGTAACATAAAAAGCATATAAATTATGTAAATTTGACAAAAAATTACAAAGCCATCTTGACATTCCACCGTACGCCACTTCTCATGGCACGTTCATATATCTCCATCAAGTGTAATCATCAAAAAATATCATCTGGAGTTGTCACACGGAATCAAGATGAATGCGGCCGCCTTCCTCATTGGCCCGCCGGCGCTCACTAGGGGCTTCACATACTGGGCTACACGCGGCGCAGCGCGTGCTAACTTTGCTTGTTAGGATCTCCGCTGCCTTATCAAGTAACTTGCAAGAGAAAAGGGATGGCATAAATTGCGCAAGATTTGCTAAAAAATAACTAATTCGTATTACGTTACAGCAAAAACAAAGCCATAACAATCCAACGACTGTGCTGCCTCTATCGTACAATCGACGTACTAAAAGCGCATATATAATCCCTTTGAGTTTCATACTTTTCGTGTGTACTTTTCTTCGAAATTTTAAAAGCAAACATCTGTTTCACATTTTATTAGTTTCTTTTTTAGCTACCAAATTGTTTTTGGCGCTAGTATCGTAGCAATAAATGCATTCTGCGATCAACGAACGATTGAACAGCTATCGCTTACATAATAAAATGTAAAGCAATGGATCGCGCGTCCATGGCGTGATGACTGCGCCATTATAGCTGATTGCTAATATTTACGTGATAAGGCAGCCGGTTGTATAGTCCAACACACTGAAATAGGTATACTGAATAAGGTATCGAGAACTGCAATGTAATTAAATTAAATTCCTGACATTTACACAACTTTATGTAGCCTAAATAAAGTTTCTTAAAGAACCTCTAGAATATAGACAGTGTGGTGTATAGGTTTGAAAGTTATTGGGGACAGCGGCCAGTGTACAACCGTAAAAACATTTTATCGCCTTTAATTTGTAAAGCCGTAAAAATAAGTACCTAGGTACTTAAAATGCCAATGTACGCACGGTCATCGAACAGCTGGCTGTGCGTGATTTTGGAAGAAATATAATAAAATTATTCAAAACACAACAAAAAACAAACCCGCATAATAATGCAAATCTAGATTCCCGCAAGTACGCGCGTAGGAGCGTCAGTGCGGTCGCAGTGTGTGACTCGCCTAAGGACGCAGTAACGACATACGTAGCACATGCACATCGCTATAACTCTTAAGGCGTTACTCAGTCTTCAAACTTAAGATCACGTGGTCCACTGAGCTGGGAACCAGTAGAGTGCACACAAATTCACTAGTGGTCTGTTGCAGCATCTCATCTGAAGATATTATCTAGCAGCTGTATCGCGCGGTTTTCCTTGCCCAATTTTGCGGGAACACCGGGATAAAAAGTAGGTGCTGTTCCAGACTTTTTACTATCACCATGCCAAGTTTCATCCAAATCCATTGAGCTGCTCTGCCGTGATTGAGGAACAAACATACATCCACACTTGCACACTTAAAATAAAGGTACATTTTTAAGGAAAATTGAATTTGAACTGATGTAAAAATAAATCTATATCTTTTCTTTTTGATGTCATCAAATACATGGTTTGAGTTGACAATTATTTGACGCCATAATGGTTTTTAAGTGATGATGAAATCTAAGATAAAAAAATAATAATAAAATAAAAACCCCAGACAATCACACCAACTACATGGCCCCAAAGTAAGCATAGCTTGTGTTATGTAGCGAACTAGGGGGGAACCAAGAATATAAATACATAAATAGATAAACACCCAGACATGGAACATTTTTTTTTTCTTGTTCCGTGCGGGAGTCGAACCCGCAACCACTAGCGTCTGAGGCAGACAGTTTTACCGAATCACCAAAGTGGTGGTCAAATGGAGCATACGGGTTCAAAAAATATCCGGCGCACCCATAACAAAAAAAAGATAAGTCAATTTTAAGAGGAAAAATAAAAGAAGAACACTTAACTGCTCACACACATGAAAAACAAAAATACAAAAAATATAATAACTCTTTAAAATAGAGTGGACGTATGGCCTCAAAGCGCTTATACACAGCGTGACTGGTGACAAATTTTAGATACTGAAGGATACTGAAGATCACTCTGAACTCGATTCTAATCGTAATTATGTAATTAAAGTAGGTACTCAAATTTTCACCAGAAATCCCTATGAATAAATAAAGATACCTTACTACACTTTTCCCGACGCGCTGCCCCAGTCAACACGCATAAAGTAGTGTTCCCGCCACACGCACACCATCACCCGATACGTATCTATTGCATTACGCTTATGTTACCATGCGTTGCGTAATGAACTCTCTAACTTCCGGTTAGGTTTACTCAGTAAATAATTAATATTTATTTTATTTTTTCTCTTCATGTATGATCTCAAACTATCACGTCCTTGAATTTCTAAAGTGACTCATCAGTCACCCTGTATAATATGGATTCTACATAGCGGAACGAAGAGGTACAATAGAATAGTGCTCACTCAGGCCCAAGCCAGTTTACAAAAGCTCGTATCCTGAACTGGCCCAGCTGGAACTTGAACCCAAGACCTGTTGCGTCGTAGCTGAACAGTCAATCGGGCAATGTGTCGTAGCTTCCGTGGTGCATTGAAAATGAAAATGAAAACTTTTTATTCGTAGTAGGTAATTTTATACACTTTACGAACGTCAAATGCTGGATGAGGGTGGCGCGGGTCCGGACGACATGACGAATCCTGGGGGAGGCCTCCGTCGAGAAGTGTGCGTCTCTCGGCTTTGAAGATAATGATTGGTAGAATTTTACCTATATTCTATCAAATAGGTAATAGAAATATAATCAACGACTGCAGAGCATTAAAAAAAGCGACTTCACGTCAAAACTTTGGCTGAGTTATAATGCATTAAGATATTATACTTATATCTGAATGTTATAATGTAGTCAAGGTAAACATTCCCCGAAATCATACATATTTTTGAAATTTTCAATGAATTACTCAACCGATTTCAATGAAACAAGAACTTTCAAAATCGATTCATAATTGTCCGAAATATCGTGTAACAAAGACACAAAAAACATACACATGAATTGAGAATCTCCTCCTTTTGGGAGTCGGTTGATAAGTTGAACAATAAACTATGAAGTATCAGGTAAACAACTTAGACTTGTTTCATTTGGAATTTGATGCCAGAACTTTCCGTGTCCGTTTTTCCTTATTTGCTCCACCTTCGATTCCAATATTAGTTTCTGCTAAGGGACATCGAGGTCAAACTCTAGTTCAATTTCCAATCAATAAATATTACTAACTTCAAAGTAATGAAACGAATATGACGTTGATACATATTAGCTTTATTAAAATGAGTTCGTTTCACAAAGTAAAATAATCTTATGTCGAAACTCCAGTGGGAAAAAATACGAGAAATTACTGTAAATAAGTTTAGATTTTTTTAATGTTTAGCCAATGAACGTATCGAACGGGTAGGATGTGATTCGTCGTTGTCACTGGAATTCTTTCACTTTAATGTAGTAATAGGTACCAGCCTGTTACAATACACATAACGTCATGCCTGTATCCCTTATGGGGTAGACAGAGCACCAGAGGTTACAAGACCATCTGATGTCACGTTTGACAAATTTGGAGGTATGATAAAGATGGAGAGAGATTATTGTAGTGACAGGGGGTCAGCCTATCGCCCACAAAAACGCCTTTAAAACCTCTGTCCCTTGACTGACTTTTACAGTATGCCCGGGAAGAGAAGCAGCTGGCACATTCTATGTTTTTCTTTCGCTCCCAGTCACAACCCTTTATATAACTCCCTCCTTTAGTTCGGGTGGCGTGGTTGAGGTCGTAAATCACCTAGCTAGTTGGTATATGACAGAATTTTTAGGGCACCGAAATGGCTTCCGTCAAAGCTTTATGACTACTGTATACAGCTCACAGGACCAACTGCTACACGCGCCATCCGAAGCACGGAAGTTTTCTTTGAAATAAATGATCTTCCCTTTTGAATTTAAGGAATTCCTTTCATAAAGCAACCAGACACATATTGAAGAACCTTTAAACCAAGTTTCACATTGGAATAACTCATGGAATAAGATTTTTCATACAAACTAAAAAGTCCAATATTTCCAATACTTCCTTAGTGCTGGAAATATTCCAAATTTCAGCTCTCTACGCTTATGTCTGTACGTTGTCTGTCAGTACCTCAGCCAGGAACAGAAAAGTTTTATATACAATTGATTGATGATTCACGACGTCTTCAGTTGCACCATTGTTAGAAAAACCTAAATTTAATTCGAAAGTACTCTACAGGTTTGAGATCATTGTCGAGATCTTGTTGAGGCGTCGCACTTTCACGTATGGAAATGATGCTCCATTTCTCGACGATATAACTTTGAAAAAACTAAAAAGAATGATTCGAGAAACATTGTCCTCAAAATTTCATCTCTTCCGGTGGTCTGGTCTACTGTTGCTCGTATTTAGTTAACATTTTGGTCATCATTTTGATCGTCAAAGTCGAACTTCCCTTCAATAATTAACTGAATAATTGGTCATTTAATTTCAAAAAAATAACTTTCAGCACTTTTGCAAAATGTTTATTTCTTTATTTATTGTTTGTGTAATTGTCTAACTAATTAATTGACTAACTGTGCAATTGTCTAGTTGTTGCTAATGTTTGGTTTATATCTCTTTTCCAACCGACTTCCAAAAAAGGAGGAGGTTCTCAATTCGTCTGTATGTTTTTTTTGTGTCTTTGTTACACGATATCTCGCACAATTATGAATTGATTTTAAAATTGTTAATTCATATAATAGAGGATAACTTCATAGTTGGTCCCATTTAAATTTCATCGAAATCGTTTGAGTACTTCATGGAAAATTTCAAGCTTTTGAAAATATATCTATGATTTCGGAGAATGTTTACGTTAATGACATTCTCAACTCAGCCAAAGTTTTGGCGTGAAGTCGGTTTTTTTTAGTGCTCTGCATTCGTTGATTATATTTTGTGTATTTAGTCTAGTTAATTTCTTAAATTGTGTTTTTTTCGTCTTAATAATGATTAGTTTAGTTAAATTGATTTATGTCCATAAGATCATCTATTTTTTTTATTTCTATTGAATCTCAGTGAGAATGTTGAGGACAGTACATTTCCTACTGTAAATTCTTTTGTTTATAAGTTATTTCAATTCTACATTGTCTGTTTTTTCTCCTTAATAAACAAATAAGAAATATTTCGTCTAAACAGTTAGATAGGAAACGTAACGGATAGCATTATGCTACAGCTAGTTCAAGTGACCCCCGCTTGGTGGTAGGATCTCGTCAGGGTCTGAGTGGCTAGCAACCATCCTTCATATAAAATTTGCCGCCAAATATCACCAATGGGTGTGATATGCTCCGGCAATATTTTATGAAGATCCAGAACATTCGTAAGTCCTTGTGTTTTCATCTTCGACATCATCCTCACTGACCATAACTTCCTACGCGCGGCGATCTAACACGCAAACCTCGGTCATGGGGATAAAATGAATCAGACCTATATTTTCACTTTCGCTTCTGAAGCATGACCTTTAATTAATTGGCTTGAGAACTTAAAATATTTATTTTTCTATAAATTCTCATCAAGATAAGATTCAGCAGAATACCAGCGTCTTATAATCACTAGAAAAATGAATTCATACAGGTACTGAACGGCCACGAAGCGTGTCATAAAAGTCGAAAAATAATCCAAGTGGCTTCAGAACACGTTTGGCTAACGACCATACTTCATATTTAAAGAAAGAAAAATAGAAAGAAAATACCATAATCATTTATAAAAACCATACTTCATATAAATGATTTAAGACGAGCACTATAAACCCAGTAACATGTACACGTTGTGTCTGAAAAGAATACTCACAAAAATTTAACATCAGGTGATTCAAACGGACATTGCTACAAAACGCCGTAGTGAATTTTCATCTTTAAGTTATATAAAAACATAAAGCATGCTTTTCTTAACCGATGGTTAGAGAAAAACTTTTGAATAGTTATTTTATTTTGAAAAATGAACCAATTAAACGTATTTGCGCTTGCTAACGTCGGCGAATTTCGAAAGCAAATTTGATAAGAAATCTGGGCTGGGAGTATGGTGCGTTTGAATAACTACACAGCGCGCTACAAGAGAGCCTTAAAAAGATAGTAATTACCTCAATTTAAAAAAAAGTTAAAGGATAAGTAAAGAAACAGACATAGAAATAAAAAAAAACAAACATTCTCACTTTTTATTACATTCGTTAAATTAGTGTCTTTCGTAAACTCCTTCATGCAGTCTTCGTCCAGTGGGCTAACTGCGTTTCCTCCGACACTAAATACGACCAAAACACATGGTTCACTCACTTTCTATACGATCTTCCATGATCATAATTGAAGTCTGAAACTGTTTGCTACTAACATCAAATAACCCCAAAATATTGAATAGCAAATCCCGATCCACGTATGCCGTACAAAAATTGGAAGAAAGCCCCTCTGGTAGAAACAGTATTTACTTCTGTAACTACAGTAAAAGAATGTTGCAACGACGAGGCCCCAAGTTATAACTAAATGCATGAAAACTGCCCATAGATATATAAGTATATAGAAATCACTATTAAAGACGACTCCAATCAATAACAGTATATGGGCGATCAGCAGCACATTTAAGGTCGTCACTATGACAAGGTGGGACTTAAAGTCGAAAGGTTCAAAGACCAATTCAGGCCACTCATCGCGATCTATCACTAAGATGGATATTATATAGCTGAAGCCTATAAAACCGTAGATTATTCCAAACAGTGATATCAAGCAGCAGGCGCGGCGGAGTGGGACATACAGCAGGCAATTGTCCACTGTATCAAATTTATCCCAAAACCAAGGCATGGACGTGACAAATTGAAATAATATTAAAAATAATAATGTCTCTCAAAATATTTGTTTACTGTTTTGACTTTAATTCTGAATTACAGTTTGACAAATTATAATTGCCATTTTTAAGAATTATTTAGTTTACCTTATTTTTTATGACAGTTAACACTTTTGCTTTTTTATTGGATATCTAGGTATAGTCTGGCTAATGAAAGTAGAGAATAAAAAATCTGGTGAATTTAAAAAATCCCATCATGGTAACTCCGACTATAGTACGACACATATGGATTTAAGAAACTTGATACTTGATTTTTTTTTATTAAATTATCGTAAAAATAACAATATTGGTACTCGCCTACGTTTTGATGAGAAGTATAGGATTAAAATGATAGGCAACTAGTATTAATCAGGCTTAAAAATAAAACAATAAAATACAATAATTATTTTTATTCATTGTAATCAAAATCTGAATCCAGCAATTCTATATGAAATGGATCGTCAGAGTCACTGGTATCGCTGTTTCCTACATTGGTTATGAAACTATCAATTTTTGTTCATTTTCAAATATCTATGAAAATTCCTAAATCTCAATTACCAAAACCACCAACAACCGTTCGATTGACAACAGTGACACCAGAATAAGTTACCATATAAAAAAATTGAAAAATCCCCCATTGTCTTCTGTCTTTAGCCAGACTCTATATTCATTACTGATTTAATATTAAGCCGTGAAATGTTCAGACGATATGGAAACGAGATCTTTACACTACGGCCGCGATACACTTAGAAGCTCTAAAACGGATTTAGATCGTCAAGTTTGTACCTTGCAGATATTTCTAAAGAGAGAGATCCTGACGTCAAGAGGGTGGACCACTTTATAAATGAAATAGCTCGAAAACAATTTTTGTAGAAACGAATAATTCACTAAAAGTCCTCTATTCGCTAAAAAAAAAACCTCATCGTCGGTATCGGAAAAAAGGGAAATATATAGTTCATCGTAATTAACTTCAACAAATTTTATTTCCCATATAACTATTCGCTGAATTTATATACAATGATATAAAATTTCTTGAATCAAGACGCAATTCAATTTCATATTAACGACAATTTTTTCAGTCCATCGTTGTTTTCTTTCATATTTAATGCTTTATTATCGAAATAACAATACATTAATATATTGTTGCCCAAAGCTTTGTTTTTGAAAAATAAAGCAACCTGATTTTCGAAACAAGACGACTTAATTATTGGTATAAAGCATCTCTTTGCATGTATTAAAGCTTCCACCATTTTGAATATAGAGTAACCCGGATATTATTCAAAAAGTCTGTCGCCCATATTTAATTTGACAGAATATGTCATAAACAGGATCCTGATTGATCCTGAATAATCTTGTCAATAATATTATCTTGTCAATAAAATTATGGCAACATTTGGGTGGTTGCTGTTCCTTTATTTTTTAGTTATTTTAGTAATTTTAGTTTTATACTAAGAACGCACAAAGGTTTGAAAAAACTGCCAAGTAATTAAATGCAGTAATTTCCAGGAAAATACTTATTGTTTGTACTAAAGATAGACTTCTGATGTTGCCTGTAAAGCAATTTGCTTTTTAACAATTATACTAATCTATACATACCTATAATAAAATGGTAGGAAAGTCAAAACTGTACATTGAATATTTTTTTAAAAGAATACTTGGGGTATGATCTACAATCGAAACAGAAACAATAAATATAGTTTTTAGAATTTTTGTCTGTTTGTCTGTTTGTCTGTTTGTCTTTCCGGGATAAACTCAAAAAGTACTGCATGGATTTACTTCAAATTTGGCATGAAGATAGTTAAGAAGTCGGGTCAACATATAGGCTACATATTATCACGCTAGCAGTGTTATAATCGTAGGTGCGTTTGGTGCTGCATAGCGTTCACGCAGACGACGTCGCGGGCAGCAGCTAGTTTATTAAATAACATTAACAGGTTCACGCAGGTTCGGATCAGAATAGCCGTACCGCCCCTGGATAAGATGTCGTAAAAAGCGACTAATCCGAATTGGCCCAGTTGGTACAAGATCCCGTCAGGGTCCGACTGGCTAGTGACCACCCTTCGTATAAAATCTGCCGCCAAATATGACCGCACTAGCGGCGACGTGTTCCGGCTATATTTAATGAAGAACCAGATCCTTTCTTAGCCCGTGTCCTTTCATCTTCGACCTCATATTCACTTACCATCAGGTGATATTGAGGTCATATATGGGCTTAGTTTACTATAAAAGAATCATAAAGTTAAAATAATATTTTTGATTTACAGCGTCCTCCATAAGTCTTCATACTAGGTCGTCAGACGATGCCACATTAAGATAGTCAAATAATATATCTGTTTGCGACTAAAATGGAACAATAACAATAGAAGACAAAAATGGAGTCTATCTGGTAAACTTAAATCAAATAAGAAGTTCATTTAATATCTGACTAAGGCCGAGTTTGACCTCAATTCGGACAGTAAGTATAAGAAAGTAGTCCTGGAAGACATTATTTATTCATTGAAAATATCGCAGATTTGCAAATATTTTCGACGAATTCGACAAATGAACGAAATGACATACAAAGTAATATATTTCTTATGAGCCTAGGACTTTTTCTTTAAATAGGCATTTATTTACAAAACAGAAGTAATTCAGTATTTTGAGCCATATCTGGTTCCCTGAAGTCGTCGTGGTTACTGTTTGTGTCATACGATATCGTAGATTCAGTAACGTTCGGCACGATCGGTATTTGGATGGGTGACCGCCGACCATTCATTTATCTCAGCGACTTCCGTGCTTCGGAGGGCACGCTAAGCAGCCGGTCCCGGGTGCTGTATACTTGTATACAGTAGTCGTTAAGGTTTGTCAGAAGCCATTTCGGCGCCCTGAAAATTCTGACATCCACCTAGCACTTGGCCAGCTTGGTGTATTATGGCCTTTTCCTCATCGGTACGACCGGCTGGTGTAGCGGTAAAATACAATGCCTTCTAGGTCCTGGGTTCGAATCCCGGTGGCGACGGATATTTGTGTGATGAACACAGATATTAGTCGGTCAAGTCATGGACATTTATATGTTTATTTAAGTTTACTCTAATAAAAAATATTCAATATGTATGTTTATATATTCCTTAAGTATATCAGTTATCTAGTATCCATAATACTAGTTCTTTAAGAAACTTAATTTGGGCTAGATAATGTTGTGTGAGTGTCAGAAATATTTATTTTCAACACACTTGCTCGTAAAGTGAGCGTTATTCTATTGAATTTAGAACTATAAACTGGGCTATAAGTCACGCGTGCATAATATATTATACCCTAGTTCATAATATAATTAATCCTACAAAGTTGAATTGTACCTTTGTGCAAATTATATGCGAGTAAACAGAGCATATTTTATTGGTCCGGGTTATACATTAAATATTTTCAGAAACAACAAAGAGGTTTTATACCACTTCAAATCCATATACATTTTTAAATGTTTGCACCTTATATTAGTAAAACAAATTTGTATATCAAACAAATTATTCACAATTTACAATAATTTGTTATAAAATATTAAAATATTTGCATTTACCACTCCAAATTAAACATTTTCACTTAAAATAGGCTGTATATGCTATACAGACATTGACACATTTGCCGGAAAAAAAACCTACGCGCATGCGCGAGGTTCGGCGCCATTTTGCAATCACAATTCACAGCTTTGTTATCAAATATGTTTGTTATTTTATGACCACGTATGTCTGTCTTTTACTCACAAGTGTGTTGAAAAACGTCGACTATTATTTATCGTCACCCAGGGGAAAGATTACGAGATTCATAGCCCTGCAGAGGGCTCATTACAAAGAGTTGTGCTGATGATGATCTGATCCCATACTATTTAAATATAACATTCGACATTACACTCTTGTATTTCAAGTTTCTTTTATTATTTGAATTCCCCTAATTTGAAAAAAGACTTAAAATTAGGAAGTATATTATGAGACCAGTTTGAGGCTTGATGATGCTGCGAAAAAATGAAGTTTTCACATATTTGTTACTGAGCTACGCGGTATTTTTTTTTCATTTACGTACCCAATTTTCATGTCTATCTATCTATCTGTGAGGACCTTTAATTGGCTTCCGATTGTATATTTTCATAACCATACTTGTAATATTTGCTGTTGGTCTTCCTATAATAAATAAATGTCACTTCTAAAAACATTTATGCAGACAGAAAAGAACACATGACTTCAACTTGTCTTTTCATCTACGAGGATAAGTCGTTGTCAAACCAAAATCTGCTATGTGCAATAAATATACTTTTGAGTTATAGAGAAAAAAAGGTCGTCTGTAAAATTTTATATGAAGATGTATTTTAAGGATAATATTAAATGAAATCCATATGGATTATGCATAAACTCATCGGTTTTTTAACAATGGATATTTTATAGTTTATTTATTATTTTGATAATACAGTAAATTATGCACATAACAGATTTTAAATTGTCAATTATTAGGCACATAACAGGTATTAAATAAAAATAAATCTGATTTAAATGAGAATTTAATGAGTAACAACAGTAGAAATAAATTTTTAATCAGACTTAAATTTAAGACAATCGTAAAATGGATGGTAATCACGGTCTATAAATTGTAGTACACGGTTAAACAAGCAACCTTACGACGATGCTCTAGGGTCTGCAGTTTTTTGGTCGTAAGGTCGACGTTGTTAATTAGATTACGGGCTCTTCGGTCAACGGAGTCCAGCGCTTCTAGTTGATATTTGGCTGAACCATCCCAAAGATGACTGCAGTACTCCATGCATGATCGCACTTGAGCTGTATATAAGTTAAGAAGCTGTGCAGGGCTGAAGTACCGCCGTACCTTCGAGATGATTCCCAACTTTTTCGAAGCTACTTGAGCCATGGACACAATTTGTTGACCGAAGTTTAAACTGGATGTTATAGTTACGCCTAAAAGCCCTAGATGGTCAGTGATGGGGACAGATACATTTTGGAAAGTGGGCGTTAATGTGAAGGTGCTCTTTTTTGCGGAGAATAGACACGCCTGAGTTTTGGACGCGTTGAATTTGACCAAATTCGACTCACCCCAATCGGATACTTTCCGTAAGGTCAAATCAACGCGCTCAATCATTGACTTTCTTAAACTCTGGATTTCACGGGGGCTCGCTCGCGCATTGGATACGTATCTCTCTACAACAGTGCTGTCATCAGCAAAACTAATAATGCCCGGTGTTAAAAGGTCATTAATGTGCAGCAAGAATAATGTTGCAGAGAGAACAGATCCCTGAGGTACCCCGGCATTAATTGCCATTTGGTCGGAGGAGAAACCATCGAAGACTACTCGAATCGACCGTTCCCTCAGAAAATCAGATATCCAGTCGCAGAGCCCAATCGGTATGCCATAAGCTGGAAGCTTACTTAAGAGACCATCATGCCAGACCCTGTCAAAGGCCTTGGAAATGTCTAAGGATACAGCTATTGCTTCACCATGACCCTCCAAGGCCTCGCTCCATAAGTGAGTGGCATACACGAGAAGATCGCCGGTCGAGCGCCCGTTGCGAAAACTATATTGG
Source organism: Stenoptilia bipunctidactyla (assembly GCA_944452665.1). NCBI lineage: Eukaryota > Metazoa > Arthropoda > Insecta > Lepidoptera > Pterophoridae > Stenoptilia > Stenoptilia bipunctidactyla. The sequence continues at coordinate 751,337 of OX101744.1, read as the reverse complement.
CTATCGCTTAGGAGCTCGTTGGTCTCGAGGTATGCCAGGAGTCGATTGTTCAATACACGTTCCATGACTTTGCAAAGTATGGAGGTGATTGAAATTGGTCGATAGTTGACAGGATCGGCACGGCTTCCCTTCTTTAGTACTGGCTGTACGTTAGCAATCTTCCAGGACTTGGGAACCTTACCGGATTCCAATGAAAGTCGATAAAGACGCGTCAAAACGGGAGACAACTCAGCTGCGCATCGTTTTAAGACCACTGCAGGTATACCGTCTGGACCACTAGCTTTGTTCTCGTCTAGGTGCAGCAAGCATTTAAGAACCTCCTTTTGGCGAACATGAACGGTACCCATTGTAGGTCCGAACTGAGGTAATTGGGGTGGGATTTTTCCTTGGCAATCTAGACGAGAATTTTCCGCGAAGATACTAGCAAATAAATCTGCTTTCTCCTTAGCAGTGTGGGCCAGAGAACCATCGGGTTTCCTCAGTGGTGGCAGCGACGGACGACAAAAGTTCGTTTCGACTGACTTGGCAAGGGACCAGAAAGCTTTACTTACCGAAGGGTATGCTGCTATTCTGTCCAATACGGCCTATATGGGCAAAACGAGTTCTTTTGATTACCTTTTTGCAGGACTTGGCGGCAGCATTGTATCTTTTCTTAAGTTCATGCGAATCCAGGGCTTTGCTTCTGCGAGCATTTGCCCAGGCTTTGTATGCTTCCCGCTTTCGCTTTTCAGCGGCAAGGCAAGCAGTATTAAACCATGGGCGAGCTTTGGTTTCAAGGGATAGATCAGCGTGGGGAATGAAGTACTCCATTGCTTGAACTATCACACTTGAGACAGCATCAGCGCAGCACGATGGATCGGTTGAAGTAAAACAGGTTTGCCGCCACGGGTAAGATGCGAAGAAATGTCGCATTTCATCCCAATCTGCTGACTTGTAACGCCATACTCGCCTGGAGCCTTTAGAGCGGGTGTCAGGCGGCGAGTACAGCGATACATATTTCAACATACAGTGATCGGATGTCCCTAAAGGTGCAGTGACGGACACCGAGTATCAGTCAGGATCGGTTGTCAGCAGAAGGTCCAAGCAATACGCAGTGTGGCCAGCAACGTCGGGGATGCGCGTAGGCTCGTTTACAAGCTGTGAGAGACCATAAGTCAGCGAAAACTTAAAGGCTTCTCTTCCAGCATGGTCAGTGTCCTGATACGGGTATAAGCACTGCCCGTGGTGAGCATTAAAATCCCCCAGGAACACCAACTGCGATGTAGGAAAACGTTGCTGAATCTTATCTGCTGTATTGCCAAGGTATTCCAAGAGCCTCGTTGTCTCCCGATCTCCGCTATGTGAACGATAGATACCGGCGTAAACCACTTGGTCTAGGCCGGTATCTATGTAAACCCACATGACTGAAATGTCCGGCACTTCAAAGTAACGGAGTCGCTGACAACAGATCGCGTCACTGGCATACATGCATACCCCGGCGTGCGGGCGGAAAAGTGCTCCAGGATATAGCCTGGGTAACCAATGTATGCCGAGTTTGATGGATCGCAGACCTGCGTCTCCGTTACAAAGAGTAGGTGGGGTCTCTCCGTCTGTTCTCCGATGCAGCACGATTACTCAGACCTGTCCTCCTCAATGGCTACACTAGACATCATGCCGGAACGCAACTAGGTTACTTGGGGGCATGTTTTTGTCTAGTGGGTGGTGACAAGCCACGGCCGAAGCCTACCACCAGATTTTACTGCTCGTTTAGCACCACCCAGGGACCACGTACAAAGCATCGAGGGCTAAACCTTGCGGACGCGAGCAGTTTCAGTCCCCAATAACTTATCAAGGCAATTTTTATGGTTATATTGTGTATAAATAAGCTGCAATAATGTTGTTATTTTTTTACATTAAACACATAGCAGATTTTTGACTATTCCATTGTAATTGATCATGGTCAAATAAAAAGTGCTATGTGCCAGTATGCCACATAGCAGTTTTTATTTGATAAAATTCTAGCTGCTGCACATAGCATATTTTATTTAGAGGTCATAAATCGTCGTACAGTGTTCATAAGCACTTAGCAGTTTTTTTATACGGTAGATAGGGCAGTGAACTATACGCAACGGACAAAAAGTAGAAATCTCAAAAAAGTGCACATAGCAGATTTTGGTTTGACAACGACATATTATGTTATTCTTTGTGGTTTGTGCAAGAGGAACAAAAATAAACGTAAAACACCTTAAAAAATATTTTTAATTGTGCGGCACTAAAGCGGAACTAGAATTAGGAAATATAATAGAATTAATGTGAACGAGCTGCAGGGCAATTCTCTTAAACAACAGCATCAAGTTCATCCATGCAACAGCAACAAGTGACATAATTGGTATTCATTTATATCATAAAACGACACCAGCGCTCGTCGCTGATGATGGCGTGAGTAGGAACTGTTATTCGTCGAACTGTTTGACAATTTTCTTTACGGTTTGGTATTCTGTTAAATGTAACATCTGTGGGCTCGACGACAAAATCTTTGCCATCTCGTCAACCTCGTCGCCATAAGTTCAAAAACCACGGTATCCTTAGATTTAAATAACTATCTGAGTCTGTAACATAGTAAGTATTCAAAGGTTTTAAACTAAATTGAAACATTGCTCTAAATACAAAAGCTTCCATTATTCAGACTCTCAATTTTCCTGGTCAATTTACGATAAAATGGAAAATATTATTTATAGCTTTATATAAGGTAACAAAAAGCTCGACCTTCCGAATCCTTTGCACCATTGTAAATATTAAATTGCTCTGTAGGCGAATCTCATCAAGTATTCAGGATCGGAAAACCTTGAAATTGATGTCGACTGTACTTCTTTATCTCGTGCTTTTAATAAACAAGAGTACATTCGGAATCATTTGATTTATTTCGAAATCGAGCGTAGACATATAAACATATACTGGGATAATTTTAATTAGCACATCACCTATTGCAGGCATCCCCTCTACATCAATCCCTAAAACATTTGTTCTAGAACTTTAAAAAAATATTGATGAATAACACAAAAAAGAAGAACAAAAAAGTTTTTTGGTCCTTTGAAAAGTGAAAAAATTAAACAAAAATGTCTGCTTGCCTCACGTGGCTAGATTTTGCGAACGCAAGGTGCATACCTTTGCTGAGACTAAATACAGTTACGCCAATTTACCAATTTACACGCAATAAATATTTTGTTTTGTATAGGAAAACTTAAAAAAAACTATCAATTTTAAAAATTCGTGTAAAAACAGATATTGTGGGGATTAACGTGGAGAGGCTACCTGTAAGAGGTTATGCGCTTATTAAAATAAACCCTGACTTATGACTGATTTCATATGTAAATCTTTACCACTGCCATACATCTAGTTTACTTCTTTTTTAATGTTGATTTTTGTCGGTCACTGAACCTACGAACTGAATTCAAACAGGAACACATCATCGCCAAAAAGGTGATATTTAGCGACCGAACTTATACGAAGATTGGTCGTTAGCTAGGTACAGAGGCGGTGTAGTATAGGCCCATTCTAAACTGGTTACATACATAACTTCACGCCTGTATCCCTTTAGGGGGTAGTCAGAACACCAGAGGCTATGAAACCATCTGAGATCTCATTATTATAATGTATAATTATAATGATGGAGAGAGACTATTGCAGTGACAAGGGGTCACCCTATCGCCCGCTAAACTGTGAATAAAACCCTGTCCCTTAACTGAATTTAACAGTATGCCCGGTAAGAGAAGCAGCTGACACATTCTATGTTTTTCTTTCACTCCCAGTCCAGCATGGAAGATTCCAGCATCTAAACTGGTTTTCTGTTAAAAATGATTTAAAGGTTAGTTCGCTCTTCTACTTGATTATCAGATTACTAATATTGGTACGCTAATTATTAACCACCGACCAGAAGCACTTGCCAGGAGTGTTACCGATGTATTTCCATACCTGTAACGTTAGATGTTAGGTCCGAGTGTCCTTTAGTACACTTTGAAACTCTAGCGAATGTCACTATAAAAGTAATAATACTTCTGAAATAAAAAGACGGTTTAATCTAACACTGGTGGCCAAAATCTCCACTATCATTATTCATATTATTATTTATTTAAAAATAAATGTTTAAATGATACGTAACAATAATTAGTAATAAAGCTTTGTTGCTGATTATTGTTAATCTTTATTTCTCATATTTAATTTCATTATATATTTCGATTCATTAGTTCTTTATACCTAACACTCTCTATCACCTTAACTACTACTATACCTTCCAATGCATTTCCCTACATTATTTTTATTTTTTAACTGTATAACCATGTTGGTGTACAATAAAGAGTTTTTATTATTATTATTATTATTCGGTATGTCAAAATTAACTCGCCTTTCGGCGGAAAAGACCCGACAATAAGACCAGTCGGTCGGGTATCAGGGCAAGAGAAGAAACCGGCGAACGATTCGGGCAGTATCGAGCAGCACCGCTTTCTGCATGCGTGCTGGAAGCGAACCACCGCCAAACCCACCTTGAAAGGTGTCTGACCAGTGTGGCTGGGATCAAACCGTTTGAGGATATTAAAACCGGGATGATTTCGGTGGACACAACCTCCGACATTTCGGTCACCTCGTGTGCAAGGTCCAAGTACTTGCGTTGCTTTTCGGTCTCGGCCTTCACGAGGTTCTCGTCATGTGGTATGGTTATGTCCACCAAAAGCACCTTGGACGACGATCGGTCCATTAATACGATATCAGGTTTATTCGCTAGAATAGTCCTGTCCGTGATAATGGGCCGATCCCAGTAGAGCTTGGCGCTGCCGTTTTCGAGAACTGGCTCCGGCGTGTACTGGTAATAGGAAAGTTTCTGATCGATGAGACCGTATTTCAGAGCGAGCTCTTGGTGGAGAATCTTGGCTGCTTGGTTATCTATTGCTTATCTATGCAGATACTCAGTGTTAGCAAGAACCGAACAACCCGAAACTACATGTCTGAGGGACTCGCCAGGTTGGCGGCACGCCCGACATACGTCCACTGTGCCGTCCCTCATTTATTATTATTACACTTCACATTTTTCTTGGTGGTAGGATCCCTTCTGGGTCCGCCTGGCTAGCGACCACCCTTTATATAAAGTCTGCCGCCAAATGTTACCGCTCCGGCGGTAATGTGTTTCGGCAATATTGTATAAAGTGCTAGTTCCTTCCTAAACCCGTGTGCTTTCATCTTCGACCTCATCGTCACTTACCATCAGGTGAGATTGAGGTCAAACGCGGGTTTAGTCACTTATAGAGTGGATGTCGCGGTCGATGTATGACTGTGTCAGTGCCCTTTCACCAAACTTTTAATTGTATTTTTTGTTTTAATGTTTTATGTATTGTAATTGTAAGTGCTTTTCTAATTGCCTATTTAATTGTTTGTGTTTGTTTTATATTATATGTGTTAAATGATATATATGTACTACATCTACCGCGCGCGCTGCGCCGCCGCATCTGACAGCCAGTATTAAACGAGCTCTCGTACAATTCGGTGTTTCTCTCAGTCATCATACATATCACTGACGACGAGCCGTTAAAACTACCTACTCGTGCATCAAAAAAAAAATGAATTCTATCATCGGTAATTTATCTGTTTTCGATCATAAACTGGGCGAATGGTTAATTTTTAAAGGAAAATTAACACAGTTTTTTAAAATTAACGATTTAAATGATGATAAGAAGAGTGCCGTCTTACTAACACACCTATCGGAAGAGACATACCGTCTTGTGCTCAACTTAGCATATCCAAAGGAATTGGAAAAATTGAAATACCAGGAGCTCGTGATATTACTCGATGACCATTTCAAGCCGAAGAAGTGTTCCTTCGTGGACAAGGCAATGTTTTTCGGCGCTACGAGGCAATCAGGCGAATCAATAGGAGAATGGGCGGCGCGACTAAGAGGTTTAGCTACATTTTGTGACTTCGGCACCGCTCTGGAATCGAATCTACGAGATTGTTTCGTCCTTGGCCTGAACGCCGGTCCAGAACGTGATAAACTATTCGAGCAAAGCCCCTCCTCTCTGACATTGTCGCGGGCTATTGAAATGGCGGAACAGGCGGCCTATGCGAGGGAAGCTAAGGTCGTACTCGGCCCCAGGGTTTGTAGCGAGGACGCTATGACGATGAAGGAGGAGCCAATATACCGTGCGGGGTTCCAGCGCCAAGCAGGTCGGGGCCGTGGTGGCGGTGCCGGCGACCAGGCGGCAGGCAGCCGTGGCGGCGCCTACGTGGCGACGCGTCGAGACTCTGCTGCCGTCCGTTGCGTGGTGTGTGGAATGAAGAACCATACAAGTGATAAGTGCCGTTATAAGGGTTATAAATGCCAAAAGTGCGGGGTTAAGGGTCACTTGAAGAAAGTTTGTAGTGCAAAGGAGTCATCGGTTCACTATGTTGATACGGAGAACGATAGTAGTGATAATCTCGAACAGAACATTGTGTGTGGAGAGTGCCAAAATTTTAATTTAAGGTATGTTACTAGTGAACCAATTAAAATTGATTTAGTAGTAGGTAACAAAAATATAACAATGGAACTCGATTCAGGCTCGGGCGGGAGTGTTATTTCGGAAAAATTGTATCGCGAAAAGTTTTCGGAGTACAAATTACAACAATGTAGTATCAAAATGTGTCTGTACAATGGACATAAAATATCGCCCTTAGGCTTTTTCTGTACAGAAGTTTACTATAATAAAATAAAAAAAAAGATTAAGCTTTTTGTAGTAAAAAACGGGGGACCCCCTTTACTAGGTAGAAATTTTATGTCTGCGTTTAAATTGATTTTCACTACCGATTTAAATTTATTACATTGCAGTGTCAATAGTGATTTAGATTATTCAAAGTTAATCAGTAAATTCCCAGACCTATGGCGAGATGAATTAGGTACGTTTAACAAATTTAAGATTAGTTTACAACTAAAAGAGCACTCGGTTCCAAAGTTCTTTAAGCCACGTTCTGTACCCTTTGCGCTAAAGGTTAAAGTCGAGCAGGAATTACAACGTTTAGTCGACGCGGGTATTTTAATTTCAGTTAATTACTCTAAATATGCCACGCCTATAGTGCCTATTTTGAAAGAAAATGGAAAAGTTAGGATTGCAGGTGATTTTTCCGTGACGCTTAATAAAGATTTGTTAATTGAGAAGTACCCATTACCAAGGATAGAGGAAGTTTTTGCCAAAATAGGCGGCGGTGAGTTGTATAGCAAAATCGACTTAAAAAACGCGTACGGTCAATTTATGTTGGATGATGAGTCCCAAAAGCTTACGACTATAAATACGCATAAGGGTTTATTTCAATTTACTCGTCTTGTTTACGGCTTAGCAAATGCACCGGCTATTTTTCAAAAATCTATGGAAATGCTTCTCGCGGGAATAGATGGAATTAGCGTCTGGCTCGACGATATTTGTATTACAGGGCCCGATCACAAAACACACGTTAGTAGGTTATCGGAAGTTATGCGCAGATTAAACGACGCCGGGCTACGTTTACAAAAAGAAAAGTGCGAGTTCTTTAAGAAAAACGTTACCTATTTAGGTTACGTTATAAGCAAAGCCGGTTTGAAAACCAACCCAGATAAGGTTAAGGCTATATTAGAATCACCGGAGCCCACAAACGTAACGGAGGTAAAACGATTTTTGGGAGTTGTAAACTATTACCGTAATTTTATAGCGAACGCATCGAGTATTCTAAGTCCATTGAACGAACTGTTACGTAAAGACGCGGTGTGGGCATGGACAGACAGACAGCGCGGCGCCATGGCGGCGGTCCGGCGCGAGCTAGCCTCGGAGCGCGTGCTGGCGCACTTCGACCCGAGCCAGCAGCTGGTGCTGACCGTGGACGCGGGTCCCGCTGGCCTGGGCGCCGTGCTGGCTCAGCGGACGGATGACGGCCGCGAGCGCCCTCTAGCGTATGCTTCACGTTCATTGAACGTTAGTGAACGAAATTATAGCCAAATTCAGAAGGAGGCGACGCCGATCATATTTGGAGTTAAAAGATTTCATCAATACCTATATGGTCGGAGTGAGCCTTTCATACTTAGAACCGATCACAGACCCTTGTTATCGATTTTTAATATTAAAACGGGTATTCCGGTTACGACCGCTCTGAGGCTACAAAGATACGCTATTATTTTGTCCGCGTATAATTACATCGTTCAATACGTATCGGGAAATAATAACTTAGTTGCGGATTACTTTTCCCGCGCGCCCTTGCCGTGTACACATAAAGAAATAATAGATAGCGAGTTGGATGCTCATTACGCGCTAAATTTTTTGAGTCAAAGTTCACCGGCCACTACCGCACTCGATATTACCCGGACTACGGAGGGAGATAATACGATTCAAACTGTGATTAAGTACATGTTAAAGGGTTGGCCGCGTAAAATAAATTGCAAATCTATTCTACCATACTTCCAGTGCAAGTCGGACTTGCAATTTGAAAAAGGTTGCTTATTCAGAGGGCATAGGGTCGTGATTCCGAAGTCGCTCAGACATGACATGCTTCGTGAATTGCACGACTCACATTTAGGTATAATTAAAACGAAAAGTAATGCTAGAGGTAGGATGTGGTGGCCGGGTATCGACGCGGACATCGAACGCTGGATCGGCTCGTGCGAGACTTGCGCCGGAGTACGCGCCGCGCCGCCGCGCGAGCCTCCCGCGCCCTGGCCCCGCGCCGCCGGCCCCTGGCAGCGGATTCACATCGATTACCTGACTATTAGCCAAAGGGTATATTTAGTGGTTGTAGATTCTTATAGTAAATGGTTGGAATGCCTCCACATGCATAATGGAGTTTCTACTAAAGCCCTAATTGCGAAATTGAAGGTTATTTTTTCTAATTTCGGTATTCCAAATGTCTTAGTATCTGATAATGACGTTAAGATCAATTCATTGGAATTTAAAACGTTTTGCTCAAGCAATGGTATTAAATATCTGACTTCACCAATATACCATCCGCCTAGTAATGGACAGGCTGAGAATTCAGTTAGAACGTGTAAAAAGATGTTAAAATGTGTGATTAACGATAATTTACCTATGCATGAAATAAATGAAAAATTATTAGGTTATTTATTTAATTATAGGAACACCGTGCATTGTACCACAGGGCAAACACCCGCTAAATTAATGTTTGGTCGTGAGTTACGTTCGCGGTTGGATTTAATTTTGCCAACTGACAGAAATACAATATTAAACGCACCGTCGTCGGTCTCCAGTAAGCGTCAATTTAATATTAATGATGTTGTTTGGGTACGGTGGTACAGTGCAAGGAAAGAATCATGGCAATTAGGCATTGTTGAGAATAAGGTAGGATCAAGAATGTACAAAGTTAAAATTGCTGACTTAAACATAGTGTGTATCAGACATGTTGATCAGATTTTTAAATATACAGGTAGCAATGAACCCATGATACGATCAAAATTATGTGATGTTAGACATCAGCCCCAACCACCCGTTACCTCGAGCGCGTCGTGCGTTCAAACCTTGATTCGTTCATCGGGAACTAGTAGCCTTACAGAGGTTGATTCGCCGATCGTGATTGAGACTGATGATCTACCACCACCTACTATGAACATCGATAGTGGAAGCGAAGAGTATGGCGGAGGGAGAGAGTATGAGGAATCGCAAACCGGTGCCGCGCCGGGGAGCGAAGAGGCGAGCGCCGCCGCCGGCGAATCCAGCCCATTGTTAGAGCATCCACTTCCGTCCCCCATGCTCACACGCAGTAAACGTCTTAAAAAAAAGGTCGATTATAAGCAATATTTTTAGATTATAAATATATAATGTCTTACTATGTTTGTGTACTATGATACTATGTTTTACTAGAGTATTGTGTTTATTTATTAAGTATATTATTTGTCTACAGATTCAAAAAGTAATTGTGGAGGGATGATATATATGTACTACATCTACCGCGCGCGCTGCGCCGCCGCATCTGACAGCCAGTATTAAACGAGCTCTCGTACAATTCGGTGTTTCTCTCAGTCATCATACATATCAGTTTTCCTTTACATACGATTTTGTTTTTGTAACTAACTTTTATTGTAATTTGTTTTTTATTGTTGCTTGGTGAATAAATGATTTATTTAATGAATTATCAACAAATGCATATCATTAAAAAACAGACTTCACTTCAAAACTTTGGCTGAAGAACTCGTCAATGTATACATTCTCCGTATTCAGACTTTGTTTTTTTTTCAAAAAGTAATTTTTTATGAAGTACTCAATCGACTCCGATGATTTTTTTCTGGGACCACCATCGTAAGAATATTTAAAATCGATTCATAACTATACAAAAAATCGTACACATAACAAAGACACAAAAAAAACACACAAACGAATCCCCTTTTGGAAGTCGGTTTTCTCCGGACATTATATGGATCTGGAAAAAACAGATCCAAGCAGTTACTTGGCGACCGGTATCAAAAAGGTACTGTGGAAGCTCTTGCAGGCTAACTTTGTGGCGACGACTACGCGACGGAAATCTAAAGGAAAGCGAGAAATAATGTGTCGAAACCATCTTTAAAAAAATGAACTTATAATACTCTTATACGTGTCAAAGTTATTATTAGTACTTCTATTGCTGTCCCAGTTTTGCTGGACTGGAAGCAAAGGAAAAATATAGCATGTGCTAGGTGCTTCTCTTTCCGGGCAAACTATAAAAATCAGTTAAAGAACAGAGGTTTTTTTAACTTTCTGTAGGCGATAGGCTGACTCCCTGTCACTGCTATAGTCACTTTTTATCATTATAAAACCTCCAAATTATTGTCAAGAGTAACATTATGTTCTTATTTCTTATATTAATTTCCATACGTGTTTTTTATTGGTGACTGAAAATGCGTTTGCCCTCAATCTCACCAGATGGTAAGTGAAGATGAGGTCGAAGATGACAGCACACGGGCTTAGGAAAGAACTGGCTCTTCATAAAATATTGCCGGAACATATCACCGCTGGAGCGCTTATTTTGCGGCAGGTTTTATAAAGGCTAGCGACCAAACGCTGAAGCATGACATTTCAACGTTTAATGTTAATGCTTGCCAACCCTCGACCAGGGACCGGAAAACCCCTTTATTTGATTAAGCCTATTGATAGGGTAACCCTATCAAAATCTTACCATATGGAAGTGTAACCCTATTGATATGGTAAGCCTATCGACGTGGTAACACTTTGAATAAAGTTAACTACTTTCGGATGCGCTTACCCTGTGATAGGGTTGCCTATTTCTATCTCTTTTCCGCGCATGCTGTTGAATTCGGAAGTATAATTCGAAGTGCGAGATTGAATAGATGGTGATGTTTTTGATAATTTGATATTCTTAGAGATTAAATTTGCCTGCAGGTTTTAAAACCCTATTGAATCGGTAACCTTCAATAGGGTTTTCGATAGGCTTACTGCTTACATGAAGCTAACTCTATTGATATGGTAAGCCTTAAATTAGGGTAAGTCTTCGATACGGTTACCAAATTGACAGGGTTTTTTAAAACAAGTCTATGAAAAACCCAATCAAAAACCTCTTTAAGGGTAAGCGGTTCCGGTCCCTGCCCTCGACAAGCGTGAACAAGCATCTAAACAAACTCTTGGAAGCAATTAACATGTGTGCGAGTGCGTTACTGTGTTCCGAAGAAGCAAACAAGCTTTGATCTTTCTTCAAAAGCCGACACTAGCCCGGATTGCGGCAAGCCAAACAAGCCAACGTATGCCAAGCCAAACAACCCCGTTAAAACGCTTGTGTTTGTGGAAGCTTGACTAGACTTGCCAAGCGTGTAAACGTAGCATTAGACTTCATTATCTAATATATTATTTTTTTTCTAATACATAATAAATAATAATAATAATAATGGGAAAAATGGGTTTTGCTAGATACTGCCCGAATAGTTCGCCGGTTTCTGTCCCTCTTGCCCTGATCCCCGACCGACGACTGGTCAAATTGTCGGGTCTTTCCGCCGAAAGGCGCGTAGCTTTAGGTATAAATAATAATAAAAACTTTATAGCCAGTAAATTAAATACGAATTAAAACAGTAAAACAAGTGTAACGTAAAACTTAAGAATACAAAAAATTAATACTGTTTGTCACTACTTCCTAAAAAGGGCATAATATATCCATTTTTCTTTTGAAGCCTACTGTACCATTTCAAATATTCAAGATAAGTTGTTAGAAAATGTTTAAAGAGCCCTTTAAACTTAAAGCATTCTTGAGCGAGCGTTTCAAATTGACTTGCACAAAATTACTCAAATTCAATTATGCAGTGTTTTTTTCCTAACGCTACTGTTCTAGCTTAACTTTGATGTCTGAACACCCTGTAGTTTTGAGGAAAAGTCTAAGAAAACATATTATTTCTTCTGGCATCTAGGTGTAAGAAAACTAAAGTCTTTGTCATACTTAACTTAAATATATTAAATGCATGGGAATGATTTTTTTATTTTTATTTTTACCCGACAACGGCGAAGCAAAAAGGAGGTTTAGGATTTTGACGTGTAAGTATGTATGTATGTGGGTATGGATGTTCATCTGTTCCCTCAGAACTTCTAAACTACTAATCATAATTGGACAAATGAGGTGTCGTTAGAAGCCTCTTCACTTTCCGCTGGTTATAGGCTACATAAAATCATGTTAAATTGCCCTCTTTATAATTTAATTGTTAAATTGATACAGCGCCCTCTAGAGGACTTAAAGTGAAGAACTTAAAAATAATTACTCTTTTTGGTTTTGTGTGGGGTATCAAATGAAAGTGCTGTGTTATGAAAAACCGAATTTGTATGAACGTGATTGGATGTTGCAAGTGGTTTGCTCGATTCAAGCGTTGGTAAAGTTATTCGAATAATGTCGCACAAGGCCCACATGTCAGTACCTTCCAGCGGAAGTCTGATTTGCACTCAGCCTATTTTTTCTTCGGAATGATCAGCTGTGCGTGCACCATGTTTGATTTACCTACCTTCAAAATTCAAAAATGATTTATTCATCGTAGGATCTTACAGATCACTAATTAATGACTTCAATATATACTTCGCCTTTAACTAGTTGATAGTTGTTGAAAAAGATTTTACAGTAGACCAAGACAAAAAGAAGCCGGCGGAAAAAAACTCTCGGCACTTTTATTCCGTCAAAAATTATACGAATTAATACAAATTGACCATGACACTAAAGACAGACACTAAACACTAAAGTGCTAGACACTATAGTATAATAAGTTTTTTTATACTTTAGTGTCTAGTAGTTTCGGCCTTGTAGTCGTCAATAAATAAAATAAATATTTCTGACACTCACACAACATTATCTAGCCCAAATATAGTTTCTTAAAGAACTTGTGTTATGGATACTAGATAACTGATATCTATACTAATATTATAAAGAGGAAACCTTTGTATTTTTGTATGTTTGTATTGAATAGGCTCAAAAACTACTGGACCGATTTCAAAATTTCTTTTACCATTACTTAGAGGGATTCTTCCGAATCCGTATAGGCTACTTTTTATCCCGAAAATCCCGCGGGAAACGAAGTTGCGCGGGTAAAACCGTGCGCAACAGCTAGTACTTAATAAATATATAAACATACATATTGAATAAATACATATTTTTTATTAGAATAAACTTAAATAAACATATAAACTTCCATGACTTGATGACTACCTACTATCTGTGTTCATCACACAAATATCCGCCGCCGCCGGGATTCGAACCCAGGACCTCTGGAATAGAAGGCAATGTATGTTACCGCTACACCAGACGGTCGTGAAAATTTCTGAGGATAGCATATTCAAAATAGCCAATCGTTCAACATTATCATATTAGTATGCATTGAAACATTTGCTCTCGTCGCACCGCACACAAATTCTTCTTTCTAAGTATTTTCTACATTGAACTGTATTTTCCCCTATCCCTTATCGGTATCAGGGTGTCATTAATGTCATTAGTATATCTGAGCACCCATGCCATGCCTGTGCAATCGCTGATAAAATCTATCAAGAAATTTATGGCTTACGATTAGATCACCCTTCGTACTCAATCTGACTATAAATGTGTAAAAATATAACCATATGTTACACATCAGCTATGACATTGACATTTCAATTAACTTTAGGAACGGGATATTTAAATTACCATTTTTTCATTGAGAACCGTCGTCATCTTGGCGCTTGTAACAATGAAAAACATGGTGTAAAAATACCCCGTTTTAAAAGTTAATTTAAATGTTAATGACCATGTCAGTTTAAAAACTTATATCATGACTTTGTGTTTTTGGCTAAGTAATTTTTCGGTGGTATAATTATTATACTGAAGTTACTTTTATTTAGTAATTTTACTTTTGAATGGTAAGACTTTATAATACTATTTTATACTTTTATTTCTATATTTTTTTTCTTTGCAGACTGTAGCTATAAAATGTGCTGAGATGACCGGAGGTGTTCTATTTGACAAACTAAAACAACAGACTAAATCAAAAACACAAATGAAATTAAAAACCAAGATACATATATACATAACTTCACGCCTTTCTGCCCTCGGGGTAGGCAGAGACTAGGGAACGGAAATTGCTATGATCCAGATATACCTCTTTCGGTTCCTCCACGTTCATTAATCTTTTCATACATGATCACCGATAACGGTTAACAAGGCTCTTTTTAAGAATTTCTCCAATTTGGTCGGCATGCGTTAGTCTAGGGCAACCCCTTCCAAACTCACCATCCATTCGTGCTTTACCTACACCTCTTTTGTAAATCTCCTTTCACTTTTCCTTTCCAAATGTCCAAACCACGGTAGCATACCCTTTTCAATCTCAGTTTGTCACACCCTGTCACTCAGTTTCACTCCACACATGCTACTCAAAGCTCTCGTCTCCCCAGCATTAATCCTGCTTTCATGTCTCTTCTTTCACACCCAAGATTCAATACCAAACATAAGTGTTGGCTCCAAAACCAAGATATTATTCATAAAAAGTCGAAGAAGGTATTTAAATGTATTTATTTATGAACCCAACGTCCCAATCAACAGAACGTTACATACAGACGCGATTGTGGACCCCTGCTGAGTTGTTGATACTTCTGAAACTTTCTAAACTTCTAAATTGAAAATACATCTTGCTGAGTAAAGTAAGACTTTCTTAAAAGCCCTTAGGCCTCTTTCTGTGTGTATGAAATAATTTGTTCCGGTTTGGCACCCTTTGCTCGTAGGCACCACCTCCGGTGACATTGAAAAGCCCGATCCATATTCGCAGATCGTTAAAGATAAGGTATTATACATTTTAAATTTGAACTCTGAGAGTAGTCTCAGTCTCCGTGACCACAGGGTCCGCAAGGACATCGAAACGTCGAGTTAAAATTTAAAATGTAATTGTACGAGATATATCTGGTTAAAAAGTTTTTTATTTAACACTATGAATCGCAAAAACTTAGGACACTATTAAGTTAAGGTAAATTTGCAGGTGACCTCGCTACAGTAGAAAATCTTGATAAAATTTGATAAAAATAACTTTTCAGCGAATATAACGATATAAGACGCTAGCTCGTAAATTTTGGGGTCTTTATATTATAAATATATTCTAATTAAATTGTAGGTTACCTCTAGTTTGCTACATGGTATCCCATAATATCACAAGCTATACTTAGTTTGGGGCTGTTTATTTAAAAAGCAACACATAATATTATGTCCCGTATCATTTTTACCGTTACTGATGATATTTCATCAAGTTTAAAATAAAATAATTAAATAAAGGAATACTTTATAAACCATTGCCGGAATACATAGGTGCAAAACTAGGGCGCTAGTTAAAAACATTAAAATAGCTTATAAGGTGGGTGAACCATGGAAGGCCACTAAGCAATTTGTTTCTTAATTTTATACGGTTAAAAAAACAATTTAAAATGGTTTATTCGATAAGGTGTCCTTCCATGGTCTACGCACCATAGGTATATGTAAATCCGTGTGCTGTCTTTTTCTACATCATCTAGAAAAACAAAAGTGAAAGTTCAGTTGTCGTTTAAAAAAAGAATGCAATGAGAACCTTCACCTGCTTTAATCGTTTAAAATAGAAAATGGCGATACAGCTTGAATCTATGACATCTGATGTACGTCGAGAAGCGTGCTTCTTCGTAATGTTGCTTATTGAGCGAACTCAGTTGCGTTATCAAATCGGTTTTATGTTAGTACTAGTTCGCAAAACTACGGTTGATATACGTACATGAAATGAATCTTACTAATATTATACAGGGTTGATTTGTACTCACCGGCCAATTTTTTTTTACACAAAAAGTACTATAATTTATAGAAACGTTTTTTTGCAAAAAAAAGTATTTTTTTTAACAAAGAAATAAATATATCCGCTTACATATTAAGCAAACCATGGTCACTCGATATTGCTATTAAAATAAAGGCAACTACGCAATACTACAAAACATTTTATAGTACTACGTCGTGAATCAATGAAGTGCCACTTCATAGTAGGTATGTTTATCAACAGTGACTACTTTATTTAAAGTTTGTGGTTCCATATTTCTACTTTTTTGTACCGAGCGACGCTACACTAAATATGCAGGTACGTTTATATCGTATCAAAGAAACTAACAGTTAAATTTGGCTAGTGACCTCAAATCAACCCTGTGTAGGTATATGAAACTTTGAATGGATGGATGTCTGGATGTATAGATGTTTGTTCCTCAATCAAAGCTGAACAGCTGAACGTATTAGGATGGCATAGTGAGAATTCCCTACAGTTCGGAATAACACATAGGGTACTTTTTGTTCCGGCATTCCCACGGGATTCAAAATGGCGCGGGTAGCCGCGCGAAATAGTTAGAGGTTTTATATTTCAAATTGATTTCTTAAATATACCTGTTTTTTGTCAAAACAGAAAATCTAACCTGATGCTAAGTGGAGAATTAGCCAAGCATGGAACATCACCTTAGTCAGCTAAATAATCAATTCAATTAATTTATTTATTCATAACCATAGGTATTACATTGATGTCATTTACGAATTGTTTCCACTACGCCGCAATATATGTCATTTTACAACATTTTGTACAGTCACATCAAGAAATAAATCATTTAAACTACATTCGCTAAGTATCCAAATTAAAAGTCAAAGGAAATTGAGCGGTAACATCTGGTGGTAGGCTTCGGCCGCGGCTTGTCACCACCCACTAGACAAAACCATGCCGCCAAGTGACTTAGTCGCGTTCCAGTATGATGTTTAGTGTAGCCATTTAGGAGGGTAGGTCTGAGTAATCGTGCTGCATTGGAGAACTGTTTTCAACTCGTAGGATAGTGACTCACCGGGTAACTCGTTTTGGAGGGTAGCGGGATCCGAAGCACGGTGCACCGCTGGCCGACCGCAGGTAGTAGGGGGCCCAAGTAGCATGCCAGCCACATGCGAAAGGCTGCCCCGCCACCTCGCGAAAAATCCCGGGAGGCTCCATCGTGCCGGTTGGCGACCGGTTGGAGAGGACCCGATGGCGACCTCGGGGGGGTTCGGGCGTCCCCGCAGTCTCCAGGCGAGTTCCCCAATGGTGCGTTGTTCCTTACGAGTTGCTTGGTTCCATTTGCAGCGCTTCACTCAACTTCTATTCTCCTCCCTATTCACTCCACTACCAATCTACAATGAAAGGTCCTAAAAAGAGTAAGGTTCAACAGCGGTTGCACTTCCTCTCCCTCAAAGTGCACTTCTGTAACATCCGTGGAGTGCACTCCAATCTGAATGATGTCCACCACCATCTTGAGACGGAGAGACCACACCTACTCTTTCTAACGGAGACGCAGATCTGTGATCCGTCAGACTCGGCATACCTTGGTTACCCAGGCTATATCCTGGAGTCTCTATTCCGCCCGCACGCCGGGGTGTGCATGTATGCCAGTGACGCGATCTGTTATCAGCGTCTCCGTTACTTGGAAGTGCCGGACCTTTCAGTCATGTGGGTTCACATAGATACTGGCCTAGACCAAGTGGTTTACGCCTGTATCTATCGTTCACATAGCGGAGATCGGGAGACAACGAGGCTTATGGAATACCTTGGCAATACAGCAGATAAGATTCAGCAACGTTTTCCCACGGCGCAGTTGGTGTTTCTGGGGGATTTTAATGCTCACCACGGGCAGTGGTTATACCCGTATCAGGACACTGACCATGCTGGCAGAGAGGCCTTTAAGTTTTCGCTGACTTATGGTCTCTCACAGCTTGTTAACGAGCCTACGCGCATCCCCGACGTTGCTGGCCACACTGCGTATTGCTTGGACCTTCTGCTGACAACCGATCCTGACAGATACTCGGTGTCCGTCACTGCACCTTTAGGGACATCCGATCACTGTATGGTGAAATCTGTATCGCTGTACTCGCCACCTGACACCCGCCCAAAAGGCTCCAGGCGAGTATGGCGTTACAAGTCAGCAGATTGGGATGAAATGCGACATTTCTTCGCATCTTATCCATGGCGGCAAACTTGTTTTACATCAACCGATCCATCGTGCTGCGCTGATGCTGTCTCAAGTGTGATAGTTCAAGCAATGGAGTACTACATTCCCCACGCTGACCTATCCCTTGAAACCAAAGCTTGCCCATGGTTTAATAGTGCTTGCCTTACCGCTGAAAAGCGAAAGCGGGAAGCATACAAAGCCTGGGCAAATGCTCGCAGAAGCAAAGCCCTGGATTCGCATGAACTTAAGAAAAGATACAATGCTGCCGCCAAGTCCTGCAAAAAGGTGATCAAAAGAGCTCGTTTTGCCCACATAGGCCGTATCGGAGACAGAATAGCAGCATACCCTTCGGGAAGCAAAGCTTTCTGGTCCCTTGCCAAGTCGGTCGAAACGAACTTTTGTCGCCCGTCGCTGCCTCCACTGAGGAAACCCGATGGATCTCTGGCCCACACTTCTAAGGAGAAAGCAGATTTACTTGCTAGTATCTTCGCGGAAAATTCTCGTCTAGATTGCCAAGGAAAAATCCCACCTCAATTACCTCAGTTCGGACCTACAATGGGTACCGTTCACATTCGCCAAAAGGAGGTTCTTAAATGCTTGCTGCACCTAGATGAGAACAAAGCTAGTGGTCCAGACGGTATTCCTGCAGTGGTCCTAAAACGCTGCGCAGCTGAGTTGTCTCCCGTTTTGACGCGCCTCTATCGACTTTCTTTGGAATCGGGTAAGGTCCCCAAGTCCTGGAAGCTTGCTAACGTACAGCCAATACCGAAGAAGGGAAGCCGTGCCGATCTTGTCAACTATCGACCAATTTCAATCACCTCCATACTTTGCAAAGTCATGGAACGTGTATTGAATAATCGACTCCTGGCATACCTCGAGACCAACGAGCTCCTAAGCGATAGCCAATATGGTTTCCGCAACGGACGCTCGACCGGCGATCTTCTCTTGTATGCCACTCACTTATGGAGTGAGGCCTTGGAGGGTTATGGTGAAGCAATAGCTGTATCCTTAGACATCTCCAAGGCCTTTGACAGGGTCTGGCACGATGGTCTCTTAAGCAAGCTTCCAGCATATGGCATACCAACCGGGCTCTGCGACTGGATATCTGATTTTCTGAGGGAACGGTCGATTCGAGTAGTCTTAGACGGCTACTCCTCTGACCTAATGGCAATTAATGCCGGGGTACCTCAGGGATCTGTTCTCTCTGCAACTTTATTCTTGCTGCACATTAATGACCTCCTAACACCAGGCATTATTGGATATGCTGATGACAGCACTGTTGTTGAGAGATATATATCCAATGCGCAAACGAGCGCCCAAGAAATCCAGGTTTTGAGAGAGTCTATGATTGAGCGCGTTGATTCGACCTTGCGGAATGTGTCCGATTGGGGCGAATCTAACCTGGTCAAATTCAACGCGTCCAAAACTCAGGCGTGTCTATTCTCCGCAAAAAAGAGCACCTTCACATTTACGCCCACTTTCCAAAATGTATCTGTCCCCATCACTGACCATCTAGGGCTTTTAGGCGTAACTGTAACATCCGGTTTAAACTTCGGTCAACAAATTGAGTCTATGGCAAAAACGGCTTCCAAAAAATTGGGTATCATCTCGAAGGTCCGGCGGTACTTCAGCTCTGAACGGCTGCTCAACTTATACACAGCCCAAGTGAGGTCGTGCATGGAGTACTGTAGTCACCTTTGGGATGGTTCTGCGAAATACCAGCTCGAAGCGCTAGACTCCGTTGACCGAAGAGCCCGTAAATTAATTAACGACGTCGACCTTACAACCAAAAAACTGCAGACCTTAGAGCATCGTCGTAAGGTTGCGTGTTTAACCGTGTACTACAGGATACATTTTGGTGAGTGCGCCAGTGCTCTGTTTGAACAAATTGAACCCTCACCCTTTTACCATCGGACTACTAGACGCAGACAGAACTTCCATCCGTATGTGGTAGATATTCCGAAAAGTCGAACTAAGCGCTTTGACAGTTCCTTTTTGATACGGGTCGCCAAGGTTTGGAATGAACTGCCTGCGTCTATTTTCCCTGACCAGTATAGTCCTAGTACTTTTAAGCGTCGAGTGAATAGGTTTCTCGTGGATGGACGTGTAACACCTTAGTCTTCATGTGCACTTAACATCAGGTGGCATGGAAGACAAACGTCCCATCCATAATTCATTAAAAAAAAAAAAAAAAAAAATACAAAAATATAAGTATTTGGATGTACAGCTACGGTTCGCCGCATAGGCATATGAATATAACATTACAGTTTCATATCAAACTTTTGTGAAGCTAATTACAAATTATTAAGAAAAAAATAATATTATTTTAAGATAATTAAATACATTATGAAATTGAAGAATGTGAAATAATAATTATAATAACAAAATATTAATATAAGTAGGCAGAACAGAGGAACATCATTTAAAGATGGATAGGTACAATTAATATTATTTTCAACACACTTGCTCGTAAAGTGAGCCTTATTCTATTGAATTTAGAACTATAAACTGGGCTATAAGTCACGCGTGCATAATATATTATACCCTAGTGCATAATATAATGAATCCTACAAAGTTGAATTGTACCTTTGTGCAAATTAAATGCGAGTAAACAGAGCATATTTTATTGATCCGGGTTATACATTAAATTTTTTCAGAAACAACAAAGAGGTTTTATACCACTTCAAATCCATATACATTTTTAAATGTTTATGCCTTAAATTAGTTAAACAAAATTGTATATCAAACAAATTATTCACAATTTACAATAATTTGTTACAAAATATTAAAATATTTGGATTTACCACTCCAAATTAAATATTTTCATGTAAAATAGGCTGTATATGCTATACAGCCATTGACACATTTGGCGGAAAAAAAACCTACGCGCATGCGCGAAGTTCGGCGCCATTTTTCAATCACAATTCACAGCTTTGTTATCAAGTGTGTTTGTTATTTTATGACCACGTATGTCTGTCTTTTACTCACAAGTGTGTTGAAAAACGTCGTATATACTATTACATCTCATGTCATTATAAATGTAATGAAGTAATAATTTCTTTATTGGAAGCTACCTTAAGCTAAATTCAAGAACTTAAAACTATAACTGTAACTTTACACAAGTAGGTATACAACAAACAAAATTATCGGCTTCAAAAACCAGACTCTCAAATTTTATGAGACATTCATGACCGTAACAACTTAATACAAATTAATTCGGCCTCTGTGGAGTATCGCTTGTGCGTTCGCCTTTGATGCAAGAGCTCTCGAGTTTGAGCCCCGTTTGAGCGGCCAGTTTGGGGTACGAACTTTTCTTGAGTGTTGGGTCGGCTCCTGTTTAACGTATACTAGGATACCTAATTACGTTTTCTCAAACATTCTTGGAAATTTTTACATTATTTTGACAGACTTCTTCGAGATAAATCGAAATGCTGTACTGGTCGATTGTTGTATGAAAATCCATATCGGTCGTGATTAGCGGCCGAATAACATACTATGTAAAATCATGTTTGTGGTGTAATTTGAAAATGGAACGACCTTCTATTCTGCAACAAAGAGGTAACATATCAAAGGTTTAATTTAAATTTCAAACTGGCTTGCAAATATAAAAAAATCCACATTAAATTTTAAGAATTGTACATTCAATAATTGTATTTTCAAATAAAAAATCTGAATTGTACTACTTAAATAAATTTCCGCGTATTATTTGAGAAAAGTACTATACAAGCCTTGGACGCAACTAGGCATTGATGGACTTACTTATGTGTGCCTCGGCTTCGCCTCGGCCCACATTCACACGTTCGTCGATCAATGACTCTCTTGCCGGCCGCTGCAGTAATGTACTACGTGTGGTCTCAATATTACAAGCTACATTGGGTCTTCGATATTACACTCTGTAATTTTAAGTCTCTCTGTCATTGTTGGGAGTTTCGTCGATAACGATCTCCGTAGTTGTTGCTGGGAATAGTTGCGGGTTGTCGAAGACACCAAACTACCTTTATTCCAGCAGATGTTTATTGAATATTATAATGTCTGTGGCTATGAAACAATCCTTTGTCACGACTGAGTTCTTAAGTTATGTACATACATCAATAAAGTTAATTAAGATAAGAAGTGTAAATAAGCACGAACTGGGAAATGTGCCAGGGATCATAAATCTACATGTAAGTACAAGTTTGGCACCGTGTACAATCATCGCTCTCTAATGTCAAACTTAGAAGCTTTAAAATCTGTTTTTCTTCTTTGATCCTAATGTGTCGTACAGTCAGCATCAAAAGTTAGTTCATTAACTTGACATTGATATTTTTAAAGTTGCTATTCACCATATTTTTCCTAAATAACGACTAATATTGACTAACTTCTATAAAGGGTGTCGCGCCAACCCTATATAATACCTTCACGGAGGTATTCTAGTACCCATAAGGATTACAGAAAAAATATAAAAAAGAAAAATTCTAAAATTATTTTTCAATTTTCGTATGAAAGAAAAAGTCGAAATTTTTTGCTTTCATACAAAAATTTAAAAATAATTTTCGATTATTTTTCTGAATTCCTTTTGGATACTAGAATACCTCCATGAAGGTATTAAATAGGGTTGGTGGGACACCCTGTATAAAGTTGCATCTAATAATAAAACATAGAAGTAAGTCAATATTAGTCGTTATTAAGGCAAAATATGATGAATAGATCTTTTGAAATTCTTTTAAAAAATGTTAATATGTTCATCAACTTTTGAAGAACAGACATCTAAAATTAGAGAATGTAAATTTCAAACTTTGCTCACTATTGGTTCATCTCATTAAGTAATCAACATCTTACGACCGGCTGGACTAGCGGTAAAAACATTGTCTTCTAAGCCAGAGGTATGGTGTTCGAATCCTGATTTACGAGTAAGTAGGTGGAATCTGTGTGATGAACATAGATATTAGCCGTTAAGTCATGGATATTTAAATGATTAATTCAGATTCTGTTCTTGCATTTCAATTTTTGAAACCTATTGGTTGCTACTACCCAGCAGTGGACTGTATGAAACGTGTGGAGGTTGGGCAGCAGCAATGGGATCTTGAATAAAAACTCGTGGTATGGTTTCACAATACACAGTCTTCGGGCTTCGTCGCGGTATTTTTCAGGCAGGCAGCACGACGAGAGACCTAGAAAAAATCTAAATTAAAAGTTAAATGTAAAAGTCTTAAATAATATAGCTAAGTTTACAGTTTTCCCCTAATTAAGCAAAAATATTACGTCATTTATTTTATATTTAACCTTATATACATAGGTTTTTATTACACAAATTTGTGGCAATCCTATGTGCTACATAATTGCTAAAAGTTCAAACAAAACAAAACAAACGGGTGAGTAATAAGGTAGGTAGTACCTTTAGTACTCTCAGGCCAATTATTGTACAAACAAGATTAATTAATAGAAAAGTTATCAAGTTAAAAACAATTAATTTACATCTATAATTAATTTTACATGTCTAATAGCTAACTTACTTCAATTATAGAGTTTAAAGACAATTAATTTTGATATCTTAGTACCTAGCTTACTTCACCTATATTCAAATGTATGGTAACTTTATGAAAGATCAGTTCTTAAAGGTTGACATTGAGTCGAGAATAAAGTAAATGTTATATTCAAGGTTCCCCCTAGTTCGCTACATGGTATCCCTTATCACAAGCTTTGCTAAGTTTGGAACCATGTAGTTAGTGTGATTGTCTCCGGATTAATTTAATTTTATTGGGAATAATAATAGCATCGCGCTATTATTAGGCGGAATAACCCGACAATCTGACCGGTCGGTCGGGGATCAAAGCAAAAAAAAAAAACAGAATCTGGCGTACGATTCTGGCAGTCTCGAACAAAAACGCTTATTATGATATTTAATTATTATTTGACTCAAGTTAACTACTGAATTGCATAGTTTTACATTTTTATTTGGCAAAAAGTCAAGATTAAGATTGCACCCTTGAAACTTATAGTTCGATGACGCAGCTCAAGACACGCTAAACTACCGCCATGAATGTTATGGCGATTGAATTGACTTCTGCGGGAAGTGAACCTTGATACTTCGGGCAAACTTCCAAACATGAACGAGGAGGGCGGCTACTGAAACTACGAACTTAGAAAAGTTGAAATAAATTACATATATTTTAAACATTTTAATATCCATGGAAGTATTTTAATACAGTTTAATTAGTTTAAGAATTTATATTTGTTATTAAATTTATGAGAAGGTTTATCATTTAATTTATTATGAAATTTTGCTGAGAATGCAGAGTAGATACATTTTTAATGTATTTGTTACTTTTCAAAGAAATTGAATTTTTGAACATAAACCAATCTATGAAAAATTAAAAAGTTAACTCATAAAATAAATAGTTGTCTGTGGTCCGGCCCGTGTTAAAATCCCAGAAAGTTTCTTCAAAGACCTTATGCCTTGCATAAATGACATTAAGATACAAATCTATGAAGTAATAGTAAATAAATAAATAAATAATATCCCCAGACAATCACACCAACTACATGCCCCGAAACTAAGCAGAGCTTGTGATATGGGATACTATGTAGCGAACTAGGGGGAACCAAGAATAAAATACTTATATAGATAAACGCCCAGATCCGGAACATATTTTCTTGTTCGGTGCGGGAATTAAACCCGCGACCACTGGCGTCTGAGGCAGACAGTGTCACCCCACCGTCAAAGTGGTCGTCGATAGTAGATTGATCCCGTAAGAATAACTTGTTAAAATACAACCTTTAACTCGCCCCCGGCAAGCAACGTACCAAACCCTTCAGCTCTATTATAATAGTACCTACCTACTATCATAAAATCTTAAAACAATAATCTTCATCAAGTTCAAACACTACAGAGTCAAACTATTCAATAAGATTTGGCTCGAACTCATGGCGTCTTTTTGTCCCAACCAAAGCCTTGCTTCCAAGGTCACCTATCAACTATTCTAGTCTATAAACCACTGTAATAAAGTTCAGTTTGCCAAGGCAAATGTTGATGTTGTCAAGGTCGACCATGGCAGAAGTTTAGGGGATCTATGAATTGAGAACTTGGCTGTGATTTACAGAGGTTTGGTTTTCGGGAGTATTTGTTGTTGCGGGGTAAACTCATACAGTACGGGGAATAGATTGCTTTTATAACAATTTATTGAAATAGTTTTGACAGATGACAGTTTGCAATTATTATGAATAGAGAGATAGATTTAGGGATATTTAGAGTTTTGTGGTGAAAGTATGGGTATAGATTTATTATGGACTAGCTTTATCCCGCACATACTTGTATGCGCTTAACTACCCTTCTCGTGGAAATTTCAGAAACTATACAACCAGACACCCACTGAAAGAACCTTTATACCAAGTATCACACCCATGCACTCAAGGAATAAGTTTTTTTCATTCAAACTAAAAATCATATATTTCCCGTGCCCGTGGGAATTTTGGGAATTTATTTCGTAGCACAACCAGTCACTCTTTGAAGAACCATCATGCCAAGTATCACATCTGTACACTAAAGGAATAAGATTTTATACAAACTAAAAAGTCCAACCCCTTCCCGTGGGAATTTCGCGAATTCCTTCCATAATACAAACAGACACTTATTGAGGAACCTTTATATCAAGTATCACATCCGTGCACTCAAGGTATAAGTTTTTTCATACAAACTAAAAAGTCCTATATTTCCCGTTTCCGTAGGAATTTCGGGAATTCCTTCCTTAGTGCACCCCTACATCCCCTAAAGAACGTATGTTCCAAATTTCAGCTCTCTACGCCCAGTAGTTACGGCTGTACGTTGTCTGTCAGTCACTCAGTACCTCAGTACCTCATTCACTCAGTCAGTAACGGAACAGTTTATATATATTGATAAGTGGTCATTAAGTAGTTGGAATTCGACTATTAAATAAAATATCTACATTGAGCTATCGCCTGGTGCAGTGCTACTGATATTTTTCTTTGACGTGCTTTTTCATTATAATTTTTTTCTGTAGAAGTTTCAAATAAAATCTAATTTCACAATGATTTATCTGAAATGAAGTTATATGGAAACTATATATCAGATAAATTAACATCAGAAGTATGTCAACTCAACATATCTATAAACTATATCTACTTACGTCTTATTTAACCTAGAAAACACTATAGAATGAAAGCGCTTGTATTGATAGGAATATAAACTATATGAAATAATGAGTACCTCAAAACTAAACATCTACAGTAAATAAAAATTAACCCAATAGAAAAGGCGTTAAAATTCACCGCAATAACTCGTAGCTAAGTTTCTTAATTCACAAAACTCATCTCACACATATCATAATAACATAAGCCTACGTTTTGTCTGTTTGTCACAAGGAAAGGGCTTAATGTAATTAAAGCAAACTCGGAATGTAATCAACTTTGTAACAAACTAAATTAGATATTTATAATAGGGCCAACTTTAGCTAACTTTGCACGATTTAATGAAACGTGTTAGGATAGACGTGATAACAGTGATTTGATTTGGTAAATTGAGTTAGACACTGATGAAAAGTTTGAGTGAAATAGTTGATCAGTTGAATGTTGTTTTAAGTTTTAACAATTTGCTTTTAATAATCATGTGTCTGAAAAGATCAGTGGATACGTAAATATTTTGAAAAGTACATATATTAAATATGATAAATTAAATGCAATAACATCAAAAATGAAATACCCGCTACGAGAGAC
Source organism: Stenoptilia bipunctidactyla (assembly GCA_944452665.1). Lineage (NCBI taxonomy): Eukaryota > Metazoa > Arthropoda > Insecta > Lepidoptera > Pterophoridae > Stenoptilia > Stenoptilia bipunctidactyla. Next base: position 724,212 of record OX101744.1, on the reverse strand, counting down.
CAGCGGGGCTAGCTTGCGACCACTGACAACGATAAATTGGCTTTGGTATTGATATTTTCTTAAAATATGGCACTTAGAGTATGTATTTTTCTTAAAATATGGCACTTAGAGTATGTTTTTTTCTTAAAATATGGCACTTAGAGTATGTTTTTTTTTTTAGAATGTGGCAGCTTTGGTTCTTTGGGCTTGATCATGGTATCGAAAAAAGTAAATTTATCTATATTGGTGTGCATGTTAGCTAGCATGATAGGATTAAATAATAAAATAAGATTTATCTCGACTATTTTTATCGATGGTCGCATGCTAGCCTGGCTGGTAGTCTGCAAAAACACCGAAATGTCGAGTTAAAATGATAAATATAATTATAGGTATTACCTACGCAATGAATCCGGTTAATAAGCGTTTTATATAAGATTATGATCCGAAAAATTTAAGACGTCCTTCTATGCTGGACTGGGAGCGAAAGAAAAACATAGAATGTGCCAGCTGCTTCTCTTCCCGGGCATACTGTAAAAGTCACTTAAGGGACCGATGTTATGGGAGGCTTTTTAGTGGGCGATAGGCTGTCCCCCTGTCACTGCAATAGTCTCTCTCCACTATTATAATGCCTCCAAATTTGTCAAACGTGACATCATTTGGTTTTATTACCTCTGGTGTTCTGTCTACCCCATACGGGATACAGGCGTGAAGTTATGTATGTATGTAAATTTAAGTAGATAAGATCAGGTTCAATTTTTTGTTTATTTTGGTAATTCGTTAGATTTAAAGTATGTAACTCGCTAAGTGTTAGGTTTCTTGCATCTCTGGATAAGTGTTTCACAATGTGACAAAACTTTATACCCCCTAGTTGACAGGAGTCCTTTAAAGACCATATGGCTAACGACTGTGAAGTCAGCTGGTGAACATCACCGCTCCGACAGTGACAAGTTCCAGCGGTATTTTATGAACTACCAGTTTTTTTTGGAACCTGTGTGCTTTATCAATCAATAAAGTGAGATGATTTGAGGTCAAACGCGGTTTCAATTACCGATAAAAATCATAGACGACCTCCATGGTATAGTGATCGACCTCCATGGATCGATACTCATACGGAACAAAAAAAGTTCCTTTATAAGAACGTATGTATTTATATTCTAAGTTCGCCCTGTTTTGCTACATGGTATCTCATACCACGAGCTTAGCTTACTTTGGAGCCATTATTGGTGTGATTGTCTGGGGATTTTATTCATTATTTATTTAATAGACAAAAAACTGCGGTTTAAATTTTCCTGCTTCCAGTAATATAGCAGTTTCCATTGCCATCAATTGTGGACGCTAAAATCGGTTCTATTACAGGCAGAATTTGTAATTTAATCTGAAGTTTAAAAAACCCATAAAATTAATCATGGCAGCTAATTATTCGACGCCATATCCTTCACAGTCGACTTTAAAGTGATTCCATTTAATTCAGTTGTGCCAGAACGTATTCGACGTGGTTACATAATTCATGATGCGCGTACAGGCGCCAATAGTAGAGCAAGCTCGCTTTTATAAGAAAATCAGCTGTAAAATAAAGAAATGTAGTAAATATAACACGTGTTTCATTATATTGCTCTTTTACTTACATGGTTCAATATCTTTTGAGACACTACTGTTAAATTAATGAATTCGTTGTTTGGTTGTTAAAGCCCCATTGTCCACTACACCAAGTGGCAACGTTGCAATCAGTCTTTTAATGAAAATTGTAGTGGCACTGCAAAGCTCCAACGTCACACTAAATAGCACTAATAGTATAAACCATAGACTATTTATTTACAAGAATTACAAGGAAATATAAAATAGCAAATATCGTAAAATAATTGACGAAAAATTAATTTGCTTATTAACACATTTTTTATTTGTTTTTGCCCTTTTTTGCGCTCTTTTATCAAAACGGTGTAAAAATTCTAGCTGCTGCCCGCTCGACTTCATCTTTGTTTAAAATCCTATCTCTTCTTCTTATCTCAAAAATCACATTTATTTTTTGTGTTGTCCAACAATCTGTACAACAAATTGTTTCAAAGGTTCGATTAAAATAGTTGCATGCGTAATTTAAAATGCGCCTTCCAGTGTCAATGTATAGAAATCAAATCTTTCTTGAAGAAAGTCAGGATAGATTAAGTAAGAACAATTTATTTTTTGGGATAAAAATGAACCCCTGCGCAGCTATTCTAGACGTTGAAATTTCACAACGCCAAATTCAAAATTCTTAGTAGTAAATTACTACCGATTACTGTATACAAGAATACAGCACACAGGGCTGACTACAGAAGCTCAGAAGCTCTTTAAAATTTATTGCTTTATTTTCCAAACTTTAATTAAGTATTGTAGAGGACGTAAAATCGTTGCAGGTTGTTTGAGTATTGAAGTAGCTAGGAATGACTCCCGCACCCACCGTGTGTGTAAAGTACATTTTATTTTAAAATGCCGTTTTACCATTTGACTGTCTTTTGTTTGAATCAAAGTATTCTGTAAAAATCACCCACAGAATCGCTCCTTATGATAAATAATATAAATGTAAAACACTTTATACTCCTCAATGACTTTTTTTAACAAATTAAAAGAAATCATAGAATTATTTATTTTATTCTCATCACATTACCTATTATAGCTTTAATTAAGTTTTTTAAGTATTGTGTTATGAAACGATGTAATTTTTGTGCAACTACCTCGAGCCAGGCGGACGTTGTATAGTTCTGCTGCTAAATTATTGTTTTTTTTTTTATTTCTGACACACACACAACATCATCTAGCCCAAATTAAGTTTCTTAAAGAACTTGTGTTATGAATACTAGATAACTGATATACCTACTTAAGAAATATATAAACATACATATTGAATAAATACATAATTTTTATTAGAATAAACTTAAATAAACATATAAACATCCATGACTTGACGATTAAAATCTGTGTTCATCACACAAATATCCGTCGCCGCCGGGATTCGAACCCAGGACCTCTGGCATAGAAGGCAATGTATGTTACCGTTACACCAGCCGGTCGTCAATTTATGTTGAACGTCATTGAATGGCTTGTTACTACAACAATCGATCGACGGTCAACCAACGGCCCGATCGACGTAGACCGGTTTTTTTGGCCTATTAAAACTATCGATCAACGATCGCTCTATTGATGTGGCAACACCTTAAAGCATATCATATTGCAACAGAATCATGTCTCACCATTGTCACGCACATTTCCCGCATACATAAGGCAGTATACATGGTTTTAATGCATTGGTTACGAGGCATTCTGGCCTTTTCAAGACGCTGCGGGGCTGGCATGCTTGCGGGGCTGGCATGGTACTGCCGACAACGATAAATCGGGCCTTTTATCGATATTTTCTTAGAATATGGTATTTAGTGTAGGTATGTAATTTATGAAGATTATCACATATTTGGTTATGTGGTCTTAATCATGGTATCGAATCGAGTAATTCTATTATGGTGCGCATATTAGCTTACATAATAGGATAAAATAACAAAATAATATTTATCTTGTCGATTCGACTATTTATCGATGGTTGCATGCTAGCCCTGCTGGCTTAAATTTCCATACAGAATAAGGATGGGACATATCTTTTTTATGGTGGAAAGTTGTCATGAAGGCCATCCCTTCATATCCTGTGAGACTATTTGCTTATTGCTATTAAGCTGCTCGCCACATCTTTTAAAAAGATTAATGTTTCAAATGAAAAAAAATATTTCAAGTGTTTAAAATTCACCTACTTACAAAATAAAATAAAAATCTGACGGTTTGATTTAATGCGCCGCAAATTCGGCCAAAGCAAAAAGTTACACTTCAACGCTTACGGTTTTGATTAAACGGACCCGATACTAGAAGCAAAACTCTCTCTATCTCACTCTACACTGACAGAGTTGACAGAAAAATTGCAAAAAAATGCAAATGATGTCGAATAATCCCGTAAATAAAACGCCGACATGGCGTGTGTTTTCATGGCAGAGAGTGTGGAACAGTTTACCACAAAACGGATAGGCACAGAAGTCACTTTTGGAAAGGTAGGCATGAAAGAGCCATTTTTGTGAGCCACCCTTACACTCACTGCTACAGAAAAAGAAGATCTGATTGAATCGTTGAAAAATATTGGATATATGTAGAGTGGCTCTTCCATGCTGGAGGGCCCTATTAATTTTTTATAGATACATGAGTCAAACTTCAAACAAAAAGCGCTTGAGCAACATTACCTATACGCCATTGGAAACAAAGCTAGAATTATTGTCGTCCATAAGAGGTACGGGCCATGCTATCAAATAAATGATAATAACTGTCCAAAGTAAGACACTAACCATTTGGCATCAAAGTAAGCTTATGTTATGAGCATAAATAAATAAATTAAGAAAAATAACACGATCACACAGTGGAACTAGGATCCCAGGACACACCCAAATATTACGTATCTAAGTTGAAAACATTTTTTTGTCTAGATTTTGGCTTTTTATTGTAGTTATCATAATTATATGTATAGATGGATACGTTTCAAATAAGATAATCCGTTTAGAAGATACGAAAAATTTTGTAAATATGTTTTGTTGCATAAAACTTTTTGTATCGTAACGTATTTTTATATTGTTGTATATTAAATTGATAATAATAATATCGATAGTTTTTGTGTATAAGCTAAAACCATACCTACTTAGCGCGACCGTCAAGAGTAGGATTGAAAAGTGAATATTCTAGGTGTATAGGTATGTATTTATATTCTAGGTTCCCCCATAGTTCGCTAAAATGGTATCTCAAAATACAAGCTTAGCTTACTTTGAGGCCATGTAGTTGGTGTGATTGTCTGCGATTATTATTATTATTTATTATTATCTGAATGACTTCTGTATCTATCTATTTTCTGGTCTACGCTTAGATAAATAACGGCAATACAAAGTCGTAGGAAGACTGTTTCGATTTGAGTTTAGTTTTGCTACCTCTGTTTCGAAAAAGGCGTCAAGTTTTCCAAAGTACCTTGGATATTGGTGCTAAGTAAAATACCCACAATAAAGGGTTGCGTGGAAAGCTTCCTTTTTGAAGACAATACATATAAACGTATGTTTACCATTTCTCACGACGACTTCCGTGCTTTGGAGGGCACGTTAAGCAGTCGGTCCCGGGTGCTGTATACTTGTGTACAGTAGTCGTTAGGGTTTGTCAGAAGCCACTTTGTTTCCTTGAAAATTCTGACATGCACCACCCAGCACTGGGTCAGCTTGGTGGATTATTGCCTATAGCTCCTCGTCACCCAGGGGAGAGACTCATGCCCTGCAGTGGGCTCATAACAAAGAGTTGTGATGATGATGATGACCTTGTGTTTTTTGTGTAATCCTTATATCTCCTAAGATCTGGTGCTAAAACATCTTCATTCTTATTGAGAAAATAGCAACAAATGAATTCAACAAAAGATGTAAAACAGTTGTCAGTAAAGGAAACCTGCTAGTATTCTGTACAACTGTAAAACAGTACACTGGGTCTCAATAAAGGCAAGGTTTTCGTCGAGACTTACTGACCTGAAATATTTTAAACATGTATATTTTAAACATTTTCTGAACTAATTACTTTGACAAGTGTGCAACAAACTATATCGTTTGTTTTTTCTGACCAGGAATTGCCTCTGTCTGTTTTTCCTGACCCCTTCAGTCCTGGCATTTTCAAGCTTCGAGTGAAAAGGCTTCATGGGGTTGGACGTGTAACCCTTTGAACTTCATGATCCCTTTACTCTTGGTTACACGGAATACAAACGGCTTTAAAAAAAAAGTGTTTCATCACTGACTGAGGAATTGAGTGACTGACAGACAACATACTGCCATAACTACAACACTGGAGGAAACATTTGGAATATTCGTTGGTAGGGGTGCAGTAACGAAGGAATTTCCGAAAATTTTAGTAACGAAATCGGGGCCTCATATTTTCTAAATAAAAAAAGTATATTGCAAAATGGAAAAAATTATTACAACCGGCCTACTAAAACAAAATCTCAGAATTTCAAAACAAGCGAAATGTAAAACGCTTCACAGAACAATCCCTGATGCATGTTGGCGAGAACGAGAATAAAAACAATTCTTTCGCGGTACAGTCGCACACAGCTACATTCTTTGCTCGGTAATGTATGAAACTAGCTCACGAGGACACCGGGTACTGGTGAATATAGAACTGTTTGAAATACTGCTTCAAATTAATGATTTCAACCAAATAACGCTTTGATGAAATTTAAGTTGTGGAACATCAAATGAAAAATGTGCTCACAAAGGACCTCTCGTTTTGTCATAACCAAAACCATATAATATAGAAAAACTTATTTGATATTTGAAATAGTTAATTAACAGAAAATATCATCTTATACAAAATTTTTATTACTATATCAAAAGTATAAGAAGTCTTTCATGTAGCATGGTGGAAATTGATTATAATATGTAATTTACTTTTGTATACAATGAGATGACGTTTTTCACGTTCACGACAGACGTGAAAAACGTCATATAACCAGAAAACAACTTTATTTTTTAAATTTTTAACATAACCACGTGATGGAATACTTATTTACTGACCTGAGTTTGTTAGTTAGGAAACTTTTTACTCTTCGGGATGTGTTCTGGTAATTAGGATTTTAACAAAAATAGTTATATATCTTGGATTTATCGATCGATGAATTTAACATTATTAAGAATAAGATGCAAGTTGTGAAAAAAAAAACTTCAATTTGATGAATTGCAGAAACAACAGAAAATACCTTCTTCTTTGCATTCTATTCCTTTTATTATTTTGTAAGTGTGCAATGAAGTATAAATAAATAAATAAAAATACAACTTTCATTCGTTGGGATAGAATACGCCCTATCTACGACTTTATAAATGAGTTCTTGAAATTATTGTTACGACTTTAGCAAATGTCACTCTCCGATTATCAACAAAAGTATTAATTATACGTGATAAATCAGGTTAAAAAGTGTTTTATTTAATTAAATATCATTTATCTACATTTAATTGAGTTAAATTCAGCTCGATACGAGTGCTTAGAGTAAGAATGCGAGTACATATAATTGCGTACAAAAACGTACCTTATTACGATAAATAAATGCCATAACAGTTGCATTAATCAATTTTAGTATCACCTGTACCTTCTCTCCCATAGACCAAGCTTCCTTCAGACCACATACGTTCAAAGCTAAAGAACGCCAAAGAAAACACTTCATGCTAAGCACTTAGCTGTAATAAAAGTGTGGATCCATAAAATGAAACCGCCTATTGCTTTGTTTGGAACTCGCTTTTGAAAGTGCATTCTAACATTTGCAGAATATTTTATTGTTTTAAGGGAAAATATGTTTCATTTTGTTTCGAAAAGCAGTAAAGTAATTTATTTGATAGTTAGCCGGTTTTTCTTGCTTACACTTGCTCATTTCAAGCAGGAAAGCGTGCTTCAATTGAGCACTTGCTACTAGCATGCACAAAAAAAAAGCGTAGGTACTCCAAATGAGCTACATTCCGACACTCATGCTACTAGATCAAGTGCTCAATAGAAGCATGCTTTTGTGCTTGCAATGAGCATGTGTGACATTAGCTTGATAGGAAGTGAAGATGAGGTCGAATATGAACACTTGCGGAGAACTGGCTCTTCACAAAATATTGCCGGAACACATCATCGCCGGAGCGGTGATATTTGGCGGCAAATTTTATGTGAAGGGTGGTCGCTAGGTAGTCAAATCTTAACGGGATTCCACCACCAAGCGGGACAAGCTCGGATTAGTCGCCTTTTACGACACGCTTATCCAGGGACAGTTGGGCTATTCTATGCTGACCCTACACGGTCGGTTACTGCTGATTAGAGCGCGGGAAACGTTGCGGGAATGCGTTCCTGACAGCTCCTTATGTCCACTGAATGAAGTTTATTTCCGAATCGAAAGTTAAAAAAGCTATGATTTTGACAGCTGTCAGGAACGCAAACTCCCACCGGTCGCACTATACTGCACGTGCCGGTTAAAACACGAGAGATGTTGAGTGTCACACTATTTAGTTTCTTGCCTCTTCTCAACAGATCGACTTTCCAAAGTGGTGGTAGATTCACTTCAATTTGTAAATAGTTTTACTATAATATTGTCTTAAGTTTTCGAGATTCATACTATAAAATAAAACACTTTTTAAACGGATTTATCGCGTATATTTACATTTTAAATTTGACTCGACGTTTCGGTGTCTTTGCAGATTATATATAATATTTACATTTTACATTAAATTTAAAATGTAAATATACGCGATAAATCCGTTTAAAAAGTGTTTTATTTCATAGTTTTAATATTTCAAGTATATTTAAATACCTACGAAATAAAGATTTTTTTTGACTTTTTTTACCTTTACATGAATGTCATGGTGTTCTTCTTTGAATTACCTAAAGGTATACAGGATGTAACTAGGAAGGGTTTTTACTAGGTAGATTGCAGGTAGGGTTAGTATTATAAAAAACCTAATTCAAATTATTTATTTACATGAATATAGGTACTTATAAAGTTAGCGATGCTAACAAAGGATATGCTATAGTTTTTGAGTTTTGTAAATTCATTGATTTACTTAAATAAATACATAATTTGAGTTAACAATTGTCTTTAGTTACAACTTTTGTAAAAAATATACAGCTTCAAATGTGTTTCATGTCGAGAAACAATTTATAAAAAACAAAATGTTTTGAAGTAGAAAATATAGTCACGATACACTACATATAGACTTAAAGTTTAAAGTATACTATTTTAATTAGAAAATCAATAATGTTCTGGTAAAAAAAAACGTTATCAACGAAAAACTAAAATGTTTTTAACTCATATTAAAAAAAACTATCCTTTGAAAACAATCAATTGTGTTAATAACTTAACAGGGCTCTTTAATAATAAATATGAGCCTATTAGATACACTAATTATTTACTGAGAAGTAAGGCGAGATAAAGATACAAAAAGCGTTTTCGCCACGGGTTTTCGCCTTCAAATAGACACGTAGCGAACAAAAGCCGCTAGAGTCTGACCAATGAAAGCTGTCTACGACAAAAAGCGGGAATTTTAAAAAGTCAAGATCAGGCAATGCTCGTTTTACCCTGCCCAAATGAAGTTGATACTATTTATTTATCGACTTCGATAAAGGAGGACGTTATTTATTCGATGTATGTGCAATAGTAGGTATTAACTTCGTTTAAGCAGCGTGAAACCAGGGTGGCGCATCTTGATTTTTAAAATTACCTCCTTTTTTCTTGGACATCTTTCAATGGTCAGACTCTACAAGAAAAGTTTGAACAATATTCCCTTCACGATAAACAAATTTTGGTTAACACAAACATTAATTTTCGTAAACGTTGCTGGTCTACAAGTCAACACCCAGTGGAAGGTAACAAGATGATATAAGAAGCTTTCCAATCCGAAAACATAATGACAGGCATCAGCTATTTCAAAAAAAATTATAAAATAAAATCCCCAGACAATCACACCAACTATATGGCCCCAAAGTAAGCATAGCTTGTGTTATGGGATACCATATAGCGAACTAGGGGGGAACCTAGAATATAAATACATAAATAGATAAACACCCAGACACGGAACATTTTTTTTTTCTTGTTCCGTGCGGGGATCGAACCCGCAACCACTGGCGTCTGAGGCAGATAGGTTCACCCCATCGCCAAAGTGGTCGCCAAAGCTATGCCTCGAATTAAACACTTTAAAAATTTTTTTTATGATAAATTGTTTCATACTTTTTAACCTAGAACTTTTTAACATTCCGGTTTTCTTTTATTCATATACTAGCTATTTCGGGCAGTTTTAGCCGCCAATTTCGAATTCTGCGGGAATATCAGGATAAAAAGGACCTATGTGCTATTTCAGACTGAAGACTATCACTACGCCAAAGGCTTTCCGCCATATTTTATATATCTGCCGGCTACCAAGTGTACAGTTGACTACACCAATGATAATAAAGTTATTGTAATATTGAACAAATGTTATAACCAGCCCGTAACATGCTTTTGTACAAAAATAAGTCATTTTGTTATAATAAAATACCTAAAACTGTACTGAAAAAGAACACATGCCTATCACCAAATAATACTTTATACCTAGAACATTTTTAAATAGGAGCTTTCTTAAAGTCTATATAGGTTTTTTATACTTAACATCAAGATTCAAGGGATAGATCGCGCAAGGTGACACCCAATATATTTTACAAAATAACACCTTGTACACACACACACTTACCTTAATAATATGACGTATATATCTGTGAATGTATAAGCCGACAAGGGACTTTTGGCTTGTGGCAATAAATTGAACTAACCGTTATTTTACGAAGTGTAACTTCCTGACTTTTTCCGTCTCATATTTATTGATGTACTTTAAATTAACAAAAATTTTAAATAAACGCTAAAATGTATAAAATGTGGGCTTACTTATGATTGTGGTAAAAGTAGAGAAGTTACTTTAAGAAAGAAAAACCATTTAAAGTCCCTATAAACCCATAAAAAGAGTAAACAAGGAATTTGCCCCTGCAATGTTTACATATTGCCATACTTTGAAGGTTATATTTTTGAAATGTAATTTTTTTTGTTACTACGATTCCAGTCCTTACGTTAGCTACTGCTGTAAGGACTTAACGAAAAGTGCATTAAACTCAGCAGATATTTATATGGACCTTTCACCATAGGTGTATTATTTTATTCATAAGAAAAAAATGGTATCAATGGTTAGGAATTATAAAACTTTTTTTTTTTGATACGGCACTTGATATAGGTAGTAAATTACTGTAAAATATTCAGACGGTTTCGAATATGGAATTTATTATGGAATTTAAAAAAAACACTAGAAACATTATTTCTGTTGTTTTTTACGGGTTCTTTGTCTTACATCTGAGTTTAATTCAGCTAAGTGTACAGATATTGCGTTTACCGCCATACCTATCAGTGTGATCTTAACATAATCGAAATGATCAGGGTTTTCTTTGAAAAGAAAAGTAGCACAAGTCAAAGTAGAAAAGCAACCCTGTGAAATCCCAAAAATGTTTGAAAATGAATTTAATGCCATTGGAGCTATTGAAGCCACAGTCATTGTTCACATGTAAAGAAATTACATGAAAGATTTCGCAAGAAAGATAGATAATTAGAAATGTCTTACATTATTGAACTATTTTCAAAGATCGAAGAAAGTAGTGATGATGAAGATGACGACATTAAAATTGATATTTTTATGTCGTCATCTAGTAATATGATATTTGCAGAACCCAGTTACAGTAAAATATTCTGATACTTTTATTTGATCCTTTTTATCTTAAAAAAGAAGTCGGTTGATAATGTTTAATCTTCAGTTATTTCTCAAATGCCGTGTTTTTTACCTAACTTTTTTCTTTAAAACAAATAACTTCTGTTTTCAAGCACATTCATGCATTTCTATTTTTGCCGGAGTATTGGGTGATTTTACAAAATGGAAACTCTTATAGAAAACATCAAGCGCCACAAAAGCCTCGTCTGACATGACGAAATAGAATAAATTCAGTTAAATATCTTTTTTATTCAATATTAAGATTTGGACAAACTTATTTATTGAATGGTTCTGATAAAACGAATAATAAATATTAGTTCATTTTTTTTGGCCCTCCTATTTCGGACAAAAAAGGATGTAATTCTATATGTAAGTATAATATAAAATCAAACGAACTTGCAAAGTGAAGTTCGATCGATATTATATGAGTACGCTTCATTCGAAGATATAATATTTAAACAACATGTAGTACTCCTTCCGGCAGGCAACAACGCACGTTTTTTAGAGAAAAAAAGTAACTCAACTGACCAGTCTTCCTGTCTATGCATCCAGTATCTACTCCTCATTCTTTAGAGAAGTATTAAATACCTATCTCAAAATTTTCCCAATACTTTCGGGTATGGGTGGGAGGGTGTGTATATCTTCGAATGAAGCGTACTCATATAATATCGATCGAACTTCACTTTGCAAGTTCGTTTGATTTTATATTATATTTCGTTCGCTTCATTCTTCGATATAATATTTAAACAACATGTAGATGTTTAGAGAGAAAATTTTGTTTATTTATTTTAATCATATTACATAAATGTTAATCATGTTTATGTTATCATGTTTATCAATACATTAAGTTAGAATATGTATGTAATTAACAAATTATACAAAAGTATTACAATTTGGCGACGTGCATTGCCACACGTCACGTCTTGTCCCCCCAGCAGGCAAAAAGAGGGCAGGGGAATGCCTTTTTGCGACGATGAATGTTTGCGGAGGAATAGACGATAAGATTGACGAAGTATGCGAGGTGATGAATACCAGGAAAATTGATGTGCTAGGTGTGAGTGAGTCGAAAAAGAAAGGTTGTGGAATGTCCACGCATGGCCGACTCTCTGCTTACTGGACGGGAGTAGAAGAGTTTGAGAGAGGAAGCCAAGGTGTGGGCATTCTTTTGTCAGAAAGAATGAGTGATTGTGTGAAAGGTTATGAGTATGTGAGTCCCAGGCTCCTGTGGCTGAGACTGAAAGTAGGTTTGACCAGGATTTTTATCCTGTGTCTGTATGCGCCAGATATGTCCAAGCCACAGGCAGTCAGGGAAGAGTTTTGGGATAATGTTAGAGATGTGCTTGGAAAGTGTGAAGATAATGAAAGAATTGTTATGTTAGGCGATTGTAATGGCTGGGTGGGAGTAAAGCGTGATGGGTATGAAAGGGTGTTAGGTAATTTTGGTGATGAAAGGATAAATGATAATGGCACTAGTCTGTTAGATGTATGTTTGGAGAGAAAGCTTGTGGTGACTAACACTATGTTTAGTCACAAAATGATTCATATGTATACATGGCAGAGACAGTCTGAGAGAAGTATGAATGACTTTGTAATTGTGGATGAACGGATGAGAACGAAAGTCAAGGATACGAGAGTGTACCGTGGAGTAAATGTCGGAAGCGACCATTTCCTTGTGGTGTCACGAATAGCAGGTCTGCTTGAAAAATGGCGACATCGCCCACGGGTACGTATGTCTGGAAGGAAAAGAGTGAAAGTCGAAAATTTGCAAGAAGAGACTGTCCGTGAGAAATATAAGTTAGAATTGAAAGAAAGGTTGGGACAGCTATTGAATGATGAAGACTGCGAGATAGAGGAATATTGGAGTAGATTTAAGAATGGTATGGTAGAAACGGCCACCCAAATATGTGGGGTAAGTGTGAAGAAAAATGTGAGAAGAGATAAGAACGAGTGGTGGGATGATGAAGTGAAAGGTTTTGTTCTAGAAAAGAAGAAAGCGTGGCTAGATCTACTAGCAGTGAGGGGCAGAAATAGAATACGAGATGACTTGAATGATGATGAAAGAGTGGCAAAAGAAAAGTATGATAGATTAAGAAAGACTGTGAAAGATATTGTGAGCAAAAAGAAAGAAGAATGTAAGAACAAGCTTGATAGGAAATTCTCGGAAAACTTTCGAGCCAATTCCAAACTGTTCTGGCACTTAGTCAGAAGAGCCCGAGGGCAGGTTGGAGACTCGAAAGTGGGCGTGTTAAGAGATCAGGATGGGAATATTGTTAGTGAGCATGAAGATATTATGAATCAGTGGAAAGAATATTTCGAGAATTTATTTGAACGAAGTGCGAGTGATGTTTTGGAATGTAGGCCCTCACCTTCGAGTGGTGTGGCCAATCGTGAAAGTGAGATAAGTATGGAAGAAGTTATGAAAGCAATGGCAGGTTTGAAATTGGGTAAAGCGGCAGGGTATGATCGAATAGATGCCGAAATGCTCAAGGCGGGTGAAAGTGTCACTGCAAACCTGTTGTACCAGCTTTTTAATAAGTGTTGGCGGTCCGGCCGTGTTCCGGGCGACTGGTGCAAGGCCGTTATTGTGCCACTTTATAAAAGAAAGGGGTCACAGCAGGAATGCAAAAACTTCCGTGGCATTAGCCTTTTGAGTATTGTAGGAAAAATGAATGCAAAGATATTAATCGAAAGAGTGATGGATGAAACAGAAAGCAAGATCTGGGATGTGCAAGCGTGATTTCGAAAGGGGATGGGATGCACGGATCAAGTCTTTGCCTTAAGATCAGTAACCGAGAAGGTTCTGGCTAAACACCGAAAGGTTTTCTGCTGCTTCATTGACTTGGAAAAGGCGTATGACAGTGTGATGAGGAATGAACTTTGGTCAACTCTATCCGAGTTTGGGGTGGACAGTGACTTGATACGAGCACTCAAATCCTTATATAAGGACTCGAGTGCTTGTGTCAGGTTGAATGATGACTACACAGAATGGTTTAGCATCGATCGCGGTGTTAGACAGGGCTGTGTAGCGTCTCCATGGCTGTTCAACCTATTCATGGATAGCTGTTTGAAAGATCTGAAAGAGTGTGAATGGGGTTTAAAAATGAATGAGACAGTGATCAAAACTCTGCTTTACGCTGACGACCAGGTTCTACTTGCATCGTCAGCGTCGGAATTGCAGCAAATGGTCACTGTGATGCATGAGTCGTTTAAAAGAAAAGGTGTGAAAGTGAATGTTGGAAAGACGAAATTTATGGTTATGGAGAGGAATGAAGATATGACGGAATGCAATATTATGATAGGGGAGGAAAAAGTGGAACAAGTGAAAGAGTTTGTATACTTGGGGTCCTTGTTTACAAGAGATGGGAAGTGTGAAGGTGATATTGAAAGGAGAGTAAAAGCAGGAAATTGTATTAATGGCGCCATATACTCGATAATGGCAAGCAAAACTATACCAAATAAGGCTCGTCTTGCAGTACTTGAGGGAGTTTTGGCGCCAACGCTTATGTATGGAAGTGAATCTTGGGTGTGGCAGAAGAGACATGAAAGCAAGATTAATGCTGTGGAGATGAGAGCGTTGAGAAGCATGTGTGGAGTGAAATTGAGTGATAGGGTGCGCAATAGTGAAATAAGAAAGAGATGCGGATTGAAAGAAGATGTAGTGACTAAAATTGAAAAGGGTATGCTACGGTGGTTTGGACATTTGGAAAGGATGAGTGAAAGTAGATTTACGAAAGAGGTGTACAGAGCAAGAATGGATGGTGCTGTCGGAAGGGGCCGCCCTAGGCGAACGTACGCCGATCAAATTGGCGACGTTCTTAAAAAGGGCCTAGTTAAAAGTACCCGTAACCGGCGATCATGTATGAAAAGATTAATGAACGTGGAGGAAGCGAAAGAGGTGTGTATGGATCGGGGCAATTGGTGTTCCCTTGTCTCTACCTACCCCAAAGGGAGACAGGCGTGAGGTTATGTATGTATGTATTACAATTTTAAATTAATAAACAATGCTTAATAGACGTTTTCTAACTCTTATTATTAGATAAAAATACTGCCCGCGCTATGTTATCTTTATCTGCTATTAATTCACGATTATAAAAATTAGCAAAGGCTTGGGATCTCTCAGTCCAACCAGCAGATTTCCTGATAGCTTCAAGCGACAAGCCGGAGGCGCGAGCCGCTGACGTAGATGCATGTCTGGTGCTATGAGCGCTGAATACGTTTAGATCTACGCCACTCGCACCAAGAACCTCCTTGATCCATCTACTAATGGTTTGCGACGTTGCTGGTTTATGCGGTTTTTTGTACGTCAGTATAAGTATGTCTGTCGTTGTAGGCCTAATATCTTTGGTCATAGTTATATAGTCCTGCAAAATACTAGCAGGGCAAATAGCCTTATTATCGTTAAAATAAGGCAAAAGCAAAATTGGCTGTTCACGGCCGGCAGCAGATGTTTTGATTATATCGGAAATACCGATTTGGATAACAGTAGGACAGAATCGAATATTTGACAACTTTATAAAAGATAATGTTTGCACTCGGTGTGCTGTGGCTAGGGCAAGCAAAACTACTAACTTCTTTGTGAGTTTTTCTAAAGTAAGATTTATATTGGGTACCCAGCTAGCAATTAAATCTAACACGATTTGGGGGTCCCAAGTATAAGTATATTTTGGTGCATTTGGCCTTATTTTATAAGCACCTTTAAGTAGCCGTTTTACTTGTTCACTGTTGACTACATCACTACCAATCAGTAGAGATAAAGCCGATCGATGACTATTTAGTGTCCCATGAGAAATGCCCTTATTAAATTGTTCAGTTAAGAAAATCATAATAAACGAGATCGAGCCAGTAAAGGGGTTAATTCTATTAATGTGACAAAACTCCCACCATAGTTTATAAGTAGAGTTATACTGTAGGGATGTATTTTTTGAAATAGAAGCCATGACCAGCTCTAAAGACTGGATAGGGATTCCTCTTGCAATGAATGCCGTCCTGAGAGCACCGCTGCAGCCAGGATAATCTGATTGGGGTGGGATGTGCGGCAACTGTAAGAAGATGATGCCAATTCAGAATTATTTAAAAATATCATGTTCGAATAAAATTTGCTGATTAACAAGGGAAACCAGGGCTGTGATGGCCAATATGGAAATACAAGTATGCCGTGAGCTTGGTCATTTATTATTTTTTGTAGACATTTTAAGATCATTGTAAATGGTGGAAATGCATAAAAGTTTAAAGATCTCCAATTGATGGTAAATGCATCTATTATTTGGGCGTCGGGGTCTTGTCGCCACGAAGCGTAGACTTTACATTTGGCATTGGTACGGGAAGCGAAAAGATCAATGTTTGGTTCACCAAATGCTTTTACTATCTTTTGAAATTCAAAATCAGACAACTGCCATTCAATATCCGGATTTACTTTACGAGATTCCTCATCAGCTTCTACATTATCTTTCGTGTTAATATAAGATGCAAATATGTATATGTTTCGCTTCTCACACCACTGCCTAATAGTTCTAGCCAAGTCATTTGAATGGGGATACTTGATTCCCCCCATCCGATTGATGTAGCTTAAGGCTGTTGTGTTGTCTATACGAAGTAGTAAATTACAATTCACTTTCTCGCGAGCAAAACATTTCAGTCCTAAATAAACGGCTAGTAATTCTAAATAGTTTATGTGTTGGCTACGCTCACCAGCAGTCCAACCACCATTAACTCTGTTATTTTTACAATAAGCTCCCCAGCCGGTTTTGGATGCGTCCGTAAAGATTTCTAAATCGAAGTTA
This sequence comes from Stenoptilia bipunctidactyla, assembly GCA_944452665.1. NCBI lineage: Eukaryota > Metazoa > Arthropoda > Insecta > Lepidoptera > Pterophoridae > Stenoptilia > Stenoptilia bipunctidactyla. The sequence continues at coordinate 707,129 of OX101744.1, read as the reverse complement.
GGTAATGCGAGTGAATTAGAAACAACATTTATATTTTTAACCCACCATTTTAGATCACTTAAAATATAAATTGAAGGTATAAATTTATCATCATAGCTTTGATATGAATTAAGAGCCAAGTATTTTTTTCTTTCGCGTCGTTTCGTATATACCCAGCCATACTTTACAGCTGGACAAGCAGACGTAAGGACACCTATTAAATGGGCAAATTCGCGAATTGTACACCTAGGTAGATTCGAAAATTTTTGAAGTAAACTTGAAATTTTGTTTCTTTTTTCTGAGGGTAATGATATTGTCATTTTTATAGAATTGAAAGTAAATCCTAAAAAATTACAACATTGTTGAGGTACCAAACTGCTTTTATCAAAATTTACAACAAAACCTAAACAATCTAGCAGTTTAAGGGTCTCAGTAACGTTATGAATGCATTCCTCATAGGAATCGCCTATACAAAAAATGTCATCAAGATAATTTACAGACTTAAATCCACGGGTTCGTAAATGGCTTACAACTACCTTCATAATTTTTGTAAATGTTCGGGGAGCGGAACATAAACCGTAGGGCATAGCTGTAAACTCATAAGTTAAAGTTTTCGATGAAACATCTTCAAATTGGAATCTTAAGTATTTGCGATGTTTAAAAGCTATAGGAGCTAATAAGTAGGATTCCTTAAGATCTATAGTAGCCATAAAACTGCCTTTTTGTATCAATTTTGAGGCCGTTCTATAGTCCTCCATTTTGAAATGTTCATTTAATACGAATTTGTTTAATTCTTTAAGATTTAAAATAAATCTCTGCCCTCCATTTGACTTTGGAACTAAAAAGATACTTGAAAGAAATTGATCTTTTTGAGGTTGACATAAAGTAATTGCTCCCAACTCTAATAAATTAGCAATGGCTAAAGACATTTGTTGTTTTTCTTTGAATGATATTATATTATTAGGGACACTATATTGCACTACGTTTGAAGCGAAAGGTATATGGTAGCCGTTACGAACCCAATTCAATACACAATGATTTTTTGTAACTTTTAGCCAACACTCGTAATAATAGTGCAACCTGCCAGCATGTACCTGTGTCAATGCCGTGGTGGGACACGTTTGTTGCTGGTGGTCAAGTTCGCTTGGCGCATCGGTGGAAGTTGTGACATTTGATGAGGTGTGCGGCGATATTGGCCCTTGAACGATGTCCCCCGCCCCCCCCTGCTCAATGACTGAAAGCGAGAGGGGCCTGGCCAGTTTCCCTGGTAGCGAGGTCGAGAAGTCGATGGTGTAATGGAGGCAGCAGGTGGTTTCTGAGGCATAGGTTTCTTAATTAGCAGCCCTTGCCTTTCAATGGCTTTCGAAGCTTTTATTTGTTCAGACAAAGAATTACCGAAGAGAGTTTCATCTCGATCTTGTTTTTGAATGACTCCAAGAAATGATTTATCTAATCCACGGCTGATAAGCTTTGTTCTGACTTGAGTCTCAATATAATGAAGGTCACTGAGAATACGACAACTATCTGACTAGAATTTTATAGTCGACACTTTGTCGTCATTAGTCAGTAGTGACGTCATTGCTCGATTAATGGCCGTAATACCTAGGCCCAGTTGGTCTTGCTCGACTTGAATTTTATAATCCCTCGATTTGACAATATCGGCAACAGCAGCCGATATTTCCGGATTTAAAGTTGGGGCATTTAAAAGCGTGCAATTTGCGGGAATAGTGTATTCTTTTAGGAGTTTTTCCTTCGTATCCGAAGGTAAACCTTTTTTAAGTATTGGTAGCCAACGCTCAGCCAACGTATTGTGAATATCAGGACCGTAAACTGGCATTTCTTCAGAAGCGTTTCCCAGAGCCAATAATAGCTCTGGATCAATTTCAGGTTCTGGCTCCGAAATAATATCCGTTAGTGGCAAAGTAACCTCGTCGGGTATTGGGTCAAGCACTGTTACTGGCTCTTTTGTTTTTTCTGACGAGGTCAATGGCGTTTGTGCACGTGGTGATGGAGGTAAATCATGATTTGTATCATCTGAATGTTGAGCACGAATATCTGATGGACAAATAAAAAAAGAATATATATATATATTTATTATTAGATATTTCTTACTTTTAGAATTGGCAGGTAGTTTGTAATTGCATAATGTAACAAAGAAAGGAAAAAGCTGCATTCGATATCATATCTAATGCGTTAAAGTTTTATATTTCTCGTATATAAGATAGTTTAACACCTTCAGGTTAACCCGCAGTCAACCCCCAGGAAAGCTTACCAACGCTTGCCACTCGGCCTTATCTGTTACATAAAATCACTTTTCACTTCTAGTATTTCTTTATTTTTGTAAAGACTTACCTAAATCCTCGGAATCCGATGATGAGTAAACAATCCGTCGAAACTTTTTATTATGTGAAGATGTTTGTCGTATCTTTTTTATTTTATTACTATAATATTTTATTTTTTCTTCTGCGCTTCTTTTGGGCATTGTGAATAATGAATAAGAATAATATGGAAAACTAGAACGTGTTCGTCGTTGCCAACGCACGAAAAAAGAATGAGGAGTAGATACTGGATGCATAGACAGGAAGACTGGTCAGTTGAGTTACTTTTTTTCTCTAAAAAACGTGCGTTGTTGCCTGCCGGAAGGAGTACTACATGTTGTTTAAATATTATATCGAAGAATGAAGCGAACGAAATATAATAGTAAGAATGGTAGCCGTCATTGGCGGGATGTCTTTCATCTAAATCCGTTGAGCCGTGATTGAGGAATAAACAAACATCAATCTATACATCCAAACTTTCACATTTACAATATTACTAAGAAAGTAAGATTGTTTTCGCTACCTTTGAGGTAAAAAAAATATACTTATTGAGAAACATGTTTGAGAAAGAACTGAAGCTCAAAAACCAGTGAACGCTAATTCGGGCTTCAGGACTTATTTTTATAAGCCTCTTTTTTATACAAATATTATAACTGGGATTTGAATTTGAAAATACTAAATTCTATTGAATCATTAAGTAGTTTTGACGTTTACACAACTGTCATAAATTGACAGATGACGCAAAAGTAACGAGGGTTTAGTGGTTACCTTTTGCGTCATGTAAAATTAATTTCCAAACCGGTTTTGTGGGTTGCCATGTTTGTATGGATGTTTGAAAACTCTCTAGGTTCGATTGAAACCCGATATTTGCTGAATATTTTTATAAAAATTGCAAAGTTTGACAGGACATAGTTAATGCTGGGAGTATTTTTTACACCTACCTAATACCAAACTTATGTGTGATATGGGAACTTGATAATGGATAGAATTGAAATACCTACTTACAATTTTTTTGCAAATATTATACTAAAATTATTTTTGTGAGGAGTGAGGCTTATTAAATGCGATAGAATAATCACTAGGCATTTACTTAGTACTCAGAATGTGGGCTTGATTAGTATACTGGCTTATTCACAACACGATATTTATTCTTACGTTAATTACTTTATAATTACAACGTCAAACCAATTAATATCGAGCTACTTAACAAACTAACCCTTTGAGATACCTACGTTCGCACGCCTAGCCTTCCTAACCGTCTATATTTCACTTGCCATCAACCTTACTCAGTATATATCCGATGGCGTTGCTTACCATGAAGTCATACAAACGTAATTGGTTGAGGAGGGTGATGGCTGGTGCTTGCGTTATACTCGTGAACGGGTGCTACTAGCGGTGCCAGGTCGTTTTGCTGATGATACTATGACTATTTTATTCCATTCTTTTTTAAATACTCTGGTCCCAGTTTGTCATGTTCGTGTTGTGCATCCATAGCTCAATGCACCTACTATGTAACTAATTTGGTTGTGGCATGACATTGGCACTCACAATAAGCTGTCTTGTTTTTGTTTTTTTTTTTCATGTCATGATCAATTTATACTGTACCTATTTTTATTAATTATTATAATCCTGACTGAAAAAGAGTGCCAAGAGTTTTTTTCCGCCGGTTTTTTTTGTCTCTTGGTCTACTGTGATATCTTATTCAATAACTATCAACACCTTGTTAAAGCCGAGGTACAAAATTGTGACGTCATTAAGCAGTTAGCGATGGTCTTATGATGAATAAAAAAAATCATTTCATTTCATCTTTATATCGCTAACTTATCGTTAGCTTCAACACGTATTAGTTATATCTGAAATGTCTTAGAATATGGTTTAGAATAGCCCTGCCACCTCTTGATAAGTGTGTCATAAAAGGCGACTAATTCGAGTGATCCCTGCTTGGTGGTAGGACCCCTTCAGGTTTCGCTTGGCCATGGACCACCCTGCATATAAAATCTGCCGCCAAATATGACCGCTACGGCGGTGATGTGCTCCGGCAATGTTTTATGAAGAGCCAGATCTTTCCTAAGCTCTTGTGCTTTCATCTTCTACCTCATGCTAGTTTGTTTGGGATTCAGTGGTTTTATTTTGTAATGTTATCTGCATTAATGTTTTAATAAAGTTTTTATTATTATTATTATTATCTTCACTTACCACCAGGTGAGATTGAGGTCAAAGGCGGTCTTAGTCTATAATAAAAACATTTAAAAAAAAGTAATAAGTAATCAAAGTCTGACTGCAACGTTGCCGCTTAGTGCAGTGCCGTTACCAATAAACTAACAAAGTCTCGCAACGCTGCTGCTGCGTTATTGCTATAATCGTTCTGTATGAAACCGAACTAACAAACCATTCACGTAAATGTCAAAAAATCTTAAATTTTCTAAAAAAATACTAATTTTAATTTATTTTTGACCGAAAGTTGCGTTTAAATTGGAGTTGAAATATGGATTTTTCATGGATCATAATTTTGTAATGTATTCTGTAAGTAGGCATTAGGGTGACTACGAATAATATTAAATATTGAAGAGGCGGAACGATATGATTATAGTTTTTTGTTATTTGGTTCCAAATAGTGAGGTTTTTGCTTTTATATGGGAAAATGAACAAAATGGGTACCCTAAAGCTTGTATACCTACTGAAGGCTTACTCATACTAAAACTCTTTTAAGTAGTATTTTTTTAGTAGAAAATTGATTTTAATTTTAAAAACTCAGCAATATTTTCATTCGACTCACAGAATATGAGTTTGGCTTAGCACATTTGTACTTTTAATTAAGCCTTAATTCTTAAACCCGATTTCCTTTAGCGCTTGTCAACATAAACTATTGCAGCAGCTGGAGCTTGACAACTATCTGTTAGGTCATTTTTAAATCATTCGAAAAAAAAATAGTTGGAAATGTTTTTATTTCTTGACATGTAGTCGTAAATTGTATCTGCGGAGGCTTGTTAATGGCTTACTCGACATTATATGTTAAACCTAGTTTTTAAGTAAAAGCTGTTGGCCACCCAAATAATATAAAATAAAATAAAATAAATAAATAAACATTTAATTTTGAACTTTAATTTTGCTCACTTAAATCAAAATTGTTATTGACGCCCCTCTCTCTCTCGTGACCACGGGGTCTGCAAATACACCGAAATGTTGAGTACGCAATAAATCCGGTTAAAAAGTGTTGAATTTACTAGTATAAATAGCGAAAACTTAAGATAATATTATATAAAATAAAACTAAATAGTTATTTGATCAAGTAACGTACCTACACTTTGATACGTAAATCCGCTTTGATAAGTTAGTTCCGCGACGCGCCGCGGCGTGGCTTCTGAGACGAACAGGTAAATTATGATAACGCGTTTACAATTTTCAAATAATAGTTGTATAGTTTTCAGTAAAAAGTTCATAGAAATTTTAAATAGTTGAACGTAAACGTATGAGGTTTAACGTTGCCTTGTTCTGATTATATTAAAAACGTGACGAAAAAGGATGTATGGATATAAAGATTAAAATCAAAACTATGTATCTACTGGTCTTTTAAAGAAAGAAAAGAAAGAAAGAAAAAAGTTTTATTATCACAAAAAAAAAAAATAGTTAATACAGTGTAGTGTGTGACGCACCTCCTCAATATGTATCGTTTTGTTAGTCAATATACAGTCTACTTTGAACCTACACAGTCGTGTATTATTTCGGCTCCACCTAACATCCTTGCATGGCGACCCTGCCAGTGCTGCCTTGCGGCAGCGCTGCGTAGATGGAACATTAAATAAAAACACGTCCTACAAAAAAAATGTTTTTAAACGTAAAATAAAAGTAAAATAGTTTTTATTAATAAACATAATATTTAAGAAAATAAGAAGAAGAAGAAAAAAAAATTGTTATGAATCCCGATTTACAATAATTATGGAGAAGTTACGCCACACTCTTTGGAAAATGCTTTTGATGGAGGAAGGAAAGCATCAAGAAAATATGAAAGAAAAATAAATACGGATACATGAACCTTGGGCGCTAGGATCTGATCGAGTCAGGATGCCGATAGAATACCGGATCGATGCTGAGCTGATAAAGCGAAGAGATATGAAAACCGTCAAAGTTAGTGTGTGAAATTAGTGTTTCAAAATAAAGGTGCAAAAAAAGTGTTGATTGTGTTGAAAAAAAAACTGTCTTCATTGTGCTTTTAAAATTCGTCATTTTTTTTTCTCTTCTTAGTTATATAGTTCTCTATCTTTAATGAAATAAGTTAGTAGTAGCACATTGACAAAACAGGGAAAAAAATAACATCTAACTAAATAAATTTTAAATACGGTCTTGGTTCTAATATTCTCTTACTTAATTTTATTACATAACGTTTAAATTTTTCAGTACGCCAGTTTTCTGTAGGCTTTTGTAGTATTTTATGTGGGCTTTTTACCTACAGCTTAAAAGGAGTTTAAGGTTTGGTGCATATCCATTTTTTAGTAGCTCCATTAGTCGTAATTAATTTGTACTTTGATCTCTATATAATAACTTTATTATGTTCAGACATATAAAGAATTCGACGTCGTCATATTTCATACTGAAGGTTTGTTTCTGAGAATATAAATTTGCAGCGTAAGGGAGTTTGTATCATGCGCAGTGTACAGACAACCCAACATTGATTTATTTCGATGCAAATTAAAACGTTATATTTAATTTAGTTACCTATAAGAATGGTATAGTTTTTGGTTTATTAAGTTACTTTTCTAAAATAATTAAGTACCTTATCTTCAAATATGAATTTATATTTTATAGAAGTAGGTCGAGTAGTATTTTTTTTAATAGTCAAAAATTTCTTGAAACGTTCATGTAAAACAGCTCAATAGTCATTTTCTTTCTGGTCATAGACTTAAACATATTTTGAATACTTTTATTGAAGCTAAATATGAAAAAAATATTCTCAAATCGATTTTAGAAATGTAGCGTTGTATACTTATAAAAAAAAACTATGAAATTGCTAACCCCCCGTTTTGGAAGTCATGTAAACCAAATATTCCATACATTAAAATATACTATAAATCTAAATCATGAGTAAATGAGATAAATTCGTTAAGAGTTCTCTATTATCATTTTACTGCCTTGTTAGTAACAGTTATTATTGCTAACGCCATCCGACACCGAGAGTTTTAGGAATCAAGACTGCACAACGTGACCGTAACTGAGTATGCTTTTTTTTTTAGGTCAACAATTTAATGTTGTCGTCAAATATGGCTTACGAACATGTGTAACATGAATTAATTTAGTAACTTTTCAAACTTTATTTTAATATTTAGAGATGATATATTTTAACGAAATCGGCATGTGAAAGCTTCTCAATATATAAAATACCTATGTATTAACTATTAAAAGTTGAATAAAATTATTTTACGAGTTAGCCGGTAGATACATAGGTACCTAAGTAGTATCAATACAGAAGCGATGATTTGGTAAATTTAATTAAAAAAAACTTAAAAGTACGAATGAATGAAAACGTTTTAGTTAGAAAAATAAGATGTTTTCAGAATAGAGACGGCATATTTTTTTTAAAGAAGGTTTTGGACTTTGTGCAAGTATTAAAATTCTTTTCGTCATCATAAGAATGCGATTAGTTACTTGATACATAGATTTGTATGTTGGGATTTATGAATAGGTTTATACTGGTATAGGAAGGTAATAGAATGTGCTAATTAGATGCTCGGATTTGTTAAATTTAGGATTTATTCAGTTAATTATAGGTTGCTGGAAATCTTCCGTAATATTAAAGATTAAAAATTTATTGGACTGATCACCCAAAAGTTTTTTCTTATTTCGTATTATAGGAACGATTTATTCTGAAAGAGAATTAAATATTTTTGGTTTTGGAATGGTTTATACAGTTAGTGAATAGTATTAGGAATGATAATTTAGTATTTGGCACACAATAAGGGTACAAGGGCACAAAGCGATCCTTCAGTTTGATCATGGTGTAAACGAGATTTCTCTGTGAAAACTATTGGAGACAAAATGTCTTAAAACGGTGACCCTGATGTTATGAATATAATAAAGTAAAAATTTTGAGAGTCGACTCAATGAAATGATGTACCCCAAAATATGATATGATATAAATGTATTAGTAAAAAATACGGTAACCACCGATGAAAATAAAAATATCCCAAAGTAGGATAAAAAGTGTAGCCAATACTGGAAGAAAGAATAATGTAAGTGTGTAGAACTTGTTAAGACATTTGAAAAATTAAATGATTTAATAGAGAGTAAGAAAAATGTTAAGTGGAAATGGTGTAAGAAAGAAAAAGTATGTAGGAAAAGTTTAATTGAAAGGATTTTTTTGAAATATTTTTATGCCTTTAATTTTTTTTATTAAAGCAAGGATTGATACTTACTTAAATAAATTTGTTTTTGATCAATACCTACTATATTGTTTGTATGTGTTAATGTATCTTTTTTTTTTTGTTAAATCATACCAAGTGTATTTAATATTATTATAAAATTGTCCCTGTTGTATCAATACCTATGTTTTGTCAATGTTGCTAAATAAGTAAAATATAATAATTAAAGTATCAATATTTTGTAGGTATAGTGATACTTTGTAACTAATCTTATTTTTTTGTTCAACGTAATATACCGTAACTGCTTTATCCAAAAATATAAACATATATTTACATTTAATATATGAGTTTTTTCCAAATGGCCCCAAAGTAAGCATAGCTTGTGTTATGGGATACCATGTAACGAACTAGGGGGGAACCTAGAATATAAATACATAAATAGATGAACACCCAGACACGGAACATTTTTTTTTTCTTGTTCCGTGCGGGAATCGAACCCGCAACCACAGGCGTCAGAGGCAGATAGGTTTACCCCAACGCCAAAGTGGTCGTCATTCCAAATTTTCGAAGCTGAAAATTTGAAACTTCCTCTAAAACCTGAAGTACGATGTCTCGGAACAATAAGTTTATTTTGCGATTTAGATCTAGTGCATTTGGTGTGTGCGTTTTTCTGCCAACGTAATTTATTATAAAGGTATTGAGGTTTTTCCGTAGATAATACTCTAAACACCGAGCATCCCAGATGTAGTTTGCGTCGATTTTCCATATTTAATATGTTATTTTTCAGCATATATGGAGTAATATGTTCTCGCTTAGGAATGTTAAAACAAAAACGCATGCAAGCGTTCTGTACCCTTTGTATTGCCTTTGCGGTTTTACTGGTTATCCTAGGTCCATACACGGTGTCACAATAGTTAAAATTAGAGAGTACGAGAGAATCAGTTAAGGTAATTCGCACTTGCAAGGATAAATATTTCCGATATTCATACAGGATTTTCAATCTATAAAACGCGTTTCGTATTTTTTCATTAATGTGAGTCTCATAGCGCAGTTGCTCGTCAATAATTAATCCTAGATTTTTTGCAACTTGCACTCTCTCTATAGGGACGGAATTCAACTTTAGTTGAGGTACGCTATTTTTAACCGTATCACATTGGTTTTTTGTGCCAATAATCATGAACTTCGATTTACAAGGATTAAGAACCAAAGTGTTTTCACAGGACCATTGATAGATAGTATTTAGTTCATTATTGATTATTTCTACTGCGTCTGCGGTTGAACTTGGATTGAAAGACAGGTAGAGTTGTGTGTCATCTGCGTATAAATGCACTTTACACTGCTGAAGCCGGTGATTTAGATCTGCAGTGAACATAATAAATAATATCGGGCTGAGTATAGATCCTTGGGGCGTGCCCCTAGTAACTTCTTTGATGGATGAGTTAACTATATTACATTCCGTCTCTACTGACACAAATTGACGACGACCAGAAAGGAAGGACTTAAACCATTTTTGGGTGTCTTCATTAAAACCATAGTACTTCATTTTGGCTAATAGCAACTCTACATTTATGCAGTCAAATGCTCTACTGAAATCAAGCAGAACCAAAATAGTGGCCATACCTATATCAGAAGCTGATATGATGTCGTCTGTGACATGAGAGAGAGCCGTGGCTGTACTGTGGCTTTTACGAAATCCTGATTGAATTTCGGGAATCACCTTCTCTGACTCTAAGTAATTAGTGACTTGTATACAAACTACTCTTTCAATGATCTTGGACATGGCTGGTAGTACGCTTATCGGTCGTATGTCGCTATAAGAATCTACTTTATTAGACTTAGGTAGTGGTCTGATTTTGGCCAACTTTCATGCGTCGGGAAATGTAGCTGTTTCAATTGATTTATTGATGATAAAAGTTATAACAGGTAGAGTGATTTCTAAGGTTAGTTTAATCATCTCCATGGTAATCTGATCATAACCGAACGCATTGGATTGTATAATTTTTACAGCTTTTATAACGTCATCTCCTGTACATTTCCTCAATTTAAATTCAGATTGATTAAATCTGGACGACTGGTAAAATTGCAATATGCTAAAATCACAGTTAGAATCTCCGGGTAAGTTTAAAAAACTGTCGTTGATATCGTTAGGGTCGCACAAGTGAGGTGGTAGGGTAAAAGATTTGTGTGCGGCTGACAAAGAGGTCGATTTAAGTTGAGGCCACATTTTCTTTGGGTGTGAAATGTTTTTATTGACATAGAACGTATAATATGCGGTTTTTTCATTATGAATAGCGGTATTAACATAATTCCTCAACATCTTATAATATTGCCAATGTGTATCTTGTTTGGAAGCAAGTGCTCTTTTATGAGCTTCGTTACGGAGATCAATCATGGATTTTATCGTATCAGTTAACCATGGTTAACTGATTTAGTGGGATTCTATCGTGTTTTGATGTATCTATATACTTGAATCGAAAATTAAATTAAATACTTAGTTATTCGAAGAAGAAAAACGTTTTGCCTTCAGGTCTGATAAATAACTCGTTTTACCTAAATCCATCTGATGTTTATTGTAAATTAGGTCAAAGATGACATCACACGGGTTTAGGCAGAAGGTAGATGAACTAGCTAGGTCATAGTTTTAGTGGACTGGCTCTTATGCTATAAACATTATCAATATCAGAACGAATTATATCTTCCATGCTGGACTGGAAGCAAAAGAAAAACATAGAATGTGCCAGCTGCTTCTCTTCCCGGGCATACTGTAAAAGTCAGTTATGGGACGGATATTGGCGTTTTTGCGGGCGGTAGGCTGACCCCCTGTAACTGCAATAGTCTCTCTCCATCATAATAACTCCTCCAAATTTGTCAAACGTGACATTAGATGCTTTGGTAGCCTCTGGTGTTCTGCCTACCTCATTAGGGATACAGGCGTGAAGTTATGTATGTATCAGAACGAAGATGTTAGACTGCAACATAGAGTCGAAAGAGTTGTGTAATATTTTGCTTATTAAAGGAATAAATCTGAGGTATTTTTCAAAGGATAATTCAATTTAAAATTATTTTACTGTCCACTGTTCCAGACCACTATTGGTTCTTGTAATTTCGAGCGTCAAGGAGTTTCTCGTCATCAGATTGAATGATGACTACAGGGAATTGTTTAAATAATAATAATAAAAATAAATAATAAAGTACGTATTATAGTAAATATTAATATTTACAATAACAATAATAATAAATTTTAAATCTAATAAATACTTAGTACCCGCTACCTACATAAGCAAGTAGATATGACCATTATGATCTTATCAAAACCCCTGTTTTTGTCACTTTGATTTTTATTTTTGTTATTATAAATAATGTTTCTAATTTAGTTTTACTCTTGTTATAATAAAAACACTATCTTCGGATATACTGAGCAACTTTTGGCGTTAAAGTTTTGTTCACGCTGCGCAGTTATAGTAACCGTGAATGCCGGGGACACCTACCTCCAATTTAATTTGTGTTAATAGTTTGTGTTATTAGTTTTAGAATTTAGGTGTTTGTAAGAGGTACCTAACCTTCTTACGATGACAATCATCACTTTGCCGTTTCACAGTATTTTACTAGAACGGAAAGTAAAGGATCGCTGTTTGAACCCACGTAAATGTTGTCAAGTTATAATGTAAATCAAATTGTAGTAGTTGAATAAGGTATGCACAATAAATAATTTTGTAGTGAATTTTGGGTTTGGCAGGAGAGACATGAAAGCAAGATTAATGCTGTGGAGATGAGAGCTTTGAGGAGCATGTGTGGAGTGAAATTAGGTGATAGAATGCGCAACAGTGAAATAAGAAAGAGATGCGGATTGGAAGAAGACGAAGTAGGTAAGATTGAAAAGGGTATGCTAAAGTAGTCTGTACATTTAAAAAGGATAAGTGAAAGTAGATTTACGAAAGAAGTGTACAAAGCACGATTGGGTGGTCATGTTGGAAGGGGCCACCTTAGGCGAACGTATGTCAACAACATTGGCGGAAAAAATAAAAAGGGCCTAGTTAAAAGTACCCGTAACCGGAGATCATGTATGAAACGATTAATGAACGTAGAGGAAGCGAAAGAGGTATGTCTGGATCGTAGCAGTTGTCGTTCCTTATTCTCTGCCTACCCCAAAGTGAGACAGGCGTGATGTTGTGTATGTGTGTGTACTAAGATCTTTATTATCACTTTCAAACAGGTGATATAGAAGACAAATGTCCCGATAATTGTATACTGGAAAATATGAAAGCAATGTTTAATACACACATACATACATCACTTCACGCCTGTAACCCTTATAGGTTAAAAGACCATCTGATGTCACGTTTGACAAAGGAGGTATTATAATAATGGAGAGAGGCTATTGCAGTGACAGGGAGTCAGCCTATCGCCTACAAGAAACGTCTATAATACCTCTATCCCTTAACTGACTTATACTGTATGCCCGGGAAGAGAAGCAGCTGGTACATTCTATGTTTTTCTTTCGCTCCCAGTCCAGCATGAAAGAAATATTTAAATGATATTTAAATCATTAAGATACTATAAAGGCAATTTTATTTTTAGTGGAAAGAATTTAAGATAACTTTAGAAACAAAATATTCAATAAAAGTCTTACCAGTTAAAATTAATCACCATTCTCATCACAACTACAACTTCAACAAAACGTCAAAGTAAATAATCTAATAAACCACTGTTTGAATCCTTACCCGTATTTAAATCGAAACGTTCTTAAACGCGCCAATGAATTCCGCTCCTCGTACAAACCGCTTCGTCAGCGCGGGACGCCCTGCGCGGAATACAGATGACGGCCGCGGGCGGGTCCGGAATAACCCCAGCTACGGAATAAGACACGTACATTATACGTGAGGTAAGGCGGGGCTTGAATTACTGAGGTTCATTTTGACACTATTTTGCAGTTCTGTATAGTTAGTTTAAGGTTGTAAGGTAGTTGAAATAAAGTTAGATGGTATTATTAAAAGAAATACTTAATAAATTGTAATTATGAAACTAAATATACGGCTCAGAATTAATATGAAATAAACCAAAAGTACAAATATGGTTTATTTCACAGGTGTTTTATACTTAGTATAAAGTTTACACAGGGTTAATGGAAACCTGATCTTTTATTCGAAATCTTTTAAGGTAACTTAAGGCAGGTCATTTTCAATTATTTGAGCCCAAACCACGTGATCCAAAAGTGAACCATTTTTTTAAATATTTCGTATTTTCCTTCAATCGATTGTCAAAAAGCGAATGGTCCGATTTCAATTTGTTTTTAATTTTCAGATAAATGTTTATTTGTTTCAATGTGATTCCAACCACAAGCTACCAGAAGGATGTTTTATAAAATAAGATTTTTTTTCTTTGGATAAACGTTTACAAAAACAGCTTCACATAACTTCAGGCCTGTAACCCTTATGGGGTAGGCAGAACACCAGAGGTTATAAGTCCATCTGGTGTCACGTTTGCCTTTGGAGGTATTATACCGATAGAGAGAGACTATAATTGCAGTATAAGGGGGTCAGGTGCGGTCGCAGACTAAAATTTTGGGGTGGTCACATCTGAATTATTGAGGGGTCACAACATTTTTTTTAAATCAGAAGTTTCCTTTTCTGACTTCTTCTCTTATAAGGGTTTCATCTTTTCATGATTTTGGGGAGAGGGTCATGTCCCCTGTGACCTCCCTGGGACCGCGCATGCAGGGGTTCAACCTATCGCCAATAAAAACTTCAATAAAAACCTACACAACAGCTGTTGTTCCGGAAATAGTGCTGATGAAATTTTGATCCACATTTTCTAAAAAGTAATAACCTACAATGATTTAATTGCAGAAGTGCAGAAACAAAATGCAAAAACCAAATTCCAAATTAACATTTTTTAATCCTCCAAAGGTATACAAAGTGTTGGCTGTCAAAATCTTTGTAAATCATTTAAAGTTGGGTTCTAATGATGAATTCAGTCGAATTTATCAAACCATAAATGAATTCAGTTATGGTTGTTGAATTCGATAAAAAATGGAAGACACTTATTTATTATTTATTTATTACATGGAGACAAAACAGAAACAAACGATATTATAGGTATTAACAATTGCATAACTTTACAATTACATTTGCTTCCTTCACAGTCTCACTGAGAACATCATAATGATTTTACACAATGAGCTTACAATATTACAAAAAAAAACACATTTAATACACATTAAGAAAAAAAACCATTAAAAAGAAGAGAAATTGCAAATTAAAAGTTAAATTAAAATATAATGTAATGTTAGCAGGAGTTAAGTATTTCAGATATAGTGTTTTGAATTATTTTTAAATTTGGAGCACGTAAAAATGTCCAAATCATTCAGTTTCTTGTTATATAAATTACATATTCTGTAGAGTGGAGCACGCAGTCCAATGTTGGTTCTGGCCAAATTTAGATGGAATAAATGTCTACAACGAGTGATTCTAGATGGTATTCGGAAGTTGAGTTTGGCTAAGAGTTGTGGTGTGGCAATACTATTGTCACATATTTTTTAAAGAGTAATGGCATCAGCTAGCAAACGTCGGTCTCTTAAGGATGACATTTTGTACTTCTGCAATAGAATGTTGTAAGAGTGGCGAGGCGAATGCATACGGTAGTTAAATGTTCGCAGAAATTTCTTTTGTACCATTTCTATTTTATTAATGTAGCAATCATAGTGACTTTATTTAGAAGACACAAAAACTCTACCACCCGTTCATGTAAACTACTCGAAACCTCCATGGTATTAGTTCGAAACACTACTCTCAAAATTAAAGTCCATTTAAAGTATAGGATCTTAATCTGTAAAATCCGTTTTAAACATATTTTATTTCATAAAATAAATCATCTAAACTTATGATTTACTCATTTATCTTAAGTTTATCTTCAATAGAACCATAATTTTCCTAACTTAACTTCCTCCCTCATACTTCCGCAACACAAGTGTAAGGCACACTGTAACTGATGCGATAAAGAATTCAGGTGTGCAGTAATAGCGTGCGGTCCACGGTAACTGGCGCTCCATTACTACTCGAGCTCGTGTGCGTTGCTCCAGCGGGAAGAGTGCAAAAGATATATTGAAAAAAATAAGTATACAAACAAATAGTAATCACTCAATTTCAGATAGACATCGTATTAAATAAGCACAAGATTTATTAAAAATCACTACTCCGTACATAGACATTCCATTCCTCTTTACTTCAAGTGACAGATTTGTACTAAATGAAAAGACAGATGACATGACAATGACAGTTTTGACAATTTAAAGAGTGTCAAACATGACGAAATGTAAAGACGACCTAGCATGGCGGTTGCCATTTAACTTTAACATTTTTGTGCGCCATTAATTCAGCTTATTGTAATTTTTCTATATTTTTATCGATACCAGCATAATTTTAGTTACGTTGTGGACTAGTGTAAATTAAATATTCCAATTTGGAAACATTTCCTTTAGAGTTTAACAGATATTATTTAAACTTCATTCATATAAATACTTCACGATGATGAAGTATGAGAAAACAATATACCAACGTTGGCAGGGTCGCCATGCAAGGATGGACGACGGGAGCCAATGAAACACGTGTAGTTCTGATAAAAGTACGAAGACCGGCTGGTGTAGTGGTAACATACATTGACTTCTATGCCAGAGGTCCTGGGTTCGAATCCGGGCGGCCGCGGATATTTGTGTGATGAACACAGATATTAGCCGTAAAGTCATGGATGTTTATATGTTCATTTAAGTTTATTCTAATAAAAAATATGTATTTATTCAATATGTATGTTTATGTATTTCTTAAGTATATCAGTTATCTAGTATCCATAACACAAGTTCTTTAAGAAACTTAATTTGGGCTAGATAATGTTGTGTCAATGTCCGAAATATTTATTATTATTTATTTAGTGTATTGTCATTTTAAAATGATACACGACGAGGAGGCGACTCTTAACCTACAGTCCAAACAGAAACAGTTTTTTTATTTATCATACATAATTACACAAAGTCATGCAGTAAAATAATAAAAAAAAACTTTTTCTTATTAATTCTTCCTCAAGGTTGAGTGCATTTGAGGTTACGACTCACCTGGCACTTTATAAAACATGCACTGAATATCAAAAAAACTCAAAATATGAAATTCAAACTTTTTCCGCGGGATAACGCACACCCCAGGCTCGCCGGTTGGCAGCGCCTGATCCCGCATTGGCAACATTAACATTACCGCACCATTTTTCATCCCCGCCCGAAGCCCCAAATGAGACCCAAATCGACCCTCACAAATGTACTCTGACCAGAGCTGAAATATTAATTTCCAGAAATTTAATAAAACCTTTCATATGTTATTAATGAAAACGTTTTGCGTCGATGTGAAAATAAGGTTTTTGAGGCAATTTAGTTTCATGAATATTTAAAAAACATAATTTTTTTTTTTTTTGTAAAATATTTGTTTAGCCTTTGTTCAGTAAAACAAGGGCTGTTTTACCGAACAATGAAAATAATGAAGATTTACCTAGAAAATATTCAAAATCTAAATAGTTTTAATTGATACGTACGTACTGTTAGATGGTGAAAATAAGGCGAAAATAAATGATTTTTTTTGATATTTATAATTATAATTTTGTTTTGCTCCTACTAAATATAAAATGAACGCGCCAAACAAATAGTAAACAAGACTCTTCTGTTCGCGGTTCTTGTTGGAATTAAAAAACAAAAACAAATCTGTAACATGCCAACTTATAAAAGTCAGACTTTACAGTGCCTACACTCATCACATGAACTCGCAAAGTAAATACAGGAGTATCATATACGGTCAGCATCAAAATGTATAGTTGTAGTAATAAAACATAGAAGTTAATCAATATTAGTTTTTATTTAGGTATATTATGATGAATAGCGATTTTCAATGTGGCCATCAACTTTTGATGCTGACTGTACCAAAGGACATATTTGGCAAACATTGTACCGATGAGGTAGTACTATCTGCTAGGACGTAAGTGGTCGTGGGGTTCGAATTCCACAGTTTGCAATCATGTGTGCATAAGCATGCTAGTTTTCACTGGTGTGGGTGCATTACGTTCGATATGTTTGAATTAACAAAAAATTTAATGTGCTTGCTTACTTAAGAGCTCGACAGCACTGTTAATCATTACCTATGAAAATTCCCATCAAACCTGTACACCAATGTACCAAACACTATAACTCCATAAAAAAAACAGTCAATCAGCATATTCTTTAAACGCAAGCCTTCAAGGTCCCGCAAGCGATGTAACAGCTCGGAATTCTATTCAGTAGGTCGGCGATAGACAGAACACTCGGAAATAAAGGTCTAGGTGCGTGTGGAAGTTACACATTTTTTTAGGGTTCCGTAGCTCGGTCATTTTTTGTTTAAGTCGGCTTAGAATTTTACTACCACTCCTGGATAATCCGTGTCATCGCTGCTTGGTGGTAGGATCCCGTCAGGGCTCTGGCTAGTGAACACCTTTCATATAACTCGACAACCACTTTGGCGATGGGGTAAACCTATCTGCCTCAGACACCAGTGGCTAGGGGTCGAATCCCGCACCGAACAAGAAAAAAAAATGTTCCTTGTCTGGGTCTTTATACATACATACAGACGTAACCTCACGCCTGTCTCCCCTTGGGGTAGGCGGAGACAAGGGAACACCAATTGCTTGCACAAGACGTGATTATGTTTATCTATTTATGTATTAACTTTCTAGGTTTCCTAGTTCGCTACATGATATCCCATAACACAAGCTATGCTTACTTTGGGGCCACGTAGTTGGTGTGATTGTCTGGGGATTTTATTTATTTAAAAATAAAATCCCCTAACAATCAAACCAACTAAATGGCCCCAAACTAAGCATAGCTTGAGATATGGGATACCATGTAGCAAACTAGGATATAACCTAGAATATAAACACATACACCTACATAGATAGATAGATAAACGCCCAGACCCGGCACATGTTTTTTGTTCCGTGCGGGAATCGAACCCGCAACCACTGGCGTCTGAGGCAGACAGTGTTACCCCATCGCCAAAGTGGACGCCAAATGATGGACACAGATAGTAGCCGATAAGTTTTAGTTTTTTTTTTTCTAATATCTATACATATATTAAGTAAGTATATTTCTCATGTTTATTTATCCGATATGTAGAACGAAAATATTTATAACAAAATAAAATAAAATCTTATTTTATTAAATTCAAAAATACTCTTGTGAATGGATTTTATGGGGCTTAATTTATAAGTGTCTGAAAAAGTGCCGAAAATGGAGTTAATATATAAAACGTGATTATATTCCAGTAAACCGTCCTTTGTTTCATACTTGCAGCTTTGCGAGCATATTTTGTACTCGTAGCTTTTAATTTTTTATGAATATAACAATGAGGATATTATCTTCTTTTTTTAAAAATTCACATTGTTATATAATCGAAAAAATATACATACTGTATCTTTGTCCCTGAGAGCTTAAAACATTGTTTCTATTGTGCTTTTTATAGGGTCTAGCTCACAGATTTACCTAAAGTTTTAGGAAATGTTTGCAGACATGATATAAGAGAAGTGTAAAACAAAACGTTAATCTTAATAATAATTTGTCCTTCCATCCGTTGTACGGCCAAGTTGCCTGAAATAAACAGGTAAATAACCTACGTAGATTGGCAAACTTCCAAAAAGGGATTTGCTTCCTGAAACATGCTGGAATTAACTTGAAACGGGATATTTGTACTGTGTACTGTCGTGATCATGGCGCTTGCAACAGTGCTAAAATCTCGAGAACTCTACATAGGATATTCACATTTTCACAAAATAAAAAAAATTATAATAATAAATAAAATCCCCAGACAATCACACCTACTGCATGGCCCCAAACTAAGAAGAGCTTGTGATATGGGCTACCATGTAGCGAACTAGGGGGAAACCTAAGTATAAATACATATATAGATAAACGAGAACACGGAACATTTTTATTCTTATTCCGTGCGGGAATCGAACCTGCGACCACTGGCGTCTGAGGCAGACAGTGTTATCCCATCGCTAAAATGGTCGTCTATAAATAAATAAATTAAATACTTATGAGAACGTTTAGGTATTCTACATGATAGGTACCAGGTGGTGAGCAAGCTCTATTATATCCACACCCAAAAAGCTGCAAGATCTAAATTCAAGATCCTGTCAGCTCGCTTTGTGTACCTAAATCTAGACCGGAAAACAGATTGAGGTAATTTATAAAAATAAAGATATAAAATCCCCAGATAATCACACAAACTACATGGCCCCAAAGTATGCAAAGCTTGTGTTATGGGATACCATGTAGCGAACTAGGGGGGAACCTAGAATATAAATACATAAATAGATAAACACCCAGACACGGAACATTTGTTTTTCTTGTTCCGTGCGGGAATCGAATCCGCAACCACTGGCGTCTGAGGCAGACAGGTTTACCCTATCGCCAAAGTGTTTGTCAATGTATAACTTCTGTTTCTACCAATCTAACGTATGTCATCTGAGTCACTCGTGACCAAGGGGTCTTAAAAGACACCGAAACATCGGGATAAATCCATTAAAAATGTTTTATTAAACCGCTAATAACATCCCGTTTTCAAAGTTAATTCACACTTTAATGATTAAAAAAAGATAGTTTAAATAAGCCTACGGAATCCAAGCTCACAATTTTTTAAGGGTCATCAAAATATATTTGCGGTGAAATAAACGATTTTGTGGAATCCTCGATTGAAAGGGTCGCACGTGACCAAGTTTTTCAAGTTGCGCTTAACTTTATTTTACTTCGTAGACCCGACGAGCGAACAAACGAAAATATTTCTTGTTCGTTGATTTAAGTGGGCTGAGGAATGGCGGAGGATACGTGCTCGCCATGACGCGAGCCTGTTCAAGGTGTTTCTGCAATTACTTATGAAAACAACAGATTCGGAAGTCTTTTGGTTATTGAAAGCTAGGTAAGCGATGTACAAAAATAGTCAATTTCTATTTTTTTTTACATCAAGTACCTATAAATAATATTTGTCACTTTAAATTGGCAAAAAATCTTATTTTTTCAGCACTTCAAATCTACGGATCAAGGAGAATGAAATTTTCTCTAAATTTTACAAATATTTTCGATATCGTATCTACCTTTAAACAATTAGGAGTATTTTATGTCACGTGTCAAATTCAACTTCCGTGCTGGGCTGGGAGTGAAAGAAAAATATAGAATGTTCCAGCTGCTTCTCTTCCCGGGCATACTGTAAAAGTCAGTTAAGGCACAAAGCTTTTAAAGGCGCTTTTGTGGGCGATAGGCTAAGCCCCTGTCACTACAATAGGCTCTCTACATCTTTATAATACCTTTGAATTTGTCAAACGCAACATCAGATGGTGCTGTAATCTCTGTTGTTCTGCCTACCCCATAAGGGATACAGGCGTGACGTTATGTATGTATGTAAAAATCCAGCACAAATTTAGTTTATACAATATTGAGCCAATATTTGGCACGGAACATTTGTTTTTCTTGTTCCGTTCGGGAATCGAACCCGCAACCACTGGCGTCTGAGGCAGACAGGTTTACCCTATCGCCAAAGTGTTTATTTGGCTCAATATTGTATAAACTGCATAATAGTTTATTGGTAATTTAAAAGCATATCTAAAATTAATACTAATTTAATCTGTTACTAGTAACTATTTTCTGTAAAACTCTGGACTCCAAAGAAAAATTCCTCTTCGCTGCATAAGATGCCACAAACTTAAATAAACAGAACATAATAATCATACATATCAACTTGTTTGCCTAAATTTTAACTTTAATCTGTAGGTACTTATAAATATATAGTATAATATGTCTGAAGTGTTCGTTTTTTTATAATCTTGCAGTGCGTTATGTAAATCCGAGCATGCCTATTTCAAATTAACCGAAACGTCCTTAGCCGTTTCAGCGTTCAAGAATAACATACATCTACGTATCCTTCTTTGTTAGGGTACATATTTATATTCTTGTATGAAATTACTACGCACGACTTTGCAAATTAGCACAAGTAGCTAAGCCATAGTTAACCTAATCCAGCCTTCATTACGGACATCCTAGCCGCTATAATATTGCACAGTTTTGCCCGCGTGATTTGTGACAAAATATATCGTCTAAACTTTTAACCAACCGATAAGTAAATGATTTCAACTTTACAAGGACATAAAACTAGCCTTAAATATCTTATTGAAAAAGAAAATAACGAAAAATCGAATCCGAAAAATTCACGTCACTCAAAATCAAAGTATGATTAAAAGGCATAAGAGCTTCTAATTAAATCATAATGAATGACCTCTTAGTTCAAAGTTACAACTTGTTTCCAGACAGTAGCAAGCACTACACTTAGCTAAGAGGGTCCCTATTTGTTAGATGCCCGAACTATTTAAGTTATGACTTTGAACTTTAAAGTGCTTGTCTGGGGCTATTTCCTAGACCTACGTATTTCTTGGTATATTTTGGTATTTAATTTATTTAAGCTATATTTTTCTTTTTTTTTATGTATTTTTTTCTTTCTTTTTTTCTTTTTTTTTTTATAAGCGCTTTGACCTTATCTGCACTTAACATCAGCTAAGATGGTGAATGGGGTAAGCGGGTTGAGTAACCGAAACAATTCTTTTGAAGAATATAGTTAGTTTAGTTACTCATAGATTACTTAATATACTGAGGCTCAATCAAACACCAATAGCAAATCCTGCAGCGGCTATAAATTTTAAGTAACCCTTATGATTTACCGTTAACTTAGATAAGTTTCACTTCAATATGGTCACAACAAATTTGAACATTCTTGGGATGCGGTCATCGCTAGCTTAGAATAGCCCTACCATCATCACAATCATCATGATCACAAATCTTTTTAATGCTCCCACTGCAGGGCTACGAGTCTTTCCTCTGAGTGACGAGGAGGTTGAGGCCATAATCCAAACAGCTGGCCCATTGCTGGTTGCTGGATGTCAGAATTTTCAAGGTGTCGAAATGGCTTTTGACAAACCCTAACGACTTCTGTATACAAGTATACAGCACCCGGACTTCAATAAAAACGCCCTATCACTCCTGGATAAGTGTGTTGTAAGATCTCTCACAAGTCAGTCTTAAATGTAATTGATTAGACCTGATTTTTTACGTTAACAATCTACCGTTCTCCATTCCAGTGGTTTTGTGTTCCGACAATGTTTTACAAGTAAAAGTCCCTTTCACATACATCGTGCAATTGTGTGCTTAGTTACAAAAAAGGTAAAGCCTAAAATAATCTCGTCTTTACATAACTTATATTTATCCTAATTTCCAAAGTTCCGTTTTAAGCTCTGTAAGGTTTCTTTAACATTTATTTTCGTTCCACGATCTCGATTGACGTTTGCCATTTGGCATCACGTTTCTCTACACGCACTCCAGATCGCGTTCAATGAACAATATAAACAAATTATACGATCTATAAATAATTTACCAAAATTAGAATTTGTACTCGTAATATAAACGTACATTAACATAGCGTTATTAAGTAGGTACTTGAGGTGAATAAAACTTGTTCCAAGCAAACTTAATACACATATTTATTTAAGAACATTTTAATTTATTTTCTTTCGTATTTTTTTTCTTTAAAGCCATATAAGATTAAGAGAGACAGAAAAAAAAATAAAGATGAACTTCTCCTCTATGCCACATCGAACATTGAAACTCAGCACAACGAACAAGTTACATCGATGATAGAACTCGGTGAAAGTTAATAAGGATGTTGATTAGATTGAATGTTTATTCCATCATAAATAGTAAGTAATCGAATATTTGTAACAACATCTCATTTCGACTTCACTTTTTTTACATCATCATTCAACCAAGAGATGTCCACTGCTGGACATAGGCCTCTCCCAAGGTTTTCCACGACGTCGCTCGGTCCCGCGCCGCCTTCATATAGCATTTACCGTCTTGCGGGGGGGCAGTCTACGCTGCGCCTCCCAGTACGTGGAAACCACTTTTTGCTTGGTGGTAGGATCCCTTCTGGGTCCGCCTGGCTAGCGACCACCCTTTATATAAAGTCTGCCGCCAAATGTTACCGCTCCGGCAGTAATGTGTTCCGGCAATATTGTATAAAGAGCCAGTTCCTTCCTAAACCCGTGTGCTTTCATCTTCGACCTCATCGTCACTTACCATCAGGTGAGATTGAGGTCAAACGCGGGTTTAGTCACTTATAAAAAAAAAAAAAAAAAAAGAACTTTTCTGCCCCAACGGCCATCTGTTCTACTAGCTATGTGCCCTGCCCATTGCCACTGCAGCTTTGCAATCCTTCTGGCTATGCCGGTGATTTCGGTTCGCCTGCGAATCTCTTCATTTTTTTACACAGCACACTTATGATAGATTAGATTACCACTACTATAAAGCACGTATTCCGGTTCATTTCAGATGCCATCTTCATAGTCACAACTATATGCAGTGAGCACACTCACTTGACCGAATGAATACCAAGTATACATACAGCACTCGGGATCGACTGCTTAACTTGCTTTCCGAAGCACGGACGTTTAATCTACAAATTATAAAAATTATCTCTGAGTCACAATTATTGTTTTATTAGTTTACACGACTTCGTTTTTCTTCTCAATATTTAAGGTGTTAGAATGTAATGGTTGTAATCATGGCAATTTATTGGCAGTATATGCGCTACACTGGAGTCCAGCTCGTCAAAATCAATATTTTAAAAATTACAATTCAATAGGATTCATTAAAAGAAACAAATTAAACAGCAATTTCACTTAATTCAACTTCAAATTTTAATAGCTAATTAGGAATTACATAACTATTTGCAACTCATTGGTATGAAAAATCTGCCTGAATGAAAAAAAAAAGAAAAGAAGCACAATCATATATCCATTTCTGACCTAAAATCGACATCAGATTACACCTCATTCGGGACATTAGGCCATTATGTAACGTAATCTAAAAAAATAACTTTCTCCAACTTTTATTACCCCCCCAGGGCAATCAAGCGGCAAGTGTTGCCATTGAGAATTAACCAGCAACTTTTCATGGTAATGCCATGTTCAAATAGTCGTTAAGTCTGCATCAGGCAACATCGGCCTTATGATAATAACAGGCTAGGTGGATTTTATTAAAAACTTCTACGATCGAGCGGCGGGCTCGCGGTGGTATACACGGTCGTTTATTTTGTTACGAGTAATTTAAAAAAAAAAATTTGTGGTTAAGGATTAAAAAGGACGTGTTTAATACTTTTTTTTTTTATAAGTGACTAAACCCGCGTTTGACCTCAATCTCACCTGATGGGAAGTGACGATGAGGTCGAAGATGAAAGCACACGGGTTTAGGAAGGAACTGGCTCTATATACAATATTGCCGGAACACATTACCGCCGGAGCGGTAACATTTGGCGGCAGACATTATATAAAGGGTGGTCGCTAGCCAGGCGGACCCAGAAGGGATCCTACCACCAAGCAAAAAATAGGTGTTTAATACTACCTATTTATTTTGATTTAAACTTCGTGTAGTGTAAGTAGCCGGCTCCGCTCCGATACAGTTGTAGAATTTAGTGAATTGTAGTAGTAGGGAATTGGGCTTTCTGACTCACGGTCATTCAATATAATCGAAGTTTTAGTTTTCAGTCTAGGCTGAATAATTCAACTATAGAGAGCGCTTGAGAGGCGGTTGCAACGCCGAGTTGTGTTATTCACCTTCGACTGAAAACTAAAACTTCGATTCTGTTGAAGACCGCAAACTGATAAATTATTTAGATTTAAGAAGAGCACTTCTTGAGGTAGGCTCACTTTGCATAGAATAAGTATGATGCCTATTGGTGAATTCCAATACTCTTTCATTCATGAGCTGGATATATAGAGGAAGTTCGATGTTGTAGTTTAATCTATATTGATATCTAAAACTGTTAGATAAATATGTCATATTCATAACTTATTTTAACGTTACACTTTACCATCATTGTATAATCTATGGGAGTAAGGGTAGAAGCAAAAAAAGAAACATATATACATAACCTCACGCCTGTCTCCCTTTGGGGTAGGCAGAGACAAGGATTTACCAATTGCTTCGATCCAGACATACCTCTTTCGCTTCCTCCTAGTTCATCCGTTGACATCATCCGGCTCAATGACACCATTCAATACGCTATGACTGTTTAAAATAAGTTCATGCTTGCAGTTGATAACAATTTTCTTATAGTCCTCTGCAAATCCTAATATTTTATCAAGAGGGATAACTGCACTGAAACTATTACAACTCTTTGAAGAACCATTCAAACTTCACCCCCCTTTTAGTTGCAACTTTGAAAACGAGTAAAAGAAAACGAGGTATATTCATACATAAAAATTCCTGCCATGGGTCACAAAATCATAAAACTAGAATTCTATGATGCAGATCAATTTAACAGTGAAGGAATGTGTAAATGCACTGCTGAAATATGTTAAGGATAAAGTATACAAAGCTTCCCGCGAAGTTATTCATAAAATGAGTGATTAAATATGTAATGAAAGTAACAAGTATTCTTTATAATTTTCCATAACAATTAATAAGTACTTACGTGCTATGTTTTATTTTTACAATACAGAACTAGATGGTATTATATGACTAAATGATGTAGATATATTATGTGTGTATATTTTTTTTTTTTTTTTTTATAAAATATGGATGGGACGTTTGTCTTCCATGACACCTGATGTTAAGTGAACATGAAGACTAAGGTGGTACACGTCCATCCACGAGAAACCTATTCACTCGACGCTTAAAAGTACTAGGACTATACTGGTCAGGGAAAATAGACGCAGGCAGTTCATTCCAAACCTTGGCGACCCGTATCAAAAAGGAACTGTCAAAGCGCTTAGTTCGACTTTTCGGAATATCAACCACATACGGATGGAAGTTCTGTCTGCGTCTAGTAGTCCGATGGTAAAAGGGTGAGGGTTCAATTTGCTCAAACAGAGCACTCGCGCACTCACCAAAATGTATCCTGTAGTACACGGTTAAACAGGCAACCTTACGACGATGCTCTAGGGTCTGTAGTTTTTTGGTCGTAAGGTCGACGTTGTTAATTAATTTACGGGCTCTTCGGTCAACGGAGTCCAGCGCTTCTAGTTGATATTTGGCTGAACCATCCCAAAGATGACTGCAGTACTCCATGCATGATCGCACTTGAGCTGTATATAAGTTAAGAAGCTGTGCAGGGCTGAAGTACCGCCGTACCTTCGAGATGATTCCCAACTTTTTCGAAGCTACTTGAGCCGTGGACACAATTTGTTGACCGAAGTTTAAACTAGATGTTATAGTTACGCCTAAAAGCCCTAGATGGTCAGTGATGGGGACAGATACATTTTGGAAAGTGGGCGTTAATGTGAAGGTGCTCTTTTTTGCGGAGAATAGACACGCCTGAGTTTTGGACGCGTTGAATTTGACCAAATTCGACTCACCCCAATCGGATACTTTCCGTAAGGTCAAATCAACGCGCTCAATCATTGACTTTCTTAAACTCTGGATTTCACGGGGGCTCGCTCGCGCATTGGATACGTATCTCTCTACAACAGTGCTGTCATCAGCATAACTAATAATGCCCGGTGTCAAAAGGTCATTAATGTGCAGCAAGAATAATGTTGCAGAGAGAACAGATCCCTGAGGTACCCCGGCATTAATTGCCATTTGGTCGGAGGAGAAGCCATCTAAGACTACTCGAATTGACCGTTCCCTCAGAAAATCAGATATCCAGTCGCAGAGCCCAATCGGTATGCCATAAGCTGGAAGCTTACTTAAGAGACCATCATGCCAGACCCTGTCAAAGGCCTTGGAAATGTCTAAGGATACAGCTATTGCTTCACCATGACCCTCCAAGGCCTCGCTCCATAAGTGAGTGGCATACACGAGAAGATCGCCGGTCGAGCGCCCGTTGCGGAAACCATATTGGCTATCGCTTAGGAGCTCGTTGGCCTCGAGGTATGCCAGGAGTCGATTGTTCAATACACGTTCCATGACTTTGCAAAGTATGGAAGTGATTGAAATTGGTCGGTAGTTGACAGGATCGGCACGGCTTCCCTTCTTTGGTACTGGTTGTACGTTAGCAAGCTTCCAGGACTTGGGAACCTTACCGGATTCCAATGAAAGTCGATAAAGACGCGTCAAAACGGGAGACAACTCAGCTGCGCAGCGTTTTAAGACCACTGCAGGAATACCGTCTGGACCACTAGCTTTGTTCTCGTCTAGGTGCAGCAAGCATTTAAGAACCTCCTTTTGGCGAATGTGAACGGTACCCATTGTAGGTCCGAACTGAGGTAATTGGGGTGGGATTTTTCCTTGGCAATCTAGACGAGAATTTTCTGCGAAGATACTAGCAAATAAATCTGCTTTCTCCTTAGAAGTATGGGCCAGAGAACCATCGGGTTTCCTCAGTGGTGGCAGCGACGGGCGACAAAAGTTCGTTTCGACCGACTTGGCAAGGGACCAGAAAGCTTTACTTCCCGAAGGGTATGCTGCTATTCTGTCTCCGATACGGCCTATGTGGGCAAAACGAGCTCTTTTGATTACCTTTTTGCAGGACTTGGCGGCAGCATTGTACCTCTTCTTGTGTTCATGCGAATCCACGGCTTTGCTTCTGCGAGCATTTGCCCAGGCTTTGTATGCTTCCCGTTTTCGCTTTTCAGCGGCTAGGCAAGCAGTATTAAACCATGGGCGAGCTTTGGTTTCAAGGGATAGATCAGCGTGGGGAATGAAGTACTCCATTGCTTGAACTATCACACTTGAGACAGCATCAGCGCAGCACGATGGATCGGTTGATGTAAAACAAGTTTGCCGCCATGGATAAGATGCGAAGAAATGTCGCATTTCGTCCCAATCTGCTGACTTGTAACGCCATACTCGCCTGGAGCCTTTTGGGCGGGTGTCAGGTGGCGAGTACAGCGATACAGATTTCACCATACAGTGATCGGATGTCCCTAAAGGTGCAGTGACGGACACCGAGTATCTGTCAGGATCGGTTGTCAGCAGAAGGTCCAAGCAATACGCAGTGTGGCCAGCAACGTCGGGGATGCGCGTAGGCTCGTTAACAAGCTGTGAGAGACCATAAGTCAGCGAAAACTTAAAGGCCTCTCTGCCAGCATGGTCAGTGTCCTGATACGGGTATAACCACTGCCCATGGTGAGCATTAAAATCCCCCAGAAACACTAACTGCGCCGTGGGAAAACGTTGCTGAATCTTATCTGCTGTATTGCCAAGGTATTCCATAAGCCTCGTTGTCTCCCGATCTCCACTATGTGAGCGATAGATACAGGCGTAAACCACTTGGTCTAGGCCAGTATCTATGTGAACCCACATGACTGAAAGGTCCGGCACTTCCAAGTAACGGAGACGCTGATAACAGATCGCGTCACTGGCATACATGCACACCCCGGCGTGCGGGCGGAAAAGAGACTCCAGGATATAGCCTGGGTAACCAAGGTATGCCGAGTCTGACGGATCGCAGATCTGCGTCTCCGTTAGAAAGAGTAGGTGTGGTCTCTCCGTCTCAAGATGGTGGTGGACATCATTCAGATTGGAGTGCACTCCTCGGATGTTACAGAAGTGCACTTTAAGGGAGAGGAAGTGCAACCGCTGTTGAACCGTACTCTTTTTAGGACCTTTCATTGTGGTAGTGGAGTGAATAGGGAGGAGAATAGAAGTTGAGTGAAGCGCTGCAAATGGAACCAAGCAACTCGTAGGAAACAACGCACCATTGGGGAACTCGCCTGGAGACTGCGGGGACGCCCGAACCCCCCCGAGGTCGCCATCGGGTCCTCTCTAACCGGTCGCCAACCGGCACGATGGAGCCTCCCGGGATTTTTCGCGAGGTGGCGGGGCAGCCTTTCGCATGTAGCTGGCATGCTACTTGGGCCCCCTACTACCTGCGGTCGGCCAGCGGTGCACCGTGCTTCGGATCCCGCTACCCTCCAAAACGAGTTACCCGGTGAGCTATTATCCTACGAGTTGAAAACTGTTCTCCGATGCAGCACGATTACTCAGACCTATCCTCCTCAATGGCTACACTAGACATCATGCCGGAACGCAACTAGGTTACTTGGCGGCATGGTTTTGTCTAGTGGGTGGTGACAAGCCACGGCCGAAGCCTACCACCAGATTTTACTGCTCGTTTAGCACCACCCAGGGACCACGTACAAGGCATCGAGGGCTAAACCTTGCGGACGCGAGCAGTTTTCAGTCCCCAAAAAATGAATAAAGTCATATATGACTCACCTATTTCGAATACCCCGACATAATTGGTCATTATTTATAAATGTGATGTTTTTAATAACCATAAGTTAACAATTTGTCTGAATTTAAAAAAGTTTTTTGTTATTTTAGTTAATATATAATACAAGTATAATTGTTTCAAAGTTGTAATATTCACTCTTACATAAAATGAACACCCTATTTAATAAATGATGTATTGTGTTTATCATAGTCAGAAATGATTATTAAAATATTTTTGGTATAAACAAACGGTGTAAAGTACCTAATGAAAATAAACTTTTTAAATATTTTTTTTCCTTTTTTACTTTTACCCTTCCTACTTACAACATACACACACACATAACTTCGTAGTCAACTTGTAGGTAGGCAGAACACCCTTCCTACTTACAAGTTGACTATTAAAATAAGAATTGAATATGGTATATTTATCTATCAGTTTTAGATAGGTCTCACCAACATAAATTAAGCTACTACCGGAATGAAAATGTTTTGTAATTCACTAATAGGTAATAAAAATACATAGTCTATGCAAAAATGAGCCTACCTCGTGAAGTGCTCTCCATAAATCTAGGTAATTTATTAGATTGAAAGTAGGGAATTGGGCTTTCTGACTCGAGGTCATTCAACATAATCGAAGTTTTAGTTTTCAGTCTAAGGCACAGATTACTGTATAAACGGAACTAGATAGGCCATTCGTTTTGTTTTTAAGTAAAGTAGCGCCACCTATCCGCAATAAAGATTACGTTTTCACACACACATACAAAGGAATTTACGCACACATATATAAGGCTTCACACACAGACACTCCTGAATTCACACAACAACCATATTATTATCAATTTGTGTGAATATTCCTCCAGTTTTTATTTCTATTCAGAAACTAGCGATCGCATTTCACTTACGTAACTATTATATGAAAATTGAAAGAACTAAGTAAAGTAAATATTCAAAAATATTCAAAAATTCAAAAATTTTGCGTTTTGTGCATTTCAATTATGAAATGCAAACCGACATGTTGGCTGATGTTGGTGTTCTTTCAGAAAAACTTCAGATGTAAGTATCAATCAGAGTAATGATTTATTGGTTCATTTTATCTCCGAATCAACCAATAATTATAAGAAACTTAATAATTATATAGAAAGTCTTGTGTTAAAAAAAATAACGTTTTTTTTTCAACTTCAACAGTATAACTATTATTATGTTGAACGACCGTGAGTCAGAAAGCCCAATTCCCTACTACTAATTGTTTGGCTAATAACTAAGTTATCATGATTCAATAGCTTAAAGTGAGCCTGAAGAACTCTTAGACGGGCGTGAGCTAGATCAAAGTCGGTTCCGAAAGTTACGTATAAGTAAACAGACAAACGATTTCCTTTAAAATATGTAAATGTCACTCATGCTCAATTTTACAAAACTTCTACTTTTAGCGATGTTTGGCCCGGTCGGTACAAGGATGGGTAACCTTAAAACATGTGTGAATGAGTGCTTTTGAATTTAAAACATGTACTTATCACGACGTCTTCCAAAAAAGGTAAAGCAATTGATAGGATACTTATATTAGAAGATCCGGTAGTTTCTGGAACGCCATCGTTCGATTACATACTTTGTGGCCAAACAAGAAAAAAGTTTTTTTTTCCTGATGTATTATTTAAATTATCTCTTGTAATTTATCGCAAACAACATCCGTATATTTTTAATTCATTTTAGATTATAAATGGTTAAAACTTTAGACAATATTAACATCCGTATATTTCCAGCGTAAGATTGTATTTTGTAGCCACTCTGAGGAGTTTCATTGCCACCGCCACCGCGCCGCGCCGCTCCGGTCGGCTACAACAACCCGATATATTAAATGTCGTTACTTCTTAAGTTGCCACATAAACCTATAGAAAACCGTTAAATATATTATGAAGGGTAAATCTCATGGAAATTATTATTTTGCGCATATTTCATGGTGCTCATTTGCATTTTGAACTTGTTATTTTTGTAGAGGCATTTAGAAGAGGCGTTTTCAGAATTAAATTTTTAATCAAGAACTAATTTTGATGAAAAATTGTTTTAACATGCTCGGCTGAGAGCAAAGTAAAAACATAGAATGTGCCAGCTGCTTCTCTTCCCGGGCATACTGTAAAAGTCAGTTAAGGGACAGAGGTTTTCTTGGAGGTTTTTTGGTGGGCGATAGGCTGACCCCTTGTCACTGCAATGTTCTCTCTTCCCCATTATAATGCCTCCAAATTTGTCAAACGTGACTTCAGATGGTTTTCAACTGACTTCCAAAAAAGGAGGAGGTTCTCAATTCGTCTGTATGTTTTTTTTGTGTCTTTGTTACACGATATTTCGGACAATTATGAATCGATTTTGAGAATTCTTGTTTTATAGAATATAGAAAACTTCATAGTTGGTCCCGTATAAATTTCATCGAAATCCGTTGAGTGATACATTGAAAATTTCAAATTTTTGTAAAGATATGTATGATTTCGGAGAATGTTTACGTTGATGAAATTATAACTCAGCCAAAGTTTTGACGTGAAGTCGGTTTTTTTTAATGCTCTGCATTCGTTGATTATATAATCTCTGATGTTCTGCCTACCCCATAAGGGATACAGGCGTGAAGTTATGTATACAGTTAACGAAAAAAGCATGGAAGAGTAACTAGTGCTCGAAAATGGCCCAGCGAAAATTATGTACGTACCTACATGTCACTTCTTACTGTTTTCGGGACGCTTTACCACTGGCAGCACTGATGTTTGGCGGCAAATTTCAGTCAGCCGAGACAATCAGTCTAACACCAAGCGGGCCAACTAAATGGTCGTCAAAATCAATGAATGCTGGGTTTCAATATTTTACATGAGTAAAAGCTACGACAAACGAATGGTAGGTAGGAATAAGAATAATAAGTAGTAATTTCAATGACAAGTCGTTGAATATTGAAACGCTTTATATGTATGATAGTTAATGCTACTGATCGTAGACTAAACGAACATACATAAAAATAACTTCACGCCTATATCCGTTATCAACAAAAACGCCAATAAAACCTCTATCCCTAAAATGACTTTAAAGGTATGCCCGGGAAGAGAAGTAACTGGTTCTATGATTTTCTGTTGCTCCCAATCCAGAGTGGAAGCAACGAACGAACAATGTTTCTGATATTGAAACTTGGCATAAGTAGATTAGATGTGAAAGCGTTCGGATAGCCAGAAAAAAAACTGAACTACACTAAAAATAAACATGGGAATAAAAATTCGGGAGTTAAAGTACTGTAAGCCCCTTATAAATAATAAGAAAGAAAGAAAGAAAGAAAGAAAGAAAGAAAATATTTTATTCTTAAAACAATCACCACTGAAACAATAATACTTACAACTAAAACTTAACCTAAAGAACATGAAAAAAAAAAAAATTGTAAAAAATGCCAACGATGACTATTATAAAAAATGGTGACCAACTCAGCATATAGTCGGTACCCTAAAGGGTAATAAATCTATAAGGTTTTGGTATGTAGTAGAAAAGTGTGCTATGTTGATAGGGCTAAATCATTAATAAAGATTCTTGCGCTATTTAGTGTAGGTAGGTACAGAAGATCAAGCAGATTACCTGTCAAATTTCCCCAACTAATTTTAACTTAATATCGAGGACATAGAGATCATATTCAAGTAAAAAAAATTGACAGATGTGCTGCTTTCTGTACATACAGAGATATATTGTAAGAAAGTTAAACTTAAAATAATGGAACTCAAGGTTTTGTTATTTCGTGATCGTTTCTGCCTCTTGGAAGTCAGAAACCGTAGATTTCTTCGGAATAAAAAGTAACTTATGTGTTAACTACTAAACCAAATTACCATTAATATTGGCTTAGCCGTTTGACCGTGAAAAGCAGTCAAACATAACTATAGGTAGATACACATTATACACTAATAATGGCTGGATGGATGGATTTTTGCTACCCTTTGACGAAAGAACCACCGAATATATTCTTCTGAAAATTTACAGTAGTATAACTTTATCTAGAATAACAAAAAGCTTTAGATATTATTAATGAAGATATTGGATGAATTCAGTAAAATTTTAGGGTAGTATTTATCCAACTCCAATAACCTGTATCTACGCGGACGAAGTCGCGGGTTACAGCTAGTGTACGGGCCAGCCGTACTTTTCCGCCGAGCTTGCATTTTACGCGGCTCAGGCGTTTTTAGTTTAAGTTTAATTGTGTACTCCTTAAGTGTTAATTATAGACTAAATATCTACACCTATCTATTATTTTACTATTCTACTATCATCAAATACTGTACGGGTTCCGTTCGTCTCAGCCCATACAGCTAGTTTAAAAATAAAACTGTAACTATGATTGCTGAAATAGTCACCCACCGAGGCATCGCCGCTTTGAATACATCGGATAAATCCGCGTAAATCCGCCACGATCCGAAATGTTCCCAATAAAACTGTAATACGCGACGCGGCGACACACGCCTCGATATTTGGGAGGACGGGTATAGACCTGATAACGAATAGACATGGCAAATGAACAAACTAATTAATGTTTATCTTTAAATTACTTGGTTCTATTTTCAATACCTTTTATGAACTATCAAAAATTTCTTTAATGTCAGAATGCAGTTGGTTGTATTATGCAAACTTTTTGAGGTATGCTTGTAATTATAACACCTAATCTTCACATATTGTTTTATATAGTTCTGGACTGTATCAGCGCCATTTAACCCTAAAGTAATAAAATGTGTTTGATACTAGATAACTGATATTATTCCATTACTTTTTAAAAATCATACGTGTTCTACATGTTACACCCATGAGAATGCAAACAAAGATGTTCATGCACACAAGTATTTCGATTGTTAGAAACTCAAACCTCGATTACTGGCATACTCGATTAACGCACTAAGTTCTACTCCATCATCGTCACTTTTAACATATAAAACTTTTCCGTTACTGACTGAGTGACTAACAGACAATGTAGAGCCATAGCTACTGGTCGTTCAAAGCTGAGATTTTCCACATTCACATTCTTTAGGGGTTGTAAGGGAGCTAAGGAAGGAATTCCCGAAATTCTCACGGAAAGGGGAACTATTTCCTATTTTTATGAAAAATCTATGAAAAATCTCATTCCTTGAGTGCACGGATGTGATACTTAGTATAAAGGTTCTTGAATAGGTTTCTGGTTGTGGTATGGGGAGAATTCCCAAATTTATTCGGGAACGTGAAATATAAAACTTTTAGTTTGTATGAAAAATCCTTTTCCTTGGGAGCGCCAAAGTGAAACTTGGTATAAAGTTTTTTTCAATAGATTTCTTCTTGTATTATGAAAGGAATTTCTGAAATTCTCAAAAAAGTAACATAGGGCTTACGAAGTTTCTGGAAAAAGCTCGTAATAAATAAGTTCCATGTATTATTTTTATTTTATTTTATAAACTATAAAATAAACACTTCCTAGCTCTATGGAAGCCAGCAGCACAAGTCTGAGATGGTTGCAATATTGAAAACTTTACATTCGAGACGCGATCCGAACGCCTCTATTTTATATTTAAATCGCTGTCCATCGCGGGACCACTTATTGCTTATATTTTGATATTAAATATGTTGAAAGTATTCTAGTAAAAATGTGTGGGTTACACAAAAAATTAATTTGTGGGTTCGTGTGGTTTGTTCAGACATTATTATTTTGTGTGTTCAAAAACCTTTATTTTTATTCTTATTGATGAACAAATAAACTTTACCTCAACAGACGGCGAATGACTATGAGATCTTTAAACACAGATTATACAAAAAAATTACTGCCTGTTAATAAAAGACTACGGTTTATTCACCGTGTATTATTTTGCTAATAGCAAATGTTTTTGCTATTTCATTCAGCTACCCTCATAAGTTAACATATTTGTTTAGACATGGTTGAGACGCACAATGTATTCTGAGAACATATAAATCTATACTTATAATAAATCTGTAGAGAGGTCAATTCTGTACATGAAATATTTTTTCAAAATAACTATCAGGGGGTGATTAGTGATCGATACTGATGCCAAAAATGCAATCAGTAAAATTTTTGTCTGTCTGTCTGTCTGTCTGTCTGTATGTTCCTTATAGAAACAAAAACTACTCGACGGATTTTAACGAAACTTAGTAAAATTATTCTTCATACTCCTGGGCAGGTTATAGTATACTTATTATCACGCTACAATCAATAAGAGCAGAGCAGTGAAGGTAAATGTTGGAAAAACGGGAGAAGATACTTCATTTTTTAAGCTTCCGTCGCGTGTGCAGCCTTAATGGTTAAAGCTACATAGAAATCATGTATGACAGAAATATTCTTCATAAAATTATATAAAAAATATCCCACAACAGTATATGTCTATATTTTATGGTTGACTCACAATAACACGTGTAAATCCCGATAGCTTAGCAGTTCGGAGCTTCCTGATTATATTTGTTTACTCTTTACGTTTTAATACTCTCACTCATCCCTAATTTAAAAAAAATAACATTATTACCTACTCAATAAAAAAAGAATCATAGAAATCGGTATAGAAATACCAAACTTATACATGAAATACGCTAATAACTAATAACCCATCGCGCGTGAATACTGAATGATATAAGGATTATTTTTGGTTATTTTTAACGGTTGCCGCGCTCGACGCGGCTCGCGGCGGTAGGGTAGGTATAAAAAGGCGGGAGGCAAGCGCAAGCTTTTGCGCGATTTAATATAGGTAGGTACAGAAGGAACAAGCGTTACATTACCTGTCAAATTTCCCAAACCAATTTTAACTTATTATCGAGGGCATAGAGTTCAAATTCAAGTAAAAAAATTTGACAGATTTGTAACGCTTGATGTACTGCCTTCTGTACATACAGAGATAAAATGGAAATCAAGGTTTTGTTTATTTCATGATCGTTTCTGCCTCTTGGAAGTCAGAAACCGTAGATTTCTTCGGAATAAAAAGTAACGTATGTGTTAACTACTATACCAAATTACATTAATATTGGCTTAGCCGTTTAGCAGTGAAAAGCAGCCATACATAACTATAGGTTGTAGAATGGTATGTACACTGATAATGGCTGGATGGATGGATTTTTGCTATTCTTTCACACAAAAATTACTTAGCTTTACCTAGAATAACAATAAGCTAAGTATAATTAATGAAGATATTGCATGAATGAAGGCATTAAATAAAACACTTTTAACCGGATTAATGGCGTATAATTTATATTTTACATTTTAACTCGACGTTTCGGTGTCTTTGCAGACCCGTGGTCACGAGAGACTGTTAAAATTTAAAATGTAAATATACGCGATAAAATCGGTTAAAAAGTGTTTTAGTTAATAGTCATACATAATAGTCATCGCGAAAACTTAAGACAATATTAAAATTTAAGGCACTTTGGCACCCGATTTGTTAATAACGCTATGTGCCTTTGTAATGTACCTAATAGATAGTTACCTACCTACCTATACTTTTTCACAAAACCTAGGTGAAACTGCGGATCACTGCTTTGTTGTAACAGTTTTTGAAGTAATTCTGTCTGTTTATCTATCAGTAACGCTTTCACAGCTAAACTACTGTCGATTTTGACGAAATTTAGAATAAGGTAAGTTTTAACTTCAAGGAGGATACAATAATGGTATTTATCCAACTCTAATAAACGGTATCCACGCGGACGAAGTTGCAGGTCACAGCTAGTAATTAATAAAACCCCCAGAGAATTACACAACTAGACAGCCCTAAACGAAGCAAAACTTGTGACACCATGTAGCAAACTAATGAGAATAATGAGAATACGTTTATAGATAACCACCCAGACCCTGGGACAAATATTTTTCTTGCTCTGTACAGAGATAGAACCCGCGACCTCTCGAATCACGTAGTTCATGTCGTGTTTGGATCGAGTACGTCAGCTGCAAACTGGACAGCAGTGACAGCGAGAGCAAAAGCGGCGCGGGCGGCGACGGAGAATCTGGGTCATTCACGACGCCAGCAGTTGCTCGAGTGATTTGTCGCGGTTTCATACAAACTCAATTATTTCCATCGTGTCACGGAAATCGCTGCCCGCGCCGTTGTCACTCTCGTTGTCGCTGCCGTCCAGTTTACAGCCTTACGCCTCTGTGCCACAAAGGTAGTCGAATATTTGTTACTTTGTAGTATTCTACAAAGTAACAAATATTCATTTCATTTCAGGGTCCTCCAGGCTAGCGACCACCCTCCATATAAATTCTGCTGCACATATATCACCTCTCCTGTGGTGATGTGTTCTGGCAATATTTTATGAAGAGTCGAGTTCTTCCTAAACCCGTGTGCTGTCATCTTCGACCTCATCTTCACTTACCATCAGGTAAGATGAAGGTCAAACGCGTCGCCAATAAAATAAATACAATAACCTGCAATATTACTAGTAATACAACAATAGTTTCCTTGAATACTGTCTTTATTACCTCCACTAAGTAGGTATTCTATAGAATAGTACACCGCAATCCGAGACACCGCCGTATCTGCTACCCGCACTCTCGGTACAGCCTCCATCAGCTGTCTTGCTGCTATTGTTACTGCAACAATAAGCAATAGTGCAGCTTAATCTTGGATTATCGTATTTGTGAAAGGGAAAGATAGAGCTGCTTTCTCTATTTACCTAGTTCTGATGACAATTTCTGGATATAATCAACGAATGCAGAGAATTTAAAAACCGACTTCACGTCAAAACTGGCTAAGTATAAGGTCATCATGGTAAACGATCTCCAAATTCTTATATATTTTAATAAAAAAAATGAAAATTTTCTTGAAGTACTCAATCGATATCGATGAAAATCGGTTCACCCGGTCAAAACTTATGAGATAACAAACATGAAAAAAACATACAGATGAATTGAGTAGGTACCTACCTCTTTGTTGAAAATATTGCATATTTTTTAAAATGTCAAAATAATAATCTTTAAACTAAGTTTTTCTTAGCAACTTTTGACTTTGAGTGAATTCCCTTAATTTTTTGACATAAGAGAGGCTTACCTTTAAATTAGGGAGTATAATGTCGAGTTGAACCCAGTGTGGAATAATCAGTCAATCAATCAATCATGCTGATTTGATGTGAAATGTGAAAATATAATTTTATCTAAACTTCTCAACAAGTTTTTACCTACGTATATAAAATAAGTTTTTTTGCAAAATTAGATACGTTTTGATATATTTCGAGTATTTATTTAATTTAATGAGTTGTTGTCCTTAAAGACGCCATTATCACGAGTCACTCGTTATAATATAAAACACAGTTTAATTTTACATTATTAAAATCTAGTAGATCATGAAACATGCAATGGATGGATGATGGATGATAAGAACTGTATAACATGAAATACATATTTTTACAGCTTTTTATCCTAAAACACATAACAATAGCATTGGGTTTAAACTATTGAATTTCATTTATGAAAGTTCCTCGGATTTTTATCATATCCATTTCATCTAGAAGTGGTCACGCGAGACTTCAATTAAGAAATGAGAAGTGGAGTTATTTTTTGTCAATGAGGTAAAAAACAGGTAACTACGCTTTAATACTCTAATATTATTTGAGTATATTTTGTAGTCGTTGATAGATGAAACTTGCTTTTGTCTCTTGCAATCAGTCTCAATTTTTCTTTTTGATCTCCGCGTTTGACTTGAACTTTAGCTAATGATCACATCTAAAGAGATCAAAGATAATAACGCAATCGCACACAGGCTAGAAAAGTTTATATTCCAAACTAAAATTCAGGACTTCTGACACAAAAGGTGAATATTTAAACAATGCTATTATACACGTGGCTTATATACATAATAACTTAAAAATAATAGCTACGGCTCTAACCAAAAAATCAAAATAATCTAAATAGAATATCGCTAGAGTATGAACATCTTGTTTTAACGGTCGATAAGCGACAGGGTATTACGAATTTATTCGACAATATTTCGACTGCTATCTAGTTTTTAATAATTTTTGCTACCAATGAGAATATTTGTAGCAAAAATCATAAAGCAACGATCCACATCAAAATGTCTAGTTTCAACATATAGATTATCATCGCAACTCCAAGTAATGAGCCTATAGCAGGGGTATGAATGAGTCTCTCCTCTGGGTGACGAGGAGGTTCAGGTTATACACTACTTAATTTTAATTGCCCCAAGTTCTCATGATTGACCTGACTATTATTACAAATGTGAAAGTTTGGATGGATATGTGGATGTTTTTGTTCCTCAATCATGGATGAAATTAGGATCGCGATAGTGTACAGTATGGAATAGCGCATAGGCTTTTTTTGATAACGCGGGATTTGAGATTGCGGGGGCAAACCCCGCAAAATAGCTAAAAGTAAATAAAATATTTTGTTCATTGGATAGATATATTTGCGAATAACTTTTCGACGTCCTCAAGCTTGATTCAAAATGCTGTAGCTATGATTCCGATTCCAATTATTAAAACGTCTGGCGGCACGTACGGCTCCTTTTTTTGTTGAAAATTGGTTGCATTGCATATTACATTACATGAATGTGTAACAGCCCTTTTATACCCCATGGTCTGAGCCATCGAGCTTAGAGTCTGGCTAATGAAAATAGACAGAAAAACCGTAGCAAATTCAAAAAAAATACCACCCTGGTAACCCCGACAAAATAAGAAATTCACTTACATAAGAACTTATAAACTAAATCTAAAATACACAAGAACGTAAGATTTAACAAGTCATAGTTTTAAATGTGGGTACATGCATAATCACAATACAAAAACGAAATATGAATATAAAGAAATACCTGGATAAAACAAACTTGGTACTTGATTTTTGTTTTTATAAAATTATCGTAAAAAATTAACAACGTAACAAAATTGATACTGTCATACTTTTTGATGAGAATGCAATAAAACCAACTAGTATCAATCAGATTTGAAACAATAATTATTATTTTTATTCATTGTAATCAAAATCTGAATCCAGCAATTCTATATGGAATGAATCGTCAAAGTCACTCGTATCGCTGTTTCCTACATTGATCATGAAACTATTTTTATTCACTTTTAAATAAAAATTGCAAAAACTCAATAACGGTATGATATCTATACTCATTTAAGTAAATAAAATAATATAGGTAAAGGAACTAAGCTCAAGTAAATTCACAGGTGCATTTAAGCACACCTAGTGCATAAATTATATTGTTCATGTGATCTTCAAGCAAATCCGATATGTGCATAATTGCTTGTAATAACAGCTTCGTACAATAACATGTTGTCTTATCGACAACAATAACGCCGTTATACGATATATGATCAATTAGAATATGCTGAGAGTTCAGTGTGTTTAGTGAACCTGATATTGAAAGCATATTAGTAGATATTGGTAATGTTGCATTGCATTTGTGAATCCTGAATATCTAAGTTAATCGTAACTATGCTCTATACGTAGAGGACGCTTTATTAATTTTGTTGTTGAGTCAAACTAGGTTTTTGAAATGAAATAAAAAGTCTTTTCATATTCTGAAAGAATTGATGGTAGTATGATGTGAAAAATTCAGGAATGATTCCCTGTGTTATATACAGTACGATTTTTACCTGATTTCATCGCATTCAATTTGATTTAAAGTATATTTTAATTCATTTAAACTCGAAGGATCACGCGCGCTTCGTTCTTACACTGAGAAACAGTTGCTTTGTAACTTTATGAATGAATAAATTGGTGGGTTTCGCTGGTAGTGGCAGGGATACAACTATTGACTTATATTTGTATAGATTTAATGTCAAAAACTTTCGTAGAAATATTGCTATGTGTATATAATGCTTGCACTGGATTTCGACCTTTCTAATCATTTATTTAAAATATTAATATCTTCTTTTAATTAAAACCTAAAAGTGATTTGAGATATTTGTGCTAAGCAATATTATGCGTGCTTTGCATTCTAGATAAAGAAAAATTGTCATTAGAATAAGGTAGCTTTAATATGATTGCAAACTAAAATCTCCTAAAGTAGTACTTGTGGTACAGTGTTACCAACGTTGCAATCGAATGTCAACTCAGCCATCGATTGCATTTAGCGCCCTGTACAATAACTACGAGTAATTTCCGGCACAATCAAGTTAGATACCCCATCTGACACGCTACTGACTTAAACTGACGTTGTTGTAGGTAAGCAGATATTAATCAGACATTATTGAACTGAGATGGAATCTAGTAGGTAGTTACTAGCATATTTTCCTGCAATAGTAAAGACGTATTAGTAACTATCTGTTTCACGAGGCTTTACCTGCTTATTTCTTATCCCACAAGAATATCGAGATAAAAAATAGCCTTTGTGCTATTCCACAGTATCACTATACCAATTTTAATTTAAATATGTTGAGTCGGTCTGCCGTGATTCAAGAACAAACATTTATACATCCATCCATCCAAACTTTCAAATTTAGTACGATACTAAATGTGTTCAGTTTTCAAGAATCATCTTCCCTGTCAATTTATATAATCGGGGTTATCTTCGTCACTACAGAATTGATTTTAATCAGACTTGCACCATTATTATTAAATAAATGGAAAATGTGATAAATAAAATCTACCCGACCAAGATTCGAACCTGGGACCTCTCGTTTGCCGGACGAGTGCTCTTCCACTGAGCTACCGGGGCCGAGTTCGGGTAGTTTTTATTTATCACATTTTACGTTTATTTAAGAATAATTGAGCATTTTAAATACAAAAACTTAAAAAAATTATTAAGACTTGCACCAGTCTAGGAATAGATTTCGGGGGTCTGGTCACTTTTTGATTTATGTTCAGCGGGACATTAGCTTCTAACGTCATTACCCGCGCGGTTTAGAATTTTGGCGTTTAGTTTTAGCCTTTTGGCTAAGACCAGATTGTGCTTAGCCTGGAAGAATGAATGAGAGAAGTTTTGTTCCCTCAGCATACAATACCAAGTCAACCGTGGTTTTGCGAAAATCAAATGTACAGAAAAAAGGTTACCTTTATAATAAGTAGACTACGGTTGGGTCACTGTTGTTCTCCACTATTTTTTTATGAATCCTATTTATTTATGAATCCGTTACTCTCCACTTTGCGATTGTGGACTACAGCCTGGCAGAGTTAACCACCTATTTTTTAACTTCCTGTATCTCTCTATGAAATCCTTTTCCCCCAAGTTCCCAGATCATCCAGCATAAAGGCCCTTTTCTCTTTCAACCACCCTCCCATCCTTAAATGCTGCATGAATCGTTAATACTGTATCATATTATATTAGTCATGTAACTAACACTGTAGGTTAAACTTATTTGTTGGTGATAGTACTAACTGTGATGTCTTATTGTTTTAGGTACCTCAACGTCCGGTCTACGTCGCGCATCGCTTGTTGTCTTACCATATTGACCTTAACTCTTAATACGTGTCTATTCCATCACATGATACTGGCAGTAATTGCTTGTCGCTTATTCTACCGCCGCGCCGGCTGCAATATTGAAAAGAATTGAATTCAATTGAGAATACTAACTATGCTATTTATTGTTAAGGGAAGGTAAAAAAGCCTTTTGAGAAAGACCTGTCTCCTAAACCCTTTTTTTTTGGGGATGAAAAGTAGCGTAATAGCAGCCTAATAGTACATATTTTCAACCGACTTCCAAAAAGGAGGAGGTTGTCAGTTCGTCTGTGTGATTTTTTTGTCTTTGTTACACGATTTTCGGACAATTATGAAACGATTTTAAAAAATCTTGTTTCAAATGATAGAGGATACTTAATAGATGCTCCCATATAAGTTTCATCAAAATCGGTTGAGTACTTCATTGAAAATTTCAAAGTTTTGAAACAATATGAAGTCGGGTTTTTTAATGCTCTGCATTCGTTGATTATTTAAACGGTACAAAGTCATGTGTGTAGGTAGATCTTATGAGTCATTCTGCCGTAATTGAAAAACAAACAACCATACATCCATATATACTTTTGAATTTAAAATATTAAAGCTTGCGCAGACGAGGGATTTTTATCCGCGGACTTTTTTGTCCGCTAAAATAGATCGCATACAACTGTATCGAGTAACGCAAAAGAGGGATTAAAAGTACCGCGGATAAAAAGTTAAATTCAGGCGAAGTTTTTATTCGCGGAGCGTACTTTTTACTCCGCCGCGGAGAAAAGTCCGCCGTCTGCGCAGGCCATTAGGGAGATTAGATAGAAGAGAGACCATGCAATGGGCGCATTGCGAAGAGTTGTGACGATTATGATAGTGAAGATTGAACATCATGGCATGTTAGTTATATGTCATGGAAATCGATGAAACTATCGATTTCGCGAGACTGCAACAGCGATGACCAAACTACGCGCGAGTGTAATAGTAATAGTTATATTCAGTAGAATACGACAATTCCAGTCGATTGTACTCACGGAACACAGTTCCTAAAGTTAATTTAAATCTTATTACCCAAATCTTTTTGCAGGTTTTGTAAAATCTTAATATCAGTCACACTTTTGGCTACGTCCTATACAATATTCGTAAAAATACTTTAATCTTTAGATTATTATAGAGATGTTCTGTTTCACAAGAAATAAAATATCTAGTTAAGTTAAGCCAAGTTAATTGTAAAAACTCAACAAATTAATAAAAAACCAATGTTTTTTTATCAGTTACAAAATTTTACGTTCGTTTATTATTTAGCGATTCTGTAAAACAAGAAAGCAGATGCGCTGGAAACATCCAATTATTACTTAAACAAAGTAATTTTCAGACTGTTTATTTATTCAAAGATACAATAACAGTGGTAAACGAAAA
Source organism: Stenoptilia bipunctidactyla (assembly GCA_944452665.1). Taxonomy (NCBI): domain Eukaryota; kingdom Metazoa; phylum Arthropoda; class Insecta; order Lepidoptera; family Pterophoridae; genus Stenoptilia; species Stenoptilia bipunctidactyla. Next base: position 662,458 of record OX101744.1, on the reverse strand, counting down.
TACCCCACAAAGGTTTGTTCTTATTGGTACCAAAATATTTGGTTACAACGTTATGAATAAATAATGTGGGGCATTTTTAAGTCTCGTCGGTGGCGGCAAGTTGCTTTTTTTTTTTATAAGTGACTAAACCCGCGTTTGACCTCAATCTCACCTGATGGTAAGTGACGATGAGGTCGAAGATGAAAGCACACGGGTTTAGGAAGGAACTGGCTCTTTATACAATATTGCCGGAACACATTACCGCCGGAGCGGTAACATTTGGCGGCAGACTTTATATAAAGGGTGGTCGCTAGCCAGGCGGACCCAGAAGGGATCCTACCACCAAGGATCAGGTAGAGTTTTTGATTTTTAGAGCCAAATCAGTAAGTTTTTACGATTCTATATTCAACAGAAAACTTATTCAACTGGATTTAAAGGCATATAAATTATATAGGGTCGCCATATAATAGTCAATAATATTTTAATAGCAGATTAAGACTGATGAGTGGGTCATAATAAAGAAAAATAAAATATTTTTCATAAATTGAAGTTTCAAAATTTGATAAAAGTGATAAAAATTTAAGTTTGATCTGTAGTTTATGATTACACAACACGTAAAAAAAACTTGTACCTCTAATTATGTATACTTATAAAATCTAGATTAATCTTCAAATTTTACTCACAGAGAACCATTTTGTAATTTTAATTTATGAAAAATATTAATTTTTTTTGTTTATTTCGAAATTCAGACGAGTGGGATCATACCTAATCTGCTATTAAAATATAATTGAGTAATATATGCGGACCCTGTATGTTATGTTTTAGGGCCAACGCTGCGTCTCGCGTGTCTACGCGCGTATTCATACAAAGCTGCTACGGACGTAGCTACGCGAGTACGGTACGGGCGTACGGAATGCGCTACGCGTGCGTGGAACGTGGCTAGCCTATACTACACGCCCGTATATCGTAGTTTACCCAAATAGTAAAAGGTTGAGTATTCCATTGACACGACTGTACAAGCTCTCTAATGAAACTTTACTAGCGAAATTACGGACGTACGGTACGCGTGTAGACAAGTGTGATGCTTGCCCTATTGTGAATAATTGTTAATGTTATATCGACGAATGGGTATCCTTACAGACCCAGCCCCGTGGCTAATAAGCTTTAATTTGACAGATATATTTTCAACCGACTTCCAAAAAAGGAGGAGGTTCTCAATTCGTCTGTATGTTTTTTTTTTGGTGTCTTTGTTACACGATATTTCGGACAATTTTGAATTGATTTTGAAAATTGTTGTTTCATATGATAGAGGATACTTCATAGTTAGTCCCATATGAATTTCATCGAAATCGTTTAAGTACTTCATTGAAAATTTCAAACTTTTGAAAAAGTATGTATGATTTCAGAGAATGTTTACTTTGATGTTAGTCTCAACTCAGCCAAAGTTTTGACGTGAAGTCGGTTTTTTTAATGCTCTGAATTTTTTGATTATTGATAATTTGACTATCGGTGCTAAAAACGACTTTACTGACTGATCAACCATTGACCAGTACCAATATTAAACAACAAAATTTCAGTAGAGTGTTGTATGTTATGTCAAGCATAGTTGTTTTATCTTCTATTTTTCTTGATATTTAAGACTTAACAGCTTAACATGCTTGTTTAAAAAAAGCAGTTTATAATATAATAATAATATGTTTATTTTCGGAATACAATATATCCATTTGTATTAGTAAAAGCTTAAACTATGTTAGTAATTAAGAATCAGATATTATTTTTGGTTGGGCAAAATTGACAATCCTACCCAGTGCTTTATGAAAGGGTTGTCAACTCTGTCCACCACCGCGCTCAGGATGCTGCCGGGATAGCGACGCACGCGGTGCCGCAGTGAGGCTAACGCATAAAGGCGAAGTAGTCGCAAGTGGATATATATAGTTTGCATTTAGTTAAACACTTTTAGTGCAAAGTGGAACAAACCTGATTGATTAATGAAATGTAAACAATCTTTCGCTATAGTAAACTTGATAAAAACCTTCCGGATTTATTTTATATCAAAACAGAATTATGGTTCAGTGTCGGTATCGTCAATCCTTTGATTTACAACAACAAATACAAGGTTTGGTTTGCGGTTGTTCCATGAGCCACAGATTGGATAGAAAACGAAGTTTTGAACATATTATTTTTCAATAGAACAATAGATTGCAATTTGGGAACACCTGTTAGTGAGAAAAGTACTCAGAATAGGTCGTAGCGTAAAGCCCAACGAAACGGTTGGTTTTTTTTTTTTTTTTTTTTTTTTTTTCCGCCACAGAAAGCTTAACTACCGACTTGACGCCCCTAAGGGAGCCACAGAAGGAGAGGAGGTGAATGCTTGATGCACGAAGAGGGGACCTTTGGGGGACTACCCCATCAGCCAATCCCTAACAGTGCGGGACTCACCGAACCCAGCGATACCCGCTAAACACCCCCTTTGCTGAGACATCCCGAGTTGGGCGTGTCTCCTCATCTGAACGACAGCCAATTGGAGTCAGAGGCTGCGTACCGGGCGTCCCAAGAGACAACCCGTCACGAAAGCTTATCGCAGGACCGAATCTGTAACAATAAAAAATTGGAAACGACGTCGTACGAGTTATAAACACATGTTGTGTGAATTAATTGTTAAGGACAACCTAGAACCGGTTGGCTTGTTGAAGCTTCCTCACGAGGGAGGCGTGCTTGGATAGGATGGGGAGAGCATCGGCGAGAGAGTCCTGGCCGGCGTTGAGTGCAACGCCGAGCTCGAGAATCTCGTCGATAGGAGCGACGGTGACCCAGAACGCCAAGCGATCAAAACTGACCTTCGCGTTCTGTACCGCGGGTTGGGCGTTGCCGCGCGCCCAGCCCAAGCGGTAGGAGTGACGTTCGAAACGGGTTTCGATGCGCATTCCACGGCCTGAGGGGCCTTAGCTTGAGGGGAGCCCTTAGGGGGCTGGGGGCGGTGTCTCCAATTAAGGGGATCGGCCGCCGCTTTGGAACGGACCGAGCGCGGCGCCTTAGGGCACCCGCGATAGTTCGCCGTGTGGCCGGACTGGCCGCACAGGACGCAAGACGGATCTGTCGGGGACTCAAGGGTGCGGGAGCACTCCTTGGTGGAATGATCCTCTAGGCACTTAACGCACCTAGGTTTGGCGAAGCAGTTATGTGCCGCATGACCATAGAGTTGGCAGCGGTGACATTGACCGGGGTGACCTCTGTTGTGAGGTTTTTCAACGCGAATATGCGAGAGGCCGCATACAGTGCGGGCCCCATTGCGAATTAGGGAGTTCCCAGCTGTGTTATTCGTGAGAATAACAAGCGCAAGGGGAAACTGTTTGCCCCGTTTGCTGTGCAACTTGTGCACGGACTCAACGGGGAAGCCTTGAGATTTAAGATCCTCGGCGATAAGATCGTTCGATAGCTCGAACGGCACGCCCCTAAGGATAACGCGGGCTTTACGCTCTTCCGGGAGAGCGTAAGTATGATAGGCGAATTGCCTTTGAGTGAGTAGGGAAGTCAGATTCCTGAAATCGATCAGAGTACATGGCTCGATCTTAATGAAGGCACCGGTGTTGGTTGCCTTCTTGTAATTGATCTTGGGGGCAGTCAGACCCCCCGAACAGAGGGTCGAGACCTGTCCCCAAAGATGTTTATCCCGAAGGAAGACAGGGGGAGGGGGCTTAGAGCTCGGGGGAGGACCCTCGGGCTTGGAACGCGGGGCAACCTTGGGGCGCATTGCCGCCTTAGGGGCTTCTGCCGCCTTAGGGGCTACTGCCGCCTTAGGGGCTACTGCCGCCTTAGGGGCTTCAGCCGCCTTAGGGGCCGCTACCGCCTCGGGAGCCGCCACTGGAGAGGGCGTGGGAGGAGCGGAAGAAGCGGTATTCTTCTTTTTCCTATTAGAGGACTTTTTACCTCGGACTGGGGTGAATTGAGTATCATCCGTAACAGTGTCATCCGAGTGGGACGCACTGACGGGCGAAGCCTTGCGTTTAGACGCAGCGGATTGGGCGGAGGACTCGGCAGACTCGGATACGGAAGATTCCGCTTCGGAGATGCCTTCCATGTACTCTGAGGGGCCAGGAGACACCGTAGAGCGCTGGGACTGGGCATCGAAACCCGGGGGGACCTGAGGGGTCTTAGCTTGGACAGACGCAAAGGCAGCCGACACTTGAGCCTTGATGGCACACAGATTTGCTTCTTCCAGCAAGCTTTGATGCTGCTGTATTTGGGAAAGGAGGCGTGCTTCTTGCACGTGAAATGAGGCGAGGAGACGGGCCTCAGAGGCCTGAACAGTTTCGGCCACGCAGGCCTCAACTGCTGCATCAAACCTAGCTTGCAGAGAGGGCTCCATGATGGAGTACCCCCTGAAAAGGGTTGACCGTGCCGATGAACGGCGAGCGAACTAACCTAGCGAAAAACCGATGCCGATGAACGGCGCGGAAACTGAAAAGAAGGGGTGCGTGCTCCTAACTCGAGCAGGCACCTAACCGTCCCCCGGGGAAAGGCCCAGTGCAATGGGTTCGGGTCTGCCGGATTTGTTAGCCCTGGAGAGCTAATAGCGTTCCGGGGCCACGCTAACGAGCTTCGTTGTCACCGTAAGGTATCAACTCGTTCAAACGCGGAACTTGGAAGTTTGTTTAAAGTTCGTCCTTTTCAGCACGAAAATCACTCAAACTTCCAAGTAGTAGGGTAGCGAAGTTCGCGAATGCGTCGTTAGCACGCAAGTGGCGCCACTGTCGCAAAACGGCACTAATACGCGGCAATACCGACCGGAGAGCCTCGGAGTCGATAAGCGGTAAAACGGAGCGATAACGATAAGGGTCCTGCCGAGTCGACAAGTCCCTTATCGAACGAAACGGAGAGCACTGAGAGCACGATAAACACGACCACTGCGCGCGAACGATGAAACGGAACTAGTGCAACGGTTGGTGTCGGGAAGTTGTATATATACTAGCTGCTATTAAATTAATTGATAGCGCGATGTAGGTAATCCGCTGTATCGTCATCGACATAATTACTATGTATCTGGAACGATTGAAAGAGTAGCCTATTGAACAACTATTATAGCTATCTCGTTCTATTCAACAATGGTTAAGAATCCCCAAAACTGTTGTTATTTTTAGTTCTGATCAGTATCATCATAACTCTTTGTAATGAGCCCACTGCAGGGCCATGAGGCTCTCCTCTGGGCGACGAGGAGGTTGAGGCCGTGAACCACCTAGCTGGCCCAGTGCTGGGTAGATAATTGATTTTGTTCTATTTATTAAAAGTTTCGGGTTGGATCCCGGGCTGGGTGCAAGTGTTATGCAAATGTGTGAATGCAGTCTATCTGTTTATACAAATTGATATCATGGTTGCTTCAGATATACAAAGTGTAACAAAATGTAGGGATAAAATTTAAGGGTTGGCTTCTATGCCATACGTAGAATATACAGTAAAAGAATTAGCATGATCAGTGCTAGTAAAGACTTTCATACAAACTTATTTAATTATTTTACAACAAATTATTTTGACAACCCTAGTCAAACTAATAAGCTAAAACAAGACTTGTGCCGCAGTCAGTGACCTTATGACCTTTCCCGCACCGGCTGAACTTTGTAGTATCTGTCTTAGTTACGCATCACTTTATTTACGTCATCTGTTATCGAATAGATTTCATCAAAAGCTCACAGCTGTTTTAAGGGTTGTCACTTAGATATTTTGATCTATACTTTGAACTTGTTTTTCGGCCGAACCATAAGGATAAAAAAATTTACTGTTACTTACAAACTACATCACCAAACATACAATCCCCTTAAGTATTATCTCTTTATTATGTTACAAGTTGTATATCTAGGGCTAATAGTAGACACCGGACGCTAAAAATTAAAAAAAAAAATCTAAAAGTTTTATTCATCTTAGGAATTTCAAAAAACACTTGATGAAGTCAACATATACTTTGGCTTGTTGATAGTTATTGAATAAAATATTACCAAGAGACAAAAAAAGCAGGCGGAAAAAATCTCTTGGCACTCTTTTTCAGTCAGAATTATCAAATTAATACAAATAGGTACAGTAAAAATTGACCGTGACATGAAGAAAACAAAACAAACACAACTAGTTTTTACGCAATAAGTATCATTTATAGAAACGATTTTTGCAAATGAGGCACACTTCCCGTTTGCGTTCGCTCCCGAACGGTCGTGTCTGCGGCCGCTCCCGAGTGTTCGTATTGCGCTGCCCTTGTTCCCTCCCCCGCACTCGTGCGGGTCAGGTGCCAAGTTAAGCTCTTTCGGAAAGTTTTCTCTTGTGGAGGCTGTGTGGTGTCGGGGCTAATTCATCTGCCCTTTTCAGGGCGGACCCGACTGCTGCCGGCCGAAGCATCGCTGGTCAGGTGGATACGTAACCGTGCCAACGAAGCCTGATCGTCCGCCATTCACCGGCAATAGGTCCGTAATAGGTCGTTCTTCTTTTCAGCGCAGTTTGTCTTCGATAGACTTTTTTTTCAGCCCAGCATAATGGATCACCCTGGGTGCTCCGGGGATTGCGATGGTTGCGATGAATGCGATCATTGCGATCACTACGATCAGGTCTTTGATGAACTTCAATATCAAATAAAAAATAAAGATCACTGGAAGGCTCTTGAGAAAGAGAAATCTCTCAAACTTCAAGAACTGGAGCAGTCATCTCGTACCTCAGCTGCTATCAGTCAGTTTACTATCAGTCAGTTGTCCAGAGAAAAACAATCACTGGAAGCCGAGAAGTCTGCCCTTCTCGCTCAAATCGAGTCCTTGCGAGAGCAATTGTCCGCTCGTCCTCAGGTCGCCTCCTCTTCTCAGGGGTTCCAAACCGATTCTCCGGCGTCTCCAGATCCATCTGAGTACGTCGCCCCTCTTTCAGATCGCATGTTGGTAGACTCCACCGCATGCAAAAGGAAAACTACCCCGCCGGGTAGTGATTCCGACTCCGCTCCTTTAGTTCCAGAATCTCCTGCTCCGTTCACCGAGGTTCGCAAAAAGTCGAAGTCCAAGTCTAAGAAGAAGAAGCAAGATGCTTCTTCGACTTTATCTCCATCCGTTTCAGCTGCTCCAGCCGCTGTTCCTGCCCCGCAAAATGTCGCACCGGCGTCTGCTCCCGCGCCTTTTGTTTCAGCGATCCCGGCGTCACAGCCTGCGTCGCAATCTGATTCGGCTCCGCCAAAAGTCAAGTCTCCGCCCCCCGTCTTTCTACGGGACAAGAGCCGCTGGACCGAGGTCTCAGCTCTCTGCGGAACGCACTCCCCGAAGATCCAGTATAGTAAGGCATCCAATGTGGGTGACTCTATTAAGGTCGTTGTCTGCTCAATTTCTGATTTCAGGAATTTCACTCGGCTTCTTGCTGACAAGAAGCTCGAGTACCACACTTACGCCCTCCCTGAGGAGCGTAAGATTCGTGCCGTCCTCAGGAACGTGCCGTTCGAGCTCTCGAACGAGCAAATCCAAGAGGACTTGTCTTCGCAAGGCTTCCCCGTCGAATCTGTGCACAAAATGCACAGCCGCCGAGGCAAGCAGTTCCCACTTGCGTTAGTAATCCTAGCGAAGAGCCCTCAAGGGCAGTCCATTTTCAGAGGCAAGCTCTCCGTGTGCGGTCTCTCCAACATCCGCGTCGAAGCACCACACAAGCGTGGTTTCCCAGGCCAGTGCCACCGCTGCCAATTGTATGGTCATGCGGCGGCAAATTGTTTTGCTTCCCCTAGGTGCGTCAAGTGCCTAGATCCGCATGGGACTAAGGAGTGCTCTCGCACTCCCGAATCGCCCACCGCTCCGTCCTGCGTCTTGTGCGGCCAGTCAGGTCACACAGCAAACTTTCGCGGCTGCCCCAAGGCACCGCGTGCTGCCAGGGCTACCGTGAAGCCCATCGAGAACTGGAGAGAGCGACCGCAGCCTAGCTCGGACGCCCCTCCAGTCAGTTCAAAGGCCCCTAAGGCCTTTACTTCTATCGTTCCAGGTCAGCGCAGCCGGGTCGCGACTCAATCGCAACCGGCCGCCAAATCGGCTTCCCAGTGCCAGAACGCAAAAGGTTCTCAAGACCGCATGGCGTTCTGGATCCAGCTCGCTCCCATCGACGAGATCCTGGCTTTCGGCGCCGCTCTCGACGCCAGCCCAGAGGGTTTCAACGGTGCTCTTCCGGTCCTAACCAAGTTCGCTCCCCTTATCAGGAAACTCCAGCAAGCTCAACGTTTCTAAACGTAGTCCTTCTTTCCAGCATTCCTATCTCAGAGTGAGTCTGATCACTCCAGATAATATCTTAGTTTCAGCTTTGTCATTTCTGCTAATCTTAGCTTTATTTTTCTCTTTTCAGTTCCTTTTGGTGGCAGCCGTCTGGATGCCGCTCACTGCGCAGCCTCTCTCTCCAATTGGCTGTCGCTCCGATGAAGACTAATGGCCTCAATCAAGGTGAGTCAGTAAAGGGGGATGTTTAGTGGGTATGCTCGGCTTCACTGAGTGAGTCTCCACACTGTCTGGGCATTCTATTTTCCGTTAGCCACTGTGGTTAACAGCTTATAGAATGCCCATTCGTCCGTAATAGGATTCATCCTCCTCCCGCTAAAGCTTGCTTTACTGGTTAAAGCTTGTTTTAGGGGGTGCCAAAATTTTCTGTGGCGGAAAAACAAAAAAAAAAAAAAAAACAAATGAGGCAGGTATATATTTTTTTACAAGAATGTTTAGTATATTCGCTCACATATAAAGCAAAGCGATCACTCTAAATTATGCATTAACACTATTAAGAATAAAGACGGTTAGGCTGTAAACTGGATGGCAGCGACAGCGACGCGCTACTACACAACGTCGTATATACCTACTACGTCGTAGTATTATCATAATTATCAATGTAATGCCGTATCGTACCGTGCATTGGGTGCAAGTTTGTGCTTTCATATTTTTATATTTTTCGATTTTTATATTAGTCGAGATATTATTTCAAGTTCACAAACTTGGTAACCTTTTGAGGTGGGCATTTAAGCGGATCAGCTTTTCGGTTTAATTCATTGATGCGTTATGACGAAATGAAATGAACGGAAATACAAAGAAAGGAACTCTACACCAACTTTATTATTTTACAAGAAGATTAATAAACTAACAGTTTATGTAACTGTTAATTAACCTTTAGTTTTACCTATAATGTTCAGATGTATCTGGGTGGGTACTACTACATTCTATTGGCTTTTATAACCCGTCCCAAGATTTACGGACACACGTGTATCCATAAACTTTTTCTGACGTCAAAATGAATAGAATAAGAAAAAACAATTTTATGCAGTTTTTTTCAGTAACTTCATGTAGTTAGATGATAAAAGAGATTTTCGTACGTTTTGGCGATTTAAAAACACTTCTGGTTAATAATATTTAAAATTTTTGCATTTAAAATGCTTAATTACTCTTAAATAAATGAAAAAATGTGTTAAATAAAAACCACCCGACCAAGACTCGAACCTGGGACCTCTCGTTTGCCGGACGAGTGCTCTCCCACTGAGCTACCGGGGCTTGGCGGTACGCCTCGAAATTACCTAACACATTTTTGATTTTACGTTATATTGCACACATTTCATTTAACACATTTTTTCATTTATTTTTCATTTATATACTTCTGGTTTATCGGGCTGGCGCTTCAGGGAATATAATTACTACGTGTTAACGCAGTGGTCATTAGGAGTTTGAGAAATAACTTACAGTCACGCGTAACTAACTAAAGTGTTTCTTTTGATTCCGTAAGAATTGCGTGGTAAAATTATATCCTAACTAGTTGTTTCGCATGGTTTTATCTGTGGGAATATCAGTAAGTATAAAAATAGTATCAAGTAGCCTATGTGCTTATCCAGGCTGTATGTTATCACTATGTCAAATACCATCCAAATCCGTTAAGCCGTTCTGCCGTGATAGAGGAACAAACATCCATACATCTTTCACGTTTATAATATTAGTAAGATGACCTTCCCTAAAATTTGGGCTATTCGGTACAATCATAATTTTTAAACTGGTTGGCCTAGTTTCCAAAACCTGTCCATTCAAACGTGAACCCTTCTGCTTTATCATATTAGTTTAGATAGGCTTTCCGGCGAAAGCCTTCACAAGTTTATGTCGAAAACGTATTATTAATCCCACTATCCATAATTCATGATTTCTGCGGGTATGGATGTTTTATACCTAGTTACCATGACATGAAAATATGCATTGACGGCTAATATTTTAATAAAATAATAATAATAGTAGTAGAAAGGCATGTTGTTTTTAAAATGCATAATAATAAAAGAGCTTCCATGCTGGACTGGGAGCGAAAGAAAAACATAGAATGTACCAGCTGCTACTCTTCCCGGGCATACTGTAAAAGTCAGTTAAGGGACAGAGGTTTTATTGGCATTTTTGTGGGCGATAGGCTGACCCCCTGTCACTGCAATAGCCTCTCTCCATCATTATAATACCTCATTTGTCAAACGTGACATCAGATGGTCTTAAACCCTCTGTTGTTGTGCCTACCCCATAAGGGATACAGGCGTGACGTTATGTATGGATGTATGTAATAATAAAAGAAAGAAACATCATTCCCAGCTTAGGTAATGCAATAAAATTGATATCAGACAAGGATTTCATTGGAAAACTATGTGGTTTGTGAAACACAAAATGCTTCTATGTTTGGCTGTTATATGCCTTAACATCATCCAACATATATGCCCCATATACCAGATTTAATGGTGACTAAACCCGCCTATGATCTCATACTCACCTGATGGTAAATTAAGACGAGGTCGAGGATCTATGAGCTGAGGATTAAATTATTATTATATAGTTATCTGTATATGCATCCTGTTAGGTTCAATAGTATAAGACGACTAAAACAATTATAAAAAGCACATAAGGTTTTTGGCGTTGAGGCCTATTATCTGAGAGCATTTAATGAAAATAAAAATTTTCAGTTTATTTGCTTGCATGTCGTACAATTTCGACAAAAAGCTTGTCAAGTTAATTAAAATTTAATAAACAAAGAAGACAGCAGAAAAGTAATAAAGATGGCTTTAAATAATCCAAAATTGATTATACAGTCCAAACAAAAAAAAAAGACTTTTGACTTCGAAAGCTTTTCTTTAATCTTAATTCTGTTACTTAAAAACACCATTGAGGTCTTCAATATTTATCCACATTTTCCTCGACTTTCAGGCCCGCAGTGCTGTAATTTCTTATCATAATGTAAACAGCTATCAATAAACACTCAGCAGGAATAAATATTGGAAACAGCCTCCCTGAATGAGATTACAGACTGAGCCTCCCTCGAATCAGGGTCAAAAGTAAATCAATTTTAATGGCGACTTCACTCGAGCGCCATAAGGCTGTTTGCTCATGGAGCAACTGCAGTTGCGGCAACCATCATCTACGATCAGAAAAATGTAGATACTTTATAAAATCCCCAGCCAGAACTCAAACCTCTGTTTCCCGCTTCGGTACTCTACCAGCTATCTTTAGTAATTATTATTTAAAGCAAAAACTAGAATATAATGTTAGGTATAAAATCTAAAGGTTGCCTGTAAAAAAATTACAGTTGCTATATCGTGTACGGTTGCCGTAACTTACTGGAAATCTGTGAGCAATTTTCATAGCTGAGTTGCTCAATCTACGCGGCGATCAAAGGGAGGATCAGGAATGAATTCTTGTTTAAGGCTAACCCCGCGTTTGCCTTCAAATTTACCTGCTGGTAAGTGAAGATGAGGTCGAAGAGATGAAAGTACATTGACTAAGGAAAGAACTCTGAGTGCCAACGCTTTGTCACGCATTCGAACGCGCGTTTCATACAAAGCTGCAACGTACGGACGTTATACGCGCGTTCGATACGGATGTTCGGAATGCGTCAAGCGCGTCGTATGATACGCGCGTACGGTACGGAAAATGTTATGAAAGTTTGTATGTTTGAATCTCTCTTAGTAGGTGTTATATAAATCTATGGGTAGGTGTGCCAATTGAAGATACGGACGTACGGTACGCGCGTTGGAACGCGAAACGCAGTGTTGGCACTGAAATCTACCGACACGTCGCGGTTGCGGAAACCAGTTAAAAAGCGGTAAATATTTACTCAGTTGCTACTGTGAAACACATACTTAGTGATGTACTTAGTGATGTGACTCAGAGTTCTTGTGTGATGAACACAGATATTAGTCGTCAAGTCATGGACGTTTATTTGTTTATTTAAGTTTATTTTCTAATAAAAAATATGTATTTATTTAATATGTATGTTTATATATTTCTTAAGTATATCAGTTAACTAGTATCCATAACACAAGTTCTTTAAGAAACTTAATTTGGGCTAGATGTATTATAGCAACCGAAAACAGTTGACGATTGTTATGTTTGCGCAGCCTCATTGAAATATATGAAAAAAGCAAGTTGCCAGCTGCCAGATGCTGCAATAGTTGCTCCTTGAGTAAGGCGCCTAAAAGTTTTCAAATGATTTATATTGTACAAGGTATGTTTGACTCCGTATTGTCTTAAATTTTCACGTTGCCACTTAAATAATACAGAAGGGATTGAGTAAGTCATATTAACTTATTTAGTAAGTCAAAAGTCGAGTTATAATGTATTTTAATAATCTTCGAAAGGAAACTGAGTAAGCCTGGGCCACAGGGTTAACAGGTTGACTTTGGTCTGAAAAAATAGCTTATTTTATCCTTATTCAAAATATATAAAACCCCTAAAAATATAGTGAGGGGGAAACAAGTTAATTCAAGATATGGAAATCGCTGTCATGGGTTTTTAGTAAGGATGAATAACTCATAATATAATTGAAAATTCGCTGAGTAAAATTGAAGAAATATTGAATGAGAATCATTATAAGGTTTAATGAATGTAAAATAACCGGGTTAGTTTTATTTTAAATAATTATTTTGTAATTAAAATAGGGGAAATTATTTATTAGGTTTGGCAATACTGAGTGAATGAAGAACGAAACTATGGTAATTCACTCGTTCAGTAAGTCAATCGATCTATTTGTTCACTCGTTTGTTTGGTTTCTTTCCTTGAGCTTGAGTATTTTCATGGCTTTTTCTATTTTTAAGATAGCCCTAAGAAAAGTGAAAGTTGTTAGTATCAATTTATTAGTTTGAATAGTTGTTTAAAACTATTACTAATAACTAAGTAAGTATAGGTAATATCTTATAATGTCCTATTTTTTTTTACTTTTTATTTTTATTCATAAACTCTTTAAATAATTCAATACAATATTTCATTTATAGATCTCAACAATAAGAAAAAGAATAGCTTTTGAAAGTGATTCTAAGCTCACTTAACTTATGTGTATACCTATAGACAAAATTTTGGATATCTCAATTCCTCAACACTGGTTTATCTTGAAAATTTCGGTGATGAAACATGATTATATTTTAAATAAAAAAAAGCAAATGTCAAGTTGTTAACACCGTGGCCCAGAAATGTATGGAGCAGGTTCTGTCTCCTTTATCGATATTTCAAAAACTCAATAAACCAGCAGGGCTAGCATGCAATCATCGATAAATACTCGAATCGACAAGATAAATCGACAAACGACCGGCTTGTGTAGGGGTAACGTACATTGCCCTCTATGCCAGAGGTCCTGGGTTCGAATCCCGGCGGCGACGGATATTTGTGTGATGAACACAGATATTAGTCGTCAAGTCATGGACGTTTATTTGTTTATTTAAGTTTATTTTCTAATAAAAAATATGTATTTATTTAATATGTATGTTTATATATTTCTTAAGTATATCAGTCAACTAGTATCCATAACACAAGTTCTTTAAGAAACTTAATTTGGGCTAGATAATGTTGTGTGAGTGTCAGAAATATTTATTTATTTTGTTATTTGCACACCATGATAGATACAATTACTCAATGTGATACCATGATTAAGCCCACAGAACCAAAGATGGCATATTCTTAAAAAAATACATACTGTAAGTGCCAAATTCTAAGAAAATGTCGATAAAAGGACCGATTTATCGATGTCGATGATCGCATGCTAACCCCACAGAACCTTTTCGGTCTGGGTTGCCAAGTTGGGACGTGGTCCATTACACGGAGGTTTATTCACTCAATTCTATATTACAAAGTTTCACACGAGAAACACAAGTTTTAAGGATACACGCATCAGCATAACATGACTTATGCGAACAAAGCAATCTGATACATTTGTTTACTTCAATTTAAATCAATATGTTAAAATAATGTTTGTACCTACTCACATACTACAGGCCAACGAAATGCCAGCGTCTGTTTTTCATTCATTGTCTAATCCATATTTTGTAAAATGATATAAACCAAAAAATAATAACTAGGACATAACTGCTTTTATTAAACGCTAAACAAAGCTTACACTCATTCTTAAGGCTGCAAACTGGACGGCTGCGACAGCGAGAGCGACAGCGGCGTGGGCAGCGACGTGAGTTTGGGCCATTCTTGACGCCAGCGGGCGCTCGAGCGATTTGTCGATTTTTCTATCGTGTCACGGAAATCGCTACCCGGGCCGCTATCGCTCTCGCTGTCACTGCCGTCCAGTTTGCAGCTTTACTCTAAATAAATTTAATTAGGATTTTGTTATATAAAAACCTTTGTAAATTATGAAATACCTACGAAAGTCCCTTCTTGTGACTACGGGTCATATCTGAAGAGACACCGTAACATTGACTTACGATATAAAATATAATAAAAGTACAAAAGTAATTTCATATCTATATTTTATTTATTTTTTAATAACAATTGTAAAAATTTAAGACAGTATAAAATCAAGATATTGTTCCATAATATACCTTACTAATGAAAACTTATTCTTGTATAACTAAAAAATAATTCTTAACAATTTAACTCCTGTTTCTAACAGAATCGAATATTATTCCTCAATAGTCTTTTCTCGGTGTAAGCTAAGGCTAATTAAGCGTATTATTTCGCCAATTCCAGGAACCAAAAGAAATCCCACTATTCCACTGCAATCTAGAAAGAATTCCCGTGAATCTTCAGAGACGCGATTCAATTAATTTACAGTATTATATTTATTTTCTACCTTACTTCAAATAGTTACCAAATTTGGCTTTAATGGCCTTCTGTTAAGGTTGAAAGTTGCTAGCTTGGGTGAGACAGAAATATTTTATTTTAAGTTGCTAGGTTTTGCTTGTAATTTGTGTGCATTGTGATGAGAAGATTACTTGAAGCCCGATCGGTATTTTGTTTCGTAGCGAGGCTTTTTATTTTAGCGGTAACTAAACGCAAATGAACAATTTTTGTTTACTGATAAACTTTAGGATGTCAACATTGGATTTTTTTTTTATTTTTTTAAAGGATTTTTTTTAAATACGAGAAGACTGGCAGAAGTCTCCACAAACTTTTGTCAAAAGTGCTCACTGGGTATTTCTCCAAAGACAACAATTTTGATGTTTTTGTGTATATTTCTGCAACTAACTAAGCATGTAATTTTTTAGGTACAGTTTAGCTATATCTCTTACTAGTGTAAATTATATTTTTATAAAAATTGCATCCCAGGTATAAAATAAAAAATAATTAAATAAGTTGGTTCTCCTAATTCATATAGTTCACCTAATGATCCATGTATCAATTTCTATTCGATGAATGAATTTAAATTATTATATCGTAAGGTAATAAATTGACTTCTTACAAAATTAGGTACATTTTTGTGACTACAACTACATTAGTGTTTTTTTTTAATAAGTAAAGAAGAAGTGTCCGGCGAGTAATACTGATTAATATGGCATAAGCTGCACTTGACCGTAGGTACTTGGTCAGATAAATAAAGTAGGAATATTGCTAAGTGTACAGGGAGAGCAAGTCTTGCAACGAACGAGCTGGAAAGAGGAAGTGCAGCTAGGTGGCTTAGATCCTTGTGTTATGAAGGCAAACCACTGATCTGTGATTAAAATTAAAATTATTTTATTATATTAAAACTTCGATTTGTATTTCGTGTGACGGTTTTGGTAATAAATTCATGTAAGATAATAACAACAGTGAAGTCTGTATATATGAGGAGTTATGCATGATTGTAGGTAAATTTCCGATTCATATGTGCCTGATTCATATGATTAAACCATCATATTGATCAAAAAATAAATAAGTTTTTTGCCTTTCCATCAAGAAAAAAGCGCTTTTATTACTTTTTTATCTTATTTTATAATGAGGCTGCAAGAGAAACATTATTTTAAAGAAATGGTCTGAAGAAATGTTGAAACTGCCGGAACAAGTAAAACCGCTAAAAAAAGATGATAACAGATCAAAAGTACATAACGGACCACACAAAAATTTAACTAAAACTAAAAAAAACAGCTTTTTGTCGAAACTTGCTACAAGAATCAACAAAAATTCATGCTGGACATAGAATTTTTTTAAATCGAGATCTTAAATACTATAATAACAAAACGAGTCCCTCAATAAAATATATGTTATATGGTATATCTATTTTCATATAAACATATTGTGCAATAGACATAAAACTGAAATATAATTTTTGCTAGATGAATCAGTCAAGGATCTATCTTTGCTTGGTGGTAGGATCCCTTCTGGGTCCGCCTGGCTAGCGACCACCCTTTATATAAAGTCTGCCGCCAAATGTTACCGCTCCGGCGGTAATGTGTTCCGGCAATATTGTATAAAGAGCCAGTTCCTTCCTAAACCCGTGTGCTTTCATCTTCGACCTCATCTTCACTTACCATCAGGTGAGATTGAGGTCAAACGCGGGTTTAGTCACTTATAAAAAAAAAGAAAAGAATGAAATTTTGGAGAAATACCCTACTACCTTACCCATTAAGGAAGTCGTCGTGGCGCCGTGGTTACTGTGTGTGTCATACGATATCACAAGTTAAGCTACGTGCGGTGGGGTTGGTACTTGGATGGGTGACCGCCGACCATTCATTTCTCACGGCGACTTCCGTGCTTCGGAGGGCACGTTAAGCAGTCGGTCCCGGGTGCCGTATACTTGTATACAGTAGTCGTTACGGTTTGTCAGAAGCCATTTTCGGCGCCGTGAAAATTCTGACATCCACCACCCAGCACTGGGCCAGCTTGGTGGATTCTGGCCTATACCTCCTCGTCACCCAGGGGAGAGACTCATGCCCTGGAGTGGGCTCATTACAAAGAGTCGAGTGATGATTACCCATTAGTAGAAAAACAACTATGCTAAGACATGAATATCTATATATGTATTAATATTCTAGGTTCCCCCCTAGTTCACTAAATGGTATCCCATAACACAAGCTATGCTTACTTTGCCACCTGTACATTACATAAAGCAAAGTTATGATTTGTTAGGCATTAAGTCAAAAATAAAGTTCTTCAATCAGAAAAATACTTTTTATTCTTCTATACAATGTAAGTGTTTAAATTATTAGTTTATTATGCACTTCAAAAAAATGTTAGCCTATTAATAAGTAAATTCAACAAAAAAGCTGAATTATTCCCGCCAAATATTACCGCTCCGGCGGTGACGTGTTTCAGCAATATTTTATTTAGAGCCAGTTCTTGCCTATACAAGCCCGTGTGGTTTCATCGTGGACCTCATCTTCACTTATCTCCAGGTGAGATTGAAGTCAAACGCGGGCTAAGACTTTAATAAAAAAGACAGAAGAAGATAAAGAAAACAGCGACTTTATACATAATAATTTATCTGTTCCAGGGACTCTTTATAGCTCTTTTTGTCTTTAAAAATATGATGTAATGATAATAATAATAATTCATTTTCAGAACAGTATTTAAAACGGAGGTTGATACTTTATTCTTGTAAGTATATAATAGTAATTATTATCGTCTTTTTTGATTATTAATAATAATATACAAGAATAAAGTATCAACCTCCGTTTTAAATACTGTTCTGCAAATCGATGCAAAGTCGAAAGCCTTAACTTGGACTAAGTTTGAAATTAGCCCCCACAGACTGTCCTTTCCCCTTTTCAATAATCCAGTCGAACTAGGTTTCTCATTTAATATTCAGTAACAAAAACAGCACTGTCAACACTGGGACAGTACACAAAAGCTATAATTAGAGAGCTGGGATTCGAACCTGGGCCAGCCACGTAGATATAACACCACAAAAGGAATGAATTGAAAACTACGGCCAGCAAAAACGGTGGATTGTAAAAAAGTTTGAATGAGTTGCGATTAGGGTCAAAGGAGTCGGTCTTTGTTAAAACTTTGAACAAGGAAAGATACTTTGCAATTTTCTACATTTTAAGTTAGATTTTTTAAATTGTTACTTCATTCGCGTTTGAACTTATCTTTTGTGACATGATTCAACAAGCCAGAGGCTTTTTAAGTGAGAGACTTTATTCCGAGTCAACCCAGCATATATACAACTACTGATTTAAATTATAGATACCTAGTGAAAAAGTGTTTTATGTAATAATAGTGTCGGAGCTAGCGATAGGTTAGCCATTTGTATCGATATAAAGATATTTGTTTGACTTAATTTTAAAGAAAAAACATCCATCAAGCTTTGGCCTTCGTGTAAAATCTCACGTAATATTATACGGATTGAAACATAAGTCAACATAAGGCGATCATGTATGAAAAGATAAATGAACGTGGAGAGGTATGTCTGGATCGAAGCAATTGGTGTTCCCTTGTGTCTGCCTACCCCAAAGAGAGACAGGCGTGAGGATATGTATGTATGTATGTACATAAGTTAAAACATAAGTTTTTATACAAGTATTTTAAGGAAAGTAGAATTCTTAATATAATATTCTTAATATCTTAATTCTTATATTATAAAATATCTGAGCATTATAAAATGCCATAACTCTATAAAAGTATTTATCGGTTATATTTAAACTAGCAATAATTTATGGTCTCGAAATATTTAATGATTAGAAACATGACATGGGACAAAGGCATTTTAAAGTATCAATTAGGATGACCATGACAGAAGAATGATGTAACAAACAACTTTTGCATATTATATCCTTTTGTCACCCCTAAATTTAAACTAAAGCTAGTACATAAAACAAAAAGTCATAATAACATCTATTAGACATTTGATGTCTTCATAATTTTTTGCATCGGCTTTAACAAGTTGTTGACAGACGTTGAATAAAATATTAGTGTTGACCAAGAAACAAAAAAAGACGGCGGAAAACTCTCGGCACTCCTTTTTACGTACAAATTGGCAGAATAAAAATTGATATAAAAAAAAAACAAATACATGACAGCTAATTGTAAAAGCCAATGTCATGCAACAACCAAATTGCGTACATAGTAGGTGCTTAGAGCTATGGATGCACAACACGATTATGACAAACTGAGACCAGAGTATTTAAACAAAAATGGAATAAAATAGTCACAGACTTTAATGGGTACGGGGCATAACTAGGTAGAAATATAGCTAACCTATTAAAGTTTTAAATGCATCTTTAGGTTGATTAGTAATGAGGTTGAAGTGCGCATCCAGTAGATACCTGCTGACGTTGGCATGTTTGGTAATGAAATGGCAGACTAACTAGCATCAGAAGCTCGGCATAACGGAATCATTCTTAACGTAGATATCACCCTTTTAGACTACATACACACTGCTAATAGCAATATTTATTTTAAATGGTAAACTTTCTTTAATAACTTCTCATTAACAAGAGGAGTATGGTAAAAAACTCTTGTGAATAAACTCCCACGTATTCCATGGTTCTACTCCCTCAAATTAAATGGAAGAGAGCTAGTGTTCTGCTTTAAAATGTGATCATACCAAAATCACAAAACCATACAATTCCCGCACCGGAAGGTGCATTGTTTTAACATGTGTCATTTTGTCAGCATTCTGTCAATACAATGTAACTAGGAGAATCATCAGTGAATAACATGCACGTCCTCTAGTATAATGTTAAGAGTTACCGAATCAGTTAGATTGCATTAACCACACGCGCACGAGCTAAGCGAGCGAAATGCCATAACTAAATAGTATTTAAAGGTAATTTATCAAATCCACTATCCACGCCTACCTATTTATTGATTTCTTATTTTTATTAGTCAAACAATCATATGATTGAGCTGCCTTAATATTAACAATTATAAACTTTCCTAGTAGATAAAAACCAATCATAAATAATACATAATTGTTGAAATCTCATCGTACAGCTAGAGACTGTATGACACGACTCAGTAGTTGGTCGCTGCGTTCTTCTGTAATGTTGAAACTCGGTATATGTTCGCGCCTCTACGCGCCAGTGACGGCGGCGGTACCCGAACTCAGCCGAACAAACCTGTTCGGCATCCACGAGCGCTCGCGAGCGCCCGCGCACTCAACACACTGCTTCGCGTAGCTCGAGACTACGGTCATTTCTCTTGCTTTATTTACCTACTGTAGATACTATATACTGAACATTAAACCTATTTATTTATAATACAGTCCATTATTTAATAGAGTAATCGAACCGTCCACTTAAGGCCTATTCATTGCTTTTTTTTTTATAATCGCACGTGTTTATTCAGTGATGCACATTATTCAATAGGTACATTGACTTAGAATTCAAAAAGACAAATGATGCTACAGAAAAACAATATTGAACATTTAGTTAAAACATAATTTTATAGATTCTAGACATCACTTAGATTTGAGAAATTATTCTCTAAAATATTAAACTCAAACATCAAATTTTCTATAGAACACTATACTGTCAAAATATATACCAAGATCTATTTATTTTTCACATTACCGGTAGAACGGCAGGTACTCTATACAATCCCTTAGAACTGTTCTCATTACCTAGGTTGAGTATGAAATGGATAATAATATTCAGTATATTTCATACATGTAGCATTTCAAAGAAGTACATAAATTATTGCTGTGCATGTTTTACCCATGTTACATTCTGTAATTTTGGCAATCAAGTATTACTAAACGTCAAACCAAAGCCGTGCGTGACGTTAAGTAGGCCATATCACCATCTTGTTGACACTTATGCTCATGAGAAATTGGGGTCGAACGTAGGATCGATCCGCAATAATACATGAGAACCTATAATTGGTTCTCCATATTAATCTACTGTCTATTTATGGCACGAATGCTGTTAGTTCTTAAAAAAAACAATAAACGATCTAAAAGTTTTATTTTAGTAAATATTTTACAAACCAAAAATAATAAAGTTGGTGTGCTTATGTGGTATTTTATCTTTTCGGGTTTTAATTTTTATAAATTTATAAAAAAATTAAAATTTATAAAAACCGGGCATAATAGGTTATGCTGATGACAGTACTGTTGTAGATAGATACATATCCAATGCGCGAGCGAACCCCCGTGAAATGCAGAGTTTAAGAGAGTCAATGATAGAGCACGTTGACTTGACCTTACGGAAAATATCCGACTGGGGTGAGTCAAATTTGGTCAAATTCAACGCGTCCAAAACTCAGGCGTGTCTATTCTCCGCAAAAAAAAGCACCTTCACATTAACGGCCACTTTCCAAAATGTATCTGTCCCCATCACTGACCATCTAGGGCTTTTAGGCGTAACTGTAACATCCAGTTTAAACTTCGGTCAACGAATTGTGTCCATGACTCAAGTAGCTTCGAAAAAGTTGGAAATCATCTCGTAGGTACGGCGGTACTTCGGCTCTGCACAGCTTCTTAACTTATACAAAGCTCAAGTGCGATCATGCATAGAGTACTGCAGTCATCTTTGGGATGGTTCAGCCAAATATCAACTAGAAGCGCTGGACTTCGTTGACCGAAGTGCCCGTAAACTAATTAACGACGTCGACCTTACAACCAAACAACTGCAGACCCTAGAGCATCGTCGTAAGGTTGCGTGTCTAACCGTGTACTACAGGATACATTTTGGTGAGTGCGCGAGTGCTCTGTTTTAAGAAATTGAACCCTCACCCTTTTACCATCGGACTACTAGATCCAGACAGAACTTCCATCCGTTTGTGGTAGATATTTCGAAAAGTCGAGCGCTTTGACAGTTCCTTTTTGATACAGGTTGCCAAGGTTTGGAATGAACTGCCTGCGGCTATTTTTCCTGACCAGTATAGACCTAGTACTTTTAAGCGTAGAGTGGTTAGGTTTCTCGAGGGTGGACGTGTACTACCTTAGTCTTCATGTTCACTTAACATCAGGTGTCATGGAAGACAAACGTCCGATCCATATTTTATAAAAATAAAAAAATAAACAAGTTATTGAATGACCACTTTGGCGATGGGCTAAGACTGTCTGCCTCAGAAGCCAGTGGTTGCGGGTTCGAATCCCGCACGGAACATGAAAAAAAAAATGTTGCGTGTCTGGGTGTTTATCTATTTATGTATTTATATTCTAGGTTCCCCCCTAGTTCGCTACATGGTATCCCATATCACAAGCTATGCTTACTTTGGGGCCATGTAGTTGGTGGGATTATCTGGGGATTTTACTTATTTGTTATTTTATTAAAAGAAGCATATTTATTTAAGTGTGTATGCCAATGTATGACATCGGGCTTAGTTGCGACGAATAAACATTATTTTTATCGTAAAAAAAAAAAAACCAGTTTTTTCATCACCCTGTAGTCATTTGACTTGAATTAAAATGCACGCGAGAAAATCCAGTTAAAAAAGTTTTTTTAAAAAACAAAATATTTCGCCAAATCTTGGGACAATAGTGTTTAATAATATGTTCTTTATTTTGTTTCAACTGTGCCGTGTCATGTAAGGGGTCTAATCTGTTTATATTGTTTTGCTGGCTGTATTTAAACAGACAATACGTTGAAACAAGACTAGGCATCAACGCGTTCATTCATTCATTCACTCGGTCTCTCAATCCGACGGTATTATCAATCGATATGACTGTCAACATAATGCTGATGGATCAATCCTGGATTTACTATGAAAAGCTTTTGAGTTCGCTGTCATATCAAAATAATTGAGCTTCAATGGGTGAGCCGGATCAGCATTTTCATTTTGTGGATCAAGTAAGCACGTTACAATAGGTTAAATACAATAGAACTTTATTTTCACTAACACATGTCACAAGCTGTATTGCGCGACACTGTCCTAATCGTTCCGAGATTTCTGTTTCACCTGTCACATCGAGTTTCATTACACAGATTTTTTTTCCACAATTATTTTAAAGGTACATATCTACTTTAATTGAAAAATTTATGCTCACCGTTTCATGTTATCGAACAGGTGCTTACTGAAAAATACACATATCACATGTTAGAATGCTGTAATAGGTACCTAATTTAACATGTGTATCGAAATATGTTAAACATGAATGTTAATTGCTTCCATGCTGGACTGGTAGCGAAAGAAAAACATAGAACGTGCCAGCTGCTTCTCTTCCCGGGCATACTGTGAAAGTCAGTTAAGGAACAGAGGTTTTAAAGGCGTTTTTGTGGGCGATAGGCTGACCTCCTGTCTCTACAATAGTCTCTTTCCATCTTTATAATACCTCCAAATTTGTCAAACGTGACGTCAGATGGTCTTGTAACCTCTGGTGTTCTGCTTGCCCCATAAGGGATACAGGCGTGACGTTATGTATGTATGAATGTTAATTAGTGAGAGTTTTATACGAGTATTTCCTTCCTAAACCCGTGTGCTTTCATCTTCGACCTCATCGTCACTTACCATCAGGTGAGATTGAGGTCAAACGCGGGTTTAGTCACTTATAAAAAAAAAAAAAGTATGATAAATAAAAACAGCCTAATCACAGTACATAAATCCGCAAATCTCGGCTAGTTTATTGACACAAGACGAGTAAATTTATCGAGTGCCTAAACAAATGTTGACTTGACAAGAATCCGGTTAGATACCGAATTTCGTGTTTCACGCGTTTCCCTCGGGGGTATTTGTGTTAAATATGTAGCTACATGATGTCTTTATTTAATGTTACCTTTTATGGTTAAACTTAGTTGGGCACAAAAAATTGCGACTTCCAACTATAGTGTTTTTCAAATGCGAGGAATCCGGTGACACGTTGAAATTTTCCAATTTACGCATACCATTTTTGTAAGGGATTTTTAAAATGTCGTTGATTATTTGTCGCGATGTAATTAAAAAAAAATACTTCTTGAAATATCTAGCAAATCTGTATCTGTAGGTATTCAGTAGAAAATCATTTTATCTGAATCCGGTAAAAAATAATTTATTTTTTAAATTACGCAATGTATGAAACGGGACAGATTAAAGAAGGAAAAGAACATAATAGGCTTTAAAACTGTCAAACTTGAAACGTCACATAAATCCTCGCATTTGAAAAACACTATGAAGTGACTGGAAAAGTAAGACTTTTGACGCAGGTCAAAAGTTTACACCAAATTTTATACAGCATAATTTAGTGATTAAGATAATGGCTAATTTTTAAATTATTATTTTACCATATATGTACCTATAGTTCTTGGTGTCTAAGGGCCTGCGTGTAACTTTGCACTACAAAGATTCAAGGCCCATAACCTGGCCGGCGACCAGCCTTCATATTATAAATCTTCCGCCAGCCAATAAAAGCCAGGTTCTGCTTGAACCCGTGTACAATAAACACATCGTCATTTACCGTCGTGTTTTGTCACCGATAAAAAATATAATGATGTACCTATAAATATATGGTGATTGGTTAATTTTTTTTTGATATTAAAGGAGAGCACTCTGTACTCGATTCTGGTCATAACTATGTAACATAAGTACTGGTAAAACTACACAATTATGGTCCAGGGTTTGTGCGTTTGCTTAAGGCACGAAGAGATTAGTTTGACGTGCATTTGACAGGTAGCGTCATGGAATGATGCCATTCGATGTTTGCAAGAAGAACTCGTTTACGTGGGCTTTGTGAGTGTCGAAAACTTTTGTTTATTAGTATTGGTTACATTGCATAAAAAATACTTAATTGGACTTAAATTGAGGGTAACTAATTTATGTTTTTGTCTTAGAGTACTCAGTATTCTATAAAAGTTTACTCAGTAAATAATGAATATATATTTTTTTTCTTCATGTATGATCTCTAACTACCACTTCTTCGAATATCGAAAGTGACCCACCAGTCAATCTATGAGGTTTTACTGGCATTTCTGTGGGCGATAGGCTGACCCCCTGTCACTGCAATAGTCTCTATCCATCATTATAATATGTCCAAAGTCAAACGTGACATCAGATTGCCTTATAACCTCTGGTGTTCTGCCTACCCCATAAAGGATACAGGCGTGAAGTTATGTATGTATGTATATGTTTCTGCTATGTGAAATTATTATCCATAGTGTTTAATTGGTTTGCTTCTAGAGTTAACGCAATTAATTTGCTATAAAGTACTGCAAAAACAAAATCGTTTGCTTACGACCTTAACGTCCTTTCAAGACTATTTTTAGAAATTTGAGGCATTTTTTTCCCGTGCAAAACCGTCGTACGAAAATGTTCCTGTATTTAAAAATAGAGCGCCGTGTATAAAAATAACAAGTTAATATCGTGAAAACCAATTACGAAAATGGGGAAAGTTACGCTGAAGCCACTTGCTAAATTTGTGGAACTTGAAGTTGAAACGTTTTTTTTTTTTTTTTTTTATAAGTGACTAAACCCGCGTTTGACCTCAATCTCACCTGATGGTAAGTGACGATGAGGTCGAAGATGAAAGCACACGGGTTTAGGAAGGAACTGGCTCTTTATACAATATTGCCGGAACACATTACCGCCGGAGCGGTAACATTTGGCGGCAGACTTTATATAAAGGGTGGTCGCTAGCCAGGCGGACCCAGAAGGGATACGTCACCTAATGTGTCAACAATTCGAAGATTGGTCAAAAAATTATGATGAAAGAGACCCGATTTTTAACCGCATGTCGCCTTTGCAGCTTTGAGAGTAAAATAAACGAAATCTCGTATTTCCCGCACAGGCTTAGAATAACCCTACTACTTAGGTGAATAATCAGAGTAAGCTCCACTATCTCTGCTCAGATACGGCATAATTTTGTGGGGTGATTCTGTTAATGTATTGATATATTTTAGAGCTCAAAAAAAATGTTTTCGCTCCATATGTGGGGCAGGCTACATTGATAGATGCAAACCAATGTTCAAAAAACTTAAAATACTGCCACTGCAATCCTTGTATATTTTTGAAATTTGTAATTTTGTTAAAATGAACTCACAATATTTTAAGAGCAATGGACAAATGCTATACGGCAGAGGCAGACATAAAAACAAATTGTATGCGCCAATGCAAAGGCTTGAGCTATTTAGAAGGAATGTGTTTTGTATGGCAATTCGCATATTTAATAAATTACCCAATTCTTTAAAAAACCTACCAATGGTGAAATTTATAAAAACGTTATACATTTTTTTGTTAAACAAACTATACTATAATGTAAATGATTTCGTAAACGAGTAATAATGTATAATTCAAATAACATCGCAATATAACTTTTAATGACATAATTATTTAAAATTTACAATTTTGACTAAGTTAATATTATGACCTATAAAGTGTAATTAAATAATTAGCGATAGTTACATACAACTTCTGATTATTAAAATTTACCAAAATATTTGCACACCGATATTGACGGTAGAATATGGTGCACATCTAATATATAAAATTCTCGTGTCACAGTTTTCGTTGCCATACTCCTCCGAAACGGCTTGACCGATTTTGATGAAATTTTTTGTGCTTGTCCGGTATCTATGAGAATCGGCCAACATCTATTTTTTTTATTTATATGGCAAAACAACGTTTGCCGGGTCAGCTAGTCTAATATATAAAATTCTCGTGTCACAGTTTTCGTTGCCATACTCCTCCGAAACGGCTTGACCGATTTTGATGAAATTTTTTGTGCTTGTCCGGTATCTATGAGAATCGGCCAACATCTATTTTTTTTTTATTTATATGGCAAAACAACGTTTGCCAGGTCAGCTAGTCTTCTAATCTTCTAATATATAAAATTCTCGTGTCACAGTTTTCGTTGCTATACTCCTCCGAAACGGCTTGACCGATTTTGATGAAATTTTTTGTGCTTATCCGGTATCTATGAGAATCGGCCAACATCTATTTTTTTTTATTTATATGGCAAAACAATGTTTGCCGGGTCAGCTAGTCTTCTAATCTTCTAATATATAAAATTCTCGTGTCACAGTTTTCGTTGCCATACTCCTCCGAAACGGCTTTACCGATTTTGATGAAATTTTTTGTGCTTATCCGGTATCTATGAGAATCGGCCAACATCTATTTTTTTTTATTTATATGGCAAAACAATGTTTGCCGGGTCAGTATCTTAATTAATCGTAATTTATATTTAAGAACTGTAATACTTACCATATTCTACGAATAAACTATTCTATTCTATTCTATTCTATTAAACTTGTTGGTAGTACCCTTAACTCACAACCACATATCACCGCTCGGTTGGAGATATGCTCATACAATGTTTTAGTTATGTCCAGCAGTGGACGTCTACAGGCTATGATGATGATGAAGATGAAGTTCCTTCTTTAACCCAAGTGCTTTGATATTTAATCCACCTTCACTTCCTATCCTATTAGATTGAGATCAAAAGTAGATTAAGACTGCGGCATTATAAAGATATATTAGTATAGATGAAATAGGGCTCATTTAAAATAACAGCGTTGATAAACTCATATTTACAGGTTATAAAATAAAACTAAGTAATTCAAAAGAAAAACAAACGAAACCGAATCCTACTTTAAAATCGGTAACACAAAGCAATTTACAGAGTTTCCAAACTTGATAAAAGATAATGTTTTTTCGTTTAGCGTCTGAAGGTTCTGTTGGCAAACGTTTTTGCCTGGATCGCAGCCTTCCCCTACATTAAGCATAGCCCATGGATTATTATAAACGAGTATTTCAAGTCGTTTAGGGAAAAGTAGATAAGAATATATTTCCTTTGATCTTTTAGTTTTTCTGCGATAATTTGGGTTTGTTTTGACGAAGGAACTATGGAAAGGACGGTACCTATCGATACTCAAGTTAGTAATTACTTACATTGGATCAATACAATTTTGGCTGGATTAAAAATAATGCTTCATATACAGGGTTGATTTGTGGTCACCGGCCAAATTATTTTTACACAATAAGTATCATTTATAGAAACGATTTTTGCAAAGAAGAAGTATTTTTTTTACAAGGAATTTAATATATCCGCTAACATATTAACCAAGGCATGGTCATTCTAAATTTTCATTAAAATAAAGATGACTACGCGCTACTACAGAACATCTTGTAGTACTACGTCGTAGTATTATCAAGAAATGCCGCGTCCTAGTAGCTATGTTCATCAATAGCGACTATTTTTTTTAAAGTTTGTGGTTCCATATTTCTACTTTTTTGTACTGAGCGCGCTAAAATAAATATGCAGGTACGTTTATATTGTATCAAAAAAACTAACATTTAAATTTGGCTGGTGACTAAAAATCAACCCTGTATATGCCAAATTAAGCAGTGGTTGTGGGCTTAGGAAATAATATATCTATTTTGAGGCACCGCATCGTCCTAAAAGAACACGAAAAAGCGGTTATCGCGAGGTTGCGTGATTTTTCGCAATCAAACATACTGATATGGTATAGGTGTCCTTATCGACAATCGACATTCGTGTGACATGGTCGCGCGATTTTGTCATCACACTTGACGACCACTTTGGCGATGGGGTAAACCTGTCTGCCTCAGACGCCAGTGATTGCGGGTTCGATTCCCGCACGGAACAAGAAAAAAAAAGTTCCGTGTTTTGTTTTGTTTTATTTCTTACACAATATTATTGTGACAACATTATATAGCCTAAATTAAGTTTCTTAAAGAACTTGTGTCATGGGTACTAGATAACTGACATACTTTTTTTTTTTTTATAAGTGACTAAACCCGCGTTTGACCTCAATCTCACCTGATGGTAAGTGACGATGAGGTCGAAGATGAAAGCACACGGGTTTAGGAAGGAAATATATTAACATACATAAATGGAATAAAATACATATTTTTTATTAGAATAAACTTAAATAAACATAATTATAAAACATCCATGATTTGACGGCTAATATCTGTGTTCATCACACAGATATCCGCAGCCGCCGCCGTGTTTCGAACCCAAGACCTCTGGCATAGAAGGCAATGTATGTTACCTCTACACCAGCCAGTCGTCAATGGTCTGTGTCTGGTTGTTTATTTATTTATATATTTATTTTCAAGGTTCCACCTTAGTTCGCTACATCGTATGCCATAACACAAGCTATGCTTACTTTGGGGCCATGTAGTTGGTGTGATTGTCTGGGGATTTTTTACACTTATCGTCGCGCGATATTCGCGTACACGTGTTCTATTAATTAATGCCTGACTCATCGTCGATGACTCTCAGTCAACCCTTTTCCCTGTATAGACTACCGATACATATCCCAATGGTTGTACAGGCACGTCTTATAAAATGCAACTTATTCAGTTATGATAAGGTTACAATTAGAATAATAATAAATAAATAAATATTTCTCACACTCACACAACATTATCTAGCCCAAATTAAGTTTCTTAAGGAACTTGTGTTATGGATACTAGTAACTGATCCAATTCCAATTAAATGAAAATGAAAATTTATGCATCTTATTAGACGTGTCAGTATATTTATTATAAAGGGGAAGATCTTCTGTCTTTTCAACAGACTTTGTTCTAAGTTCACAAGGATAACTATACGCTATTAAAATCATTATACAGGGTGATTGGTGGGTCACTTTTGAAATTCGAGGACGTGATAGTTTGAGATCATACATGAAGAGAAAAGTAAAATTAAAATTTTTAAAAACCCCCCGACACAAAAAAAGACCTTAAAAACTAACAATTAATATTTTAAACTTATTCTAATTATTATCGACCCATATATAATTGACTGTAAGACTTGTGCTTTAAAATATTTTTATTTTCCGAGCTTCGTCGCCGCGTCGGGGCCGCTCAAGTATATAAAGTATTAAGCCAACAACAGCTAATTTATTATTACATTTAGGTATGAGCGATCTTAAGTTTCATGCATAGTCCACGGCGAGCTCGGTGTGCGGCTTGCGGCGCGGGGGTGGGCGTCACCAAGTGCGGCGACCCGAACGGGCAGACACGTGAGGGCAGACGACGTTGACGGTTGTGTCGATTTTACGAATTTTTCGGAGTGAATTCTTTTGATGCAATCTGCACTGTCAACTGTTTTTCTCACTTAGCGGTCCCCCGACGCGGCGACGACGCTCGGAAATTAAAAATATTTTAAAGTACAAGTCTTACAGTCAATTATATATGGGACGATAATAATTAGAATAAGTATAAAATATTAATTGTTAGTTTTTAAGGTCTTTTTTTGTGTCGGGGGGTTTTTAAAATTTTTAATTTTACTTTTATTTTGTACTTTTTAAAGTAGGTTTTAATATTAGGAAGGTATTTAAAGTAATTAGTTAGTTGAGTTAGTAACTTAGTTAGGTATTAGATATCATATTAGTTTTAATTTACTAGATTAAGTTTTAACTAGTAGGTAGTCTTAGGTTAAGTGGAATATAAGGTAGGTATTTGTTATCAGTTTAAGCAATTTAGGTAGGTATTAGTTTCAAGTTAGTTAGGTACCACATACTTTCAATTTCACTGAAGTAACACGGTACGAAATTTCGAATCGATAGGACATATGGAAGGTAGTCAGATCCCCTCATCAACAATAAGAGAGCTGATGATCTTCAAACGGCTGATCAGGTCATTGTGACCTTACCATACACTTTCAATTTCATTGAAGTAATACGGTACCAAATTTCGAATCGATAGGATATATGGAGGGTAGTCAGATCCTCTCATCAACTATTAAAGAGCTGATGACTTCAAACGGCTGATCAGGTCATGGTTCCCTTACCATATACTTTCAATGTAATTGTAGTAATACGGCACCAAATTTCGAATCAATACGACATATGGAAGCTATTCAGATCCCCTCATCAACTATTAGAGAGCTGATGATCTTCAATTGGCTGATCAGGTCATGGTTACCTTACCATATACTTTTAATATCATTGTTGTAACACGGCTCCAAATTTCGAATCGATACGACATATGGAAGTTAGTCAGATCCCCTCATCAACTATTAGAGAGCTGATGACCTTCAAACGGCTGATCAGGTCATGGTTACCTTACCATATACTATCTATATCATTGTTGTAATACGGCACCAAATTTCGAATCGATACGACATATGGAATTTAGTCAGATCCCCTCATCAACTGTTAGAGAGCTGATGACCTTCAAACGGCTGATCAGGTCATGGTAACCTTACCACATACTTTCAATACAATTGAAGCAATACGGTACCAAATTTCGCATCGATAGGACATATGGAAGGTAGTCAGATCCCCTCATCAACTAGAAAAGAGCTGATAATCTTCAAACGGCTGAACAGATTTTCATGAAACATGGCTAAGAACACTCGGGATAAAATTATCTATAACACAAAAAAAAACTAAACGAAAATCGGTTCATCCGTTTGGGTGCTACGATACCACAGACAGATACACAGATACACAGACACGTTAAACTTATAACACCCCTCTCGTTTTGCGTCGGGGGTTAAAAATAACATAAAAATAAAACTTAACCGAAAGTTAAAGAATTCATTTCGCAACGCATGGTTACATAAACGTAATGTAATAGATACTTAGCGGGTGGTGGTGTGCCTGTGGCGGGAACACTGCTGTGTGCAGTTGACTGAGGCGGCGGCGCGTTGGGAAAAGTGTAGTAAGGTTTCTTTATTTATTCATAGGGATTTCTGGTGGAAAATTAAGTACCTACTTTTGTTACATAATTATGATCAGAACCGAGTACAGAGTGCTCTCCTTCAGTATCTAAAATTTGTCACCAGTCACCCTGTATACATATATTACTTACGAGCCCAATTGTCAAGGTGATTTTCAACGTAGTCGGTTAAAAAAATATTTATAAATTATTTATTTAATAACGTTTCACTGCAAGGCTAAAACAAGTTAAATTCAAACTGCAACTAAATGGAGACGGCTACAACAGCAACTTTGCAATCAAAATTTGCTTAATATTTTAGGATTTTTCACCACCTGTCCAATAATTAAATAAAATATGTTTTATCTGATTTCTATCGATTCGCACATGACCACGATGAAGGAAACAATTAATCGATTCAAATGTAAAACATGCTTTATTACAAAACAGTAAAGTATAAATTCAAAAATACGTCATCAGTGTATTGACCTGCCAAATGTTGGTTCATATTCAGCGGCGCTGCGTATCGGGAGTACATTCGTCATAATCACAATGATCCATTCAACAAATAAAGAGTCGTTACCGACACGTACGTAGGCCCAAGTGGGAGTCGCGATTTTGTACAGAGTTCTGTATGTATGTATGCTTTTAATGCGAACAATAAATTTAATTTTAAAAAAGGTACTCGTAATTTATGAGTGGCCAATGTGAATGTTATTTAATGTTAAGCAGAATTTTCAACAAAAAAATATTTTAGTACACTCCAGAACTAAGCATCTATGACCATTTTAAAACCGGTACCTACCTAATAGATTTTTCTACGCCTTGAAACCCGGTGCCAAAATGTATCCTATGGTGCTTATTAGGTATACGGCGGATAAAAAACTTGGTAAACCTTGTAATACTATGCTGTAATATTATAACTACCTGTCTGTCTTATTTTTCATCATTTAGATAGTTATTATTCTTTATTGAAACTTTAATATATTGAGTTTGATATTTTTTTTTGAAAAGCATCCATATATAATGATTATAAAGTCTACAATACTTATATTGCCTGCTCGTTAACATTTTTTTCATAGTTGCATATCAACTTTTTTGACCAAAGTTTCACCTGGTGGTAAATGGAGATGTAGCCAAAAAAACCTAACAGTTTTCTTAATTTTTCCAAAATATTACGAAAGAATATTTTAATTCTTACCCACCACACAAAATTTACCCCTTTTAAAACAAAACAGACATCATTATCAGTCTGTAGTAAAGCAATAAATTTTAAAACGAATGAAGGTTTTCTCATAAATTAAGGAAGACCCCTAGAAATAGCCTATAATTACCGCAGTGTTCGGGCGGTGAATTAAAACGATTACTATGCAAAATACGAGTTGAAAGCCGTTTCTATGTTAATATTTAGTAGATCATGATATCAAGGGGTCGTATACATCGCTATTGTTGAATGGAAATAGCACTATCGATTTATGGTAACGGCTTTAAAAATGTGTACGGAACTCTAAATTAAAAATAGCTTCTGAACTAGGCCATATCTGCATGTCGTTGAATACGTATGAAAATTGATGCATCCTGTAGTGTGCTTCAAAGAAGTGTCGTGGTCCTTATTTGAACTGACTAGCATTTTCACTTCAATATGTAGCAAAAATGAATTCTTATAAAAAAACAGATAATTATTTTCTTCCATGCAGGACTGGAAGCAAAGGTAAAACATAGAATGTGCCAGCTGCTTCTCTTCCGGGCATACTGTAACAGTCAGTAAAGCGAAGGAGGTTTTAGTGAAGGTATTTTTTGTGGGTGATAGGTCAGCCTGTCACCGCAATAGTCTCTCTCCACCAGATGGTTTTATAGCTTCTGGTTTTCTACCTACTCCGTAAAAAATAAAGGCGTGAACGTATGTATGTATGTATTTCTTATCTCTGACAGTGATTTTAAAAATATACATTTGTATTAATGTTGATTTATATTTCATCATCGGCCTAGTGACGCCCACAGCTAGACATATTTTAGCCTCCTACATGATTAATATTTAATTATTAATATTATTCAAGCGATTTGCCCCTGATTCGCCAGTGTATCAACATCGCTTTAGCCTCACCACCACCATCGTTTTTCACTTACTTTGAAACTATCAGAATCCAACCATCAAAATATCATCATCATATCCGTCCAAACTCGTCTATACGAATCCCGTGTGCTCTCATCTTCGAGCTTTACTTCACATACCACCAGGTTAGATTGGGGTCAAAAGTAAGTCAATTCAATTCAATTCATTATTGCATTCCACAATGGTAAATTCAGGTAACAATTTAAGGTAGTAGTACATACATCATGGACCCTGCTGGGCACAACAACTGATATCAAATTTCATTATCTACTATGTAAATACTATTCTTAATGCTATATTTGAGGAATTACAAAACAAAATTATTATTATCATGTATATTATTTTTAAGTGTCATAGGTGTATATACAATATTACAGATACTTATAAGATATGATTTTACTTGTTTTATAAATTGTTTACTTTCTGTAATCTTTCTCATATCATCAGGGAGTATGTTATACATATATTTTTATGGACATTACATAAGTTCTCTTTGCATGTAACTCAAAACGCGACCTGGGCAACATTAATTTGCTGTGCTGTCGTAAGTTGCGGTTTGTGTACAACTCAGGATATTTCCGAACAAATTTTCAATTTTCCAAAATGTAAAGACATGGCAATGTTAGTATATTATGTTGAAGGAATTCTTGTAAATAACCCTATTCCAGACTCTATACTACCTTTACATATTTGAGCATAATTTAAGCCAGATCTATTCAGTCATCCTGACGTGATTGAAGGAACAAACATAGACACACCCATCCATCCATCCATACAAACATTCGCATTTATATTATAAAATAGGATGTTAATGGAGCTAATAGTGTAGATATAGCCTCACTAAAATTGAACTTTAAAACACCCTACATAGTACTTAGTAGCAATCGTAAATACACAGCTTATAACAAATACCTCTAAATTAGGAAGATTAATCACAGTACAGAAGCAGTTTCATCGCCACTAGAGGGCGCCACGT
The DNA here is from genome assembly GCA_944452665.1 of Stenoptilia bipunctidactyla. Lineage (NCBI taxonomy): Eukaryota > Metazoa > Arthropoda > Insecta > Lepidoptera > Pterophoridae > Stenoptilia > Stenoptilia bipunctidactyla. Next base: position 627,732 of record OX101744.1, on the reverse strand, counting down.
ACTTCCTGTTTACTTTCATACAATGTTCAATGTTTGCACGGCAGAGATCGGTTAGGAAATAGAACTTTATGTTCTAAACAAGATGATGATAAACAGAGGTTAATAAGTATTAATCTTCCGTTTCACGTAGAAATAACCACACTTGTAAGCGAGTTAGTTAACAAACTGTTCCGTTTGGTTTCATCTGCACACAATCATCACAACACAATTTAATTAAATATCTGTATAAATGTGTCGTCGACATAGCAGGAAGGATTGCAAAGCTGAAGTGGCAATGTGCAGGACAAGTAGCTTGCAGAACAGATGGCCGTTGGGGCAGAAAAGTTCTCAAGTGGCGGCTGTGTACTGCGAGATGCAGCGTAGGTAAGCGCTCGCAAGGTGAACCGACGATTTGGTCAAGGTCGCTATTAAACGGTGGATAAAGACTGAACTCGATAATCATTGGGGTTGTAGGCCTTTGCCTAGCAGTGGCCATCTCCCGTCCGATGATAATGACAATGATTCAGTTTTAATTCTCAACATTGCAATGACAACCGACATCTAAAATAATTTACCTATTGTACTAAACAATCTTAAATTGCAAATGTGGATTCAATAATAAATCCCACTAATTACTACAGATTTGCAGCAAAATGCAATTGGAGCGAACCATTTGTCTGCGTTCACAAATCTAACCTCCGAATTGGCAAGCGGATACAATATGGCGATTAATTTGCGTAGAGCATGTCAATACTGTTTTCATTCCATATTTATGCAGTTTCAAATTTATGTTTGAAGATGATAATATTAGCTTTGCTTGGCATCTGAATGTCTTTGGTGTCGTGACTTTAAAATAAATGCACCGACTCGAATGCGGTTTTTTAGAATAGTAAAATTTACTTGATAAAAGTTTAAATTCATACATACGTACATACATAACGTCACGCCTGTATCCCTAATGGGGTAGGCAGAACAACAGAGGCCATAAAACCATCTGATGTCACGTTTGACAAATTTGGGGGCATTATAATGATGGAGAGAGACTTTCAGTGATAGGAGGTCAGCCTATCGCCTACAAAAACGTCAAAAAAACCTCCGTCCCTTAACTGACTTTTACAGTATGCCCGGGAAGAGAAGCAGCTGGCACATTCTATGTTTTTCTTTCGCTCCCAGCCCAGCATGGAAGGTTAAATTCAATCTATCATTATGAAATTAGGAGTGCATTAAAACCGCGTATTAGTGTAGAAAATTGTAAATAAAGCAGTATAGGGTCGTCTAAGAATAACTGTATCGTTTATGGATAATTGTGTAGTAAAATGCGACCCGTAAAAAGTGAATCCTCTGTGGATCGCCGGGCTAGCGGCCAGCCTTTGTATAAAAATGCCGCTAAATATCACCGCTGGTTACAGTGATATGTTACAGCAATATTTTACAAAAAAACCAGTTCTTTCTTTAACTCGTATGCTGATAACTTTACATTCACTTATTATCAGGTGAGATTGAGGTCAAACATGGGTAAGTCATCGATTAAAACAATTGCATTGCACATGTTGGGCTGGATCGCCTGACAGAAATCACGCTTCGGCGATAAGGCCGCCCTTTGTGTGTTAATTGTGATTGTTATTTTAATTTAAACTGTGTAACTATACATTTAGGTTTCATACATGTTAGTCACTATTATGATAATTCTCGTTGAGTTGAGTATGCTTTATCTCTAAGTAATAAAAGCTTTCAAAAATAACCTTTAAATCGATAGCGGCAGCCGAACTTAATGCACAGATGTAGTCGAATAGATTCGCAATACCCAGTCGCTTATCGGCCGTAAAAACAGGATGTTCATACTCCAGCGATATTCAATTTAGATTATTTTTCCATTTTGTTAAAGTTGTATCTAAAATGTACTTTTATTGATGACTAACTCGCTTCTGATGTAAATCTTACAAGATGGCCTCCGTGACGCAGTGGTCGAGAGTTCGGCTACGGCGTGAGATGTTTTGGGTTTGAGTCCCAGCCAGGCTAGTTAAGGAATCGAAATTTTTCACTGTATCGGATCTCTAGGATAGCCCCTAGTTCCGCTGTGCGTCTCCATAACACAAACTTATATCGCACCTTCAGAATTGTATAGACTCAATTACAGTTACAGTTAGCACTTTCAAACATAATTTTAAGATATATCTTCTTAATTTACAAAATGGAATTACCATAAATATATATATCCGAGAGAGAGTATACTGATAATTTAAGGTCTAAGTTTCTGCATAATATGTTTCACGAAATACATTGTTGATTTACATTGATGTTTTCATACATTTCCTACATTTTAATTTTTTCTTTAATATAGGTACTTAGAAATACTTTTGATTTACTTTTTAATTTTGTATCATGGACATGATGTTTTCAAATTTTACACTTTGTTTTATAAATACGTTTTGTTTTGTATAATGGTGTATATTTTAGAATTCTTTTAAGTTACTTTTTATATTGATTTTATGATGTTATTTCGCGCATAGTTGCACTTAAATTTAAATTTCTTTTCGATCTCTGGCTGTCACTGAAAATCAGCGTTGCGGTCCCTTGGGCACTGCAGCATATGCTGTGTGAAGGCCATTTTGGTTCATCAATGTTTTTTTTTTTGTTAAAATATTTTTTGTTGTCTATATATAAAAGTAGAATTATTATTTTTTTCTTTTGAAAACAACAGATTTTTGTACCAAATAAACGTTTTACTTACTCAATTCAAAAATCCAAGATACCGATTATGGAAGTTTTTTTTTTTGCGGTTATTAAACGAAAGATAAACTTAACCTTATATAGAAACCAAATAACTAACATGTTTCATACATTACTAATAAATTTAATCAGTTCAAAGTTGAAAGTTTGCTTGAAAATTTCATTCTTGATTTGCCAAAAACACGTATTTTTTTTAATTCGTCACTACTATTCTGAAGATGCGATATGTATCAAAGCTGAAAGTGGCCACATATTTAGTGCCTCAGTCTGGGTTATAGGTACAGTTACTAATTATTTATACTATCGCAGATGGAATGCTTACAAAAAAACTGGCTTATCACAAAAATTATCAGACCGTATCAACACTGGTTGCTTTAAAGGAGATCTACCGCGAAACGAAACATGACCTAGGTTAGTCACCATTTAGACGTCCTATACGTATATTCTTAGGTGAACGTACGCAACATTTATGAGGTCATATGTTAGATATAGCTTTGCCTCTAAATTCAGGACAATAGAAAGGCACTCTTTATAAGTGATCACTCCTCGTGACAAAGCCTACGCCTACTTAATTATCAAGTATTTTTTATAAGAATAGTTTATTTTCAACTGTAGACTGTAAACAAGACTTTTATGGTGTTTTATAAGAGTCATCTATTCATGAAGTTGGTTCTGAGTTTGAAATAAGGAAAATTAGGTTACAGATATAATAGTTTTTAATATATTTTGCTTCCATGCGAGACTGGGAGCGAAAGAAAAACATAGAATGTACCAGCTGTTTCTCTTCCCGGGCATACTGTAAAAGTCAGGTAAGGGACAGAGGTTTTATTGGCATTTTTGTGGGCGATGGGCTAACCCCTGTCACTGCAATCGCCTCTCTCCATCATTATAATACCTCATTTGTCAAACGTGACATCAGATGGTCTTATAGCCTCTGGTGTTCTGCCTGCCCCATAAGGGATACAGGCGGGAAGTTATGTAGGTAGGTATGTATGTAATATATTTAAGTTATTTGAAAGCTAATAATAATATAATGTTCAATTGCGAAACATTTGCCTTTGAAATTAAAATCTAAACATTATTAATTTCAAAGGCACTTTTTAAACATTTTAAATACATCGAGTTGTTTACATATTGGAAAGTATATACCACCCGAGTAGGTCGAACATTTCAAAAGTTGACAAGTTCTTTTATAGTCAATTTATATTAAAATAGAAATTTTCACACAACATTTATGTTATCGTAATTAGCCAGAAGACACATACATCTGTACATATCCACCTAATAGGTTCTCCAAAGTTTTAATTTAAAGATGGTGTCATAAAATCTAAAAGTGGACAATTAAGAATTTTACAAGTTGATAAGCAGTACACGTTAGAGAGGTTAAAGATTTTATCAGATAAAATACATACATAAATAAATAAATATTTCTGACACTCACACAAACTAAGTTTCTTAAAGATCATGTGTGGATACTAGATAACTGATATACTTAAGAAATATATAAACATACATATTGAATAAATACATATTTTTTATTAGAATAAACTTAAATAAACATATAAACGTCCATGACTTGACGACTAATATCTGTGTTCATCACACAAATATCCGCCGCCGCCGGGATTCGAACCCTGGACCTCTGGCATAGAAGACAATGTATGTTACCGCTACGCCAGCCGTTCGTCATTCAAACATGTAAGTGTTTGAATTGAATTGAATTAATACCCAGCCTCATTTAAAATCATAGCTCAGGTACTAAACCCAACTTCTCGTATCTAAACCACTTTTTATCTCCTGCACTATAGAGGCCAAACAAAAAAACTTAAAACTGTATCAAACTAAGTAGGTACCTATTTGACCTTTCTGGAGCGGCCGCAAGTAACTTTAAACAATCTCGTAACTGAAGACACTGATTGTTTAAAGTGGCCTGTAACTCTAGCCATCACGACTAAACAAGCAAGGGTTGGATGGAATAAATAAAAATCTACATTGCCTTTTAACTAAAAAGTAGATGATAAGGGCATTCTAGAGCGCATGCGCGAAAACCTGGCGCGCATTTCTGACAGTAGAACCGAGACTAGCGAAATATAGGTACGCGCGCTATTAGTGGCTCACGCGATGCGAACGCAACTTTACGAAACTAAATAATTGTGAATAACAACTTAACAAAAACAGAAAGATTGAAAATAATACTTTATATTGTTGGAAAAGTTGTTTGGCGTAGTTTTTTGAGTTTTTGTGCGTTGGAAAGTTTATTTTGAAGTGTTTAAGTGAGTGAGGTTTAGTTGAACTTTTGAAGTTAAAAAGGCATAGAGCTGTAACAGTTTTAGCAGTTTTAAATAAAAGGTAAGTTTTCGTTACTTTTATTTCGTTTTAGGAAACCAGATTGGATTCCAAGTTATGATTATTACATTGCTTTATTTTATTGTTGAAACTAACAAGAATTTTAATAATTAATATAAAATTACAATAAAGTGTATAAAAATTACCAAAGAAAATAAAAAAAATATTATTGGTTAATTAACATACATACATAACTGCACGCCTGTATCCCTTATTAGGTAGGCAGAACACCAGAGACTATAAAACCATCTGGTGTCACGTTTGACAAATTTGGAGGTATTAAAATGATGGAGAGAGAACTATTGCAGTGACAGGTGGTCAACCTATCGCCCACAAAAACGCCAATAAAACCTCTGTCCCTTATCTGACTTCTACAGTATGCAAGAAGAGAAGCAGCTGGCACATTCTATGTTTTTCTTTCGCTTCCAGTCCAACATAGAAGAATTAGTTAAATAATTAATCAAACATTTTTTTAATCAAAGTTAATGTAAAAAATATTAAAAAAAACGAATAATTTACTGATAGTACCTATTGGGTCATCTAGAAATTAGTCTTTTCTTAAGTTTTCACGATTCATAATTTAAATAAAACTACTTTTTAACCGGATTAATCGCGTATAATTTATATTTTAGCAGTCGCTCGTGACCACGGGGTCTGCAAAGACACCGAAACGTCGAGTTAAAATGTAAAATATAAATTATACGCGATTAATCCGGTTAAAAAGTAGTTTTATTTAGAATTTAGTCCTTAATCCCCTTTATGAGATGTCGTGAAAGGCGACTAATTGGAGTTATGTGGTAAGACCATCATAGTCCACCTGGCTTATGACGACTTTCCCATACCTGCAGGTTGCCGCCTAATGCCACAAGTCAAGTGAAGATATGTTTGTAAAATGTAAGATAGTTTTATCTGAGGCCAACAAATCCATGATTGACATCTCGCCACTCATCAAGTGAGATTGAGGTCGACCGCGAGCTTTGTCAGAAATCAAAAATATACAGGGTGACTGGTGATAAATTTTAGATACTGAAGGAGAGCACTCTGAACTCGATTCTGATCATAATTATGTAATAAAAGTAGGTACTTAATTCTTCACCAGAAATCCCTATGAATAAATAAAGAGACCTTACTACACTTTTCCCGACGCGTTGCCTCAGTCAACACGCACACAGAGTGATCCCACCACACGCATACCACCACCCACTAAGTATCTATTGCATTACGCTTATGTAACCATGCGTCGCGTAATAAATTCTTTAACTTTCGGTTAAGTTTACTCAGTAAATAATTAATATTTATTTTTTATTTTATTTTTTCTCTTCATGTATGATCTCAAACTATCACGTCCTGGAATTTCGAAATTGACCCCCCTGTCACCCTGTACTAATATAAAAGTATAGCTTAAATTAAAAAATACAACTATTCTATCGTTAACTTTAAATCCTTGTATTTTATTTTACATTATATTACCCTCAAATTAAATAAGTTTGGCGGTAAACTTAGTATCCCGTATGTCTAAATATTACACCCTCATTTTTATAGTACCCTTATCACTTGGTCTAAAAACCCTTAAAGTAAAATAATGGGAATTCTAAGTGCAATTCGGATCTCTTTAGGGTCGAGTTCCCGCTGACCGGGAAGCATGAACAGTAGAAAGTAAAATTTGAACACTCGGTGCACCAGTTCGACTATTAGCTGACTGGTTTTTAACATGATAATAAAGCTATACACACGGACCAACCCATTAGAAGCACTTTTCCGGAACTAAATTCATTTTTATTTTATTTCACGCTTTAGTTTTATATTACACGTACCTGAAAGAATACTAAACATTTTCTAGTATCCCAAACAATTTTTATGACGCAGTGAAAATACCAGTTGTTTCTAGGTGGCCATTTGGTAGTCATAAAAATATTTAAAAGGCGAACAGCGCTACGAGTATCAATATGAAATTGACTGCCATAAGCAAGACATAAAACTACGTCTTTTTTATATATGGGCTAGTGCTCTTCCATTCCAACTGAGCTATTATGACGTGACTGAGACCTGAAGTCAGTTAGTGCTATTTTTACAGGATCATTTTACATTTGAATTTTAGAAATATTTTAGCCGCGTATTTTTGCTCGGAATAGTCCTACCATCCCTGGATAAGCGTGTCGTTAGAGGCGACTATCCAGTGTGGACTCCACTTAGTAACCTGCCAGCGACTGGATCGCTACCACCTTTCATAAAAAATCTGCCGACAAATAAAAATGTAAGTGCAGTTGAGGTCGAAAACGACACGGGTTTGGGAAAAATTGTCTTTTCATAAAATATGGCCGAAACACATCACCGACACATACACACATGACAACTCCGGTCACATTTGGCGACTGACACATCACTAAAAGTTTTATAGGCTCACACCCTGCCACTGCAATAGTCTCTGTCCACCATTATATCTTATCCCGCCCACTTTGGTGATGGGGTAAACCTCAGATCATAGAAATGATCTCTGCCTCAAACGCCAGTGGTTACGTGTTCGATTCCCGCCCGGAACAAGGAAAAACAATGTTCACGGTCTGGGTGTTTATCTATATAAGTATTTATATTCTAGGCCCCCCCTAGTTCGCTACTTGGTATCCCATATTACAAGCTTAGCTTAGTTTGGGGCCATGTAGTTGGTATATTTGTTCGGGGATTTTTATTTTTAATTTTATAATAATGCCTCAGAATTTGTCAAAGGTGACATTAAATGGTTTTATAGCCTTTGTTATTCTGCCTACCCCATAAGGGATACAGGCCTAAAGTTTTGTATGTATGAATGTAAGTAATCTCCCACGTTTGAAACTCTTGAGCAACTTTCAAATTAACATTTTTCATAAAGCTGATTTATTAGACTTCTTAACATCTATATAAAATATGCATTCTTTAGATAAGCATTATCAATGAAACAAATTGAACTCTCACCCTTTTACCATCGGACTACTAGACGCAGACAGAACTTCCATCCGTATGTGGTAGATATTCCGAAAAGTCGAACTAAGCGCTTTGACAGTTCCTTTTTAATACGGGTCGCCAAGGTTTGGAATGAACTGCCTGCGTCTATTTTCCCTGACCAGTATAGTCCTAGTACTTTTAAGCGTCGAGTGAATAGATTTCTCGTGGATGGACGTGTACCACCTTAGTCTTCATGTTCACTTAACATCAGGTGTCATGGAAGACAAACGTCCCATCCATATATTATAAAAAAAAAACAAATCGTCGTTGATAGCCAATGGCATATTTTATAAAAAACACGCCCAGCCATCTATCAATCAATTCATTCTGCAATGAAATTGATATTAATTATATTTTAACGTTAATTTGTATCTTGAAAATTACAATAAAAGAGAAAGAAATTATTACGATATTTATTAAAGAGGGAAAAATCCTATCTTCGAACTGATACTTTTTCTAATACCTAATAGTAAACTACGTATCTAATATTAACTATAAAATTAAACTATCCATATTTATATCACGTACCGGTGACTTATAATGATGCCTATTTATGCTTACATTGATATCAATTGTAGTACTGCTTATATTATATATGTTCACAATACAATTTCATTACGAATTTATACGTATATAATTTTATTTAAAATTGATTTACATACATACATAACTTCACGCCTGTACCCCTTATAGGGTAGGCAGAACACCAGAGCAGAGGTTATAAGACCACTGATGTTACGTTTGACAATATTGGAGGTATACGATGGAGAGAGACTATGGCAGTAACAGGGGGTCAGCCTATCGCCCACAGAAATGCCAATAAATTAAGTAATTTCCCTTAACTGAATTTAACAGTATGCCCCGGAAGTGAAGCAGTTGGCACATTCTATGTTTTTCTTTCACTCCCAGTCCAGCATGTTACCAAAATTCAAATATCAGGTTTGCCATATTATGCAACTTTATCTGAGATTTAGATAACTAGTATATTTATTCCATCTGAAATTAATTATACGAATGTGGACTGTAAAAGTTTACAGAAATGATGTACGTTTGTTTCTCTTTTACATGGAAACAGAAAAGCGTATAGTGTTTAAATTTCTCGTACGGGAAGGAGAAAGAATTGAGAAAGACTACTATCAAATCTGATATTCCAATATGATTATGATATATCTACGCTTATAAAATGGCAAGAAACTATATAAATAAATACTGTTCCGAAACGATAAAGTGTAAAGGACTCGTTTTAAATTTCACCCACTAACTCAACGCGAGGGCTAAGCCAGGTCTTAAATAACTTCTACGTCTCGACTCAGTCTATTTCTAGGTCGACGAGTTCTTAACCTCAACCCCCGATTTAGCTTTAACTAACAAAATATTATATTATACCGGTAGCCTGATAGAAATTGCTTTAAGCGATAAGTCCGTCCAAATTGTCATTCTTAATATTGTTAAAATGCTTTATTTTGAAGTTCAGTGGCAATAAAGAATGTTTATTACTATTTGGAATTTGGAAACAACACGGACCTGAGAATTTGACGAGGCGGTCGGGAATCAGGGCGAAAGAGACAGAAACTGGCGAGCGATTCGGGCAGTATCCAGCAAAACTGTTTTTTGAATGCGTGCTGGATGCGAACTGCCGCCCAAAGAATCCCAGCCTTTCAAGGTATCCCAGCCTTTCACCAGTGTTGCTAGGATCAAACCATTTGCGGATATTACAACCGGGGTGATTTCGGTGGACATAACTATTATCAATTATTTATATTTGACCACAGTGACCTTTTCTAAACGGAGACACCAGTTTGGATTTGTGTACTTTAATAATAGCAACGTGTGAGGTTGTGTTTTGGGTAAAGAGAGAGAGAGTAAATTCAGAATCATTGCGAGAACATAGCTTTTTAAGCCTTTAATGGCGTAAGCTCAAAAAGTAAGTAATGTTTAATTATTCCTCATCATCATCAAAACCCTTTTGATTCAGTTCACTGTAAAGCTATTTGTCTCGCCATGGGCTCGCCTGTTACCTGTAGGTTCCTTATTCAAAAAATGGTCTCAAGTCTGAGAGTGATCTTAAGTACTGTTTGCTGTGTGAATACCCCTCAGAAGTGTCCTACTTAATTAATACGCTAGGAGACTTAAGCCATGAAGCAATGAGGTGGCTCAGTGATGGCTGGTGGGTGTCAGAACTAACAGGGCATTGAAATGGATACTGACAAACTCAAACTCAAATATTCTATTTCGTAAGTATCTAAATACATTTGAAATAAATCAAACAATTTACAAATTGAACTGAATCTACCACCTCACACACGCCACAACGACTATTATATACATATTTACAGCACCTAACGTGTCCTGTGACGCTAAGAAGTGGTCCTGATAGATGTACAGTAGGCGTTTACCCATTTTTGTATGGACTGGCCGATCGTTGCTTATCCTGCACATCAAACAATAAGCGCCACGACGACGGCTTCTTGATTAGACAATATACGTATGTATAACTGTTCCGCTACTGACTGAGTGATTGAGTAACTGAATGAACAGAAAACGTACAGCCATTTATGACTGGGCTTAGAGAGCTGATATTCAGAAAAAAAACATTCCTTAGGGAGTGTAGGGGTGCACTTAGTAAGGAATACCCGAAATTCCCATGGGAAAGAGAAATATAGGACTTAATAGCTGACGAGTTCGTTTGCTTATCCATGATATTGGAGACTTTGATGGGTGTAGATGCCACTCATGAAGTTCAGATCTAATAATGACTCACAGCTCGTTTGTCAACTCAATAAAAATAAAGATCTTGCTTTTTACCCGACTACGGCGAAGCAAAAGGAGGGTTATGATTTTGACGTGTATGTTTGTGGGTATGGATGTTCATCTGTTCCCTCAGATTTTCTAAACTACTAATCAAAATTGGACAAATGAGGCGTCGCTGGAAACCTCTTCACTTAAAGCGAAGAAGTAAAAAAAAAAAAAATTCCTGTCGAATTTGTGTGGGGTATGCTAGCACATCTCAAATATGTAAAAATTGTTACTCCAAAATAAGTGAAATAATAATTATAGTAAGGTAAATAAATATAGTATTTTTTTCTTGATATTTTGGTATGGGATATCAAATGAAAGAACTTCGTTAGCACATTTCAAGTATGTAAACACTATTACTCCAAAACGTGTGAAAAAAAAAGTTCAAAAGCAAAAACCCGACTACAAATAACACGCTCAAAAAAGTAGGAAACAAGTAGATAATAGTCTCCGCTGAAATATTAATGTATTACGACATATTGATAGAGGTGTGTTTAAAGGATAGCCGTGGTCATATGCCACCTTTTACAGCAAAACAGATTCATTTTTATTATAATATAAATTAAAATGGCATACAATCACGGCTACCCTCTATACTTTTTAGAGCGTGTTTTCGGTAGTCGGGTTTAAGGTTTTGGAAAACTTGTAGTGCAGGCACATTAAAGTAATCTGTATTCTTTATTAGAATTAACTTTTGCTATCTCTATAAAATAGTTAGTAGCCTTGCAGAGCCTCGATTCTGATAAATACTCGTACAATGTGTTCAACGCCTCGCCGCAATGGTTATCTCTCGTGTATATCCGGACGGAGGCGCTACATAACATTGCACGACCTATTTTTAGAAAACTTTTGTAAAGTTAAATTTAATACAAGGTAAAATCATATAATCTGTACATAACCGGCCTTCATGGTTTATCAGTCGAGAGTTTTATTAAATAAACTACATTTTATATCGTAGACCGCGTAGAGTGAGAAAGAGATGGCGGTGATAGTAGATATTAACAGACTAAAATATCTATAGGCCTGAGCTACTGAAGTCATACATACTTGGGGATCAGTAAACTTTAACAGGTAGGCACAAGTTCTAAAATAAAAAAAATAAGAACGAGAAATATTTTGTTTTTGGTGCCGTGATGAAAAAAAAATTAAAAAAGACGTGTGGTATTTGGAGACTGCCGCGGTAAAGCTATTGCATAGCATTTTTTATCAACTTATGCAATTATAATTACCTGTTTATTTATTTTATTAATGCAGTAATGTTTGATCTAATATGAAGTTCCACAAGTTCCTAGTAGATGGCGCTGATTGTTTATTAAAGCCCGCATGTAAAGTTATGAAATCTAAGTATCACCGCTATGCCGGTCGGAGTTAGTGTTAGGTTTTTTTCGTTATGGAATTTCTGGATTCGGTCCCCACGCTCAAGGCCCGCGATAGAAGCTATGCAATAGCTTAAAAAAATAATATAAATATTACCTATAGAAACCAGGATATCTACCATAATATGTTTGATTTACTCATGTCCATAGTAATAAATCTAATTGATCTTTCTGCATTATTAGATTAATTTTGATCGAAATCTATGAAACTATTTCGGCACTGTCGTAAGCGCCATGATCAAGACGGTTTGATTAATTTAAAAATGTGTGGCCTATGGTTTCAAGTGTTTGTTAGCGGAGTGCCAGTGATGGTAAATAATCATAATAACAAATGCCAGTTTTTACGCCGAGAGTAAATTGTAACTAAACAATAAATTACTAATAATGAAATAAATAATAAATAGATAACAACTACATGACCGCAAAGTAAGCAAAGCTTGTGTTGTGGGATTTCATACTCAACTAGGGGGAACTTAGAATATAAATACATAAATAGATAAACACCCAGACACGGAACATTTTTTTTTTCATGTTCCGTGCGGGAATCGAGCCAGCAAACACTGACGTCTGAGGCAGCCAGGTTTACCCCAACGCCAAAGTGGTCGTCAATAATGACGATGAAGTCAAAAGTAGAGCTCACGGGAGTTGAGTGAAACTGATTCTGTATTAAATAATACCACGTTCATAAGCTAAGCCCCTAAAGTAAGTTAAAAGTATAAGAGAACTGATTTTTTTCTTTTGCGGTAATCAACCCTTGTTAAATCTTGTTTAACAATCAAAAAACAGCGTCAGAACAAGTTAAATAGGAGGAAAACTTCCTACGAAGGCTTTCATTAACTCAAGTCATGTTTAAGTACATACATACATAACCTCACGCCTGTCTCCCTTTGAGGTAGGCAGTCACAAGGAACACCAATTGCTTCGATCCAGACATACCTTTTTCGCTTCCTCCACGTTCATCAATCTTTTCATACATGATCGCCGGTTATGGGTACTTTTAACTAGACCCTTTTTAAGTTTATTTTCTTTTTAATTTCATGTTTAAATAGTACACCTTTTAAAACAATACGAGTTAAAAGCTTTTAAAACTTTCTTAGATTCAATAGTATCGGACTAGTATTGTCTTAAGTTTTCACGATTCATAATTTAAATAAAACTACTTTATCGCGTATAATTTATATTTTACATTTTAACTCGACGTTTCGCTCACGAGCGACTGTCGCTCGTGACCACGGGGTCTGCAAAGACACCGAAACGTCGAGTTAAAATGTAAAATATAAATTATACGCGATTAATCCGGTTAAAAAGTAGTTTTATTTAAGTATCGGACTATTCATCATTCGTGCCAATTTAGAAACTCGGTCGGATTAGAATTAGAAAGAAAGAAGAGAAAGAAAGAACATTTATTTCATAGCCACGGATACACAAATCTATATACAAGACAATACACAATCTATACACAAAAGAAATAAAGAATTCTCTTACTTTCCCTAGATAAGCATGACTTAATAGGAGACCGCATGGTGAAAGGTCTTCTTCCTCTTTCGCCTGAAAAGCCAATCACAACCACCATCAATGTGAAGTGTTCCTGCAGTATTTTTAGAAGGGACAGTTACTTCCTGAACCCATATTGTACCATTATCGACTAAAACATCTTCACTTAACGTAATGTAAGATTGAAAACAGACGAAGGTAACAAAGATATCTTGTTCTTTAGATTTTTATTTAATTACCATATTTAAACCGAACATATCGTTTTGAAACTACCACGATATAGTTTTCTGTTCTCTGTCGGTTTTTAAATGAATAATAACTGTTTTGGTGAGGTACTACTGAAGTTTTCGTTTACTAAATTTATTATCAGAAAGAAACAATGCTTTGCCTTGACCTTATCCTAAAACCTTCAAATATAATGAAAGCATCAATTAATGATAAGTACCTACCGGTAAGTTAAATTTCATCTTTTGTAAAATATTGTTAATTCACAATTCATTTGTAATCTCACAGTGGCAGACAAAAGATCTCAGTTTGATAAAGATCTAAACAGTTGAAATTAAGTTTTATTCCGTTCGAATTACGCTTAGTTTTCCTTGATGCTTTACAAAGACATTTAATATTTGACAACTCTGGAAGGGTAATTAAAAAGTTTTTAACCGAGGAAATTCTAACTACGCATTTTAAGATATTGTTCTTGGCTTTGTTTTGATCGTCGCGTCAATCCAGTTAATAATTCTCTATATTAGGTCGTTACCATACCTCCGTGGCGCAGTGGTGTAAGGCGCTACATCGTAAATCTTGAGAATGCGGGTTCGATCCCTGCACGAACCAAGCTCAACGCAAGAACAGATTAACCTTTTTCTTTATGGGAGTTGATTTCCTAGGCCCGTGTGCTGTCAGCTGTGACCTCATCTTCACTGACCATCAGGTGATATTGACGTCAGGTACGGGCTTACTCTTTGATTAAAAACAACGTTGAACTTTGTCGGTACCAAAAACATGCTTCTATGTATTGTAAGCACCCTTAGTACCTACTGCCACAAGGAGACAATTCCCCAGCCGCTTTACGAGCCAAAGAGTAACGCCTTTACAAACATAGAATTTAAATAAAGAATTAAGTCTGATCAGCAGTGCTAGCACGGATCTTTTGTCGATCGTAAGTTTACGAATGCTCGTATAGTATGGAGTCGGTTGCAAGTTTTTAGTAACAATGTAATTTTTTATTTTACAGTTATTTAAGAGTAGAACCTGTTAACAAACATTCAAAATTAACAAGGAACACATTTATTTAAGCTGACCGTGCGGTAATGGATAGATTTCAATTATTGCTTGCAAAACCGTCTCCATACTATACGAGCATTCGTAAACTTACGATCGACAAAAGATCCGTGCTCGCACTGCAGCACCGACTGTAAAACAGGAACAAATATATACGTACCAAACACAATCTGGTTCAATATACCTAAATTATACCCTCAAATATATTTAAATGCAAAAACGGGCCAGTTGTCGTATCCCCCGCGTCTTAGCGAGCTAATTTAGGGGATTGTGCACTACTTCTTATTCAGAGCCGGGAAACGTTAGCCGATATTACTGCAGTGGCGTTCTTTAGTAGTTTGAATTTTATAGCTCTTTAGGAAGTTGTAAAGATTAAAGGTTGTGTTGGATTTGGAACTTTTTCAATTCTCCTTTGGCCTTCTGGTGCAACGTTCAAAATTTTTCGTTCTAAGTCATAGGTTCAAAATCTGGTTATAGTGGAAGACATTAGCTGTCCAGTTACATTTAATAGGTATGTTGATAATGATTTATACCTATTATTTTTATTTAATATAAATAAAAGTTTACATATGCTTTAAGTTTATTCTTTCTTTTTTGGTATTCTCGACTGTATGTTCTTAGAGAAACTTAATTTGGGACGGATAGTGCGGCGTCACGTTTTTGACCAGATTTTAATGAAAACATGCAATTTTAGACAAATTTTGTCTTTCCTAATTTTAAACAATTTTAAATAAAGATGAACAATTTTGACAAAAGATCGCAGAGAGCTTTTTTGGCCAGCTTTTTTCCTCTCGGTCAACTTTAGTTTCTAATGTTACTACATTTTTAAAACCAAAGAAGAATTCTTATTTTGACATTCCTCATCATTGTCAGCCGGGGACGACCACTGCTGGACAAAGGCCTCTTCCAAGGTTCTCCACGTAACCCTCATCCAGAGTTTGACATTCTTAACGTATAGGTATATCATATTTATTTTCTAAAAACCACAACTATCTACAAGAGTCCCTGTAATTTAAAAAACCTCGTAATCAAATCCACACCAGTGTATACAGTATGCAAGCAATCTCACGATCTAAACACCGTCTGGGCAGGTTTCCATTACCCTGTCTACAGATTCCGTTGAGGTTGACAGATCGATCGCGTTCATTTGACAGCTGACAGCTTGCTCTGTAAAATCGAGAGCTTAAGGCAACGTGATGTAAAACAATCGGTGGGACTTTCTAGAATGAACACATGTTGTTAGAATTGACGCGTTGTTTTTTTGGATTAGATGTTTTTTGAATTGGTATAAAAAAATGTATAAATGTGTCGTAGAAGAAGCTCTGTACTGTGGAATTTCAACAAAACACTTTTTAACGGAGTTATTGCGTCTGATATTTCCATTTCAACTCGATGTTTTGGTGTCATTGCAGACGTGGTCACGAACGACCTAACTTTTTGCCCGGATTATACGCAAAAATTAAGGTTATAAAGTGTTTTATTTAAGATTATGAAACGTTAAAGCTAACGCCAATGTCCATAGACTTCCTTAGATCCTAGATATTTTCATATGCCGCTGACTAATATTACTGCTTTCTCGATAAAGTGGTGTCTTTCCGGAGCTGTAGAACCCACCTTCAGCCGGAATCTAGCTCTTCATACTTACCGCGGAACATATGTTATGTAGCTTACTTACTTAACCTAACGATACTTGTCTTAACTTGTTCTGTGACAAAACAGTGTTTATTATTCCACACCTATTTATACGATACAATCTTTGCCATATTATAAATTCGTTCTCAAAATTTACCTTGTATCGCTGAAATAATTATGTCCTTTCCCATAAAAATGTCAGAGGGTGCTATTAACGACACAATAATATTTCAAAGTGGGTTAGTGCTGCCCTTTCCCATAACTGTGGCTTTTGTTTGCAACGGTGCCCTTTCCCTAAAACCCTGGAACGGTAACAAAGACTTTGAGAATATTTTTTAAGGTTGTTTTTGACGTCAACTTTTCTTATTGTTGACGGATTTGGTTGCGTGGCAGGTGAACTTACAGCTCGATCTTGTATTGATCACTTTCTAGCTACTTTTGTAATATTTATCTTATTAAAAAAGCAATTCAACATATTTTCTTAAGCCCGTATGCTGTCATGTTTGACCTCATTGTTATCACCACCAGGAGAGGTCAAACGAAAGTTTAGTTCGCGATATCAAATAAGTTTGTATTTCACTTATGGAACATAGTTGTCGAAAACCTGAGAGATTTTTACTGTACAGTACGTATGCGTATGATGCATATGCGATAACAGATTGGTAGATAAATTCGTGATAAAAATCGATATACAAACATGTACTGTTAAGTTGCCAGTATCTCATTTGATAGTTTTATAGATAAGGTTCAGATAACGTTTAAGCACATAAGTTAAGTAGTAGGTATATAAGTTGCAATTATTGAATAAAGAATGGAATAAATCTTGATAAGTTGTTTCTCTCACGAGTGGGTGACCTACCCTGCATTACTGAATGAATGTGTTTTAATATACTAGTCGTTATTTTATTACAACTTGAGTAAAATAATTTTCACCCGGCCTTGAATATTTACTAAACAAACACTTTTTATTTCTATGAGAGATTTCTTGCAACAATTGTTTAATTTAAAGCGTCCTAAGTTATGTCACATAAAACTCCAAGATCCTGAAATATAGTCATTAAATATACATAAATGTAAAAGAACACAAACTAAAAGAACATACAGGGTGTCCCGCAAACCCTATATTATAAAAAATATGACGAAATTTATTGCTTTCATACAAATATTTAAAAAGAAATTTCGATTTTTTCTGTCATCCTCATGGGTACTAGAATACATCCGTAAAGGTATTATATAGGGTTTGCGGGACACCCTGTAGATAAAAACAATTACAATAATTATTTGGGAATATACTTTTGATTATTTTTAATTAAAAATGAGCAAACATTGTTATGTTGATTCCAGTGATCAATACATCCCATGCCATAAACTATACCATACATCTGTTCAAACCCTACAGTATGTAAGAATATGTTATTATGTTTGTTTTAGAATCACGCCAAATCGGCTTCACAAATTTTCCTGAAATTCGGAATTCAGATATTCCGACTCACGTAGGCTGCCTTGAATTAAACTAGATCTTTGTATTATAAACGTGCAGATTATTTGAGAATTTATAGACATTTGGATGTTATTCAATTATAACAAAACAACTGAATGTATTTAGGTGAAACTTGGCAATGTTATCTGTCTTTTATTGTTTTTATTATACAGAGCAAATATTTGAATCGTAGTTTGTATTGAATAAATTAAAAACTATTCCGATTATAAAAAGTAGTTTTCCTTGAAACGCAAAGCTTGTGATATGGGATGCTTTGTGGCAAAGAAGACCTAGAATATAAATGCAAAATTTTAATAAACACCCTATAAATAGTAAAATAATAAATAGTAAAATAAAATGGCTTCCAACTACGCAAAGTCAAAGTCAAAATATTCTTTATTTCGTAGGTATTTTTAAATACACCTGAAATAAGTCAAACAATTTACAAATTGAACTGAATCTTCCATCTTTTCGGAATGTCGATCTGTTGAGAAGAAGTGGCAAGGAACTCAACAGCAATCATCTTTCAAAATACACAATATCAATTTACAGCCAGGGAATCCCATCTTCTTGCATTCGGATATCTTATAGTAAACCTTTTCACATAACACTTATCCTTAAATCTATCGAAGGGTTAATCTTAAATATTTTGGAATTTTATTATAAAAGCATACACATTGACCCATGAACGAGTTGGTGATCCTCTGGAGTCTACTATTATATTTATACATTACATACATTAAGCCTGTGATATGAAAACCATGCAGCCAACTAGGAGGATGCTGGAATATTATAGTCTATGTGTGTGTAATACATTTACAGATATTACACACACATGGACTCGGATGACTTTTTGTTCCGTGCGGGTCTAAGCCTACCTAGTAGGTACCGTCATAGACCACTGCGCCATGGTTATCGTCTCATCATCATCATCACAACTCTTTGTAATGAGCCCACTGCTGGGCATGAGTCTTTCCCCTGGGTGACGAGGAGGTATAGGCCATAATCCACCAAGCTGGGCCAGTGCTGGGTGGTGGATGCCAGAATTTCCAGGGCGCCAAAATGGCTCCTGACAAACCCTAACGACTACTGTATACAAGTATACAGCACCCGGGACCGACAGCTTAACGTGCCCTCCGAAGTACGGAAGTCGTCGTGAGAAATGAATGGTCGGCGGTCACCCATCCAAGTACCGGCCGCGCCGAACGTTGCCTAACCTGTGATATCGTATGATACACACAGTAACCTCGGCGCCACGACAACTTCGTCGACGTTATCGTCTATCGAGTTGGTTTTCGGCTACTTATTTTTTATCCTGTAATATACAAGCCAAGCAAGTAACCTACAGCACCTACCAAAGACTGCAATTTTATCAACTTTTCCAGAAACTTACATAACCTCAATATTAAAAGTTTCTACAAAAACAATCACCTGGCTATCACACGCGATATAAAATTAAAACATATTTTTTCCAACTGCAGCTTACACTTTGTCGTGACCGAAAACTATTTTTAAATTGCCTTTACCTTGATAGTAGACTATTTGTTCTAAGAACTTCCCCTTAACAAGTTCCTAAAGCTTTAAAATAGCTGTGTAACGTGCATGTATGCTCTCGTTAAAAGCAGTAAGACACGTCTTAAACACTTTATACAGCTTTCGCAATTTCAGCCGTAATCACTGGAGTGTAAGACTCATTTTATCGGAATACAAAGATTTAGTGCCAGCTTGGTATTTTATAAGCTGAGCAATCGGTTGACCTTGCACTTTTAACGTTGAAGAATTTTCAGCTAATAGTTGCCGCGTGCTGGGCGATAGATTTAAGGAATGATTTAGTAGACTGTTCCTCAATTTTGTTCAACCGACTTCCAAAAAAGGAGGAGGTTCTCAATTCGTCTGTTTGATTTTTTTTTTGTGTCTTTGTTATGTTACACGTTATTTCGGACAATCATGGATCGATTTTGAAAATTCTTATTTTATATGATAGAGGATACTTCATAGTCCCATATAGATTTTTATTGGAATCGGTTGAGTGCTTCAATGAAAATTACAAAATTTTGCAAAAAATATGTGTGATTTCGGAGAATGTTTACGTGGATGACATTATAACTCAGCCAAAGTTTTGACGTGAAGTTGGTTTTCTTAATGCTCTGCATTCGTAGATTATATGAAATATTTGTCACTCAAGCTTAAGGCATACTTATTTTAATATTTTAGGCGTTCGTAGCCAGACATTAAAGAGTATAATAACCTTCCTCAGGTCAGACTTAGCCTAGTGACCATGCTAGATATACACTATGTATTTATATACAAGACACCGAGTTCAAATGTTTTTTTTTTTACTCGAACACCTATACAGTGCAGATTGGTAAATGTCCTTAAACCTATCGTCTACTGTATACAGTTTCTGCGATCGGGACCGAAGCAAGTGAAGAGTGGTCGAGATACAGGAATGATCGACGCTCGCCCATCCTTGTACCGCCTCGGCCGAACGTTGCTTTATCTTAGCAATATCGAAAGATATATATACACAAGAGCCATTACATCTGTATTAGGAAAAAAATGTTTACTGAGCCTTAAAAAATACTTATCATGCCATCTTATAATAAAGCTTGAAATTAAAGTCTTGAATAAAATCTGTCCTGTAAGAACCATTATTTTTTTCGGGATAAAAGTTTTGTGCAATTCCAGATAATAAAATATATCTTGCAAAATTTTGTCACGATTCGTTCAGCTGTTCGACCGTGGTTTAGAAACAATCATCACTAAATCCATCATAACTTTTCCTTTGTTATATTAGCAAGAAAAAATATAAGGTTATTTTGTAGTAGCAAACGCAAGAGTATTAATTTCTTTGAGCCAATCCTAGTGTGACGCTCCAGATCTGACGATGCCGACTGCACAAAAGGCCCTTATCATTTTCTCTGAAACTGTTCTCTACAGTCTACCCTTAACTGTACGTCATGTTTTCTCGCCGTCACACTTGAAACCGTTTATCTGTTGATCCCTCCCACTTCCTTCTGATGCAATAATCAAACTCCACAGATGTCTCACACAGAAGCTATCAATATCACATAAAACTTGCTCATTGTACTTTATGGCTTCCTCACTATTTTAGTTTCTTGTATTGAGTTTTTGTGATGATATTTTAAGAAAAACAGCATATAGTATGCTGACGACCACTATGACGACTTGACGACCACTATGGCGTTGAGGTAAACCTATCTGCCTCAGACGCCAGTGGTTGCGGGATCGATCCCCACACGGAACCAGAAAAAAAAAAAGTTCCGTGTCTGGGTGTCTGGGTGTTTATCTATTTATGTATATAAATTCTAGGTTCCCCCCTAGTTCGCTATATGGTATCCCATAACACAAGCTATGCTTACTTTGGGGCCATGTAGTTGGCGTGATTGTCTGGGGGATTTAAAAAAATATAGTATTACGTTATGCTATACTGAAGAAATGTAGCATCTATACATATAATAAAATGGTAGGAAAGTCAAAACTGTACATTGAATATTTTTTTAAAAGAATACTTGGGGTATGATCTACAATCGAAACAGAAACAAAAAATATAGTTTTTAGAATTTTTGTCTGTTTGTCTTTCCGGGATAAACTCAAAAAGTACTGCATGGATTTACTTCAAATTTGGCATGAAGATAGTTAAGAAGTCGGGTCAACATATAGGCTACATATTATCACGCTAGCAGTGTTATAATCGTAGGTGCGTTTGGTGCTGCATAGCGTTCACGCAGACGACGTCGCGGGCAGCAGCTAGTCACGTAATAAAACAGAAAGCTAGGTTTTTTAAGTAGTGCGTTATGAAGTTTTGTAGGTTATGTTACTTTTAGCCTTATTATTTTTGTTTCAAAAGTTATCAAAGCCAGTAGTTTTTTTATCAGTATGAATGATGTTCTACGTAGAGGCTACTTGTATACTGTACTAGCTATCACGCGCGGTTTTACTCGCGTAACTTTTGATCCCGTGGGAATTTTGGGATAGCCTATAACCTTCATCAAGAGTTGGCCTATCAAATGCAAAGAACATTTTTTTAAATCCCACTTGTAGTTTCTGAGATTAGCGCGTTCAAACAAACAAACAAAAAAACAAACTCATCAGCTTTATATATTAGTATAGATAGAAGTATAGATACAAAGTCATTACGGTATAGCCTTAATACCGCAGACGTGACACAAATCGCAGTATCGGAATCCTTTAACAGGCAAAATATGACAAGTCCTTAGGCAGTCTGGTTCAAATTAAAACAAGAAATAAAAAACGAGAACTTACAGGTAAAGAGATGATAATATTTTTAAACTAGCCACCACGCGCGGTTTTACCTGCGTAACTTTTGATCGCGTAGGAATTTCGGGATAAAATATAGCCTATAACCTTTCTCAAGAGTTGGGCTATCAAATGCAAAAAGAAAGAATTTTTCAAATCCCACTTGTAGTTTCTGAGATTAACGCGTTCAAACAAACAAACAAAAAAACAAACTCTGCAGCTTTATATATTAGTATAGATAAGTATAGATTAGTATAGATAAAAGATTCATTTAGGCACAATAAGATACATGATAGCACGTTTTGTAATAAAAAGCGAATCTTATAAAAAAAAGTATTAATTTTCCAGTTTTCTAAATTACTTTTAGAATCGTTGAATTCTTACTAAACGCCATACACATTATCCCTTTTACAAGATGAGTTAATTATTAAAATGTCAATAAATTTTCGCTACAATGAATAATAGAGAAAAAATATTACCAGCACCTAATACTTCTACACTACAACTAAGTTTGGCCGATCAGATCTACTGAATACTTTTAAGACTTTACAAAATGTATACGAATCGAAGAAATTTTAAACACGTAACATTACAAGGGTGAAAAAAGCTCTACAAAAATAACAAACCGTACATTTGGAAAGCTTAAATTAATTACAGGCATCCTTATAATTAGCTTAAAGGCTCCCATTTCCTACTTCATCAATTTAATTTATCTTCAAAGCCATGAACGTCCTGATGTACCCAGCCAGCCACCTAAGAGATATTTTCTTACAACGTCTCGCTACTTTTCTATGATATTTTAATTTTCCGCCACACCCGGCCGTCACTCTTAATTACTTATTTAATAACATAATGCGCCGGCCAGCGTAATTTACTTTGTCGATGTGGGGCTTTTACGAAATATTCTATAAATAGTTTTTGTTTATTATTTCGAATTTGTTATTTTCACATCGGTAAAACTTATTATCAAATAGTTTTAGTTTGTAATTTGGCAACACTTTATCGTTCGCTCCTACACTCGTTATTTTGAATTTAAGTAATTCTGTCGCATTTTCGTTCTCGCTTTGTCAATTATTTCGTTGTCGCTATGTTGTATCTAATCTGTTATTTAATTTATTTATTTTATTGTGATTGTGTCTGTGACGTGTAAGAGGAAAACCTGTGTTTGGACTTCATCGAGTCATCATCACCGCTCATTATCCACTACCAGGTATTCGCGGGGCGATTGAGGTAAGTCTAGATAAACTAATTTCAATCCAAGGATACCGTGGTTCCTGGACTTGTGAGGTTTCAAATGTACGATGTGAGTTCATTCACAGTTAATTCTTTGCACTATCATTCACATCCATTTCATTATCATCTCCATTAATTTATCGTATACAGTCTACTTTCAAAAGCGTTCAGTTTTACTGACATTAAATTGAAGATGCTTTTGGCTGACTTCATTCATGACATTAGTACTTATTTGTCACGATGCCCATTTTTTCTTTTAGGTTTAGAACTTAAATTATTTAAAAACCTGTGATACTGCTTTTATATTAGTCAAAAGATGTGGGTAAAAGTTTAACATAAGGTAATAGCAAAATAACCTTACAATATTTGCTTTATTACCCCTTATGAAATGAAACCATCATCGCAGTAAACCTTTGAAAAATAACTAGTATCTTTACTGTACCGTTGAAACTTTGGGAAAACTTTTTCTCTTTGATATCTTTTCTGAACTAAAATTATCCATCTTCAAAGAATGTGAAAAACTTTACTCTAGAGCACTTGTTTAAGCATTTTTGTGAAGTCTTCGAGAAATAATGTAGATTTTTTTGTCAAGGTGAACAAAAAATCTTATTTCAAGTATGATCAGCATCTTATCTTAGTATGATAAGGTGACCACGGGGTCAGTCAGGACATCGGAACGTTAAGTAAAGATCGAGCATGACTGCTTATTCCCACCGCTAAACAGCTTTCGTATATTCAGGTAGAAACGCAGCACCTACATGTATTTTTAGGCAAATAACAAGGTAACGGATCCTCAAAATGTAGTTTTTCGTGACTTTTTTTGTTCCGATTTTCATTAAAACTGATGTCCAACCTAATTAAGAATGTTTTTCTTTGAGTGTACTTAACTATAGCTTTAAGAGCCAGTCAGTAGAACAGGCATAGCTTGCAGCAAAGAATGGGTCAATTTCTTCCATCTGCAACAGGGTTGTCAGTAATTTCTACATTATAAACAATTTGGTGATTTCAGTTGTCTTTCTTGGTCTCGAGGCTTTTTTTTTATATTGTAAGGATAGGACGTTTGTCTTCCATGCCACCTAATGGAAAGTGCGCATGAAGACTATGGTGTTGCACGTCCATCCACGAGAAACCTATTCACTCGACACTTAAAAGTTCCAGGACTGTAGTGGGAAAAACAGACGCAGGCAGATTGTTCCACTCCTTGGCAATCCGTACCAAAAAGGAACTATCGAAGCGTTTTGTTCGACTTCTTGGTAAATCCACTATATAGGGATGGAAGTTCTGTCTGCGTCTGGTAGTTCGGTGGTAAAAAGGGGTGGGTTCAATTTGGTCAAAAAGAGCACTCGCACACTCACCAAAATGTAGCCGATAAAATACTGTCAAACAAGCAACCTTACGACGATGCTCCAGCGTCTGCAATTTTTTATTTGTAAGGTTGTTGTTATTTATGATTTTACGGGCTCTTCGTTCAACAGAGTCTAGCGCTTCGAGCTGGTATTTGGCAGAACCATCCCAAAGGTGACTACAGTACTCCATGCACGACCTCACTTGGGCTGGTCATAATATGATGTAATGTTTATGGCTAACTATTTAAAAAACATAGAGTGGTAAAATTTTCATTACTTACACACGTGACATTCCGTGCCTTAAGCTATGCGTTGATCTAATCCATTACAGAAATGCTTTATCATCCTACTTCATATATCCAAGATTCCATTTTAGCTCTGAACGTATTTTTTTAAACTACAAAAAAGATTGAAAAGCACATTTATGCTACGATTTGTATCAAACTTCCGAGGAAATTTAGAATGTTTTGTTTTTAGAACAATGACAAACAATGAGGGAATTCCTTTCATTTAGAATAGGGCTGTCAGCGATCTTATTAGTCCTATTTAGTCTCGAGATTGAACTGAACATACTGGTGAGTATATTTGTAATACCGTTTTTGATTTTCATTTTAACAAATATTGCTGTAAATGAAAGGCTAACTTTTACATAAGATCATCTTACACAAAAATTGTATCTTTTCAATCATTATATGTATAACTGAATATTGTCTTACATTTGCACGATTCTTTATTTAAAATAAAACACTTTTTAACTGGATTTAAAAATGTCTTTGCATTATCCCTATTATTTTTATTTACATCGTAGTTATATTTAACTGCATAAGCTTTTTAAAATATAAAATTGCATTAGAATGGATTGTGATTATTCATAACTGATTAATAATTTTTTTAGTTTTTTTGAGTGTGGTAGAAATATAAAATGGGAGCCATTTGGAACTGAGATCGTATATTTATAGCTAGATCTGTGTCATCAACATCCGTCATTGTCATCGCGACTGCCCCTCATTCAAACATAATATTATTTAAAGAGTTTTGCATTTCACAAATAAACTTGTAAACTCGACGGTTGCCATCTTTCCACAAAGCATAAGCACCTTTATGGACATGTAGTGAAAGTGGTGACCTGTGGTAAATTAAGACTCTTTTTATTTTTTCTGAATAAAAAGAAAAAGGAAAATCTTTTGGCAGCCCTAGCCAGCCCCGCCTCCCCGCCACCCCGCGCGCTCGTCGCACATGTACCGACAATTTGCAATGCTAATGTTAACCAGCCGAAGCCGTTGTTCTATACGTCTTGTCTTGAGTCCGGATTTGTGACCAACTTTGTATTTAAATTAAAATTTGATTGTGAAGTTGGACGCAGAGGGAGTTGGAGCATTTGAAGTCTTTGTGAGGGACTTTGTTAGAAGGATAGTTAGGAAGTTCATTATGTAGGTTTAAATGTTTTAGTTTTAATACTTTTGTTTCAATTCTAAAACAAGTGATATTCCAATATTTTTTTTAATATGATTGGTACGTTCAGGGAGATTATTCAAACAATCAAAAACTCATAAATTTTAATTCATTCGTATTATTTAGGTGTTTTTATTATTTAAAGAAAGAGGGATTTTCAAGAATCGCTGAAAATTTAAGAAAACAAAGCTCTATTATAACAATAGTTGTGACTCACAAAACATTTTAAAATGTAATTTGAAACACTCAGTAGAGTTATTTTCTTTAATTCAAGAAACTTCGTTTATTTTTGAGAACAATACAAGTTGTTCTTCCTACGAATCTAAAAAATCGATCCTAGCCGGAAAGCACCTGTATTTTTCTGCAAACCAACCACAACCTTCATTATAAAAACTTTCGCGAACTCCAACCCCCGTCATCCCCACCGCCACAACTACAGGCTGTTCACTGCCAGCGCCAAAATATCCACGAGCTGACTATCTATAAAACTGTCACTTTGACGTTAACCTGCCCTCGATGAGCTAGGCAGCAGCGCAAAACACGTTGATACAGAAGGTAACATACAGGTACATAATTCGAAGATTATGTACCTGTATGTTGCCTTCTGGCCGTGGCTAGGGTTTTAAAAAGCTCTTGAGATGAGGAAACAAACAAAACAATAACTCACTATTTGGTGCCTTAATATAAAAAGTTTGCAAAACAAATCTATCTAATATATAAAATTCTCGTGTCACAGTTTTCGTTGCCATACTCCTCCGAAACGGCTCGACCGATTTTGATGAAATTTTTTGTGCTTATCCGGTATCTATGAGAATCGGCCAACATCTATTTTTTTTTATTTATATGGCAAAACGACGTTTGCCGGGTCAGCTAGTATTACTTTTAAAATTTTAGCTTTGACAATTTTCATTATCTAATGTCCCCAAAACTTCCATAGGTACCCAATTTACAGGATTTATTTTTCTCTAATACAAACATACATAACTTCACGCCTGTATGCAAGACAGCGTGGGTAGGCAGAACACCAGATACTATAAAGCCATCTGACGTCACGTTTGACTAATTTGGAGGTATTATAATGATAGAGAGAAACTTTTATGTTTATATATATAGTTAAACATAAAACTATTTTATATAAAACTATTTATTTAAAATAGTTTTATGTTTTTGCTTGGTGGTAGGATCCCTTCTGGGTCCGCCTGGCTAGCGACCACCCTTTATATAAAGTCTGCCGCCAAATGTTACCGCTCCGGCGGTAATGTGTTCCGGCAATATTGTATAAAGAGCCAGTTCCTTCCTTCCTAAACCCGTGTGCTTTCATCTTCGACCTCATCGTCACTTACCATCAGGTGAGATTGAGGTCAAACGCGGGTTTAGTCACTTATAAAAAAAAAAAAAACTATAGCAGTGAAAAGGGGTCAGTTTATTTCCCACAAGAACGCGAGTGAAACCTCTGTCCCTTAACTGACTTTTACAGTATGCTTGGGAAAAGAAGCAGCTGGTACATTCTATGTTTTTCTTCCGCTCCCAGGCCAGCATGGAAGAAATTTCCCTAATCTGTTTTAGATATAAAATATAAACCTATCATGTGACACTTAAGGAAATAAATATTTATTAATCATCACACCAACTACGTGGGCCCAAAGTAAACATATCTTATTTTATGGGATATCATGTAGCGAACTAATATACGCTACTGAAACTGTCGTCCTTATCGCTGAAGAGAAACTTCTTCCAAGCAACTTTAGTTAACGTTCTGTACCTATTAGTTTTGAGGCTACAGTTTGGGTTACACTGTGGATTTGTAGATCGTAAATATAGGCTTCACAATAGACAATAAAATGAGGGAAATGCCCAATTCTCGAACTTCCGGTCTCCGTTTAGTGCGGCTTCGGGGCTTTTTTAGATTTCCACGATAGTTTTATGAAGCTTGTAAATGAGTTGGAGTTATGGAAAGCGGTTACTGAGTGGTGCTTCGGTTTTTATGAGGAAGAAAAGTTATGGGATTTAGGTTCAGTAGAAGTCTAGATCATAAAATTTTTAGGATGGCCAGAATGGAAAACGATTTTATTTTCTAATTCTGTCTTTCATGTTTGGTTTCAATCGATCAAAAAGATTCTTCGTAATTACTAGCAGTTTACGTTCATACTCGTCTTAATTACGAATTCATTCATAAATAGCTTTAGCCTTCCTCTAAAGATGAACTATCAAATGCAAAAACTAGTTTCAGAGTATAACACTTTAAATACATTTTATAAGATTGTGCATTTATGCAAACAGCAACCTTAACTTGAGTTCAATCTTTCGAAATATTGTTTAAAATCGTTTGATAGCTGCTTTAGTAGGTACGCTCATCGCCCATAGAAATTGAAAATATAAAATAAATCGTACAGGGTCTTCTCAGTTTCATAATATTTATTAATATTATGTATTTTTCGTAATTAATTTTAATTTTAATTTTTTCAGTCAGATCAGATCAAGACTGATTTCCACTCTTTTTTAATAATACAATTATTTTAAGTTTCATAATTACATAAAATAATAATACAAAATACTTTTAAGCCCAGCTACAACTACATATTCCCAACTAATATATCACCGGGCAACCGTCTGTAACATAACATTGCTTCTGTAGTTTCAGCAAGAACCCTGTCTTAGCAACTATTAGTTCACTAAACTGTTCCATCCCCTAAGCCCTTCTTCAACAACGCTAATAAATAAACTTCAGACAGATCGGTTTCTCAGAAAAACTGCTAAAGAACCCACTAAGTGCAAAGTTACCAAGTAGCTGCGAGTGTTTAAGTTAGCCAAGTCAGGCTTAGGGCGTTTTCATATGACGCGCCTATCATGCACAGGATCCGCGTTTGACTCGCTGTCTTGTCCAGCGAGGCTAGTATGCGACCTCGACAACGATAAATCGGGCCTATAAGTATGATTATGTATTTTTTTCAGAATACCGTATCTTTGGTTCTTTGGGCTTAATCATGGTATCGAATCGAGTAATTCTATTTATTATTTTGTGCATTTTAGCTTACATTATAGGATAAAATTCAATAATAATATAAATTTATGTTGTCGATTCGAGTCTTTATCGATATCACATGCTAGCTCTGCTATATTACGACGTTGCCAATATCGTGGGCACATGGCGTGCGCGGGGCGGGAACGGGGCGAGCGTTTGGCGTGTGACTTTGATAATTGCAATTTAAGATGTATTAGTGTTTTTATTAAAGACTAAGCACGTGTATGATCTCAATCTCACAATCTCAAGTGAAGATGAGGTCGAAGATGAAAGCACACGGGCCAAGGAAAGCACTGGCTCTTCGTAAAATAATACCGGAACTCATTACCGCCGCGCCGACGCGGTAATATTTTTCAGCAGATATTATATGAAGGGTGGTCGTGGCGAGCCAGTCGGACGCTGACGGGATCCTACCACCACGCGGGAGACATTCGGATAAGCCATCAGGATAAGTTTACGACACGCTGATCCAGGGGCGGTACGGGTATTCTTAGCCAAACCTACCCGGACATAGTGTGTAAAATATGCCTCAAATTATAAACAACAAATTGCATGGCATGTTAGAATACAATCCTGTCGTTTTGAGTATCGTGGATAATATATTTAAATGGAGGAGTTCACATATATAACGACAAGATTGGCTGGCCTCTTCGGTTCTTTTTGCAGTGGCGTCAGATTGTCAATTGGACAAAAGCAGTTATAATGGGAACAGATGGATTAGCCGTCGATAAATTAACCGTACGATAAAGCGGGAACGTGCTCTTAGAGGTGAGTGACGAGGCGCATCGTGTGCGTAGGGCGGGCAAGTGTGGTCTGAACGTGGCCTTAGGGTAAACACAGACTGGGGCCAAACTGTTATTGGAAACCAAAGATAACATTCCATAGGTTCATAATTTGCGTTTGCTTGTTGGGATAAAAGAAATTTTTGTTTACACGTAAGCTCAGACTTTATGTGCCCTGAAAAACCTTCAAGAGGTATTTTAGTAGTGTTACTAAGTAAAGTTACTTTTTTTTTCGACGTGCCAAAGGAAAATTTTGATTCCCAATGCTGGCAACTATGAACGAAAATATTAAGCCTTTTATTTCAAATCCCCAATCCAATGATTTCGAAATAAAGTTCTGATTCCGAATTAGAGATTTGTAGTTTTAATGAATGCTATTATTATTTTCTCTGAGTGTCACGACTTAAAAATCTATTATAATTAAAATATTAGAGTTACGAAAATGTTACCAACTCTTATATCGAGATTTTAACAAAAACTATTTTATGATGTTAAATATTTAGGTATATAAAATATTTTTTCCTGTTAACCATAACTTTGAACTCTTAATCAATGTTTCTTAATCGATGTTTTTGTCTTGCCCTGAAACTAAGTTCAGACCATTGTTTTATTTTATATTGGAAAAACAACTGAAGTTTTTAACGAGATACAACCTACCAATCGTGATGTTAACTTTCATGATCGACTTATTTATTGTTACTAATTGAAAGAGACATCCTTATTTAATATCAAGATGACATAAAAATATTGTTTTACACGCTTTCTGTGTTCATTTATATCGCCACAAAATTGTTATTGTTTAACAAAGCTTAACAGATTTATTTATTTATTTATCACACTTACTTACAACTATCATGACAGGTTTTTACTCCTAATTGTTTTACCATAATGTTATTTGTCTGTTGCAGGTAATAAATCACTTTCACATCTCTCATGTTCGGTAAGTATGTTCTTATTACCTCCAAATGGGGCTTGTAGGTGACTAATTAGCGCTCTACTCTAAGTCTACCTAGAGAATAATCTAGCTAGAAAAGCCCTAGGGCGGTAAGTAATTTAAAAAAACACTTCTTTCTTTCAAAAAATTCGCGTACATCTAACCATCATACTGGCAATAGACATCATGCATTCAGCCCAATGACCAAAGAGGTCGCTTTGCTATTCAGCCTTGTCTTCGTGTGAGTATAATAATCATCAATCTTTACTTTCAAACGGCGAAGCTCAATTTTGAACTTGAAAAAAAATTAAAAAGTTCTGTACTTGATTCTTTTTAATTAAAAAAGGCGGGAATAGAAAACACCTGTCCCTAAAATTTGAAAATTGTTCTCATTTCACTATAAATTTCAACAAATAAAATGTTTTATTCTTGTAATGGTTTTTTTCTACTTACCTCACAATCGAGATGTAAAGCAGAATAGTTAGCTCGGGTGTAAGCATCAATTGCACCAATTGATGCCTTACAGCCCTTGGCTACTAATCTACTATGAACGACATACAAGTTGAAGAGTCTGAGATGGTGGTAAGTTGTAAATATCTGGTGTATTGTTTTGGGGCATTATACAATACTACAATTATTTTGGTCGATCATTGACATAGAGTTTGACCTCAACCTCACCTGGTAGTAAGTGAAGATGAGGTCAAAGCTGGCAACTCACAAGCTTAGGAATGAACTGGCTCTTTATTGAACATTTTCAGAAGCCCTTATTGTCGCAGCGGTGATATTTGACAACAGTTTTCATATAAAGAGCAATGTTTACGGTCCATACATTCTCTGACTTCTCGAACTACTTTTTGTTAGGTATGTGAATGTATAAAGATGATATTGTCATTGAAATACTGCCTGTTTCTATCTAAACTATTGGTGCAGACTTGATTTTATTTCTTAGAAACGATATCGGGATATTCATTTCAAGTGGATGATACGTGTAATCTATTGAGTAAATTAAGAGGGGGAAATATTAAATTCCTTGCTGCGGTTTCTAATACAAGTACATTATTTGGAATTAACCGAAAATGAGCAATTATTTGCACTACCTATAATGTTGTTTTAATAAATTTCATGAGTTGTCAAAAATCTGACATGTCAGCTATGAACATTACTCTTTGTTTGGTCGCTGGCCTATGAACTACCTGCGTCTATTTTCCCTGACCACTACACTCCTGGTACTTTTAAGCGTCGAGTGAATAGATTTCTTGTGGATGGACGTGTACCACCTTAGTCTTCATGTTTACTTAAAATCAGGTGTCATGGAGGACAAACGTCGCATCCTTATATTATATAAAAAAGGTTCTACCATCAACCGAGGATCGCTCCTTTTACTTCACACTCATCCTTACTGACAACTCTAACAGGACCCTTCGCGGTTTAGTAGCTGTTTATAATATTTTCATCAAACAGATCACTAGTTTCAGGTACAAAAAGACATACAGTTAACTAAACAAATACCTTTTATTCCACCTTCCTGCCAACTATCTCGTTAATGAAATAACTAGCGTTTTGACGAGGGTCGCTCCAACTCTTATTTAGTTTCAGCTAATTTCTTCTATTCCTTGGTTTTATTTTTACGTTATTGGTAAACCTTTTGGCCAAAGGGGATTTTATTTTGCCAATAGGTCTACGATTTTTCTATTAGTTCTGCTTTACGCAACGCTTGTGTAAGGTTAAGGTTAGAGCGATTTTAATGAAATCAGACAAATTTGCGTTTAGTTTTTCTAAGAGTGATATGTAAAGCATATAATATGCATGGATAAGGTTAAAATAATAGTATCTCATAATGACATATTGTGTCAATCTGATGATAATACATGAGATCATTTTTATGCTGATATTCTTATTAAATTTGGATGAATCAATATTCAAAGCAATTATGTAAAAGGATATCCAAATATGTTATCCTGTCGCCACAGCAGCGGTTGACTAATAAATAAAAGACTTGATAAAGTGAGTCTAGAAAACTTCGCTCACAGACGTCATTATCTAAACTTGATCTGAATCTAGAACCTCTAAGTGAAGGCAAAGTCAAACAATCTCTCAACCATTTACGCCAAAGAGGGTGCCGTTAAAATAAAATATAAGGCCAGTTACAAAAAACTTCGCGTAATGGCTAAAGCGTCTTGAATAGCCTAGACACGGTAATATTATGTAGAGTATTTCAACTCGGCCACATCTTTAAAATAAACGCATATAGCGCCGCGGCCCGTTCACATGCGATAGGGCTGCCCGCCATCATTAGATTTGTCTACTTTGTGGTAACTTCCATTTTTTTTGGTTTTAAATACACTTTTGTATATAAACAAATAAAATTATTTGTGAATTGAATAGAAATTGTTCAAAAAATGCAGTTTGTGTCAAAAAACCATATTTACGTTTGAATAACAAATCGGTATTTTAAATTAGCCACCGAAAAATACTTGCGCTTTGACTGAGATGCACAAAATGATTTATTGCTGATTTTTCGGGTACATAAAATCCGCATTTTAATGTAAAGCTCAATCAAAAACTGTTTCGGCATGCAGACAGCCGCGGCTGTCTGTATGTATGAAGTTGTATGAAGTTGAAATACTGTACATAGTATAACCGTGGCCTAAACGTGGAAAGGTCGTCCTTGCAAATAAATTTTTATTTAATCGTTAGCAATAAAAGTTCCCAACCTTTTTGTCTTTCAATTCTCATTTCTAGTTTCTATCAGTATTGTTACCGTGAACGGTTGTCGTAAAAATATCGCAAAGCTGATTATAGAGCTTTTTATAAGGAAATCCTGCTTTTGCCGTGACCCGTTTAACCCACGTACCTAAAATAAAGGGTATATGTGTGTTTTATTTCAGCAATGGGGGATCAAATTACAGGGTAAAAAAGAAAGTTTTTTCTATAAGACTGGCTCTTCTTGAAATAGTGCGGAAATGTGTCAAAAAGTGCGGTCGCTAACCAAGAGAACTATATAGGGATCGCTTCCATCAATCACGGTCGTTATTCTAAGCAGGTTAATCGTAAAGATATGTGTTACTCACTAAAATTCCTCATAGAGGTACACCAATGGAGACAGCAAGTTTGTCTATATCTATATATTTGGAAAAGTCCGACATAAAGCCAGTTTGCCATTTTGAATTTCGTGTTTACAAATGGTTTACA
The DNA here is from genome assembly GCA_944452665.1 of Stenoptilia bipunctidactyla. Classification (NCBI taxonomy): domain Eukaryota; kingdom Metazoa; phylum Arthropoda; class Insecta; order Lepidoptera; family Pterophoridae; genus Stenoptilia; species Stenoptilia bipunctidactyla. The sequence goes on along the minus strand of OX101744.1, from coordinate 593,397 downwards.
AGTACATGGACTGTCAAAAGCGATCAATTTGAGAAAGTTTTTGTGATTTTGTGGAGAGATAGCATATACATATTCCAAAAACCATTCATTACACTTTGCGACCATATCTGCAATGCACTAAAGAGACGCCATTTTCCTCTGTTTAAGTTGAGGTATACACCATTTTTTCATAGACAAGGCAGCTCCCTTAGTTCATGTCTCATGGGTATTTCTCTAGAAGTGGGCTCATGAATAAGATTCGTTGATGATGAGTCAATTCGGGGATAGCTTTTAACATGCCGCTGTCTTCAACTGTCTTTCTCATCAGCTGAAACAAATACATTCTCGTTCTATTATGTGATTATTAACAAATTTTCTAATTACGAATGGCCAAAGAGTTTTAAAGATTAATTGTTCACCAATCTGTAACCTACCTTTAAACATATAATAAGAATGAAAGCCCATTATATGTTTACAAGAGTTCATGTTTATTTCTAGCTTTCATCTCCAATATATATTTCCTCAAATCAAATATAACCTTTTACTCTAAAAATATTTTGAGAGCTTTCCTTACGCATTTATCGGATAAATATTTAGACGGATAACAGGCATATAATTTGTCGTGTCGAATCCTGCTTGTAACTCATCCATTTATAACACTTGTTAAAGAATCTCAGTGATGCGAAAAATAACTGTTAGCTCAAGTGAGGCATGCTTAGAAACCCGTGTTGGGAGCTACCTACACGCGGGGTCACCCTGAAATCAGATTGCAAGAACTGCTAAGAATTCATATTTTAAGGGGACACGAAAAAATATTTAGCTATGGAAAAATATGTGAAATACTGTGAAAGATGTGTAATAATGGTATATTTGAATACGCGAATTATAGATGACTGTACTGTTACTGCAGTTAGGTTTGTTGCCATTTGGTTTCATCGGTAACTAAACTCGTGCTTGACCTCACTTCCTGATTGGAATGGAAAATGAAATCTAAAAAAGTATTTCTGGAAAAACTGATCTCAAAATTTTGAAGTTTTAGTTGGTTAATTGAAATTTGTAGATTTGTGAAATTGTTTATCAAGTTTATTGTTTATAAGCTGCTCAATCTTGTTTCATCAGAAGTTCAACGCATATATTTAAATACTGTTGGAATTGACTGACAAAATATCTTTCCCTGTAGCCTATCCTTCCTCAAACTCATACTATCAAATTGAAAAGTGACTTGGTCAAATCCAAATATGAAGTGATTCTGTACCAAGCGTTTTCAAACTGTTGAGACGGTTGGATCGAAATAATAAACATTTTAAATTAAACTTTAGTTTTATTCCTGGCCGGACATATTCTTAGATTCTTACAGGAAGCCATGCTAGTATGTCTTACCTACAAATACGAAAATTCTTTTACTACAAGCGCTACGCGCTGGGCATTACTGGAACTTTTTGTATTTTTTTGCTGCGTTCGAAATCGATATATCTATAGTACCTACCAGGTATCGTACCAGGCAGCGTATCTATAGTATAGTATTCAACCTATCAAGTTTTTGAGCTCGTTGCATTTGCTTATTTTTCTGTGTGTTTTTTGTCTCTGAATTCTTTTGTTAGCGTTTTCTACAAAGTACGTTGAGTAGAGTACTCACTCCTCGCTGTTTTACGATCTAGAATCGAAGATTTTACTTTTGTGAAGTGAAATTTTTACATAAGATACTAACTTTCTAGTGAGATGGTGAGTTAAGAAAAGGAATTGCAATTGGTTTTGAATGACTGGTGCAAGGAGGTGAACAATTTGTTGTGCTGCAAAAGCATTGAGTTTGAAGAAGTCGACCCTAAAAAATCTATGGCCTATAATTATTATATCAAACACAAATAGAAAAATAAAAATGAAATGAAAAAAAATATATAATTGTCTGAGATGCATATTTTTTATTACTCCCAACTCCCATAGCATCATGCTTTTGTACAGTTTATTTCAACTTATTACTTATTAGTATTGCGCAGTTTACATTTTCGTTACTCGAATCAAATTATAATTGCGCAATAGTAATAACTTGTAGTACTAATTTCTGAAAGTTTAAAAAAAAAGAAAAAAAATAAAAGAAATAAAGAATAAAGAGCACAGACTAAAAGTTATAGAATGGTGGATTAGAAATTTACCTAACTAAAACACGCCTTCTTTAGTTTAGAATCTTATAACCTTTTACATAACTAAATGAATCCTAACTCTAATCTATTTTTCCCAAATTTTGTTTTATCTAGACTAGTTAACATATCTGCCAAATTAAATTTTGTATAAATTTTCACGACATCAATTATTTTATTCTCATAATGCTCATTTATACCGGGTCAATTTATAATAATCAATAAAACTTTAAAATCGGGTTAAGAATTATAAGTGAGTTTAAATTTCGAAGTCAAATTAAAAAAAAACACAAAGTAAAATTTCAAAATTATTTTTAGTGAATAAAATTTAAGTTTAATCTTCAATTTATGACTAGGTACATAGAAAAAAAATTCAAACATTTCCATCTAGTTCTTTTAAGAAAATCACTTCACCAAAACAATAATCTTACGCGAATAATACCTACGCATCCGAGCGAAGGTCGTTGACGCGCACCCGTGTGTTTGCGTGACCTAGTTACCTACTTAGCGCGGAATCAGCTGTAATTACGTCATACATCAGGATAAAAGGTGATTCTAATGTCCCATCACACTACTTCAAGCTTTTGACTATCAATTTCACGTTAAACTAATTGTAAATACTGTTTTAGTTTTGATTTTAATTAAATTAAAAATGAACTTAAAATAAAGGATTAGTGCTTAAACTCTTTGTTTAAACAAATAAATTGATTTTCCAATTAATTTAATGTTAGAATGGCGTGTTTAGTAACTGGAATTACCTTATTTATAACTATATACAGTGTAGGTATAACGTACAAAAATAACTTACATATTTACCTCGCGTCCTGTCGCTGATGTTAAATACCGCGCTAGGTATTAGTCACTGATAATATAACACATTCACAATAACTGCTGTACATGGAGTCCCATTAGCCCATTCACTGAACACAAAATAGTCAATGTACGGTACTGCAAACTACTTATATTTTCATCTTATATTTAGTCTGTATTTACACTAAGTTAAATATTGTAGCACTTAAATATGTAATTAATTGTATTAGTAAGTTAAGTTTGCGATGTACAGTTTGCTTTTTGGTAAATAAAGAATTTTTGATTTTGATTTTGATTTTTTTTTAAAATCTTTCATGTTTAGCATATTAATTTTGAATATCCATAAAGTAGGTACCCTTGTCACTTTTGATTACAGCGATAGGTGGACTCGTCAGTCCATAGAATGTGCTCCAGCAACCAACCATAGAACTGCACACGTGGAGCATAGGTAGTCACTTTGCTCCGGTTATTGCACTTTCTTAAAGTGGTAAGACTTGAACCCTCTCGTCGCAGCAAGCGCCGCACCCACGAGCTGCTGACGTCGAAAACCTGAGCCGCATCGTTTGTGCTGGCTATCTGATGCTGTTCAAAAAACTCCAGCACGTCTTTTTTGAGTGAACCAGTAACTTCTCAGATTCATTTAAATTTCCTCCAGCTTCTTTGAACTCATTTACTGTTTTCTTAAAATCAACAAAAATATCTTCTACTGTACGTACTGTAATTGTTTAATTTTATCTCTTCATATTATCATATTATATTATATTATATTACATTGATATATTACATATTATCTGCATAGCTGTTGATTGTGTTAGATACATGATGTCAAATTTCTTTATCATTGCAGCTGTTTTGCATTCACTAGTATATTCTAGTTGTTTATCAGAGATTGTACTCATTATTATAGTCCTTGCTTTTAGATCCTTCTTTTACCATTCTGTTTCTTCATTTTAATTTTTAACAATGGTGGCCTCGTAGCATTCTATGTATTCCAATAAAGTTAACAACCTTAATTTCCAACTTGAATAGTTTGCACCATCAAAAATAGGTAAGTATCATAATATCTTCCACCTTTGCTTGTTTAGACATTTTTCAGATAGTATTGTCTTATTACAGTAGACTTATGTATTTTCTCAATTTTCGTCGGATCGAAATAATAAACATTTTAAATTAAACGTTATTCGTGGCCGGACATATTCTTAGATTATTACAGGAAGCTTACCTAACACACATAGACAAGGAACCAACGCTATTTTGAACCAGACAAATCAAAAGAATAAAGAGCACAGACTAAAAAATGTAGAATGTTAGATTATAAATTTACTTTATTACAACACAAACAAACTTGCTCTTTTATTTATTATATCAGTAGGTATAGGTGTACAAAATAAAGCTTAAATTGCCTTGGTTCGAAAAATTACCTTTCATTTCGATAAAATCTTTGACATAACTTATAAGGTTAAGATTGATCGCTACTGCATAAAAAACACAAAGATGGAAGGTAAAAACAAAATGACCTACAATGTGATTAAGGTAATTTGAAAGTAGACCGCGTCTCAGTTCAAACTGAGTGAAATTTAAAATGCTGGAAAACCTAACTATAATACACGTCTGTTTATGCGTATATCTATGATGTGTACAAATAAAAAAAATATTTCAAGTTAACATGTTTTCACTCAATGGATATTACAGTACTTACACCATAATATCATTTTTTTCTCTCTGTCTTTCTTTTGAGATTAGCATCTCTCATGTATCATCGTCATGTGGTGGGACGATTTTCACTAGCAGACAGCTAATGTTGTAAGAAGAAGCTATTTTATTATGTTTCTTTTTTATTATAGACTAAGCCCGCATTTGACCTCAATCTCACCTGATGGTAAGTGAAGATGAGGTCGAAGATGACGACAGCACACGGGCCTAGGAAAGAACTGGCTCTTCATAATAATTGCAGGAACATATCACCGCCGGAGCGGTAATCTATATCTATACTAATATTATAAAGAGGAAACCTTTGTATTTTTGTATGTTTGTATTGAATAGTCTCAAAAACTACTGGACCGATTTCAAAATTTCTTTTACCATTACTTAGAGGGATTCTTCCGAATCCGTATAGGCTACTTTTTATCCCGAAAATCCCGAAATTGCGTGGGTAAAACCACGCGCAATAGCTAGTATTTTATATGAAGGGTGGTCGCCGTGCACCGTGGCGAAGAGGTATTAATTAAGGTAATAAGTTTTCGCGATTCATACTTTTAAATAAAACACTTTTTAACCGAATTTTTCACGTATAATAATTTTTTCTTCTATAGTCTTGCTTTATTCCTAATCTCTGTAACGGATTGGTCGATTTCGACGGGAATTTCACACGCGGATACCTAATGTTATAAGGACTAACTCAACTACTTATTGGGTTAAATGATTTTATGCTCAGGAGCGAACTCGAGGGATTCAGGTAGTCTTTAAAGATTACCAATTAAAAACGGACCTTGCGGTGTAAAGTTTTGCCCTCATTTCCAGAGGTCTTTGATTCGATTCAAAATTAATCTTTCGATAGATTTAAGGATTAATAAGGTCTACTACAAGATATTCGGATACAAGAAGATGGAATTCCCTGGCTGAAAATTGTTATAGTGTATTATTAAAAGATGGTTGCTGTTAAGTTTCTTGCCACTTCTTCTCAACAGATCGACTTTCCGACATGGTGGTAGATTCAGATCAATTTTTAAATAGTTTGACTATATGACTATAAGTTTGACTATGTAAATACCTACCAAATAAAGATATTTTTGACTTTTTTTTTGATTCCCAGCCAGGCTTAATTGTAAAACTAACTATTCTGATCAGACTCATGTTTATGTTCATTAGGTTACCCCTAGTTAAACACTGTGTTCATTACACAAACTTAATTAGATAAGTTTACTTGGGACACATATTCGTAGTTCGTGTGACAGTTTGGTAACTAATTACTTTCTTTTGATATATTACCAAAACTTATTCGCACTTATAGAAATTATACTTCTACAGAGTATCCGCTCGATCATTATAAGTAGAGTTTATTTTGGCAAAGTATATGTTAACAAAGTTAGCTTAGCTCTCAAGTAAAAAAACTTTATGATTTAATGATCAAAGTATTGCTTGGAAGATTCTATTTTTACGCGAAAGAAAAATAACTTATTGTAAATTACGTCGTCTTGTAGTCTGAAGGTTATTTTAATGTAAATCATGAATTAAACATCGGTTCACTGGAATTTTTTTATAGAAAAAAGTAAAAATATACTTTTTTAATCAAAGCTAACATCAAAAGTCATAGACAAAAATTATTTAGTTCGTAGGTATTTAAATACAAACTATTTACAAATTGAACTGAATCTACCACCATTTCGGAAAGTCGATCTGTTGAGAACAAGTGGCAAGAAACTCAACAGCAATCATCTTTTAAAAAGGGTAGTATTTAATCGAGTAACTGTAAATAAAAATTTTAGGTGACAAAAATAATGAATTTGGCTTACTGTTTTAATTAAGTGAGCGACTGAGAGCGAGTGACGAAGAATCAATGAAACAGCGACTTAAAAACACTTTTGACCATGTCGGGATTGTCCAGGGTTGACTATAATAGCTGACCAGGTTTATGGCGCTTCGCCGGCCGCTGCCGCGGCACCGCTCGCTTCGCTCGCTCGGCTCGCGCACGTGTATAACTATATGCAACCTAACATGCTCCTCCTCGCTGCGCTCGTCGTCGCACCTAACCGTACTGATTCCGCCTTCCGGTGCGGGAGCCCTTCTCGTAACTTATCTCTTTCATCGCAATGTATATGTGTTTTAGTCGCTCACTTAGTAATTCAGTCGCAATATTAATATTTAAAACCGTTCATTTTCATATATTTTTCAAGACAGTCCAAATTTGTTTTTTAGTCGCTCGTTTTATTATTTCCAGTCCAAATTTGTTTTTTAGTCGCTCGTTTTATTATTTCCCTTTTAAAAATACACATTAACAATTTTCAGCCAGGGAATGTCATCTTCTTGCATCTGGATATCTTAAAGTAGTTCTTTTCATACAACACTTCTTTTACTATATCCTTAAATCGATCGAAGGGTAAATATTTAATAGTTTTGGAATTTTATCATTAAAGCGTACACATTGACCCATGAACGAGTTGATGACTTTGTGGAATCTAAACCCATCAATGACCTTAATCTGACCTGATGAGTGGAGATGATTGTGGAAGATGTCAGCCGGAGGCTTAGGAAGAAACTGACTCTTCATAAAATATTGCCGGCACATATCACCACAGTAGCGGTGAGATTTGGCGGCAGAACCAGGTGAAACAGGGGAAACCTACCATTAAGCGATCCCTCTCAGATTCGCGTCTCCTATCCGGCCCTACGCTGGCAATGTACTCGTATATTTAGGTATAGTTTCAAGTTTGTGTATACTTCATAGCTCGAGCTTTTCAGCATCTAACTGACGTAGGTATGAGATATCCTCAACGATCTTGATCGATAGATTTACTTAGATCTCATAATACCAAATCGGTAATTGCTGCTGGACTGGGAGCGGAAACTTCCATGCTGGACTGGGAGCGAAAGAAAAGCATAGAATGTACCAGCTGCTTCGCTTCCCGGGCATATTGTAAAAGTTGGTTCAGAGACAGAGGTTTTATTGAGGTTTTTGTGGGCGATAGACTCACCTCCTGTCACTGCAATATTCTCTATCCATCATTAGAATACCTCCAAAATTAAAAGTGACATCAGATGGTCTTATATAATAATCTAATATATATATATATATATATATATATATATATATATATATATATATATATATATATATATATAAAAATGGAGGTTTTACTGACATTTTTGTAGGCGATAGGCTGACCCCCTATCACTGCAAGTCTCTGTCCATCATTTCAATACCTCCAAATTTGTCAAATGTGACATCAGATGGTTTATAGCTTCTGGTGTTCTGCCTACCCCATCAGGGATATAGGCGTGACGTTATGTATGTATGTATATAAAAATGAATCCCTATTTCCCTTGGTCACGGCATCACGCCTGAACGGCTGGACCGATTTCGCTAATTCTTTTTTAGTCAGCTAGTAATATAATATAATATAACGTTTATTGTCAGAATTATTAACAAAATTATCTTAAAATATAAGTGTTAGTATTTAATTATATCATATCTTATTTAATTTATTCATTATACCAAATTTTAATTTTAATAATAATTTTCATATTTATACAATTTTAATTTAATGTAATGAAGCTTTTATAAAGTTAACAAGATATATAGAAACTTAAACTTTTAACGCGTGAAGGTGTATCCATCGGCGTAGCATGGGAGAGTCCCACCTCTGAGCAAACACACTGATGAATTAAAAGCTGTTTAGACATCCTAACCCTTTTTAATAATCTCACTGCAGAGCCACAAGTCTCCTTTCTTGGTGACTTTTTAGTCCAAAAACAATTGTTTTTTTTTTCAGTTTTTTTACTTACAATATTTAAATTTTTGTTAATAGATATTTACATATTATTCATACAAAGTTAATAAGTCACAGATAACTGGCCACTTATTTTTTTTTTCAAGATACACTCAGAATATAAATAATAATAATTCCTTTTAATTGCGAACCAAACAAAAGAACAACTTTTGTCAAATTTTGATAATTTGGGTAGCCTAATCGCCTCGAGCGATTTCTTACAGGCAACCCGTATTTAACAGGCAAACATATTTGTCTATACACACAAATGTTTGCACTGAGTGTTAGTTCATCGCCTCAGCTTTCGTCAAATAATAGTACGACAACATTATATCGACTATAGGCCATATAGGTCTTGTCCTGTCCAATATAGATAAATAGGTTAACTGTATTTATATGTTGTAACTGTATTTTATTTTTCATAATAAAATGATTATTAATATACCGTATAACTGTCAACTAACTGACTAACTAACCGAGTGGAGTGACTGACAGACAACGTATAGCCATAACTAACGGAACTAAACACCTCAAATTTAAAACATACAATTCTTAGGGGGTGTAGGGGTGCACAAATGGAAAGAACCCTTAATTCGCAAAGGAACGGGAAATATAGGACTTTTTAGTTTATAATAAATAAATATGTAACATCCTATTCCTTGAGTATAATGCATATATGCATATGTGCAACTTTGTAAAAAAAGTTCTTCAATGGGTGTTTGGTTACATTATGAAAGAAATATATTATTATGATTGAAACTGCCATAAGAAAGGTTGTACTTAATAGTACTTTTAAAAATTACACGTAAAAAATGTTTATATTTATACGAAATTGCAGACAAAAGCTCGTAATACTTATATGTTATTCAGCCCTCTTTTATTCACTATACAGCAGAGATGATTGTGATGTGACGCTTTTTGTGCTAAAGTTAATATGTAGAAGCTGATAAGCGTTCCCGTGTTGACGACAAAACGCTTTTCATGCAATTTTTTGCACATTCATACAAAAATAACTGTCGTAAAAAAAAACGTTGGAAATGACAGCAGTCCGCGCAAACATTATTTTATGAACAAGTTTAATGAATGGAAAATGGGGAGCTAAAAGTGTGGCTTTCAGCCTAATTAGAAAGATAATTAATTATTTTTTGTTGTGATGTGGATGACGCACAAAGCCTTAGGTTTTTTTTTAGTTCTTAAGCATTAAGATTATAGATACATACTTATCACTTCTTACTATATCATGCTTATCACTATACTAACATAGCTTTGAGGAGTGCTATTTAATTATTATATGGGTATTTCAAGTCTGAAACAAAACGATTTATTATAATTTGTCATATTTAACGCTACACGCCTTTTTGGCGAATATGACCTGACAATCTGACCAGTCTTATAGTATAAGTTTTTCACAGTCATTATCATTTAAAATGACTTTAGAAACGGGATGATTGCTGTGTCATATGCCTTAAAGTTTATATCCGGTAAAAGTCCCATTTCTAAAGTTTATTCAAATAAATAATAATTTGCCACTTTCCGTGCCTTTGACGAATGACCAGCTTTCCTTACTTAAATGTTGGGTTGGCTATGCATCATCAATCTTTTGTCTATCATTTGTTAAACTATGTGCTACCTCTATCTGGTAAGATAGATTGTAAGTATTTTAACAAATTTGTAGTTTAACAAAGTTTAACAGATTTGCTGATGACACTATGACTTTTTCATTCCATTCTTGTTTAAATATCTGATCCCAGTTTGTCATGTCCGTGTTGTGCATTTATAGCTCAATGCACTTACTATGTATGCAATTTGGTTTTGGCCTGACATTGGCTCTCAAAATTAGCTGTCTTGTGTTTGTATTTTTTTCATGTCATGATCAATTTGTACTGTACCTTGTATTATTTTGTATAATTCTGACTGAAAAAGAGTACCAAGAGTTTTTTTTCCGACGGTTTTTTTTCGTCTCTTGGTCTTTCTTACAGTTTTTCTATCATTTTTGATAGTAATTGACTATCAACACCTTGTTAAAGCCGAAGTATAAAATTATGACGTCATTAACTAGCAATTCGATGACTTTATGATGAATAAACTATTTTGAATTTTTTAATATAATAAGTGGAATTGAGGTTGAAGATGACAGCATTTGTGAGTAGGACGGAACTGTACCTTCTCCAGAATGGTTTTATTTAGTGGCAGATGTTATATGAAAGGATATCACTCGAATAAGTTGCTTTTTAACTAACTTCAAAAAAAGAAGGAGGTACTCAATTCGTCTGTGTGTTTTTTTTATGTTTGTTACCTCATATCTTTTGACTAGGTGAACCGGTAAAGGATACTTTACATTTGGTCCCATATACATTTAATCGAAATTAATTGAGTACCTACTTCATGTTTTTTTTAAATATGCCTGAATTCGGAGATCGTTTACCTTGACGTCCTTCTACTTTAGCCAAAGTTTTGACATGAAGTCGGTTTTTTAATGCTCTGCATTCGTTGATCTTTACTATACAGTTATCCAGAGGTTGTTGGACATTTCTAAGCGAACCATAACTTCCGGCAATCTTTAAACAACGATCTCACCTCAGTCACCACTAACCATTACTTGCAGTACTGAATTGCGAACTGTCATAACTTTTCAAAGTGATTACGGAGTCTCTGCAATGTCGATTGTTTTATTATGAAAAAAAAAGTTTAAATACTAATACCGGACTAGGTAGGTACTACAACACGCTCTAAAAGTATGAAACAAGAAAATAGTGTCCGCTGAAATATTTATGTGTTTAATACGTCTTACTGATAGAGATATGTTTAAAGCACAAGTTTGAAGGATAACCGAGATCGTATGCCACTTTCGATTTATATACATACATACATAACTTCACGCCTGTATCCCTTATGGGGTAGGTTTAACATCAGAGGTTATAAGACCATCTGATGTCACGTTTGACTAATGAGGTATTATAATGATGGCGAGAGGCTATTGCAGTGACAGGGGGTCAGCCTATCGCCTACAAAAATGCCAATGAAACCTTCATTATAATTTTTTTATTTATTATAATGAATATTTTTTGCTACAATAGGTAGCCTAAAAACAGTGGACAATCAAGACGCTTCCAACGACACTTATTCACATTTGTCCAATTATGATAACTAGTTTAGAAGTTGTGAGGGAACAGATGAACATCCATACCCACATACATACAGTTTAAAATCATAAGGCTTCTTTTTTCTTCACCATAGTCGGGTAAAGAAAGCTGCTGCATGTTTGCACTATTAATTTGTATTTTAATAGTCAACAATCGTCGAAAACAATTGGCAGCACGACCGCCAAGAGAAAACTATATCAACACTACAACAATGTTACAAAGTACCCTATCACCATTTCCGAATAGAATTAGTGCCGAGAGAAGCACAATGTGGTGAGATTGTCAATTGCTCATTTAATAAACATGCAAATGCAATTAAAACATTAAGGGGGATGGTTTCGAATTTGATCTGTAGGAATGAGAAGCGCGCGGAGACGATACGCGTTGTTTACTCATAAATAACGTAGCTACAAGCTACAAGTAATTTATGGAATTCTATTTAAAGTTTGTTCTGAGATGTTATTTTTGAAAGTTGACTTATTAAAAAACACGGAAGCGTCGAATTCTTAGACATTCAACTTTTTAAATACAAGCGCTAAAGAAAACTATAGACTTAAATATCTGATAATAATCATAATAATAATTAGCCAAACACACACAATTTTTTCGTCAACTATTCATCAAAGAAACTTATTTTGTATTTGCCAAAAGCCCGCTTTCTTTAAAAATATAATTATAATAAATAATCTCACATTCCAGCTGTTTGGCCCCACAAGTAAGATTATACATATAATTTTATATTATCATGGAAAGCAGAACTAGATAGTATCCTAGCATACAACTAGGCAGATCCAGTTTATAAAAGTTCCAATCATACGAACCAAGCTCTTTGCAGATTACGTGAATCATTTTTATTTCTCATTTGGAATCAGATTTTTCTTACCATATAATAGAAACATACTAATGATCTATTCTAATATTATAAAAGCTTTGTTTGAGCACGCTAATCTTGATAACACCCTATTTGCAAAATTCTGTATTAAAAAAATATTGCCCATCTCTTGAGGAACTTAATAAAAAACATCTTATTTGATCAAAGCTATGCAAGTAAATCCACGTAAATCAACGACGTACCCACCATCTAGTCTAAATAATAAAGTCTATAAATGCTAATATATTATAAATATATGTAGGTATAAAAAAGCTTAAGTAATTTGAATGCTGTCTTTAATGATGATTTTAATTTTAGAACTTAATGTTAATGTTTAAACTGTTCTCCTAGCTTTATTCTGTCTATAAATATGGATGCCTACGATACAGGTTCTTCCTAGTGTGGGATCGAGAGTTCATGCAGTCTGTAATGTTACAAAAAATTAGTTAAGTATAAATTGGTTAAATCTGCTATTAACAATTATGTTATAATGAAACAAAGTATTATTCTTATCTTTTTAGTCGTTAAGTCTAAATGTAACAATTTAAAGTTTAAATAAAGAATTCGAATTTGAATTTGAAAAGCTACAGTTTAAGCAAACATTTTGTAAGATTGAATATTTGGACGACAAAAGTCTTCAGTCTTCAGTGGATGATATCTTTTGAGTTACCTTCCAATCCATCTCGATAAATTGATCTTTGACCTTCAAGAATAGAGATAGATTATTTTTAAAACGGATTGACACGTTTGTCGAGGCCAGAGGGCTATACTTAGCCAATCCTTCAAATAAACATGTATGTCTCACTGCTGTGTGAAGAACACCCGCTTTCCCGCTTTAGATGAGGTAGCACTGTCTGCCTCAAAACTCTGTTGCGTCAGTGTAAATTATGTATGATATACAAGTTGACTGGTGACAAATTTTAGATATTGAAGTAGAGCACTCTGTACTCCACTCTGATCACAATTATGTAATTAAAGTAGGTATTTAATTTTTCACCAGAATTCCCTATAGATAAATAAAGAGACATCATTAGTCTTTTCTCGACACGCCCCGTCTCAGTCAACATGCACACGGCAGTGTTCTCGCCACACGCACACCACCACTTGCTAAGTATCTATTGCACTGACCTCTATATTTACCACTGGACTGGCGGCTGTCAAAGTGCTTTTGTGCCCGTTTGATAATCGCCATTTTGGCGCTGTCGGACGTAGCGAGCAGTAGCGAGTGTCCGTGGTACTAAAACTAGTCGCTTACGCATATGTCACATGTCCTCATTCTTGATAACTTTTATATAATGCTTATAACAATAACAACATAAAATTCGAATTAATATTTAAAAAATATAAAATCACTTAACAATAAGCAAGCATTTCTCTGGCGGCCACTTGCAATATACGTCAAAATTTGTTCTGCGGACACTCGCTACTCGCTAGTGGCGCTTCAAATAGGCACAAAAAAATAGCTGTCAAACTTACGGAACAGCCAGTCCAGTGGTAAATATAGAGGTCAGTGATCTATTGTATTACGCCTATGTAACCATGTTTGTGGGACTATGTGCCTCCTTCTATACTTGCGTCAAAGACTATCCATTCATTCAAAAGTAAGTTAAAAGAATTTTACCTACGTCCATAATATATTACGTATGTATTTTTTATATATATATTATATTGTATATATATCCCTCAGTATATTATTTTATTGGTACCTATACTTTTTCTTGTATAAACTTTATGTAGTTAGGTCATTAATAATTCATTTATTTATGAAATAGAATATATATATATATATATGTGTATGTATTTATATGTAGGAATATTATCTAATATTTATAAATATATATATTTATATATATATATATATATATATATATAAGTAAATAATATATATATTATTATTTACATATAAATATATTTATAAAATTATTAGTTATTTGTTTGATTAGCGTTTACTGTCTTTATACTCTGCCCATAGATTTAACTATTTTTATTAATTGTTTCGTTTTTGTTTGTTAATTTAAGTGTTTTTTTAATGTATTTCTTTTCCAAAGGTTACCTGGAAGAAATCGCTTGTAGCGATAAGGTCGCCGAATTGTCTGTTCCTAAGCATGTACCATGAAATTGTATATTTTATTTTCTGGCAATAAAGAGTATATTATTATTATTATTAACCATGCGTTGGGTAACGAATTCTTTGACTTTCGGTTAATTATATTTCGCAGCTTAATTCTTTGCGATTTATTAGGTTTACTTATTGTAGTATCGGTCCCATGTGTCAGCCTTACACGGTTATTTTAGAGTCTTTTTTTTTTTTTTTTGTATTGGCAACACTGCTTCACCTCCGGCTCCTAATTAACCGGCCCTTTTGGAATCATTGTTCGTTCCCGTGCTCAAGCCTTCGCACGTGTTCCTGGCAACGCTCAAGACTTCATTGTAACGGTCATCTAGTGTTACACAAAGCTCTCAAGATGGGGAAGAAGCGCAAGAACGAAGATAAGAATGAAATAATACGAAAAAAAAAAATAAGGAGACTCGAAAATAAGCTGAGGAAAAGAATTCGCGTTATTTCATCTGACGAAGAATCCATCGAATTTAAGTAAATTATGTAACAATGTCATTTAACATTGTTTAAAAACTTGTATTCTGCGCGTCTGTCTGCAGATATACTTACTTTATAACCCAATTTGTACTTATTTAAAGTACTCACTTGTCAAATGACACAAATTTGTACCACGCCTGAGGGTAGGTACTCACTAAAAAATATAATATAAAATAATGCTTTACTTAAGCACAACATACTTACTTTATAACCCAATTTGTACTTATTTAAAGTACTCACTTGTCAAATGACACAAATTTGTACCACGCCTGAGGGTAGGTACTCACTAAAAAATATAATATAAAATAATGCTTTACTTAAGCACAACATACATTATTTGTGCCCGGTAGCATTTATGAAATAAAACGTATTCATGATAATATCAAAAATTATACTACAGAACTAAACCTATTTTAGAAATACCCACAAAAAAAAATACGAACATGGTGAAGTTCTAATCATAGCTTCACCGAACAACCGTGAATCTATCGTGGAAGTCATTCCCGAAAGTTCACCACATCACGAAGAATCGCTTGAAGAGGAGGCATGTATGAACGAGGCAGTTCCTCATACGTCGTCGTCGGCACAGAATCCAGTACCTTCGACGTCGGATCTCACAAAGGAGGTACGAGGAGACAGTGGTATTGATGTCGAAATACTGTCATTATTAGGGGAAGTTCCCCAGTCGCAAGATATTTTGGGAGATGAAATTAATAAAAACATATCCGATAGATGGCAGCTCATACTTACCAAGGGTCTCATCAAAGAAACAAAACAGTACTTGTTACAAGAATATCGGGTACCCAAAAACTGTGAAATGCTATTAACGCCTATCCTCAACCCTGAAGTTAAAGCGGGTATTTCAGAACTGACAAGCAAAAAAGATTTTTCCTTAATGCTTAGTCAAAAACAAATCAGCATTGCTTTGGCTGCATGAGCGCAAACGACAGAGAAAGTCATTACAAAGAAATATTCATCGCAGGATATTCTAAAACCCTTAAGGGATGCAAGCAAATTGTTGTGCGATTCCTTCTACTACCTAACGAAGGCCCGAAGAAATTTAGTTATTAATACTATCAATGCAGAACTAAAAGATACCCTTCGTCAGACCACTAGAGATACATTTTTATTTGGGACCGATTTACCAGAAAGGTTAAGGTCCGCAAAAACTATACAAAAAACCGGAGAACCCCTTAAGCCTTCACAACCATTTATTTCAAACAGAAACAACCAAAATTATAGGATTACTTCTCAAAATTGTTTAAACTGGAAGCCCCCGCAACGGAAGCCTGCTGCGCGGCCCGAAGCGGGGAGACCTCGCCCGGTGCAGCGCTCGGGACCGCCGCCGCCGCCTCCGCCGCCGCCGCGACACACCCCGAACTACAGACGCTCACGCTCGCCGCCCAAGAAATACAACAGGAGATATTAACATCTGAGGTCAGTTATTCTGGCCATCTAAAGCTATTTTACAAAAGAAATTATTGAAAATTCTAGCAATTTCGCAACAACTATTTTGAGTGATTTTATGCCTACATAATAATTAATGTAGGTACCTAATTATGTTGTTATATTTTGTATGGAAATTGATTTAATTGCTATATTATAACTAAAACTGGATAATAATTGTTGATCATGTAAGCTATTTTACTTATTTTCTCTCTGATCATCCTACAATAAGTAAACCTAATAAATCGCAAAGAATTAAGCTGCGAAATATAATTGAAGATCAAACGAACTTCTAAGTGAAGTTCGATCGAAATTATATGAGCAGCTTAATTCGAAGCGATTTATAATCACCCTCCCAGTTTAAAACGAAACATATATATTACTTATTTATTTACTGAAAATAAATATCCCAACCCTTATATCTTAATATAAGTAAAATACTTACCTGTGCTTATCGTTTTTTTTTTTTACCTTACCATGCAATGGTTTATCCCATAAATAGAATAATCCATTACATTTTTATATAATTCGGCTTTAAACAAAATGATTCCAAAAGGGCCGGTTAATTAGGAGCCGGAGGTGAAGCAGTGTTGCCAATACAAAAAAAAGACTCTAAAATAACCGTGTAAGGCTGACACATGGGACCGATACTACAATAAGTAAACCTAATAAATCGCTTCGAATTAAGCTGCTCATATAATTTCGATCGAACTTCACTTAGAAGTTCGTTTGATCTTCAAGTTTACTCGGTTAATAATAAATGTTATTTTTTCTCATCATGTATGATCTCAGACTATCACGTCCTCAAATTTCAAAAGTGACCCACCCTGTATACGTATTTACGAAAAAAACACATTTATATCCATTGTCGCACTAGACAATGGTACCAACAACACAAAAATAATAACTTACTTTAGAGTAAGATAGCGCTAGTTTTAAAAAAATGTTCAACAATTATTACATTATTTATTGTACGAATATCAAAAGCTTCATGTTAACAAACACCAAAAATGCTGCTATACACTAAAAAGGTTATTACTTAGCTGTTTGACAGTGTTACACAAATGTACGACACGCGGCCTACAAACAAATTACTGATAACGCTTACTTCATAAATCAACTTTATGAATAATGAGGTATTTTATGAATAATGAAGTAAACAATTTTATATCAGCAAAAACAACAAAAAATTTTATATCTTTCTGGCGGGTTTCAATATTATGAAAACTGTTCGTTTTGCCTACGAACAATAGAAATCACTACCAAAATGCCTTTCTATATTCAAAATCTTGACATCTAAACCACTGCTTACGAACTGTTTGACTGTAATGGGTTGCTAGGTTACATTTGACCATTTACAAAATAAGTCATTATATCTAGCCAACGACGACGTAACAAGTTATTAATTTAAACCAATGAGGTAAAGGTAGCATGGCAGTCTGCTGCGGCCAATAAGAGTTATGTTTTCATTACGTATGACCAATTAAGGAATAGGTCATTTTAATCTAGCCAACGACGTAAAAAAATATTCATTTAACGAAATATCCTATCAAATATCTGTCAACATATCAATAATCCAGTTTTCTCTTTCTAACTTATCTATAACTGTTTTTGAAAAAAAAAGGACGAATATTATTGAATGACATAATTTTTCTTTTAAATATTTACTTTGACGTCATAAAAATGTGATTCAACCAATGGCAAAATTAGTCGAAGGATTGGCGTTTCGTTTTATGTAAGCAGTTAAACGCAATTATTAATAAAAAGCTCTAAAAACATACTATAATATATTTATCGAATACTTAAACATAGCAAACATAAATTGAATAAGTTTATATATTTCTTTAGTTCAAATATCGTACAAATAATTTGCGAATGCGTGATATTCTATAAATCACATATCACCTATTTTCTTGGAAGAACGTCACGCAAATAGATATTGTGAAACGCTACTTTTTTCCTACCAGTTTTGTACCTGTACCGGTTACGCATAAGAGTCAGTTGAATATTGAAACCCGCCATAAAGGTGCGAGCACACTATATCGCGCCTAATCGCATTGCAAAAGGCTTACGACCGTGTCAGGACAAAAAGCTGTAATCGTAAAATGTCAAATTGACAAAAACGAGTACAAAGTTCACAACTTTAACTCGTTACCAAATTTTATTCAGTGACGATAGACGGTCAATGTTATTTTCAAATAATTTTCAACCGACTTCCAAAATAGGAGGAAGTTCTCAATTCGTGTGTATGTTTTTTTTTGTTGTTTTTTTGCGTCTTTGTTACGCGATATTTCGGACAATTATGAATTGATTTTGAAAATTATTGTTTCATATGATAGAGGATACCTCATAGTTGGTCCCATTAAAATTTAATCGAAATCAGTTAGGTACTTCCTTGAAAATTTCAAACTTATGAAAAAATATGTATGATGTCGGAGAATGTTTACGTAGATGACATTCTCAACTCAGCCAAAGTTTTGACGTGAAGTCGGTTTTTTTAATGCTCCGCATTCGTTGATTATTGATAATGTTTTGTTGTTTTCACTTTAACATCATAATATTGCATTTTTAAGAAGAATCCACGAAACTAAAAGAAAATGTATTTTGTTATAACAACTTTTAGGCAGCCGATTTCATAATACTAAGCTTATCGTGTTTTACCGAAATAAAAAGGACGCGAACGACTCATCCGCGCTCCGCTCTCTTGTATTCCTTTCGCAGTAAACCACTGCTAGATTACAGAGTTAAGCAAATATAATTTCTTTTAAGTTTAGGTTACCGTAAAGTGTAATATTGAACCCATACGAAGCTGACATCGCATAGATTATTTTACGATGTATTACCATAAAACGATGTAACCCGGGATGCATGAGTGTTTTGTCACAACAGGGTCGCTTACTTATCACACTTATTCTGTACTAGGTATATTAAGTTCAGATTTATGTGTAAATCTTCAGGACTCTGACTTTGCAAGGTAACATTATCTGTTATAGCTCGAAATGTAATGCCGATTAATAAAATTTAATTCCACTAACAAACATATTTCTGAAGATAGTAAAACTTTCAAGATCAAAGCACACATTCATATAACATTGATTTACACTATCAATACATCGATGGGTCCATAGAAATATTATTAGATCGAACTGGCAATTGTTAAATTTTGGAATTTTTCAAATGTAAACTACTATTTTGGTTCAATAACTCGAAGGCATTTATTTCTGATACTAAAAAGACCTTAGTAGCACATTATTGAACGTCTACAGACAGATCAAATGGTTTATTATGAGATATTAGGCCAGGAACAATTTATTTTAGCGTTTATTTTACTCGCGCCGGTTTTGAAAAGAAATATTAATATTATTTTAAAATTAATACGATATAAACGAGCATATTACCGACGAACTCGACTTTATTGCTACCAGCGACCTCTTCTAGCCGTGCCTATATGTATATTAAATCGAATAGAACACGAGAACGTAAAACGACACTCCACGACACCATGTCGACTTAAAATGTATAATATGTATAATTAAATGTGACATAAACCAGTTGACACGTCTTTTATATTATACTAGTAGCTTCGTACAGGTTTAATGCTCATTTTTTTATCCCACAGGGATTTATTGAGATGACTAAATTTTCCTCAAGAGTTAGTTTTTCATCAAATACACAAATATTTATGATTTGACTCGGTTTTCTAGAAATTAGCGCTTTTAAATAAACAAGCCAACTCTTTAAGTTTACCATTTTAGTATAGAAATAAAAGAAAATCTGGAAGCGAAAGAAGCTTCCATGCTGGACTGTGAGCGAAAGAAAACCATAGAATGTACCAGCTGCTTCTCTTCCCGGGTATACTGTAAAAGTCAGTTAAGGGACAGGGTTTTTGAGTTTTTAAGAGGTTTTATAAGAGTTTTTGTGGGCGATATGCTGACCTCCTGTCACCATAATAGTCTCTCTACATCATTATAATACCTCCAAACTCGTCAAACGTAACATTAGATGGTTTTAAAACCTCTGTTGTTCTGCCTACTCCATTAGAGATTATGGCGTGAAGATATGTATGTATGTATGTAAGAAAATAAAGTATATCGGCCAAGGTTAAAAAAGGTTTTCATAAATATATAACTTCACGCCTGTGTCCCTAATGGGGTATAGGTCGCGTCAGGTAAAAAAAACGCCAGCGGTCATATAAACATAATGTAATCCAGTGTTCTTTTTACCTGACGCGAACTATAGGCAGAACACAAGAGGCTATAAGACCTTCCAATGTCACTATTGACTTTGGAGATATTATAATGATGGATAGAGACTACTGCAGTGACAGGGGGTTAGTCTAGCGCCCACTAAAAAATCCAATAAAACTCTGTCCCTCAATTCATATTATTTTTAATCTCATAACTTTTCACTGTATTTATGATTTTGATTATTTTTTTTATATTGGAAAGTTGCTCATATACTCTCAATTATTATTAAATTTATAATTAATATGTCTTCGGCTACGTTGATGATGTTCTAAACTTTTTTGTCACCGGTCAACTTTTACGATTGCAATGTATCGCATATTCTTTTACATAAGATACCTTATTCGAAATTCCCGCATGTTTACATAGTTTTGTAATCAGTCCATCACTCGACGCCTACACACAGGCCAATGCTGCCATCTGTAAGCTCATCTACATCAGTACATACTGATAAAGCGTTAGAGTGGTTGCGCTCGACACTCCGTTCTTATCCGATAACTGTATCAATGGTAGCTTACGCACTTGGGGAAGGTGGGCATGAAAGAGACATGTTTTGGAAGAATTACGAAGTTCCATCAGATCTTCTTTCTCTGAAGCAATACTAGTTATTTTAATTGATGAAGAGTAATTTCCATTCTGGACTGGGAGCAAAGGAATAACATAGAATGTGCCAGCTGCTTCTCTTCCTGGGCATACTTTAAAAGTTAGTTAAGTAATAAATAATAAATAAATATTTCTGACACTCACACAACATTATGAAGCCCAAATTAAGTTTCATAAAGAACTTGTGTTATAGATACTACTCGTAGATAACTGATATACTTAAGAAATATATATATATAAACATACTTATTGAATAAATATATATTTTTTATAAAAATAAACGTATAAACATTCATGACTTGACGACTAATATCTGTATTCATCACACAAATATCCGCCGCCGCCGGGATTCGACCCCAGGACCTCTGGCATAGAAGGCAATGTATGTTACCGCTACACTAGCCGATCGCCAGACTGAGGTTTTATTGGAAGTTTTTTTTGTGGGCGATAGGCTGACCCTCTCTCACTGCAATAGTCTCTCTCTACCGTTATAATGTCGTAAAACTTTTCAACGTGACATCAGATGGTTTTATAACATCTCATGGCTATTTCATGCCCACCTACACCTTCATCCGGCACTGTCATCTGTCATTTCATAAAAGATTTCTAGATTCTTATTTTTTTGGATTCGGATCGGATAAGAATCTATTACAGTGCGTAACCGCTCTTATGCAAATTTTTGAATGCCGTGTCCTTTTTGGTCCGTAATTAATTAGCTCGAGAGGCTCGAAGTATCACTTCTCCTGCCCTGATTTATCAATGAATATTGGTTTTCAGAACTCATTATCATACGAGTATATCGGGGGAAAGTTTACTTTATTATCGATTGATCTTTTCGTATTATCTTCTAGAATAAATCTGAAGTGATTGTTTTAATTCTAAGTTTTAAAGTTTCAATTTGGATTAAAAAATATTTTTATATGATGTTGTCATTGGTTTTTACGATTATTAGGATTACTCGCTGAGTCGCTGGGATGAGTTGTTGATACTACGGAATTTCATTGATTATGTTTGACAATACTACGAAGTAGTACTTCAATATGTAGTAGCTCGTAGTCATAGTAATTCATAATGGTATTCATTTATAATTTAGTGACCATGCTTTGCCTTATATGTTAGCATACACATATATTAATTTCCTTGTAAAATAGCCAAATTACATCATACAATTACAAAATACAAATTACAATTTACCGTGAAGCCAAACTACATGATCATCACAACTCTTTTTAATGGCTATGAGTCTCTTCCCAGAGTGACGAGGAGGTGTGGGTCACATTCCACCAAGCTGGCCCAGTGCTGGTTGATGGATGGTAGAATTTTCAAAGCGCCGAAATGACTTCTGTTGAACCCTAACGACAACTGTATACATGTATACAGCACCTGGGATCAACTGCTTAACGTGCCCTCCGAAACACGGATGTCGCTGTGAGAAATAAATGGTTAGCGGTCACCCATCCAAGTACCGACCCGACTGAGAGTTACGTTTGTCAATCACTGCCAGACAGTTAAATAAACTTAAATATATTTATTTGTTTAATTGATGTTGCATAGTTTACCCTATATCAACGTCTTCGCAATAAAACAACGCTTATATTGATATATTTTTTTTCCATTATCAAGCAAGTGAAGGTAACTGCCATCTATGGCCACCTTTTAGCTCCATCATCAGATCCTCGTTACCATCTATGTAGTATCAAAGTACTCGTCAAGGCGAATGAAACGAACCCAAATTCGATGGGGTTGCCAGCTTTAATTAGGGAGTTCCTATGGCCACCTTCAACCTCCATCATCAGATCAGATATATGTTATAATAATATTTCATTGTCATGCGATTAATAGTATATTACATGCATGCCAAGTTTTAGTTCAATCGGAAACCTGGAAGTGAATCAAATTTAACTTGTAAGATTTGATTACAGACAACGGACAGGTGAAGCTTACTAAAGGCTTTTAAAAATAGTTTGTCCAGGATTTTTTCGGCAACCCATTCTTAACATATTTCCTAATATACTAATTACAAATAAAAATAAATAATAAATAAATAAAATAAATAAATTTTGTTATAAAATAGGTTCCATTCTATTTTCAGCTCGGTGCAGATCTTTCCAAGTTCGGATCTCCTACTATAAGCAAAAAATGCATTGCGTGCCGGTGGCGTAACAAAAATCAGTTCACTGCTGTCATCGGCCTCTACCACTGTTAATCTCCATGACCGAATACGTCAGCTTAGCCCCTTCAAAGGGGAGAGAATATTCCAAAAAGATAATAATAATAATATAACGTTTATTGTTACAAGAATTTCCATAGATGTGTTAGTAACAAAATTATCTTAAAACGTAAGTTAAATCATAACTCTACAAGATATATAGGAACTTTTAACGCTTTTAACTTTTAACGCGTGAAGCTGTATCTATCGGCGTGACATGGGAGAGCCCCACCTCTCAGCAAACACACTGACCATGGTGTTGCCACTACTAAGGAAAGTTGTTATTATTTTAGGACAGCCGTAAAAGCGTGAAAATTTTATTTAACCAGCAATGCGGCACGGGGCAAGTTTGCTCTTGCAGGCAAACTCTCCACATCAATCCCAGGAATATTTGTTCTACGACTTTTTGCAAATCTTGATAAATAACACAAAAAAAGAAAAACAATCAAAATTTTTGCTCCCTCTGTCATTTATTTATTACTCTGCATTTTGCTGCGTCACTCCGCAATCCCGCGCCCCGCTGCACTTGGCGTGACCACGGAGGAAGTCTGCTTTGTGGGCGTGACGCACGTAACTAAAATTAAAAATTTAGCAAACTAAAATTTTAAAATTATTAGTTTTAAAATGTCGTAGATCAAATGTGTTTGGGATTGATGTGGAGAGGCTGCCTGCAAGAGAGCTACATTTACACATTTTCCAGTGAAACTATTTGTTGAAAAATCCTAATTATTATATAGCCTATAATGGCTTACCAGCCAACCTGCACTGGGTCAGCTTGGTAGTTTACAGACTAAACTATCTCTTCACCCAGGGGAGAGACTCATAGCCCTATGCACGTTATATGATGTGGTAATGACGTAAAGTAGGGACTATATTCAGAAGGAATGACTTTTGACTGGCACATACTGATGAGATCTTTATACTTTGCAACAGTCATGGCAGAGTTGTGATCATTATGTATATTCGTTGCCTAGGACATACCTGTAACACAAGTGTGACTATAATATGTCCCACAATTACATATTTATTTTTAGCTAGAAATAATAAATACCAGTTTATCACAGCTCTCGGGGTCAGTGCACTAATTAGCACAATACTTGTAAAACATTATTGACTTGGCAATCTGCCGAAACGCCTGAAATTGCCGACTACGCCTGGCTCCTATTGATTCGCTATCAAAGTAATGGGGGCCTAATTACTGTTATGAGTCATGTGAAGATACAGAACATTAAGTATATACCCGTTACGTTATGTTGGCACGCTCTTATGGGGCGTAATTTAATTAGTACACATCATTTCGTCTCGACCTTTAGATAATTATGACAAGTCAGTCAAATTTATGATTTATCGAGCTTCATTTGGTGGAGTTCAATAGAGGTTGAAGAAATTTATTTCTGATTAACAAAATAATTACAACTTTCTCTTGCATAACGATATTTATTAGTTATGGATAATGTATGTTTCAATATTGTGGTTTTAAATAAAAGTAGGTATAACAAAAAATGGAATGCAAAATATTGGAAGATTAATTCGGTAAATAATTTTAAAAAGTATCAAAGCACGTTCACAATAAAGTTTGAATGAGGCAAAGATGTAATGTTTGAGTTTATGGATCTTTTATAGTGTGATTTTTCTTTTTTTTTAATGTTATCTGGTGGTAAGTTGCTTTAACCACTAAGCTTATGTAGCACATATAAAAAAGGCCATTATCGGCGTATTTCTACGACAAGCTGATAAGGGAATGCGATCAGAAGGCTCCGGGTAAAATTCAGAGTATCACAGCTTAAAAAACGTCTCAATTGGGTGCTAGGCAGCTTTCGCTATGTGGTCAGAGTTAAAGCTCCAAATCTAGGCACTGTTTTTTTAGTAAGATACTCTGTTCCCACATTCAAACTGTTTATACGGTTGTGTGTTGAAGAATGTATTGAAGAAAATGTGTAGGTACTATTAAAGAATAATTAGTAACGGGTCAGAGTATACCCCTATCTACTGGTCAGTATATTGAGATTTGTTTCTGTCAATATAAATATGGTTTCTTATTCTTCGCTTTTTCTGGAACAATACGCTCACAAAATTCGTTATTATTGCGAATAACCTAGGGAGGTTAAGGCGTATATATGTGTATATATGCGTATATATGCGTATATATGTGCATCACAGATATTGCCTGTGACGCCTTAGTATTTATCATCGAAATTTGATACTCGACACTTATTATGATTTGGTTTGTCATAACGCGTATGGCAAGCGGCACTGTTTCTAACTAAGTCAATTTATCTGAGCATTATAAGGAGGTACTTAGGAAGATACATTATAAGCTGGACTGGGAGCAATAGAATAACATACAATGTGCCAGCTGCTACTCTTCCCGGACATACTGTAAAAGATTTTTGTGGGCAATAGGCTAAACCCCTACCACGGTATTATAATGATGGTCTCTCACCATCATTATAATACCTCCGCATTTGTCAAACGTGACATCAGATGGTTGTATAGCTTCTGGTCCATCTACTCCATAAGGGATCCAAATGTTGTTGGGATTGATGTGGAGAGGCTGCCCGCATGCGATGATGCGCTTATTAAAATTAACCATGTATAAATAAGGCCTATAACCTCCTCGTCACCCAGCGGAGAGACTCATGCCCTGCAGTGGGCTCATTGCAAAGAGTTGTGATGATGATGATGATGTATAAATGGTAAAAATTTAAAGTTAAAAATTTTAAAAATTAAAAATCTGCAGGCATGTCATGGTAAAATGCCGAAATATCTTCAACATATTACCGGGATATAACAACGTCTATAATTCAACGGGTTTCTTGTAATCCAAACTATGTCCAAATTAGTTTGGTAGAAGACGTGTTAATTAAAATTAACCCTGTATAAATATACATATAAAAGACGTATTTTATATTTGAAATATAAAGAAGACGGAGACGGAAAAAGCATAAAAGCATTGAGTGTACAATACAATGCAATCATTTATTTAAATGCAATTAGTTGAAGCAGTGTTTGTCCGACTTCAAATGAGAATTGGGCCCCTAGTTCTCCTTGGCAACTAGCAACCTGCAACTGGCAACTATCGCGTCTCACGCAATTTTGCACTAAATCTCTTCATGAAACTTAATTTAGATTCGTCTTAGAAGATCTGAATCGTTTCCAGGGCACCGTGCGCTGAATGAGAACCGGATTATCTGATTGCCTTTAAATTGCTTCCGCTGAAATATGTTGATAAAATTTCAAGTTGAATAAGTTTGGGTTGTAAATGTTGCTGGTTGTTTTGTTTTTATTTTTTACAATTTTAATTCTGTACAATATTCAATATATTAATTGTTTTTACAGTAAACATTGTTCATTTCATACATGTTCATCATGTACGACTACTACTTTGGCGATGGGGTAAACCTATCTGCCTCGGACGCCAGTGGTTGGGGGTTCGATTCCCGCACGGAACAAGAAAATAAAATGTTTCGTGTCTGGGTGTTTATTTATATGTGTATTTATATTCTGGGTTCCCCGATGTTGATGATCTCAAGTATTTACTACAGGGCTATGGGTTCTGTCACTGAGTGCGAGTTTTAAAACATAACAAGCCATTCCTCCAAAGTTAAATACTACTATAAGATTTATTTATTTACTATTAAAGATAGTAATGTAGAATGAATATAATCATAGAACATCCCGTCTTAGCTTACACCGAATAAATCGAAAACAAAAGTCATTCAATCTTTAATTCAAAAATCGGCACAGTCCTTCAATTCTCATTAAATATAAATATATTTTAATTAGCCCTAAGGGCTATCTAAAACAAATCACTTTCTACAAAAGCGATATAATTTAAAGTTTTAATACTCCTACGTATTATTACTTTTAATTAGTGAGGACGTAGGAGTACCGAGGGGTCAAACCAACGCAATGACCGTTTCTACTAATTTAGAATTTTTAGAAATTGGCGACGTCTGTCGAGACAATCATCTAGGAAGTGGCGAGTAGTCGTAAAGTTATGTACTTTGAACTTATTAGTCGGAATTCGGTCTATAACTTAAAGTTTTGCGATTGAAGTCGTTGTAGAGTAGTGATTTGTTTCTGTTTCATTTGATTTTCTTCCTTCTTACATTACATTGTGTATTTATAGGAAAAGTAGCACATAAAAGTTAATGTTTGTGACTCTTACTGCTTTCACGAATAAATGTCATCGTGACCATATTAAAAAACATTAAAATGATAAATAAGATATAATAATACAACAACCAAGACATATTAATGGCGTTTTATATTTTAAACCAATCACTAAAAAAAATGATCTCCTTACAACGTTCTGACACAATAACACTTGCATAACAAAAGAACACGTTTCCTAACAACTGCAAAAGCCACCCCGTGATAAAACCGCGCTTAACGCTCACCAGGAGCACTCATTAAGAAATAATTCCGCCAACTATTTCCTCAAGAAGAGCTGAGATGTGATTTTTCCCTATTAATAGAATTACTCAGGCTTATCTCCCTCGCTCAGAAGGCTGCTAATTGAACCGATGACGTCATAAAGTGTCTGTGAACCGTGACGTCACTGATATCGCCACGAACTTTTTCTAACTGATGAGAATGGCACTAGGATGGTCGGGCGGATAAGTTTATCGAGCAGAAAAGAGTGCGATATCGCCAATTGCGGTGGGCTTGAAGTGATGTGAGTTATTTGCTGGGATATTTGTGCGGACTGGGGAAATCTTTAAGCGTTATTCTGACACTATTGTATTATGAGAGGAGGTAATAAATACCAAAAAATAAAGAATTTTAACCTGTGAATATCGACTAAATATGAGTTGATGAAAAATTCTATGAAAGAAAAATCTAGTTTCGTAGTTATTATATGCAAGGTCACTCAGATTATTTGACTCTCATTTAACGACACGCTTGTACCTCAATAATCCACCCTTAGCCGCAATAAATAAATAGTTATGAACTCCGGACTTACGTTGAACCCCTAAAATTGAAATGTTCTTATAATTTGATAATCAATATATATAAAACTGTTCCGTTACTGACTGAGTGACTGAGGTACTGAGGTACTGAGTGACTGAGTGACTGACAGACAACGTACAGCCGTAACTACTGGGCGTAGAGAGCTGAAATTTGGAACATACATTCTTTAGGGGATTTAGGGGTGCACTAAGGAAGGAATTCTCGAAATTTCCACGGGAACGGGAAATATATGATGTTTTAGTTTGTATAAAAAAATCCCATCCCTTGAGTGCACGGATGTGATACTTGATATATAGGTTCCTCAATAAGTGTCTGTTTGTATTATGGAAGGAATTCCCGAAATTCCCACGGGTAGGGGTTGGACTTTTTAGTTCGTATGAAAAATCTTATTCCTTGAGTGTACGGATGTGATACTTGGCATGAAGGTTCTTCAAAGAGTGACTGAATGTGCTACGAAAAAAATTCCCAAAATTCCCACGGGCGCGGGAAATATATGATTTTTAGTTTGTATGAAAAAAACTTATTTCTTGAGTGCATGCGCGTGATACTTGGTATCCTAAAGGTTCTTTCAGTGGGTGTCTGGTTGTATAGTTTCTGAAATTTCCACGAGAAGGGTAGTTAAGCGCATACGAAGTTGCGGGATAAAGCTAGTTATTAAATAAAACACTTTTTAACCGGATTTATCGCGTATATTTACCGCTGCACTTGGCGTGACCACGGAGGAAGTCTGCTTTGTGGGCGTGACGCACGTAACTAAAATAAAAAATTTAGCAAACTAAAATTTTAAAATTATTAGTTTTAAAATGTCGTTGAACAAATGAGTTTGTGATTGATGTGGAGAGGCTG
The DNA here is from genome assembly GCA_944452665.1 of Stenoptilia bipunctidactyla. Lineage (NCBI taxonomy): Eukaryota > Metazoa > Arthropoda > Insecta > Lepidoptera > Pterophoridae > Stenoptilia > Stenoptilia bipunctidactyla. Next base: position 564,052 of record OX101744.1, on the reverse strand, counting down.
CCTGCAAGAGAGCTACATTTACACATTTTCCAGTGAAACTTTTTGTTGAAAAATCCTTATTTTTATATAGCCTATAATGGCTTATCAGCCAACCTGCACTGGGTCAGCTTGGTAGTTTACAGACTTAACCATCTCTTCACCCAGGGGAGAGACTCATAGCCCTATGCACGTTATATGATGTGGTAATGACGTGAAGTAGGGACTATATTCAGAAGGAATGACTTTTGACTGGCACATACTGATGAGATCTTTATACTTGCAACAGTCATGGCAAAGAGTTGTGATCATTATGTATATTCGTTGTCTAGGACATACCTGTAACACAAGTGTGACTATAATATGTCCCACAATTACATATTTATATTTAGCTAGAAATAATAAATACCAGTTTATCAGAGCTCTCGGGGTCAGTACACTAATTAGCACAATACTTGTAAAACATTATTGACTTGGCAATCTGCCGAAACGCCTGAAATTGCCGACTACGCCTGGCTCCTATTGATTCGCTATCAAAGTAATGGGGGCCTAATTACTGTTATGAGTCATGTGAAGATACAGAACATTAAGTATATACCCGTTACGTTATGTTGGCACGCTCTTATGGGGCGTAATTTAATTAGTACACATCATTTCGTCTCGACCTTTAGATAATTATGACAAGTCAGTCAAATTTATGATTTATCGAGCTACATTTGGTGGAGTTCAATAGAGGTTGAAGAAATTTATTTCTGATTAACAAAATAATTTCAATTTTCTCTTGCATAACAATATTTATTAGTTATGGAAAATGTATGTTTCAATATTGTGGTTTTAAATAAAAGTAGGTATAACAAAAAATGGATTGCAAAATATTGGAAGATTAATTCGGTAGATAATTTTAAAAAGTATCAAAGCACGTTCACATTAAAGTTTGAATGAGGCAAAGATGTAATGTTTAAAATTATGGATCTTTTATAGTGTGAATATTTCTATTTTTTAATGTTATCTGGGCATTACTACTAAGCTTATGGAGCACGTATAAAAAAGGCCATTATCGGCGTATTTCTACGACAAGCTGATAAGGGAATGCGATCAGAAGGCTTCGGGCAAAATGCAGAGTATCACAGCTTAAAAAACGTCTCAATTGGGTGCTAGGCAGCTTTCGCTATGTGGTCAGAGTTAAAGCTCCAAATCTAGGCAATGTTTTTTTAGTAAGAGACTCTGTTCCCACAGTCTAATGTTTATACGGTTGTGTGTTGAAGAATGTATTGAAGAAAATGTGTAGGAACTATTGAAGAATAATTAGTAACGGGTCAGAGTATACCCCTATCTACTAGTCAGTATATTGATTTGTTTCTGTCAATGTAAATATGGTTTCTTATTCTTCGCTTTGTCTGGAACAATACGCTCACAAAATTCGTTATTATTGCGAATAGCCTAAGGAGGTTAAAGCGTATATATGTGTATATATGCGTATATATGCGTATATATGCGCATCACAGATATTGCCTGTGACACCTAAGTATTTATCATCGAAATTTGATACTCGACACTTATCATGACTTTGTTTGTCATAACGCGTATGGCAAGCGGCACTGTTTCTAACTGAGTCAATTTATCTGAGCATTATAAGGAGGTACTTAGGAAGGTACATTATAAGCTGGACTGGGAGCAATAGAATAACATACAATGTGCCAGCTGCTTCTCTTCCCGGACATACTGTAAAAGATTTTTGTGGGCAATAGGCTAAACCCCTACCACTGCAATAGTCTCTCACCATCATTAAAATACCTCCGCATTTATCAAACGTGATATCAGATGGTTTTTTAGCTTCTGGTCCATCTACTCCATAAGGGATCCAAATGTTGTTGGGATTGATGTGGAGAGGCTGCCCGCATGCGATGATGCGCTTATTAAAATTAACCATTTATAAATAAGGCCTATAACCTCCTCGTCACCCAGGGGAGAGACTCATGCCCTGCAGTGGGCTCATTGCAAAGAGTTGTGATGATGATGATGATGTATAAATGGTAAAAATTTAAAGTAAAAAATTTTAAAAATTAAAAATCTGCAGGCATGTCATGGTAAAATGCCGAAATATCTTCAACATATTACCGGGATATAACAACGTCTATAATTCTACGGGTTTCTTGTTATCCAAACTATGTCCAAATTAGTTTGGTAGAAGACGTGTTAATTAAAATTAACCCTGTATAAATATACATATAAAAGACGTATTTTATATTTGAAATATAAAGAAGACGGAGATGGAAAAAGCATCAAAGCATTGAGTGTACAATACAATGCAATCATTTATTTAAATGCAATTAGTTGAAGCAGTGTTTGTCCGACTTCAAATGAGAATTGGGCCCCTAGTTCTCCTTGGCAACTAGCAACCTGCAACTGGCAACTATCGCGTCTCACGCAATTTTGCACTAAATCTCTTCATGAAACTTAATTTAGATTCGTCTTAGAAGATCTGAATCGTTTCCAGTGCACGGTGCGCTGAATGAAAACCGGATTATCTGATTGCCTTTAAATTGCTTCCGCTGAAATATGTTGACAAAATTTCAAGTTGAATAAGTTTGGGTTGTAAATGTTGCTGGTTGTTAATATTCAATATTGTAATTCTGTACAATATTCAGTATATTAATTGTTTTTATAGTAAACATTATTCATTTCATACATGTTCATCACGTACGACGACCAATTTGGCGATGGGGTAAACCTATCTGCCTCGGACGCCAGTGGTTGCGGGTTCGATTCCCGCACGGAACTAGAAAATAAAATGTTCCATGTCTGGGTATTTATTTATATGTGTATTTATATTCTGAGTTCCCCGATGTCGATGACCTCAAGTATTAACTACAGGGCTATGGGTTCTGTCACTGAGTGCGATCACTTTTAAAACATAACAAGCCATTCCTCCAAAGTGAAATACTACTATAAGATTTATTTATTTACAATTAAAGATAGTAAAGTAGAATGAATATGTCACAGTCACAGAACATCCCGTCTTAGCTTACACCGAATAAATCGAAAACAAAAGTCATTCAATCTTTCATTCAAAAATCGACGCAGTCCTTCAATTCTCATTAAATATAAATATATTTTAATTAGCCCTAAGGGCTATTTGAAACAAATCACTTTCTACAAAAGCGATATAATTTAAAGTTTTAATACTCCTACGTATTATTACTTTTAATTAGTGAGGACGTAGGAGTACCGAGGGGTCAAACCAACGCAATGACCGTTTCTACTAATTTAGAATTTTTAGAAATTGGCGACGTCTGTAGAGACAATCATCTAGGAAGTGGCGAGTAGTCGTAAAGTTATGTACTTTGAACTTATTAGTCGGAATTCGGTCTATAACTTAAAGTTTTGCGATTGAAGTCCTTGTAGAGTAGTGATTTGTTTCTGTTTCATTTGATTTTCTTCCTTTTTACATTACATTGTGTATTTATAGGAAAAGTAGCACATAAAAGTTAATGTTTGTTACTCTTACTGCTTTCACGAATAAATGTCATCGTGCCCATATTAAAAACGTTAAAATGATAAATAAGATACAATAATACAACAACCAAGACATATTAATGGCGTTTTATATTTTAAAACCAATCACTTAAAATTTTTATCTCCTCACAACGTTCTTACACAATAACACTTGCATAACAAACGAACACGTTTCCTAACAATTTTAATGAATTAATGAATAATTGCACTTTATTTAAAATATTATGATTATTTTTGTTTCAATTTAATTTCTTATTTAATGAACTTTAGTTATTGTTAGTTAATTTATTGTATCCGTTATATGATTTTGTTAATTTTTAAATAACTTTTATGGGTCTATGCAACCTGAAATAAATGAATTATATTATTATTATTATCTAACAACTGTAAAAGCCACCCCGCGATAAAACCGCGCTTAACGCTCACCAGGAGCACTCATTAAGAAATAATTCCGCCAACTATTTCCTCAAGAAGAGCTGAGATGTGATTTTTCCCTATTAATAGAATTACTCGGGCTTATCTCCCTCGCTCAGAAGGCTGCTAATTGAACCGATGACGTCATAAAGTGTCTGTGAACCGTGACGTCACTGATATCGCCACGAACTTTTTCTAACTGATGAGAATGGCACTAGGATGGTCGGACGGATAAGTTTATCGAGCTGAAAAGGAGTGCGATATCGCCAATTGCGGTGGGCTTGAAGTGATGTGAGTTATTTGCTGGGATATTTGTGCGGACTGGGGAAATCTTTAAGCGTTATTCTGACACTATTGTATTATGAGAGGAGGTAATAAATACCAAAGAATAAAGAATTTCAACCTGTGAATATCGACTAAATATGAGTTGATAAAAATTCTATGAAAGAAAAATCTAGTTTCGTAGTTATTATATGCAAGGTCACTCACTATTTGACTCTAATTTAACGACACGCTTGTACCTCAATAAACCACTCTTAGCCTCAATAAATAAATAGTTATGAACTCCGGACTTACGTTGAACCCCTAAAATTGAAATGTTCTTATGATTTGATAATTATTAAATAAAACACTTTTTAACCGGATTTATCGCGTATATTTACATTTTAAATTTTGACTCGACGTTTCGGTGTCTTTGCGTGGTGATAATTATTATTACTAAACTACGACCTACGACATTTACGTTATGTTACGTTTTAAGTTTCGACATTGAGAATGAGAAACGGAATGAGTGAGAGGCGTTTTATTGCCGCGGTAATAACCTTTAGGTACTTACAGTAGAAATCTAGCATCTGGTTAAGAAGGCTTAGCGCTCGGACAAATCTGAATCTAACTGGCAATATTGACGACCTCCTTAAATATCTTTTGCTATTGAAGGCCTTTCAATCCAACAACCAGCACTGGGCCAGCATGGTGTATCGGGGTCTAACCCTCCTCGTTACGCAAACAAAGCAGACGCAGACAAGACTTTCCATTTTCTGAACCGCAAAGATATTGATTCATACGTTCGGGAATTAGGCTAGTCACATAAAGTCACAAAGTCATTTTTCTAGTAGGTACCTTTTTTGCGTTGGGAAATGAAAACAAGTAAAAATAGAGAGTCAATTTAATTCATTTATTTATTCATAAATTGGCGTCATTTACAAGTCTTAAATTGAAGGACTTTGAATAGGATTTAATCGCGTATACCGCAAATCTTTTTCTGAGATCAAAATAGCGTACAGAGCTACTCATCCAGAATAAGATAGAAAGAAAACCGAACATGTGCCACAGGGAAGCGTGCAGCTTGCTTCGAGTATTCTTGAAGTACCTTTGTTGGAGCTATCGATAATTAAACGATATTAGGAACCGAGAATAACTTGGTCGTACTGACAGCGTTCTTTGCAATAAAAGTTGTATGAACAAATGGGTAAGTTTTTATTTCATGTTAAAGAGGCAAACGAGTTTGAGAGTTAAGTATGTGATTTTACATTTTGCTGCCGAGTAGGATCGATTTAGAATAGCTATAGGGCCTTTGAATAAGCTAGTCGGACTAATCGGACTAATAGGTCACTAATCAGAGCGACTCCTACGTTGCAACAGTACCCCTTCCGCTCTTATAGTAACTAATGACATGATAATTATGATACCAAAACGGTTTATATCTTAATAAATTTCACATACTTCCATGTTGAACTGAGAGCAAAAGAAAACGTAGAATGTACTAGATGTTTCTCTTCTCCGGCATACTGTAAAAGTCAGTTAAGGGACAGAGGTTATATTGGCATTTTTGTGGGTGATAGGCTCAGCCTCTCTCACTGTAATAGTCTTTATCCATCATTATAACACGTCAAATAGTGTCAAACGTGACATCAAAATTTAGATGGTTTTATATCCTCTGGTATTCTGCCTACCCCATAAGGTGTGAAGTTATGTGTATGCGTGCGTTTAAAATTATAAGGTACTAAAGCGGGAGTCCCTTTTTAATTTTGCTTATAGTTCTTACAAATAAAAAAGTTTTTACAAATTGAAGTGAATCATCGCCACTGGAAAAAGTTTATCTGTTTATAAAATGTGACAAGAAATTCAAAATAAATGTAATAATACAGACTACGTCTTTTATCGTTCACATATTCAGATACCTTATAACAATCCCTTTCACATTCAGTATGTTCAAATTTATCTTAGACAGCGCGGCTAATAAATCGGGCCTTTTTATCGATATTTTCTTAGAATATGGTACCTACTTTATGGTACATACTTTTAAAGAATATGGCATCTTAGGTTATTTGGGCTTAATCATGGTATCGAATCAACTAATTCTATCTATTATGGTGCGCATGTAAGCTAACATAATAGGATAAAAATTTTCATCTTGTCGATTCGAGTCTTTATAGCACTGCAGATCTTGAATATTTTTTGGAACAACCGCCATTTTAATAATACCATAGTTTCTTAAACGCACTTCTTGTAGACGTTTTACGAGGAATCGATCTAGTTGAGCGTGACACTGCCAAGAAGTGCCGGGCAAGCAGCCAGCGGTGATGCAGGCTCAGCTTGTGTTGTCATTGATAATAGTATTTTTCTGAGAGGTTTTTTAGAAAATACTCTTAAAATATCATCGTATCTTATAATAACTAGCTGTAGTAACTTGCTCCACTCAATTGCAGTTTGCCTTTATGTCATTGCTGTCTTTGCTTGGAGTTTTTAAAGTCAAAAATTCAGCGAATTTGTTGACAAAACATCGCGATAAATTGGCTTGTAGGAAATATGTTTGAAAGCCTAAGAGCCCCAAGAACTTTGACGACCGGCTGGTGTAGGGGTAACGTAACGTACATTGCCTTCTATGCCAGAGGTCCTGGGTTCGAATCCCGGCGGCGACGGATATGTGTGTAATGAACACAGATATTAGTCGTCAATTCATGGATTTTTGACTTTTAATTGTAATTTAGTTTTTTTTTGTTATTATTATTTTCCATGTTGATTTTGTGATAATAAACTTTATTTCATTTCATTTCATTTCATGGACGTTTATATGTTTATTTAAGTTTATTATCTAATAAAAAATATGTTTTTATTAAATATGTATGTTTGTATATTTCTTAAGTATATCAGTTAACTAGTATCCATAACACAAGTTCTTTAAGAAACTTTATTTGGACTATATAATGTTGTGTGAGTGTCAGAAAAAAAAACTACTGCCACATGGTTGCTACCAGATCATATTCCGTAGTTTAGATAGATGCACAGATGGACAGATGTTTCCTTTTATTACGTTGTGCTTGCATTCCGTTTTTCTTTCCTTTAGGAGTTTTAAGAATAAGCAAAACAAATTGGTTATTCTTATTATTATTATTATTCATATTAAATGGCAATCATGCCGAAGTATTGTGTCAAAAATTATGAAAATGGAAGAAAAAATGATATGAAAAATTACATGTCGGATAGCCATCATACATCATAGCCATCAGATTCAAAAATCCACATTTTAAAGTTGACTTTGACATAAGCCGTCTAAAATTTCAACGCTTTATTTTATTTCATGTCTGGAATGTAATAAGGAGTACCTCTTACATATTTACGCAGAATACATACGACCACAAAGCAGATTCGTCAGGTGACAGGAAAAAGTCACTAAGTGACAAACAGTAACGATGGAGTTATAAGCAATTTAGTGCTATTTTAGATGTCAAAATTTAATTTTTGAAGAAAGTGGTTCAGATTTATATTTAACTGATGCGTTAAACAATTTATTCTATATTTATATAAAAACTTAAAAGAAACGATTTTTTATTTAAGAATTATTATTATTATTGAAATTATAAGTACAGTAAAGAGGCAGATGTTTTAAAAATTAAATGACAAAAAAGATGTAATAACAATGAAATAATTATTTTCTAATTTATATTCTTAATTTTCTACATCGTCCTTATCGAAATTTGGTTCTGGCAAACGGTCAGTTTTCGTAGACTTTTTTGATGACAAACTTTTGTACCATGAAACTACTTCTTCTGGTAAATCTGGCATTTGCAAGATTTACAATATCAGCTTTTTTAGCTTCACATATTGGGAGCAAAATTATGAAAATGGAAGAAATTTTTTTTATAGGCTGGTTTCAGTTCAGTTACGCGATTTCTTTTTCGACCTCTACCAGTGACATTAATTTTTTTATAATCAGAATTGTGTTCGTATCTGCTCGTATAAAATATTATTTCTGGATATTCTTTCTGAAATTTTATGCATTATATGGTGAACCACGATACTAAATTGCCATCTTCATTTTTATTTCTATTTTTATTGTAGCAAATCATGTAGGTCAAAAAATCTACATATTTGAGCAAGTGCACTTTGTCTCCCTCCCGCACCCCGCCCGTAGGCTTCACTTGACTCCCTAGAGAAAACTGGATAGGGTAGCTCCTCTATATATTTCCTTCGTGCATACGACGACCACTTTGGCGCTGGGGTAAACCTATCTGCCTCAGACGCCATGCTTACTTTGGAGCCATGTAGGTAGTTGGTGTGATTGTCTAGCGATTTTATTTTTATTTATTTTTTATCAATATTTTCACAGTGTGAGGTCAACCCGCTACTCCCAGTGTTTGAAGCAGATAGTTTGAACTGACAAAATTAAAAGTTCTTCGAGGCATAACTACATGAAGCTACTTGGTTGAAGCTATTTTAAGCGTTTAGTGGGCGGCGCAGGGCCAGTTACGAAAAGCTTTACCGATCCTGGATATGCGTGTCCTAGTGGCCCCGCTTGATTGCAAAACCTATTCATGGTCCGCCTAGCTAGCGACCACCCATCATATTAAATCTGCCGCCGAATATCACCGCTCCTACGGTGATGATGTCCAAAACCCATGTGCTGCTTTTTTGTTTTGTTTTTTTTTTTTTTTTTTTGTTTTTCCGCCACAGAAGACAACCCCTCAGAGCACCCGCAGGCCTATTGACCGTACGAGAGCTCACTGAGAGGAGGAGGAGAATACGTCACAAGTACGAAGGGGCACTTGCCAGGGGGTATTAGTCCCCGGCCAGATGACACCCAACAGTGTGAGACTTCTCCATGTGCTGCTATTTTCAACCTCATCTTAACTTACCATCAGGTGAGATTGAGGTCAAGCGCAAGTTAAGTCTCCAACAAAAAACGTATTTAAAAAGCTGCACACAGCCCAACGTATAGTAATCCAAATTAATATTATGAATGCGGAAGTCAGTTCGTTTATACATATGTCCTCTTTTCACGTAAGGAACAAAGTGGCGTTGACATTTCTTACAGAGGTGCTATAAGGGTCTGACAGTGACATAGGATATAGTTCATCTAGGTTAAACAACTTACAGGCGGTTTCAATAAATTGCCAAAAAGTAAAAGTAAATATAGAATATAGCAAAATTGAAAATATTTTGATATTAATGATTACCTCCTAGTGTAGCTGTTTAAATATTGACTTACGCCAAAGTTAATAAATATCTAAAACACGTTTTACAACCAGATTTTATTAAGCTTTGAGTTATAAAGAAAATTAAAAAAATCGCGATTTATTCGATTTACGCGATTATTAATACACTAGCTGTTGCGCGCGGTTTTACCCGCCAATCAATCTCTATGCCAAATTTCATTAAAATCCGTTGGGCCGTTTTGCCGTGATTGAGGAACAAACATCCAAACATACACATGTATAATATTAGAGTAAGATTAGTAAGATTCTGAAAACTTTAAATAACCTTATTTTAAAGTTACCTATCTCCAGTTTCGAGTCGCAGTTTGGCGGATATTTGTGTAGCTAATTATATATTTTTTCTTACATTTATACATTCCATATGTGTGCTCATTTATCTATTACCTAGATTATTCAAGTTATAAAAACGAAAACCTTATTTGGTCTTTGTGATATGGTGCGAATAAGCTTCAATATCATTTATATCAGCGACCACTATGGCGATGGGGTGACACTATTTGCCTAAGACGCCGGTGGTCGCGGGTTCGATTCCCGCACAACGCAAATATTCATGTGCATAGAACATGTTTGTTTGCATTGATCTGGGTGTATTATGTGTAAGTATGTATTAGGTAATGAAAAATAATCTCACTAATATTACAAATGTGAAAGTTTGGATGTACCTTTGGGTGGATGTTTGTACCTCAAACACGGCTTAACGAATTTGGATGAAATTTAGCATTGTGATAGTATTCAGCCACGTCTAACAAGATGTAAACACTTCTCAACTTATTCGCTTGTCATAAAGTTCAAATTCCAATGAAAATGTATAGGTACATCTTATTAGACGTGACTGTACAGTCTGGAATAGCTCATACCTAGACTATTTTTTCCCGATGTACCCGCGGGATTCAAAATAGTATAAATATGTTTATTTGTTAATTTTTTAGTACCTATAACATAAGCTTACTTCAGGGCAAGCTGGAGCTATGCGAATATATGTCCTACCATATTTACTTATTTATTTGTTATCCACAAAAACTGGCACCTTACCACGTCCATCACATAAATCCAAGGAGGTATTACATCACTGGCGACATGCACGTGCCCCCCCCCCACAGCGTGCGGTAGGCACGTTTCCACTTATGCGGACAGTTGACACACCGAGATTTAGTATTTGTCGCTCGCACCTGTCGCCTGCCGGTGATTGCCGGATTTATGCCGCTTAAGCAAGCCTTGGTACTGTCGTGTACTTCAGGTGATTTAGCTAACTGCTGTCTTGAAGGAAAAGATACTGAAGTTCTACAGACTAGGTTTCTATTTCTGAAGTACTGACTTGAATTCGATATTGCAGAAAACTTTTATTCTTCTTTAAACGGTGACTGATCCCAATAAAAAAATCCATCTTAAATTGCCAAAATTAATTAAGCTAAATCAATGAATACAAGTCAATACGATGCCACTGAAACGTTGGCATAATAATTTAAAAAAAATTGACTTGTGACAAATTTTAGATACTGAATGAGAGCATTCTGATCATGATTATGTTATAAAAATAGGTTTTTAATTTTTCACCAGAAATCCCTATGAATGAATAAAGAGACCTTACTACACTTTCCCCGATGCGCTGCCTCAGTCAACACGCACATAGCAGTGTTCCCGCCAAACGCACACCACCACACGCTAAGTATCTATTGCATTACGTTCGTGTAACCATGCGTTGCGTCATGAATTCTTTAACTTTCGGTTAAGTTTACTCAGTAAATAATTAATATTTATTTTTTATTTTAAATATACTCTTCAAGTATGATCTCAAACTATCACATCCTGGAATCTCGAAAATGATTCACCAGCACCCTGTGTATTGCATTGTAGGTTTAAAAAAAACATATGTTTAACCCTACTTCAACTTCACCTTAACTTATCACCCGGTGAGATTAGAGACAAGCGTTTTTTCATCAGTCAGTGATGAAAAAACTATCTAAAACCTTATCTCACTGACCTTGTTAACAATATCGTGATTATTCTGCGCTTGTAAATAGGGAGCGACGTGCTCTATCAAAGCGAGTGGTAATAAGAGACCTCCTCTTCAAGTGAGTTCTTACGTTACTTAACGAATAACTTTTAAACAAAACTGGGAAAAAAGTTCAAATATAAACGTAATTAAATTTGCTAAAATTTCAGTCTGATTTTTTGCGTCCAATTCTATTTCACATTTTAACTCGGAATTATGGTTTCTTCACTGACCCTTCGGTCACGAACGACGATAATTAATGGCGAATGGCTTCCTTTAATTAATGTAATAGATCATAAAAACTTCAAACAATACTAGGATTAGGATTTATCAACAAAAATTACTTATTTTAAACTAGTTTAATCAAAAATATTTTTAGGCATTGAGCTTAGGCTATATTTAAAGGAAAGTCTATGAGATTGAACAAAGCTAAAACAAAACAGTCGAAATGAAATCCCTTTTCCGTAAAGTCGGTAATTTTGTTCTCTTAACTTGCGAGCCGTTGCAGCCATGACGTTATCAGCCGATTTAATATTTCTACCATTTCACTTTCTGTATGTTACTATTTAGTAAGTTAGTATGAATGGCCTCCATCGAGCATTAAGCGAATAGTTGGCTGATTCCCCAACAGTTTTGGGTTCGATATCGACTGCACGTCAAATGTCTGTGTCATCATTATCAGCCGGGAGTCGTCCACAGCTAAACATAGGTTCTCACGTCAATGGGTCTACCCTGGCCACATTCAGATTTTACTGCTGAGCTAGCTATAGATAGAATTACTGGATGTCATACCATGATTAAGGCCACATAACCAAAGATGCCATATTTATAAAAAAATACATACCGTGACATATTCTAAGTAAATATCGATAAAAGGATTTATCGTTGTCGATGGTCGCAAGCTAGCCCCACTGGCCACCTTCACAAGATCGTTGATCCACCTGCGGGACAATACTGTCTATATAATCTTCAATTTTTCTTTTTATAATAGGCTTTTCATCACATTGTTATATTATATTATATTTTTTGTGTTTTTTTTTTGTGTAATTATATTCTAAGGATTTTTTAAATGTTTTATGATAAATGTTATTTTTGGCTTTTAAATTTATGTGAAATTAAGGTCAAATTATTTTTATATAACTAAATTTTTTTTTAATATGTCTTTGCATTTCTTTTGTGTAATACGAGTATGAACAATATTGTTTCTTTTATAAAACGTAGTCATAGCAGAGTTTACTCGCCCTCCGGCACTTTGTGATGGTGACAGCTGAAAATCAGCGTCTCAGTCTAGGCTGCGACATAATGTTGAACTGCGGCCTTTTTGGCAAATATGTATATAGGTGTCACAATTGTGCATATATATATTTTTTTTTCTCCTTTTAATAGTTTTATTCACTTTTTAATCCTTAATAATTATTATAAAAAAATGTTTGTATACCTTTGATTGTAAAATGGTTGACCGGTTGACCTGAGCAGACGTGTTGCTAAATTTAATATAAATTAGATAACTTGGGAGTACGCAAAAATATATCATAACTCGGTCGAGTTTGAGTTGCTTATCGTCTGAAAATAATTGTGGCTTGCGGAGTGCGCGGTACGCGGAGATCCCTACACACCTCACCCCTCACCCCCGTGGAAGAACGAGAAGCTATAGCTGTTGTCCTTTTTTCTCAGCGTCATCGAAAAACGGTACGCTTAACGCTGCCTACAACTTACACGGAAAACAAAAGGTACCAACTGCCAACTGTCTATCTTACTACATATCTTATTAAATATTTAAATTAGTATTACTGATAATATGTCGAACTGCAGTGCCTGTAAAAAGTCTATAAAACAAGCCGATAAAATCACTTGCTCTCGTACTAATTGCTCACGACCGTATCACTACCTATGTGTTGGAGTTGATAGCAATAAGAAATTGTCTTCGTGGACCTGTCCTTTATGTGTTAACAAACACCCGAAGCTCGGAGACAATTCGGAAACTCCCGTTAAAAGTATGGCTCTAGTGGAGAACAGCGACGCCGTGTATGGTGACCTTGACAACGTAACCACGAGAAAAAACACCCAAGCCAAGGGAAGTCGCGCCGATAGTCCACGACAGCCCGATGGCGTTGTATGCACTCGGCACGAGCTTCAGGCATTAGTGCGAGATGCCTTAAAAAGCGAACTGAGCGACATGAAAAGTAAATTTACTACAATAGAAACAACCCTTAATTATATCAGCGCAAAATATGATGATTTCCTTAAAATTATAAACACCACCAAAGCGGAAATGAAATCCTTGAAAGAAGAAAACGTTCGTTTGCGCAAGGACGCCGACACCAGCTTAAATAGAATCCAGCATCTCGAAGCAGAATTTGCACGACAGGAGCAATGGAGTCGGTTGCAAAATATTGAAATCGTCGGCGTTCCTGAAGCCACGAACGAGGACACCATGGACATCGTCGTCAAGCTCGCCAAGAGGGTGGGAGTCGAGGTGGACAGAGCTGACGTGGAGTTCGCCCATCGTGTGCAGCCGCAGCGGCCGCTCAGCGCCGGCGCCGGCCGCGCCATCGTCGCCCGGCTCCGCCAGCGCCGCACCAAGGATTCCATTATTGCAGCCGCTCGCAAACACCGCGCCATAAAGCCATCAGATGTCGGAGTAGTAGATAACGTCAAACATGGGTCCAACGTTTACATCAACGAACATCTCACAAAGTATAACAAAAACCTTCTAAAAGACTGTAAAATAAAATGCAAAGAAGCTAATATAAAATACGTGTGGACAAAAAACTGTCGAATTTTCACACGTCGGAACGATACTTCCCCGCCTATACCTATAATAACATTAGCCGATTTGTCAAAGTTACTGTAATCCCATTAGTAATCGATAATCGTATGTTTAAATTAATATCTACCTACATAGTACGAATCTTAACAATGTTTCACTACATAACACGAATCACACACAAACAATTTTCAAAACACCTACACTTACATTTCACACGCAAGTATTTAACTGCATACCTTATCATTTTGTACCTTTTTCTTATCATAGATATTGTTATTTTAGTTTCGAAATCGTACCAGAAAACAGTAATAATCATTTTTAAATTACTAGTATATTTTAAATCTCGTCTTATTAACCAACACCATATTACTAGCTTCTATATATATTCATTATCGGTAACCTTATATCTTTCGGATAACATATTCATTATTATAAAGTTTGTAACCCTATGTAATTACAATACTACAAACTTCACGCAAATAGTACTTGGACAGATTTACTTTTTACACTTTTATAAAAATGTATTTAATTCTAACGGAGATATCCGCTGTAATGGCTACTAATAATTTGAAATTAATTTACCAAAACGTACGTGGTTTACGAACAAAAACCATTGCATTCTATAATAACCTACTTTTGAGCAACACTGATATAATAATGATCACTGAGACATGGCTGTGTGATGGCATCCTAAACACTGAACTGTGTAGCAGTGACCGGTACGACGTGTTCCGCGCGGACCGCGGCGGGGCGCGCGGCCCGGGCGGCGGGGTGCTGGTCGCCTGCGCCCCCCGCCTCGGTGCACGCCTCCGCCCGAAGTCACTCACGCCGATCTCGAATGTATCGCGGTGACAATACCGGCTCGCTCGATCGGTTCGGCGCGAGATTTGAATATTATTTGCTCATACATTCCGCCAAACCGCGCGTTACCAACGCGTACTCAAGTATTTCTAGAATTGATTACAACCATTTTTGAGTCAAATCCAAATGATTATTTTATTCTAGCAGGTGACTTTAATCTCCCTTCCATAAATTGGAATAACAGTACCCCTACAATTCTAAAAAAAGGCTCCATAGAAATTCAAAACATATCCAATGATTTAATTAATACTTTTACTTACTATGGCTTAACTCAGTACAATAAAATTGTAAACTCGAATAGCAACATTTTGGACTTAGTATTTTCGAATACACAATTAAGTATTAAAAAGTCGGAATCGCCACTCGTAAAGGAAGATCTTTATCATCCCACCTTAGACATAAGTGTTCGTGACATCACATTGAAATGCATAAAACCGACTAATAGACTGATTAAATTATTCCGTAAAGCTGATTATCAAAATTTAAACACTTTTTTCTTAAATTATGATTGGACATTTTTAAAATCAATGAATTTACAATTAGTTATAGACAAATTTTATGACATTTTGAATTTAGGTATAAGTAAATTCGTGCCAAATAGAATGCTATCTCATTCCCATGTTTACCCGCCGTGGTATACGAACACCTTAATTAAACTAATAAAAGAAAAAGCGAAGTATCACAGATTATGGAAGAAACATAAAAATCATTTGGATTATTTATCTTTCACAAAACTAAGATCTCGAATAAAAAAATTAGAACCTGATTGTCATGCCGCTTATATAAAGTTGTCAGAAGAAAAAATTAAATTATGTCCTAAGCTGTTCTGGTCCTACATAAAAACGAAGCGAGATAACAAATCCAATTATCCAAACATAATGCAGTATAAAGATATTAAATATTGTAATGAATTGGATATTTGCAATGCCTTTAATAATTTTTTTTGCGCAAACTTTAACCCTTCAGCTAACAATTATCCAGATTTTGAGGAAAAAATAGAGGTATATAGTGACATCATAGCAGACATTAAATTAGAAGATTGTGAGATACAAAAAATATTAAAAAGTCTTGACGATTCCAAAGGTGCAGGTTGTGATGATTTACCACCCTATTTCTTTGTAAGATGTGCTGAGTCACTGACTTCCCCTTTAACTGTAATTTTCAATCGCTGTTTTTGCGAGGGCTATTACCCGGATGTGTGGAAAAAAGCTTACATAGTACCCGTACATAAGAAAGGTGAAAAGACAGTTATTGAAAATTACAGACCGATCTCAAAACTTAATGTTTTGGGTAAGGTAATGGAAGCAGTGGTTCATAAATATATTTTCCCTATAATCATACGCAATATACCTTCACAGCAGCATGGCTTTGTGCGGGGCCGGTCTACAAACACTAACTTGGCTATCTTTATGAATGATGTGCTCCGAGGAATGGATGACGGCTTCCAAATAGACACTATTTACACTGATCTCGAGAAAGCTTTTGACCGCGTTGATCATGACATTCTTCTCCGAAAGCTTCAGGAGCTTGGCATTCGTGGAGATCTGCTCCGGTGGACAGAGTCTTACCTACGTAATCGATCGCAGGCTGTAGTATTGGCCGGACATCGCTCCAATTTCGTAAATGTCTCATCGGGTGTTCCGCAGGGTTCTATATTGGGTCCTTTGTTGTACGCAGCATATTTGTACGACGTTGGAGGCTGCTTTAACTTCGCAAAATATTTGATGTATGCCGACGACACAAAAATTTATGCTAATATTAAGTCCGTAGAAGACTCCATTAAATTACAAACAGACCTCAACAACTTGTGTCAGTATTATACAGCTAATCGTATTAATATGAACGTCTCGAAATGTCTTCAAGTATCTTTCACTCAGAAGAAGAAAAAGCTTCTGACTCAGTACACCTTAGGCGGGAAAAACTTGACCTCAGCTAATACTGTTAGGGACCTGGGAGTGCTCCTAGACTCCAAATTAACAATGTCAGAACACATTAACGCCATCGTTGCAAAGGCCTACAAAAACCTCGGGTTTATTATGCGTGCTACTAGGCCTTTCTCAGACTCGAATTGCATAAAATTATTATACTACGCATATGTTCGCAGTGTGCTGGAGTATTGCTGTGTGATTTGGAACCCACAATACTTAATATATATCCAAGAAATAGAAAAAATTCAATCCAAATTCCTCAGAGTTCTAAACTACCGCAACCAGCTGAAAAAAGGGAATTACGACGAACTGTGTCGCATTCACAATTTACTATCCCTTAAAGATAGACGAACATTGATGCAGATGTTATTCCTACACGACATCTGTAGTAATCGTATTGATAGTCCTGAATTGACATCACTAGTCTTGCAACTAAGAACACCAACTAGGCGTACGCGACACTGTTCTTTGTTTGAGGTCCCATTTACTCACCGAAACTATGCCAAAAACTCAGTTATCTGCCGTATACTGTATTGTTACAATAAACAGTTCCAGTCTCTCGATTTATTCCAATCAACAAAGCAGTCATTAAAAAAGCAAATCACAAGTACACTGTCACATGTTAATTAATCAATATAAAAGAATGGTTTTGCATGCAATGTAATACTTGCTCAACACAATCATAATTAATCTTAATCTCACACACACTCACACAAATTCACACACAAACACATAAACATGTAATCACACATAAGATTGCGTACTACTTATCTATAGTTACAAATTCAGAAAATCAACTATAGTTTTGCGTAGTTTTACATTGTTTAGTTTTATTTTTTATTTTTATTATTTAAATTTGTATAACCGATCTGCCTGTACCTACCTGTTTAATTTGCAAATAGTGAACCTGTTATTGGCTGTATGTATATTCTTATTATTATTGTATATTTTGTTAAAGTGCTGTTGGTTCTGTGAAAATAAATAAATAAATAAATAAATAAATAAAGTTAACAAATCCAACAATTACATCTGTTGATAATGCATAGGAAGAGCGAGGCATTCCCAACACAAGTATCTTAAGATTACTTTCTGGGAAGCCCCGGCAACTAATTTGTAAATGATTTACTGAAATAAACAATTTTTTTTTTTATTGTTTATTGTATTCTTTTTTTGCCGAATAAATGCTTTTCATTTCATTTCATTTCAAATATTATTTCTACTGTTTAGCTTTTTCATTTGCCAGTGTTACTAATAGTTATTATTTGATTACAGGTACTTTTTTAAATTAAACTTCACACCATATTAAAGATAATGTTACTTTTCTCTAAATAATGATAATTTTGATAAAACATTAAATATTCAAGAGAATTCTACTCAAAATTTCGTTTCACACTCAAAAAAATGGAGAAAAGCAACTTTTTTTGTATCAAAATTTTGAAATTGTGTTCATCTTGAGAGTACCCTTTACCCTTACTAATACGGATGCTGCGGTGATTAGATTTGAGATAAACGAGATTTGAGGAGCTCCGATGTAGATAGAAAAGAGGGTTTAAATTCAGGGGATTTTCAAGGTTTTTTAACATAAATAAGAAAATTTACGAAGTTCATGAAGGAATTTGGGGGATTATAGATATTGATAAAGGTTGGTGATTAAAACTGCAATTCTAGTAAAATTTATGGTAAAACAGATTTTTAGATAAATTTGAGATTCATTATAAAAAATACTTGGTTAATATTTACTAAACAATTTAGTACTGATTTAAAACGCACCAGCAGTAACCTATAAAAATCTAGATAAGATTCAAAACTTTAGTTACTTACGGTAATCATGATCGACGTCGACAAATCCATTCTACCATCGATCGACGACCGCTCGATCGGTGTGGTAACATACCACGGTAATGTTTTCTATCAGTAATTTAACTCGGCAGGATCTTTGAAATAAATGCCTACAGCGCCGCGGTCCGTTCAGATGCGATAGGGCTGCCCGCCTTCAGTAGTTAAGTTACATTTTCCAGCTTTGTGTTTACTTCCATTTAGTTTGTGATTGTAAATAAACTTTTTTGTATTAAACAAATAAAATAATTTGTGAATTGAATAGGAAGTGTTCAACAACATTGCGTTTTGTGTCAAAAAACCATGTTTACGTTTGAATAACAAATCGGTCTTATAAATTAGCGACCAAAAAATACCTGCACCCCGACTGAGATGTACGAAATTTTAAAGTGTTAAAAAACCGCATTTTAATATAAAGCTCAATCAAAAATTGTTTCGTTCAGTCGCGACTGGTCTCGTGCCGAGCGCATGCCGAAATCGAGACGCGCAGGTATAGTAGGTAAAGCTCGCGGTTCGTCCGTTTGTATGAAGTTGAATTACTGTAGCTAGTATACCTTCTTATTTATTATACCTGTCATTGACATTGACATTCGCTGCTAGCAGATCATTACACTGGCTCAAATACTGTCGTCAAGACAGGAGACATATTATATCAAGAGTCAATTTTCCTGCGAGATTTACGCCGAAATATAAGACATTGGTTCCGGATAATCGCAAATGTATTAAACATAAGCTTTTGCGGTTATTAATTTATGTTTGATCTCAATTTCCGATCTGACATCATAAATACCTGTAATGTATAAGCGTTGCCATGACAACATAAAAGCGGATTACTACAAAGTAATCTTGGATCAAAAGTTGAGACTTGAGATTAATAGATTTAAATCTTATGCTAATCGATGATGTATTGAAGCATTTTTTACTTTTTAGAATCTTTTATGCAGATCAATCGCTAATGTGGTTTAATTTTGATGGAACCTTAACAAATTAAACTTCTTATGCTTATTACCACCACTGAATTGATGATAATAAGTGTAGTGTTTCGTAACATGTGTTATGTAGGTGCTTGCTTCCGCTCAACAATATTTTATGGACATGTTCGTGTTTGATTCCACGTGTAGATAGTTGTATTGTCGCTTACCTATTGTCTTACATAAATAAATACAAATTTAACTTTATTATAAATTCATATAGTCGCCCTGTAACAAAATCAATTGGAATTTAACTTAATTAAAAAATACTCTGAGAACTTAAGCCAATCATTGTTCACAAAATCAAATAGCCAAGTGAGGTATTTTGTCATTGAATTAATAATCAAATTTCACATGAAACATCGTCCATTGATCAGCGAACATCAAACAAGCAATTAAAATAAAAGTGACAAAACATTTTCTTTCATTTCCAAGTTCCCAGGCGCGCCAAGCAGCGGCTTCTCTTAAAAGGAATTTGATACTGAAAATCCAATAAGATGTAGAAATAACATTATTATTGGCATACTTAGGATATTCGCAAATTGAGTAGAAATGAAGCTTTCATCATTGAGTGCGTAACGAATTTTGTAAGGATTTTTGAGATCTGCAATTTTGTCTTGACGCCTTTGTTCGGTGGATTTCATTGTCATTTATACTGGAATAGATATTTCTGTCTTCCTTTTGTGTCACTTGTTGGTGGTTCTTTTAAGAATGCCAATGTTGTGCCGTGGTAACCACAAAGTAATATTGTTATAGTATTTGCTTACTTACCACGGATTAAGGATTCCTTTTTTGCTTTTCATTTTTATTCATCCTTACTATTCAAAAGAAATAGTATACATAAATATTTATTTTAAGTTTTATTTTTATTTTGTATACACTAAGACCCCCTTTCACCTGAAAAACAGGGTAAACCTAGTTCAGGCACTTAGACATAATTGTATTCCTTAATATTATATTTTTAAGTTAAGATTTTAAAAATGTGCAGATTATGAAAATAAATAAATGTTTATGTTTATGTTATGTTCACATTTAATTTGCGTAATTTCTTTTACATATAAATACTAATATGGTTATTCGAAAATTTCATCTATTTTAAATGTTAGGTTATATGCATTACTTAATAGTATATAAATAAATAAATAACTATTTTATATTAGATGAAACAATTTCGATAACATATTTTCGAATTGAATTGCTATAAATACTACATTTTAGAAATTATTATTATCAATTATATATTATTATGTTTTTTCTTTAAAGTAACAATCATCCATACATCAAGACATAGAAATCGATACCACATAAATCATATTAATGTTATACGTAACAAATCATCTTCATTAATTAGGAGCTCAGGGATCGCACGTCAGGAGTAACAGTTTTATCTCATGTTTTCCTCTGTCGGTAATCCCTAATGAACAAGGTTTCTAACACACTGTAAGAATTACTGTTACAAGTACTGTTACAAGTCAACAACACTTACAAATTGATATTCCCTGTTTGTTTTTCCTTAAGCTTTTGAATAGTTTTTCCATATTTTTCAAACGACTTCCAAAACTAGGAGGTTCTCAATTCGTGTGTATATCCTTTTTTTAATAATAATAATAATAAATTCTTTATTTGCCAGTATGAGCGTTACAACAGATGTTTACAAAAATTTTTGTTCGATCATATACTGCTTTAAATATAGCGTGCAAAACAGTTTCATTTTAACTAACCTACTATTAAAAAGAAAGTCTAATACATAATATTACCATAAAAATGAGCAATATGTCAAGATAATACAATAGTCATTCAAAAATAATCATTTCACAAAATAAAGCTACAGATCTTTAAAATAAAAAAAAATGAACTAATTACAATTTATTATTTACAATTAAAAAAAAAATAATGATTAAAAATAAATAAAGGAACATGTCAATAAAGAAAAAATATAGAATATTTCCTAGTCAAATCTAAAAATGTCAATGTCAAAGTCAAATTTAAAAAAATTATATAATATAAATTTTATATATTCTATTAATTATTCATAGTTCATTTAAATTTAAATATTCATTTACACTATAAAACATTTTATTTATTAAATTTTAAACAGTTCATTTTTAAATTTATTCATAGGTAGGTCCTTTAGACTTATAGGTAACTTATTGTAAATTCGGATCGCCATACAGTGGACATTATTGCTATACACCGATCTTATTACACGATATTTTGGACATTTATGAATCGATTTTGAAAATTCTTGTGTCATATGATTGGGGTGAGGGGATTTAGATTTAGTTCCACATAAATTTCATCAAAATCGATTGAGTACTTCTTGGAAAATTTACCTTGACGATCTTTAGGAACCTTCAAGGTTCGACCAGCTAGCGACTTCCCTCAAACTATGAGGCGGCTTAAGATGAGGTCAAACTTCCAGAACGTGTTATTGCTGCAGCTATGAAAGTTATCTGTGGATTTTATATGGAAGGTGGTCGCTAGGCGGGTGCTGAAGGGTCCTACCATGAAGCCACATGACTTAAGCTTTATACATTATACATACATAGCAGAGTTTTAAGGAATAAAACTCCACAGCACTGTTCAACAATTTAGTGGCTGACTTTCGCCTTAAAATCTAATACAAAACGAATAAAAATCCTTCAATACACTTAAAGGTAATTCAATATGATGACTCTTCGCTAGTAAGCCTCGAGTGAGAATGTGTGATATTGTCTTAAGCTTTCGCGATTCATACTATTAAATAAAACACTTTTTAACCGGATTTATCGCGTATATTTACATTTTAAATTTTGATTCGTGGTCTCGTGACCACGGGGTCTGCAAAGACACCGAAACGTCGAGTCAAAAATTTAAAAAAAATTTAAAATGTAAATATGCGCGATAAATCCGGTTAAAAAGTGTTTTATTTAAGAGAATGTGTGAATTCTGAATTATCCCTACTCTCCACACCATAGTCAAAATGATCCCAAACCATTCAATCATTCATTTGACTATTATGAGATATAGGAAATTTATTTATTTATTTGCAAAGTTACTGACTTTTTGAACTTAACCTTCACTAGTAGGTATACGAGATTGTACGATTTTTTTATTTAAATCATGTCACCTTAAGGTAAAGTTAAGCTCTCTAAAGTTATAAGATAATTAGCTATATTCATCAAACAACTTATGACTTGACTTCCAAATCTGTAATTCAAACTGACAAAACTTCTTAACCTAGTCAACGATAGTCGATGCATCCACACCACAAGGTGCAGAAAATCAAAATAGAAGAAAATCCCAACCAGCTAGAGAAGCAACAAAACCGACGACAGACAATCGTTCATTCTGACTCTTTTCATTCAGTTTCCAATTACGTCGTATGAGGCTGGGCCACGCTCCAGCGGCGCGCGGAGATTCAACAATATTATAGTAGTTCTGTGCATGGATACTAATAGTTTTATACAAAATGTCTGCCTTTACAAATGGTTTGAGATTCGAATACAAATTAGTAATAGACGATTCGGTGCAAACCTTTTGGAAATTTGATTTTAGATGGTGATTACACTGAACTACAAATTTTTGTCATTTGATTTGCTTGTTCTTCATTCTTGATGTTTAAAAATAATACTTTAATAACTATAGTGGTAATAATCATGACGTATTTTTGACAATAGTTTCGTATGTTGGAGTGCTACAACTCGGTCATGAAAGACAGAGTTTGGGTTACCGCCTTCTTCAATAGGTGGAAAGATTCTACTGGCATGAACATTTTGGAGAAATCCTTGAAGCAACATCTATAGAGCGAAGTTGCCATGCCTACTACATCACCATACCAATTCCCAGTTTTTTCTGTAGAAAAGTCATAAATATGATAGGTCCTAAAAGTATTTCTTTTTTGGAATATAGGAAAAAATCTTTATTCTTTACCCATGAGAAGGTTTTAGTTCATAAACCACCAGTGCTAAAATACCTTCTGACAAATCCTTATACTAAACAGTACCAAGGACCGATCGATAAAACGCCGGAACTAGGTATAATATAATCAATAAAATGTGTAATGTGAATTTTATGTCAATTCGCTGCTACCTAATTTGTAATTTCCTGCGCACGTCCCATCAAATACAGAATGACTTGAAATTAAATATTTTGGAAAAGATGTACTTGGTACAGTAACGTTTGAGTGATACACAAAGTATGATTTTAAATTTTATGTGATTTTGTGAATAGGTATGTCATAAAACTCCTATTTTATTATATGAACGGTGTGGTTTGTAATGATGTTAAATTTATGGATATTTGTTACTCTTTGTCTATTTCTAATTGGATGTGAATGAAAATAAAAATCAAATACTTAGTTGCATAGTGTAACTGTTTAGGTTCTAGACCATACAAGAATTTTCTTAGTCAAAGTGACAAGAATATATCCTACGATGTAAGTAACAAAAAATAAGGTTACTTCGAAGATCACCGGAACTGGAGGCTATCCTAGAAGAAAATAATTTAAAAAAAAACTTTGCTGCCTAACCTTAACCATTTGGACACCTCACCAGGACCTCTCATATCATCTCATCTAAATAAAAATGTTAGTTTCTTTGATACAATATAAACGTACCTGCATTTTTGATTTAGCGTCGCCCAGTACAAAAATTAGAAATATGGAACCAAAAATGTTTTTAAAAATAGTCGCTGTTGATGAACATACGCTACTACGACGCGGCATTTCATTGTTAATACTACGACGTAGTACTACGAGATGTTTTGTAGTAGCGTATAGTCGACTTTAATGGTAATTCAGAGAGACCATGTTTTGCTTAACATGTTAGCGGATATATTAATTTCCTTGTAAAAAAAAAAATTTCGCAAAAATCGTTTCTTTATATGATACTTATTGTGTACAAATAATTTGGCCGGTGACCACAAATCAACCCTGTATAATGATATAGCCATTTAAATACGCGGGTGAAAACACAAGAACCGAATTTTTTTGGCTAGTAGTCGCCTTAGAATTGCCCTACCGCCCCTGGGTGAACGGGTCCTAAAGGTTGACTTATCTGAGTGATCCCGCTTGGTTGTACGATAGCGTCAGATGCCAGTGGTCGCGGGTTCGATTCCCGCACGGAACAAAAGAAAAAAATGTTCCGGGTCTGGGCGTTTATTTATATACAGGGTTACTTTTTATTGGACCCGCGAGAGTAGGTCAAAACGAACCATTCTCACTATGGAACCACCCTTCCTAAAATTTACCGTTTTTTGTGTTTGAGTTACTTTGCACAGCGAGTGTGTTTTTGTCATGTGTGAGTAGTAAATGCATTTTTTACCCGATTACGGCGAAGCAAAAAGGAGGGTTATGATTTTTTTGCAAACAAATACTTGATTCTTTGCTGGGCTCGTACCTTGGCGCCTACTCTAAATTTTTTACATAATGGTTGCATTACTTTTAAATTTATTCTATCTAGGAATTTTAAAATCTACTTATGTTTTATGCCTTGTTGGATAGCTTGAAAAATGCACTTTATTATGATGTAATCTGCACAGTATATTAGAATAGAATAGAATAGAACAACATTTATTGACAGACACAACACATAACAATAGTTGGAACATAAAAATGAAAATACACATAAAAAACAATATTAGCACAATCACAAAGTAAGTACATAGGTAGACAATAGAACAAAATAAAAGTAAATTGGATAAAGCAGTGTTAACAGGAATTTTCATCAGATTTGCCAGTGTTGAGCCAGCCAAAAGGCTAACGACTCATCATATGTCACGACTTGTGTCGCAACGATGCTATTCTGTCATAGCCCCCTTAATTACTGGGACTTTTTTACAGGAGACGCATTTTAAGTGCGATTTTTCGGTTTAACTTAAGAAGAGAATAGTGCTACAAAGTGTGCGGCCACACTGGATGCTCGGTGACTGGGGCCTAAGCCTAACGCGGGCGCGGCGGCCTGCGGCGGGCGGGCGCTGGCCACAGTGACGCGCGACGCCTTGTAGCCGGCAGACTTATCAGGTGTTGAAAGCATTGGATGACGCCTTGGTATTTCTTTATTTCTGATTGAAAAAAAATGTAAGGAGTTTTATAATTTGTATTAAGAATTGAGGTTGACTGAATATCTGTGCCAACATTTGACTACATTTTAAGTAAAATAGTATAGTAAAATAAGGTACTTTACTGAAAAAAAAATTAAGTAAAGTACCTTTTTACCGAACTGCGGCACGTAAAGGAGGGTTATGTTTTCAACGCATGTTTTATTTATTTATTCATATAAAATCTACCGCTAAATATCACCACTTCAGCACTGATTTGTTCAGGAAATATTTCATGAAGAGTCAGTTCCTTCCTAAGCCCATGTGCTAGCATCTCTAAACTTATCTTTACTCACCATCAGATGAGATTGAGCTCAAACGCGGGCCTAGTCTATACTAATATAGAATCTAATAAAACAAAGGTTGAACCACCTGTACTCAATATCAAAATAACCTCAACTCGATCCATTGTGTTGTGACATGCACCATACCAATTGCTACAATGCAGCGGAGCACTCGTTAAGACAATTGAAAATATCAATAACAGTTTTAATAAACCTTTCTATCTTTATTTGCTATGTTTAAAATCATGACAATCGCTTTGATTAACGAAACATTATGAGTTGGTTAATATTTCTTCGAATATAAAATAAAATTATTCCGTACCTGAACGTTTTCTAAAAGAGATCTCTTTTACTGTTCTATTAAGAGTTTCCAGTCCAAAAACCGTACCCAAATCAATTCATACGTTTAGTAGATACAATGTCTCTGACAGGCACACAGAAACGTATATCAAATTAATATCCTCTAACACTCTCCCCCTCTTGTGTTGAGATATCTCCGTTTCCATGTCCATCAGGAATACCTATGAGTTGAACCTAATTTAAAACATTAAACCACTATATAATGAAATAATAATAAAGAAAACTAATCTGTTTACAGCACATATATCTTGAAGCCCTATCTTAGTAATGCGGTAGAAAACTGCCTACTTATTCCGCTAGAGGCGCTGATTACGCTTCTTATTTATAAATGAATAATCAACGAATGCAGAGCATTAAAAAACACCGACTTGACGTCAAAACTTTGGCTGAGTTATAAGGTCATCAACGTAAACATTCTCCAAAATCATACATATTTTTTCAAAAGTTTGAAATTTTCAAGGAAGTACCTAACCGATTTTGATGAAATTTATATAAGACCAACTATGAAGTTTCCTCTATGAAACAACAATTTTCGAAATCGATTCTTAATTTTTGAAATATCGTGTAACGAAGACACACAAAAACCATACAGACGAGTTGAGGGCCTCCTCCTTTTTTGGAAGTCGGTTGAAAAATAGAAATGCTTCATTGCGTAGTCATAAGTTTTATAGAAAATGGATACCATAGTTTCTAGGGCGATATACACTTGCTTTGGTTGTGGATGTACTTGATTTTACGGTCCACATTTTCCACATTTTGCTATAGAAATAAAAATTATTATATGGATTTACCACAAAAAAGAACACTGCACATGCAATTTCGATAACAACTTGTTCATCTGTCAGTTTGTTATAAATCAAGCGTATAAAGCCACATCTATTAAGAGCTTTTCGTTTTCTTCTCCATTAAACTAATTCATTCCGAATAAAAAATAATGTGTTTACCATTTTCTTTCTAAAAACGATTTGAAACAAACGAAAATAAATTAGTATAAAAGTAAATTAAAATTATTTGTAGTAAATTATCCAAAAGTCCGAAAGTCGTCGTGGCGCCATGGTTAATGTGTGTATCATACGATGCAACGTTCGGTGCGGTCGGTACTCGGATGGGTGACCGCCGCCGACCATTCATTTCTCACGACGATTTCCGTGCTTTGGAGGGCACGTTAAGCAGTCGGTCTTCGGTGCTGTATACTTGTATACCTACAGTGGTCGTTAGGGTTTGTCAGAAGCCATTTCGGCGCCCTGAAAATTCTGGGGTAGCATGGTGGGTTATGGCCTATTACCTCCTCGTCACCCATGGGAGAGACTCATGCCCTGCAGTGGGCGCATTAAAAAGAGTTGTGATGATGAATTATCCAAGACTGTTATTCATAGATCTTAGTAAAACAAAATTAATTCAAATAACCGACAAACAACAAGTTTATAATTTAATATTCAACAATAATAATTAACTGATTGATAACTTATTACATCGTCCAAAGTTTATATCAAAAAGAAAATTAAACCAATTTACAAGAAGCCTAACTATAATGACAAAGTAACTTAATCCAAAAGCTTAATTTTACTGAATCAACACAAATCCGAACTATTCGGCGCTGTACGGAGTAACTTTAAACTTGAAATTAATTTATTTACGTGTAATTTAACACGACTTCAAGTTGTGTGCTAAACTTCATCGAACACAAACAGTAAACTTGTACGTAAGTTACACTTAAACCAAAAGCTTTTGCTTATTAAGTTTAAAGAAAAGGATTGAATTGCTTAGACTTACTTAATTAAGTTTCAATAATTGCATTTTATCTTATCTGCAAGTCAGGAGAAACATTTAAATAAGGAGTGACTTCAAGAAACCACAGTAAGGTCGTATTTTCTCTACCTATTGGAAAGTTGAAAGTATTTTCAGACGAATGGAATATTTCTTTCTTGCGGTAAGACTTGAAATATTCATTAAGGAAATCTTTAGTATCTCTGTGGTGGGATTATAAAGTAAGGGATTGCCTGATTAAGCGTGATTATTTATTATTGCTTTGATCTCTACAGTAACTGGAAGACACTTAAACAGGATTTGGTGTTGATTTTGGTGTTCTTAAGTTCGGACAGTATGTATTGGTGATCGAATCTATCTATTTAAAATGATGGAAAAATGGAATGCAATTTAGCAACCAGGCTTATTTATTTATCATGGTATAGGTACTCGTATGAGCTAAAAACATATTGTCATTATTAAAACACGATGACAATTGATGAAAACTCATAAACTCATATCTGTCTGTTTGTTCCTCTTTTACGTTTAAACTCTGAACCGATTTTAATAATACGAGTTACCCATAGAACTAGAGCTTTTAAAATTACATTATGCTGTCTTTTATTTAAAAAAAAAGAAGGCAGACAGCCTGATATAACTCCTAAAATAGTTTTACACTTGATGTAAGCTACACCCATCACCCTGTTACAATATGACCAGGAAATCAAAATTAAAACGGATAAAGCCATGTAAAACAGTTAGTTTAACACCTGCACATTTTTTCATTTCATAAAACAATGTAAATAACCCCAGCATTATCATTTGTCGAATGATTAGCCGTAGACATTTCCCTCGTAGCAGAGAACCGTGTGACGTAGGCAATAAGGTTCAGTTTATATGACACATCGTGGTAGACAGCAGTGAAGTACATCAATAATGCAGACCGAGAAGCCACCTGGTGGCCACGCTGCGGATCGGTAATGCAAGTTAAAGTCGTTTTCATCAAAGATGTCCCGTGCATTGCTCTTATGTCAAATACATAGGGTGTATTATCGCTTAATTCGCAGAACTTCTTTCATGAAAAGGAGTATACTACTAGCTCATGACTTGCCATTAGGTTTCGATTTTATGACAAGTGAAGTGGACTTATTTTTAAATAGCTGATTTTTTAAATTCTAAGCTCCTGTTTGATCTCACTTTCACCTGGTAATTTGTGAAGATGGCATCGACGGTGATCGCAGACTGGCTTGGGAAGGAACTGGGTCTTTATAAAACATTGCCGGAACATATCACCAGGGGATAATATTTGGCAGTAGATTTTTTACAAGGTGTTTTTTTTGATATCCCACTTTTCTACCTTTTTCTACCTTTTCTACCAACTTTCTACCTTACTAAAAAATAATACTTTTTGCCAAAGAATGTGTGGTTCAAAAGTCCTTACTTTCCAAGATATCATCAATCTTAATATAATCAGTTCATAAATAATCACCCTTGTAAAATCTCTTTAATATTCATTCAATAGACGCGTATCACTAAAGCCATACAATAAACAACAAAACAATTTTAATCGTTGAGGAACGTTGCATACAATGTACAACGCAAAGTGTTGCGAACTGTACCTGTGAATAGCGATAAAAAAGGGATGGAAATTGCCACGTCTTCGTACTTCGCATAGGTGTTTTACACAAGATGTTTTGACTTGATTGAATTAATTTGTATGAAAAATAAAAACAAAAAAAAAATAGAAAAATTATTCACATGTTATTTCATTCTATTACATGGTCCCGTGAATAACGTAGAGTTATGGGAAATCAACATTAACACCTTTTATAAAGGGTCGCTAGTCATGTGGACCCTGAAAAAATACTACCGTCAAGCGGAGGCCGTTCGGTTTTACTCGGTATTTTGAGTTTTATGATCATAGTTTAGCATAGTTGAGTTTCAACACTAAATAAAAGTGCAATCGACAACTATACATACATTATCGAAATATAAAATTGATATCTGCCAAAACAAAATTCATAATGTAATAATGTAAAAGTTGTACCGTTTTAGCTTATGACTGAAATAGCAACGTTACTCAGAAATCGCGAAATAACAAATGGAATAAAAATAAAAGTCAAGTTAAATTGAAAAAATTGATGAATTTTAAAAAATGTATGAATTTGCATTATACAGAATTTGCATCGAAACCCAATAGTAGTGGACGTAAGAAAACTGAAGAATATCGATTTATGCAATCCTTGAACTATCACAATAAGTAAATTGCCGGACCATTGCAGTTCGAAAGAAGGTTATCAATGGCCGCCACTGTAATCAGTTAGATAGATAACTCGTTTATTGACAGTTAGCGCGACACACGCGCGGAAATAAACAGTCATTTTGATACTTAGACTTTTTCGATTCAATTTTGCAAGTGAATTGACTTTGAAAACATCTATTTATATTGGGCTCACGATATTCTGTTGCATGTGTCATGTTTATATTAATACTGGTATCAAAAATAAAGGATAACTTGGTAATATTTAAATCCAAAACCTCTAATTCTATGAACGAACACTTAAATAATGCTAATGTAGTAGAATCAATAGTGAAGAGTTATCCACATTATCTGTATTCTCTCTCACCTCTATCGCTACATGTGTCTTTGCTTCTATCTTTACCTCTGTATCTTGATTGCCTAATGTATAAATATAATAGTAGACTCCAGAAGACCACCAACTCGTACATGGGTCAATGTTTACGCTTTTATAATAAAATTCCAAAATATTTAAAATCAACCCTTTGATAGATTTAAGGATAAGTGTTATGTGAAAAGGTTAACTATAAGATATCCAGATGTAAGAAGATGGGATTCCCTGACTGTAAATTGTTATTGTGTATTTTTTTTCTTATTTTTAAAAGATGATTGCTGTTGAGTTTCTTGCCACTTCTTCTCAACAGATCGACTTTCCGAAGTGGTGGTAGATTCAGTTCAATTTGTAAATTGTGACTTATTTCAAATGTATTCAAATACTTACGAAATACAGAATATTTTGAATTTGAATAGAGTAGTTTTGATCCCACCTATGTTTGACCTCCATTGCAACCTATGGCAAGTGAAGGTCAATAAGAAGATGCAAGCGCACGGGTCTAGTAAGGAAGCGGATCTAGTTAGCCCAAGCTGTGATGTTTGGCGGCAGGTTCAATATGAAATCTGAAAGGCAGACCAAGCAGGCAGTCAATCAGATTAGTCGCTTTTTAATGATACGCTTATCCTACTTCAGTATCATAGACTGACCCAACGCGTTGAAGAATGAACAGTCTCCGAAAGTTCTTCCTGGCCACGGCAGTGCTCCGGTTTCTTATGGTTGACCGTGTGTACACTTACGTATTCATGCTCACTTTTCACTTCAATACTTAGTTAGAATATGAAAAATATTTTTCAAATCCGACATATAGTTACAAAAATTAACGCTCTCAAACAAACAAACAGACGAGCAAACTTGATCTTGTCTAGATAAGTAAAGATATAAAAAATATAATCAAACTTCCAAAGAACAATATAACATTAAAAACTCTTGAGCGATATTAATCTTACGAAACTTAATCATATTCTAATCCAAACTAAATACGTAACTGTATATAAAAACTTTTTTGAAGGGTGGAAAAGTTAAAAAATAAGCGACTTTGAATCGCTTCTTTTCCGACCCTTCAGGGCTGAGAAAACTCAAGAAAAACCCGTCATAAATCATAAAGGAAGTACGTTCAATATAACAAGTGACATTGACGTTGACATCCTACGGTTAATGGGCACACCACACACTCCCTCGAAAATTCTGCTACGATAAAGGTTATTGTGATAAAGTAAGTGGAGCTAAGTAATAATCCATGTGAATATGATATGCCGGAAGAGGTTTTCTTATTTTTTTTATGACGCGCTAAAATCTGTTTGACGTGCGGCTGGCAGTGGTGATAAATTGCCTTCTACGTCAGAGGTCCTGGGTTCGAAACCCGACTGCGGCGGAGGATATTTGTATGATGAATACAGATATTATCAGTCAGGCAGTCAGATATCAGTAATATATTTGCCTCCCGTATCACTTTGTGGAATGTGAGTCTGAAGACTATGGTGATATATGTCCATTCGTGAGTGTCCAGTTTGGTCCACACCTCAGCAACCAAAACGAACTGCCGTCGCAGTGCTTTGTTCGAATTTTGGTGTATCTACCATACAGGGATGAAAGATCTGTTTATATCTGGCAGTCCAGTGATAACAATATAAATCTGAGTTTAATTGGTGTCCAGGATGGTAACGAACCTATCTCAGAACAATATTGGTGAACCTAGCCGATTGTCTCCCACAACTTAACTAAGTGATAAACTAAATTAAATGTTTCCGTAGAGCCGCGAACACAAACTGTACACTAAAACGTCTGAAATAAATTAATTTCGGAAAAGGTCCAAAATAACGTACTAGCCCATACAACACTCATTGAACCAAAAAAAATGTCATCTCTGTGCTTATCTTCGACCCCATCTTTACTTACCTTCAGGTGAGCTGAAGGTCAAACGCACGTATAGTCAACGATTTTTTTTTTTATATTGTAAGGATAGGACGTTTGTCTTATAAAAAAAATAAAAAAATCAATCAATATATATAAAACTGTTCCGTTACTGATTGAGTTACTGAGTGACTGACAGACAACGTACAGCCGTAACTACTGGGCGTAGAGAGCTGAAATTTTAAACATACATTTTTTAGGGGATGTAGGGGTGCACTTAGGAAGGAATTCCCGAAATTCCCACGGGAACGGGAAATATCGGACTTTTTAGTTTGTATGAAAAATTTTATTCCTTGAGTGCACGGATACGATACTTGGCACAAAGATTCTTTAATAAGTGACTGGTTGTTTTATGAAAGGAATTCCCGAAATTCCCACGGGAACGGGAACTATATGATGTTTTAGTTTGTATGAAAAAACCTTATTCCTGGAGTGCACGGATGTGATCCTTGATATAAAGGTTCCTTAATAAGTGTCTGTTTGTATTATGGAAGGAATTCCCGAAATTCCCACGGGAACGGAAAATATAGAACTTTTGAGTTTATGCGTGTACGAAGTCGCGGGCAAACGCTCGTACGATATAAAAACCTTAGGAAAAAATCGTCTTTAAATCTCGAACTTCGATGAAAACCAAATGAAAACTGAGATCACAAACTCTTAATGACCTACTTGACAAGCATCCTCAACTTGGAGGGCTTTAGGGCCGCAAACTTCACGCACCGAATAAAACACGAAAAGGGAAAGGATTCGTACAATAGTTGAAGTTATCATTATATGCAGAAGTGGAGCACGGGGCGCAGGGTCAAGTGCTCTGTCAATCATTACAATAGAGATGTTGGGACAGGAGAATGTGGACAGTTAGTTGTTTTGATTATTTTTAATTTTTTTTTTCTTTTCAACCGACTCCAAAATGCCGGAGAATAACAATTGTGCAGTGCCATTCAGGTTCGATTCAAAATTATGCGTTTAAAAATTTATGTATTTATATTCTGGTTCGTTAAATAATCTCTCATAACCCAGCTATGCTTAATTGGAGGCCATGAAGTTGGTGTGATTGTCTGTTTTTTTTTAAAACGACTATACATTTCTTTTTGAATATTTGTAACTCAACGATCTCGTTGATTACTAACGCCATTTTTTGCCTTGGATAGTTTATACTTCACTTAGTGCTCCCACGTAAACTTGATCAAATTAAGAAAAAAACTGGAAGCGAAACTTATCTTTATGATTCTGCAAGCGGCAATCCACCACTGTTAATTCCAAATGTTAACTCTACCACACGGTGATTTTCATACACTGTAGTTTAGGGTAAGTTCTGAAAAAAATCCTGCCTAGGATGTCTTTTTTATAAGACTGGCAGCTCAACGCGGCTTAAACCGCATAACTTTTGATCTTGTTCATAAAATTTGTAGGGAAGAGAAATAAGATTTTAAAAAAATCTTTTTGCATTTGATATGGCACCTCTTACGGACGATTTAATTTGTCGAGATATTCCAACGGGGTCAAAAACTGCGGGAAGCTTTATAATTACTATTTTGTTAGGTTTTTTTTATATTAATTTGCTTGTCAACAGTATGGCATTAATAACCTTTACAAAACGCTCACTTTAAAAGTCAATTGACTGAAATAGAATAAAACTCTTTTGTTTTATTTTTCAGGTACACATTCTTCTCCTGGTTATATCGCCTCTAAAGGAACACGTAAGTTTTGAAGTGAAAAGTTTAATGCCCTGAGAAGTTTTAGATAAGGAAATAAGAATTCCTGATAATTTGACATATAAAAACAAAATAATAATGCTTTGATTAAAAAGTATTTCTAGTATAACTATTTATAAAAAATAAAACAAGGTCTTCAGAAAATAACGAACAAGCAAAATCTGCTCGTTTCGCTAAAAAAGAGTATCATGACTTACAATACTACAACAATAAATACAATAAGTAATATGCATAGAGGCAGTATTATTCATTTATGTGGGTATTTAAGACAGAGCCTTATGAATTATAGCCTTCCATACTGGACTGGAAGGAAAACATAGAATGCGCCAGCTGCTTCTCTTCCCGGGCATACTGTAAAAGTCAGTTAATGGACAGAGGTTAAATTGGCTTTAATTGAAAAACCTCCTGTCACTGCAATAGTCTCTATCCATCATTATTATACCTCCAAAGTCAAACTTAACAACATTAGATGCTGATACGGGATACAGGTGTGAAGTTATGTATGTATGTAGAATTATACCCCAGTAATTAACTTTGAAATGTCAAGGCGGCGCGCCCGCCTCATTGACTTATACAAAGTGGTGGAACACACACTCGTAGCAGACTGTAATTATTATAACAATAGAACTGTACATCTATTGCTATAAAAGATCTTATTTTTTTAGGTTTCTAATAAGATAATATCGCTTTTAATTGAAGTATACGTTTGACGTTTTAGTACCCGATCAGGCCTAATCTGCATATCTTATTTCCTACTCATTATTTAAGTTAGTTAAAATTTTGTTATTCAAAGCATTCTGTCAATCTTTTTGCACCTGCGGTCTCTGGGTCAGATACACTAAGCGGATATACAGTGACCTACGAGTCCAATATAATAATGCCTTCAGGATCCTGTTGGGGCTGTCGCGGCGCTGCAGTGCTTCAGGTATGTTTGCTGAGGCGCACACGGATGATTTTTTCGCTATTGTAAGGAAACGTTGCGCCTCCCTGTCTGCACGGCTCCGCGCCAGCCGCAATAGTCTCCTGAGGGTTTTTATTGATCGTTGGGACTCCCAGATGCTGCGCCATCGGGAGAACCTACATTTATCTCTTAAAAATCCGTATGCCTACTAACAATAGTTTTTAAGTCACCTATTGTTCTACTAACCATTGCGCATTTTTCAATATAGGTTGAATGATTTTTTATCAAATTGTTACATTTAATTATTCAGATTATTTGACTTCTTTTTAATTTTAATTCAATTTTGTGATTTTAATCATTTTAATTTATTTTAAATGAGAGTCAATAATGTTTTAATTAATTTTATTATTGTATTTATTATATTCAAGATGATTTCATTTAATAATTTGCTTTTCTTTTAATTTTGTGATTTTAGTTATTGTAATTTATTCTAAATGTGCTTTAGTTATGATTTAATTTAATTCAATATTTTATTATTTTACTTAAAGAAATTGTTAATTTTAATTATAACTATGGGTCTATGCCACCCGAAATAAATGGATTTATTATTAATATATTATTATATGTGAAAGTTTAGCTAAGTTAAGAGCCATGCTAAGTTTAGCATGGCTCTTGATGAAATTTCGCACACTCTTGCATAGTAATACGTTACTTTTTATCTCGAAAAACATACAGGTTCTTACGCGGTAGGTTCATTTTAAGTCGACGACTACTTTGGCGGTGGGGTAACACTGTCTGCTTTAGGCGCCAGTGTTTGGGGGTTCGATTCCCGCACGGAACCAGAAAATAAAATGTTCCGGGTCTGGGCGTTTATATATTTATATTCTAGGTTCCCCCTAGTTCCCTACATGGTATCCCATATAAAAAGCTCCGCTTAGTTTGGGGCCATATAGTTGGTGTGATTGTTTGTGGATTTCATTTATTCATTTATAAGTGTTTTTGATTTTACGATTTTACAGTGGATAAAAGCGCTGTAAGTATGCGATTAAAAATATTTTCCTCAAGAATTAGGCTTTCATTATCAGACCATTAGTAACAAATATAAGCTCGAGCTACCAAATAAACAAACAAACTATTCATTTTTTATTAA
Organism: Stenoptilia bipunctidactyla; assembly: GCA_944452665.1. Lineage (NCBI taxonomy): Eukaryota > Metazoa > Arthropoda > Insecta > Lepidoptera > Pterophoridae > Stenoptilia > Stenoptilia bipunctidactyla. The sequence continues at coordinate 527,514 of OX101744.1, read as the reverse complement.
TGATAGATAATGAATCAAAGGTTCTTCCTGTTTTACAAGCCAGTTTAAAAACGAACTGTTTTTTCACCATCTGGGGTTGAAATGAATTCTGGTGTAAACCCTAATACTTCTGTATAGTCTCCATAGTAGACTCTTGCTTAAGAATTATATATATCAATCAAATAATTAAATTCATAAATCGTTTTTATTTTACATAATAACGATGGGAAATTTGCCCTCTATGCAGCCTGTATAATTAAAACCATTTCCAATGGTTTATTAATGTTATCAAGGGTAATTTTCTATTGATTTATTGTAATAGGAAGACTAACAACCAAGGTAACAATTATAAATAAGAACCACATCGCCAGTGGGCAAAATATAGGTACTCACAAGTAGTAACATCGGATGTATTGCATAAAAATAAATAATCTATCCACTTCTTCAAATCCTTTCCAAAACCTTGGCACAATCCAACATAATATGTTGACTTTTTGTTACATAAAAAACTACCTAGCTATCTTATCGATTTTTATGAAATTTATGAGTAGGTATATGAGAGATCAGCTTTGAATCAAAGATCTTCCAAATAGAAGAACTTGCGCTCGAAGGATTCCGTCTTAACCGCTTAGGTAAAATAATTCATAACTGATTGAATATTCATAATGAAACGCTATAGGTTATAGAACCGTATCCAGTACCGACATTTAAAACTAGGAAAGATAATCACGATAAAAATTACTCTGTAAGGACTAGGAACGACCATAAGTTAGCATTTCCTAAATTAAGGCTGGCTAAATGCAGCAAATCATTTATTAGAATATCAATACGTATATATATTATAACAAAATTCCGAAGTCAATTCAATTCCTGCCATTCAATAAATTTAAATAAATCATTAAAAACACTCTATCTTGAAAAGCTTTTTAAACTAAAGATTACTTAGATTATAAAAAGGCATGGGATTAAGCACAACAGTATAATATTTCTAAAAGTTTCTAATTACTTAATAATTTTGTTTACGGCTTGGTTGTGCAGTATACATATGACATACTGGTGACTGTCCCACTCACTTATTTTCTTGTCAAGACAACAGCAAGAACGTCATGCTCCCTCAGGCGGCATGGCTAGTGGTAGCGTCGGGTATAGGGTCACCCTCTTCCCTAAAATATGGTTGAGGAGGGTGACGGCTGGTGCTTGCGTTATACTCTTGAACGGGTGCTACTAGCGGTGCCAGGTCGTTTTGCTAATGATACTATGACTATTTTATTCCATTCTTGTTCAAATACTCTGGTCTCAGTTTGTCATGTTCGTATTGTGCATCGATAGCTCATTGCACCTATTATGTAAGCAATTTGGTTGTGGCATGACATTGGCTCTCACAATTAGCTGTCTTGTGTTTGTTTTTTTTCATGTCACGGTAAATTTGTACTGTACCTATTTGTATTAATTTGATAATTCTGACTGAAAAAGAGGGCCAAGAGTTTTTTCCGCCGGCTTTTCTTGTCTCTTGGTCTACTGTTATATCTTATTCAACAACTAGTTAAAGCCGAAGTATGTGATTGTTTGGTTTTAAATTAATTATTTGTAGAACTCAATGATGTGATGATAGCAACATTACCTATCTGTCCCTTTCCCACCTTTATTCAAGCTTCTCGCTCGCTCTTACTGCGTGCGAACCCCGAAGTTATTGAAAAAGAATATGGCCACATATTAACAGCGTGTGCTTAAAATTTAATCGTCTTTATTAAAAACTAATATAAATAGTGCAGTGCTGTGATCTAGAAAAGGACACTAAGAAACTTTGTGAATACGACATCATAGAAAACGGAGAGGATTCAAAATTTTGTGCGCGTGAGCCGTGGTTTCGGTGAGTGCTTGAATTCCTATCCACCTTCTTGTCTTTTTATTGCAGGTGCGTTATCTATCACATCGAGTTCTTATTTTAAGTGTTCGCCAACTCCTATGGTCTTTTTCCAAAGATAATTAAAAAATACAGTCCACTACAAACCGCAAGAAATATGTAATAATTTTCCCAAGCATATTTTTAGGCCCTTCGATTCGGATCATAATTTTTGTTGCTACGATTCGAATAATAGTTTTTTGTTTCCTTATTAATTCGCAATAATTGATTAAATACGTTTCACATTTTTAATCACAGTTTCAAAATATATATTTAATGATCAAATTCGATTTATTTTGTAAATCTCTTAACAGTCAAATAAGTGGCACTGTACTTTTTATACCCACGTATTCCTTAAAGGTACCTTATGTATTTATATACCTATTAGTAAACCTATATATTTATTATATTTTATATTGATATTGTATGCAATTTTGTTAGGTTAAACTTGCCGTCATCTAAAATGTCATATACATAGGCCTATACAATATTTGTATTCATATAGGTACATATCAATTATAAGTATCATTCATTCTTAAAATTAATTTGGTTTTACTGAGTAGACTAGAATATTATGCAGTTTAGGTTATAGGTTTCATAAAGCCGTATATCAAGAAATTGTTTGTCCTTTATAATAGGCAACCTTTTCTTCTTCTTCTAACCCGCAAAGATACTACGGTGTCGTGAGCTATTCCATATTGCTATATATTCGTCATAATCAGTTTAGGTATATACCTACTAAATATTTCTTGGTTTATTCCACTCATTGGCAAATAAAATACTTGGTTTTTATTTGTAAAAACAAATAGTAGGTAGTTTGAAATTTGCACACGCTCAGCCGCCGAGATCGTAGCTTCTAGAATTCATTTAACTTCGGGTCTCCTCGGCTCGACTCGGCCCGACTCGGCCTATAAGGCAAGATATTTTGTCGAATATTCTTTTCAACCAACCATTTTTTGCTTTAGTTTGTTATAAAGGCTAAACACCGCTAATATTTATTACTTTTAAACCGCTATTATATAGTTTTCTAAACCCGCGAGCGTGAGGAGGTGTTATTTGAGTTAGGTGTGAGGAACGTAGTTATTTTTCCCGCGAACGAATTATTTTGGTTTCTTATTTTTTGTCGTAGGTATATTTACCTATCGATATCCGCGAACGCATAGTCAAGGAGTTTCTAAGTTAAGTAGCATTGATTTATCTACTTAGCGACCCCCGCGAACAAAGTTATTCTTACCGCGAACGAATTATTTCCATTTCTTATATTTTGTCGTAGGTATTTTTTACCTATCGATATCCGCGAACGCATAGTCAAGGAGTTTCTAAGTTAAGTAGCATTAATTTATCTACTTAGCGACCCCCGCGAACAAAGTTATTCTTACCGCGAACGAATTAATTCCATTTCTTATATTTTGTCGTAGGTATTTTACCTATCGATATCCGCGAACGAAGAGTCCAGGTGTTGTTTAAGTTAGGTGGATATTTTTACTTTCACTTAACGAAACCCGCGAAGGAATATTTTTTTCATTAATATCCTAGGTAGGTGTGCTTTTTTGTAGGTATAGGTGCCTACTGATTAATTTTGATAACTGTTAGGTATATTTTTAAAATTTACATATAGGCACTCTATTTTGAACGGAGTTTCCTTACTTTTTGTTTCAGTAGCATAAACCGTTTACGAGTTTAAGTAAACTTATTGTTGTTTTACATATATTTTTGTTTTTAAAATGCCTAAATCTAAAGAGGAAGAAACCTTTGAGGAATGTGAGGAGCAACCAGAATTATCAGTTTTGAGGTCAAAACGAGATATTTACTTTCAACGTATGCAGCAACTTTACGATTTAGCAAAGTCAGCTGATAGCAATCGCGACTTATTCCTGGTTCGGGTTGCTACCGTTGATGAAATTCATTCTAAATTTGAGAAAATAATTGATGATTATAATACACTGGCTTTGAAAGTAATTCCTAAGTACAAAATTAATTATAATTCATGGTTGGCTTTTGAAGATTTATATTGCTACGTTAAGGGGGTAATATCTGACTTAAAATGTAACTCGCAAGATTCACAACAGGTTTCCTCAAACGTTTTAAACATAAAACCCAATCATAGGCTTCCTCCGATAGATCTTATCTCTTTTGATGGTGATGTCAAGAAGTGGCCATTGTTTTATGCTCAGTTCAAGAGCATGGTCCATGAGAACCCTTCGCTAAATGATAGTGAAAAAATATTTTATTTGGTAGGCAAATTGTCGGGCAAAGCGTCGAATGTTTGCGCAGGGCTCCCACCTACGGCTGAGAATTATGCTCTAATTTGGGATTCTCTTATAACAAAATTCGATGACCCGAGATCATTGGCTTGTGCTTACCTAAATCAGCTGTTAGAGTTCAAGCCTCTGTCTTTAAATAGTGCTACCGGCTTAGATTCTTTTATAAATAATTTTAATTCATCGGTCGAAGCTCTTAAGCAATTAAAAATCGATGACCTGTTAGATTTTGTGTTTTTACATCTCGCACTACAGAGATTAGATCGCGACACAGTTAAACTTTTTGAAATAACTTACAGGAAAGAAATAATACCCAAGTACAGTCACTTACTCGAGTTTTTGAGAGAACAAACAAAAGTTTTGTCTCGTACTGAGGTAAAGGGTTCCGACCATGTACAGTTTAAAAATCGGAATAAAAATCCAGTACCGTCAACAAAAACATTTGTTAATACTGAAAATAAATTGATTTCTGGTTCTAATTGTACTTTGTGTAAGCATCCCTTTCATGAACACTTATTTAATTGTACGGTTTTTATGAAAATGACCCCCAAGGAGAGATATAATTTTATGAAGGGGCAGTCATATTGTCATAATTGTTTAAGCGTAAAACACAAAACTCCGGTATGCACTTCTAATCGCAACTGTACTCACTGTTCTCTTAGACATCATACATTTTTGCATTTTGGCCCGCTAAATAAACAACAATGTAATATTGCTACGACCGCTAACGTTAACTCTTCTGCTGCTGACCATAGTATTCAGCCAGCACCCGCGAATTTAATTGTTTGTGACTCACAAATAGAGTCAACCGCTACCGCGCACCCGGAGTGTTCTGCCGCCCCGAGTATTGCATTTCCTATCCCGCATAGTAATGCTAAGCACGCATCCTTTTGTGCCGTGTTGGAAGATCCACACGGCCCCGCTACTGTGACGTTATTAGGTACTGCTAAGATAAAGGTGTTTGACAAACACAACCGCAAACACTTATTGAGATGCTTAGTTGATCCCGGCTCTCAGAGTGATTATATATCTTTAGAATGTTGTCAACGCTTGTCATTGCCAGTGTCTAAAGAAAACCGTTTCAAGGAAGTGCAAGGTTTAGGAGGTTACCCGCAAACAATTCACGGTGTTACGTCCGTGAGATTTTCTTCTCGTTTTGATGATGACCCAAAATATAACATAAGGCCGTTGGTAATAGGAAAAATTACATCTCAGCTACCTGATACTCCAGTCAACAAGGCTGCGTTATCTGATTTTATTACAAACCTACAGCTAGCTGATGATGAGTTTTCGCGTCCCGGTCCTATTGATCTACTATTAGGCGTAAATTTATTTTGTAAAATATTATTATCGGACACGGTAGTTGTTGACGATAATAATCCCTCCGCCTTGCATACCACGTTAGGATATATACTAATGGGTGAAGCGCCGCTTGCTTATCAATCAAATGTGACTTCTCACGCCTTGTGTAGTTTCCATTGCGAACCCTTAGACCGTACTTTACAAAGGTTTTGGGCCGTAGAGGAATGTCCTGAAACGAAGTTTTTAAGTAAGGATGAGCATGAATGTGAAACCTATTATTCCAATACTACTGGTCGTAACGAAGATGGTTCATTTACTGTATCTCTTCCTTTTAAGGACAGTCCGGAAAAACTAGGTAATTCATATTATGTTGCCAAACGCCGATTTAACCTTTTAGAAAGAAGGTTCAACAAATACCCAGATCTTCATTTAAAATATAACGAAGTTATTCAAGATTATATTTCACAAGGAATACTTCGTAAATTATCACAGGACAATGAGTCTCTTTCGTTGCCAGGTTTTTACCTTCCCCATCACCCAGTTATACGAGACGATAAGTCAACTACTCGACTTCGTATTGTTCTCGACGGTAGCGCTGCTACTGATTCCAATGTATCCTTGAACGATATCCTTCACTCAGGCTGTAACTTACAGACTGAAGTCTTTTATATTTTATTAAATATACGATATTTTTCTATTGTATTTTTTGCCAATATTAGGCAAATGTATTTATGTATTTTTATTTGTTTAGTCACTAAGGCTATTCATTTGGAACTTGCTTCCGATTTAAGCTCTGCGATGTTTCTCGACGCTTTTAAACGGTTTTTATCCCGTCGCGGTCCGTGTAACTTTTTATACAGCAATAACGGTAAGAACTTTGTAGCCTCAAAGGCATATTTTAATGAACTTCATTTATTCTTAAGCGAAAGCGAGTATAATAAATATTTTAAGGACGAACTCGCTAAGCATCGTATTACTTGGCATATGAATCCGCCAACTGCTAGCCATTTCGGCGGCATTTGGGAGTCGAACATAAAAAGTGTGAAATCACTTTTGTTTCGAGTCATCGGGAAACAAATTTTAACCTACGAGGAAATGCTTACAGTTTTTAATCAAATTGAGGCAGTTCTTAATAGCCGTCTTCTTAGTATATTGAGCAGTGATCCGTCGGAGCCTTCAGCGCTAACTCCTGCACATTTTTTACATACTGTACCGCTAGCGTTTATACCTGCGCCTAATGTTACTGGCGACCAAGCAAGTCTCTCGACTCGCTTTTTGTTGATGGACTCTCTTGTTCAGTCGTTCTGGAAGCGTTTTAAGTTAGAGTATCTTCACAGATTGCAAACTCGCGAAACATGGAATACGGCTACCAATCCTCCTAGTGTAGGTACAATTGTTTTAGTAAACATGGAAAACTCACCACCCCTACAGTGGTCTTTGGGTATCATAACCAAATTATTTCCCGGTAAAGATGATGTTACTCGAGTAGTCGAAGTTAAAACTTCGAGTAACACGTACAGACGACCTGTCGTTAAGTTCTCTCCTCTACCTTTGCATTAGGGGAGATTAATTTGTTTCTGTTTAGCGTTAGATTGGGCACATATTTTATTATTTAGTTATGTGCCCCAGTTATATGTAGCTTAAGTAGGCATATATTTTATACGTTTTACTATTTATTTAATTTTATATGTTTATTTTTCATACATGTATCAAAAAATAAAAGGTATATGTATATATGTTATTCTTCACTTTTAAAGGGGTACCTTTAAGGCGGGGGGCATGTTTGGTTTTAAATTAATTATTTGTAGAACTCAATGATGTGATGATAGCAACATTACCTATCTGTCCCTTTCCCACCTTTATTCAAGCTTCTCGCTCGCTCTTACTGCGTGCGAACCCCGAAGTTATTGAAAAAGAATATGGCCACATATTAACAGCGTGTGCTTAAAATTTAATCGTCTTTATTAAAAACTAATATAAATAGTGCAGTGCTGTGATCTAGAAAAGGACACTAAGAAACTTTGTGAATACGACATCATAGAAAACGGAGAGGATTCAAAATTTTGTGCGCGTGAGCCGTGGTTTCGGTGAGTGCTTGAATTCCTATCCACCTTCTTGTCTTTTTATTGCAGGTGCGTTATCTATCACATCGAGTTCTTATTTTAAGTGTTCGCCAACTCCTATGGTCTTTTTCCAAAGATAATTAAAAAATACAGTCCACTACAAACCGCAAGAAATATGTAATAATTTTCCCAAGCAGTGATGACTGACTTCAAGAAGTGTTTTGTGAAATTCATGAGATGAATAAAACTTTTTGAATTCTAAATTTACCCTTAAAAAATAATTTACAAAATATGATACACCAATCAAACATTTACGCAATGCAAAATGTGTCACATAAGGCGGTAGGGAACTGCAAAAAAAATATGTTTGTTTTATGAGAATATCTAGGTATTTCTTCCTGTTCTTTAGTATTTTTTGGTATAGAAACAATAGAAATAAATAAGGTGTACAAAACGAAACTATCTTGATTCTTGTGATGGAGCCTTGTGACGCCCATGGCAATAGGGTTTTACCGCTTCCCATTAAGTGTGGAACGCCAAAAACTCGCACTGCGCGCACTGGCCTAATTTCAGTGCTAGCGCCAGTGCCACGGCAACACAATGCAGCTCTCAAGAGCCATCATAGACAAAGCACGGCCACTTACGCAGCTGAGAGATACCTCAATCTAGGTGACGCTAGTTGGCTTACATACTACAATTTGTATTTTTATACAAGTCTACTCACCCGTGCTTTAAACCTTAATTTAATTGAAGATTGTCATATTTTTAGAGTTATTTTAATGGGTAAACAGTTATTTTTATTTCTTCCTTGCTCGACTGGGAGCAGAGGGCAAACATAGAATGTGACAGCTGCTTCTCTTCCCGGGCATACTGTAAATGTTGTTTTGTGGGCGATAGGTTAACCCCTATCACTGCACTAGAGACTATACCATTATAATGCCTCCTAATCTGTCAAAGGTGACATAAGATTGTTTTTTATAACCTCTGGTGTTTATTTATTTATTAACAAGATAGTTTCTGCTTTACCCCATAAGGGATACAGGAATTTAATTTAATTAAAAATATTACTAATGTTATTGTAGCGTGAATAAATAAAAATGTTGATTTGGAGAAATATCACTGGGAGAAATATCTAAGTTAAACCTAAGTTAGTGACAAAATTAACGTGTGGCTACGGTTACTACGGTTGCTACGGCTGAGTAGCCACCGTCGTAGCGGCTAAGTTAGCCAATACAAACAGATAAATCTTATAAAGTTAAAAAAGATATTTTATTTTGTATTTTACAATAAGTAAGTTTGAATTCACTTAACATCATTGAGGTTAAACGCGGGTTTGGTCAGCAAAAAAAACCTTTCAAATGTATCTAACTCAATCTCATACTTAAGACTATAAAAAGTAACCTTTCCTGAAGGTTATATAAACGTTAGTGACCATGATAGTTTAACTCATATTATATGTTACAAAGTCACAAGTCAAACAATTGTCTCATACTCTTAATGTGTACCTGTTTAAATATTTGAGTTCAGGGATGATAAACATTGCCTAGTCGATTGTATATTAGTTCATAAACTATCCTGTAACTATCGCTCGAATTAAGCTCAGAAGCTCAATAGGGAATTCCTTCTTAATTACAAAGAAGTATTATACCTGACTAAATGGTATTTTATGTGCAAAAGTAAAAATGGACTGTTCCAATAATGTTTTATGAAAAGTCAGTTCAATCCTAAGCCAGTGTGCCATCATCTGCGACATCACCTTCACTCACCCAAACTGAGCAGTATTTTTAACAAAAAAAGGACTTTTTGTTCCAATTTTGAATTCGGTCCCATCATTACTGCGGTTTTGTAGAACAGTTGTTTGTAAGCGTATAACGCACGAGTGATTTTAATCAGGACTGCTTTAACGTTGACATTGTATGTCATTCAAATATGTCATAATTAAGAGCTATTTAGATTTTGATCACTTTACACAAGTTTTTATATTCCCTCTTTTATTTAATGAAAGGAGAATTTTGGCAAAATTTTATTGAGCATGTCCTATTTGCGGCCGACACTGACATGGTTTAGTTCTACAATTACTGTGTCGCAGTTTTATTGCGGGATTCCAAACTTGTTCCTATACAAAAATAAAAATATAAAATAAAAAACGAATTTTTATGACCTTAAAACATATTTATTTAATAAAACGCTTTTTAACTGGATTTATCGCGTATATTTACATTTTAAATTTTAACTCGACGTCTTTGCAGACCCCTTGGTTATTATTATTATTATCCTCCATATTTATTGAGTTGTGTGGTGGTTATATTACATTAATAATGAATAAAATAGAAATTAAACAGCTACACTCGGAAAAATACAATGTCAGTAGATGATGCATGTAACAATACGTAAGACTTCGTTATATTTAAGGCTAAATGCCTGATTACTTCCAAGTTGCAGGACAATAAAGCATGCTTAATAGTATATTATGTAACAAGTGAGCGAAGTTGCTGTAATTAGCAAGGCTCACGAGTCACATTGGCGTTTTTCAACACACTTGTGAGTAAAAGACAGACATACGTGATCATAAAATAACAAACAAACTTGATAACAAAGCTGTGAATTGTGATTGAAAAATGGCGCCAAATCTCGCGCATGCGCGTAGGTTTTTTTTCCGTCAAATGTGTCAATGTCTGTATAGCATATACAGCCTATTTTAAGTGAAAATGTTTAATTTGGAGTGGTAAATGCAAATATTTTAATATTTTATGACAAATGATTGTAAATTATGAATAATTTGTTTAATATACAAATTTATTTTACTAATATAAGGCGCAAACATTTAAAAATGTATATGGATTTGAAGTTGTATAAAACCTCTTTGTTGTTTCTGAAAATATTTAGTGTATAGCCCGGACCAATAAAATATGCTCTGTTTTCTCGCATGTTATTTGCACAAAGGTACAATTCAACTTTGTAGGATTCATTATATTATGCACTAGGGTATAATATATTATGCACGCGTGACTTATAGCCCAGTTTATAGTTCTAAACTCAATAGAATAACGCTCACTTTACGAGCAAGTGTGTTGAAAATATACATTATTATACAGATATATGTATAGTGTAAAACAAAACTGAGTATTGTATGAATCTTCACAAGAAGTCGCAAAATATTACATGAATGCCAACTTAGCAATAACAGCTCTTACCGGTGATATCTAATACATACCAAGTAAGTGAACGTAAATGCAACATATTAGATTAATAACAGCAAAATAATGAAAACTCTTAGATAGAAATCAAAATAGTTTGCACTATTTTAAATATACAAGGTGTTCCTTTTGATTTTTTATAACTCTAGGGTATTAATGGGACTAGGTAATAGAATCAAATAACACGTGAATAATTTTTCAATTTTAATATTATTTTTGTTTTTATTTTTCATACAAAATAATTCAATTAAGTCAAAACATTTTACGTAAAACACCCGTATGCGAAGTATGACCACTTGGCATTTTCTATCCCTTTCTTATCGCTATGCACAGGTAGAGCATGCAACGTTTTGCGTTGTACTACTGTATGCAATGTTCCTCAGCGTTAAAATATTTTTGTTGTTTATTGTATAGCTTCAGTGACAAGCGTCTATTGAAGGAATGTCAAAAAGATTTTACAAGGGTGATCATTTATGAACTCCTTTTATTAAGATTTATGATATCTTGGAAAGTATGCACTTTTGAACCACATATATACGACGACCACTATGGCGTTGGGGTAAACCTATCTGCCTCAGACGCCAGTGGTTGCGGGTTCGATCCCCGCACGGAACCAGAAAAAAAAAATGTTCCGTGTCTGGGTGTTTATCTATAGTTCCTAGTTCGCTATATGGTATCCCATAACACAAGCTATGCTTACTTTGGGGCCATGTAGTTGGTGTGATTGTCTGGGGATTTTATTTATTTATTTATTATTTATTATTATATTCTTTGGCAAAAAGTATTATTTTTTAGTACAGAACTAAATCTCAATGTTATGGGATATCAAATAGAACACCTTGTATATTGTATAAATGTTAGGTTGATCTGATTTGTGATGCTTATATCTTAAATAAACGAATATTATATTTTATTATATTTTTTTGTACAACCTACTCATGTTCTATTATGATACTTAATTCTGCTGCTTGTAACAAAACATCTTCCTTTTGGTTTTTTTGCCCACGCACATAACATGTGCGCTTGCCACTCAGGCAAGTGCAATAATAATGAGCGATAGCATTTTGTCCGTTTTTTGTTGACCGATAATAATAAACGAATAACAATTCCTAGATCTCCCATGCCTGGATTGGATTCGAACACGTAGTAACCACATATTTTGCTCTTCATTATACTCAGTCAGACCCCTTTTGTAAATTTACAGGTAGTTTTACTTTTACACAGTGATATTGGTGGAAATGTAGTGGTTTGTTAAAATAATGTGCGCGAGCTGCCCACCTGCTTAACCTTATATCCAATACAGGTTTGTAGCCTTTGGTTTTTAAGAGTAACGCTATAAAAAGCTCAACTGTTTTTTTCAAAACTGACCGGTATTTCGAAAGATGAATTCAAATGTATTATTCTTATTTATTGTTTAAGATAATACCTGTATGTATCATTAAATTTTAAGACAATAACATGAGAGCAAGTATGCTTCTGAATAAAATCATTAGCATATGTATTAAAAATTCAAAAAAAAAGTTTGTATAACGTTCATCAACGTGCAAAAGTTAAAAGCAGTCCCACTTTACATATCCTTTCAAATTCGCCGAACCAAACAAAAGGCGCATGAATTCAATCCCATTCCCATTCATTCATTCATTCAACCCACGCACGCACACAATGAAACCTTACTTACAGGGGGGTAATTACTTTGGAGTAGGTTTTTGATACCAAATTCATCAAAGATTAGCATAATCGGCTGGAGCATCGTCGTAAGGTTGCTTGTTTGACAGTATTTTATTGGCTACATTTTGGTGAGTGTGCGAGTGCTCTTTTTGACCACATTGAACCCACCCCTTTTTACCACCGGACTACCAGACGCAGACAGAACTTCCATCCCTATATAGTGGATTTACCAAGAAGTCGAACAAAACGCTTCGATAGTTCCTTTTTGGTACGGATTGCCAAGGTGTGGAACAATCTGCCTGCGTCTGTTTTTCCTGACAACTACAGTCTTGGAACTTTTAAGTGTCGAGTGAATAGGTTTCTCGTGGATGGACGAGTATCCATAGTCTTCATGCGCACTTTCCATCAGGTGGCATGGAAGACAAATGTCCTATCCTTACAATATAAAAAAAAAGTATTTGTATGATATGGGATTATAGTGCATTACTTGTATCTATTTCTAATAAGGTTTTCGTTTATTGGTAACTTAACCTGTTGTGCAATCTCAATTTTAAAATTATTGGCTTTTTATCCAATTTGATCCAAATACAAAAGTGAAAGCGTATTATATTGAACATTAGACTTGACTTAAAAGCTGGCCAGTTACGAAGATCTCGAAACAGTCCAAAACTAAACGTAAACAATATAATATTTACAATTTTTTAATATAGATTGCGTATCTTAAATGGTAGACATCATACAAGTTTATTTATTTATTTTATTTATTTACTATCCAGCAGCTTAATTAAACAATTATTAACTTAAAATATGGTTACAAAATAGCTTAGCCAATAAAAGGATTTCCTAATACACTATAAATAGGATCGAAAAACTGTAATATTAATAATTTAATACATCGGTTATGCGCTGGCTAGGATAGAATGCTTAATTACTAAACTTTGATAGAACTAAACCAACCAGAGCATGTTTTTGTTTGAACACGTGGATGTTTTCTGATTAATACGCTTTCACACAATATCATTCATTGGCAGATAATAAGATATACAACTGAATATTCCCGATTGACACTTATTTTAGTGATATTCCCGGCGGATGATATTGTATTTCTATCACATTTAACACATAAAAACCTGCAGTTTAGATCCACGACTAAATTCATGAATTCATGATTATCGTACGTACATTTTTGGCACTATTTAAACACCTTATTGAATGAGAATTCTCTTTTATGGTCCACAATAGACTATATTTCATCTTAAAAAATCTTTCCCTAGTTTTCTCGATTCATAATTTAAATAAAACTAATTTGTACCGGATTTATCGCGTATATTTACATTTTAAATTTTAACTCGACGTGTCGGTGTCGTTTCAGACCCCGTAGTCACGAGCGACTGAGCAGATAAATCCGGTTAAAAAGTGTTTTATTTACATCTTTCCCTGCTTCCGAAATATTTTTTAAATATATCTCTGCAGTGCGAGCCCAGAACTTTATTGATTCGTATGTTTACGAATGTTTGAATAGTATGGAGTCAGTTTCAAGTAGGTCGATAAAGTTCTGTGCTCGCACCGCAGATTGGAGATGTGTCACTTATGCAATATTGATCTTCAGTTTGATTAGATAGTTTTTGTTTAGCACGAAGTTTCAAAAAGGCGTGATTTATATATAAATATAAATATAAGTTGATATGGTGTACAGTAAATTGAAAAAAGACAAACAAATTCTTAGCTAAAATTAAAAGCCATATCAGTGAAATCCATTTAACAGCATTGGGCTATCTTGATGTTAAAAAATACCCAAACATACTGTTGGCGCCTGTGATAACTCCCGATAAATATACGTTTTTTCCCCACTTGATTCTATAAGTTATGTTCTCTGTTTAGATAGAAATAATGTCAATATTAAAAATGCTTGCTTGTGATAAATGTTATTATATTCTGTATCTTGAACTAAAACAGCAGTTTTATTAAACTCTCTAAATCCAAATACGAAATAGCAATTTATTCAATTTATGTTCTAAAACACATACAATAACTCTGCCGTTGGTTGGTTGGTCCAAATAATTTAAATGGAAAATTTAACTCTGTAATTACATTTGTTTTCCTAAATCAATCAGATAGCTTCATTCGTCCTATTTTCTTAAATCCTTACAAAAGAGACGCGAACCTACTCCAATTGTATTACAAAAGAAAACCAATCTATGTCCCGATCGGGGCTACATTTCATAAAACGTAGTTCTGAAATTAAATCACACCCACGCGCAATAAATAAATTTCAATTTGTTTGCTTGGAATACGAGTTTTATTATATTCTAAAAATATCGCAGTGGTTTATTTACTGAGCTTTTGTAATTGCATTGGATCTGCAGGCAATATGATCATTGTGTTGCAAGAGAATTCGAGTATTTGGGAAAAACACTAGACAATTACGTCATTCAACACCAAAATGTTTTTAACGTTGTTTTAGGTTTTTACGATCATAAAACATTTAATTCAACTTTTTTTTTCTTATTTTACACGTGATACGTGATAATGATGATGATGATGACGTGATAATGGTGTTTCGCGAGGAACCAAAACGTCGGTTTAATAAGAAAGTAAATAACATAATGAGCGTCAGAGATATAAAATGAAAGTTGAATAATTATCTGGCAACTGTTTATTTATTTATTTACACTTTATTGTATGGAAATCTTCCATGCTGGTCTGGGAGCGAAATAAAAACATAGAATGTGCCAGCGGCTCCAAAGTCAAATATGACATGAAGTGGTTTTATAACCTCTGGTGTTCTGCCTACCCCATAAGGGATTCAGGCGTGAAGTTATGTATGTATGTATTGTATGCCATAAAATAGTAAGTAAGGAAATACATAATAATAATTTTGAAATACAATTGGCAGTCTTATCGCGGGGAAGCGATCTCTACCAGACAGCCATGCATCATTATAGATATTTAATTTATAGTTTATCTTAGATGTAAAGATTAGTGATACATTTTTTTAAATCTTAAAGCCACTTGATGGCAAGTGAAGATAGACCGAAGATGGGAGCACCCGGGCTTTGTTCAGCATTGCTGACCCGAAGTATACCATTGTTTAAGCTTGTAAGTGTGGTGCATGCCCAATAATAATTAATTTACATAAGGTTGGAAAGACTAAATTAATAATAAAATTTTAATTAAAATTTAAAAAAATATAAATGAAATGAAAAGTGACTATAATTTAAAATTAATTTAGGGACTCTCAGATTAGTTGTTTTACCGATTTATTTCTCCAGGGACGGTCGGGCTAGTCTTCAGAACTGGATTCTTTGTAGTAAATTCTAGTCTTAAAAATCGTGAAGTATTTTGTAAATGTCCTCCCTCGCCCAGGTCCAATCATAACCCTTGGCATTCTACACGTGCACGTGGGTGGTATTCAAATGATAGAATGCGTGGGCGAAACTTTCAGCGCATCAAAGTTATCGAAAAGTTTGATATTTCACTTCCCACTTCATATTCAATCTATCAGAAGTTAAATTTCGTAGAATTCCCATCCGTTTTAGAATATATTAATAGTTTTGAACCATTTCGTTCTTTTAATTGTTACTTACTGAATTTGGTTATTTTAGTGCTTCCGCTATTTTAGAGCTATCATGATCGCTAATATGAAAAGTTCAAATAATGTAAAAACAAATAGTGTTTTGGAAGAAAAAAGTATTTTTAAAACGGTGTCCTATCTTTGCAATAGTAAATAAATCATCACAAAAATAAAAAAGCGACAGTTTCGTCTGCCATCATTTTCTTTTGGAATGAAAACGTCTTGAAGTCTTCCATGCTGGACTGGGAGCGAAAGAAAATAATAAAGACTGAGGGCAAACTGTAAAAGTCAGTTAAGGGACGGAGGTTTTACCGGCGGTTTTGACGATAGGCTGACCCCCTGTCACTGCAATAGTCTCTCTCCATCATAATAATACCTCCAAATTTGTCAAACGTGACATCAGATGGTTTAATAGTCTCTGGTGTTCTGCCTTCCCCATCAGGCGTGAAGTTATTAATGTAACGTCTTGAATTCACTTGAAACACTTACTTACATCTCAGAAAAATATTGAATTTCAAATCAAGTTGCGAAAATAACAGGAAAGTACACTTTAATTTATTTCACTTATCGGTTCTGCTTTAAAGTAGCACCCTTGAGTAGATCCCTGACGACAGACTTATAAAGAACCACTTTATTCTGAAAACTTGAAGCCAAGTTTGGATCTATTGTTCATTAATAATTGTCTCTGTAGTGTCAGTGTGGGCTGCCCCTATCAACCCTTAGTAAGTGTGCAATAGAGAGCGTCTTTTTCAATTGGACTCCGTTCTATGGAAATAAATTCCTTCGGAATGCTTTAATTATTATTTTAAATTTATGGTAAAATTTTCTTGACGTAGTAGCCCTTGTGTATATCATTTGATATGGGTAGCAAGTCAGCAACGTCTCGTCTGGTCCAAGCAGAGATGGCTCATTTATTTCTAACGACTTAGTTTGTGCTTTGGAAGGCAAGTAAAGGATATTTCAGAATGCCTTGAAAATTCTAACATCTACTATTACCTACTACTATTACCTCTGACGACCGGCTGGTGTAGCGGTAACATACATTGCCTTCTATGCCAGAGGTCCTGGGTTCGAATCCCGGCGGCGGCGGATATTTGTGTGATGAACACAGATAGTAGCCGTCAAGTCATGGATGTGTTTATATATTTATTTAAGTTTATTCTAATAAAAAATATGTATTTATTCAATATGTATGTTTATATATTTCTTAAGTATATCAATTATCTAGTATCCATAACACAAGTTCTTTAAGAAACTTAATTTGGGCTACATAATGTTGTGTGAGTGTTAGAAATATTTATTTATTTATTTGTGTGGAGAGACTTCTGGCCCAGCAAAGGACAGTTTGTGATGATTATGATGAAATAATCATTGTTTTTCTAGAGCTCTTAAATAAATATCAAAAGACCAGTGCTCGGTTTATTGCATAAGAAATCCTACAATCTTCTATTAGAGTCTGACACAACCATTGTGTCTAAGTCAACTCTGTGTACGAGTCTATTCACAGAGATCGCAAATAAAAATCACAAAAGACGAAAAATTCCAAGCTCAACCCTACGCGTTCCTTTTTATTTAACCCACATTTACACAACGAAAATGCCCAAAATTCCTTACAGTGCAGTTTAAATAAGCTGTTATTCCCAATAAAACATTCCAGCGGTCCCGATAGTGGTTCATTCCGAAAGCTCTGTCAAAAGGGCTTTTTATCCAAAGCCCTTCATTACTGCGCTCCACATACACAACAACATAGATAACGAATGCTGTATTCAACCTAATCGCATATCAGTGTTAGAGAAAAACATTTTAAAAAATCGTATTCCGCAGCAGCCGTAGGGTTGTGCATTAAGGTAACGAACCGGTGTAAAAAGGGGTCAGTGGATACGGGTGACAACCCTTATTTCCGTGTAGCAGGTAAAATGTACTTTTATCGTTCGGTGTAAGTCAAAGGGTTAGTTACTTGTTTTAATTTATGCTCTTCACGTTAGGGTGGGGAATTAACATGGATAAGGCGAAAGGTTTGGTAACCTATCACGTAGCTTCTACCGAAGTACCTGTAGGGTTGGCTCAGAATAGCCCTATCTGCCTCTTTACAAGTGTGTTGTAAAAGCTTCCTTGCTGGACTCTTCATATAAACACATCATGGCTCCAGTGATATGTTCCTGAAAACTTAGTTAGAACGGGGGCTATGCAACAGAAAAAAAAGAAACGAGTAAACGTCACAGTGGTCTCACATTAATTCTGAACGCAAATCCATTTTTGATTTTATTTTGATTTTGTTTTAATAATACATCGATATATAGTGGATTTACCAAGAAGTCGAACAAAACGCTTCGATAGTTCCATTTTGGTACGGACTGCCAAGGTGTGGAACAATCTGCCTGCGTCTGTTTTTCCTGACCACTACAGTCCTGGAACTTTTAAGTGTCGAGTGATAGGTTTCTCGTGGATGAACGTGTAACACCATAGTCTTCATGCGCACTTTCCATCAGGTAGCATGGAAGACAAACGTCCTATCCTTACAATATAAAAAAAACATCGAATAGAGAGCTAGCGATAGGTTAGCGATGTTAAGATGTTTTTTGACTTGATGATAGCGAAAGAGGGTTCTAAATTCAATGATATTAAATAACTGCTTGTTGTCTAATTCCAGCGCTCGATAGTAAAATGATTGCGAATACAAACCTAAGTTGGCTTTGGAATTTCCCAGTTGTTTCTTTATTCTTTTCAAAAGTATTTAAATCTTTATGAAATATCCTTCACGTATATTATTTTATAGGAAAATTTCCTTTTCTATATTTCTACGAAGAAAGAATATGAATACTCCTTGTATTGTTCCGCTTTTTAGAGTATTTACAGCTCACCAACACCTTGCCCCGCATACAATTGCATACTACCACTGCACTTGCCTCACGGTGCCTGACTAATGCGTGACGTAAACGCATTAAACAACCAACACTTAATAAATGCACTACACTGCCTTATGAATTCATATTGCACCAAATATGAATTCATATTTTCAACTGCAGTTCTCATGACTTGCACCAAGCAAGTGTCTCGTTAATAAAGGGAAGGGCTACCTACGTCGTTCGCAGTTCGCTGCGCTATGACGAATCTACTTTCAAAACTAATGATGATTAAATTAAACCGCTTTTTAATACACTGCCCAGGAGTTAAGCTGACTCTTTCTGAACACTCCTTTCATACACTCTTGTTAGATTTCTAAATGATGTTATTGTTATTAAACTTTTGAATACCTATTCATTTTTGCTAGTTACTTTGTATGTGACTAAATGAGATTAAAATTCAAGGTTTATCCTAGTTTCTTGCAGAAAGATTATGTTTGTATTATTATAATAACTGTTTTAAACTTCATATTAACTTACGTCTGAAATAGAGGGCGCTAAATATCATGTGTGACTGAATAAGTGTAATTCCGCGGTAATAACTCGGAAGTAATAAGTGTTGAGTTCAAAATACAACAGACATATTTTACTTCAAATAACTTTGCTTCAAATGTAAAATCCTCTAAACGCATGGCAATATCGCAACTTCTAATGTTTAGTTTTCAAATGAAAACATCACTAACATAGATTCAAATAGCTTTTACTAAAAAGTGCAAATGAATACTCTTTACGAAAACCTTAGGCACTGGCCATTTATTATTTTTGACTTAGAGTTACGTTCTTTTTTTGTAAATAGACTGGATGAAGTCGCTGGGTTTATTCAATGTGTCGATGCATTATTTTTTTGAACTGAGTACTTTTGATACTCTGTTTTTATTTAAAACTGTGGTAAAATTTGAGTGTGTAAATATTTATTAGTAAATTAATATTAAAGTAGTTCATACGAAATTTATTGATTAGCTCTTAGATATTCCTTTGAATATTTAGCCGCATTTTTCATGAACTGTAAACGAAACCATAATATTTCAAATATAGGCCCATACATTTGCAAATCAGGATGCCCGCGGCCATCTCATACAACCTTTCAACAAAACTTGCTAGTTTCCAATCCATCACAGGTCATACAAACTTCGTCCGCGCTAAGGGGTGTACTTCCCTATCGAAAGTTTCATCGCCTGCCGCTTCATACTACCCTGGTACTTATTTATTTATTGCTATAGTGTACGAACTGGTAGCACTAATAGCTGCCATAATGCTATATAAAGTTTGTTCCCGGGGAAAGACGATCGAGTTGTTAGCGCAACTCTTGAAGCTTTCCACAAAGCTTGCGAACTTTTATATTCGTGTGCCTTGTTCGTAAATAGTGTTTACTGGCGGTTGGTTGGTAGTCGTTCCAATAGGCAGATTTCATTTTAAACACTCCCCAAAAAGTCTCATGGGCTTACCTTAATCTTAAAGAAACATAATACTGTAGTATAATCAATGGAATAGTACACTACTGCAGCGGCCGGCAAGAGAGGCATTGATGGACGAACGTGTGAGTAAGTCCATCAATGCCTAGTTGCGGCCAAGGCTTTTATAGTACTTTTCTCAAATAATGCGCAGAAATTAAATGAAGTAGTACAATTCAGAACATTTATTTGAAAATACAATTATTAAATGTATAATTTTTATGTTCAAGCCAGTTCGAAATTTAAATGAAACCTTTGATAAGTTAACTCTTTGGTCGCCATGCTGCGGAGTAGCAGGTCGTTCTATTTTTAAATTACACAACAAATATGATTTTGCCTCGTAATTTATTTGGCCGCTAAACACGTTAGATATGGATTTTCATACTACTATTGTCGGCCGCTGCTCGACCAGTACAGCAAGCTCGATTTATATCGAAGAAGGTTGTCAAAATAATGCTCAAATTTCCAAGCATGTTTGAGAAAATAATATTTTATAGTCCGAGCTGATCAGCCTCAAAGTATTAAATAATCACCATATTCAGACTGCACATCGAGCTACTGCAGAGTTTGTAAAAAAATGTTTTATTTAAGCTATCTTATCTTCTTAATATACTTACAAAACTGTTCCGTTACTGACTGAGTGACTGACAGACAACATACAGCCAAAACTACTGGCCGTAGAGAGCTGAAATTTGGAAAAATGGAAAATACTTAGAGGATGTGGGGGAGCACTAACGAAGAAATTCCTGAAATTCCGACGGAAACGGGCATTATAGGACTTTTAAGTTTGTATGAAAAATCTTATTCCTTGAGTTCATGGATACGATGCTTGGAATAAAGGAACTTCAAAGATTGACAGGTTGTTTTATGACAGGAATTTTCAAAATTTCCATGGGAACGGGAAATATATGATGTTTTAGTTTGTATGAAAAATCTTATTCTTTGAGTGCATGGATGTGATACTTGGCCTAAAGGTTCTTCAAAGGTTCTGGTTGTGTTAAATATAAACAATGTTTATGCGCGTACGAAGTCGTGGGCAAAAGCTCATCTGAAAGTATAAGTTGGGTTTAAACGTCTTTTTACATTGGCTAGCCTGACTCTTGAATAGATAAACTTAGATTTAACAAGAAATTTCTACGAAACGAGACTGCTTTGCAAGTAATATGATTATTTGTATCGTTTACAAGTAATGTCTAACAATTAACAAGTAGTACCTACAGGTGACATACACTCATAACTACAGAATTATTAAGTTACCCCTAAGCCTGTGAATTTTGTCACAGTTGCGATGTCCGCACTCAATAAGAAAAAAAAAAATGTTGTTTATAAGTATTAATATTTTGGTTCCTTATTCACTACATGGTATCCCATATCAAAATCTTAACTTTATTTAAAATCATGAGTTAGTGTGACTATCTGGATATATAAAATATTTTACATCTATGCATTTAAATCACAAAGTTTCAAAACTCCGCTCTCACAAAAAAGGACAAACAAAGCTAATATTTGATAGATTTTAAATCGAAAGCATTCGCAAGCACACTTGTCGATAATACCTTGAAGGCAAGTGCTTGAGAAGTTTAGTAGAGATTGCGTTCCCTAGCAAAGCACATGTTGGGACATGCTTGAACTACCTGTTGCTTGCTCGATGTGTACGGATGTGGAAATTAAATACCTACTCATGGCTCGCGTGAGTTTTGATCACTCTGACCGTATTACAAATTAAAGTTTACAGCAAAATTCATTTACCTTGTTTTCATATTCAGTTTGTTTTTGTAGAAGACCAGTGTATCTGATAATACTGGCTGAAGTGGCCCCTTCTTTGAAGTTTGTCTGAGGATTGACATCTCTTTCTCTATACATTTTATGTAATAAGGATGTCGGCCATTTTTGTGTCTGAATGTAATACTTAATATCTAAGCTTATAAATGAATTTATTATAGTTTTCAAATGTTTTCGAAGAGATTTATAGAAAATTAAGTAGGTACCTACATTAAATTATTTGATAATTCGTTGGTCATCGACTTCAAATGTATCATCTCTGTTCATATGTAAAGGTTGGGATATAGCCTTTGACCGGTCTATTTAGCAAAATGGACCTGCTTAATTCCTGGAATGTTATTTCAAAGCCTTTTTTGTCACCTGATAATCAAAGCCCTCCGATTTGGAAAAATTGTTTACACATTCCATAACAAAGTTTTAACTCGACAAAAAAAAATTTGCATTTTTTTTTTCTCTTCATCTTTTTGATGAGGACGAAAAATATATATGTGCTTAAAGCAGTTCGAAAATAGACTGTAAATCTATTTAATTCCGATAACAATATTGTACAATTTAATTCAAATCTTTCGAATTGCATGGGCACGAGTCGACGCAGCTTTGTGTGTCATCCCATCAGCTACGGCCGCAAAAATTGCAGGTACAAGTGAACGCAAATAGTGTGCGGAATTCAGAGTGCAGTGCAATTAGAGGAATCGGGCAGTCGCACACAAAATGCAGAATTGTAAAAATCTGGAGCTCTGCGCGCAAAGCGATTCGTCTGATTTTTAGAAATGTTATGATGTTTTTTTGCCTGTAGGTCTGATCAGCAAATGACGGACGTTTTAACAATTTTGTTTATTCACAATTAGTCGAGTTTTGTCTCGCTTAATTAGGTACTTAGTTTTAAATGCACTTTTCAGTGCCTTTGCAGAAGTCAAAGACAAAATTACATTGTTTCCTATACTTGACCCAGTTGGGACTGGTCCCATTAAGTATCGTATTTATTTATTTATTTATCGTATATTATCGTCGTAGTATTATCAAACTTAATAATCAAATCGTAGTATCGTGCCGTGCGTAGGGTGTTCGTCAACAGCTAAAAAAGTTTGTGGTGCCATATCTTTATTTCTTTCTACTAAGTGAATCTAAAATAAATATGTAGGTATGTTTATATTGTACGAAAGAACATAATATTTTTTTTGGCGGTGGCAAGAAAAATGCCCTTTAAATGCCGTTATATATATTTGCAGCAATGCATTATCAATACGGTATTGTAATCGTCAAAATGATTCGTTTGCATCATGAAATGCAGCGGTGAGCGGAAACCGCGGCGGAATCACAATGGACGGACAGTTGACGAGACCGCGCGTGTCCACCGCAGCGATTAAATCTGAAGCGCATTAGTGATAAATCATCTTCTCAATTTGGTAGATTAATATTCGTATTAAAACATTTAATAAATGAAGTAATAAATGTAAGTTTTGGGAGGTTTGGTCTTTTTTCAACCGACTTCCAAAAAAGGAGAAGGTTCTCAATTCGTCTATATGTATTGTTTTTGTGTCTTTGTTACCCGATATTTCGGACAGTTATGAATCGATTTTAAAATTCTTAATTTATATGATAGAGGATACTTCATAGTTGGTCCCATATAAATTTCATGGAAATCGGTTGAGTACTTCATTGAAAATTTCAAATTTTTGAAACAATACGTATGATTTCGGAGAATTTTTACGTGGATGATATTATTAGTCGGCCAAAGTGTTGACGTGAAGTCGGCTTTTTTTAATGCTCTGCATTCGTTGGTTATTTTGTATTTTTTTTTCACACCACATTACGTAGCCCAAATTAAGTATCTTGAAGAACTTGTGTTATGAAACTAATACGGATTAATAAACTTCATAAATATATAAAAGTACCTACTGATGAAACATATAAATATATTATATATCCGACCCGGGATTCGAACCCAGGATATCTGAAGGATTACAAGAAAATGTCATATCTGAAATATGGATGAATTGAGGATCTTCTATTTTCCGTCGGACACTACAATCGCGTTCGACCTCAATTCCAACTCATGGTATTTGACGGGCCACAAATAAATGGATTCACAAAGTACTTCATAAAACATTGTTAGAGCAATGATATCTGTCGACAGATTTTACATACATGAGTTCGCTTTTATGCTGTGACAGATTTGTTCAGTAGTAGTTAGCTCACTTGTGTCGGGCGAATTTATTTGAGGATGTCGGCCATTTTTGTATCTTGTTATACCAAATATATTAAAGTTGATCTAGGACCCGTAAGGGTTCGTCCGTCTAGCAACCAAGCCGCAATATATTTCAGTTCGTGTTCAAGGCGCGGTCGGAAACGGACTTGTCTCGCTGCATTACAGTTCACAATTTAATTTTCTGGGATGTTGGCGTTTATCCAACACGCCATCGACACGATGGATGAAGTCAACATCTTGCAAATCTGCAAGTCTGGCTTCTCACAGGAAGAGATAAGTAGCGGTAAGGCGCTGCTGTACCAGACCCTCAGCTAGATCGCGCAGATGCCTTCCCGCAGGAGGGATGGTGGTGAACGAAGTCTAAAAGATGTCATCACCCTATTGAACGAGATAGATCCGGACGAGGTGCCTGCATTCGTAGCGAAGGATCTGATCAAGCTATCAAGTATATGATTCAACCACGGCGACGTAAGCAGGTTGCTAAAGGACATTACGTTCCTGAAGTCAAACCTTGCTGGTGTTCAGAGGAAGCTGGAGGAAGCCTCCGCGTCCTCAGCAGGACAACAATGGCATTGAGGAAGTCTTCATCAAAGTTGAGAGGAAGCAGAAGAAGACTACCGTTCGCAACCATCGCGGTACCGCACCGCCCGTGCTAGGCCAGTTGTTGCGCGGTGAAGTACCGTCGACGCAGCTGTACGTGTCCAGAGTACACTGGTCTACGAAGGTCGAGGAGGTCATAGACTATGTACGAATGAAAACCTCCTTTGTACTAAGGGTTGTGCGGTTAGAACCTCGCCATAAAGTGAGTTTCAGCTCTTTTGTGGTGAGAGTGCCGACCCAACATCTGCCAACCTTCATAAAGGAGAACTTCTGGACGCAGGGAGTCGTCTTCAGAAAATTTCGATGACGACTTTCCTATGGTGTTTAATTATGTCTTTGTATATTTATTAATGTATATTTTATATGTATTAGTTAAAGGTATCTATGGGGCCTTTGTTTATATTTTCCATCCTTGTAAACTTTGTGTTTCCTAAAATGAATGATTTATTATTTATTATTCTTATAATCCAGTTCCTTTCCTTCCTAAACCCGTGTGCCATCAGGTGAGATTGAGGTCAAACGAGGATTAGTCATTGATATAAAAACGCACTAAAACTTAAAGTATTGGTTGGAATTTTTGCTCTTTTTACATTTCAAAGACTAAAACTTATCTCACAAAGCTGTTAGACATTTCTTAATAAATTTATTATATAGTCAACCACCGCAACCAAATCAAATCTAAGTTGAACATTTGATTGAAGCTACAAGTTCCACACGGGCGGCAAACTCGAGCTGTAAACGAGGGAATCAATCTAGATAAGTGGTTGGTCAATGGTCGAGACGATCTCCGGCTTTCTTGTTGATCAACGGACCAACGTGACCACTAGTGCAGATGAGATACTGTGTCTAGCACTAACATGTATATGAATTACTAAGCATCGAGTAATAGATATACATATTTTGCGTTGGCACAGCTGTACTAATATAATAAAGTTGAAGAGGTCTTTAATAAATGAAAAATGTGATAAATAAAAATAACCCGACCAGGACTCGAACCTCGAACCTCGTTTGCCGGACGAATGCTCTTTCACTGAGCTACCGGGGCCTGTACGGTTATTTATCCCATTTTGTTCAAGTGTTAAGAATGATTGAGCATTTTAAATGCAAAAACTTAAAAACATTATTGAAGAGGTATTTGTTTATTTAAACACGCTGAACTCACCTACGAAAAATTACCTACGACTCGGAGTTTGACTACCATTTTGGCGATGGGGTAAACCTGTCTGCCTCAGACGCCAGTGGTTGTGGGTTCTATTACCGCACGGAACAAGAAAAAAAAATGTTCCGTGGCTGGGTGTTTATCCATTTATGTATTTATATTCTAGATTCCTCCCCAGTTCGCTACATGGTATCCCATATTACAAGCTATACTAACTGTGGGGGCAAGTAATTGGTGTGTGGAGATGTCTTGGAGATGATTGTAGGCTCGCCCCAGACTGGGAATCAAATCACGAGCCTCCCGCTTGCCATCAAAATTATTTAGTAGGTATATTGTTTTTTTTTTCAAATTTCTGACGTTATTGAAGTTTAACTTGCATTAATGTTTATCAATTTCACCAAAAGTTCCGATCAAAGTTCCCAAAAACGTGATCAAACTTTTTTCCCGCTCAGTTGTGGCAATGTTTATAAAGCGAAATTACAGTATTATTCTGGGAATGCTCAGAATGCACTCAGTTATAATTCGTCAGCCTCGATGGTGGCGCAACTGTCCAGAAGAAATTCGCTGTTTCCTCTTATTCACTAAGAGTTAAATTAATTTATGGTTACCTAAAACATATGAAATTAAGTCAGAGAAAAAAAGGATGACTAAATGGTGGTACCAATACTTACAATCAGGAAAAAAACAACAGAGAAGAACTCCGGCGGTCAGACTTTGTACGCGGTTGAGTATCCTAATTGAGTTAACCTCCGCCTGTTTTGTGTTCAATTTGTTCATTTTGTGGTTTTGCTTGTTTTAGATTTTTTTCTTTTTGAAAAAATTGAACGCACGCCCTTTTATTATCGGACTACTTGTCGCAGATTGAACTTCCATCCTTGTATGGGGTATATTACAAAAAGCGCTCAAACTACGGGCTTTGACTGGTTCTTACGGAGTGTCAAGATGTGGTAATGAACTGCCTAGTCCTGGTACTTTGAGCATCGAGCGAATAGTTTTCTCGACCACCGATATTTTCGAGGTCGCCGGTAAATGCTGAATGTTGGCAGCGCAGGACCATGCGGTGTAGTAAAGCTTGAGGGACTAGAAATACGCGTCACCTGGCTAATAAATGGATAAAGTTAAATAAATCAATAAAATCCCCAGACAATCACACCAACTACATATCACCGAAAGTAAGCATAGCTTGTGTTATGGGATACCATGTAGCAAACTATGGGGGAACCTCGAATATAAATACATAAATAGATAAACGCCCAGACACGGAACATTTTTTTTTCTTGTTCCGTGCGGGAATCGAACCCGCAACCACTGGCGTCTGAGGCAGACAGGTTTACCCCATCGTCAAAGTTATCTTACTTATCGAACATTTTCAAGATTCATTGCATAAAATAGAACACTCTTTGACCAGATAATTATAAGCGATGTTATCCGGCCAAAAAAGTGTTTTATTTTAAGATCGTATTTCTATAATTTCTAGAATTAAAATGTGATCAGTGGGTACTATTATTTTCTTATTATTTCCAATTATAGGAACTTTTGTTATGTTCATATGTAGGTTTCGCCTTGACTCAATTCTACCTTGGTGATTACAATTAGATCAACACCCATACTATATTTAAACTTCAATTACTAGTCTTCAGGGCGTGCCCTACGCGGGTATTTTTATTTGTATTCGTAGTAAACTGGGAAATGGCCTTTTCAAATTAGATGTACCACTAGCTATGTCGCGCGGTTTCACCCAAGCAACGTCGAATCCCGCGGGAGTATCGGGATAAAAAGCCGATGTGCTATTCCAGACTGTACACTTTCGTCTTGCAAAATTTCATGATGTTGGATGTTGGAGCCAAACTTCATGCAAATCTATTGAACCGTTCTGTCGTGATTGATGAAAAAACATCTATCCATACATCAAAACTTTTAGTACTAGTAAGATAAGATATAAGATAAGATATTACGCGTTAATTATAATAACTAGCTTACACCCGCGGCTTTTGTTCAGTAATCTAAAGTCCCACTTGTGACTCCAGAAAATCGTTTACTTTTGTACCAATCCTTTCTAAATCCAGAGAATAGTTATTTTTGGAACCCTTACAAACTTCCACTGTATAATATTAGCTGGTAATCATGGCTTGTGCAATATCATACGTACAGTAGATAAAGTAATTTGACTTATTTGTATCATAAAAAGGTAATAAAATGAAGTCAGAATGCTGGCAGCATCAATAAAATGGAAATTATGAAAGATCTTTCACCACAATTGTGCATATCAGCAAAAATAATTCTTATATTCACAAAAGTTTCACATTACCTACCTATAAAATCGTTTTTTTCGTGTGGTTGTTTAACGTTGTTACGATCCGTGGGCAAAATAACGAGCAAAGAATAATTGGCTTCCCAGTTGGAAACACTAAAATAAATAATGAAACCGGTTTGTTTTTAGACTTTTAGGACTTTATCAAATCTGGTTTCTACTTCATGGTTTTAGTTTTTTGGTAACCAGCCAGTTCGGTAGATAACATTTTACAGAAACTGACAATATAGGAAACAAAGAATCATTTTTTCTAAGGTATTATTTTTGTCATCTTAAGTTTAAATTTAATCAAAAGCGATAAAAAGTATGTAGATTATAAATGTATGTTACACATAAATCAATTGAACAGCATCTCACGTTTGCGAGTTAAAGAACTTCTTGCAGCGTGACCACTTACTCGACAATGTACAGGGTGGGCTGTTTTGTATGTCAGATTTTTGTCAACCTAGTAATAAAGTTTTCAAATTAAGTGAGCTCTTTAGTTGCTTAGCTTATTTCCAAAGATACGATAGCTACTGTAGATACGATAGTAAATGAGAGAACAATTGCCAAGCAAGTTTTTAAAATGATTTGAATAACCAAGAGTTTTTTTAGTATTTTTTATTCCATCCAAAAAATACACTTAAATATTTCTTCTAATATTTTTTTTATTTTTAAATCCCTATAGTTTATTTTTTCTTGAGTTGTGGTGATTGTATACAATAAACATAAGACAATCCAATACAGATAATAAAAAAAGATATACCTACAGTAACAGAAGTAGGTACTGTTAGAGGTTTATTGTCAAATTTTGGAGTTTCTTGGAAAATCCATAAATCTTTGATAAAAAAAACTATCACACTTCGTCTAAGACATGTATAGCTCAAAATATTCTAAATGACTATCACCTCCTTTCAGCTTTGCATCCTGTTACCAAGCACCCTGTGTCTATCATAATCATCATCAGATGCCGCTGCTCAAGATTGTGACATACATTCATGTATAACACAATCTTGAAGTGGCAACACCAAAGGCTGTAAAACCATCTGATGTCACGTTTGACAAACTTGGAGGAGTTATAATGATGATATTGCAGTGACAGGGAGTCAGCCTTTCACCCGCAAAAACGCCAATAAATCCTCGGTCTATTAACTCACTTTCACAGTATGCTCGGGAAGAGAAGCAGGGGGCACATTCTATGTTCTTCTTTTGCTTCCAGTCGAGCATGGAAGTAAGATTGTAAATATATTATATAACGAATATTATGGAAGAATTTTTTTCTAGAATTTACACGAAATCTCAATAGAGATATGCATGAGACATTAACTCCTGACAACTTGTTCTGTAGTTCCCTGTAGTCTGCACGCTTCCCTCTAACGTTTCCGTTTGATTTATCAAATTGCAGCAAAACAAACAAGTACGGTCAGCAGCGACGGCCACTTTACCGGGAATATTCAATTTGCTCTTTAATCGAATTTTGACTGCACGTAAACAATATAAAAAATTCGAGTAAAAATATTCTTTCGCTGTTTTTAATTTTTGCATGTTTATTATAATTCTATGAAAAGTTTTATTTTTAATTCTAATATCACGGCATATACTTTTTCATTTTCATGATTTTTTATTCACACGATAACTAAGTTAAAAAGAGATTCGCTAGTTAGAGACTGTTTGGGGCCGAAATTAACTCACATTTGACTCATTGCAATCCAAACAAAATTATATTTCTTTTTATTTATTTACACTTCAGTTTATACAGGTACATTAAAAGAAAAAAGAACAGTTACATTAGACATAAAAACTTGGCGGTCTTATCGCTGAGGAGCGATTCCTACCAGACAACTGTAGTTGAGATAAACAAACAAAGTTTTTGTTATTATTTATTATTATGCGGCTTTTACTCACATGTTATTATATTATTTACTGTCGGAGTTGTCCGACTAGTTCTGAACTCTCGTGGTTAATAACAAAAGCCGCATACACAATAATTATGACGCACAAGACAATTTAAAATTAAAGTTTTTGCTGTTCGACTTACCTGTACCAATCGCAAATATTTACATTGATCCATGCTGAATTTTATGATTTGCGGTCAACGGGAACAATTCTATAGACTTCGGTTCCCTCGGGAAATCACAAAATATGCGACATGAAATGTTATATCTTCTGAATAATCGTAATATTGTGGACTTTATGCATAGTACCTTTATATTGTAATATTTTTTTTACATTTTAACTACTTTTAATAACATTTTCGTCAATAATCTAAATTAGCACTCTCATTTTAGTGATGTTAATTTTGAAGTGCTGTAAACTATGTAGACTCAATAGATTTTTTCGTTGTAACATCTATTGGCATTCACTAACCTCCAGTTTTTTAAAAGAACATAGTATTTATAGTTTTAAATTAAATAAAATTAATAATTGTAGAATCTGATTTAAAATTATTTTCTATTAAGTCAGAAAAAAATTACAAATTACTATTGAATATCCCTCATCCAACTTAAAAACATAAATCTTAAATTATTTGACGACCACTTTGGCGTTGGGGTAAACCTATCTGCCTCAGACGCTAGTGGTTGCGGGTTCGATCCCCGCACGGAACAAGAAAAAAAAATGTTCCGTGTCTGGGTGTTTATCTATTTATATACTAGGTTCCCCCCTAGTTCGCTACATGGTATCCCATAACACAAGCTATGCTTACTTTGGGGCCATGTAGTTGGTGTGATTGTCTGGGGATTTTATTATTATTTATTTATTAAATATTATATAAATTGTATATATTATTTATACAAGCATGAACTTGAAACAATCTAGTAAAAGCAACTATACTGAGTGGTAAATTTCTCAAAACGTAATATTTGTTGCAGGAAGAAAAAACACAGACATTGATCCTAATAGAAACAAATCAGCTCTTGCCGGCGTAGGGTCGGCTGACAAATAGGCCCTTGACGACTCATCCGATTGCCCCCCCCCCCCCCCCCCCCGCCTAATAGTGGGATCCCTTCAGGGTCTGCCTGTGGTAACGCGTTCCGAAAATATTTAATAAAGAGCCAGGGCCTTCTTAAACCCGTGTGCTGTCATCTGCGACCTCTTCTTCACTTGCCATCAGGTGAGATTGAGGTCTAGCGTGGGTTTAGTCACCAATAAAATAAATATCGTTCACTGATCTATATAAATAATAATAAATAACTCCTCAAGCACCTTATTAAACTGATTAGCACCTTGTTTTGCAGACTGTACTGAGCTTGTTTACGCGAGAGGGTAAATCTGACTGAGCAGGATTGCTTGGCCATGTCATCTAAGTTTTATAATAATCGTTATTAAACTTGTTCAAATAGAAAAACTTCATTGCACAAGGCAGTTTTATGACGGCGAATAAGGAAGTTCCGATGTAGATAGCTACTCGCGGGGACTGGCGATTCAATATTTACGTCTTTCTTCGGACATTTATTTGATTAGGTACATCTTCAAGGATTATTGGATGACCGGCTGTTGTAGTGGTGACTTAAATTGCCTTCTATGCCAGAGGTCTTGGATTCGATTTTTGTGAGATGAACAAAGATATTGGTCGTCAAGTCTTCACGCTTTGGTATATTCCTTATGGGCAAGGCAGAACAGCAGAGGTTACAAAATTATCTGATTTCACGTTTGACAAATTTGGAGGCATTATAATTATAGTTACAGGGGGTCAGCCTATCGCCCACAAAAAAAAACATCCAAGAAAACCTCTGTCCCTTAACTAACTTTTAAAGTATACCCGGGAAGAGAAGCAGCTGGCACATTCTATGTTTTTCCTTTTTTCATTTTAATTATATTTATTCAATATTATGTTTATACATACATTTCTTAAGTATATCAGTTATCTAGTATTCATAACACAAGTTCTTTGGGAAACTTAATTTGCGCTAGATAATGCTGTTTGAGTATCAGAAATATTTATTTATTATTATTTATTTAATTTGAATTTATGTAATGCCTACTTCCTTATTACTTTTTCCTAGTTTGACCTTATTTAACGAAAAATGGGGTCGAAGATGGACCTCTTCATAGAAATACACGGGTTTATAAAATATTGCAGGAGGGGTGATATTAGGATTGCCTCCCAACGTTACTTCATCTCAAAATACTCATTCATTGAAAAGCTCATATAAATCTGCTGATATTTCTTTACTTTTCATAAAGCTGACCGCTTTACGGAAAACCCACTGATATCACACCCACGCCCACTGAAACCCACTAAGATCACAGTTTCATTAATTGTAATTAAAACTAAAATAATGATATTTCATTACAGCTCTTTTTAATTGCAATGGAAAATGTAACATGTGTGGTAATAAAATATGGTTAAACGTAACATTGCTGAAGAAACTTGCTTATTTATTAATTTATTATAAGATGTAATTAGGATGGATTCTTTTTCTTAAAACAACTTATTCACTTTTAGCACCGCCACAAGTAAGCTTATTTTTTTAAAAGTATGATGTCTAACACTTAATATTTAAATTAAATGTACGACAACCAATTCGATATGGAAAAATTCATAAATTGACAATTTACAATCCTTATCGGAATTTATCATCACTTCCATCTGTTTTCCAGTATTTAAGCTTAACGTTCAGAATTATTACAAAACTCGCTCGTAACCATCTTGAAAATCATCGCGAAAAAGGAAGTCGAAAGCGTTGAAATAAATTGTGACCACTTTTAAGTATATTCTTAAAGTATTCTATTTAATTACCTCTAAATAATTTTAAATAACTCTAAGAAGACTGATTTTTTATTGCTATTATTTTGAACTAATAATTTAACCTCTTGAAATCTTTTTTAAGTCATAATTTATCCACAACGATCCACAAAGGCCTTAAGTTAACCTAATCTTGGGGGCCTGGCCATGAGACCAGTCGGGGAGGTTTGTAAAGTAATTAGAAAGCCAAACAAAAGCCTGTGGCTTGGGGCGGTTAATTAGTGAACAGAACACTTTGGACCTACAACTTTGTGGTCCAAGTTAGAAGAATACCGATGACCCTAGTAATTATCAAAATAAAGTTTAAGGCTATGAAGGGCTAGATCTTCCTACACCCATGTACTTTCATGTGATTCGAACTCGTATTCACTGCACATTAGGTGAGATAAAAGTTCAACGCGGCGTGGGTTTAGTCAAGTCTTGAACGTCGAAACTTTACTAAACCCATAAATTTGGTGAGATTTTTGAAAATACAATTCAGACCCTATTAGAATCAGACCACTAGATTCAGATAGAACCTCCTCAATTCCTATATAGTGCATATTTCTAAAAATCGTATAAAGCGCATCGACAGTTACTTTTTGGTAAGGGCCGCCAAAACATAGAACGAACTGCGTCTTTAATTTCTAATTACCATAGGTTTCATTTATTGTTAAAACTATGCAATTATGCAAAAGTACAAATCTTTTCTTTGTAATTTAATATACGAACAAAATATCTGCTGCCAGCCGGCGGAAGCCGATTCCTTGCAAATACATGCAAAGTTTTTCTTAAGATTACTCTTCGTACTATGGAGAGGCGCCGTATTGACGTAGTTTGTCTCTATTTAAAGTTATTTCACTCTTGACAATAAGCTCCGCTATCGCCTTCAACACGGAGCCGCGGCGTGACAGCATCACGTATACATTTTAATGCACATGTTTGGTTTTCCTTGGATCTGCAAATAAATCAAGCGGCCACTCGCTGGTAATCGATTCGAGTAATTAGTAGAAGTTTTAGGGTCGCTCCTTCGAAGGTGGTTCTAAGGAGCCTTTCCTTCAATTGTAGGCTGTTTCATGTGCCTGAGTGATTGTGTAGGGTTAATGTCTGGGTTTTCAGTTCGTGTTTGTTTTAGTTTGTATATTAGTTAAAACGATTATGTTTGTTTTAAAATTTAACTCTTGATATGTTGAAAGAAACTATTAATATTTATTTACACTTTATTTCTTATCTTAAAAAGTAGATGCTAAAAAGAATGAATGATCTGAATACATGGACGATAAAAGTCCTTGGTTGTAGTGTAGACTATTTTGAAAAGTTTATTGCTGTTTAGTTTCTTGGCGCCACCTACTTTTCAACACGTCGACTTTGTGAAGTGGTGGCAATTTTTTTTAATTTATATACTTATTTCCAGTATTTATAAAGTACCTACGAAAGGAATAATATTTTGAATTCGACGTTGAATTAGATTTAATTGCAGACCGTTTTATGTAACTGTGTAACGGTTAGTTGTTAGGTGCAAGATGGTCATGGTCATAGGGTTTCAGTTCAAGTAAGTTTTAATTTATGATTCTGTTTAGATGTTTATAGTTGACGTATTTTTTATTTGATTATGGTGTCAAATGAAAAATAAATATCTTCTAAAATAGGAGTTTGCCTAAACTGTCTAAGTGTTCAAAATACTAAATTTAAATCGTCTGATTTTTAAGTCGCTATTATTAGGGAAATAATATTGTTATCGCTGCATGGAATTGTATAAGCCTAGTAGATTCAGCCTAGAAACCTCTCTGCCCCTGGATAAGGCTGCCATTTATAGTGACTAATCCCTGCTCGGCGATAGAACGTAGAACCCTCTAAGGGGTTGAATAGATCACTGTTTGTATTAACGTGATGGAGATGATGAGCTCTTCTTCAGTTGCTTGTGGTCACAAAATCTATAAAGACACCGAAATCTTAAGAGTAAACTTAATCAGGCAAAGCATAGCTGATAAATTGAGTAGTTTTGGCTATTTCAAACACAAAAGGCTCAAAATTTAGTGGGAGGTATGCTCCTACGGCTTGATTAAGGGCCATACTGGGAATTATAACTATACGCGATAAATCCAGTTAAAAAGTGTTATTGTTATTGAAGATTATAAATTGAGAAAACTTAAAACAATACTAATAGAACATTGATAGTTTAAATTGTAACATATTTATTTTGTTCACAGTCTTAATGTATGCACATAAACACTCCGACACTGTCGCTAGTTATAAACTTCATGCAAACTTGACGTTCTTTGCATAACGAAGTTGCTCTGCACCTAGACGGAGATACTAACTTAACTGAGCCTTCGTTGTGAAATACTTCATACAAGAATTAAGTCACTTTGAAATTTGATGAAAAGGCTGTTTTAATTTGGTTTTTAAAAGTAGAATGTATTATTAAATAAGTACCTACTGTTTTATAGAGCTTAAACTCTATAAAACAAAATAAATCAAAACGTCGTCGTGCAGCGGGTTAAAATCTAAAATTTTATAAAATATACACAATAAATAAGCAGATTTATTAAGCAGAAAAGTACTCACTTAATTATATAAATCGTGAAAATGTAGAATATTACAGATTTTTTTATAAAATAAAACACCGAAATATCAAGTAATCATAATTACTTAGTTTAGGTATTATGCCTTTGTTAATCTAGTTCATGATAAAGTAATGAAATTAGCATATTATTGTATAGCATCTATTGTTAAATTTAGTAATCTTATTACATACCTACGCATTATTTTGTTTAACTTAGTATAAATTTCTAAATTAATGTTATTCTTAGATATAAGTTTTTATCAGAAATAAATATCTATATCTATATCTAACTTAAAAGTATTGTAAAAAATCACCCTTGAATTCTTTGAAAAAGCAATTCATTTAATTACATGAATCTGAAATCGTAAGTCCATCATCAGCAGCCTGAAGTCGTCCACTGCTGGACGGCGGCCTCCCCCAAGGTTTTCCGCGCCGCTCGGTCCCGCGCCGCTCTCATCCACCGTTTACGGCTACTTAATCCCCTTTAGATTATTTTGTTTTCCGAAAAGTGGTAAATTTTGTAAAAAAATCCAATCCAATTTAAGTTTCAGAGATTCGAACGTTAAAACAAACTCTTAAGCTACTGTTACACATACTCATTTCAAGCACGAAAGCTTGCTTCAAGTGAGCATTGTCGGAACGTTGCTCAAAATTAGCAAGCTCGTTTGTGAATCGACAGGCTTGCGATTTTTGGCCGTGGGAGGAAGGGGGCGTGCTTTAAGCGCGTCGAAACAGGTTTGCTTAAAAATTAGTACTTCATACTAGCATGCCTAATTCTAGCAAATGTAAACTGCTTCTAGGCATGCTCGTATTAAGCATACTTAATAGCAAGCTTTTAAGCTTGTTATTTGAGAGCACGTGTAACAGTAGTATTAGGCATATTACATAAGTATCTTATAGAATTTATGCCAAAATATCACGCATATGAGCCAATCGTTTCCCTGATTAATCAGTGGGTACTGGTACGTCAATGTGATGAATGAAGGCCGTTTGTTAGGCGCAGTTATCTATGGCTAGTAATTCATGTTCTTCCACTAGAAGAAGAGTTTCATTAAGTCGGGTAGCACTACAGACCCTACTAATTTTAGACCAATTTCAATTGAAATGAAGCGAAATATTTGTTTCAGTACAAATACAATTGTTTCACAATGATTTTATACTTAATTATATGATGCTATACAATGCAAATTATTTAGCAGTAACTCTGGACTCCACCCTAGGATTCCCTGTGATGTGGATACCAGTGTCTTCCCATATTAGTTCATTTTTCGTGTTGACTTTTCCACTCAAGTTTTTTCAAGTTTTCTGGCGACTGTTACACTCACTTATTTTCTTGTCAAGACAACAGCAAGCACGTCCCTCAGGCAGCATGGCTATTTGTAGCGTCGGGTATCGGGTCACCCTCTTCCCTGAAATATGGTTAATGGCTGGTGCTTGTGTTATACTCGTGAACGGGTGCTGCTAGCGGTGCGGGCTCGTTTTGCTGATGATACTATTTTATTATATACGACTGTTTAATTCCATTCTTGTTTATATCTCTGGTCTTATGTTTGTTTTTTTTTTCATGTCATAATCAATTGGTGCTGTACCTATTTGTATGAATTCGTATAATACTGCCTGACTGAAAAAGAGTGCCAAGAGTTTTTTTTCCGTCGGTTTTTTTGTCTCTTGGATTACTGTATCTTATTCAATAACTATCAACACCTTATGAAAGCCGAAGTACAAAATTGTGACGTCATTAAGCGGCCATTCGATGGTAATATATTATGATAAATAAGAAAAAAATCATTTCTTTTCATGTCGAAGCCATTTCGGCGCCCTGAAAATTCTTACATCCACCTCCAGCACTGGGCCAGCTTGGTGCTTTGCGGCTTAAAATCTCCTTGTTACCTAGAAGAGAGATTCATAGCCCTGCAGTGGGCTCATAACATGGAGACTACCCAGCCCTGGTACTGTGAAGTGTCGGGTGATAATATTTCTCATTGATGGATGTGCCATCTTAATTTTTGTATTCATGGTTCACCAGATGTCATGGAACACAAAAGTCCTGTCCTTACGATGTAAAAAAACCACTAAACATACCAGTCACTTATGATCCAATGTTAATTTAATACCCAACTAATCTATCAAATGTTTACTTATTCAGTGGGCAGCGTTGATCGACTGCAGTCAAACCTGACGTAGTGATATTTGAAGAATTCATTATTTATTGATACGCTAAGGTTGTGTTTAGATATTAAATGTTGAAAGCAAATGTATTACACTTGTACTTGTATGTATTACATATATATATGTATATTGATGGGTAGTTAATTAATAAATTATCCCAAACTAATACAACAACTGTAAAACGGCCTCAAAGCAAGCTTGTATGAGCTTGTGTTACGGGGACCTTATAGCAAAAACAGCGGGTATCTTAGTATAAACAGAGAAACAAGCCATCTTAGAAAAGTCGTTTCGGCCCAAATGGGACAAGAACTCTTGACGTTTCCAATTTTCCAATAATATCCTTGGGAGCTTTACTCTTCACACAGATATTCACCCTTTTGTGTAGGAAGATCATCTTTATTACCTCTCTACCAAGTAGACCGATGAAAATGTGGAATATACCTATTTAAAAACATATGAATGAACGAGAGGAAAAATCCCATGATAAAAGATAAAAATGTATTCTTTTCCATACTTATAATAAACCAGTAGAAGTTAAAAATTCTGTACATTGAAAATATCAAAAAAAATAATGACATAAATAAGTGTTACTAGACCGACAACGAACACAAAAATGTGATTAAAAAAATTTTTGTCTGCCTGTCTGACTGTTCAGGCATCATGTAAAAACTACCTGTTCGATTACGATCGAACTTGGTTAAATTATTTTTTAATACCCTGGGCAACACATTACTGGGTACTTTTTGTCCCGGAAAAATATGTACAGTAAAAAACAAACTTAATTTTGCTGTTTGTTCCCTAGACCTGATTACTCTAACAACCGCAAATAATAAGTTTGTCATAGGTTACTTCACACGCAGTTCACTAAGTTCTAAGTAATGCTGTAAATGTAGTGCTGAAGGTTGAATGTGGCTTGCACCGTTCTGTTATAACCTAGCCTAGTATGGCCCTAAGCCTGAGCAAGCATTTTTAACTCACTATAAATTTTCCATTATATTATTTTGCGAAGTTGCATATTTAGCTTTCGTTTTTAATTAAAACCTTTAATCCAGTCAGTTAGACTCTGGAGCTCGCGATAACCACTTCTCTTAAGATTGGTTGATTTTGGGACACCTTCGTGTAGAAAAGTGTAAAAGTGTTTTCTTAAATAAAGAAAGTGTTTCGGCAGAAAAAAGTTTTTTTTTTAAAAAACCAAACACCAAAGACCTCACAACAAAAATTGGTGTCAGAAGTGTGATTTTTGTTACCAGTTTTGCGTTTAAAGCTAGGTAACACGAACTCGAGGTCAATTTGGTGCTCCGTGACACGTTGGTCGACAGTAAGCCTCAGCTCAACCGAGTCTGAGCCTGCGCTAACACACCAGGACGACGGTCAGCCTCCGCTCTTTGCGTGAGCCCGCTCCGTGCTCTTCTCCAGCCGTCCCGTGGACGACAGTCAGCCTCGCCTCTTGAGTGCGAGCCTGCTCCACACCCTCATCGCGTCTGGTCGACGGTCAGCCTCCGCTCTTTGCGTGAGCCCGCTCCAACATCATTGTAGGCTCGACGGGATTTATTAAATGAAACTCATGTTGTTCTTTTTGTAGTTCAAGTTAGAAGACCCTTTATTCATCGTTTACTTAACTTAAGTATATTTAAAACTGCTGCGTTGCATTCCTCGCGTATGTTACGGATAAACATGCCACGTTACAGACACTTTATTAATATCAGACTATTACAACTCCCCCCAAAAATTTACCTTATATAAATAGATACTATACGCCCCTTTGAAAAAAAAAACAAAAATGTTGGTATACGCGAGAAAAGCAACATTTTTTTTTACATAAAAATAAAACTCATTCAATAAAATTAATAACTAAAAGTATAAAAAAAGAATGTATACAATAATTAAAGATAACAAAACTAAACACAAACAATCTTATTATTATTACTTTTAAAACAAAAAACATCTTTTTATTACCATTTTTTTTATATTTATATTTTTTTTATTTATAGTATAATTTAGTATTATTCTTATGAACTATTAATTCCTTATCATTTTTCAATATTCTTACATTAGGTGACAAATCTTCTAAAACTTCGTATGGACCACAATAAACATTATCTAATTTGTGATGTTGGACGACCGGGAGCCGAATAAAAGACGTGTAGTTTAGTTTAAAGATGACACTATATTGAAGTAATATTGATACGTAACGAACGAGGAGGTGCGTCACACACTACACCTCCCCGGCAATTTTAATAAAAAAAATAATATACAAATGTTTTTTTTTTTATGAGTAAAGACAAAATTGTTAAAGCTTTTCACTTAACTTTATATAACTATAAAAAATACATTAAATGTTATGAATATATAGGTAGGTAATTTTATATCTATTTATATTTTTCACAATAACCTGCAATAACATAATAGGTGTAGTATTTCTTTCGAGATACAAAATGTTAAAATACAAATCATTGCTACTATAACACTAAAACTTACCAGCGACATTGACAAAACATAGGTAGAGAAACGAAAATTTTCTATTATTTTTAAATATACTTACTTTACTAAAATAGCAGGTCTGATTTAACTAAAATACGTATACCTACAAAAACAAAAACTGAAAATATTTATGCGTCATTTTCTGCAATAAAATACCAAAAATGAAGGCATACAATTATTAAAAGTTATATAGAAAAATTATATTCTTATTAAAAAAAATCTTTCTACTTCTTATATTTTATTCAACCTTTTGCTTCGTAGCATGATTTTTTCGTACACTTCATTTTATTCAATCATTTACTTTGTCATATTTCTCTGTAAGTTCTACAATCATTAATCTATAATCTATCTCACAGTATTGGCTACACTTTTTATCCTACTCTGGGATATTTTATTTTTATCGGTGGCCACCGTATTTTTTATTTATACCTTTATATCGTATCATATTTAGGGTACTTCATTTTACTGAGTCGACTCATAATTTGTACTTTATATTATTCATTACATTAGGGTCACCGTTT
Source organism: Stenoptilia bipunctidactyla (assembly GCA_944452665.1). Lineage (NCBI taxonomy): Eukaryota > Metazoa > Arthropoda > Insecta > Lepidoptera > Pterophoridae > Stenoptilia > Stenoptilia bipunctidactyla. The sequence goes on along the minus strand of OX101744.1, from coordinate 486,710 downwards.
TAAGACATTTTGTCTCCAATAGTTTTCACAGAGAAATCTCGTTTGCACCATGATCAAACTGAAGGATCGCTTTGTGCCCTTGTACCTACCCTAATTGTGTGCCAAATACTTATTTATCTTCCATAATGCTATTCACTATATATAATTATCAACCATTCAAAAACCAACTATTTAAGACTCTACCAAGATAAATCGTTCCAATAATATGAAATTAGCAAAAAAAACTTCTTGGGTGATCAGTCCAATAATTTTTAATTTTCAATATTATGGAAGATTTCCAACAACTTTTAAAACTTACTTAATCCTAAATCTAACAAATCCAAGCATCTAATTAGCACATTCTATTACCTTCCTATACCAGTATAAAGCTATTCATAAATCCTAACATACAAACCTATGTAACAAGTAGCTAATCGCATTCATATGATGACGAAAAGTATTTTAATACTTGCACTTCTACTCTAAAACCTTCTTATTCCTTATACGCAAACAAATTATTCCGACTCTATTCTGTAAATTTCTAAATTTAACTTTTTCATTATACTTACGATTTTTTAACCGTAGCTATTTAATAAAATTTAATAATCAATAAATGGGCTACGTGTTAATCTATACGATGATTCAATGTATCAATTCGAGTATATAATAAAATAATGAAATTTCTACAATAAAAAAGGTTAAAATACCTTCGAATTATAATATTACTAATTGATGTTACACATGTTGCAACCTTTTTTTTTTGACGACAACATGAAATTGCTGACCTAAAAAAAAAGACTCGGTTACATACAGTCACGTTGTCTTGCTTGGTTCTCAAAACTCTCGGTATCCTATTGCAACTAACAATAACAACTAGTTACTAACTCGGCAGTAAAATGATGACGGTGGTGAATTCATACTTTAAAAATTTATAACTCATGGCAAGTTTTATTTTATATTTTAATGCAAAGATTACTTTGTTTTACCGACTTGCAAAAAGGAGGAGTTTATCAATTAGATTGTATGTTTTTTTTATAAGCATACAGAGCTACATTTCAGAAATCGATTCGGGAATTTATCATTTATATTTTTATACTATTACTTCAAATTCGACAAAATTATATTTAAGGACAGACAACCAAGAACAAAACGCCTATTGAGCTCTTTGACATGAATGTTTCAAGAAATTTTTGGCTAAGTACCTATTCAAAAAAATACTACTAGACCTACTTCTATAAAAACATTAATTTAGATTTGAAGATTCATTTATAAAAGTAAACTTAATAAACCAAAACTACAATCATCCTGATAAGACCTTAACGTAATATTGTTTTAATTTGAATCGAAATTAATAAGTATCATTTTCTTTACTGGTTCTCTGCACACGAAACTGAACTCCCTTACGCTGCAAATTTATGTTCTCAGAACATTCGATAAGAAATATGAAGACTTTGATCTACCTATTTATGTTTGAAATTTATTATTTCGTAGAGATTAAAAACACAAATTAAATAACGTTTGATGTGAGCAAAAAAAACTAATAAGTACCTAAAAACACTTTACTTTCATCGCAGAAAAAAAAATACTGATTTACTGAATAAAATAAATGTTTATGCAATGAAAATCTTTAAGTATGATACAAATTCCAAAGTATTTAAATTCAAGAGCGTATTTTAAATTTATATTGTTAAATAAAAAAAAAAAAGGTTTATGATGTGTACCTACTTACTATAGTTGTTACTACATACTTTTACCTGTTTTGTCAATGCGCTATACTAAATTATTTTACCAAAGATAAATTCTTATTATCTCATAAAAAAAATGTTGAAATGAATTCAAATAATTCAAAGTAAAAAGTAAAATGATTACATACTATAAATTAAAAAAAAAACTTTTAATCCCGTCACTGAGACCTGATTTTACACACCTTAGAGATTTTTAGCACTTAAACTTTTCACACCACTTTTCACACTCTTTAAACTTCGTCCATTGCTCGGTCGGTACCCATCCAGTAGGTACTCCTGCACAGTCCAATCTGGTATTCCATCCATCCGTGCCATCCAGACTCCATCAGCCTTTGTGACTTGTCCAAATCTCAGCACCCAACGTTTACCAAAGTTGATCCATTACTCCATTGCGCCGACCTTCTCAATTATTATTTTCATTAGTTGTTCATCAAATCTTCAAATAATCGCACCTTGTGGTGTGCATTCTCCAAAATTTTCGAGGGATCCATTGTATGTTTTGTGTTTTTAAGTTTTTTTTTTTTTTGCTTATAAAACTAATATAGAAATTATAAAATTTATAAATTATGTATTTCTTCGTCTCATGTGCGCAGCGCTGCCGCAAGGCAGCACTGGCAGGGTCGCCATGTGATGTTGGACGACCGGGAGCCGAATAAAAGACGTGTAGTTTAGTTTAAAGATGACACTATATTGAAGTAATATTGATACGTAACGAACGAGGAGGTGCGTCACACACTACAAGTCATACAAAAATTTTTTAATAAAATTAGATCGCCTTTTTTGTAAATAACAGGATTGATACTTTTGTCATAATTACCTTTTCGTTGTTGCTTACTAAGTAATAAATTTTGGCGAGCATCCTCCAGTGCTCTTTGTAGTCTATACTTAATCTCTACTGGATAACTATCATAATTATACATAGGATCAATTTCGTAATATAAATTACTAGGAATGTTACACGTTTTTCCAAAAACAAGCTCGAATGGGGTATATTTTGTCTCTGTATGTATTGAATTATTATATGAGAAACACCAAAATGATAGCCAATCACTCCAATTACTGTTATTTTTTGAACACTGCATTCTAAGAAATGCGATTAGGCTTTTGTGTGAATTTTCTAATCCGCCGATAGTTTCATGATGATAAGGCGTTGAGTTTAGTTTCTGTATTTGCAATAATTTACAAATTTCCGTAAATAAAGACGACATAAATTCAGTTCCTTTGTCTGTTATAATTTCCTTAGGTATACCGTATCGAAGTATAAAGTTTTTTACGAATGCCCTTGCCACTACTTCCGATTCTTTTGTTTGTAATGGATAGGCCTCAACATATTTGCTTAAGTTGCATTGTAATGTTAAAATATACTTATAATTATTACTATCTAACTCTAAGGGACCTACTAGGTCTAGGCTAACTCTTTCAAATGCTGACGTTGGCGTAGACGTAATTTCCATAGGTTCCTTAATTAACTTATTACTATACTTATATAATTGACATTTTTTACACTTTTGAACATATTTAACGACGTCGTTACTCATTCCTGGCCAGTAAAAATATCGCTTTAAGTTATTTATCATCCTATTTACGCCTGCGTGGCCGCTGGTCGGTAAAAGATGAAAATCATTTAAAATAACAAGTTTTTCGTCTTCATCCGTTATTTTACGAACGGTTTTTGTTACTAAAATCCGTGGGATTTTCATATATGACTCGAGTCTTTTTATTTCTTTGAGAAAATTATTTATAAAATATTCATTTTCTTTACTTTTTATGATAATAACTTCGTTTATATTTAAACGTTTACAAAACGATTCTAATTCTCTCGCTAACACTGACGTAGTAGATAACGATCGAGTAATTAGATATATTATATCCTTCGAAGGTAAGTAAATGAAGTTATTGAACTCACTAGTTATATTTTCATGTTTAAATAATAGCTTTTTTTGTAAGTTTGTACAAAAACTTAGCTCTGTCACGTCCTTTGGTTTTCCTATGACTTCAACAATTTGGGGTTGATCAGGCCCTAAAATCGTTTCGGTCGGTGATAAATTATTTTGTAACGCAGCCTGCTCGGCTAATTTACGTGTCTTCGATCTAGTCATGACCGATACAACATGTTCTTTCATGTCTTTTAATTCTTGACTGGTAATCCGAAGTCGACTTAATGCATCTGCAGCTACATTCTGACGACCTGGGATGTACTCAATTTCAAAATCGTACTCTTCAAGGTACAACCGGAACTTCGTTAAACGACTTGATGGATCGGTCATACTAAAAAGATAAATCAGTGGCTTATGGTCCGTAATAATTTTGAACTTCTTTCCATAAAGATAAGGTCGGAAATGTTTTATTGACCACACTATAGCGAGTAATTCTAACTCAATAATTGGGTACCTACTTTCTGCGGGTTTTAAATTTCTACTCGCGTACGCTACTGCATGTCCATTGCTATTACTTAATACTGCGCCAAGACCGATTTTCGAAGCATCGGTTTGTAGAATAAATGTATTATTTTCGGAAAAATCGGGATACTGAAGAACAGGTGGATTAATAAGCGCGGTTTTTAAATTTTGAAATGATTGTTCACATTCCTCAGACCACAGAAAAGTTTCATTCTTTTTACACAATTTATTTAATGAATATGACAAGTTTGCGAAGCCTGGAATAAAACGACGATAATAATTTGCGAACGCAACGAATTTTTTCACTTCGTCAGAACTAGTGGGGCGTGGGTAACTTTGTATGGTCTCTATTTTTGATGGGTCAGGATGGATACCGCTTGATGTAATTTGGTGTCCTAAATAAATAATATCTGTTTTTAAAAATTCACATTTTAAAGGGTTGAGTTTAAGATTGACTTTACGTAATCGTTCAAAAACTTTCGTTAAATTTTTATTGTGGTTTTCTAATGACTTTCCTATTATCACTAAATCGTCAAGATATATAAAGCATTGGTTATAATTTAGGCCTGACATCGCTATTGTCATTAATCTAGAAAAAACTGATGGACTTGTGCGCAGTCCCATTGGACAGCGTTTCATTTGGTACATTTTATCAGTTGTGAAAGCTGTTAATTTTCGAGAATTTTCATTTAATTGTAATTGGTACATCTTATCTAATTTGAAAGCTGTATATTTTCTAGATTCGTTACTAAGGTTGAGTTGGTAATAACTTTGTGAAAGGTCTAATTTTGAAAAATAAATGCTTCCTGAAAGCGAATCTAAAATCTCGGTAATATTGGGTAAGGGAAACTTGTCATCTTGAATTCTATTGTTTAATTGTCGATAATCAACAACTAATCGCCACTTTTTCTCTCCGGTCTTATCGGTTTTCTTTGGTATTAAGAGAACCGGACTGGACCACTCCGAATAGGCTTCTTCAATTATATCATTGTCAAGCATTTGTTTAATTTGATTCTGAACTTCTCCTTTCAGATAGTGAGGTATTCTGTAAGGCTTAGTATATACAGGGCTAACATTATCTTTCAACTTTATAGAGTGTTCTAAAACATTTGTTACTGAGAGCTTATCGCCTGGAAGGTGAAATATATCCGCATACTTAGCACAAATTTGCTCAATTGACAATTGATCTTGTTTGTTTAAATAATTTAAATTCAAAAGTTCTAATAAAGTCTTAACTCTATCTACGTTTCTAGGTTCATCACTAATCATACATAATTCAAAAGAATTTAAAGGATAAATTTCTAAGTCGTGAAAATTTAACGAAATTTCGACATCCTTTGTATTTAAAACTCGTAATGGTATGTTCCCGTTAAAAGGTTTTACAATTAATCCAGCAATAAAAACACCATCCTGTATTTCCTTTGCTAAAGTGACGCAATCGTGTAACTGATTACATGGTACGTAAATAATCTTTTCGCACCTGGGAGGTATCGTATGTCTGTACCTAGCGCGGTCCTCGATTGACATACTAACTTCTTGACCAGAAATATTTTTCAACGATAATGTATAATTAGAATTATTAATTATACATTCATACTTTGTAAAAAAGTTTTGGCCTAATATCCCGTCGGCCAAACAAGACAACCGTTTAAAAACGTGAAACTTTTCGTTAAAATTAATTCCGTTATACTCTAAGTCTAAATAAATATATCCTTCCGACACAAGCTTACCAGCTATACCTTTTATAGTAATATTTTTCTCTAAAATTATCCTATCTAAAAGATTATTATCCTCTAACCATTCATACTTAATAACACATAGGCTTGCGCCGCTATCTACTAAAAACCTTATAGAACAACTATCTAAATTATTCAAATTAAAAGTTACGCAGGAAGTGTTATTATAACTAAAAATAAAATCATTGTTGTGTACGAAAAAATTCTGAAGTTCTTTGAATTGGCGGAGTAACCTCGTCAATTTGCTTAGTAAGGTGCACGTGCGGGTAACTCGGTGAGCGAGCGTTCCCAGCGCTTGAATACTGCGCCTGCAACGAAGGCGGTGCGCTTTTGCGCGTCATATTACCTCGTTTCGGGGCTCTTGAGTAATAAGATCGATTCCCGCTGTTGTTATTGCGAAAGTTATTATGATTGTAATTATTACGTCTTAGATATTGGGAATTAAGATTACCATTATACTTATAGTTTGGCACATTACGGTTACGATTATAATAATAATTTGATGTCGCGTTATTTCTATGCGAAATTAAGGGCTTGCGGTGCCTGAAGTTCATGACTTCACCACTACTGGACGTCATTGATTCCTCGTCTAATGCGGATCTTATAGCCTCTGGAAGAGATGAAAATGTTTTCGCAGCTATGATGGTACTGAGCCTGGTATTATTTAAACCATCTGCAAAACGTTTGATTGCTAATTTCTCATTAATTGGGCGTAAAATATCAGATTTAGTTGTATCTCCTTCAGCCTGAGAAATAGTGAGGTTTACGAATAACTCCTCTAAGTACGTACCGTAGCTGTTAATAGACCTATGACCTTGTGTTGCATTTTGTAACTGAGATTGAATGCTTACGTGAGATTTTTTTGGAATTAAAAATGTATTCATGTCTTTAAGCAAAGAGATGACATTTGTATAATTGCTATTCAATCTTAACTTAGCACTTTGGGAAAGTCTCGTTTTTAAGACGAATTCAATTAATTGTGAATGTGAGGAAGCCGGTAACATACTGCTGTATAATTTGATACTATCAATTAATTGTTTGGTCACATTTTCTTGCCCAGTCATAACTGGTAACAAGGATATAGCAGTTTTTAAATCAAAATTATTTTCAGCCATGATTGATTGATCTGAAGCTATTAATGAAAATATATTACTGTAAATACTATGTACTTCACCAATTATTTTATTTATTTTTGTTGTATCCTCGGTACTTATTTCACTGTTCTCTATTTGTAATTGGATTTTTGGCAAACAATTCTGAAGTTTAGCATACACCAATCGAGCTTCTTCTAATTTTTTCAACCCTATGCTCTTACTTCTACGATCTGAACCGATTTTTATTAAATATGTACGTATTTCTTTTAGCTCATTATATATTACAGTTAAACTTTCCAACATAATATGGAAAATATGATAAAATGAAAATCAAAAGTAAAACATTAAAAATACACGAATAAACGTTATTTAAATTTCTAGGAAATCACGTATATTAACTGTTTAAATATCAATAATCTAATTGGATTGTAAATACCCTTTTTATATGAAAACTATTCACTTATTCTACTCACTATTCACCTTACTTTATAATATAGACGTTTTTCATTGAAATCGGCGAACTTACTAATCTTCTTATTATTTTCTTTTTTCATAGTCTTCTTTTTTCTATAAGGGCTTGATTTCCTTGGATTCCAAGTCGGTACTGCTTAGCTGCTTGGCTATCCACATCCTTTGGGTTCCCTGATTAACTGCTTAGCTGCTTGGCGTCCATATCCTCTTCATTATTGACTATGACGAGCGCCTTCCAAGTTATTCAAAGAGACCGCATTGGTGAGAGCAGCTGCATTGATCTCTCTTCTGAATGACTTTATGATGCTTTTGCGGCACTTTTTGTGTATGTAGTAAAAGAGTGCTCCCAATGATAGCGTGAGCAGACAGATCACCAAAATTTCTGTAGAACTCGTTGCACCAGATTTTTGACTTGCTTGCGCGTCACCGCTTGCAGTTTGGGCTATGATGACATCTTCTTGTTTGGATACCTACTGATTTTCCCATATCTTGTTTTTTTTTCTTTTGTTTTCTTGTAAAAAAATTTATGTGGCTATTTTATTCACTTTGTTTTTCGGCAGGGTCGCCATCCAACATCATTGTAGGCTCGACGGGATTTATTAAATGAAACTCATGTTGTTCTTTTTGTAGTTCAAGTTAGAAGACCCTTTATTCATCGTTTACTTAACTTAAGTATATTTAAAACTGCTGCGTTGCATTCCTCGCGTATGTTACGGATAAACATGCCACGTTACAGACACTTTATTAATATCAGACTATTACAACTCCCCCCAAAAATTTACCTTATATAAATAGATACTATACCGCATCAGCCAGGTCTAGCTCATCTGCAACTCTACCATCTCCGGTCCCATATCCTATTGTGGAGGACATCGCCGAGCAAGGAAACGACATGAGTGTCATAGTGTTTCTGTGAGTTGTGTTTTTCAATATCTCTTTCAATTTCTTTTTCAAAAATCTTTATTTGTGTGTGTTGTGCGACATCTTAAAAATCTTAAGAACTCTAATTTTATATCGCATATTTTTACTATTCTTTATAATCTCAATATCTTTTTATTCGTCATTAATTATACGTTTTCATTCTAATGTCACTTAAAAGTGAAAGTTCTAAGACGAAAATCGAAATGGCTGATAAAATTACTCTCTCAGTTCTTACTAAATTCATTAAAACTTATAATGGTGACAGGGAAACGTTACCAGCATTTCTCACAAATTGTGAAAATGCCTTAGCTTTAGCTAGTACTGAACAACAAAATATCTTACATAAATATATAATTTCTCAATTAGAAGGCAAAGCACAGCTGGCATGTAGCTTAAAAACTTTCCAAAGTTGGGAAGAAATTAAATCATTTTTAAAACACACATTCGGTGAAAAGAAACATTCAAGTCACTTGTTATTAGATCTCCAAAATTGCAGGCAGCATCATTCGGAAGATGTTACTCAATATTCTCTCAGATTAGAAGCTATTTTAACGAGGTTACAATCTGATGTTCAACATAGTTGTACCAATCCAGCCGATCTTCCTGGAAGAATATCTGCCAACGAAATTCTTGCTTTGAATGTTTTTATTAGAAATCTCCACCCTTATTTAGCTCATTATGTTAGGTGTAGGAACCCCTCAAATCTAAATGAGGGTATACAACAAGCCATTGAGGAGGAAAAAAATCATAAATTAGATAAAATTTCCCAACATTCTAACTATAATAGGCATCAATCTAATTATCATAAGTCTTTTCATACTAATTTTTCTAACTCTAAAAATAACCTTAAAACTAATTTTAACAGAAATCAAAATTCTCAAAATTCTTTTAGTCCTAGTAACTCTAACATCGAAAATCAGTCTCATAATTCAAACTCCCGAAATAATTTATTTTGCGCTTATTGTAAAAAACTAGGGCATACGATAAATTCATGCTATAAGCGTCAGTATATTAATCAGCGACGTTCTTTATCATTATCAGGTTCGAAACCTGAAACTAGTAGCACTAATAAAAACTCTACCGTCTCTCCCGGTAGTTCTCGCATAAATTTTTGTGAAAGTGCTGAAAATTCAAATTTAAACTAAATGTGACTTCGAGTCCGTATCCGCCGAAGTCAATATTAAAGGATACGTCTACTAAATCTTATCCATCTCTAGCTGATAGACAGCAGAGTCTTACGAAATCTTTTTTACCTCTAGCTGGTAGGCAGCAGAGTCATACTAAATCTTTTATATCTCTAGCTGATAAGCAGCAAAGTCTTAAAAAATCTTATTTACCTCTGGCTGATAGACAGCAGAGTCTTACGAAATCATTTATATTTCAGGATAACCTGAGTCTTTCAAAATCTCTTATATCTCTAGCTGATGGGCAGCAGAGTCCTACGAAATCTTTTCTATCTCAGGATAATCTGAGTCTTAAAAAATCTTTTATACCTCAAGGTGATAAGCAACTGAATCATTCTAGTTCTTCAAATAATTGTATTCCTAATTCTATATCCTTAGAAAATACGTCTTCGGACAATTCTAACTCTATATCTTTAAAAAATGAATCTTATAATAATTTTAATGCTAATTCTCACGATTCTAATTCTAAAAATTATACTTTGATATTTGAAACTTTTAGCAAAAAGGTATCTTTACCTCACATTTATATTCACACACAGTATTCTCCCAAGGAGTTATGTTTCCTTATCGACACAGGCGCAAGCGTCAGCATTATAAAGAAAGCAAGCTTGTGTGAAATGCCTGTTTTATCGTGTGAAAAAATAAAACTTAAAGGAATAAATGACGGAGATTCTTATTCGGAAACCTTAGGTTCTTTTCAGATGAAAATTAATTTAATTAATTCTTCAATTTCTTACAAATTTCATGTTATCGAGAACTCACTAAATTTAGATTATGATGGTATCATAGGTCACGACTTTCTAAACTTTTTTAATTCTATAATAGATTACAACTCTTACTCTATTTTAATTGACGGAAATACCATTCCAATAAATTTTAAATCTCAAAAATATACCATCCCTTCTCGATCTGAATCCATTATTGAATGTTTAATTGCCAATAAAGAATCCGAATTCCAAAATTTAAGTGAAGCCTTGGTCTTAGACCAAATTATTTGCGAAGGCGTTCACATTGCAAATTCTTTAGTTACCATAAAACCTAACAAACGGGTCAATATCTCAGTTTTGAACACAACTGAAAATGACGTTACGATTGATAATTTTAAGGTCTTTTTATCTTTCATCGATTACAATGAATTTCAAAAAACATTTAATAACAGTGAAATAATTAACTCTTTCTCTTTTCAACCATCAGAACGTGAAAAACGCGTTCTAGATCTTATCCGTCATTCCCATCTTAACGCCGAAGAAAAGAAATCATTATTTAAATGTTGTTCTGAATATTCGGACATTTTTTATCTTGAAGGTGAACCCTTAACATATACAAACGCCATTCAACACTCTATAAATACGGGAAACTCTCCCCCAATTAATGTTAAGTCATATCGTTTTCCCGAATGCCACAAGGAGGAAGTTGACAATCAGATAAAGAAAATGTTGGATCAAAATATAATTAAACCCTCAACTTCCCCGTGGAATGCTCCAGTCTGGGTGGTCCCTAAAAAAATGGACGCATCTGGTAAAAGGAAATGGCGTGTAGTCATAGACTACCGACGTTTAAATGACGTCACAGTAAGCGAAGTATATCCAATTCCGTTAATCACAGATATTTTAGACCAGTTAGGTCACTCAAAATTCTTCACTACTCTCGATCTCGCTTCTGGGTTCCACCAAATTTTGAATAATCCTGCTGACTCAGCAAAAACAGGATTCACCGTAGTGAACACAAACGGAACATCCGGTCACTACGAATTTAATAGGATGCCTTTTGGGCTCAAAAACGCTCCCAGTACCTTTCAAAGGTTGATGAATACAGTCCTTTCAGGTCTTCAAGGTCTTCACGCATACGTATATCTTGATGACGTAATTATTTACAGCCACGACCTTCAATCTCATATTCATAAACTTAACTTAGTGTTCCAAAAATTTCGTGAGTTTAATTTAAAACTACAACCCGATAAGTGCGAGTTTCTTCGTCGCGAAGTCGCCTATTTAGGTCATATTATCACCGATAAAGGTATCTCGCCAAATCCGGATAAGGTCAAGGTCGTCCAGAAGTTTCCAGTTCCTAAAACTCCTAAGGAAATAAAGTCGTTCTTAGGGTTGGTCGGTTACTATCGCCGCTTCATCGAGAACTTCTCTAAAATCACTAAACCGTTAACTTCTCTCTTAAAAAAGGATGCAAATTTCTTATGGTCCAGTGAACAAGACAAGTCATTTAATCTTCTCAAAGAAAAGCTTACCACTGCACCCTTACTTCAATATCCCGATTTTAAGCAACCTTTTGTCGTTACATGTGACGCGAGCAACTTTGCAGTTGGCGCAGTCCTATCTCAAGGTCCGGTAGGCAAAGATCTACCAATAGCTTATGCATCTCGGACTCTTAATAAAGCCGAGGGCAACTATTCTACGACGGAAAAGGAACTCTTAGCTATTATTTTTGCCGTCAAAACCTTCCGTCCTTATTTATACGGCAATAAATTCCAAATTGTTACAGATCATCGGCCCTTAGTTTGGCTATTTAATGTTAAAGACCCAGGAAGTAAATTAATTCGCTGGCGTCTTAAGTTAGAGGAATACGATTATGAAATCGTGTATAAACAAGGCAAGCTTAATTCTAACGCCGACGCTTTATCTCGAATACCTATTCATACAATCAATTTTGATAATTTAAATAATTACACTTATGAATCTTATTTTAAAATGCAATTTACAAAAACAATTCCAACTCTTAACACTAAAATTCAAGAACATACTGAAAGCTTAAATTTAACAAAGTTTAAATCAATCGCCATTCCAACTTCTCTAGATTTTGATGAATCAATGCCTTATGTCTCAGAGGCTTTATCTCAATTTGCTGACACGTCAGAAATAATGAACTCTGAACGTGAACCATGTTCTATTAAATCTTATATAAATTCTCAGAACAATAAAATTTATCACTTCCTATTTACTAAGATACATCATTTTGACGAAATTAATTTTAAAACTATTTATAACGTTCTTTCTTCTTTACGTAATTATATTTTAGAAAATTACCCTAATGAAAGCGATCTCGCTATCTCCGATTTTTCGGAACCGTTCTCAAAGTTATCTTACACTAAGATTTATAATATGATAGCTTTTCTGTTTCATAATACTAATATTAATATTCATATCTATAAAAATAAGTTAATTTACCCTTCACCTGTAGAAGTACCTATTATTTTAAAAGAAAATCATGATTCCACAATAGCAGGACATCCAGGGTCAAGCCGTATGTATAATCGCATTAAGTCTGCCTATTATTGGAAAGGCATGCGCTCTGATATAGAGAGTTATGTAAAAAATTGTAAATTATGTCAGGTAAATAAACCTTTAAGAAAATCTAATAAAGCTCCTATGGAAATAACCTCAACTTCTACAAAGCCTTTTGAGAGATTAGCTCTCGATATCGTAGGTCCTCTCCCCGACGCGGGTTTCCAAAATTTCAAATACATATTAACTCTTCAAGACGATCTTACGAAGTTTTCTAGTGCTTATCCTATGGTCACGGCTACCAGTGAAGAAATAGCTCGTAATCTTGTACATTTTATGTCCCTTTTCGGTTTTCCAAAATATATTTTAACCGACTTAGGTACTTGTTTTACATCGGATTTATTTAAACAACTTACGGATATTATGAAAATTTTACTACTCCGTATCATCCGCAAACTAACGGAGCTCTTGAACGGTCTCACTCTACTTTAAAAGAATACCTTAAATCTTTTGTTAACGAAAATCAAAACGACTGGCATTGTTATTTATTCACTGCAATCTTAGCTTACAACACTAATCCTCATTCTACGACAGGTTTTACTCCTCATGAACTTTTATACGGTTATAAACCGTCTATTCCAAATTCATTATATGAAACTAATAATAACATTACTTATCATGAATACATTCGAGCACTCCAGTATAGAATGCGCTTTAGTCGCGAAAAGGCTATAGAAAATATTATATCAAGCAAACAAAAATCAAAAACCTATTATGATACAAAATCTCGTGAAACTTCTTATAAGTCTGGAGACATGGTTTATGTTAGACATCATCATAGACTCCGAAAAGCCTTATCTCCGATATGGAAAGGCCCATACAAAATTATAAAAGTACACAATAAGCACAACGTCACTTTACAGATAAGTAGAAGCCATGTTAAGTATCATACAAATGAAATAAAACCGGCTACTGCCTCTTAAAATTTCTATAATTAATTTTAATGTCTTATTTTAATCATTAATTTTTTATATCTTAGTTTCAGACTATTTACTAGTTTTATTATAATACAAACGTTAAAGTGAAAATAAAAATATTATTTTAACCTATTTTATTGTTATTCCAGAATGTTTGTTTCGGTAACTTTCGCCGAATCGAAGATTACTCCTATCTTTCATGCTCCTGGTATATATTTTGAACCTGTGACGCATATAAACTTTTATAATGACTATTGGAAAGTGATAACGCATATTGAATTAATGCCAATTGAACCATATCTCAATAATTTGGAAACTTTGTTAAGTAGAACGGAAAATATATGTCAAAATATTAAATCAAATGTAATTATTGAATGTAAAGATTTAATAAACCCAATTGAAGTATTAATTCAGTCTAATTTTATAAAATTAAATTCTCTTTCTCATATAATTTCTGAAAATTCCCCAACCAAGGTCAAGCGATCTTTGGAGTTTGGTGGCGAAATTTTGAAGTTTTTCTTTGGTACTCTCGACGCGGAGGACGCAAGAAAATACGACGCCGCTATTGAATTTTGTCAAAAAAGTGAAACAGAAATCTTTCACTTAATGAAGGATAACATACATGTCATTAAGTCGACTATTAATAATTTCAACTCTTCTATTTATAAGTTAAACGAAAATGATCTAAAGTTAAATTCCCAAATAAATCGTATAAATGAAATATTATCCCAAGTAAGTAAAATAGACAGTGAAATGCAATACATGTCTAAAATAAATATTTTATTAAATATTATCGAAGGTTCTCTTTTTACTATTTCTAATTTACTAGACTCTACTTTAAATTCAATTTTATTTTCTAAACTTAATATTTTACACCCTAGCGTAATAAGTCCTTTAAATCTATTTTTAGAATTATCTAAGCACAATAATCAAATTAATAAAAGGTTAGACTTCCCATTACGTTTAACTATTCATAACATTCACTCTATTTTAGATGTAAGCCAATTAAGCTCTTATTTTTATAATAATAAGATTGTTTTTATTTTACAAATACCTTTAATAACTCCCGACAAGTTTATTGTTTATAAACTCATGCCATTGCCTACTCCACATGATGAGTCTCAAATTAAAACATTCGCTTTAATTCAGCCATCTAGTTCTTTTATCGCATTAAGTGACGATAGAATGTATTATGCTATGTTTGATAACTTTAATGACTGTAAACAAATTGATAAAAACTACTCTATATGTAATTCAATCTCTGTAATTCCTACTTCAACTAATCCGACTTGTGAATCTAGATTACTGACTGAAGTTATTTTGTCTCTGCCTCCCGAGTGTAGTTCGAAAATGATATTTGGCAATATAGATATTTGGCAGAAGTTAAATAATAATAAATGGATTTATGTACAATCTCAATCTAACAAATTAAGTATCAAGTGTAAAGATAATATTATTCATGACTATTCAATTGTAGGTACAGGTATTGTAAAATTATCCGAAGATTGTATTGGATATTCGAAAACTACTCGATTAATTCCTTCTAGCTCTTATTCTTTTATGATGAAATCTCCTTTACAAATTAATTTTGATATCACTGCAGACGACTGTTGTCAAAAGGATATATTTAATAAAACACTCCCATATCTTTCTCCTATTTCATTGAGTAAAATAAATTTGGAATCCTTAAAATTTGCTACACATGAAATGGATCATTTAGAAAACGAAATAAATAAACTTCAAAGTCAATCTCATTTTATTAGATACAGTAATTATTATTCTGCATTTACTTATGTTTTAATTGTTTCATTATTTTTGTATGTTTTTTACAGATTATATAAATGTTTCAGAAATCGTAATTCTAAATCTAACTCTGGTTATTGTATTCAAATATTTAATCAGTGTAATAATAAAAAATCTGTTAAGAGTAAATCTAAGGTATCAAATTCTATTGAATTATCAGATATTTCTACTTCGGAAGAGGAAAACAAATCTGTAAAATCTCTGCCTCTTCCTGAAACTAGTTATAAGTCTTTTTCTAAAATTGATTTTTCAAAGTCCTCTTCAAGGAACTTAAACTTTTCATAATTTTGTATTTCAATTTATGTTAATGTGTTTTATCTTTTATAATTTTTACATTTTATTTTAACTTTGATTATATGTAATTTAAAATGTTTAATTTTTAACTGTTGTTTCAATTTTACAAACTTTTATGTCTTTGTCTTTTTATAATGTTAAAGCATTTTAATTTCTTAATCAAATTTTGTTAAAGGTTTCCCAAAAGTCAAGCTCACATATTATTTTGTATTAATTTTTCCTTTTGAACTTCGCTTTATTTTTAAAGGGTAAAGCTTCGTCGTAACGGGGGGGCTGTTATAACCTAGCCTAGTATGGCCCTAAGCCTGAGCAAGCATTTTTAACTCACTATAAATTTTCCATTATATTATTTTGCGAAGTTGCATATTTAGCTTTCGTTTTTAATTAAAACCTTTAATCCAGTCAGTTAGACTCTGGAGCTCGCGATAACCACTTCTCTTAAGATTGGTTGATTTTGGGACACCTTCGTGTAGAAAAGTGTAAAAGTGTTTTCTTAAATAAAGAAAGTGTTTCGGCAGTAAAAAGTTTTTTTTTAAAAAACCAAACACCAAAGACCTCACAACAGTTCGCAACACACGTGTGGTGCGCGGCCGCCACACGGATCGCTACAGTATAGATAAGTAAAAGGACGGTTTTGTTGAAATTTGATTTGATTTGAACGTGTCTACTGGGTAGGTTTTGCTTTTATTAGCATTCTATAAATCTTGTGTTTTAACTGTTACTTGCAATTCTAAACCGAGATTTTCAGCGCAACCTCTTTATTCCTTTATTTTTTCACTACATACAGTTTAAGGTAGGGTTAATTCGTATAAAAGTCGCTATCGGTTATCATGTTAAATAGGTACCAAAGTATTATTCTACTACAAAAAACTTACAGAACGCGAGCGTTGTCGCGAGCAAAGATATCGTATGCCCTCGTAATCACCGCTAATGAGACTCAATTGGCTTTCTATTGTCATTAGCCACAAAGGGCCCGCGCCGCGACAGAAGTGTTAATACCAGTATGTTCGATAAATTACGTTCTACACAAATAGCACTTTACACAAAAACTCATTGTAAGTTTTGTGGTCCACGCGAACGAAGTCGCGGGCACAGCTAGTACTAAATAAAGTTGATCCCGTCCGGATTCTGGTCGTTGACCATCGATGTTGAAAATGCCATCCGAAAGAACATCGATATGCGGAACATCTGGGTTCGATACCCAGCCGGTATCGATTTTATTTGGTATTTTTGCCTTTAAAATTAAAGTTAAGCATTATAAAATGAAAAATAAACGTCATTGAAATATTAATGCTTTATTATCTTTAATAGCAAAACGGTTCTAATATGATACATGCATATAAATAATTTAAATATTAATCCTATGGTTATCTTTATAGGCATGCTGTTATAATATGACACATATTCTGAAATCGCGGATCATTTGCGGATCAATGTCTATATCCAAAGATCATTATCAAATCCTCATACATTCACTGAAACCTTTCTTGGAAAATCTTCAATAGAATAACGTTAATCTTATCCAAACCTTAAGGAGCGAGAGCGTGCAAAACACCGAAAGAGTGTTACAATTCTTTATATTTTACCTATTTAGATAATGATTGAGAATATTGATAATTTGCATATATTAAAATGAAAGACCAAAAATTTACGTAATGCTCATTGTAACTCTTAAAACCTAATAGTTATTGTAAAATGAACGTGTTTATTGACGTAAAATTTTTCTCAAAATTGAGAATAAATGCAAGAACATGCCTTCGAATTTTTCAGATTTTAACCCAGTGTGTTAGCTTCCTAGCAAAGCGTTAGGCTGAGTCGTAGCCATTTGTTTTCAACCGACTGCCAAAAAGGAGGAGGTTCTCAATTCGTCTGTATCTTTTTTTTGTGTTTTTGTTACACGATATTTAGGACAATTCTGAATCAGCATCGACAGCGTCACATCACTACGCGACGTCATTTTATATCAAAGAGCAAAGAAAATATAATCTCTAGGTAATCAGAGGTAGCAGAGCAGCGCGGACTTCGTTGTCACGCTCCCCTCCTGCGTCTGTTTCACCCCCTCGGCGAGTGATTTTTTTGTTCAAAATATATTAAAACTATTAGTTACTAGCTGTGACCCGCGACTTCGTTCGCGTGGATACCGTTTATTAAAGTTGGATAAATACTATTATTATATCCTCCTTGAAGTTAAAACTTACCTTATTCTAAATTTCGTCAAAATCGACTCAGTAGTTTAGCTGTGAAAGCGTTACTGATAGATAAACAGACAGATTTACTTCAAAAACAGCTGTTACAACAAAGCAGTGATCCGCAGTTTCACCTAGGTTTTGTGAAAATGTATAGATAGGTAGTATATTACATAGATGATGCCCGCGACTTCGTCTGTATTGAATTTGAATTTCGAGTAGATTATTTTCTTCTCCAAGGTCCTAACTATCTTTAATAACAAAAATAAAAATGAAGAATCTTCGCCCAAATAATACCTATGTATAACTCCTTACCACAAACATAGGTAGGTAGGTAAATATCTATTAGGTACATTACAAAGGCACATAGCGTTATAAACAAATCGGGTGCCAAAGTGCCTTAAATTTTAATATTGTCTTAAGTTTTCGCGATAACTATTATGTATGACTATTAAATAAAACACTTTTTATTTAATATTATTTATCGCGTATATTTACATTTTAAATTTTAACAGTCGCTCGTAACCACGGGATCTGCAAAGACACCGAAACGTCGAGTTAAAATGTAAAATATAAATTATACGCCATTAATCCGGTTAAAAAGTGTTTTATTTAATGCCTTCAATTTTACTTAATTCATGCAATATCTTTTTTAATTATACTTAGCTTATTGTTATTATAAGTAAAGCTAAGTAGTTTTTGCGTGAAAGAATAGCAAAAATCCATCCATCCAGCCATTATCAGTGTACATACAATACTACCTATAGTTATGTATGGCTGCTTTTCACTGCCATAATTTGGTATAGTAGTTAACACATACGTTACTTTTTATTCCGAAGGATTCTACGGTTTCTGACTTCCAAGAGGCAGAAACGATCATGAAATAAACAAAACCTTGATTTCCATTTTATCTCTGTATGTACAGAAGGCAGTACATCAAGCGTTACAAATCTGTCAAAATTTTTTACTTGAATTTGAACTCTATGCCCTCGATAATAAGTTAAAATTAGTTGGGGAAATTTGACAGGTAATGTAACGCTTGTTCCTTCTGTACCTACCTATATTAAATCGCGCAAAAGCTTGCGCTCGCCTCCCGCCTTTTTATACCCTACCGACGCGAGCCCCGTTGAGCGCGGCAACCGATACGCAAAAATAATCCCTATATCATTCAGTATTCACGCGCGATGGGTTATTAGCGTATTTCATGTATAAGTTTGGTGTTTCTATACCGATTTCTATGATTCTTTTTTTATTGAATAGGTGATAATGTTATTTTTTTTTAATTAGGGATTAGTGAGAGTATTATAAACGTAAGAGTAAACAAATATAATCAGAAAGCTCCGAACTGCTAAGCTATCGGGATTTACACGTGTTATTGTGAGTCAACCATAAAATATAAATATATACTGTAGTGGGATATTTTTTATATAATTTTATGAAGAATATTTCTGTTATACATGATTTCTATGTAGCTTTAACCATTAAGGCTGCACACGCGACGGAAGCTTAAAAAATGAAGTAACTTCTCCCGTTTTTCCAACATTTCCCTTCACTGCTCTGCTCTTATTGATTGTAGCGTGATAATAAGTATACTATAACCTGCCCAGGAGTATGAAGAATAATTTAACTAAGTTTCGTTAAAATCCGTCGAGTAGTTTTTGTTTCTATAAGGAACATACAGACAGACAGACAGACAAAAATTTTACTGATTGCATTTTTGGCATCAGTATCGATCACTTATCACCCCCTGATAGTTATTTTGAAAAAATATTTCATGTACAGAATTGACCTCTCTACAGATTTATTATAAGTATAGATAGATATAGATAGATAGAAGATATAGATAGAAGATTTATGAATCAGAATTATATTTTGTTTGTTTAGGGGTATCGGTTTTACGCGTTCGAACCGCTCATTTAACCATTTTAATGAGTTAAATATCGAAATAAACACAGGGATTTGCTCCTGACATAAACATGTCGAGCTCTCGATGACGACCACAGTGTTTTCACTAAATTTCGTTAGTATCACTAAGATATAGATGCCGCTGTTTATAATTTATAAAATTAGAAAAATGCCACAGACATTCAATCAATCATCTAACCGACTCATTAAATCTATCTTTCATTCGTTACCTGTGTTCGTTACTGCGCACCCGTTTTCAAATGTTGTTTTTATCGCTTTTTTCTTGGATTCCTTTTACCCACAACCCGGCCACCATTTGGACTCTGACGCTCCCTTTTTTAATTCTGACCCAGCGATTCTACTGGATCGGAAACAATGCTGCAATTCGACCTTTGCATGTTTATTGGAATTTTGATCGTGATAACGATTTTCTGATATATACATATTTCATATAATCATGATAATATACATGTTTGAGGAGTCTTAAATATTCTTAAAGAAAAATACATGGAAAGTTCCCGACTGGTTCTAGTAAAAGTTTCAGTCACTAAGTTCTAGATGGCGCTAGAGCTCCGTTTTGGCTGATATCTCTATCTCAACCTATAAAAGTTACTTTATGATGGCGACTGCTATTGCTTGCGGTGCAACACAGCTTTGTTCTCACCTGTGCCTACTTTTCCCACTTGGTTATGCGTACTCTATACTTTATTATTATAACTCTAAGGGAAGATAAAAAAATAGTGATGCGGTTTAAGTGAATGAATGATATTTTTTTAATATAATTAACGATATAGGAAAAAAAAAATGTCACAAAATATTTTACACTTTCATTTTCTCATACTAGAGTGGGAATGCTTTAGGTCACTTACTTTTTCGTTGTCTCTAAAAAATCGACCGTTTTAAAGTACATTTTATGTTTGGTATTTTATTATTTTCGTTAAAGTTACTGTAAAGATAAAGTACACACCTCGAATTCACGTACCTATTTATAATTTGTTTTAAATGTTATTATAAACTAATAAAAAAGAACCATTTAATTTCAATCATCCTCATTCAGTACCGTACACTACGAATAATTTAACTGGTATCATTATTTTTCTGTTTGACATTTTGAACTGTCAGTTTACTGCATTGAATTATTTGCCAAGGTATAGGTGGCGCTTGTTCAAAATAATGACAAGAATAGTTTATTTATGAACAACAAGCAGCGCTGATTTTCACTTCTCATCCGGCTTCTCTCAGGTCCAGTTTGATTTAAAGTTCTCAAATCTGTTATTTAAAAATTTCAAATAAATGACGTTATCCCACCAAAATTAGAAGATTATTAAGTGAGAAAACAATTAAATACAAAACAAGCGTAAAATGATGGTGACTAGTGAACTCCTGCCGGGGATCACTGTGGGCTTTAATTAGTACGGATCTCTGTGTATCTCACACCGAGCGTTGTTTAGTCGGTAAGATTCCAGCACAGCTCAGCCGCTGCACTTGGGTATCCATTGGGATTTTCCCCATGTTCAAAATAATTTGGCGCTTAGTGGAAAAACTACCGGATAAGCTCGTCTAATCAGAATGGCCCCCGCTAACGGACACCGGAGGGGCCACCTGTCTAGCGATCACCCTTTATAAAAAACCTTACGAAAAAATATCAGTGCTCCGACAGTGATTTGTTCAGACAATGTTTTATAAAATTACCAGTTATTTCCTAAGCCCGTGTGCTTTCATCTTCGACCTAAGCTTCACTTACCAGGAGAGATAAGATCCGCGCCGGCGCCGCTTGCGTGCAGCTCAGTTTAAAGTTACCTTTGCATTTGACGTCTTATAATATGAATTTTTTCCGACGTTTTTAAAGATTGTTTATTTCGTTCGCAGGAGGAGTGCACGATGAGGGCTGCGCAGGCGGGGTGAGCGGCGGGATGTGCGGCGCGGACTATGCGCCCTCTGAACGCGACCGCCTGCGACGCGCTCATCGAACGCGTACAGTGGGGCGAGCCAGTCAGTCTCGCCAGCCTCGCGGTGTTGGCGCTGATAGATGTGCTTGTTGTTGCAGGTAACGTACTAAATAATCAAAATCAAAAAAAAATCAAAATCATCTTTATTGCGAAAATATGGTATTACAATTATTATTGTGGTAGTAGGTATTTGTTTACAAATGAGTGTTAGTATCACATATTTAACTGTCATACAGCATGCAATATTTTTTAGGAATAAAATAATATAAAGGAATAATTAATTTAAGATCAGAAATGTCAACTTGTTAATCTAGTTACAAAATAAATTTAATTTAATCACAAATATAAGAAAGTTTGATGTCAATAGTTTTTAAATTTAAATATTCATTAACAGAGTAAAAACATCTTTCGATTAACCATCTTTTAAGTACAGATTTAAACTTGTTAATAGGTAGGTTTTTTAGTGAAACAGGTAATTTATTATATATTTTTATAGACATTGTCAAACTATTTCTATAGCATATATCCGATTTTATATCTGGTAAACATATTTTGTTAGGAAACCTTGTATTAAAATTACAAATTTGTTTATTTTTTACATACCAATCTGACTCATTTTGGTTAATTTTTACAAAAATACAACATTCAAAAATATACATACTTGGAAAAGTTAACAGTTTCATTTCTTTAAATAAAGGCTTGCAGGTGGAGGTCGAATCTACATCAGCAATACCTCTCACGCACTGTTTTTGTGCAACAAATGCTTTATCAGAGGTAACAGAATTACCCCAAATCAAGACCCCATATCTTAAAATAGATACAACATATCCAAAATATGCTTTGAGAGCTGTTTCCTTACTGGATATTTTAGAAAGTTTCCATAGCGCATAAGCAAACCTATTTATTTTCAAACATACTTTTTCGATATGTGATTTCCATGTCAAAAAATTATCAAATTCGATTCCGAGAAATGTTGTAATGCTAGCTTCCATTATTTTTTCATTATTACACACAATGTCAAGGCACATAGGTCTAGCTCCTCTATTATGAAATTGTATATATTTGGTCTTATTGATATTTAATGTCAAATTATTTGATTGAAGCCAATTTAAAATGTCAGAAATAGTAGCATTAATAACGTCAGTATAATTAAGATTAGAATTATTAGGAATAACTATTGAAATATCGTCAGCATATAATGTCATATTAAAGTTTGTTACCTGGGGTAAGTCGTTTATATATAGAAGAAAAAGGAGAGGTCCCAGCAAACTTCCCTGAGGTACACCCACGTTATTATATTTAATATCTGATGCACATATTAATTCCCCTGTTTTATTATTAATAGAGTCTATTTGAACATATTGTGATCTGTTTTTTAAATAACTCTCTATCCATTTGTTAGAAGATCCACGTATGCCATATTTTTCACATTTTTTTAATAGGGTCACGTGTGAAACACAATCGAACGCTTGGCTCATGTCAAAAAATACCACTATAACCTTCTTTCGTTTATTCGTCCATTCTATTATTTCATTTACTAATTTAAATGCCGCTAGGGAAGTAGATTTACCTTTTTGGAATCCAAATTGACATGGACTAAGAATATTATGTTTATCAATAAACTTTTTCAATCTTATATATATACTTTTTTCAAAAATTTTTGATAGGGGTTAGTTATGAGAGCTAGTGGTCTATAATTAGCTGGATCATCTGTATCATTTTTCTTATGAAGTGGCTTAATAACAGTGGTTTTTAATTTATCTGGGTAAACACCTTGAATAAACGATAAGTTTATAATGTGAGCTAAAATTGGGGCCAGTATGTCTTTACACATTTTTAATATTTTCGTGGGTACGCCGTCATACCCTACAGAATTTGTATCATTAAGACTGTATAAACTTGTAATAAACTTCATAAACTTGCATAGGGCCGGCTTAGCGTCCCTGAATAAGCGTATCACTTGACGATAGAATCTCTTCAGTACTTGTCGTTGCAGGAAAGGGAGTGAAAAACAAATCTAGGGTCAACAGTTACTAAAATAGGTAAAAAATCGTTATCGCACTTGATTTGGTGGTGAGATGCTCGTCACAGCAGTGTCATCAAAGAAATTTGTCGACTTGTGTGCTTGCGAATGTTTGCGAATAGGCAAGTTTTCAGCAGAATTTTAGATTATTATTTTACAATTATTTAATAGCAGGTACATCACAAAAAAGCAAAATCAACAACGCATACATTTAATGAAGCTTGTCGTGCGGCAGTAGATAGATTTAAATCGTTTCTGACAAACTGACTCCATACTATGCAAAGTTTCGCAAACATCGCAACGTTCTGTAATCTCACTCTAGATTTTTTGACTTGGCGTTAGCTGTTAGAGTGTGAATAAAGGCTTCTTTGAGTGACTACGTTGCTCGGTGGAAGGAGAGGGGAGACCTAGCAAGCGACCGCTCTTCATATAAAATCTGTAGCTTGACGTCACTGATGTTTCTGTAAAAAGTAATTTAGCGAAGAATCTCAAACTCCACTAGTCCAACTACCTCTGGATAAGCGACTCGTAAAAGGCGACTAATGCGAGTAACGCGCTACCAGCCTTCATATTAAATAAAATGATTCAACATACCTATAGGTTTTATTGTACTAACCATATTTTACCGCGTTTATTAAAAACTAACTGACGTCGTCGTATTCAAACACAATTCACGTTGGAATATCAAAATAAACGTACCTTTAAAGTTGCAAATATTCATAAAAGTTTGAACAATACCGCGGTTTACAAATAAACAAGAAGCAGGAAAGAAAACACGTGGCTTCGTTATTTGTAGAACATGTCAAGCCTCGGCTTTAATTGCCTTTTGTGTGCGGAGCTTAGACCATTGTTTTATATAAAGTTTTTAGGATGTCATGCCTAGAGAGTAAAACGGGAGACAATTTCTAAGACTCCGCTGTCCGTCTGTTACCAAGCCGTATCTTGATAGACGGTCAAAACTTTTATAGATTATGTATTTCATCCATACCACTTTCGACCACTTTGGTGATGGGGTAAACCTGTCTGCCTCAGACGCCAGTTTGATTCCCGCACGAAACAAGAAAAAAAATGTTTCTGGTCTGGGCGTCTATCCATATGTATATGTATTTGTATTCTTGTTTCCCCCCTAGTTCGCTACATGGTATCCCATATCACAAGCTCTACTTAGTTTGGGGCCACGTAGTTGGTGTGATTGTCTGGGGATTTATTTATTTATTTAATTTCTGCTACCGCTATGACAACAAGCGCAAAAAAAATTAACAAAATAATTATTTATGGGCGCTCCCATACAACAGACATGTTTTTCATTCAATTTGCAATGTACATCGCGCAAGTGTTTATTTAATTAGTGTGTCATATTTTGAAAAACGATTGAGACTCCAACTTGGCCGGTTTTATATAATAAATATATAAATAACGTGGAAGAAAAGAGCTGAGCCCTTACTGGTAATTTTTTCGTGTTTTATACATTTTGCTTGACTGGATATTACATACAGGGTTGTTTTTAGTCACCAGCCAAATTAAAATGACATTTTCTTTCATAAGGTATAAACGTACCTGCATATTTATTTTAGTATCGCTCAGTACAAAAAAAAGGCACTATAAACTTTTCTATAAATAGTCGCTGTTGATGAACATAGCTACTACGACGCGGCATTTCATTGATAATACTACGACGTAGTACTACAAGATGTTTTGTAGCAGCGCGAAGTCGTTTCTACTTAATGGTATTCATTAATAATTTAGTTTGACCGCGTGTTATCGACGTGTGGTCTAAACGCGCTCTTAGTCATTTCCATCTCTATCTCCAAAATCCGGACGTGAAGTAGTACTAAGTATTATTATTAGTATTAAGCTTGAAAGCAAGAAGAGCTGCATAATCGCACAATATCTTATATACGAGTACCTCTGTAAATGTATAGGTAATCTATTCCTTTTTGAACCAAAATGACATACAAAAGCTATCCCGCCCTATCTTCAGATAACGGTATCTCCCCTCCGCAAAACGTCGCGACGTGAAATAAATCCTGAACTCACTTGATCTTATTTCAAAAACAGTAAATTATCGAGTGAATTTAATTATTCCGATCGAGTCGAAGCGATTCCATTAGTCGATTAGATCGCACCATCGAATGATTGTTTGTTTAAACCGCTGCTGCTCTGAAAACAAACCTTTGATACGCAAAAGGTAATACAGTTTCAATTTGCAAAATGCAATATAACTTAGTAATGACGTCATAGTATCAATATGTAAACATTTTCCGATATCAAACGGGAAATAATAAAACGAGCGACTAAAAAACAAATTTGAACTGTCTTGAAAAAAATATGAAAATTAACGGTTTTAAATATTAATAGTGCGACTAAAACACAGACTATTTAATTATAAGAAAACAAGTAGGTTGGTAAGGTGCAAAATATTTAAAAAATCATAATGTCTATATTCATACATTTATTTTATACTAAGTAATATATTAGTTAGCATTGCGATGAAAAATATTATGCGACAAGAAGGGCTCCCATTCTGGAAGACGTAGTCGGTACGGTTAGGTGTGACGACGAGCGCAGCGAGGAGGAGCAGTTAGGTTGCGTGTGGCCACACGCGCGCGAGCCGAGCGGGCGAAGCGAGCGGTGCCGTGGCAGCAGCCAGCGAAGCGCCGTAAACCGTAGAGCTTTTTTAAATAACCCCGACGCGGCTTGTGGAACGGATTGTGGCTGACATAGTAATTTAGAAGGCAACTTAGATTTTTAGAGGGGAATAATGCTATTTAAAAGAAGTCTGCTTAATTAGCAACCTTGAATAATGTTTTTAAGTCGCTGTTTTATTGATTCTTCATCACTCGCAGTCAGTCGCTCACTTAATTAAAACAGTAAACCAAATACATTATTTTTGTCATCTAAAATTTTTATTTACAATTACTCGATTAAATACTACCCAATATGAATGTTGACCTAATTAATTACTAGCCATATTAAACGTATTCATAGACAAGATAGATAGATAAACTTTCATAAGTGACTGATTAGTTCGTGTTCGATTTGCAAGAGATTCCTTGCCTTGCAAACTTTGCAGCTGATTGAAAACGTTTTACTATCATCGCGTGATACTGGTTACTATTATAACCAAAGAATCGAACTGAATGTTTTACTAGAGATGAGTAGATTATTATGAAAATCCATTTAAATATTGTAAACGTGGAAGTCTTTCTGTCTATCAACTGTTGCACGACTAAGCCACAGCTCTGATTAAAATGAAATTTTAATGGAAATTTGTAGACGGGGCCAAACTGGTTCAAATAATTTTTTTTTTTTCAAATATCAACCCATAAACGGTTGTAATAGTGGATGAAAGTTTGTACGAGGAATCGAAACCGCTTAATAAACTTTAATGAATTTCATCACAATTATACTTGAAAGAAATATTATATGTATACAGGGTTGATTTGTAGTCACCGGCCAAATTTTTTTACACAATAAGTATCATTATAGTAACTATTTTTGGTATTTATTTTTTTACAAGGAAATTAATTTATCCGCTAACATATTAAGCAAGGCATGGTCACTCTAAATTACCATTAAAATAAAGATGACTACGCGCTACTACACATATTTTGTAGTACTACGTCGTAGTATTATCAAGGAAATGCCGCGTCGTAGTACTACGTTCATCAACAGCGACTATTTTTTTAAAGTTTGTGGTTCCATATTTCTCCTTTTTTGTTCTGAGTGACGCTAAAATAAATATGCAGGTACGTTTATATCGTATCAAAGAAACTAACATTTAAATTTGGCTGGTGACGAAAAATCAACCGTGTATATAACATGTTATTTTTTCAATTATTTTACATTATAGAATTGGAATAAAAATACAAAGTTTCTATGAAAAATCTTAATCACTTATGTTATGATCAAGCGAACAAAGTCACACGTGCTGTACTGTACGTAAAGATGCAGAACTAGAAAATTCTATTGTCTTAAGTTTTCACGATTCATAATTTAATAAAACTACTTTTTAACCGGATTAATCGCGTTTAATTTATATTTTACATTTTAACTTAACGTTTCGGTGTCTTTGCAGACCCCGTGGTCAGTCGCTCGTGAAAAAAAAAGTAGTTTTATAGAAAATTCTATCCCTAAATATTTTTCTTGCTCCGTTTTATAAATTCCTGTTTCTTTTTTGATGTTAAAACAGGAATATTGAGAGAATTAAAGTAAATTTAAAATAAATTCTCCATCCATCAAATATGCTTAAGGAATACCAAAACTACTATCATTCATCGAACTAAAGATATACATGACAAAATTCTGTGCACTTAAAGGTGGTAACTGACTGTTGTTACAGCCCGTAACCTAATGAAGCGTACAGATTGCTAGTAATGTAAAATTCTGCGCATTACACGTCCAAATACGCAACGTGTGCGGAATGTTACATTACTAGTTCCATTACAGCAATCTGTACGCATCATGACAATCGCAGAGAGCATGCAAATCGATAAACAGCTTGTAAAGGTTTTTGTAATCTTAGCAGAGAACGCATTCAATTGCCTGTTTCATTATACCAAACAATAATACATACATAGTAACGGCACAATACTGTATTATATTCATTTTTAATAAACCAAAAAAAGTTGCATTAAGGAACACCTATGCATATAAAAACAACACTGATAATGCCTAAAAAGTAACAATTCATGAATTTTATTTTTTTCGGGTGGCTAAACTCGCGTTTCACCCTAATTTCCCATGGCCATTGATGACAATGAGGCGATTAGATTGCAGATGAATAACACGGATTGATAAACGAACCGACTAATGTTTTGTGCAATTTTGCATTTAGTTCGTTAATTAAAACTGGCCAAGTGCGAGTCATACTAGCACAAGACAGGGATCATATTGTCCACTACGATACAGTTAGCTACCGTAAGCATATAGAATTAAAAAAACATTATACATTATACTTTAAGTATGAAAAACTAATGAAAAAACGCGTGGTAATACAAATAGCGCCATCTAAGTTTTCAGCACTGAAGTGCTTCGTCTTCTTCTTAGGGTGCCTCTCCAACTAGTGAAGGTCAGCAATTAGCTCGGTACAGTCCTCTCTATTCTTTGCCAAAGTGCTGATATGTGAAAGTTTCAACCGTCTAAATAACACGCTTCATGGAGGTAAAGCCTGATCACAGACGGACGGACGGCACAGCCTTTTTAATAGGGTCCCATGTTACGCTTTTGTTGCGAAATCATAAAAATATCTAGACATTATCTTTACACACGTTAAATCCAAAATAACTATTCTTGAAACATAGATATTAAAGTTTTGTGGATATGACATTCTGATTTGATTCATAATGATCTTCATTTTATAATTTCTATGGCACATTTAAGACCCTTCTTTCCCACCCGGCTAATAGGAAAGCCCAAGTTTATTGCCGCGGTGTCATTGACAGTACCGTCAACAAATAAAATAACCAATCTCAGCACCCACTACGAGTGGAATCAATTCTATGAAGAATCTTAATAACTTATTTCATTATCAAGCGATCAAATTCGCTCGTATGAACTAATAACATAAAGATGCAAAACTAGAAAACTTCATATTGCATTATTTTCTTTCTACCTTTAATTAAATTCCTGTTTCTTCTTTGATGTAACAACAGCACTATTGAGAGAGTTTTAGTTAATTTTAACCAAAACTAAACTACTTAATATCATTAAATAAAACACTTTTTAACCGGATTTATCGCGTATGTTTACATTTTAAATTTTGACTCGACGTTTCGGTGTCTTTGCAGACCCCGTGGTCACGAGCGACTGTCTCTGTTTTATTTAATAGTATGAATCGCGAAAACTTAAGACAATATTACTTACTATCATTTATCGAACTAAGTAAGGATGCAAGATACTTGACAGAAATCTGTGCACTTAAAGGTGGTAACTGACTGGTGTTACAGGTCATATCGTAACCTTAAATTCGAAAATGTTACTTTTATTTTTTATATTTTTATTTCCAGCTAATTTTCAAAATGTAAGAGTACTCATTAGTACATGTAAACGAGTCAACACTATTCTTATATTATCCGTTAAACTTTTATTTAGTGTTTAGTGAAACTTTAAAAATACACAATAATTAAACAAATTACGACAACCGATAAACTTTGTTCCACTCAGTCGGCCAATTGATCAACTTTGATCGCCGGTTGACCGACGGCGTTGATCGGTTTCTTCTGATCGGATTGGCCTTCTAAAAACTATCGATCGACGCCGTCGATCGGCCATCCATCGATTGGTGTGGTAAAACTCTAACAGGAAATCCCAAGTCTATTTCCCCGGTGTCATCGACAGTACCGTCAACAAATAAAACAAACAATCTCGGCACCCAAGGCGAGTGGAATCAATTCCGATCTCGAACTTTTCAATTTATTCAATCGCCTTGCTCATTCGTGCTTCACAAATTTCTTGCTTCTACTTTTAAAATTCGAAAAAGTGTTGGTGTTTTGTTATTTATGGGTTGTTGCGATGGATGACTTCCCTGTATCCATAGAACTTTGTTAATTTTATTTTGTTTTTTTTTTGTTTTTCGTGTTTGTGAGAACCTATTGCAGTTTTGTGCGGGTGTGAAGGTTTTGTTGTTTTATACTTCCACTTTTGGAAATCCGTACATTTTCTCCGTTTAAATTTTTTATAAGATTATTTTTTGGAGAAACAAAGTATTTGTAACTATATTTACGTAAGTTTAAAAATAATGTTATTCACTTACATTACCTCTTTTAGTTTAGTAATCACTATACGCAAGAGCTGCTTTTAGAACGCAGGTCATCCTGTCAATGCTTCACAATTTGCACTCATTTCCCAGTTTCGAAATTAATGTTATTATTTCATTCAATCTTACAGATTATTAAGTTGTGGTGTAAGCGGACGGCTTTTGTTTTTACTCCATTACTAATTCGTCTATTTTATCCATATTTGTTGAAAGAACTAATATAGGGCTCTCTCCTCATTTCTTATCGGTGACTGAACCCGCGTCTAATCTCTAGTCGCACCTGATGGTGAGTGAAGGTGAGGTTGACCATGACAGCACTCGGGCTGAGGAAGGACCTGGCTTTTTAAATATTGCTGAAACACATCACCGTAGGAGTGGTGATGTTTGACGGCAGATTTTATATGAAGGTCGCTAGCCAGGCGGGCCCTGATGGGGTCCTACCATGAAGCGGGGGCCACTCGCATTAGTCGCCTTTTAGGATTCGCTTATCCAGGGGCAGCAGGGCTCTTCTAAGACGACCGTAAAGTTTCTCAATAAATAGAACTAATTGTTCAAACTCAAAAACTCTCGTCGCAGGGTTCACTCACAGGACATGAGTACAAAAAACGAAAGTATACAAAAAAGGCAGCTATGTGCAGCTGATCAATATATATTCAATAAAACTTAAACTATTTACCATAAGCATATAAAAAAGTTTTAGCGCGATCTAAAAATACAACTATCGCCATCTATTGAAATCTATACAAACGTGCCGCTTTACACTAATCATAGTCTCTTTGTATTTAATAACACCCAAGGTATTCTATATACAGTTAGTTAAAGGGGACCAATAAAAAAAAACAGGCAAAAAACCATCTACTCACATGTAAATCACATGCTATGCCAAAAGTGTTCATTACACAAATCAGTGGATCAACAACTTGGAGGACATGAACGTAACAAGCACGAAGCAGCTGTTCGTGCGAGCTAACGTCATGTCACGACCGAGCTGCTTACTCGGCGATTTACATGCGGTGGAATGATAGGGAGATTTTCCAATTACATTCTAAAGACACGGTTATACCTAGACTTTTAAAGTGTAGAGATTTTTAAGTTGTTTCGCGTGGTTTTACCCGCATAATATTCTAATCGGGATGAGAAGTAGCCCATTGGTTATTCTAGACTGTACGTAATCACTATGCCAAATTTGATCTAAACTTTTATTGTAAGATCTCTCCTGGGCAAATGTAAAATTGAACAATGTTGTTAACGGAATACTGAGAAGACTTCGTAGATTACAATGAGATCTAAGTTGAATTCTATCTTGGCTTTAAAACACAAATTATAAATAGTTCGAGAACTTCGAGAAGGAAAAAAATCGGCTGAAAAACTGCAACAAATAAAACTAACTAACGAAAGAAAGCATTACAGAAAAAGAACAATAAACACGTGCTTTTGAAAGCCCTATTACACTTCTAAAACAATCTTATTTATGGCTACTTATAAAGTTTACATTGCTAAAGCACACAGCACAGAGCTAAATCCGAGACCAGTAGTCGTCCGGTCACATCGCTTTTTAGGGTTCCGTACCCAAAGGGTGAAATGTCCTATTACTTAGACCACGTGGTCTGTTTATCAACAGGCTGTATCTCATGAACTTTAATGGCTAGATAGTTGAAATTTTCACAGAGAATATGATTATGTTACCGCTAAAACAATAAAAATTTAAGGCGGCTTCCGTACAACTGACATGATTTTTTTGCAGTTTCTCCCTCTCTCCATCTTCAGAATACCTCCAAATTTGTCAAACTTGACATCATTTAGATAGTTAAACAGCCTTTGGTGTTCTGCCTACCCCATAAGGGATACAGGCTTAAAGTTATTAAATATTCTACATAATACGTATGTAGAATATTTAAGTTTTTTTATACATTCTAAAACAAATACCAAAATATTTTTTCTATCATTTTTTTTTTTCAAATCTTATCAGTTTCTTTATTCTTGAGTTGCAGATGTTTTAAATTACAGTGACTGTATACAACCAACGTTAGACAATCCAAAACAGGAAATAAAAAAAATCTACCTACAATAACACAAGCACTGTTCGAGGTTTATTGTAAAATTTTAGAGTTTTCTTTGCAAAACCTTAAATATTTAATAAAAACACTATCACACTTCGCCTGAGACATAAACGGCTCAAAATATTCTAAATAGTCCAGATTACTTTTTACCTCCTTTCAGTATTGCGTCCTGTTACCAAACACCCAATATACGATCGTTAATAATGGTATCTTGGGCCAGGGGCAGTCCAGTACGGAACCATGAGAATGCGAGTCTAACTTGCACTTTGCCGGTTTTTTTTCCTCCGTCTACGATAAGACTTGCCTACGTGACTAGCGTACAGAGTGCAGCCTTCAGCAGGAACTGAAAAACAGGTTCATAGATGTTACATCTGTATGTCAGTAACAGTGTGTTCTATCAGTGTGTTTCTTACCATGTAGGGCCGGCAAAGAATAGCCCTAGTGCCCTTGGATAAACGTTTTTTACGTTTTTTATACAAAGGATGAGACATTTCTTCTTTGACGACCGGCTGGTGTAGCGGTAACATACATTGCCTTCTATTCCAGAGGTCCTGGGTTCGAATCCCGGCGGCGGCGGATATTTGTGTGATGAACACAGATATTAGCCGTCAAGTCATGGATGTTTATATGTTTATTTAAGTTTATTCTAATAAAAAATATGTATTTATTCAATATGTATGTTTATATATTTCTTAAGTATATCAGTTATCTAGTATCCATAACACAAGTTCTTTAAGAAACTTAATTTGGGCTAGATAACGTTGAGTGAGTGTTAGAAATATTTATTTATTTTTTATTATTATTTCTTTTCCTTGTCACCTCAATGACCAGGGAAAAACCCATGCAATAGTGGTCTGTACTGTAAACCCTTTTATAACAAGCCAACTATAGAGACATGTGTTCTTTGGGTGACAAGTAACCGTAACCCACTCGCTGGCCAAGTGTTAGCGGCGGATGTCAGATATTTAGGGCGTCTTCGTGTGCCACTTCGGACTTCGGACAAACTAAACACTTCTGTACACAGCATCCGGGACCGACTGCTTAATGTGCCCACTAAAGTGCGGAAGTTTTCATGATAAACAAATGATCGGCGGCGACCCATCCTTTTACGGACCACGCCAAGATTGCTCAACCAGGTACATCGAAGGATGTGCACGGAAGACACTACGCCGCGAGATCTTCGTGCCCAATGTCTTAAATGCCTCATTACTATCAAAGTCTCGGCACGTATTCTCTAATATGGTCTTGGCAAAGAGCGGAGGCTATTTCGGCATGTTCGCTAACTAGGCTACAGATGAAATGAAATGATGAACGATTCGATGTTCAATTAGGTCGATTGAGGCTTTTGAATGGAGTTGGAGGATTAAAGTTCATTTCAAATATTGTTGTTGATTTTCGATTTGCCAATGGATTATAATTTTGCTCAAATGCTTAGTTTTCTATACAATATTGTTTATTTTAAAAGTAGTTAACGATATGAGTAAGTAGGTAGTTAGTTTTACAGATAAATGTTGGTCTCGCGAATAAAAATCTATGTGAATGACATAAGTTTTACACTGCAATTAGAGATAGATTGATTTTAAAGGATTAAAATAACCATGTCTTCCAATGATGTTTTATAATGGGAAAGTCGTGCTTCATCGTAACCACATTGTAACCCTCCATGAAAATTTTGAGTTCCGTTAATAAACATATAATAAAACTAAAGATTATGTTCGTATGTCTGTTAGAAAGATTTCTTCTCTAAAATTAATAGTTTGTTCCTCAACTTGTAAAAATGCATTATAGCCCATCAAGAGGTATTTCCCAGTATGGTCATATTTTAAAGAAATTTTCTACGATATAAAAGTCGGGTAAAACCGCGTCAAAATGCTGGTGGTATACGTGAATATGCGAGGATTAAAGATTTTTGTTTTTTCACGATAAAACGAATTAAGCTTATATTTCAAACACGTGTAAGGAAAACATGTAAAAAAGTAACAATATATAGGATACCTTTTTTCCAATATTCTTACGGGTTCGAGATACATACTTGTGAAGTAAAACATAAGTACTACATATTTTCTAATAAACTGACGGCCGTAGGCTAGCCATTTTAAAACTTTATTAACTGAATAACGTTGTTTAGAGAGTATAAAAACTTTTCTACCCACGAAATTGCCTGAAAGCTCTGAATGAATAGCAAGCGCGTGAATCTACATCATTTTTCTCAACTTTCATTCATGAAGGCAAATGACGGCCATTTCATGATGTGCTCGTACCTACACAAGATGGCGTACTAAAGTAGGACATGTCATTACAGGTATTATCAGGCATATTCGCTCTCGGCCCGGCGGCCATTACGCGGGAACAGAACCCACTGATTTATTTCTTTCGTGAGCTTTTAGCATTTGACGGGTATTTTCCACTGCGGTGATAGTGATTGGTCCGAATGAGAATATATTTTCGCAATGCTACAAGTAACATAACAATTTCGCACTATGTGTATTTTGTTTTGGCACTGCCTCTGCTTAAGATACCTATCTGCTTATTTTTATCGCCGAGCTGTTTTGGTGTATTTTAGTTAGAAGGACAAAATAGGTAGTGAAAATACGTCAGAAGGGAATCAGTACGAACCAGTTAAGTAAAAAAAATATTTAAAAAGTCCTTCAAAATATATTTTATTAATGACTATCAAATTTTTTTATGAACATAATTTTTTTGAATTGCCCGACTTTTCGGTGACTTTACACACGTCGTAGTCAAAATGAGTGTTTTATTTTATGTAATGAAACGTGAAACTGAAAGCAATACAATTTTTATCAAAGTTATTATTAATTGTTACGAAACAAAACGTATCACTCTGGTATCATTCCTGTGAAAGGTAATATTTTTCTTTCAGACGCAACATAATGCCAGGTAATGAGTATTAGAAACAGTGTGTGCTCTTCGACAAAAGGTTTTTTCTTTTAGAAATTGCTTTCTGGTGAATACCTGATCACGGGTATTAGTTTGTTCGATGTATTCATATTAACAACTTCATTTCAATAAGAGGATTCTTTTAAGAACGCTATTCTTCTTTTTCTTCGGTTTTATATTACAACTTGGAAATTTATGAATGAGAGTTTTCTACCTATTTAGCCTTAGGTTACCTTATTTCTTGATGCTTACCTAAATCTTAATAAAATAATGGCCTGCAGCGCTACATCGTCCATAATATTATTTTCTGGAATATTGCCTTAAGTTATGAGCTTAATTTTTAAGTATTATAAGAAAATAAAGCTTTTTTGTCGGTTAAGTAGACCGCTGAAGTGATATTAAGCGCCAAACTTTATATTAAATGTGGTCGGTGTCTAGGCAGAAAACCAAAAAGGTTTCTTTTTATATATATTACAAGGATAGGACGTTTGTCTTCCATGCCACCTGATGGAAAGTGCGCATGAAGACTATGGTGGTACACGTCCATCCACGAGAAACCTATTCACTCGACACTTAAAAGTTCCAAGCAACAATAGCGTGTGTACGTGTAATGGGACAGGGTTACTGTCGCGCAGCAGCTAACAGCTGCTTCAAATAAATTTTATGACCACGTATGTCTGTCTTTTACTCACAAGTGTGTTGAAAAACGTCGTATGTAACTCGTGAGCGTTGCTAATTACAGTCTCGGCTCATTATTAAGCCCTCGCCTGCGGCTCGGGCTCAAATCACAGCCTCGACTGTAATTAGCAACTTAGCTCACTTGTTACATAATATACTATTGTGTTAGGGCATATAGCTCCTACCATAAATCAAGTCGCTCATACAATGATTCATTTGTCGAAATATGATAGGTTTTTTTTATTACTGTAAGGTTTGAAGTACAGTAGAGATTGGACATACATGCGACTAGGTATTGAGTTTTGTGTCGTTTCTTGAGCAAAGACGTTTTTACCAGAAATACGTTGAATAAACTCGACATTATAGTGGCTTTACAAACACTGGTGACCAAAATCGTTCCTTCAATAAAATATTTAAAAAGATTACACAATCAAAAAAAACTATCATATTAATTATTGTAAATAGAGAAAGAATTCTAGCCTATTTAAGCGGAGATGAAATAAAGTATTTTATTTTCTATGTATTAATTATTTTTTAAATAATTCGAGAGCAGCGAACAGGGTTGTATATCGAAATATAAACAGTTCACAGCTATTAATCACTTTTAAGTTTACTCAGGATTAGGTTTCCAATGTAAAATGATAAAGCGGTCTAGACAGAATATCTTGCTTTATTTACTAGCAGAGCCGTGAAAAAATTGATGAAAAAGACTAAGTTCCCGCAAAGGATTAAAAAAGATTGTTGAACAATACTTATTATCATTAAAATAGAATATAACAAGTAGCTTGTGAGTTTAGTGTCTGCAAAGACACCAAAGATAGAATCGAATTGCAAAACATAATGAAATAACACAAAAAAAAATTACTTTGATATATTCGCATTAGTTATTTACACAAAAATTTAATCAAAAACAATCACACATTTAAAAACATAAAATCACATAATTTTAATTCATACGGTTACAAATATGTACGTTTCGACCTCCGGCAAAGCCTGCTGTTGACAACAAATACGGTTGAAGTTTCCCAATTCATAAAAAAATCTACGTATAAACATGAAACCCCAAAAATATATAGAATTCAATAAATCCGAATCTAAAAGATTGACAGGTGCTGCTAAACTTCCACCTGATTTTAATAGGCTCCTGAAGTTTATCTATAAATAATAATACCACGGCTGTGGATCTAAAGTTTTTCAATATTTCCTTCGTGCGGAGCGGCGGTCGCGTCAAAGACATCTGTTTGCGAGCGAGTAAAAAATGCCTTGTTGATATTTCTCTTATTTATAGAAAGATTGCCCTGGCAAAGAAGATTGAAGAAAATATATTTATTGAAATGAAAAAGTGAATAAAAGTTCTGTTTGTGTTGAGCGTTGTTTTTTATCGGTAAGTGGCTTCTGTTTGAAGTGATGAAAAGTGAATATTCGTTTGTTTTGCTTGTAGTTCTGGCTTTTTTTTTTTTTATAAAATATGGATGGGACGTTTGTCTTCCATGACACATGATGTTAAGTGAACATGATGGCTTTGTTTGCATCTGCAATAAATTACGTAATATATTACTTTATCGACTACAGTGTTATTTTTAATTAACAAACAATTATATAAAACGGCGGTTGGGTTGTATAGTGGTAAAGTATGTAGTTTTTACCTGATATGACTGTAAGTCTTGGCTTCGAACCTCAGTGAAGGTGGATACTTTTGAGATGAACACAGATATTAGCCGTCAAGTCAATTTCTAATCGTTATATTTTCGAAATGTATTTTATATGTTTCTTAAATTCATCCGTCATCTTGTACCTATATTGACGACCGGCTGGTGTAGTGGTAACACACATTGCCTTCTATGCCAGAGGTCCTGGGTTCGAATCCCGGCGGCGGCGGATATTTGTGTGATGAACACAGATAATAGCCGTCAAGTCATGGATGTTTATATGATTATTTAAGTTTATTCTAATAAAAAATATGTATTTATTCAATATGTATGTTTATATACAGGGTAATTTTTTTGAAGATCAAAATATTTTAGGAGAAGGTTAAGAATGATGTGTAGATTCAATTTATGACAAAAATAATTGTATATTTTTTTTTATTGAAATTGTACAATTCTTTTAAGAGATCAAATTTTGCTGACTATTGAACAATCGGGGATTAATGTGTTTCTTAATAGAAATAGTTGGAAAACACTTTTATTCCTTGCTATTTAGTCGTAAATAACAGATTAAACTAAAATGTTGTTAACTTATGAGAATTAAAAAATATCAATTTAACTAAAAAAACAAATTTCGTTTTTCATAAATTGAATCCACACATCATTCTTAACCTTCTCCTAAAATATTTTGATCTTCATAATAAAGACCCTATATTTCATAA
Source organism: Stenoptilia bipunctidactyla (assembly GCA_944452665.1). Lineage (NCBI taxonomy): Eukaryota > Metazoa > Arthropoda > Insecta > Lepidoptera > Pterophoridae > Stenoptilia > Stenoptilia bipunctidactyla. The sequence goes on along the minus strand of OX101744.1, from coordinate 448,047 downwards.
GTATATCAGTTATCTAGTATCCATAACACAAGTTCTTTAAGAAACTTAATTTGGGCTAGATAATGTTGTGTGAGTGTCAGAAATATTTATTTTTAATATTTATTTATTTATATATATCACAACTTCTTTAGGAAATCGGGCTAAAAAATACGACGTGATTGTAAGAAATCTTTATTTTATTTACAATATGTCTAGGAAACTATGCTGCAAGGAGTGGTTATTTTTCTATTTTAATCCAACAACATTTACTGATAAAAATGTTTCTGTGTACTTTTTTCAGAAATGTTTCAAGTTCAATTTGAGTTTATTTTGAAACTTGCGAGGCAGTTCATTTCAATGCCTAGGAATTAATTAACTAGAGTCACTCATTTGCCAAATACCTAGAAATGATTACCTAGAACTTCCTTTCATCATTACACTAGTTACTAGGTATATGAAGACTGAGTTTATATCAAAATACAGTTGACATTTCAGAGATTCAAACGAAGCACTTCGATAATTTCCTTTTTGTGGGTCGTCAAGGTTGAATTCAGTCTGTTTTCGAAGTCGAAGCCATTATAGACCTGTTCTTTTATTTGCCGAGTGAGTAGGGACCTTGTGGTAAGACTTGTAGAACCATGTGCTCATTATTACTTCCCATCGCGTATTCACAAAAATGGAAATAAGATTGTATATTAGATTTTGACTTTTTAACTAACCTCAAACTTTTTAGTCCATATTTTTTGGAACTAAATTTTAATGAATATCTGTCTCTCGTGTACCTTAATCATACTTTTCTTTCTAATGGTTAACTTTTTTATTCAAGACTGACCCTCCTTTGACCTCAATCTCATCTGATGGTAAGTGAAGACGAATAAAAAAGCACACAGGCCTGGGAAAGAACTGGTTCTTTATAAAATATTGCCGAAACATATCAACGCTGGAGCGGTGAAATTGGCTGCAGATTTTATATGAAGTGTGGTAAGTGAGAATGAGGTTCAATATGAAACACGGGCATAGGAAAGATCTCAATGATTTATTTACCACCTCATAAATATACATGACATTTCAAATGAATATAGAACTCAGACAACCTTGTGGTTTCATACTGCTGGAATAATGGAATAAGGCCTCACTCAGGGTACTGTGGCCGGGTCTCTCCACGTCGCCCTGTTCCACGCTGCTCTCAAGCAGCGTTTACCGGCTTCTGAGACAAGTCTACTCCCTACTCCAGACAGTAAATCATAATAAATCTTCATAAAACAAAAAATAATTATTATTTCAGTTCATTACATAATAGACTACAAAGATCAGTCTTAAAGTAAAACGCATCAAAATTCACCACTGCGTTAAATTTTCTGATCAAAGCTCTGAAAGAGAGCTTGATTTATTCACCAAAATCACAGCAAACCCAATCCAATCGAAAACAACATGAATAAAATCCACAATACCACCGTCACATGGTTAGCTCAAAACAAACAAAATATTTACAATGGAAACAGTTAACAAGTTTATACTGAACCATTGAATCGGACAGTCCGTGCGTGTCTCCATTTACGGACATAAAGGGAGCTGAAACAAACGTCCTGTATAAACAAAACAAGATAAAGCATTATCTACGTGTGGAAGCTGAAATGGCGCCCAAACTGGGACTATTTGAAAAGAATCCACGCATCATGCAGTAGATATGTCTGACGACCGGATGGTGAAGTGGTAACAAACATTTATTGATGTGCCTGGGTTTGAATCCCTGCGGGGATATATTCAATATGTGTGTGTTTTATACATATATCTTATATTTATTATACATTATCTAGTATCCATTAGACAAGTTCTTTCAGAAACTTCGGTATTTTCAGTGCGCTTGTCATCTTTTTTTATCTTTGACTAAATCCACGTTTGACATCGATCTTGAAGCCGTGTATGATTTAAAAATATACCTACCATACCTGGATAAGCGTGTTGTTAATGGCGATATATTCAAGTGGCTCCTGCTTGGTGGTAGGACTCCTTCAGGGCCCTAGTTCTAGAACGTGTGTAGGAAAGCTCTAGCTCTTTATAAAACATTACCGCATTACATCACCCCCACAATGGCGCCCGGCCAGGGACTTTGTTAAAAAATATTTTTGAGCCCACGTGGAGCTTAGAATAGCCCTACCACCCCTGGCTAGACGTGTTCTAAAAAAGCGTGGATAAGTGGCTTCGCTTGGTGGTAGGACCCCTACAAGGTCCGCCTGGCTAGCGACCACCCTTCATATAAAATCTGCCGCCAAATATCACCGCTCTTAAGGTGATGTGTTCTGGGAATATTTTCTTAAGAGCCACCTTAACGCTTGCGCTGACAGCGCAATTGACCACATCTTCACTTACAACAAATGCGGGTAAAGTTAACAATAAAAAAAATCAAAGCAGAGTGCAGCAGACGTGTTTTACTCCGCTTACGATCACTTGAATTGTTCAATTAAATAAAATCCTTCAACGAGATTGTTAGTGAGCTTGAACACGATATGGCCAAAAAATATTTTACAGATTTTCATATAAGCTACGATAGGTTATTAAACGTTAGTATCTTTTGACAAATTAAAAATGATTATGATATTTCATTATGATTTGCACTATCTATTTGCAAAAAAATGCTTCAATGAAAAGTGTTCCGAAATCGTATTTTTTCAAATGTGGTATTAGTATTTTACAAAAGTTTTGATAGTAATTGAGAGTATAAATATTATTGCGATCTTCTTTTTAAATAAATAAAGGAGCTTTATATTTGTAGTCCACAACTTTATATAAAAATGTTACCACATTCTATTGTGACTGTTCAAACTAAGGATGAAGATATTTTAAGAAAAGTCCGTGAGCATTCAAACGGTAATCCCTTACATCCTTGTACTCACAAAGCTTGAGAATACAAAAGATAAGTATTCCTAGACGTGCATTCGATCGATTCATTAAAGTAAAATAACAACAAATGCTAACTAAAAACTGTTTTCCGATAATTCGTTGTCTTAAGTGAGACGCCCATGCTTTAGGTGACTTGTGTTAACGCGCCAACGTAGGACACCGGCTATACATAAAGAGCCATTTTTAAAAGACCAAATTTTTTCACAGTATAAGCATCATTTATTGAAACTATTTTTGCAAAAAAAATGTATGCATTAAAAGGAAATTAATATAGTCACTAACATATTAAACAAAGCATGGTTACTCTAAATTATTAATGAAGAACGAAGACAACTACGAAACATCTCGTAGTACTACGTCGTAGTATTATCAAACGTTATCGATGAAAAGCCACGTTGTAGTATCGTATGGAGCGTAGGGTGTTCGTCAACAGTGACTATTTGTAAATAAGTTTGTGGTGCCATATCTTTATTTTTTGCTACTGACCGGTACTACAATAAATATGCAAGTACGTTTATATTGTATCACAGATAATATTCAAATTTGGCCGGTGATTAAAAAATTGCTCTGTAAACAATAAGCAATTGATATTTTCATATCTCGTCACGTTATTGCGTTTCTCATGTATCTAGGACAGCGGGTAAAAAATTTATTAGTTACTAGCTTTATCCCGCAACTTCTTATGCGCTTAACTACCCTTCTCGTGGAAATTTCAGAAACTCTACAACCAGACACCCACTGAAAGAACCTTTATACCAAGTATCACACCCATGCACTCATGGAATAAGTATTTTTTCATACAAACTAAAACATCATATATTTCCCGTTCCCGTGGGAATTTCGGGAATTCCTTCCTTAGTGCACCCCTACATCCCCTAAAGAATGTATGTTCCAAATTTCAGCTCTCTACGCCCAGTAGTTACGGCTTTACGTTGTCTGTCAGTCACTCAGTCACTCAGTACCTCAGTCACTCAGTCAGTAACGGAACAGTTTTATATATATGATAGTCAATCGTGAAAACGTAAGACAATAGAATCGCCTTGTCAGTACAGACAGAAGTAAGACAAGATTCCAGTTTACTATTTTATGCAGCAAGCATTCACAAAGTTTATTTTAGGCGTCATTCAAAAGAACTAAACGGCCTTCGCGGTGCATTTATTCTAGATCCGGGTTTCATCTGGTCCAGTTTGGGAAATAAAACGATAAAAGAAAGAATATAACCTTTTTCTAAAACCTTAAATCTTACTTTCGTGTCAGTTTCGATAAATAATTAACTTTAGCGAAGATTAAGATGTATTTAGTGTTTACCCAATTGAAACCACAAAATGAATTGATCAGTGATCAACAAGCATTACTACTGACAGCGACCAAACAAATGGATTTCCGGGATAAGATTAATTAGATAAATCAGTCGATCTGAAGTTGCGGTGACTTATACGGATAGGATAAATTCTTCAAGCAAATCCCTGGTCGATGAATGGGCATTCGTTGATTTGAAATGTGATTCGCATATAAATAAACATATTTTTCTCTAAATGATACTCTGCGTTTATAAATGTTTTTTTTAAGCTTTATTAAAGCCAGCAAGCGGGCACTGGCTCCACTTGATAGTAAGTAATATCTAAGCCCATGGACATCATACATTTAAGATGGCAAAATTAAAGATGCATTGCCGACCTAAGGCTTCAAATGACCTTTTGTTTCAATAATCTTACTGGCTGTTCCTTTCCTTTAACCGGAACGCAAATACGCTTTCAAGCACTTACTATGGCGGGTAAAATAAGAAGGCCTGCAGTACCGCCCCAGGCGTGTTCTTTCACACTGACACTACTACCACTAAAAATTATCATAGGTATAATGTTGAGATGGTAATATTTTTGAATAATACTTTCCATCTAGCCGCAACCTAAGCACAGTTTGCGATCTAAGAACTATATCACGAATAGACTACCTTAATAGTTATGTTGTAAATATAATTTTGTATTACATATTTCGGGGATCGCACCCGCAAGCTCTCGCATATCTGGCGCCTATTATTCATCCAATGCGTAATATCAGCCATCAACTAAGTCAATATGCTATTCCCATTCAGTGTAAAATCTTTGTTTACAAAAATAATCTCCAAAATAAAGGAACGATAATTATTCTAATAAATTAATTAAATTTTCTAAACTAACTTGGCTCTAAGATTAGCGTTCGCAAATTAATTCACATTAATATTCACTTCCATGTGAATTAAATAATTTCACATGCTAGTGAATATTAACTGAATGTTAGATTGGTTCCGTGTTCAAAATACCATTGACTTATTTCATTCGGAGGGCGTCCGAACTCCAAAAGGTAGGGAGCCCTCCGCGGTAAGCCCTCTTAAGGGCCCACATGAATAATGAAGAAGGTTTACATCGTACGTTTGTAGTCGATTAACTGACTTTACATGTAATACACATAATGCTTTTCCATAAATGTAAATACTAGCTGTTTCGCTTGGTTTTCTTGGCGGTCTCCGTAGTGCAGAGGTATAAACGTTAATACGCCAAGCGCGAGGTCGCTGGTTCGATTGCCGCACGGAAAAAAAATGAATCCGATTCTGCAGTGCGATCACAGAATCGTTTGTTAACGAATGTTCGTATAGTATGGAGATGGTTTTTAAGAAAAAAATTAAATGTATCCATTGCCGCACGGCCAGCTTAAATAAATGTGTGCCTTGTTAATTTTGAATGTTTGTAAACATGTTGTACTCATAAATATCTGTAAAATTAAAAATTACAATGTTACTCAAAACTTGCAACCGACTCCATACTATACCAGCATTCGTAAACATTCGTTAACTTACGATTCGATAAAGTTCTGTGATCGCGCTGCTGGGCGTTTATCTAAAATTGATCCAGTTCTACAAACATAATTATGTATTTATATTCTAGGTTCCCCCTACTTCGCTACATAGTGTCTCATAATAATACAAGATTTGCTTACTTTGAGGCCATGTATATATATGGTTGTCCGGGGATTATACTTTTTACTTTATTTTACTTTTTATTCATCCTTTAAGATTTTAAGATTCATCCTTGCAAATACTTTTGCAGGAATATCGGAATAAAAAGTATTATGTTATTCCAGACAATAATCTATATCTTTACCATTTTTTGCCAGATCATACAACCCGTTTTTGTGTGAAAGAGTAACATATATTCATACAAACAAACTTTCGCCTTTATAATGTTAGTAAGATTCTACAAAATATAAGAAAAGAATTATAACGTAAAATCTATACGAATATTAAAGCTTATGAGATTTTTTGCTTACCAGAATCCATTTGGATCCGAAAATACATTAGATAGGCCAATTCTTTATTTTATCAAGAATTCCTGTGGGATCTAAAGACAGTACGCGCGCTACTGTTATATTTCGTCACTCCATTCTTCAGATATAATTAACTAGGTAGACCCTCTATCTCGCTAGCATCAACGCACGTGCTAGAGATTATTTGGCAACTCCAAATAAAAAAAAAAATAAAAGGTAACTCATTCCTGCTCGAATCAAGGCCTCATTCCTATATCGTGCGTAGCATCGAATGTGTATTTAAAATTATTTACTCTTTGCATTTTTTGTATCAAAATAATTTTTTGATTTTTTAACTACCTAATCATAGTAAGATGAAAGAACGAAGAGGGTAGTCGAATCGACTATCTACTAGTTTCAACTTCGAACCAGAAAAGGAAACTCGGGAACAAGATCGAGCGTTACCACCGCAACATCTGAAAATAGAGGCATATTATTTAAGTGTGAAGTTCGATTATAATATCATAATCGAACTTCACTTGTTAGTTCGTTTGATTACATATTATATTAACACGAAAATATGCGTTATAGTATTACTGCATTTTTCGTCTGTATGTCCGTCTATCTGTCTGTCCGTAAAGACCCATTTCACAGAAATACATATATGCATCAAACTAAATTTTTTATCAAATCCCTTGATTGTGTAAAACTTCAAAAATGTCACATATTAACTTAAACTCTCCTCGGTTGCAGACACCAGGGCCACGAGTGAATTGCTCACATTTAAGAATAGATATATTTTACATTTCTTTAATAGAAATTAATTGAAAAACAATTAGTTTGTTGACACCATCACCATAAAAGATAAAATAAACATAAACATTTCTGACACTCACACAACATTATCTAGCCCAAATTAAATTTCTTAAAGAACTTGTGTTATGGATACTAGTTAACTGATATACTTAAGAAATATATAAACATGCATATTGAATAAATACATATTTTTTTATTCGATAATAAACTTAAATAAACATATCACACAAATATCCGTCGCCGCCGGGATTCGAACCCAGGACCCCTGGCATAGAAGGCAATGTACGTTACCCCTACGACCGGCTGGTGTACGACGTCGTAGGGGGGGTAAAATAATAAAAATAGATAAAAAAAAGATAAAAGAGCATATACAGACATGGTACGTTCTATACAGGGTTAATTTTAATTAACGTATCACCTCTTGCGGGCAGCCTCCCCACACCAATCCCAACAACATTTTGTTCTACGACTTTTACAAATCTTGATAAATAACACAAAAAATAAAAACAAAAAAAATGTTTGCTCCTTACTCTACATTTTGTAAGAAGTACCTATTATTATTATGAAGCGATATTTAAGTGCGCAAACTGCGTGGCATACCTACGCTCAGAGTAAATAGAGTTACGTCTCTAAACAGAGGCTATAAATATTTTTTACATGGGACTACTAAATTTTTAAAAACTATTAATTTTAAAAAGTTGTAGAACAAATGTTTTTGGGATTGATGTGGAGAGGCTGCCTGCAGGAGGTGATGTGCTAATTAAAATTAACCCTGTATATTCTGAATAATGTAGTCTTCAGTTTTACCGATTTATAACACCAACAGTGTATTTACAAAAGGTCCCTCGTGACCACGTATGAACACCGAAACAGTATATGGCGCCATTACTACAATTTCCTGCTTTTACTCTCCTTTCAATATCACCTTCACACTTCCCATCTCTTGTAAACAAGGACCCCAAGTATACAAACTCTTTCACTTGTTCCACTTTTTCGTCCCCTATCATAATATTGCATTCCGCCATGTCTTCATTCCTCTCAATAACCAAGACTTTCGTCTTTCCAACATTCACTTTCACACCTTTTCTTTTAAACGACTCATGCATCACAGTGACCATTTGTTGCAATTCCGACGCTGACGATGCAAGTAGAATCTGATCGTCGGCGTAAAGCAGAGTTTTGATCACTGTCTCATTCATTTTTAAACCCCATTCAGACTCTTTCAGATCTTTCAAACAGCTATACATGAATAGGTTAAACAGCTCTTCAACCAATATTTTTTTACTAATTATTCCATAATCTAAGTTTACATATAAATACACTACCTCATAAAACGGGGGCGAGTAGTGAGTAAAACATTTGTCCTTTTGTACGTGTATCATGAAAAGAGTTTTCTCCAGAATAAGTATTGTTTGTGTGTTGCAGGCAACTGCCTGGTGATCGCGGCGGTGCTGTGCTCGCCGCGGCTGCGCAGCGTCACCAACCTGTTCATCGTGTCGCTGGCGGTGGCGGACCTGCTGGTGGGGGTCGCCGTGCTGCCCTTCTCCGCCACCAGGGAGGTCTTTGAGGTACTGTCTTGTTGCGCCTCAGTTTTTTATGAAGAGGGATTTGGCATATTAGAGACCGAGAAGAGGAGGAGAATTAGGTACATTAGCAGGCCTACCGATCATCACACTACGCCCGAAACAATCTATAACTTACTGTGCACTCGAATGTAGTTCAGGAATTTTATGATTTTTTTAAGGTGGTATGAATCACTGTGGTAGGTCGTATTTCCGAACTTATGAGATGGTACTGAACTGTGCTGTCCTTCTCAGCTACCAGGGAGTCCTTTAAGGTACTGTTTTGTTGTAGTTAGTCATCATTAAGGAGAGGTGGAAATATATGAACAGCCCCATCACTCATCGGTGTGATGACACAACCGAAAATATTTATTGTGTGAGTCCATTTTTGCAGCCTAAGAACCGCCTGATCGACCGGCCAATAATACAACTTACCCTCGGACTGTTTATATTTATTAATGTGCTACGACTTGTGATCAACGTTTTATATTGTATCTGCAAATTGTTATATTTAAATTTATAATCAATAAAAATATGTAATGTAATAAATATGTTGGTTCTGAGCCAAGACATTACTTATGTTAGCGACCATAAACCAGATATAATACAGCCTCGGCCTGGAAATGATAAATCTTACTTGTACGCGGGATTTGTTAGTGTTAGAAAAAAGTTTTGGGGAGACAATACCTTATGAACCGGCTCACCGCTTGTTATACCGCTACAAGATCAGTTGTGTGAGTCCGCCTGTTGCCGTACACTCCGATGGAGTCCAGGAATTTTATGATTTTCCTGACGACGGTGCTCCTAATCTCTTTTGGATCCATTTTATACTTACCTGTGTGAGATCCATTTTGTCGTAGCTGGATCGCAGAATAAGCTGTATTATGAAATATCTGACAACAATACTGGCCATATCATCGTCAGTTATCTACGTTTGGATGTATATTCATTGAAGTTTGTTTACTAATTGGAAAAAGTGTCCAAAAGTGTTACTCTATGCAGAATTGCGCTCTAGTTTTATCCCTCACTGAAAATTTACGTTTGAAGAAACTTCGTCCTTACTTTATGTTAAGCAGGGGTTACTTTGTTACCTATATCTAAATATAGTTATTTTTGTAGTAAATATTATTTAGTCACTTTATTTCGAGCTGCGCTTATCACAGAATACATACATCTAAAGTAATATTGCAAGCAACTCCAATATCTTATAGTAATTCCTATTTCTCGACGCAAAACGAAACCTATACGTTTTCTATTCCATACCCTAAGACTCAATTACCGTATGAATGAGTCGAGCGACAGAGCCGCCGCGCCGGCTGAATTAATGAATGAATCAACATCGGCATTGAAAGCGTTCGGAAATCGATAGTTCTGAAAGTTTTTCATTCAATACGAATAGCTTTGCAAAGTAGGTACTTAATTGGCTATTATTGTACCTATTGAATTGTAGATGGTTTGTAAGAAGTTTGTAAGAAACGAATTCATTTATTTTTATTTTAAGTGTTTAATAGCCGGGGCCATTCGTCATTAAGCTCTCGAATATTAAGACTCCCCAATGTCAAACTCGACGTTATACTTGTCATTGGAGAGTGCAATGTCAAAAACAGCCTACACTAAACCTGAAAGTTGTAAGAAAATTATTTAGCCTTCACGCAATACATCTCGTTTTGTTACTAGCCTAAAGTTAGCCCCGAAAACTGCCTTAAGACTGTTGCAAACCAAATCAAAGTGTATCAGTAATTTTGAAGAAGATTTTGATCACACAGATATTTTTCGTGATCACTCTCAGTCCTCGTACTGTCAGGTGTCGTATACCACTGTAGTTTTCATGTTCTATCAGATGTCATGGAAGACAAACATCCCATCCTAACTTTGCCCTTTTATATTAAGGAGAGATTACAATTGTTATTTCAAGTAATCGCTGAGGGCTTTTTGTAAGTTTTATGTTTCGCTTAAATCAGTAACGTCGGCGTTTTTACGGTACAAGACGGAGATTCCTAGCATTGAGCTCGCTTACTTTTATTGCCATCGCCACGGCGGTGCGGCGGCGGTGCGGCGGCGGCGGCGAGGCGGCGGCGTGTGTTGATCACTTTCTTTGCAGTTCTCTCCTTATTCCTTTTTTTATCGCTTACGGTTGGACGGATTGAGTTCATTTGCACACAGGTAGGGAGAAGAAATTGGTTCGAAAAGCATTCTTAAGGAAATAATTTATTTGATAAAAGACAAGTTTTCTAGAAAGGTTCTTGGTTCTTTCTCACTTTTGAAGCAATCTCTGATCACCCCAAGTAAACATACTGCTTAGATGTTCAATTTGTCAATTGTGTTAATACAACAAACATCTACTTTAACACCAAAGTTCAAATATAGTCACAACAACTCTAAACAAAACATGAACACATGGAGTAGTTATTTTCATTTGAAAGTACCTTTAGTTTATAATGAATAAAAAAAAAATTGATTCAACATCAAACATAACTGAAATAGGCGTAAAATAGTAAATAAGTACTACTTCAGAAACTTCGAAAATATCGACGTGTTTCTTTTTAATTAAAGTGCGAGCTTCCCGGTATAATATTCAACAGAATTAATTACAGAGTTCTGCTGCCACAGAAAATTATAATAAACCTCTCGTAATCTTCGTGCTACTTAGCAAAACCACGTAAACGTACGGAGCCATCGGCGACCGTAATTAGACGCGCCAGTACTGCCTGCGTCACTCAACAGATGGTGCCAACGAGCTCGCTACCCACACACCCGAAATTAACTTCTATCTCAAACAATTAAAAGCCAAAATCATAGAACACCTAAAAAACACCAATTGTAGAAATGTATCGAAAGCATTATAACCCTTATTACTTTAATATATACTACAATTCACAATGGAGCTCGTTTTAACTTCAATTTAATTGTGGATTTTAAGGAAAATGTTACCTTTACCTATTGACATAAGGTCGTGTTTTGTTTGAATGTCTTGTTTAGTGTTTTGAGGCGGGCGGTAATAATGAGTTGAGCTCGTGAATGAACGGTTGTAGGGCAGTTTGTGTTTTAAATAGTATTCTAGTTTGTTCGGAGGCTATTTTCTATGTGACCGAATTCTTTGAAAAATGCAGCTACCTGAGCTTGAGTATCTAGGTTTTTAGGTGTTCTGAATAAAGCACGTCTTGTTGACATATTTAAGATCAGTTTTGGAAGTTTATTTTCTGAAACTGGTTTGAAATATGTATTCTATCATGGTGCCATTCAGGGCACAATTTGGGATGAAATTTTGATTAGCTTTACAATTTTTGGTTTCAATATGCTTTTATTGTATCGAAAAGGTTTCTGTTTGATATATCTATACTTATAATAAATCTGTAGAGAGGTCAATTCTGTACATGAAATATTTTTTCAAAATAACTATCAGGGGGTGATTAGTGATGGATACTGATGCCAAAAATGCAATCAGTAAAATTTTTGTCTGTCTGTCTGTCTGTATGTTCCTTATAGAAACAAAAACTACTCGACGGATTTTAACGAAACTTGGTAAAATTATTCTTCATACTCCTGGGCAGGTTATAGTATACTTATTATCACGCTACAATCAATAAGAGCAGAGCAGTGAAGGGAAATGTTGGAAAAACGGGAGAAGTTACTTCATTTTTTAAGCTTCCGTCGCGTGTGCAGCCTTAATGGTTAAAGCTACATAGAAATCATGTATGACAGAAATATTCTTCATAAAATTATATAAAAAATATCCCACAACAGTATATGTCTATATTTTATGGTTGACTCACAATAACACGTGTAAATCCCGATAGCTTAGCAGTTCGGAGCTTTCTGATTATATTTGTTTACTCTTACGTTTATAATACTCTCACTCATCCCTAATTTAAAAAAATTAACATTATTACCTATTCATTAAAAAAAGAATCATAGAAATCGGTATAGAAACACCAAACTTATACATGAAATACGCTAATAACCCATCGCGCGTGAATACTGAATGATATAGGGATTATTTTTGCGTAACGGTTGCCGCGCTCGACGCGGCTCGCGGCGGTAGGTATAAAAAGGCGGGAGTCGAGCGCAAGCTTTTGCGCGATTTAATATAGGTAGGTACAGAAGGAACAAGCGTTACATTACCTGTCAAATTTCCTCAACCAATTTTAACTTATTATCGAGGGCATAGAGTTCAAATTCAAGTAAAAAATTTCGACAGATTTGTAACGCTTGATGTACTGCCTTCTGTACATACGGAGATAAAATGGAAATCAAGGTTTTGTTTATTTCATGATCGTTTCTGCTTCTTGGAAGTCAGAAACCGTAGATTTCTTCGGAATAAAAAGTAACGTATGTGTTAACTACTATACCAAATTACATTAATATTGGCTTAGCCGTTTGGCAGTGAAAAGCAGCCATACATAACTATAGGTAGTATTGTATGTACACTGATAATAGCTGGATAGATGGATTTTTGCTATTCTTTCACGCAAAAACTACTTAGCTTTACCTAGAATAACAATAAGCTAAGTATAATTAATGAAGATATTGCATGAATTAAGTAAAATTGACGGCATTAAATAAAACACTTTTTAACCGGATTAATGGCGTATAATTTATATTTTACATTTTAACTCGACGTTTCGGTGTCTTTGCAGACCCCGTGGTCACGAGCGACTGTTAAAATTTTAAATGTAAATATACGCGATAAATCCGGTTAAAAAGTGTTTTATTTAATAGTCATACATTATAGTTATCGCGAAAACTTAAGACAATATTAAAATTTAAGGCACTTTGGCACCCGAATTGTTTATAACGCTATGTGCCTTTATAATGTACCTAATAGATAGTTACCTACCTATGTTTGTGGTTAGGAGTTATACATATTATATGGGCGAAGATTTTTCATTTTTATTTTTGTTATTAAAGATAGTTAGGACCTTGGAGAAGAAAATAACCTACTCGAAATACTAATTCAATACAGACGAAGTCGCGGGCATCATCTATGTAATATACCTACCTATACTTTTTCACAAAACCTAGGTGAAACTGCGGATCACTGCTATGTTGTAACAGTTTTTGAAGTAATTCTGTCTGTTTATCTATCAGTAACGCTTTCACAGCTAAACTACTGAGTCGATTTTGACAAAATTTAGAATAAGGTAAGTTTTAACTTCAAGGAGGATATAATAATAGTATTTATCCAACTCTAATAAACGGTATCCACGCGGACGAAGTCGCGGGCCACAGCTAGTCAAACATATTTTACTATTAAATAAAATATTAATCGCTTTGTAACAATCTGCAATTGAAGAAACGAATATTGTACTCTGACATTCTTCTTCGTTTGTCTAAAATCATTTTACAAAAATTATCTCACTATTGAAAGTCACGTTTACTGTTCATTATTTATTTTAAGGAAAATTATTTATTTTCTGGCTAATTATTAGGATATATCGCCGATGAAGAGTCAATAAATAATAACTGACATTTTGGCCATTTTCGTTTTATTGAATAATTAATTGTTAAATATAGTAATACAATTGTTGATTAAGGTATTGGATCGATTTCTTATTAATTTTCCAAGAAAAATAGTAATTGCAATATATACTAAGTGTTGTTACGTCTTTTATGATGGCAATATATACTATCTACGAGTCATCACGTTCACTCGTGTTCGTTGTAACAGGCGTACTAACTGTTTGCGACCTGTCTGTCGATTTGGCGCCATTACTGAGAGAGAGAAAGAGAGGAGTATACAAAATACGAAATGACGACGATGACACGGCCGCTACTTAGCTTCCACTTGACACTTAAAAGTTCCAGGACTGTAGTGGTCAGGAAAAACAGACACAGGCAGATTGTTCCACACCTTGGCAATCTTTACCAAAAAGGAACTATCGAAGCGTTTTGTTCGACTTCTTGGTAAATCCACTATATAGGGATGGAAGTTCTGTCTGCGTCTGGTAGTCCGGTGGTAAAAAGGGGTGGGTTCAATTTGGTCAAAAAGAGCACTCGCACACTCACCAAAATGTAGCCGATACAAAACTGTCAAACAACCAACCTTACGACGATGCTCCAGCGTCTGCATTTTTTTATTTGTAAGGTTGTTGTTATTTATGAGTTTGCGGGCTCTTCGTTCAACAAAGTCCAGCGTTTCGAGCTGGTATTTGGCAGAATCATCCCAAATGTGACTACAGTACTCCATGAACGACCTCACTTTTGATGGGTATAAGTTAGGCAGCCGTTCAGGGCTGAAGTACCGCCGGACCTTCGAGATGATACCCAATTTTTGCAAGCCGTTTTAGCCATAGACTCAATTTTTTGTCCGAAGTTTAATTTAGACGTTATAGTGACGCCCAAAAGCCCTAGTTGTTCGGTGATGGAACAGATACATTCTGGAAAGTGGGCGTAAAAGTAAAGGTGCTCTTTTTTGCGGAGAATAGACACGCTTGTGTTTTGGAGGCGTTGAATTTGACCAGGTTAAATTCGCCCCAATCGGACACATTCCGCAAGGTCGAATCAACGCGCTCAATCATAGACTCTCAAAACTTGGATTTCATGGGCGCTCGTTCGCGCTTTGCATATATATCTCTCAACAACAGTGCTGTCATCAGCATATCCAATAATACCTGGTGTTAGGAGGTCATTAATGTGCAGCAAGAATAAAGTTCAGAGAGAACAGATCCCTGAGGTACCCCGGCATTAATTGCCATTAGGTCAGAGGAGTAGCCATCTAAGACTACTCGAATCGACCGTTCCCTCAGACAATCAGATATACAGTTGCAGAGCCCGGTCGGTATGCCATATGCTGGAAGCTTGCTTAAGAGACCATCATGCCAGACCCTGTCAAAGGCCTTGGAGATGTCTAAGGATATAGCTATTGCTTCACCATGACCCTCCAAGGCCTCACTCCATAATTGTGTGGCATACACGAGAAGATCGCCGGTCGAGCGCCCGAAGATCGAAATTGGTCGATAGTTTACAGGATCAGCACGACTTCCCTTCTTCGGTACTGGTTGTACGTTAGCCAGCTTCCAGGATTTAGGGACTTTACCAGATTTCAAAGAAAGTCTATAGAGACGCGTCAAAACGGGAGTCAACTCAGATGCGCAGCGTTTCATAACCACAGCAGGAATACCATCTGGACCGCTAGCCTTATTCTCGTCTAGGTGCAGCAAGCATTTAAGAACCTCTCCTTTTCGCGAATATGAACGGTACCCATTGTAGGACCGAACTGAGGTTATTGGGGTGTGATTTTTCCTTGGCTATCTAGACGAAAATGTTCCGCAAAGATACTGGCAAATAAATCCGCCTTTTCTTTAGCGGTGTGGGCCAGAGAACCGTTAGGTTTCCGCAGAGGTAGTAGCGACGGGCGACAAAAGTTCGTTTCGACAGACTTGGCGAGGGACCAGAAAGCTTTACTTTCCGAGGGGTATGAGGCTATTTTGTCTCCGATACAGCCTATGTGGGCAAAACGAGCTCTTTTGATCACCTTTTTGCAGGACTTGGCGGCAGCATTGTACCTTTTCTTGTGTTCATACGAATCCACGGCTTTGCTTCTGCGAGCGGTTGCCCAGGCTTTGTACGCTTCTCGCTTACACTTTTCAGCGGAAACGCATTCAGCACTAAACCATGGGCGACCTTTGGTTTCAAGGGATAGATCAGCGTATTAGACCAGGTCGTAAGGTTGGAGATCCACATGTCGTTGATATTAGGGCTATAAAATATGAAAATATTACATTTGAAATAAAATAAAATTTCGATCAAGACTGGATGCCTTTACCACAGCGGACCAAAAATATGAATGACGAAGTAATCTATAATCGATTACATTCCAATAGACTACCAATAAAAGCCACTAAATTTAACCATTTACAACAACTAAAAGCTGTTATTCCTAGTGATTGTCATCCCTATTATGATTCTTTGCCTTTTGAATAAGTATTCCTATCTTGATCCATATTTCATAGAACTGATCCGAGTTTTTCTTTGTCTAAGTTTTGACTTGATTATTGTTTTTCCTTGTTGCGTGTACTGTTAAGCGATTAATGTGCCATTTTAATTATAATAAGGTCTTTCATAACGAAATGTCTACTGCAAGTTGATTTACTTTTTTGATCTAATTTACTACCTACCTAAAGAGTTAAAAAAGGTTGTTAATTTTTCTACGTAATTTAAGTTTTACTTTTGTATTTTTGCATGTTAAATTTTATTTTTCAAAAGCACCGTTGGTGTTTTTATTCTCTTGATTTTATAATTAAGATGAATAACGCAAATTTACTTTGCGATGCTGTTACACAGTGCAAATAACTGCTCATTTAAGTGATTTTATTTAAATATTTATCTTTTATTTCTACTTCACTATTTTTGTAAGTATACCCCTTATTTTTTAAATAAAATTTTAGAAAAATGACATTAAAATACAAGCAGCATTTGTGTTATCTTCCTGGTATTTTAATATTTTTGTGTAAATTTAGAAGCAATTTCTTCTATCTGCACTAGCAATACCGAATATCTTCAAATTCCAACATTATAATGAATTCGAGGAAACAATACCTTCTATCTGCAATTTATTTAAAAACCAGAAATAATTTAATAAAAATTTTAATGTCGTTATACGGTAGTTGGCTTAAATGAACATTTTAAAGAATAATATATAAGAGAAAACCTTTGAAACGGACGTGGTACGTTTTTTTCGCCTCCTGAAAAGTTGCGTTTTTGTAGTTATTATTTATTGCATATTCATCGGCGATATGAAACTCGTGACCTTTTAAACAGAATTTTTTTTCGGACGGTTGACAATTGAAGTCTATAAAAGGGTCTCTTTTAAGTTTCGTTCTAATGTAGCGATCCTAAAAACTCTTATTCAAACAAACAATTTGTTGACAATTATACAGATATCTACCTATACACATACAGCTATGTGACCTCTTAAATATTCTAAATATATGCAGGCTCTCAGCAAAGCAACTTTGAGACAAATGGTCTTAATCAAGGGATTAACTACGAATTAAAAGGATAATTAAACTTGTAAACTTACTTACCCCGTGTGCTTTACAGTAATTTGACCAATAATTCGACTAACCCGTACGCGTATTTACCATTAGAGTGAAAGTGCAAACTGAACTGGCTTAGCTTTTGTATGACAAAAACTTGCCGAAACCCTAATCTATTCTAGTAGGTACCTACAGAAATTGACCGAAGTCGCGTAAACTTTGTGAGATAACTTCAATGTAACATTGCAGCAACAAAAGCTATCCCATTTGATATCGATATTTACCGATCGTTAGCTTCAATTTGATATTTAAATGGTAATTGTTCTGATTTTCAAAGATAGGAATAAAATGTGCATGCATTATGACCATCATTATTTTTTTGAAGTTTGACTTTTGACCTTGTCGGGATTGTCCAGGGTTGACTATGATAGCTGACCAGATTTATGGCGCTTCGCCGGCCGCTGCCGTGGCACCGCTCGCTTCGTTCGCTCGGCTCGCGCACGTGTATAACTATATGCAACCTAACATGCTCCCCCTCGCTGCGCTCGTCGTCGCACCTAACCATACCGACTCCGCCTTCCGGTGCGGTAGCCCTTCTCGTAGCTTATCTCTTTCATCACAATGTATATCAAACAAAGATATACCTACTTTTCATCTTGACAAAAGCTTATCTATTTGAGTGAATATGTATTATACAGTACTAGGTTTTGTCTTTGCATTTCTTTGAAAATTACAAGAGCAAAAGCTAATCCATTTCAGTCAATTTTTTTACTGAGTTAGATTAGTTATTGTCGAGTAATATGAACAAAAGCTCCTCTATTAGATTCTGACTCGTGACTCAAATATAGCCTTTGTATATTCGCAACCCGCACACCGTGACTAAGTTTATTTTGGCTACGTAGGGTCGGCTTACAACACAGTCTCACAGTTGTAGGTTGCAAGTCATCTGCTGTATGTGGCATTAATTGTGTCACTGTCTTATTGACTCTGTTTATAATTAAAACCCCAGCCAGACTTGAAAACCAATGCTTCCAACCAAAATTAAGTAAGGTCAAGTTGTTTGCAAATAATTTTGAGTATCCTCCACACTGTTACAAACGGTGGTGATTACAAACAACAACACAAACCAAGGCCACGCTAAGCAACGCCCCAAATTGTCAGTGCGCTTTGGTCTCTCGCTTCGGCAACATCTTCCCGATGGCAGTTTTGTATGCAATAGAGGATATAAAAAAGGAAAGGTTAAAACGCAGGCTAAAAAGATTCAAAAAGAGTCATTTATATATATATAGTTATATAGTAATATACAATAACGTGCGTACACACTATCCTAAACACAGATATACATCCACATGGATGACGCAAATGCATGTACTTTGTATGTCCGAACCCCGACCAAGCGTCAAGGTTAGTTGCTGCTAGATTTAATCCACGCATATGTATGACTGTTAGAAAATCGATTCCACAACATCGCCATCGTTCTTAATAATCGATTTCATCGACGACATCAGTGTCTGAATCTGTTTGTATTTCCCAGTAATAAATATCAGCTGTGACGTCACAATAGGTCTTAAAACGTCGGCACGCTTGGTTCCAATACAAATCGTGACACTTGCGTTGTCTATGTAGATGTATGTCAGTGTTTTTAAACACCGCCGTTTACAACCTGCCAAGGTCATGCGTTTGGTTATAAACAGCCGTCTTCACTGTTGTAAACTAGCAAGGTCAACTTGGTTTGATGTTTTTTTTTAAACAGTCTAGATGGTGCGTATCCGCTACATTGTTTATAAATAAATATTTGATATCAATATTAATATTCATACCGGAAAATTTCAGTTAACTGAAAAAAAATTCTGTTACGCTACAATAATAAAAAAGGTACACGAATAAGTATCTTTGTTTTTGTATTGTAGTCTATATCAAAATATTATATTATTATATATTCAGGCAAACGTATTCTGCGTTATTATTGTCTTCTATCAATTACTTTCACTTAATAAGATGCCGTAAAACACGATGACTTACCCAAACAACCTTCTTACATACCTGCCGCTAAATATCGCTGCTCCACCGCAGTGGTGGTGGTTATGGTTTTATGAAGAGCCAGATCCTTCCTCAATCCTTGTCCTCTTTGACCACATTTTCATCATCAGGTAAGATTGATGTCAAAAGTGGAATTATTCACTGATAAAAGGAATTAAAATTAAAATATGGTTATTGTGAAGTATTCCTGAAAAAAACATTACATTAAAAGTCGATTTAATCCATGATGCAACATTTAGCTTGTTCGGTACAAGGACAGGGGACCACCAGCGACATCTTAATTACTACGATGCCTTCCAGGCTTTGGCACATTCAGTAGGTAACGACTCACTAAAAAGCCTATTCAGGTGCTTAAATATAGTAACGGCTTTAAAGATGTCATTTTGGCACCCAGAAAATTCTAAGGTACTTTAATGGTAAGGTAAACGCTAAGGAATGTTATAGAGGGCGCTGCACGCAAGGCCAAAATGACATTTGATTGTAGCGCCGGCGAGGTAATATGTTGGATACTGGCTTGTAGCACAGATTCGGTTAGAAAGGCTAAACGCGTGGAAGAATTCAAAATTTACGATTAAGCACAGGGTATTTTTGATTCTGTAAGTGTAAAGTAATCAATGGAACACACAAGGATTATGAAAATAAAGCTTAGAATATACCGTTGACCACAGACTGAGTAAGTAAGAAAGACCTACACTCGATAGTTCTCTAAAACCCCATATTTCCTCTTCTCGGACGATAAAATTAAGTTAACAACAAAAAAAACATTAACCTATATAGTGAACTTTTGATCGTGTTTGTTTTCAGTAATTCGCATCATCAAACCGCGATTTAGGACATTTACACAACAATAAAAATGAAGCAGAAACAACGGAAGTTGGCCATAAATCTGCCGAGTTTTTATTACGGCGTTAATTAACGTCAATTTCTATTGTATTGTTGTACAAAAATTATACAACGTTTCACGAATCAGAAATCAAAAACAATTTCATTCTTAGTGCGTAGGTAATAAGATCGGTATGATTTCAAAAGTGTTTCCAATTCTTTGGTCAAGTTTACCCTACTGCCATTTTTTCATATTCGCTCTGAAATATTTTATTTGTAATATTTGGAATTCTTGAATTGATGTTCTGAGTTTTATCCATAAAATCTGTAATTCTTAATATGATTATAACATGTTTGTTTGTTCGAACGCACTCTCTAAAAAATCAATTGAATTTGTAAAAATATTTAACAATTGGTAGCTTGAATATTGAGGTATTGAGAATAAGCTCACGTGATGGTAAGAGGGAATGGTGTCGAGGATGTAAGCATACAGGTACAAAGCCATCGTTGGTATGTGATACGGTGACACGTGGAGGCAGAGTTTATATGAACGCAGCTCGCTGTGCAGGCGAAGAACCCTGCCGGGTTTCAAACCGCATATTCTTAGTGTAGCGCCAAGAGTTTTTTTCCGCCCGCTTTTTTTGTTTCTTGGTCTAGTGTAATATCTTAACTACTTAAGTCGCGGAATTAGCAAACTAACTTTGTTAAAGTAGTTATCATGGATTTCCGCAAAGTACCGCCTGATTCAATCGATTGTTATGTCTTATTCAATAACTATCAACACCTTGTTAAAGCCGAAGTACAAAATTGTGACGTCATTAAGCGGCCATTTGATGTTCTTATGACGAATAAAAAAAAATCATTTTCATTTTTAAATATTTTGAAAAGCTTCTGCAGGCTCATTAGAACGCATATTGTAAGGACATTTTCATTTTCATTTAACATTTTCTTTTAACTTTTGAAGCGGAACTTTCTCTTCTTTTTAATGAAAAATAACTTAGGAGCTTTTCCAGAGCCATGAATAAGTAAAATGGTTTCAATAAAAGTTTATTATAATACTTTGCTTATCTGTTATCAACATATACTGCAATATTCATTAAAACGTAAATCCTATCTTTAGTTGCTATTTCAATTGAAATTATTTATTTCCTTTCCATTGATATTTAGCACAGTGCTACATTATGCGAGATGGTATTTTCGTGCCAGTTAAAAGTATTATTAAAGTCATAGTGTCTGCCAACACTCATAATGTAGACTTTTATAAATAATTTACTACTTTAACACTTACCATTAAAACTCCATAGGACATTTTTTGCCATTTTCATGTTTGTTAAGTAGGTAATAAATAAATTATACCATCAAACCTTTCCCGTGAATTACTTAATCAATCGATTCAAATTGAAGCCCTCAGAACTTAATTCTACATGTTTAATATTTGTTATCTTATATGATATTTGATTTCTTCTATACCTATAACACTAACTACGCCATGATCTATAGACACTTCTGATTCAATCCTCGTTTATTTAGTTTGGAACATAATTAAATCCGCCCGCCCGTGTTGACCGTGACCCTCGGTCTAACTTACTCTGATTCACTTTACATTACAAACTTTCGTCAACCCAAACGCAAGATCTTAGATTGGAGTAAATAACTTAGCTAAGATTTACAACTTGATTGGATGTTAATATGATAAATTAAGTGTCGCTTATCGGCAGGAAATTAAAGCTTCATTTCGAATCATATAGTCCTAATTTTAATAAACATACATACATAACTTCACGCCCATATCCCTTATGGGGTAAGCAGAGCACCAGAGGCAATAAAACCATTTGATTTCACGTTTGACAAAATTTGGAGATATTATAATGATGAAGACTATTGCAGTGGCAGGAGGTCAGCCTATCGCCCACGAAAACTTCAGTTAAACCGCTCTCCCTTAACTGACTTACAGTATGCCCGGAAGAGAAGCAACTGGTACCTGCTACGTTTTTGTTTTGCTCCCAGTCCAGCATGGTAGCACAGGCTCTTCATAAAATATTGCCGGAACACATTTTTTTTATAAAGTAAGGATGGGACGTTAGTCTTTCATAATAAGTTGAAATGAAGACAAAAGTGGTACAGGTCCATCCACAAGAAACCTATTCACGCGACGCTTAAAAGTACTAGGATTATACTGGGCAGGGAAAATAGACGCAGGCAGTTCATTCCCAACCTTGGCGTGCTATATCAAAAAGGAACTGCCAAAGTACTTAGTTCGCCTTTTTGGGAAACCCACCACATACGGATGGAAATTTTCTGGAAGTTACGGATCTAGTTGTCTGATGGTAAAAGGGTCACCGCAGGAGCGGTACTACTTGGCGGCAGATTTTACATGAAGGGTGGTCGCTAGCCAGGCGGACCCTGACGCGAGCCTACCACCGAGCGGAGGTCACTCGGATTAGTCGCCTTTTACTATACGCTTATCGGGGGCAGTAGGGCTATTCTAAGCTACAACGAAGCTTCATAAATATTTCAACTCGATAACCAGGAACAAATATTTTTTTGAGTGCAATGGCAGATTATCAACCATAAAAATGCCATAAGAGACAGTCATTGAATATGACGAATAATAGTTCCTTGTGAACCAGAAGAGCAATGGCAGCTCCGCATAGATAATTTTATTCAAATACACAGAGTAGCATCTTACAGTGAAAACCATTACATTGCATTAAGCATTTGTTGCAGAGCTTTTCAGTAATATAAAATACTAGCTGTTGCGCGCGGTTTAACCCGCGTGATGTTAGTGAGATTAACAGAGACGGCCACACTTGTCAATTGTTGCATTTTGAAGTGTTGTACTACGGTAAAGAACTTCAAAACGCATTTCCTCGTAGTGTAGCTTAAACATGTTGTTTCAGTAGGTGTTCCAAGCCAGTCAATGTTTATCAGTATGTATTATGTTCCATGCTGAGGCTACTTTTGTAAAAAGTCATCAGGTATTTTGTATTTGTATTTGGCTCATTTGAGTACCTATATGTATCCGGTAAACGTAGTATCGGAATCTTTACATACGCACGAGTTACAGAAAACAAGATATCACGACTCCTTAGGCAGTCCAGGTCAAATTGAAAACAAGAAATAAATACAGTACAGTAAACAAATATCTAACTTTTGATGCTCACATTTCTCGTACACTGCAGATCCATAATACTGCGGGTGAGTGAACTATAATTCAATCTAACCATCTCCATTATCTGTTTTCGACTGTAGCAGATATTGTTTTTTCCTGTTCTAGTGATGTAATAACAAAGAATCCTATAAAGGCCGAAGTTTTCCTTTCTCAGAGATGTCAACAACAGGAAACTGTCGCTCTATTCGTCATCGGATTCTGCTTCGCTTTGATGCAGCTTCTAAGAAAGAAAGAAAGAAAGAAAGAAAGAAACATTTTTTGCAAGAATGTGGTAAATACTGAGAGAGTTTTTAATTATAGTAAAAGTGCAAGACACCTTCACCTTTATAAGCCATACAAAAATAAGTAGATAGGTGCAATAATGTTTAATATAATTTAAATGATAATTTGCGTTGATTAAAAGTAAAATGTCTAGTTTCATAATTAAAATATTCGTTGATATCATAAAAACATAGTTGAACTAGCCACGTCTTAGGTCTAGCTTTTAATTGCAAATTATTATAAATTATCGCCGCTTGGACGTCTACAGCTGCGGATTCGAGGAATATCATACAAGCAATTAAATAATTCTAAATGGCTCTTGACAAAAACACACACATATTATTATATTGTATGTGATATTTAGTTCCTTTATACTATTTCAGTTTATTATTGAGAACGTCTTTACTTAAAGTTCAATCGCTTTGCGTTTCAACTCGATGTTTCGTTGCCTTTACAAAAAACTTTACGTGAAGATTTCGAAACGTGATTAAACGGAAAGTTCAATTAAACGCGATAAAGTCCGGTAAGAAGTGTTTAATTTATACAGGATTAATTTCAAACAGCGCATCACCTCTTGCAGGCCGTCTCTCCACATCAATCACAACAACATTTCTTCTACAACTTATCAAAATTAATACATTTATAGCCGCGGTTTACTGGCGTAGCTTTATTTACTCTGAGTGTAAGTATATCACGCGCCTTGCGTCGTAAAATATCGCTTCAAAATAATAAAAGGCACTTCTTACAAAATGTAGAGTTAGGAGAAAACGCTTTTTTGTGTTATTTATCAAGATTTGTAAAAAGTTGTAGAACAAATGTTAATTAAAATTAATCCTGTATAAGAATAAGCTCCAGAAATTTTGAGAAAATAAATAATTTAAATCAGATGGGATATTTTTAAATCTTTCTTTCATTTTGCGTTTCTTGTCTATTTAGACATGATGGACCTCATAGTAACTTTACACATATGTATAATACTAACTGTCTTACTAATAAACATTAATGCACTACTTATAACTGTGCTGTGGTCGAGGGCGCTCAATCAAACACGTGTTGTTATGTTCAAAGTTGACTGTATATTCGCCTAATGTAGTGATACATAACGGGGAGCCGCGTCACACACTACATAACAAGGTTATAACAAAAACGTTATTAATAAACGCTATCGAGCTATACGCATGTTATAACGGCTGTGTAAGTAGTGTGACATTTTTTACAGCCCTTATACAGTCGCCAGACTTAGTATAGCCCGCGCGTAAACTTCAAACTTGTGTTGAATTTTTTTCGAGCAATGGACTATTACTACAGGCCGGGCCTAATATTTACACCTGTACAAAATCCGGCCAATAGTAAGCAGGAGGCCTATAATAAGGCCCATATCCTTGGAAGCAGAGATTTCGATGTATTTTACATGGATTTAGTGTATTATTGGAAAATGTTAAACTAATAGTTGCAATTGCTGTTTTGCACAATATTGCAATGAAAATGGGAGAAAATGCAGAAATAATGGACATAAGGCCTAGTGGAAACAGTTATAGTCAGAAGTCACAAGATGATCAAAACTAGAATCGCTTTATTTAAATTGAACCCGTTTGTGCATTGCTTAGGTAATTTTTTACGTACCTATATACATAACCTCACGCCTGTCTCCCTTAGGGGTAGGCGGAGACTAGGGAACACTAATTGCTGCGATACAGACATACTTCTTTCGCTTCCGGCGATCGTGTATGAGAAGATTCATGAACGTGCAGTCATGAATCTTCTCATACACGATCGCCGGTTATGGGCCTTTAACAAGGCCTTTTTTAAGAACGTCAATTAGATCAGCATTCGTTCGCCTAGGGCGGCCCCTTCCGAAAGTACCATCCATTCTTGCTCTGTACATGTTTTTCCTAAATCTACTTTCACTCTTCCTTTCCAAATGTCCATATAACCGTAGCATACACTTTTCAATCTTATTTACTATATGTTCTTTCAATCCGCGTCTCTTGCTTATTTCACTGCTGCGCACTCACTCAATTTCACTCCACAAATGATTCTCATAGCTCTCATCTCCACAGCATTAACCCCATTTTCATGTCACTTCTGCCACAGCCAGGCTTCACTACTATACATAAGTTTTGGCGCCATGTGATGATTCTTTAGTTTTAAAATACCTACGGATATAAAACTATATAGTTTTAGTAATTCAGGAAGAAACTTGAACTAAAAAAAAAATGCAATTGTTTCTTAAATAACCGCACAAAACAAGAATGCTGAAAGACAAATTGTCTGTAACAAATGACGTCGACGCGCTACAAGCTGCCTAGCTCTAGTCTCTAGCTGCAGATTTATCTCCTCACATTTATTACGAAAGAAAACCCACAAAGGACCGCAGAGCATTTATGTAAGTAATACAGCACCCGCTCAGCGACATCTCGTGTGTGTGACAAGGAATGTCATTTAGGATTTGCTTCGAAAAGTGTACAGGTAGCGTGATTGGAGCTCAATCGTTCGACGCGATTACCTGTACGTGTGCAAGACATGAGATGTGACTGAAAAAGGTATTTTAATACCATTATTTATCGTTTCTTTTTCACTTACTGTTTTAAGGATACCTACCGTTTTCTACATCGCGCTATCACGGTATTTATCGTGGCTATGCATAAGTGTCTATACATATAGTACCTCCCTATAACTAATACCTACCTAAAAGTTTCTTGCTCTAACCCGACTTTGACCGCAACCTCACCATACAGTAAATGACGCTGAAGTTAAAAATAAAATTACGCGGGTTCAAGAAAGAATCTCTTTCTCTTCGGTTCTCTTTATAAAACCTTGACGGAATGCTTGACTGCGGGAGCGGTTCGGCCGCTGAGCTTATACGAAACATGTTTTCTAGTTAGGTTGACCCTAAGGGGGTCTTAATATCAGCGGGGACTTTCAATTAAGTCGCCTTTTTTTTTGAAAAAAATCAAAAAAATTATATTCATCATAGGATCTTACAGATCACTTAATGATGTCAACATATACTTTGGCTCTAAGTAGTTGTTGACAGTTGTTGAATAAGATATTACAGAAAACCGAGACAAAAAAAGAGCCGGCGGAAAAATACTCTCGGCACTCTTTTTCAGCCAGAAATTATACGAATTAATACAAATTGACCATGACATGAAAAAAAAACAAACACAAGACAGCTAATTGTGAGAGCCAATGTAATGCCACAACCAAATTGCTTACATATTAGGTGCATTAAGGTAAGGATGCACAACACGAATATGACAAACAGGGACCAGAGTATTTAAAGAAGATGCTTTTACTAATAACACGTATTAAAACGTTATTTTAAATGGCTGCGGTATGAAAATTCCTGGTCATTTTAATCATACTACATATACTACAGGTAAGTAATTTATTGAAAAACTGCTAAATTCAAGTACAATTGCAGTCCAATGCAGGTCGAGTTAATTTCAAATGAATGTATTCGTGATATTGCCTTTAAATTAAAATTAAATGCTAAAATAAAATTGTTTGAGCTACATTTGCTTAACTAATATGCCGTAAATTGCTTATAATTTTTATTTAAAATTAAATAACCGCTGTCTCTCGCTACTTGCGGTCCCCACCTACTCTTTTTTCCTAAAAAAAGAGTATCATATAACTGTCTCCGGCATTCAATAAAAGTGTCATCATAGATTCCGTGCCTCGGCCGCCGCGTCGGCGCGTAGAGGATTACCCCCATCACGAGCCGAGGTGGGTTCTACGAATCTATTACACTGTCGGTCTATGGGTTCACCGAATCTATATGAATCTTTCCTCCGTGAAATATACGTATCTTGTTTTTAGTAAAGCAGATTAGTGATCGATAGCGGCGTGGGAATACCTGTCGTAAATATATTTCGAAGGTCCCATTAAAGTACTTTATGGAGATGGTTTATTCATTGATTCATAAAACTTCATGGAAACTTTTACTGATTACGTTTTGGTTTTATTTAAGAAGCTTTATTGTTGCCAAGTATACTTATTTCTTAATATGGTACGGTTTTGTTAGATGTTACAGGCGCTTGGGAATTTTTTTTTATTTAGTTAGATTGATTTCCTCTTGATGAAAGTTACAAAAGTCCATGCTGGACTGGGAGCGAAAGAAAAACATAGAATGTGCTAACTACTTCTCTTCCCGGGCAAACTGTAAAAGTCCGTTAAGGGACAGAGGTCTTAAAGGCGTATTTGTGGGCGATAGGCTGATCCCCTGTTACTATAATAGTCTCTCTCCATCTTTATACCTCCAAATTTGTCAAACGTGACATCAGACTTGTAACCTCTGGTGTTCTGCCTTCCCCATAAGAGATACAGGCGTGACGTTATGTATATATGAAAGTAACAAAAAACTTTTATAATATTAATTTATTCCAGGTATATTTCTCAAAGGTTCCAAAATAAAAAATCATCCAAAAAGTAAATGCCCAAAAATCGCAAAAATGTTAGGTTTTCATATAAATTTTCTAAATTCTTCATTTATGAAGAGTGTTAATTGTTAAATAAATAAATAAAATCTATCGAAGCTCCTGTTCTAGTAAAATTGCAAACTGCGTAAGTAAATAGTTTCTAAACGCTGGATCGGCTGCCTTCTGTACAAGCGGTTACTTGGTGCATCGTTTGGATTTGTCATCTCATTTAATTTCCTGCGAGAGTTTGTTAAAGGTCAAAGTTGAAGGGTTCGCGTTCATAAGACTTCGGTTCGGACGATCTATGCAACTATCTCGCGCTGGGAAGCTGACTTGTTGTTGTTTTCAAATTGCTCTCTAATGAGTTATTTTAATAGGAAAAATTTATACCATAGTTTTTTTTTTCAAATTATAATTTTTCTTTAGTTAATTTATCTCTCAAATAGTATTCATAATACAAGTTCTTTCAGAAACTTAATTAGGGCTGGATTAGGATTGGCAAGGTGTGGACATGCGTGTGGTGTTTCGACCAAGATCGCGACAGTCAGTCCTGATGTGGTCCCGATAATTTACTCGTAGAATGCTTTTTACGCTCTAGAAAGTGCAAAAAAAGTTTTTACGGATTCTAAATATCATACATAATAAATGAGGCACATCCATAGCTAACACAAAGAAGTATTTATAAATTGGACAAGCACCATTTAAGTAACAGCATCGAAATATCGGACGTGCGAAAATAAAATCGAAAATCGTGGTAAGAATCCCGTAAATACATTAAATCACAGTGAAAATAACCGCGATAGTTTAAAACAATTAAGAAATAACTTTTACAACACGCAAGGAATACATTTAATAAAAATGAATATCAAATAGCCGTATTTAAAAGCGATTCAAACTAGAAACTGTCCTCCAATTCTGATAGCCTTGTACTTCAAGGTGACATTTTAGTTCGCCCTGTATAATATTAGACGCCTGCTTTTTTCGAGTGTTTAGCTAAAAATAGATATGCTTCAATGGATAATTTCTAAAAATATCTCGAACAGCTCATTAATAGTTTAGTCAGGGGTATTAAGTATAAGCCTTTGTGATCATATATGGCCGTGAAGAGAATAATAACAACTGGACTAGTCCAACCGCATTTAGATAAGCGTTTTGTAGACGGTTACTGATCCGAGTGAGCACTTACTGGATTTCTTTATGAACTTTTAAAATGTAGCCAAATATGTCCCGATGACTAACTAATGTGTATACTGAATATTTTATAAACAGATGACATTCCTTCCTGAACACCTGTCATATTACAGTCAAGGAATGTTCTTAAACTAAGAACTAAAAGAAAGAATGTCGTTTAAGTGAACACTTTACTTTAATATTGTATTCAGGATTCATTATACTTGATTCTAATGAATGCAGATCATTTAAATACCGACTTTGCCTACATATACATATGCTCATTACTCCTACAAATTATTTTCATAAAATTAAAATTATTCATGAAGCACTCAATCAATTTCGATGAAATGTATATGAGACCACCTCTGAAGTATCTTTTATCATATGAAAAAAATAAATATTTAAAATCGATTCATAACTGTCTAACAATCGTCCAAAAAAATACAAAAAAGAACACACGAATTGAGAACCTCCTCCTTTTGGAAGTCGGTTGAAATTTGCGGTCATATTTAGGGCAGCCAACCACACTGTTTGTAACGGTATCATACTGTTGTTCACCACATTATACTTTTTACTGTTGAACAAAAATAAAGTATACAAAATACTGTTTTCAGCTTAAAATGCTAAACTTAAAATGTCTTAAGTTTTCGCGATTCATACTATTAAATTAAACACTTTTAACCGGATTTATCGCGTATATAAATCCGGGTCGCTCGTGACCACGGGGTCTGCAAAGACACCGAAACGTCGAGTTAAAATTTAAAATGTAAATATACGCAATAAATCCGGTTAAAGAGTGTTTTTTTAAATGCTACACACTTTATGTGCTAGACTTAAATTAATAATTTGTGCGAGAAGCTCTAAAAATATGTGTTGAAAACATTAAATAAATTGAACACTCTTTATTTTTCCAAAACACTGTTTGATATTCTTTTCAGAATCAAATATACTTTATTCCTAAAAAAAAGTTGGCAGCCCTAGTCACATGTCACTGAAACGCCGATATCAATTGTATAATTTTATAATCGCGATCAAATTAAAAACAGTTAAAAAAACCTCTTTTATTCATACTTACATATTTTTATTTTAAAATTGTTTCGAGCTTTCAAAATAAAATAAATAAAATAAAATCCCCAGACAATCACACCAACTACATGGCCCCAAAGTAAGCATAGCTTGTGTTATGGGATACCATGTAGCGAACTAGGGGGGAACCTAGAATATAAATACATAAATAGATAAACACCCAGACACGGAACATTTTTTTTTTCTTGTTCCGTGCGGGAATCGAACCCGCCACTGGCGTCTGAGGCAGACAGGTTTACCCCATCGCTAAAGTGGTAGTCAAAAAAAAATAATAAAAAAAATAAGCCAGTGCCTTTCTAAACTCGTATTATAATACGTATACCCCATATAAATTTTGAGTATGTGCACAATTGAATATTTTTTTGTTTGTGTACGACTGTCCTATTTTAATTTAATTCGATGTACCGATGGCAATTAAAGAGTTTATTATTATTTTATAATAAATAAATAAAATAAAATGTCACACAATCATAACAACTACATGGCCTCAAAGTACGCATAGCTTGCGTTATGAGATACCATCTAGCGAACTGGGGGGGAACCTAGAATATAAATACATACTTATATATTTAAACGTCCAGACCCGGAACATTTTTTTCTTGTTCCGTGCGGGATTCGAACCCGCGACCTCACGATTGGCGTAGAAACGTCTAGACTGCACTACGGAGACCGTAAAAATCATGGACCACATTTTTACCTATCATCAGGTGATACTGAGGTCAAACACGGGTTAAAAACTTTATAAAAATAATGGTTTCTAGTGTCGCATCTATGCTTAACATCAACTTCCATTACCACGACACGACCGCTCTACTTAGGAGTTCGTTATCGTGTCACCTTTTTAAACTAGATGGCGTGCTTGTCGCGTTGTAATCAGATTTGAATTAGCACCGCGCTGGAATCAATGGCGGAGTGGCTCATGCGGCACACGCTACTGCTTAGCAAGATGATGGATTAGCTGGAAATATACTTCGTATTTATTTACCAGTGGTAAAATAATGTAACCTGATGGCAAGTAAGATGAGGACAAAGATACACACTTGTACAGCTACGGTAGGGCTATCCTCAGACACACCTACGCGGGCTGGTGGTGTCTTCGTGTGGGCGTGGAATGGAAATATCAACATGTATGACACGACAGGCGCAGGCAACATTTACGGTAGTACCTAATACAAATAAATAATAATATAAAGTTTGTTTCTTCAACAATATACAGCAATACAAATAAGTGGCAGGGACTGCCTTTTAAGTACCGAAATACTTGTGCCAGGTAGTCCTTCCATAAATTTATTAAAATCATAATATTTACCTTTTGCTTGGTGGTAGGATCCCTTCTGGGTCCGCCTGGCTAGCGACCACCCTTTATATAAAGTCTGCCGCCAAATGTTACCGCTCCGGCGGTAATGTGTTCCGGCAATATTGTATAAAGAGCCAGTTCCTTCCTAAACCCGTGTGCTTTCATCTTCGACCTCATCGTCACTTACCACCAGGTGAGATTGAGGTCAAACGCGGGTTTAGTCACTTATAAAAAAAAAAAAATTTCGAAAATACAAAAATCAAACCTATAATAAATCTAAATAAATTTCAAAATTAAACTAAATTGAACCTAACTAAATTTGATCAAATTAAATACGTCAATTAAATTTTAATAAATCTAATTTAACTTAACTAAATCTAATCAAATTATATTCAAATCATATTAAATCAAGAAAATCAGATCAAATACAAGCGGGCATGGATACACTGAGGTGACATAGAAAGCCTGGATCGAATAATTACTTGAGTTAGTTAATGGACCTCTGTTTGATATTTAAGCTGAAATGTGAAAAAGAACCCGACCTTCTGATTGTATCGGTCTAGTCCGTAATTCATAGACAACCTATTTTTGGAGGGTGAATTTAGTCAATTGTGTTTGATTGCATTCATAGTTAAAGTATTGCTTTATTTATGTTTGTATGGTTGCTCTACACCCATATTTTCGTCGCAAACACTTTTTTGTGCTTGGGAAAATCACCCAGGAGTTAAAACATGACTAAGGCGACACACGACGATTTATAAAAGATTTCAGACCGCCTTAGAACATGGGAAACTCGGTTGGACGCCCTAGAAGCAAAAACAAACTGCGTACTGGAACTTTAACATGAAAACCATACACTAAAACAAGAGTTAAAACGCTTGCAGAGAAATTTGGATATAATTGATCTAAATTCAAGAAACAACAATGTTGAAATTCATAACATCTCTGAGACGAGCAGCGAAAACCTCATCAACTTGGTCTCAACTATAGGTAATTTAGGGGGAGTGAAGCTGCCAGCCGACAGCATCCAGAGCGCGAACCGCGCGGCACCACGCAACATCGTGGTGCAGCCACAGTACAGATATCTACAGTAATTCAACTCGGCCGCATCTTTGAAACAAATGCCTACAGCGCGCCGCGGTCCGTTCACATGAGATAGGGCTGCCCGCCTTCAGCGTTTAAATTACATTTGCCTACTTTGTGTTTACTTCTATTTAGTTTTGTGAATGCAAATATACTTTTTTTACATAAACTAATAAATACTTTGTAAATTGAACAGGAAGTGTTCAACAAAAAATACGTTTTGTATCATAAAACCATGTTTACTTTGGCGATGGGGTAAACCTGTCTACCTCAGACGCCAGTGGCTGCGGGTTCGATTCCCGCACGGAACAAGAAAAAAAATGTTCTGTGTCTGGGTGTTTATCTATTTATGTATTTATATTCTAGGTTCCCCCCTAGTTCGCTACATGGTATCCCATAACACAAGCTATTTTTACTTTGGGACCATGTAGTTGGTGTGATTTTCTGGGGATTTTATTATTTATTTTATTATTTAAATAACAAATCGGTCTTATAAATTAGCGACGGAAAAATACTTGCGCCTCGACTGAGTCGCACGAAAAAATATATTATTAAATTCTCAAGTATTTTTCAACAATCCGCATATTAACAGTTGAGAAACAACAAGCAATTCTAGTGTGCTCTTAGTTTTTTATTTATTTAATATATTAGTTATACAATTTTATCAATTCTTATGTGCTGAATCTCTAGCAAAACTCACCAGTACTCCATTTCAAACACTATTCTCTTATTATATAAACACTAATCAACACTTCACTGCACTGCTAATCACCTGCCAACTTCTTACATCAAAATGGATTTAAACAGCCTGGAAGCGCTTGGTAAGATGTTTGAAGACCGCATGAAAGACTATGAGAGCAGATTAGAGAAAGCTGCTGCCACAGCCCCTCCACATACAGATCTCAGTGTGCTGTCCCGTGACTTTTCAGACTTCAAATCTTTGATATGGCAGGTCTTCTCAAGCATCAAACAGCAACTTGAAGTAATTTGTTTTGGGTTAGACAGGCATGAAACCATTATGCGAAGGAAAATTCTGCTTTTTCATGGAGTTCCTGAGAACAAAGGTGAGAACCTGTTTACAATTGTACACCAAGTTTTATCCAACCAAATGAAAATCTCTAACATTAAACAGGAACACTTACGAGTATGTCATCGTTTGGGCGGGTCTGGGCAAGGTAAAACTAGACCAATCCTTGTGAGATTCCATAACTTCGATCATCGGCAAGAGGTCTGGGATAGTAAGACTTGTTTGAAAGGAACTGGTGTTACTATTTCGGAGTTTCTGACGAAAACCAGACAAAGAATATTTTCTACATGTCGGTCACACTTCGGGATTCGTAATTGCTGGTCAGCGGATGGAAAAATAGTAGTCATTTTGCCCGACAAATCCCGTAGGAAGATCGAAACCATCAGTGCATTGAACGAGCTTCTATCCGAGTTCCCGGCCTCCAAACAGGATATTGCACCGCCACCAGTTCAGGAAACTAAAACGACCACAGTTTCGCCTAGAAAAACCCGTCGTCG
Organism: Stenoptilia bipunctidactyla; assembly: GCA_944452665.1. Lineage (NCBI taxonomy): Eukaryota > Metazoa > Arthropoda > Insecta > Lepidoptera > Pterophoridae > Stenoptilia > Stenoptilia bipunctidactyla. Next base: position 413,650 of record OX101744.1, on the reverse strand, counting down.
GCATTAAATATCTGCAAGTACCTATTCATTTAGTTATCTTACTACTAGCGCCGTACTATTTTACTTGCACGGCTAACCATTTCAATTTGTTTTGCTAATCACTTCTTAAATTGTGTTCTTTACTATTTTTGTTTAATGTACAAATGGCGGTATTTGTTATAACTTTTTGATTATTAATTAAGGTGGATTGGTTGGTAAACAAACTTTATTATTTCGCCTTTGACATTTGTCACTTGACATCTATGGCAAATGACATTTTTGTTCATATGTATCAAGATTAACTTTCCGAGGAAAAAATGTTTTTTCGGCTTTGTTTTTTTTTAAATGTTTTTATTTTGTTTGTATCATTTAAAGTTACGTTTTATATTGTTTTTAATTTTTAGTGCACTTACGAGTGGTGAGTTTGCGATAAGTTAATAGATTATTTGTTAAATTTTTATTTATATTAATTATAGATATTGCATATATACATATATTTATATATTTATCCCTTAATATATTTTATGGATAGCATCTTTGATGATCTTGCCGACAATTATTTCTCTTGCTCATCCTCTTCATCTAGTTTCTGTAGTGCCGATAGTTCTTCCACGCCCACACTGACTTTGCATGACCAACTCACTTTAATATACGACGCAAACCCATCCAATTTAAATATTGTTCACATAAACGCTCAAAGTGTCCCAGCCCACTACTCCGACCTCCTTGCTTCCTTTAGTATTGCCACTGTGGATGCTTTACTAATATCCGAGACCTTCCTCAAACCTTCCCTTCCTTCCACGCATTACGCTTTACCTGGCTACGTCCTTATCCGTAACGACAGGATTGGGAAAGGTGGTGGAGGTGTTGCTATCTATCTCCGGGCAGATATACCTTATAAGGTTATCAGTACTTCCCCCTCGCAACACTCCGCGAAAGCGGAACATCTTATTATTGAGATAGTAACTCGACACACTAAGCTACTTTTAGGAGTATTTTATAGTCCTAACAACTCTATAGACTATTTCAATAATTTCGATGGAATACTCCACGACCTTAGCCCATCCTACAGTCATATCATTTTCATGGGAGACCTGAACACCTGCATGATAAAAAACAACTCCCGCTCCCAAAAACTAAATTCTATCCTTAACTCCTATAACCTGAACATCTTACCTCTTTCTGCAACCCACCATTTTCCGAATTGTGTCCCCTCCTTAATCGATCTTATGATCGTTTCCAACACCCGTAACGTTGCGTCTCATGGCCAACTTACTGCATCCTTTTCCTATCACGATCTTGTTTTCCTGTCCTACCGTATCCGTGTCCCCAGACGCAAACCACGTTTACTATTATTGAGAAATCTGAAAGACCTCGATACAGATGCCTTACTGCGTGATGCGGAGTCCACTGATTGGAACACTGTCACATCCAGCTTGACGATCAATGACAAAGTCAATTGTTTCAACAGTATGATTCTGCAGCTATTCGATCGCCACGCCCCACTAAAACCGGTGAAAGTTAAACATAACCCAGCACCCTGGCTCACAGATAATATAAAAGAAGTTATGGCTCAAAGAGACAAGGCCAAAAGAGCTTATAAGCGCAATCCTTCCGACTGCAACCACGATAAATTCAAATCCTTAAGAAATCGTTGCAATCGTCTGTGTCGGAATGCAAAGAGGAAGTACTTTTATGATTCTCTGGTAAACCGTGGCTCTGCACAGGTCTGGAAATTCCTAAAATCTGTCGGTATAGGCAAATCTCCCAACACATCCCTTAAAGACTTCGATTTGAGCGCTTTGAACAATCATTTTGCCCTACCTCCCGTCATTTTAAATCCGAACATTAAAACTAAAACCTTGGATCATCTGTCGAAACTGCAAGTAACACATTCTCCTTTCTCTTTTACAGCTGTTTCTTCAGATGAAGTCAAGAAATCTATCCTATCCATATCTTCAGCTGCGGTTGGTGATGACGGATTGTGCTCGAGAATGATCGTTACGATATTACCTATCCTCTTACCTATCCTTACTGATATTTTTAACCACTCTCTATCTTCTGGTACCTTCCCTGCTGCCTGGAAACGTGCGCACATTATTCCTTTACCTAAAATCCCTAATCCTACTGCCATTACCCACATCCGCCCTATTTCGATCCTTCCTTTTCTATCGAAAGTTCTCGAACACATTGTGCATAAACAATTGTCAGCATTTCTTAACTCTAATGAGGCGATTACCCAATTCCAATCCGGTTTCCGTCCTGGCCACAGCACTGTTTCAGCTTTAATTCATGTAACTGATGACATCCGCTGGGCCATGGAAAACAAATCCCTTACCTTACTTATCCTTCTTGATTTCAGCAATGCTTTTAACGCTGTTGATTTCGATATCCTCCTGGGTATCCTTAAATCCCTAAATGTATCCCCCTTGGCATTGACTTGGTTCGAGTCCTACCTTCGCGGCCGCTCGCAGCAGGTCCGCCTTGATGAGAATCACTCACAGTGGTGTAATCTAACAGCAGGCGTGCCGCAGGGTGGTGTCTTGTCTCCTCTCCTTTTTTCAATCTTCATCAACTCAGTAACCAAAGTCATCTCATCAAAATTCCATCTCTATGCAGATGATCTGCAAATCTACCGCCATTTTGCTATTTCTGATGTTAATTCTGCTGTACAAGAAATTAACACAGACTTGTGTCGAATAAGTGACTGGGCAAGGTCTTTCGGTTTTCTTATTAACCCACAAAAATCACAAGCCATGATCATAGGTAGTCGCTATACTCGTGGTTGTCTTGATTTTTCTGTGATTCCTCCAATCATCATGGACAATGTTTCGATTGCTTTCACTGACTCGGCTAAGAACTTAGGAGTCATTATCGATTCAAATCTTTCCTGGAACGCGAATGTCAGTGAAATCAGTCGTAAGATCCACTACTCTCTGCACTCTCTGAAGACGTTACAAAATGTTTTACCTTACAAAACAAAAATTTCCCTTGCCCAGTCGCTTATTCTGTCCATCCTTGACTATGCCGATGCTTGTTATTTGGATGCCACGGAGGAACTTCTCAACAAATTGGAGCGCCTACAAAATCTTTGCATTCGTTTCATCTTTGGCTTGAGGAAGTTCGATCACGTCTCCGAATATCGAAGGCAACTTCGATGGCTTCCAATACGCAACCATCGTAACACCAGGATCCTTTGTCTCCTTTTCAACATCCTTCATAATCCACTCACTCCTCTCTATTTGCGTGAAAGGTTTTCATATTCTCACTCTCAGGATACGCCTTGCCGAGCACATACGCGTACGCTTTTACATATGCCTCTTCATAAAACCGATTATTATTCCTACTCTTTCTCTGTCCATGCAGTCAGATTGTGGAATTCATTGCCTCATGAAATTCGTGAGTCTAAAACGATATCCATTTTTAAAAAGAAAGTCAAAGATCATTACTATTCACTACTGTAATCTATGTTACCAACTTTACTGTCCGAATGATATTGAGATATATATATAATAATGTATGTATGTATAATATATATATTATGTATGTATAAATTATATATAATATTATGTGTATGTATTGGTATGTATTCATATGTATGTATATTTAGTACACACTATTATTGCAGTTAATTCAAACTCTCCAGTCATGGGTCTGCTGTAAGATATTTCGATAGAGATAAGCTGTACCTTTGTACTTATTTTGTTCTATGTATCCTTATATTGTATCTTAACTTATGTGTACATAAATTGTTAAATAAATAAAATAAATAAATAACATAAAGCTCAACAATTGTTTCGGTATGCAGACACTCGCGACTGGCCGCATGCCGAGATCGAGCCGCGTAGGTATAGCTCGCGTTTCGTTTGTATGAAGTTGAATTACTATAGATATCTGTACTGTGGTGCAGCTGTGCTCGCGCCACGCGCCGCGAGCACTGCGCCGAGCACCTGTCGCTGCCGGCACCTACTCGTCGGTTCAATGTTAATGAACACCTGACGCTTAGAACCAAACTACTTTTCAAACGCATGCGCCAGATTCTGCTTCAAAATCCCAAAACGCTCTCACAATTGAATTCAATTCAATTCTTTTCATTTATTTGTAGGAATATAGGAATTAGATGTTACAGTTAAATACATAAGTTGTCCTAGCCATATTCTACCATTGCGGCATGTACATTATAGTTTTAAATGAGAGAAAATAATATTAATAGGTATAAAAGTCAACATTTCTTAGTTATACATTAATCATAAAAAATAACGAATGTCTCTACTATGATAATCTAATTATATAAGACATATTTTAAAATGAGAGTAATTTAATATTAGATTCAACAAAGTTATTATTGGTTACCTGGTTTAATTTAATTAACGTCTTTATCATTATAATAGTCACTTATATTATATGTGTAATAGCACTTGTCCACTAAAAATGCCTTAAGCCTTTTTTTTTAATTATTATAGTTGTTTATTTGTTTGATTTCTGTAGGCAGTTTGTTGTAAATTGTTGGTGCCATCCCAAAGAAACTTTCAGTAAACAGTACGGTATTACGAGGTCGAGCACAAATAGTGTCCTTATTCCTTTTGCTATTAAGGTTTTCAAACAATACAAGATTTTTATTAACAAATAGCGCTATTTCAAGAATGTAAAGGCATGGGAAAGTCAGAATTTTCAACTTTTTGTAATAGGGTTTACATGATTCCGTGCTTTTTAAATTAAATATAGCCCTAACACAACGCTTTTGTGCTTTAAAAATTGTATCTTTATGTGTGGAATTTCCCCGTTCACATAACGCCGTTTCTTAATACAGGTTTGATGCTTAAAATTGAGGGAAGGAGGCGTCTTTATTTGACAGGTTTTATACACAAAGTTGTGCATTGTGGTAAAACTCAATATATCTATGACAAAATTGACTGACTTGGAAAAGCTCATAATAGAAATACCCCGATTAAAAATCTTCAGATCATGGCTACTCACAAACACCATACATCCAACTACAAAAGCAGTTTTAGGCTTGCGGCATCTAAGATATGGAAAGATCTTATAACTTGTTTGACTTTTAAAAAATCAAAAAAAAAATATTGTTGGAGATACAAATTACTGCCTCACAGCAAATGTATCTAAAACTCTAAATAAGATTTCTTTCCATAACATTATATTTAAACACTACTTATACTTTTTATACTGCTCAATACTTATTACATTACTTATATATAATAAACTTATTAAACAAAACATACCCACCACACAAATTTCACAACAACATACCTAAACCACAAAATACAAACAATACCACAACAATACACCACTACACGAACACCCCACTCGATTGCGCTCTCTTTACCTTACCTTCTTTTTATGTTTACTTCCAAGTCTGGCCCATGGAACAATATACTCTCTTACGAGAGAAGAACGATTACTTCATACTTCGTAAATGCATACATACAGCTCACTAGCGCTTCAGTTAATGCCATCCGCAACTGTTCAGTGTATTAATAGATCCACTTTCACAGTAGTAATCTATGCAGTCTATTACTCTAAGAGAGGAACTTAATGTATATATATTTTTTTGACATTAAAATTGTGTAAGTAGGTATATTTAATAAAAAATCATAGGTGTTTATAAATTTATTTTCCAACCATTATCTTAAAACTACTGCACAAAAGCGTCAATTTCGCAAATAAACAAACAAACAATTACAAAGTATTTAGTGTCACTATCACAATATAAAGTGTCAATTTCGCACTGAACAAATAGCACTTCCGTAAAAACCGTAAAACAAAAACTTCCATAAAACACAGCTTACAGATTTTCAAATCAAAAATTTTACAGGTTTTCAAATAAAAAATGGGTTGCTGAAATTACGCAGTTAACGCAATGAACCGTTTTTACAAATGGCGTCAGTCAGTCGTTGGCGATGGATGATTGTTTGCCTTTGATTGTCACTTTTGAGAAGATTGACATATAGACTTACGTCAAAGCAAAGTACTTTAAAGCTTTCTCATTCATACGTATAGATTTGTCCCACTTTGGCTCCGGCTGCCATCGACAGCATTGGCTAATAAATTAGTAAACTCCCCCTGGGTCTGGCCCTTGCTGAAAAACAGCGTCATCTAGATAGTAGTCTATCTAATGACATATGCTGAGCATGTGGCCATTTGCCAATAAAAAGTTTGTTGTTTATATCTATATGAATAAGTAAATGTTTAAAAGTATTTCTTTTATAAATAAGTTAATTTTAAGTTTTGTTTTTATATGATAATAATTTAAACATATTTTCTATTCGGTAACAATTTTTTTTTGGCGATAAACTTTATATTAATTATTTTTTTTAAACCTTGAAATTGATTGACCTCTGAAACCTACATTTGCAACGCAGCCATTAATTAAATATTGACCTCATCTCAGTAAGCCGACTGCCTGCTGTCGCTGCGGCTTTGACTCGCTCTCGAGTGGCTGCCAATATGACAATCAATAACTTTAATTGTCAGTAAACTGGGTCCTGCTTAATCCGACCGAACTAACGAACTTAAACACTATGGAAGAGCTGTTAGAAACCAATTTATATAATATAATTTTCAACACACTTGCTCGTAAAGTGAGCGTTATTCTATTGAATTTAGAACTATAAACTGGGCTATAAGTCACGCGTGCATAATATATTATACCCTAGTGCATAATATAATGAATCCTACAAAGTTGAATTGTACCTTTGTGCAAATTACATGCGAGTAAACAGAGCATATTTTGTTGGTCCGGGTGATACATTAAATATTTTCAGAAACAACAAAGAGGTTTTATACCACTTCAAATCCATATACATTTTTTAATGTTTGCGCCTTATATTAGTAAAACAAATTTGTATATCAAACAAATTATTCACAATTTACAATAATTTGTTATAAAATATTAAAATATTTACCACTCCAAATTAAACATTTTCACTTAAAATAGGCTGTATATGCTACACAGACATTGACACATTTGGCGGAAAAAAAACCTACGCGCATGCGCGAGGTTCGGCGCCATTTTTCAATCACAATTCACAGCTTTGTTATCAAATGTGTTTGTTATTTTATAACCACGTATGTCTGTCTTTTACTCACAAGTGTGTTGAAAAACGTCGTATGTAACTTGTTAGCGTTGCTAATTACAGTCTCGGCTCATTATTAAGCCCTCGCCTGCGGCTCGGGCTCAAATCACAGCCTCGACTGTAATTCGCAACTTCGCTCACTTGTTACATAATATACTATTAATACAAAAAAATATTTTTAAAAACACTTTGTCGCTTTTTTTTATATATTTAGAAAGGATGAGTTTGTCTTCCATGGCAACTGAAAGGAAAGTGATTATAAAGAGGAATGTGGTACAAATATATTTACTTCCCTATACATGCTTTTATTTTTTGTACATACTTGTAAAATAATCATACAATTCATACATTACATACCCATCCAATGCAAACAAATTGTAATGTATGCAAATGATTGAATGGTACAGGGATCAAACCCACGAACAGTTTTGTCTGACGCAATCCAAAAATAAAGACATTTCTGTGTGTTCTAATAATTAAGTAACTTAAATTACATCATACGTATATTATGTATTGGTCAAAGATGGCATCTATTCAAACCTTAGTAATGTTTTTAAGTTTTTTTGCATTTAAAATGCTCAATTATTCTTAAATAAATGAAAAATGTGATAAATAAAAATTACCCGACCAGGATTCGAACCTGGGACCTCTCGTTTGCCGGACGAGTGCTCTTCCAACTACCGGGGCCTGGCGCTTTTTTTTATTTATCACATTTTTCATTTATTTATTCAAACCTTTTTATCTCCGAACTTTTTCAAACTTACGTTCACTCAGAGCAGTAGCGGGTTCAGTCACCAATAAAATCAAGCTCTAGAAAAGATGCTGAGCCATCATGTAACAATGCAACTCTAAAAGTGTGCGACGAATAAAAACCATATAACGTTTTTAAACTTTCATTGAAGTTACCTTCAGAAACGGGATATTCGCCATGTTTATTATTAATCGACCGTCGCGATCATGGCGCTTGCAACAGTGCCGAAGTATCGAGAACTCAAAATAAATAATACCTAAACATAATGTTTTTAAGTTTTTTTTTGCATTTAAAATGCTCAATTATTCTTAAATAAATGAAAAATGTGATAAATAAAAATTACCCGACCAGGATTCGAACCTGGGACCTCTCGTTTGCCGGACTAGTGCTCTTCCAACTGAGCTACCACAAAAATGCGGTAAGTAATTTCGAGGCGTAGCGCCAAGCCCCGGTAGCTCAGTTGGAAGAGCACTCGTCCGGCAAACGAGAGGTCCCAGGTTCGAATCCTGGTCAGGTAATTTTTATTTATCACATTTTTCATTTATTTCATTTATTTAAGACCTAAACATGTTAAATATCCCGTTTCTGAAGTTAATTTGAATAACAACCTTGCCCAAATCTCCCGCAAGTTTGACCTTGTTGTGCGGATTACCCATAATATTATTTAGTAACTATTAATCTGGGAAGGCGCGATCTAATGTTCTGGAAACATTGCCAGGATTGTGCAAGTTGTTATTTATAGTGCCCGGGTTGCCAGCTGTCAACAATTGCTGGTAACAGGTAACCCTAGCCTTAATTACGTTTAATCCAGTTAAAATATGGTTTGACCGTTGTAGGTGAGGGTTTTAATCAGCTATTATTGTTTTTATGGCGGGTTTCGGATATGCGTTTAATTTTAAGTTCTGATTAAAATTGACTTTTTAATAAAAAAACACTGATATAATTAAAAAAAAACGAGGATAAATCAGGTTTACAAAATATTTTAATTAAGATTTTGAATCGTGAAAGCTTAGGACTTACTTAACGGCTTCATAAGCAAAATTAGTCTCATATACTTTTTTCTCATTTAGTGTATTCATACCTAAAATAAAACATTTTAAATTTTACACCAACACTTCCTAGTGTAACCTGTATCTGATAGACACGGTTGCCTATAAGATATAATCTATTGGTGACAACCACTTGTGCTCTTTTAGATAATTGTTTGACAACTATATTCTGTTCTATGTTTCCAGCAAACTGTTTATTTCGATAGGTTTCCTTTATTTAATATTTATTTGATAAGTTTCCCACGAAACAGCACGAGGTGATTTAACAGTTCAAACGCCGTTTCATATGAGATATTATCTTCCTTTTGAAATCGGTGCAACACTCTGTGTTTTATGCAAATTATTGCTAAATGAGTGAGTAATTTAAGCTCAATCTGCCAGGCCGTTGCATTGATAAAAATATCTCCTTAATATTAAGAGCTTTAACGTTAGAATAATTTGCTGTAAAATACCTCATCGTCTATTTGAACGGTCTAACAATAAGGGTTCGTGAGATACAGCCTGGTGACATCGACGGAAGCTAAGTGGACTCTTAGCTATAGGGTCCTCCTTTACCATTTGGGTACAGAATCTTCAAAAAGCAACCTAATCATAGAGGTCATTGAAGTTTTTAAGAAGAGACTCTTTATAGATAATTGTCTCGGTAACTTCCGCTATTGACATCAGTTGGTTTACCTACTTTATAATTTTCTCCATCACGCAGGACTAACGAGTGGTATAATTACGCGCCACATTAAATTAATAATCTAAATATTACATCATATTGTGATAGTTCAATAAACAAAGGTTTTAGTTCAGATAATATCTTACTAAAATTATAAATGTGAAAGTTTGGATGTCTGGATGTTTGTTCCTCAATCACGGGAGAACGGCTCAACGGATTTGGATGAAATTTGGCATAGTGATCATGTACAGTCTGGAATAGCACATAGGCTCTTTTTATCCCGAAATTCCCGAAATTCCCGGCGCATTAAAAATTGCGCCGGTAAAACAGCGTGCAACAGCTAGTCAAACATATAAGAGATAACAGAAATCCATGCAGCGGGAAATTTGGCAGAAATTATTTAGCGGTTTGGCCATGGTCTAATTTTGGTACGCATGAAGTTTCCCTTCAGCAGGGCTATTCCCCTAAGCAACAGCATCGAGTTCATCGATGCATCAGCGATGAGTGACAAATTGGTATTCACATGACACAAAACTCGACCCCAGCGCTCGCCGCTGATGACGGCGTGAGTAATAACTAACATTCGTCAACCTGTTTGACATCTTGTCGATGAGCTCGTCGTCGAGCACAGCGCTGTAGTTATAGTAACGTGAATAGTCCTGCAGGGTCCATCCGGCTAGTGACCATCCTTCATATAAAGGGAGCCAGCAATGTTCATGGCTGCGGCTTTGATGTGCACCAGCAATGTTTTATGACGCGTATAGATCAAGTGCGGATTACTCGTAAATAAAACGTTTTATCATGTACAACAAATAATTTATTCACCTTGATCTGTTTATATTTATTGAAGTGATTTTTTTACTGTTTATACATTTGATTTTATAAATGAAAACATGACAAACTCTCAAGCGCATAACTTACCCAATAGCAATAAAATTAATTTTAATACTTCCAGCATGTTCCTATTTCCTTTTGACAGTGATGAAATTTCAAAAATAATAAATTCATTAAAGGACACAAATTCGGTCGGTTTCGATAATATATCAACAAAAACCATTAAATTAAGCAGACATATAATTGCCCCGGTATTGACTCATATTATAAACCTCTCTTTTAAAGAAGGTGTATATCCCGACATGCTAAAACTAACTGTTATAAAACCTATATATAAAAAAGGTGATAAAGATCAACCAACAAACTATAGACCCATAGCTTTAATTTCTGTTTTCGCAAAACTCTTTGAAAAATGTATGCACACAAGATTAATAAAATTTGTCACAAAATTTAGAATTTTAACCTTAAACCAATACGGTTTTCAGAAACGTAAATCAACCACGCTGGCTGCATTTAATTTGATCAATGAAATTATTACACACATTAATAAAAAGATAAAAACCGTCGTTGTGTTTTTTGACCTAAGCAAAGCCTTTGACTGTGTGGGACATTCTTTACTGTTGAAAAAGTGTGAAGCTTATGGTATTCGGGGTCCAACACTCAAATGGATTGCAAGCTATCTTAAAAATAGACAACAGTACGTAGAAATAAAAGGTTTGAATCTAGATGCTCATCAAGATGTCTGGTCATCAACAATCAAGCAAAATAGCATTGGTGTGCCACAGGGAAGCTTACTAGGGCCCCTGTTATTTCTTCTTTATATAAATGATCTGCCAAATGTGACAAATTACCATGTCACACTTTATGCAGATGACATATCTGTGGTTATTCCCGATAATTCAAATAAAAATTTTAATGACATAATTAATTCGACCATATCTGACATAACAACCTGGACTAATTTGAATAATTTAAAAATCAATACTCATAAAACACATTACATGCAATTTTTTAATAAAGGCGCTAATAAACTGTGTTTAAAAGTTAAATGTAACGATCAGACGATTGACGAAACAAACGTCACGACATTTTTAGGCATTAATTTTGATCAAAACTGTACGTGGAATACACACATAGACAAAATATGCACTAAAATCAATAGATTTGCTTATGCCCTATGGAGACTAACAAAAATGACTGATAGAGAAACTGCTCTTAAAGCTTATCACGGTTATGTTGCATCAATATTAAGGTATGGTATTCTTCTTTGGGGTAACTCGGTTAAACTAAATAGAGCATTTATTGCACAAAAGCAATGTATAAGAAGCATTGCTGATGTCAGTTCTTGGACCACCTGTAGGCCCATATTTAAATCACTTAAACTACTGACCCTCCCTTGTATCTATATATTAGAAACCTGTATTTTTGTTAAAGCTAATCCAGAACTATTCACAACGAATAAACAATATTGTAACTTTAATACTAGATTTCCCGACAAAATTCGACTACCGAACATCAAAACAGAAATATGTAAAAGAAATTGTTTTGCTATGTCAGTTAGACTATATAATCATTTACCGGCCGATATGAAATGCTTGCCTTTAAACAAATTTAAATTCACACTACGAAATTGGCTCCTAGAAAAATCATTCTACTCAGTAAATGAATTTTTGAATAACAAAATATATGGACCTAACTATATATGACATGCTTATTTTGCCTATCATTATCATTTTTAATTTGAATATAGCAATGTGACATGGAATTTATAATAAAGGTATTATTAACATGTAATGAAACTCTAAATTTATTGTACAATTTTATTATGTGCTAATTGTGAATTTATAATATAGGTATAGGTGTGACATCAAATTTATAATATTGACATGCAATTAAGATTGAATTTATTATGTTATTATTAAGTGCTAATTGTTGAAATTATTGACATTTTACTGTGTTCAAACTTTAATTTTTAAAATCTTTTTCTCTATTCTAATTGTATTACATTACTTAAAAAACATATTGCATGCTGTTATACAGTGTAGTGTAGAACTATTTATTACATGTAAGACCTATTTGTATACCACTATATAGCAATAAAAATGATTTGATTTGATTTGATTTTGAAGAAAAGATGCAACACATTTAAAGCAATTTCGCTAAATTAAAATCGCTTTCGTTGAGATAGAAATATTTAAGTAGATACTGTTTTGCATGTTGCTTGAATTAAATGTTTATACGATCGTCTATGAACAACTTTCCACATTTTTTTTAAAAGGTACATGGCCGTACATCTCTCAAATAAAACTTCACAGCCAAATCCAATAAAACAACTTTTACTCCAATTCACATTGTAAGCTAAAAAATATATTTCTGATAAATTACTGTAATTTAGCACTAGATGCAAAAAGGGTCAACCCTAAAATTGCGGAGGTGTTGGCCCCCGGTGTGCCGCTGTTCATAAAGCGCGTCCATTAGGGTTGACACTCGAGTTTAATTCTACTTAATTGAAACAATAAATCAGCAATAATTTAATTACTGACCAAAACGTATTGCGCTTGTTATTTATAAGTTTTCTGTTGGTGCGCAACTCCGCATTGCTGCAACGAGATTTTACTGCAGAAGAAAAATATTTAAAGATATATTCTAAAGAAACTTTTATGTTTCAAACGCAAGCTCTATTTTATAATATCTTTAGTTTTTACGATTCGCTTCTTGAAGAAAGTGTTATCAGGTTTTATCATTTCTTTATACCTGAAATAACTCGACATTTTAACATTTTAGTATAAATATCGGGTTCCTATTTCTCAAGCTCTTTTTGATTTGGGCCTAAGTGGCGCTGTGTAAAAATAAGATGATAATTGATGTGATCTTATTAATTACATGCAATCAAAGTTTTGATTACAATTATTGGTATCTGCTCATTAGTGCGCTGATCTTCCGCAGAAACCACTTTACGTGAACTGATTCCAATGGATACCACGCTAATTGATTGCGATTGAGGGTTTTATGACCAAAATTATCTTGTTATTTAATTTACTATTCAATGTTTGGCTAGTATTTATTGTTGACGACCGTTGTGGCGATAAGGCAACACTGTCTGCCTCAACACTCAAGTGGTCTCGAGTTGATCGCCGCACAATGCAAGTATTAATGTGCATGAACATTGAACTTACTTAATGGAACTTAATGTGAAATGTCAAATAATTTTTATTTACTTATGAGTTTGATAGGCAAAAAATATGTTCATTTGGAATTTTCACACTAATTTGTTTGATACATTTCAATGTAATGGCTTTAAGACTCAAAGGAAAGGCCGAGCCGCGTGAAACAGCTAGCGTGTCAAAAGACACTGAGTATTAAAAATTAAACTGCTATAATGTCCGCAAACGTATTTTTACCCCTGTTGCAAGCGAGGCGTGTTCACCAAAGCATTAGGCATTTTTAACTGTATTATATCACGTTTAAATACATTTTACATTTAATCCTCTACCGGAACGTTAAGGATGTTATATACCGTTCAAAAACAGTTTTTTTTCTTCAGTGTCGTTTTATTAAGGTATTATTCATTTAAAAGAAAAAAAAATAGTGTGTATACTTGCAAAACTCTAATGAACCTTTCTGTACTTATTTCAAAAGCAAAATTAAGTAAACTCTTGGTTTTATATTGTCGAAATGTATTTTATCTATGTCCTAAGTGATATTACATGTGAACCCTTTTCTTCAGTTTCTTTCAAACAAACGTTACTTTATGGTTCAAAAAGGATATAAAGAAGAAAACAATATTTGAATCATAAATAAAGGAACCACCGCCACCCATACAGCCGAGACAAGTAATGGATAGTGATAGAAAAAAGGTCGTGAACTTTGATGCCTTTTTTGTCTTGTCCCTTTCTCGTAAAATATACATTTATATAAATTGTGGTTGAAGTTTTTGGACAAAGAGAAAACTAGGTTTGTCACGCGGACAGACTTGCACCCTTGTCTTCATGATTGCGTTTCATCTGGTGACTTGGAAGACAAACTTCACCTTCATCCTTTTTAACATAGAATAAAAAAGTACCTACCTACTCTAAGTATTTTTAAAATAAGTAACACAAATGAAGCTTTACATGGCTTTTGACATTTTAATTAAGAGACTTCCAGTAAAAAGTAATTAGATATATTATACTGATCGGGAGAACCGTGTTAAATTAATAATTTTGTTGCGTCTGAATGATTTATTTCGTGGAACCGAATGTATGAGCTACGGTATACCCTGATCTGTGTCTACGAAATATTCATTGTGTTATAAAAACTTTTAAATATCAATAGCTCTGCGTACATAAATATGTAATTATATTAATTTTAAAATATATGTAATTATTGCATATCTAGTGACAAAGAGTAAAGTTAGATTCTTGAAACAAATACAATTATCCCGTAAAAACCGGTATTGTTATCGGGACAAAAAGTAGCTAATGTGCTACTATAGATTATAAATCATTTACATGCAAATTTTCATCAGATTTCTTAAGTGTTTCTGATTTGATTGAGAAAGTTTGGATGGATGTATGTATGTTACATTCAGATTATATATCTCTAAATTATATTTTCCTCAGTTTAATAGTCGATATTACTTACTTCCATTACGTGTGCAAATAAATAATTAAATCTCTAACAAGGTGTTGCCAGCCCTACTGGCATAAGTGTCCTTTAGATATACGAGGGCAGAGATTAACGGTGTGATAGCAGCCCTGCCGAACTCTTGTTTTGTTAAGGGCTTAACGAAGGATACGTTTAATGCGACGGCCCTTTGTCGGCTACCTTTGTAGGAACAAAGGTTGTAAATTAAATATAGTGCTCAGGTCCAGATCAACTTTTAAAGGCCTGAGATGAGGGAAATCAGGTTTGAAATAAATTGGTTTTCATGCTGCTATTTCAATAGTGGGTCTTTTATATGGTTTTAATTATACTTGTCATTCCAATCCTTGTCCGTGGAGTTAAAATATAAAAAAATATCAATATCGGTTAAAAAAATTTAATAAAAACACTATTAAGAAGCTTAGAATAATTCATGTTTTTGTAGTTTCATGAAAATATATCTTTTTTGCGTACAATAATTAGAATTCCATAAATTAATGATTCACGAATATTATCTACCTACCAAGCTTTGTTATATCTCTGTGTGTAATTTCAGCTTAATACGGCTACAAAATAAAAATATTTCAGCTTGAAAATGCTCTTTCTTACTGATCACAATAAATAAAACACTTTTTAACCGGATTTATCGCGTATATTGACGTTTAACGTCATGTCAAAATTTGAAATGTAAATATACGCGATAAATCCAGTTAAAAAGTGTTTTATTTAATAGTATGAATCGCGAAAACTTAAGACAATATTATGATTACAATAAAGTTCAATTTATTCCAAAACCATTAAAATCCAAAGAAATCGATTAAACTGTGAATTTGCATTTTAAGTCAAAAGTAACCGATTTCTCTGCACGTCTACGGAGTTGCTACGGTCGTTCTTTTAATGGCTACCGAACCGTAGTAGTTGCTACGTGCTGGCGTAGTCGTAGGCAAAAGTCAGTCAAGTAAGATTTATAATTGAACACCGAGGAAGTGATTGTGGCGCCGCGCCGTGGTTACTGTGCATATCAAACGATATCGCAGGTTAAGCGCGCTCGGTGCGGCCGGTATTAGGATGGATGAACGCTGATCATTTATTTCTCACGACAACTTCCGAGCTTTGGAGGGCACGTATACTTGCATACAGTAGTCGTTAGGGTTTGACAGAAGCCATATCGGCGCCCTAAAAATTCTGGCATCCACCAACCAGCAATGGGACAGCTTAGTGAATCAAGGCCTAAACCTTCTCGTCACCCAGAGGAGAGACTCATAGCCCTGCGGGGGGCTCATTATACGGAGTTGTGATGATGAGGATTACGTAAATATTTTATTTTTCTTTTAATTTTTGTATTTCATTTTAATTTGTTAATTTTAGTATCAAATCTTTATTTTCAATATTTTAGATATTTTGAAAAATACGGCGTAATCGATAAAGTTCTTCAAGAGCGTCGATTGAATAGGTTTCTCGAGGATCGTTGTAGACAACTTTTAATTCATATCCACTAACAAGCAGGTGTCGCGGAAGACAGACGTCCTTTCAGGTGCTAGCACATCAATCAATCGACCGTCGATTGACGGCGTCGATCGACTGGTGTAGTAACACACTCACTTTATTAAAAAAAAAACAAGAATGTTGTTGAAGTGTCCATAGCGCCTTATCGAAGACTGGCCGAATACATCTACACCGCGGCACCGGAAGACCGCGATTCAATTTTCTATCTTTTTTGTTTTATCTGTCATGTCATGTTCGCTCTGTAAAAACTAATTGTAAAATACGCAAATTATATTATTTTCTTTGTACAGCAAGTTCATTATTATTTTACCTCACACTTTCAAGAACATGGTCCTTCGAGCCGGATTTGAATTGAAATATATGTGATAAGGAAGCAGTAATCATATTGATTAAAATATCAAAAAACAAAAAAGGACGCCACGCAAGCGGGGGTCTAGTGTGGAGGTCATTTATATGAAAACCTGGACAAAGGATAATTATTGGAGTGAATCAAGTCTGTATAATTGAGTGTTTTATGCCTTAGCCCTTAATTAATTATTTTACTATTTGAACTCACAACTCGTAAATAGGACTTATTTACACTTTAGTATAAGCATATTTTTGTAAAGGATTCCAGGACTGTGCAGCCACTTCCCAATATGTCAGAGAAAAGTGATCTATTAAAGGAAATAACAGAATTAACTAAAAAACGAAGCAGTTATAAAGGACGTTTAACAATTTTTACTGGTTATTTGAAATCATTGGAAAGTATAGTACCAAGCTCAAAGGATGCAAGTGAGTTGGAATTGCGCATTAGTAAATTTGAGTCATTATATGCCCAGTACGATGATATACAAACCCGTTTAGAATGTTTACATGAAAACATTGATCAGCAATTAGCAGAACGGGAGGAATTTGAAGGTAGGTATTATAAGATTCTAAGTCAAGCGCAGGATATTCTTACTAATTTTAAAAAGTCTCAACTACCTGTGCCCTCTGAATGTGGGTCACGTAGTTTTAAGCAAAATCCTGTCAAATTACCTACTATTCAGATACCGAAATTTTCTGGATTACTTAATAACTGGTTAGAGTTTAGGGATACCTTTATGAGTCTTATACACGACAACGACGACATTGACGACGTTCATAAATTCCACTATTTACGGGC
Source organism: Stenoptilia bipunctidactyla (assembly GCA_944452665.1). Taxonomy (NCBI): domain Eukaryota; kingdom Metazoa; phylum Arthropoda; class Insecta; order Lepidoptera; family Pterophoridae; genus Stenoptilia; species Stenoptilia bipunctidactyla. The sequence continues at coordinate 396,003 of OX101744.1, read as the reverse complement.
ATCATTGGAAGGGTCTGCTGCCGTGGTTATCTCATCCATTGAGTTTTCGTCAACTAATTATAATGTAGCTTGGAATCTCATGTGCGATCGATTCGATAACAAGCGATTGTTGATTCAACATCATGTTGCGGCTTTATTTAATATAGAAACGGTCTCACGGGAGTCTGCCACTAACCTAAAGCACCTTTTAGACCAATTAAATAAAAATCTTCGCGCTTTAGATTCATTAGGCGAGCCCACCAAGCATTGGGACACCCTTCTCATTCACCTCATGACCCATAAATTAGATTCTAAAACTTATCGTGAATGGGAGGAGTATAAAGGTCGTTTAGATATCGAAATGCGTATCAAGCTTCACCATTTCTTGGAATTCATGCGAATACGCACAAATCTTCTAGACACTATAGAATTTTCACGTCAGTCGTTCCAAAATGGTACAAATAATAATAAACAATTTAAAATAAAGGCTATGGTTACAACACAATACAATGACAGATCTTATGATTTAAGTTCAAAGGACTCGTGTCCTAAATGCAGTGGCGAGCATAAATTGAGTACTTGTTCTCAGTTTTTAGCGTTAAGTAATGAAGCGCGTCTGCAATTATTACCTACTTTAAAGGTTTGTTTTAACTGTTTCTCTAAATCTCACTTTTCAAATAATTGTAAGAAACAGGGTTGCAAAATTTTTAAACGTAAGCATTCCGTTTTAGTGCACATTACTGATAAGCAGAAATCGACTGTGCAAAGAGATCCCACTGAAAATATCAGCGTGAAGACCTCTAACACCGATCCAAATAACTTAACATTATCAGCCAGCGTGTCGCCCGCGAGTCTTGATGTCAGCAGACGCCGTGGGGACGTTATTTTGTCGACTGCGCTAGTTAAGTTATATGATTCAAACAATCGCGAACACATCGGGCGCGCTGTTTTGGATTCAGGTAGCACTTCCAGTTTACTGTCGGAAAGGTTGTTTCGTCAGTTAAATCTGTCTTATGATGTTATAGATCAATTTGTACAAGGCATTAACAATGCAACTACACATATAAATAAAAGATGTCAGTTGCGCTTGAAATCATTAGATGAAACATTTACATACAACATTAATTGTTTTGTTACGTATATTTTTCAGATCGCAGAAATTATACTGCATGACTTTTACGTCGATGATCTTTTGAGTGGAGGGGATGATTTGAATGTTGTACGCAACATTCGAACTAAAGTGACGGCTGCTCTTGCATCTGCTTGTATGCCACTGAGAAAGTGGAAGTCTAATGAGCCTATGTTAGTCCCAGAACCAAATGAGTCTAGTCATAATTTAAATATAGGCGGAAATGAGCCATGTAAAACGTTAGGATTAGGGTGGCTGCCTAAATCAGATGAACTATACTTTCCGATAGGTACATCCATTGATATAAACGTAAAATCAAAACGTGATATTTTGTCTGCGATTTCCCAAATATTTGACCCGTTGGGTCTTGTGTCGCCTGTTGTTATTAAGTTTAAAATTATATTGCAACAATTGTGGTTGCAAAATTTATCTTGGGATGATCCTTTAACACCGGAGATTCAAAAAACGTGGTTAGATGCAGTAAAAAATTTAGAAATCTTAAATAATTTACGTGTACCACGCCGGGTAATAATAGATTCATTTCATAGATTAGAATTTCATGTATTTTCAGACAGTTCTGAAAAGGCTTACGGAGCATGTTTGTATGTCCGTAGTATTGATGATAGAGGCAGAATTTTGGTACGTCTTTTACTGGCTAAGAGCAGAGTAGCTCCTATTAAACCCACCACTATCCCTAGGCTTGAGCTCTGTGGAGCTCAAGTTGCTGCTAGACTGTATGAAAAAGTACACAGTTCGTTAAGAGTCAATGTGCCGGTTCGCACTGTTTTTTGGACAGACTCTACTGTTGTATTAGGTTGGCTGAAGATGATACCTAGTAAATTACATACCTTTGTTCGTAATCGCGTAGGAGATATTTTAGAAAAGACCGGTAACTGTGAATGGCGACACGTACCTACCGACCTTAACCCGGCAGATTTCGTCTCACGCGGAGTGAGCGTAAACGATATACAATCTATCGATATGTGGTGGTCAGGACCAAAATTTCTTAAGGAATCTAGTATTCACTGGCCTTCTACTTTAGCTAATTCTGAGCCGCTTCCGGAGATCCATTCTGAAGTGATGTGTCTAGTCACAAATTGTAATTCTACGGAGTTAATAGATTTTAATCGTTTTTCAAATTTTAATCGGTTAAGGCGTGCAACAGCGTATGTTCTTCGTTTTATTGAAGCCTGTAAAGGACGACGTACCACTACAAATTTTCTAACGGAAACTGAATTAAATAATTCAAACAATTGTATAATTCGTTTATCTCAAAATAATTCATTTCCTGAATACAATATTTTAAGACAAAATAAAAGGTTGCCAGCAAAATCTCAGTTGTTAAAATATAATGTATTTTTAGATAAAGATAATTTAATGAGAGTTGGCGGTCGTATTGGTAATTCAGACTTTGATTATAATAAAAAATATCCTTTATTACTACAGTCCACTCATCGAGTCACGAAATTATTATTTCAATACGAACATTTGAAACTGTTGCATGCAGGGCCGCAACTATTATTATCTACATTGAGAGAAAGATACTGGCCAATTGGTGGTCGTAACTTGGCAAAGGCTACTTACCATCGCTGCATTAGATGCACTCGAATGAAAGGAAAGGTTGTAGCTCCTATCATGGGTGACCTACCGCAGAGTCGTCTTACTCCTGATGGTTACCCCTTTGAAACAGTCGGTGTTGACTACGCGGGTCCCATTGCTTCTGCTAGTCGTCAAGGGCGTGGTTGTCGTGTTGTTAAGGTGTATATAGCCATTTTTATATGTTTCACCACTAAGGCCATACACTTAGAATTGGTAGGTGATTTGACAAGTAACAGTTATATTCTTGCTTTACGGAGGTTTATAGCTCGCCGCGGAAAGCCACGCCATTTGTACTCAGATAACGGAACCTCATTTGTAGGGGCGTATAATGATTTATCCAAGTTTCTAAAGCAAAATTCTTACTCTATGTCTAATGATCTGGCTAATGAAGGAATAAACTTTCATTTTATCCCTGCGTATTCCCCCCATTTCGGCGGCATTTGGGAAGCGGCTGTAAAGTCAACAAAATACCATTTATTAAGAGTGCTAAGCAATTGTCATCTAACATATGAAGAATTGTATTCAACTTTAACACAAATTGAGGCAATTTTAAATTCGCGCCCACTCACTCCCTTGTCATCGCATCCTGAAGATCTGACCCCACTGACCCCTGGCCATTTCTTGATTGGTCGTCCACTAACGGCGATTCCTACTGAAAACTACCAAGAACGTAATGAAAATCGACTATCAAGATTTCGACGTATCGAACAACTCCGACAACACTTTTGGTCACGATGGAGTAAGGAGTACATTTCTGAACTCCAAAAGCGAACGAAATGGCAAAATCCAACTAAGCCTTTGGAGATAAATTCGTTGGTGCTTGTGAAGGAGGATAATTTACCACCACTGAAGTGGAAGCTTGGTCGTGTTGTAGCCGTGTTTCCCGGTCCGGATAAAGTTGCTCGTGTGGCGGAAATCAAGACGTCGTGCGGAATCATAAGAAGATCATTTGCTCGAATTTGTCCTCTACCCATCAATGATGTGGTTTAAGTTGGTTGAAGGCACAGCCTTCAACGCCGGGGGGTATGTTGAAGTGTCCATAGCGCCTTATCGAAGACTGGCCGAATACATCTACATCGCGGCACCGGAAGACCGCGATTCAATTTTCTATCTTTTTTGTTTTATCTGTCATGTCATGTTCGCTCTGTAAAAACTAATTGTAAAATACGCAAATTATATTATTTTCTTTGTACAGCAAGTTCATTATTATTTTACCTCACACTTTCAAGAACAAATGTTTTGATTGTGAGTGACATCTAAATAAATTCATATTTATCACTTCACATAGTTTTATGTAAAGAAACATACTATCCAACTTATGTTTAACGTCACCGCAGCTCATGGGCATATAAAAAGACTGGTAAACGCGACAAAGCCACATAAAACTGACGGAGCAAGAAACAGCTGCGACTTACTTCCACAACCGCAACTACTACTCGTATCTTCTGGTTCAAGCTTTTTTAATTGTTACAGCACAATAAAAGACAGCTGAGACTCGTTTACAACTACTTCACTTTTTCTTATATATTTTAATACTTTAGTAGTTTAATTATCTGCCTCTATTGCACCTTTTTATCTGCGATCACTGAAATAGATAAATATTTTTATCTGACTCCGAACCCTCTAAAAACCTTTTAACAGTCAAAATAACAGATGCAATGTCACTCGTAACCACGAGATCTGTAAGGCATCTTAGTAACTCTATCTGTAACGTTACCAATCTACTTAGTTTAACTACTTCATTTATAATATTTTAAAGTTTTGCATTTAAAATTCTAAATTACTCTTAAATAATTGAAATAATTTGTTATATAAAAATCACCTGATTAGTACTCGAACTAAGTGAGAGCCACAATTTCTGTAAAGAAATTGGTCTCGGGTGGTCTTAGCTGCAAAGCTGTACTATTAGATGGAGCTACGTTAGCAATATAACGTAAAAACAAAAAATGTGGAAAAGTCGTAATTTCACCGCCGGGCCCCGGTAGCTGAGTGGAATAGCACTCGTTCGACAAACGAGAAGTCCGCCGGGCCCCGGTAGCTGAGTGGAATAGCACTCGTTCGACAAACGAGAAGTCCCAGGTTCGAGCCCTGGTCGGGTGATTTTTATTTAACACATTATTTCAATTATTTACTTAATGTATTTTAATGGAATACAGTTAAAGATATAGACTAGAGCTGGCGAAAGGACATAGACTACCTTTTATCTCAAAAAAGGCTCAAAAAACTTTGATATAACTTTTCAATAACCTGTTAATATACTAATAATACTTTTCATCCCAATATCCTTTCGGAATAAAAAAACTTGAATCAATTCGAGAATTAAGTGAAACCTCGAAAAACAGCTAGTTTAGTAACTACTGGTTTTTTATATGGCATGGTAGCTTTTCAACAGAGATGCTAAGTGTATAACTAATCCATTTTGTTCCGCAGAAAGGCACTGTTATAAATCTCATATTAAAAATCAAATAACTCGCAATCATATTCGACAAAAATATTAGACAATAGCTTAAATGAATCTCCACCTCAATAAAAAAAATTTGAATGAATGCCTTTTCCGTTGATGAAAATCGTCAATTAGTCTAAAAAAGTTAACATTCTAAAAAACTATTCCGAAAGGATTCTTCAACAGCTTCATTTAAGCGACTGTTAAGTTAAAGTTGAAAAGTATTTTATTTAAAAATTCAAAAGAAATCCTTCCCTATGGAATAATTCTGAGTAACTTCTCTGTAAACTTGCTTTGCGTCCGCGGCGCGGGCGCGAAGTTCGTTGCTGAGTTTGAAATTTCGTAAAAAGGTTAGCTATTGCAAATTTTTGAATTCTTAGAAACTTATTGATGTTAAAAGAGATTTTTATCAGACTTTTTTTTAAAAGATTTAAAAGGTATTTATATATTTATAATCCTTTGTAAGAGTAAATGGAACAGGTTGCTTCTGGATATTGTGTTTTATCTTTATCCTTTTAAAGGTTAATAATGGATATGAATCCATTATGTTAAAATATTTTTACTTATATTTATACAAGAGAGGAAAACAGTGTTCAATTCCCGTATTTCAAGAAATACACATTGTTTAAGAGTAGATATAGAAGTTCTGACATGTAATCCTTTTACTGGATTCACAACATTTACAGCTACAGGTATTAGATAAATACAGACACATTATCAGAGGCGGATATTTAAGTAGTAGGTATTGTTCAAAATTTCTAATATTATTATTACAGTTAGTGATTCATTTGAGTGATCGGAGCATAAAGTGTATTTAAAAAAGATGTTTTTTAAATAGATTTATTTGAATTTCATCTTTGATCTTAGAAATGTCTATTTTCGGCTTTCAACAGCATCGGCTAACAAGACAACTGACACGGTAATGACAGTAATACACGGTAGCTGTGAAACAGTAAAAACACTGTCGAAAATTTTGTTTGCTGGTTTTCACGTAATAGCATAATGTTATTTCCCATATTTTTTGTTATTTCAAAGTAATTTAAGCTACTTTTTTGATAAGCTTTTATTTTTTGTTTTTTATTTCAGCAATATTAGAATCAAACCACATTATTAAAATCCTATATTAAATACCATACCGGCAGGTTCTGCGAGAAAGATTCTAAAGATTGTTACTTGGAAGTCACTGTATAAAAGTAATTGAATTTTTGAAACACCATACCACAACATGATAAAACAGACTGCATACTTACTTTTTAAGCTTTTCTAGGAGGTAGTTTCGCTTCACCAGCACAAGTGTAGCTTCTGTAGCTAGATTTCTTTTAGATATTAAATAAACACTTTTTTCGCAAGTAAGTGATCTGAATATATTACATTACTTCTAAACATTATTAAGTTAGAAAAAAGCCTTTGATGTTGAAATCATGTATTTTAATTAAATGGTTTGCACCTGCACTTAATTACTACTTTAAATGTTGGAATAGTATTTGTTCTACTTTCCATTGACTTTCATCCTAGGTATCATTCAAATGTTCAGGGTCACATTAAATATTCTTAAGAATTCTACTTAATATTATTATCCTGAAATGTTATGTACGACAAGGTTGTGCGAGTAACTAACAACATATATTGATAGACTCGTAAAGCAGTTAGTTAACACCTTCCTCACATGGTACTTCATTATGCATTTATCTCTCTTAACATCAGGTAACATCGAGTCATACCGGATTATGGTGGTTTTCAATATATTCAAATTCCTTGTTTGTAAACACTTAAAAGTATGGGCGTTGCCATGACAACCAAAATCCAGATTTGTTTTTGTATGAAAAAAATGGATTATAGATTGAAATTCGATATTGAAATCCAACATAAGTCACATAAAGTTGGTCTGATTTGACGCAGTATTATGCAGGTAAAGATTTTAAAAAAAAATACAAGAAATCTCAAGTTGTCTGTAAAAAAAAGATCTTCGAAAACGTTGTATGAGTTCCATTTAGGTATTGAAATTGCTGAATTCCTAAAGCCAACAATAGAAGTAAGGCTGCAAACTGGTCGGCAGTGACAGCGGCGCGGACAGCGACGCGGAGAATCTAGGCCATTCTCGACGCCAGCGGTCGTGAGAGCGATTTGTCGCGGTGCCATACAAACTCAATATCGTGTCGCGGAAATCACTGCCCGCACCGCTGTCGCTCTCGCTGTCGCTATCGCTGCCGTCCAGTTTGCAGCCTAAAGGTTGATATGGATTTCCACTGTAAATGTGATTCGTAGCAATTATTTGGACATTAAATATGTAATTGTGAATGACAGATATAGAAATAATGTATTGGGACCACTCACAGCTTTCTGAAGTAGATTACTATGATATGATTGCCGATAAGCTGTGTTTCTATTTTGGTACTGTATCTTACTAATATTGTAAATGTGGAAGTTTGGATGTATGTATGGATGATTTTTCCTCAATTATGGCAGAACGGCTCAACGGATCTGGATGAAATTTGTCATAGTGATAGTGTACCGCGCGAAACAGCTAGTGTATAAATAATTCACAGATCGATTTGATTAATCCAAGTTTCTCCTTGTTTACGGTAACTGTAACTGTGAACTTAGATCAAACAATTCTTGGATTGTACTCTTTATTTGTATCTACAACATGTATGACCTTTTAGTTGCAATACATTTATTTGATTTGATTCCACCTGACGGTAAGTGAAATGAGTATGAAGATGTCAGTGCACGGGCTTCATAAAAATCGCCAGAAGACAGCACTCCCGAAGCGGCGAAATTCCATCAATCTGTTTAACACTAAGGAGTAACAAACACACACCCCATATCTTTACAAGCCTCCATATGTAATCTTAGAAGCAGGTTTTGCTCGCTTCACGTTTGTTCTCGTGGAAACAGAACACAATAGAGCATTCCTCGAGAACCAGGCTATAAAATGCAAAGCAAAAATTTCATATTCGCATTCAATCAAAAAATAAACAAACAAACTCTTTGACTTCATTATATTAGTATGTATCAGAGAGAAAGACAAGACCTGTTGCAAAAATTTGCTATTAATAGATTAGATGTAGGCGTATTCTTGACTATATTAACAGAAATTCAGAAGTTTTTAACAACTTAATAATATTTTAACGTTTTTTGCTTAACTACTCTTAAATAAATATTTTTTTTGTTTAACACATTTTTTCATTTATTTTTTAACAACTTAATTCACATATTTTTGCACAAATAAGTCCCTCTCTGTGATATATAAGCTATAGTATTATAATGAAAATTAAGTATTTGTAAATTAAATTTATTATTAAGTATAAATTTAGTATTAAGTACTAGCTTCGTATGCGCTTAAATACGCTTCTCGTGGAAATTTCAGAAACTATACAACCAAATATCCACTGAAAGAACCTTTATACCAAGTATCACACCCATGCACTCAAGGAATAAGTTTTTTCCATATAAACTAAAAATCATATTTTTCCCGTGCCCGTGGAAATTTTGGGATTTTTTTTCGTAGCACAACCAGTCACTCTTTGAAAAACCTTCATGCAAAGTATCACATCCGTACACTCAAGGAGTAAGATTTTTCATACAAACTAAAAAGTCCAACCCCTTCCCGTGGGAATTTCGTGAATTCCTTCCATAATACAAACAGACACTTATTGAGGAACCTTTATATCAAGTATCACATCCGTGCACTCAAGGGATGGGATTTTTTCATACAAACTAAAACATCATATATTTCCCGTTCCCGTGAGAATTTCGGGAATTCCTTTCATAACACAACCCACATTGAAAAACCTTTACACCAAGTTTCACATCGGTGCACTCAAGGAATAAGATTTTTTCATACAAACTAAAACATCATATATTTCCCGTTCCCGTGAGAATTTCGGGAATTCCTTTCATAACACAACACACATTGAAAAACCTTTACACCAAGTTTCACATCGGTGCACTCAAGGAATAAGATTTTTCATACAAACTAAAAAGTCCTATATTTCCCGTTCCCGTGGGAATTTCGGGAATTCCTTCCTTAGTGCACCCCTACATCCCCTAAAGAATGTATGTTCCAAATTTCAGCTCTCTACGCCCAGTAGTTACGGCTGTACGTTGTCTGTCAGTCACTCAGTCACTCAGTACCTCAGTCACTCAGTCAGTAACGGAACAGTTTTATATATATTGATAGGTTAAGATGAGGCTGACATATTCTCCTACAACAAAAGCCTCATAAAAATAAGTATATATTAGTATAGATATAGAAAAAATATATAAAAACATTGCGTATACTTAATATGAAAAAAAAACGTAGAAACAATAAATTATAAACATAACGGGATGTGTAGCAGTAGTGTGCTGAAAATTTAGTGCTCCACGGCTAGACGCTAATAAGTAAATTAATTTTGTATATTTTTTTCATTAACTTAAAATTATTTTACAAATTGATAAGCACAACTAACAAACTAACTTCGTAGCCACAAAAAATATTTAAGGGTGTTACCAGACCACTCGGTCGACGTGGATAGAAGCCGTCGATCCGGTTTTTTTTCTGATCAAATCTGATCGGATTGGCCTCGTGAAAACTATCGATACACGTCGCCTAATCCATTGTACCATCGATCGACGCCGTTGATCCACATTCCATCCAAATTGTTGAGTTTAAAGTCGTACTTTGACATGAGAGAGACGTAATATTAGAAACTGTATTAAAATAGTTCCCGCGCTTCAACGTCAACTAATTACTTACGGTTTGATGTAACTTTGTAACTAAAAAACATCTTTCAAATAATCAACAAATGCAGAGCATTAAAAAACCGACTTCACGTCAAAATTTTGGATGAGTTAAGAGTGTCATCAGCATAAATACTCTCCGAAATCATACATATTTTTTAACAAATTTGAAATTTTCAATGAAGTACTTAACCGAATTCGATTAAATTTAAATGGGACCAACTATGAAGTATCCTCCATCATACGAAACATTAATTTTCAAAATCAATTCATAATTGTCCGAAGAACCGTGTAACAAAGACACAAAAAAAACATACAGTCGAATTGAGGACCTCCTCCTTTTTTGGAAGTCAGTTGAAAAGGAACACTTATAAAAATCAAAGCATAACAAAAGTGATTCACCGTGATCGACCGGTGACGGCGGCGCTCGGACACGCGCCGGTATTTAATAAGGTAAAGCGTTTAGAATAATTTAATCTTGACGGCAACTGTTGCTTCCGGCCCCGTCCGCCTCCCGCCTGCGGGCACAGAATAAATAGTACAAGTGCAGAGGCTTCACTTCGTGTAACTGTTCATAGAAATAACGACTCTTGCAAGTTAGCAACAAAGTGCGATTCAGCTCCTATAGGCACTTTGTGCTTAATGCGATAATCACATATTATGTGTTTTTGCTGTTCTCTCAAACTTTAATAATTTATATATTCAGTTCGTTTACATTTTCAATCACAACTTTTTCTTATATTCATTATCTCCTTTACACGGTAATGTTTCGCACTCCGTTTTAAACAGTTTAACTATAGAAACAAACAATAAAAGCATCGAGTTGTTCTCTTAGTATCCAACATATTGTGTGAGACATCTCATAATAAAAAAAAACTATCACATCACACATAAACAATATATTTCACGGCGACGAAGGGTTCACACAAAAGTGTAGGCATTCATGGCTGTAGGTTCGGTCAAGTGACGGAGGTCATTCCCAGGCCCCGCCTGCCCCTTTTGAATATACTTCGTGCTATTAATAACTTTAGACAACATTAGTTTATACTATTTTAGTACGACGGCTTGCAGCTGTAGTGTTAAAAACATTGACTTGCGGCCTACAATTAATTCGGAATAAGTACTAAATGCTTGAGTCCGTATTCTGGTGGGATAGATAGACAAGCTCAACAGTCATATAAATATTCATGAATTGACGTCAAATATCAGTGTTCATCACACAAATATCCACCCCTGGCCACCACTAACTTAATTTTTGCTTGCACTCAAAAAATAGAATAGATAGTAAAACACTTCGGCACCGCAGCAATGTTTATGGGACATTTTTTGGAAGCGATCAGGTAGCAATGGTCGCGATGGTACCAATGACAATTACTGCTAAACCAGCGGGCCGTCAAAGGTCGTGGTTTTACAATATACAGGGTTGGATTTTAGGCACCAGCCAAATTTAAATGTTAGTTTCTTTGACATGTAAAATAAACGTACCTGTATATTTATTTTAGCGTCGTTTAGTACAAAAAAGTAGAAATATGGAACCACAAACTTTTTTCAAAATAGTAGCTGTTCATGAACGTAGCTACTACGTAGCGGCATTTCATTGATATACTACGACGTAGCACTACAAGATGCCATTTTTAGAAGCCTCCAATACGATTCTAATGTAACGGTGACGGCACTACAAGGTTGTGTTGTGGAAATTACTGTCAGTGTCATAGGGATCAGATCATACCGACGATCAGGCATGAAAAGATTAATGAACGTGGAGGCAGCGAAAGAGCCATGTTTGGATCATAGCATTTGGCATTCCCTTGTATCTGCCTATCCCACTATACAGGGTTTATTTGTCGTCACCGGCCAAATTTTTTTACACAATAAGTATGATTTATAGAAACCGTTTTTGCAAAAAAAAAAATTATTTTTTTAACAATAAAATTAATATATCTGCTAACATATTAAGCAAACCATGGTCACTCTAAATTACCATTAAAATAAAGTACTACGTCGTAGTATTATCAATGAAATCCGCGTTGTAGTAGCTGGGTTCACCAGCAGCGTCTATTTGTAAAAGGGCTTGTGGTGCCATATCTTTATTTTATTTCTACTGAGCATTACTAAAATAAATATGCAGTTACTATAATATCGCATCTAAGGAAATATCAAAAAAAAGACAACCCTGTCTTTAGTTTCATAAGGTTTTCTTTTAATGAACAATCATACGGTTTTTGGGGATTCCAAATACAGGCATTACTTACTTAACTGGGACCCCAATCTACATTTGGGTTTAAAGGAAATAAATTGTTTTATTTATTCTTTTTCTTTATTATACGGACTAACATCTGTAATAAATCTATTTTTTCCAAGTAGGTATGTGTGGTTTTACAATAGTCTATATATTGGTATGTCTCGTGTTGCAGATATGGATATTCGGCGACGTGTGGTGCTCCATGTGGCTGGCGGTGGACGTGTGGATGTGCACGGCCTCCATCCTCAACCTGTGCGCCATCTCCTTGGACCGGTCAGTTGCTGTTATGTTATAAACACAGGGTCTCCCTATAATACATACATACATATCTTCACGCCTGTATCCCTTAGGTATGGGGTACGCAGAACACCACAGGCTTTTAATGTAAGCAAAAGCCATCTGATGTCCCGTTTGACACGTTTGGAGGAGGTATAAAGATGTAGAGAGTCTATTGTAGTGTCAAGGGATCAGCCTATCGCCCACAAAAACGCCAGTAAAACCTCTGTCCCTTAACTGACTTTTACAGTATCGATGTACATCGTTGTTTCTCAAACAACATCCGGTGTTGACATCGTTTTGTTATTTACTTTATCAGGTGCACAAAAACGGACATAAGGTCATTTCATCCTAAAACAGCACTGTTTCCGATGTATAGAATAATACATAATTGCGTTTCTTTCTTAATTACGGGTCCTATCTGCACAATCCTACTTGAAAATCAAAATTAGTGTGAGAGAATGTTCACCAAAGACGATCAAAAATGCGAATGATGATGAGATGCGAAAAATGCGACCACGAATGCTTCTTCATAAACGGCCAACAAATTAAGTAATTTTTAGCTCCCAAATAGGACAACTCGTCGCCCATCCTGCACATAGCCCCAACCTAGCAACCTGTGATTTCTGTATTTTCCTCAAAATCCAAGATTTGATGAGAGCTTTCACATTAACCAAATCCGAAGAGACAGTGATAGTGATCCATCAACACGTAGAAAACATGCATTCAGATCTGTAGTCCTCATGTTTTAAAAAATGGTTTGATCGCATTAAAAAAATGTTTTAAATGTAAAAGGAAAGTTCATTGAAAAGCAATTATCATAATATTTTGGTTATAACATGTTCTTTTTTTTAAGTTACGCCAAACTTTTAATATGGTGTGACCTACGTATGTAAGCATCATATTAGCAAAGAATCACAAAATATACAGTTTAATACTTTATATTATGTTAGCTTGTCCCGCCTGCTTTTATTAAAAATATTATTTATTTTATTTATTTATTCATTCAACAAAATCCACAGCTCTTAATAATTATTAATACATAAAATATAGAATAATTCTTAAAGCCAATTACGGATTTACATTATTTTTGTGTTTCTTTGTGACGAGTAACAATTTATTATATTCCAAACATTCAAATTATGAAATACTGATAAAAATTATATTAAAAAAAAAACAAGTAGGTGTACATGGATTTGAAAAATAATTAAATGAAAAATTGATTTATAAAAAATATATGTAGGTATTGACAGTTACATTAATAAAAAATAAAAGATTACAATGTTTGGTGAATGTCAATTATATAAAAAATAAAAATGAATCTGTCAAATTTTAAAAGAGGTCATTATTAATATAAAAAGAAAAAAATGTCATTATACAAAAAACCTTCCATGTCAAAATTTACAAAAAACCGATATTTATCACAATTAAAAAAAAAAGAAAACAAGCAAATTAATTCAAATTCAAAATTCACAGCAATTTAAAAAACTAAGTGATGAGTGTATGTTGTGTAGTGAGTGTGAGTGTGTTTTGTGGAAAGAGATTAGTTATTTAGGGCTTCACTTACTTTCCTTTTGAAAGCGCTTTTAGGGTCATGAAATAGGTCTGTTCCGGGGGCAAACATTGTATTGTACGTTCGTTGAATTCGGTTTACGACAGAGTTTTGAGCATATGCAGTTTTTGTGTGTTCCGTGTGAAATAAGTTTGTGTGTCTAGTTCTTTTGTTAGGTGTCTTGAGATTGAGAGTAGTGCTGGTGAGTTTAATGCTATCAAGTGAGCCGTTACAAATACTATGTAGAAATAGCATATCAAGCAAATGGCGACGGTTATGTAGTGATAACATGGTGTGTTGTTTACAGTTATCTGCGTAAGGTTTGTGTGGGTCTTTGTGTGTGCGGTAATTGAGGTGTTTAATAAGTTTTTTTTGTATGTGTTCTATGTTTTCGCTATATGTAGTGTAGGGTGTGTTCCAGATGCTACTGCAGTACTCAAGTGTGCTCCTTACGTATGCATAGTATAAAATTTTTACGCAGTTCGGGTCTGAGAAAGGCGCACTCACTCTTAAAATAAAGCCTAGGTTTTTATAAGCTTTGGTAACTATGCTTGTGATATGATCCTTGTAGGTAAGCTTAGAGTCTAGAAGAACACCTAGGTCACGGATTGCATTCGTTTTGGGAATCAGTGCATTGTTTATGAAATAAGAAGTTATTATAGATTTCTTTTTACGGGTAAAACTTACATGAGCACATTTATTCACATTAATAGTAAGGCGATTTTTTGAGAAATAGTCAGATAGTCGGTCAAGATCAGATTGTAAATAATTGCTTTCGGTCAAGTTATTAATTTTAGCATACATTTTAATGTCATCGGCATACATAATGAAATTTGAGTGAATGATATATTTTTCAATGTCAAATAAATATACAGAAAAAAGCAATGGCCCCAGTAATGATCCCTGGGGTACCCCAGAGGGCACTGTTACATAGTCAGAGCGATACCCGCCTACAACAACTGCTTGACTTCGGTTTTTCAGGTATGACTCTAGCCATCTCAGCAGATTACCCGATATACCTACCTTTTGTAGCTTCTGTAGAAGGATCACATGATCCACACGATCGAAACACTTTTCAAAATCCGTGTAGACCACGTCAACCTGTCCACCTCCTTCCATTCCGCTGAGTACATCCTGAGTAAAGAGGGCTAGATTGGTTTGCGTTGAACGACCTTTCATGAAACCATGCTGCTGTTGAGGAATAGAGCAACTAATTATTGGGTAAATGTGATCGTAAACAATTTTTTCCGACACTTTGCTAAGTACATTTAATTTAGATATTGGTCTATAGTTAATTATCAACGTTTTTGACCCCTTTTTATGAATGGGTGTAATAAGTGCGGTTTTCCATAATGTAGGGAAATATCCAGATGCGAAACAGCGGTTTAAAATGTAAGATATGGGAGTGGAGAGAGAGTTTGCGCATTTAACAAAAAATACTGGAGGCAAACCGTCGCAGCCTGATCCTTTGTTTACATCCAGTCTTGACAGAATTTTTTTACAGTACTCTCTATTTATAGTTAGCTGACCAGGCGAGTTGTTATTATGAGATGGACTAGGTGTTTGAGTATCGGTATATGCAGGTAAAGGTTCGATAAAGTTTTTATGGAAAAAATCGTTAAACGCAGCGCTTATGTCCGAACCATTAGTTAAGACTGCATTTTCATATTGCATGCAAGCCGGATAGCTGGATTTAGTATTTTTTTTTGCTTTTATATACGACCAAAAATATTTGGAGCACGATTTAATTTTATTCTGCGACCACTCTGTATAGGTCTCAAGGCATTTGGATTGAAGTTTTTTCTGCCGGGCTCTTAAGACGGAGAATGAGTTATAATCGTTGGGATTTTTATAACGTTTCCAACGATCATGAAATTTGGCCTTCTCCTTGGTAAGGTTTATTAAGGCTGTGCTATACCAAACTGGGTACTTATAATTACCATTCACTCGCGATTTAGGAATAAATTAATCTACAATGTCATATAAAATGCGATAAAATAATTCAATATAATTTTCAATGTCAATATTATCAAATAGGTTAAACCAGTCATATTTATTTAATTCAAAATTTATAGCGTCATAGTTAGCATTATTATATTTATATATTGTTCGAGAATTATTTTTAAGCGTCGGAATTAATACTTCGGTGGCGTCAATTTCAATTGATGGGTGATAATTATCCTCTGGCACTAACGGGAAGTCAGATCGTCGTACGCATACGTTAAGGTTTGTAAACATTAGGTCGAGAGTGTTACCTTGTAAGTTTTGAACCGTGCTAAACTGGTTCAAGCCGTTGAAACTAAATGTATTAATTAAGTTTTCGGCAGACTGTTGGGCTTCAATGCTACCTTTTTGTAAGAACGTTGGGCCGCTCAGACTCCATTTTACAAACGGCAAATTAAAGTCACCCGCAAGCAAGTAGTTATCGTGCGGATGAGCTTTAATGAAATTACAAACTAATTCGGTCGTTTCGTTGACGCGGCTCGCAAGATTTTTATTTGGAGGAATATAGATGACTGCGATATGCAAATCCGGTTGTGGGGTGCGGGCGCGCGCGGCGACGCTCGAGCCCGGCACAGTGAGCCACAGACACTCGAGCGCGTCGCACTGCCACTCGGGGCGCGCACGCGCATGCAGCCGCACGTCACACAGTGCCATCACGCCGCCGCCCGGCCCACCGCCGCCACCACGGTCTTTTCTAAATACGTCATACTTGTTAGTGCACAGTTCGCTATCCAAGATTCCGTCGCATAACCATGTCTCCGTTATTAGTGCTATGTCAAATCCCTGGGTTAATGTGTTATTACAAAAAATGATTGTTTTGGTCCTTAAACCTCTGACGTTTTGATAGAATAAAATTAAATTATTAGCAGACATATTAAAAAGTTAGTTTGATATACTTAAAATGATAATAAATCTTATTTGGCCATGGTCGTGTCGTGAAATATGAATAGTATGTCAGAGATTTAAATAAATAAAATAGTAATAGCATATTATATAATTGAGTATAATAGGTTATGTTGCCCATTATTAAAAGTTTGCTATTTAAAATCAAATAAGTTGAGTTGCGCAGTAAAATAAAAAACCTTTTCAGACCGCTTAAATGTGTAGGGTTTAATCTGAAAGTTTTGATAAATAATGTTTTGTATTTAGGTGCGTTAAGTGTATGTGTGAGATGTATAAGTGCGTAAGTCAGTTTGAGTAATGATAAACGTTTTTTAATTGCTGTGAGGGTGCTAAAATTTGAGTAGCGATTAACTTTATAAAAGGAAGAAGTCATTACTTTTAAGCTAGCTTGTTTAAATCTTTCATAGATAGAATAGGAATAGGCGGTGATGTCTCATTTTTTCTAACGAAAATAGTACAATTTTTGGTCCAAATGAATTTAAAGTTTATTTCTTTCGCTTTAGTTTTACATTCCTTTAATAGTTTTTTGTTGGAATTTGTTAGATGTTCGTTTATGTATATTTTACGATGTTTTAAATCACCGGTTAAGCCTAGGTCTGCGGCTGTAATTCCTTTATACTTGCGTGACGTAGCAATGACGGCGTCCTTGGTGGCTCGATGTTTGAAGCGGGTCACTATGGTGCGGGCGTTCTTGGTGGTGGCGGATGGTCGGCGAGGCTGAACCCGATGCGCGAATTCTATTTCAGCCGCGTTAACGTCGAGGCCCAGGTGTTGAGATAGCTTGACCACCAAGTCCTCGGTGTTTTCGTTGGTCGACTCCGGTACACCAACGATCTCAACATTTTGAAGACGGGCCCACTGCTGCTGCCGCGCCATATCTGCTTCCATGTGATCGACACGGGACTGACAATCGGAGAGATCTCGTTTAAGTGCTGAGTTTTCTTCCTGTAGCGACTTCAGACTGGCTGTATTTTATATAAGCGCTTGAGTAGGTCATCGTATTGATTGCTTAAAAAGTTTAAAGATGTTTCTACCTTAGCTATCATTTCTTTCATAGGTTTTAATTCAGATACTAATGCGCTTTTTATAAGACTAGGCAACCTTAGCATAATTTCTTCCAGCACGTCCCCTAGATGTTGGTTCCTACTTGGTGAATCTTCGGTAACAGGTGATTTATTTCTCCTAACAGTAACATTACACCGGTCGTCGGTGTCATTTGTAATATCGACGTTGGGAATTTCGCGATTTCTAATCGGTGTATTGCTGTTATCTCCTCTAGGCTGCTTATTAGAGCACGACGGACATACCCATTTAGCTTGTTTCTTAAAGGTACTCGCTGAAAGGTTAACACAAAGGTAGTGGTAGTGTTTAAAGCACGAAGATCTGCTGCATGTTATTTTCTCTTTGGGGCTCAGAGTAAGCTCACAGCCGGCACAAGTTGACATCGTGAGATATGAGTCACGGCCCGTTCGCTTCGTAACGGCTGGAGTAACGGCACTTTCGCCTAGGTGACGAGTTCGGAGATAGTTTGGAGATAGTACCTCACGCTCTCTCACGCGGTTTGCGGGGGCAAGGGGGTGGCTTATGCACACGACACTGTGGTACTTAGTTCACGCGACACTAGAACTTGCGCGTTTTACGAAAAGCTAAGGCTAAGGGTCACAATTGCTTGGGTTGAAATTGAAATTACTGCCAAAAATCGTTAACACGTCTGCTTAGGGTCAAGACTGGGAGCTGACTTAGAAGGCACGTATTGTCTTATGTGCTTGTTTTGTGCTTTTAAGTTGAGACTTACTGTATTCTGCAGTGGATTTTTTTTAGTTAATGTAATTCCATGCTGGACAAGGAGCGAAAGAAAAACATATAATAAGCTTCTCTTGACGGGCACACTGTGAAAATCAGTTCAGGGACAGAGGTTTTATTGGCGTTTTGTGGGCGACCCCCTGTCACTGCTCTCCATCATTACATCATCATACTTGTTTTGCTTACTGTACTATCTGTCAACGTATGTACTAGATTCCTTTCTTTAAGGACCAAGATTGGAAAGGAGGAGGAAAATACGTGTTTATTTTTGAAAGAAATACAAAAATGGTAATTCTATAATTACTGCACGAGCTAAAACTCAAGATAGTTTTAACTCACTGTGCGTCAGTCTGAGCGCTGCCATCTTAGACTGAAACCAGCATTAATAGTTCGCTTACCTCTGAGAACCATCTTAAGTGCCGCGAAAGGTACAATATGCACTAACTTAAGAGATTATAATTATGGGCCTGAGAAACAGATGGGGTTAGTGATATATACCTTTGTTAATTACAAACTACCCTTGTCAGGTGCCTCTAAAAACACCTATAAAACTAAAATGTAAAATTTGAAAAACCATTAAAAACTGTATTCTGTGATAACATAACAATTTATTTTTAAGCATAGTGTCAATACCATACGTAAAGTAATTAAGAATGAAAATTTGTGGATTCTAACTAGAAATTATGTTATGACCACCTACCACTGCTGAGTAAAGATTCAATTATTCGTTCCTGACCAATATTTGAATTTATGTCTTTATTGAGCTGTTATTTGATATGCATATTTAGTATTTCCCTAGATTGACTGTGTGGTTACCAGAACGTTAGCGTATTAAAGCGTATTTATCTTAGTAAATTAAATAACTTATACATATTAATTACAAATCTAAAATTTGTAGTAAAAATAATATTGTTAAATATCGCCTAGCCAATTCTACTCTTAATTGTATTGTTAAAATATTGTGAACCTATAATTGGCATTCAGTATATTTCTTCTTAAGTTGCTTAAGTTTTATATTATTGTATAAAATACTCAAGTGCTGTTGGTTCTGTAAACTAAAAATAAATAAATAAAAAAATAAAAATAACGTAGTACATGGTATGCAACTATTCTTGAATCCTCATGATGTAGGCAAACTTTCTATGTGGTTGGGAACACAGATCCTGAAATTTTTTTTTACACCACAGGTGCTCAAACTTTCTAGTTCGATAAAGTTTAAAAATAAAATTTATGTTCAGTGATGATTTGTAAATTACCAGTCATAGAAGTCGAGATTTTTGAACTGTGATATAATAGAACCAATATCACGGAACACATCAAATAAAAAAAATTTAGTCTTGGGCTTAAACTGCGGACGTAACGCCTACTAATGTGAAGAAAAGTAGGAATTTTCGAAATTTTACTAAACATGAAAAAATACAAGTGAATCGAGACCTCCTATGCCCAAAATTTTAGTTTGTATAAAAAAATCCCATTCCTTGAGTGCACGGATGTGATACTTGATATAAAGGTTCCTCAATAAGTTTCTGTTTGTATTATGGAAGGAATTCCCGAAATTCCCACGGGAAGGGGTTGGACTTTTTAGTTTGTATGAAAAATCTTATTCCTTGAGTGTATGGATGTGATACTTGGCATGAAGGTTCTTCAAAGAGTGATTGGTTGTGTTACGAAAAAAAATCTCAAAATTCCCACGGGCACGGGAAATATATGATTTTTAGTTTGTGTGAAAAAAACTTATTCCTTGAGCACACTTATGCATGGGTGCGATACTTGGTATAAAGGTTCTTTGCAGTGAGTGTCTGGTTGTATAGTTTCTGAAATTTTCACGAGAAGGGTAGTTAAGCGCATACGAAGTTGCGGGATAAAGCTAGTACATATATAAACGCCCAGACCCGGAACATTTTTTGTCTTGTTCCGCGCGGGAATGGAACCCGCGACCTAACGATTGACGTAGTAGCCTCTAGACCACTGCACCACGGAGACTTTCAAATATGATATGATAATACATTATTGCATTGTGGCAGGTACGTGGCGGTGACGCGGCCGGTGAGCTACCCGAGCATCATGTCGCGGCGGCGCGCGAAGGCGCTCATCGCCGGCCTGTGGGTGCTGTCCTTCGTCATCTGCTTCCCGCCGCTCGTGGGCTGGAAGGACAAGAAGGTAATCAATAATAAATCGTTGAAGCGTAATAATTATAAACCCTCGTTACTTACTATCAAGGTAGATAGCAGTGAAACACAGGTATAATTCATAGAATAGAATCCATCAAAACTGCTATACTTTGCTATGCATCAAAATATAGACAAAAAGAACAAGGAGTGTACACATAAGGGTAGACGATAAAAGACTGAATTTTTATGCACAAGATAAATATTAACGGCTGGTCTCAATAACCTACCAGAGATTTGAAGTAAAATCTATCCGAGTTTTTCTGTGCTATCTATCCTTGCTGTTACTGCCGTCTCAATTACTTGTAGGTACATAATACTTTCTAATCAAAATATTCGCAACGCTTACTGTTAGGCAGTTATCTCGGTTTGAGCGATAATCCCTCTTAATAAATGAATTTGAATTTGAATTTGAATTTAAGCGTTTAGTTATTACAATAAAAAAATGGCTTCGCACTAATCTTTTTCAAATATATTATTCATTTTAATGAAGTGGTCTTAGATTTAGCAATATTATCCTTTTTTTAATCCTTCCCTAAGAATTATACATAAAAGGAATGTTTATTAACTTATAACCGCGTTAAACTTACCGTCGAGTACCCGCGTTAAACATGTCGTGTCCGGGGAGGTCAGTGATCTCGAACGAGTTAAAGTGCGTTAATTGCAATATTGTAATTAACGAAGTTTTGTCGTTTATACAAAACAAATGTGATGTGATGGACGAGGAAGGAATCATCCGGCTGTGCTCATCGGCGTTTACGCCGGAGGATATATTTACAGCAAAACATCTGCTGTACAATTGTCTTAAAACCAAAAAGAAAATTGTAACTCGTAAGCGAGTAGGCAAGACGCAACGTGAATTAGAAGACATAATAACAATAATAAAAGAAGTTGATCCAGAGGAATTACCGATTTTTGTGGCCCGCGATCTGCAGAAACTACCCCCCGTAACCTTTGATCACATCGACGTTACTCGCCTGTTAAAGGATTTAATTACAATGAGAAATGAGATCGAGAGTGTTAAAAACACCTATGTACATGTCGAACAGTTTATGCAGCTCCAAAATGAGGTACATAATTTGAAAAATGCCTCGATAGTGAATAACTTTGAGTGCAATAATTTTGTCAATAATAAACGGAGTGCCTATAATGTGTTAGACAGTTTTAATTGTGATAGCGGACCAATAGGGATAATACAGATTCAACAAGAGACAATGAATTCGAAATTAACAAAGGACTGTACGGTGACAGATAACAGCTGCTTATCAACCTTAAAACCTGCTCAAGCGCGGATGTTGCCATCTCCGTCACACGCATCCTCGCATGCGCCAGCCGTCTCATCGCAGCCGCACTGTTCCCCACCGCACGCTGAGGCTACCACCGCGGTTTCTATGATCGACGAAACCTCAGTACGGGCCTCCCAAAACACGTTTGATAGTCAACTATTATGCGAATCGAAGACAAAGTCGGCGTTAGCATCTTTTAATAATGATAGTGTTTTAAATATTCAGAATAATAATGAATGCCTTAGTATGGCCGATATTGTACGTAGCAGTAATAAAAATTGGAAAGACAAGGACAGGGACGAGGAATGGAAAGTTGTCGAGAGAAAAAAATACAGAAACCGATTTTTGAGTGAGAAAGGAACATGCAAAGATTTAGAACAAAAGTTCCGTGCGGCGGATATTAAAATACCGTTATTTATTAATAATGTTCATAAGGATACGAATGAAAGTGATATTATCAGTTATATAAATGATAAAACGAATGTTCAAGTGAGTTTACAAAAAATAAAGTCTAAGTATGAAAAGGACTACAATTCTTACAAGCTTTTAGTTCCTAAACATAAATTAAGCTTATTCTTAAATTGTAACTTGTGGCCTGACGGAATTAGTTTCCGGCGTTTTGTTAACTTTTATCGAAGAGAAGAAGGCAAAGAGAACAGTTCCATTAAGAATTAGTATGGATGGTATCACATTTATTACTTTTAATTGTAAATCTTTTAAGAGATCTATAGAGTGTGTTCGAAGCTTGACTCAAAAAGCTGATATTTTAGCACTTCAAGAGATATGGCTTCTGCCGCACGAAATTCAAGAACTGAGTAGTGTAAATAAAGCCTTTGGGTACTGCGGTAAATCCGCAGTAGATACTACGGCAGGACTACTGCGAGGGAGACCATATGGTGGGGTGGCCCTGCTATGGAAAAGCTCGAGATTTGAGTGTGTTTCAGTTATACCGTGTGTGAGTGACCGTATAATAGCAATTAAGGTTTGTGTTTTGGAACGTTCTTTTCTTGTTATCTCAGTGTATATGCCTACCGAGGCTTATGATAATTTAGTAGATTATGCTGATTGTCTTGGCGAAATAGCCGCAATTGTAGAAAATAACAAAACTGAGTCTGTATATGTGTTGGGCGACTTCAATGCACACCCAGGTAAGCTTTTTTGTAACGAACTTATACATTTTTGTAATGACCAAAACTGAGAGTGCATAGATATTACGATATTAGGTCCTAATTCTAACACATACACCTATGTTAGCGAAATAAATGGATGTAAAAGTTGGCTCGACCACTGTTTGATTACTGAGGCCTGTCGGGGCTCCGTTACTGATATAAAAGTGCTCTATGATGTGTTATGGTCAGATCATTTTCCCCTAGAAATTCAGTGCAACATCAAAGCCTTAACACAATCAGTGGAGCTTCCACAGTCTTCAGTAAATAAAGTTATTTGGGGTGAGCGGGATGAGATACAAATGAAAGTGTTCACAAAAATTTGTAACGAAAAATTAAAATTACTTGATTTTCCTCGAGAGTTTAATGCATGTTGTGATTCAGTTTGTGTCGATAGTAGCACAAAACACACAAAACACATAGATAAATTGTATAGCGATATAATCTCATCACTACAGGAGGCCGCGGAGATTAGTTTCAGCCACGGTAGAGGTGGGGGCGGTAGAAAAGCTGGTAGGCCTATTGCTGGATGGAATAAGTATGTCCGCGATGCTCACAGGGACGCCAGGCAGAAGTTTTTGTCTTGGATATGGTACGGACGTCCCCCTAGGGGTCCTATTTACGAGGCTATGTACAGTTCGAGAAAACTATTTAAAGAAAAACTAAAATATTGCCAAAACAACCAAAACCTAATTAAAATGAATATTTTAGCCAGTCACCACCAAAATAAAGATTTTCGCGGTTTCTGGAAACACACCAGAAAGTTAAGTCCGAAGCCTAGCGTACCGGTGAGCATTGAGGGTGTACAAGACCCTACCGACATAGCCAACCTTTTCAGCTCACACTTTCAGGTTCAATCGCCGCTGAAAACGGGGAATGCTGATGTTGAGGTCACCGTGTCCGGTGTGCCACAACGCGTAACGGCTCGAGAAATTGAAACAATAATTAAAGGTATGACGAGAGGCAAATCACCTGGGCACGATGGTCTCAGCATTGAGCATTTCATGTATGCTGGGCCACACCTACCACGACTTCTAGGCCTATTGTTTACAATCTGCATAAGACACGCATACCTACCTGCGGGGCTGATGAGATCGGTCGTAGTTCCCATCGTAAAGAATAAAACTGGAAACGTTGCTGATAAAACCAACTATCGGCCGATTTCATTAGCTACCGTTACAGCCAAGGTACTTGACGGTTTGATTGAGGGACAGCTTAAGCGTCACCTGGTCCTAAACGATGCTCAATTCGGTTTCAGGCCTAAACTATCGACCGAGTGCGCTATCCTGGCTCTCAAGCATACTGTCAGGTATTACACTGACAGAAAAACATCTGTGTACGCAGCCTTCCTTGACCTGTCAAAGGCATTTGACCTGGTTAGATATGACATCCTCTGGAAAAAGCTAATAAATTCAGCTGTTCCAGGTGAAATTATTAATATGTTAAAATATTGGTATGGGCACCAGACTAACCAGGTCAAATGGTTGGACAAGTTTTCGGATCCGTACAGGTTGGAGTGTGGTGTGAGGCAGGGTGGCCTGACCTCCCCGACACTGTTTAACCTGTATATGGATCAGTTGATTGTAGAGCTCGGCGGCACCAATGTCGGCTGTTTCATAGATGGTTGCTGTGTTAATAGTATTAGTTACGCAGATGACATGGTGCTGCTGAGTCCATCAGTTGCGGCTCTGCGAAGGCTGATTACCATATGTGAGGAGTATTCGAAATCCCACGGCCTTCTGTACAATGTTAAGAAAAGTGAGCTGATGGTCTTTAGAGCAAAGTCCAGCAAGGTGATGAGCCTACCGCCTGTAAAGCTAAGTGGCATAAATCTGGTCAAAGTGTCATCTTTCAAGTATCTTGGTCACGTGGTCACCGAGGACTTGAAAGATGACAAAGACATTGAAAGAGAAAGGAGGGCGATGGCAGTCCGCTGCAATATGTTGGCTCGCAGATTTGCACATAGCAGTTCTGACGTCAAAATAACACTTTTTAAGGCATACTGCCAGACACTTTACACGTGCAACCTGTGGGTGAACTACACGCATCGGGCTATCAACGCCCTCCGAGTGCAATATAATAATAGTCTGAGGATGTTGTTGGGGCTCCCGCGCTATTGCAGCGCGTCGGGGATGTTCGCGCTGGCGCACACTGACGGTTTTCACACAGTAGTGCGCAAACGAATCGCTTCCCTTCTGCGCACTGTGCGTGGGAGCAACAACATCATTCTCAAAACTATCAGTGAAAAGCCTGACTGTCCCATAATGCGCCACTGGGTGCACGCACATGTCAATATGGCTGGTGTGCACCGCAGTCCAGGTAGATACTTAAATTAATTAAATTATTGCTGTTGATATTTTATTAAGTACTCATTGATTTTAATTTATTATTTTATTAATTTTAATTTATTAGTTATTGATGTTTAATTTACTAAGTATGATTATATCAACTAAATTAAACGATTTTATAATTATATATATTTTCCTTTACTGTTTTTAACAAAACAAATGGATTTCAATTTTTAATTTTAATGAATGTATTTTTATTAATTTCATTTATAGATTGCATAATTTTTCCTGTTTTCTTTTACTTTTATTTTATTATAATTAGTGAAAATTATGTTACAGATTTCCATTATTCTATTTTTCATAATTGTATTTCCTAAAATTGATATGTTAAGAATTTTGTCATAAGTGGCGCCGCGGTTACTGTGTGTATCATACGATATCACAGGTTAACAAACAAATGACACCTTTTGCAACTATGTCAGAACTTACTCAAAGTTATTTAAAAAAGTTTGTGCCGCAGCCAAATCAATGTATTTAGGTAATAAGATTAAAAATAGTGCTAATAAGACTAAAACTACTTGGAATATAATTAATAAGGAAACTGGGAAAGTTAAGAATCGCAATAGTGAGTTTAAGCTTGTTATTGACAATACAATAATTAAAGCAGATGAAAATGTTGCGACAGCATTTGAGAGCTGTTTTGCTGACATTCCAGTTTCAACTACTAAACATTAAACTCATCAATTGTGGCGGCTGAATCATTGCTCAAAAATCATGTAAGTGAGTGCAAGGTGTCTTTCAAGTTCCAACCCATAGACACCGGGGATATTATTAAAACATTAAAGACAATTGATATTAAAAAGAAAACTGATCTCTGGGGCATATCTGTTGAAATATTAAATTCTATTATAGATGTAATAGCTCCTTGCTTTGTTGAAATATTTAACAACTGTATTATTAGTGGGGAGTTTCCTGATTTAATGAAGCGTAGTAAGGTTATACCTTTATTTAAGTCGGGTAGCACTACAGACCCTACTAATTTTAGACCAATTTCAATTCTACCTACTTGTAGTAAAATTTTTGAAAAAATTATTCTTAATCAACTCTTGGCCCATTTCACCTGTAACAATTTACTTCATAATAAACAATTTGGATTTACAAAGGGCCGTTCAACAACTGATGCTGGTGTTGAACTATTTGAAATAATCACTGGTGCCTGGGAGAGGTCGGAGGATGCCCTAGGTGTATTTTGTGACCTATCTAAGGCATTCGACTGTGTTCAGCATGACACTCTCATCAGGAAACTCCACCACTACGGCATCAAAGGCACTGACCTCAAACTTTTGAATTCATATCTAAGTGATAGAATTCAGAAGGTTGAGGTTAACCGGAAAAGGTTGGCTGGGTCGGTTGTGAGTATGGGAGTGCCTCAAGGATCAATTCTGGGCCCATTTTTGTTTCTAGTCTATATAAATGATCTACCCTATATGGTAGGCAATAATCATGAGATTGTATTGTTTGCTGACGACACATCATTAATTTTTAAAATGATAAGACAGAAAATAAACTACGACGATGTAAACAATGCTCTCGCAAATGTTGTTCAGTGGTTCAATATAAATAATCTAGCGTTCAATGATAAAAAAACTAAATGTATAAAATTCTCTGCACCAAATGTAAAACAAGTTGAGTCTGATCTGCGGCTTAATAGGAACAGATTGAATCTAGTAGATAACTCTGTTTTTTCTTGGAATTACCTTAGATTCTAAATTGCAAAGGGGCGCCCATATCTCACAACTAGCGAGTAGACTTAGTTCTGCAGCGTTCGCGGTAAAGAAAATTCGCTCATTGACTGATGTTAAGACAGCGAAGCTGGTATATTTTAGTTATTTTCATAGTATAATGTCCTATGGCATCCTACTTTGGGGCAATGCCGCAGATATTGACACGATATTTACACTGCAGAAAAGGGCTATTCGTGGAATGTATAAACTTGGAAACAGAGAATCTCTTCGAGAAAAGTTTAAAGAGATTGGTATCTTGACCCTTGCATCACAATATATTTATGAAAACATTATGTATATTTATAAGAATAGTGATAAATTTAAAACTAGGAAAGATAATCATGATACAAATTACTCTGTAAGGACTAGGAACGACCATAAGTTAGCGTTTCCTAAATTAAGGCTGGCTAAAAGCAGCAAATCATTTATTGGAATGTCAATACGTATATATAACAAAATTCCGAAGTCAATTCAATCCCTGCCATTCAATAAATTTAAATCAATCGTTAAAAACACTCTATCTCGAAAAGCTTATTATAAAACTAAAGATTACTTAGATGATAAAAGGGCATGGGATTAAGCACAACAGGATATTTCTAAAAGTTTCTAATTACTTAGTAATTTTGTTTACGGATTGGCTGTGCAGTATATAGGGTACCGGCACCAGTAGTCAGCCTTTTAGTGGAATTCGCAAGTTTAAATATGTATAGAAAATTATTAAAAATAGTAATCAAAAACCTTTTGTACTCATTCACTTAATTATTTATTAAACTTTGTTATGAAATTAACAAATATTATATATATTTTTAATTAGTATTAAAAATGAAGTATTTATTAAAATATGGCACATTTCCCCAGTACTCAGCCGTAACAACCCAGTACTCGGCCATATTGCTACCAGTAGTCAGCCTCTCCTGAGATCAATAGTTTTAAGCTCAATTATCTGAGAATTTAATAAATTTAATTATAAAATTAAATACGACCTTAGTAGGTAGGTACTCTAATATCACAAAAATCTAAATTAACTTATTCATAAATAAAATCACTCGCTATTTAAAAAGTTCTCAAGTTCTTCTTCATTTCTAAAGGTTTCTCTACGATTTATAATTTTATTCAAAAGTATATTTTCTTTATTAGTTTCTTTTGCAGGAGTTCCAGGTGTTATGAGTATATCACTGATAATTTTAATCTTATTTGGTTTAGCTTCTACTAAATCACAGTTAGTCTGCTCTGTTTCTTCTGCTATATAATTTAATTTTCTTTTCTTAGTGCTTTTTACGATGAATTCTGGATCAGAATCATCATCTTTATTTTTTGTAGAAAGTGCTTTCACTTTACGCTTGGTAGATTTCACAGCTTTTTTCTCCTTGTTTTCATTTTTTTGTTTCTGCTTTTCTTCTTTATTTTTCTGTCTCTGTAACTTTCTTTCTTCAACAGCATCTTTCTTTCTTTGTTTCTCTTCCTGTTTTGAAATTTCAAATTGCCTCCATTCTTCAGAAGATATTGCGCCAATTCTGTTCATTACTCTAGGAGTTGTAGTTTTTTTTATTGGTGAAGGTATAATGAGATGCTTTCGAACACAAGGTGATACTTTCGGCGACCGAATTTGTATCACAGAATCAATATTAGTTTTTTGATGACACGTCGGCTCACTTCTTGAGATGGGAGAGTTGTGTCCGGTGGGTACTAATATTGAATTGTCATTGACTTCAAATGTACTTACATAAATATCATCGTCCAATATATTGTTATTAAGAAAAGTGAGATCTCCAAGTGCCAGATTATTTAAAGTACTAGTATCAGTATCTAGTATTTCGGATTGTAATGTATTTATTCTACTTTGATCATCTTCTTTATTCTCTATCCTAGTTCTATCATTTTCTATTTCAATTTCTTTTTGGTATTTATTTTCTTCTTCAGTTCTAATTATGTAATCTAATTCTTCTTTGGCTCCATTTTTTTCAGTCTCTTTGATAATAGGTCTGGCATTTGTTACTGTCAGTCCAGATTCTGTTCCTTTCTCAACTATAACACTTAGTACATTATTCTCAACTCCTCCCTCTGAAGTATTACTGCTTACTGAATTATTTAATCCTTCAATGAGTTTCGCATTTTCCACAATTTCTAGTACAACATTCACATCAACGCCTCGTGCGGTCATATCTTTGCCCAAATGCTTTATAACTTTTGATGCAATGTCAAAATCTTCTTTCTCGAGGTTACTTAGTGAAGTTATCTTGCTAATAGATGCATTCTTTTTCTCTAAAATATTTTGCACGCATTTCGAGTAATCTACTGCACTTGGATTGAATGGAAAAAGGCCACACTTACGGAATCCATTTTTGATGGCTTCTTTCAGAGACTCTTTACTAAGAACTTTATTCAACAAAGGACAGAATGAAGATTTTGTCAACACAGTGTTAGCGTTTTGTGGCTGTGAACACCAATCATGAACAGTTTTCGCCCATTCAGATTTTAGTGGCTTAAAAACGCTAACATCTGCTGGTTGCATAAGATGTGTTGTGTTGGGTGGCAGTGCGTACAAAATGATGTTATTGTCGTGACAGTATTTACTTAGCTTCATTGTCATGTGAGTTTTGTGGCCGTCTACAAAAATAAGCACTGGTTTTTTCACTTTGTTTTCA
The DNA here is from genome assembly GCA_944452665.1 of Stenoptilia bipunctidactyla. Lineage (NCBI taxonomy): Eukaryota > Metazoa > Arthropoda > Insecta > Lepidoptera > Pterophoridae > Stenoptilia > Stenoptilia bipunctidactyla. The sequence goes on along the minus strand of OX101744.1, from coordinate 366,011 downwards.
TCTATCCACTTGGATAGGCATTTAGATATGTAATCGAAGAAAATGTCTGCCTTCATCCAACCAGTGTCAGATTTACCAAGGAACCAACCATCAGGCATGCTATTTATCACATCTTTTGGGGGTCTGATGTACGGGAAAACTACACAGGGAGGTAAAATTTCGCCCAAAGCGGAAAAAAAAGCTAAAACGGTGACTGCTTCCTTTTCTTTGCCCTTTACTATTTGGTATACATTTTTATATCCTCGGGGTGCTATCACTTTTCCGGTTTTTGGGCAAAGCATGAAGCTTGTTTCATCACCGTTTAATATTCTTTTAGGGTCGTATAACACGTCGAGTGCCTGATTTTCACTAAGGTAATCTGTGAGTTTGTCAAACCACTTTCTAACACTCTCTTCAGTGATTACTGCTCTTCCCTTCGAAATTGCTTCAGGTGTTCTCATTGAAAACATGTTGTTTCGTCTGAAAAAAGAATTCATCCACTTCTTGCCAGGTCTTCCATTTACAAATGGATTGGGCCTGCCGTCTTCAATCATTATGTCCTGGACAGTATTGAATAAATTGTCAGGTTTCTTTCCGAATCCACAAGTTGCAATATCTTTCAGCCAAGTTGCAATTTCCGCTTCTTCTAGTTTGTTGAGGACGGAGTCAGGACCCATTTTTCTTGGACCTTCAGGAACTCGAAGATGAAGTCTGTCTTGAATAGTGCCTCGAGGAACCCCATAGTTCCTACTAGCTTCTCTAATTGGCATGCCATTTCTGATAGCGTCTAAAGCTTGGGTTAGTTTCTCTTCAGGGTATTGTAATATGGGCCTCGAAAGAGACATATTGAACTGAAACAATTCCAAAAAAGTATAAAATTATTTGGTAGGTAAGCTTATTAAATAGATTAAATAATTAAGTAACGTAAGTTATTGACGGCTGAACACTGGGTCAGCCCTCACCAGTACTCGGCCGTGGTTCAAACGTATCTAGTTAGGCGGCCGACTACTGGTTTTTTGATGGAATTATGTATGATATGGCTATACTAAATTAAAGGATGAATTTCCAACTGTAACATGATATCAACAAGACTCCAATTTCAAAAAAACTTTAAAATCCAGTACTCAGCCGAGGGTGGCTGAACACTGGATTCTGTACGAAAAACGCAAACCCAGTAGTCGGCCACCTTGTTATTTAAATAACTATAAAGAAACTGTTCTATTACTTATGTGATTTCGATGTGAAAATTTATAATGCAGTATATTATAATAAAACATTAAATAAAAGTTTATAAGAAATTGCAATAACTCACCTTTTTCTCGCACACTTCCCACTAAGAAAATTTTGGCGCGCACGCCGCGTCTCGTCTCGACCAGTGACAACGTCAAAATGATCTCAGATTTCTGTTTCTTGCAGCCACATAGCGTTATTGCGATGTTCCAAACCGACCAATAAGAATGCAAAGCTTTTTTTTAAACTCATTTGATTGGTTAATTTGCAATAAAACGCTATTCCTATAGGTTATTAGCTGGAAAAGGCTGACTACTGGTGCGGGGCTGACTAGTGGTGCCCGTACCCTATATGACATACTGGTGACTGTCCCACTCACTTATTTTCTTGTCGAGACAACAGCAAGAACGTCATGCTCCCTCAGGCGGCATGGCTAGTGGTAGCGTCGGGTATCGGGTCACCCTCTTCCCTAAAATATGGTTGAGGAGGGTGATGGCTGGTGCTTGCGTTAACTCGTGAACGGGTGCTACTAGCGGTGCCAGGTCGTTTTGCTAATGATACTATGACTATTTTATTCCATTTTTGTTCAAATACTCTGGTCCCAGTTTGTCATGTTCGTATTGTGCATCCATAGCTCATTGCATCTGCTATGTAAGCAATTTGGTTGTGGCATGACATTGGCTCTCACAATCAGCTGTCTTGTGTTTGTTTTTTTTTCATGTCACGGTCAATTTGTACTGTAACTATTTGTATTAATTTGATAATTCTGACTGAAAAAGAGTGCCAAGAGTTTTTTTCCGCCGGCTTTTTTTGTCTCTTGGTCTACTGTAATATCTTATTTAACAACTATCAACAACTAGTTAAAGCCGAAGTATGTGATGACTGACTTCATCAAGTGTTTTGTGAAATTCCTAAGATGAATAAAACTTTTTTGATTTTTTTTTAATTAAGCAACGTTCGCCGCGGTCGGTACTTGGATGGATGACCGCCGATCATTCATTCATTTTTCACGACGACTTCCGTGCTTCGGAGGGCACGTTAAGCAGTCGGTCCCGGGTGCTGTTTACTTGTATACAGTAGTCGTTAGGGTTTGTCAGAAGCCATTTCGGCGCCCTGAAAATTCTGGCATCCACCACCCAGCTTCATGGCCCACAGCTTGGTGGATTATGGCCTATACCTCCTCGTCACCTAGGAGAGAGACTCATGCCCTGCAGTGGGCTAACAAAGAGTTGTGTCACCCATCCAAGTACCGACCGCGCTGAACGTTGCTTAACCTGCAATATCGTAGGATACACACAGTAACCACGGCGCCACAGTAAATATGCCTTATAGTAAATAGATTACAGATTTACTATAAGGCACACATGCATGAAGTTATGTATGTACAATTTACGAGTAATTTCTCATTCTGTTTTTATATTAAAGCTTTAAAAACGATGTTAGGAGGTTTAGATAGCTCAAATAGAGAATATTGTTAACCAAAAGCAGATAAAGTAGGGATTGAGTGCCACCCAACAACCTATAACATGTACTTGAAAGTTGAAAATTGGAGTTGTACAATAAAGGTTTAGAATTAATAAATAAGAAACAAGAGCTAATGTATGACATGTTATACCTAGGTTTTGAATAAAGTGAGACTGCATTTTTGTAAAGTTAATAAATTATAATCAATAAGGATTATTTAATACTTTTTTTGAATTTTGAAATAAATAATTACCTCAGTACCTATATGTATTTTATGTTTGGGGTTATTTGCTCAAAAAGTAACCCTATTGATTAAGCTCAAGGTTGCTTAGCTCAAAACATGTAAGAATTTTCTTGTTGAAAGCTTTTTCAACAACAAAGTTCTTACATGTTTTTATTTAAGGGAGTGGATTTCTCGCAATAAAATTAAAAAAAAAATTATGAACATTTATTTTCATAACAGTTTTAATAAAAATAATAAGACAAAAATTTGCCAACACAATTATCTTTTAAAATAGTTATTGATTACTAGCTGCCTAACACGATGATGCTGTTGATGATCCACTTCGTCAACTGAGGGATATTAGCTTGCTCTGTTGGTAATTCTATTTCAGGTTCCATATCGCTGATATTATTTACGAGTAACTAGCAAATGTTGTGCAATACCGATGCAGCAATAATAACTGCTTGGGTGATTTTCAATCAAAGCTGAATCTTTAGTGATAAAACTGGGAATCAGCTTTAACATACCGTACACCACAGCATCTGAAAAAAACATTTATGTTAGGATATTTATGTATTTCATAATGGCAGATAAAACTGATTGCAATCAGTTGTATAATTTTAGTTATTGCTGTGTAATAAGATTCACAAGCAACTTCAGTACCTATTTGACAAGTGAATATTAATACGAATAAACAAGTTTAAAGAAATAACAAAATTAATCAGTTTTACTTCTGAACTCCATTTGGCTGTATTCTTAGGTTATTATAAATACCTATTCTTTAGGTATTTATAATAACTTATAATACTTTTACTATGTAGTGTTTATATGTATAAGTTCTGCAGTAGATACTGGGTTGAGCAGAGGTGTCAATAGGGATTACACCTACAGGGATTAATACTATCACCAATGAGCCACCGATCCCCAGAAATATCATCTTCACTGCATTAAAAAAATATTTGCAATTTAATTTAACAATAAATGATAGGCAAGAAGAACAGTACTCATACACACTTATAAAAACGAAGTTTTCAAATATAGTAGTGTCATTGTACACCCTGGTCACCAAATAACTACATTCATGAACAAACAAGTCTTCATTTCATACTCCTCACACATTAATATAAAATTTGCCTTTTCGGTTTCTGTACCTTGTTCTTTGGTTGAATCTAAAATAAACATTAAAAGTATTATGGGAAATATAAACAAAATTTGTAGCAATGATCATCAATGTTATAATCAAACTCATAAAGTGACTTCTTTGGGGAATCTTGTTATAGAATCAAAAGCATGCTGTGTGTTGTCTAGCACACTGGATAAAGTACCTACAGCTATTGCAGGAGCTACATCCGCCTTAAGTTCTGCTTGCTGTAGACCAAATTGGTATGAGGCTGTAGCTTTGAAAATAAAAATACTGAGGTGAATATTACTATTGAGTAGGCACCTACTGTGCAATGTACATTATGCTTATACTTACCGAGATGAGGTTATTCCCAGGGAAGGTATCATTTTTATAAGAAGGTAATTCACTCACACTAGATTTATTTAATCTAAACCTAAATGTAATTTCATCATCTGATAATTCGCTGTGATAGTTAATGCGGTTGTATTATCTGCGTTCAACAACGTCTAAATATTCATGTGGGGGATAGCTCCAGTGGACTGTATAGTCTATGAATCCGATAACGATTAGTCAAATGATGCGCTATCCACCCACTCTATTAGCTGGAATCGATGCGAGGGGCAAAAGGAAAATGCGAATTCACCACTTAACACGGTCGTGAAAGTCCAGCCGCGCGGCACTATATCACTCGCGAATACGCCACAAGCACACTCTATTTCCCGCGCTCTTCTATTACTGTATTCTGCCTTCAGTCTTCTGTATTCTGTCTTCTATATTGACTTCAGGCTTCTATATGAGTCTTCGGGCTTGAGATTCACTGTACTGTTGCTTGAGGCTTCTTTCGGAGGCTTCTTTCTTCCGGAGATCTTCACTCTTCGGGATCTTTTCGGCAAATCCGTCGCTAGCGGAGTGTGGCGCATCCTTAAGTGATTTGGTGCAGGCGCGCAAGGGTACCGCACAAGAGAGAGTAATGCAAGCGTGCGAGCGGGACACACATATGTCTGCCTCGCTCGAATCTAATTCGAACTTTCTAGATTTTTCTAATAAGATTCTGACTAGATTCGATTATTCTTATTAGATCTTTACTATATTCTAATAGGAAAGCTATTTATGAAATCTATTTAGATCTCTCTCTATGTGCGGAAATGACAAGACTTTCAAAACCATTTCTTTATTTCCAAATCAACCCTAATACATATCGAGCTATTTTAAGCTATAATCACGTAAGTTTCATTTCATTGTTAGCTGTTAGCTATGCGTAAATTCATTATCATAGCGGTTATTAATTAATCAAATTCCAATCAAATTACAAAGAATCAAACGATTAAGCAAACACTTTCTCAAGCTAATAAATACTGTTATGAACTTCTTACAAACTAACACTTATATGGGACACTTATTCACTATAAACACTATAAAAACACTATGAAACACTATTTTAAACGTTCTTAGCTCTTTAAGAGTCTTATAAAACACTATAACACTATCTATATACACTGTTTTTAAGTTTATATAACTGTCTTTTACGTTTTGTTGTCACTGTCCTGCACATCACTCCCGCCGTGCGTTGTCACCGCCGTTGACGACGCATCTTCCTCGGTGCAGGCTGGTGACCCGGAGATCAGCACGACGAGTTTCTTCACCGGTCTTCGCAGGATCCCTCCTTTGGTTTTGACGTCGACTGCCCTGGTGACACCGTCAGGGCCTGGGTAGGTAGCCGCGACGAGCCCCCGCGTCCAGGTATTGCGCGGCAGGTTCCCGTCGGCTACCAGGACGACGTCTCCCGGCTGCACTGCGGGGCCGCGCCCGTGCGGCTCCCGCCGGTTTTGGAGGTCCGGCAGGTACTCCCGGAGCCACCTGGCCCAGAAGTGGTTGGCCAGCTGCTGTGAGGCGCGCCAGCTGCTGCGCCCGATCAGGTCCCGGTCGGTAAGCGGGACCGCGGCCGGCGCGTACAAGGCCGGCCCGCCCAGCACGAAGTGGTTCGGAGTCAGCGCCTCGTCATCCTCATGGTTGACGGACACATGTGTTAGAGGTCGACTGTTGACTGTGAATTCGACCTCCGCCAGCAGGGTTTGTAGGACTTCTTCGGTAGGGTGCCGCTGATGCAGGACTGCGGCTAGGGCTGTTTTCACGCTGCGGACGAGGCGCTCCCATGCTCCACCCATGAACGGCGCTGATGGGGGGATGAAGCGCCAGGATATGAGCTTCTTCGCGGCTTCGTGCTGTGTGGCTTCATCTATCTTCTGTCGGAGTTCCTTGGCGGCACCCTGTAGGTTGGTGCCGTTATCCGACCATATCTCGGCCGGGCAGCCGCGCCGTGCTATTAGTCGCCGCACTGCCATCACCGCCGAGTCCGTTGTTAACGAAGCTGCCATCTCTAAGTGCACTGCGCGCGTGGTAAGACACGTAAATAGAGCTACGTATCTTTTCTGCAAAGTTCTTCCCACGGTGACCTGAAGGGGTCCGAAGTAGTCCACCCCGGTGTAGGTGAAGGCACGCTGATGATGGGCCAGTCTTGAGTACGGATGATTCCCTGTAGGTGGCGCTGGCGGCTGTTGTTTTCGAATTCGACACTGTAGGCACTGTTTTAACACGGTTTTCACTGTCGGTCTTGCTCGTACGATCCAATAGTGCTGTCGGCATTCGTTAAGGGTGGTTTCTACCCCTGCGTGATGAAGTCTTCTATGCACGTAGTCTATGTATAGGCGCGTACTGTGTAAGTCCCCGTCTATTATAGCTGGCCTCTTCGTGTTTTCGGAAATCTGTTCGGCGGCGTTTATTCTGGTTGCTATTGTTAGGGCGCCGTTGTATATTTCGACCGCTAGGGGGCGCAAGCGGCTATTACTAGCCGGCGCGCCGCCTCGCGATATATCTTTTCTTTCTTGACTGAAGACTGTTTCTTGACTTGCTATTATTATCAACTTTTCTGCTCGACGTAGAGTTTCTGTTTCTAACTGTATGTAATTCACGGTAGAGGCTGTTTCGACTGTAATTTTCTTCTGTGGAGTTTTCTTATTTTGAATTACGCGCCAAGTCGGGTCCTTTTCTATTTTCTTGGTTCGTTTGTAATTGACCTTGTCCTGTTTTCTTCGGCATAGTTCGATAAACTGTAGGATTCTTGCGGCGGTTCGAACTAGGCGTTCCCATCTTGAAAATCTGTTAGGGTCGGGAAGGGCTTCTTTTAGGGACGGTGTAGGTACGGCGCGCGACTTTTCATGTACTGTGTTCACTTTTTCTTCGCCGGTGACTATTTCTGTTTTGGTAGGGATGTCGCACGTCGGCCACGTCGAACTGTCTTCTCGGAGGAACTCTGGGCCCTGGAACCATCGATGTGAGGCCTTGAAGTTCCCCGGCACGTCCCTGGTCGCGTCGTCAGCCACGTTCAGCTTGGTTGGTACCCAGCGCCACTCGTTAACTGTGCTGTTGTCCTCGATGGCGGCGATACGATGGGCTACGTAGGGCTTGAAGCTGCGGGCGCCTGTCTTCAGCCAGGCGAGTACTGTCTTGCTGTCTGTCCAGAATACTCGCGCGTCGGGCTTGAAGTCATGTTCTTCGATGACGGCGGCAGCCATCCTGCTCCCCATCACCGCGGCTTGCAGTTCCAGGCGTGGGATGGATGTGAGTTTCAGTGGCGCCACCCGCGCCTTTGCTGTTATGAGTGCTGTAGTGACTTCTCCGCCGGCGCTCGTACTCCTCCAGTAGAGTACTGCGGCGTAGGCGGCTTCGCTGGCGTCGACGAAGACGTGAAGTTCCCTCTTCACCGCTTCACTGTAGCCTGCGAGCTGCCGCGGCACTGTCACGCCGCGCAGAGCCCGCAGTTGAACCAGCCAGTCTTCCCATTGCTGTCCTAGGTCTTCATCTATGTTTTCATCCCAGTTGGTGCCTCGGCGCCACGTTTCTTGTAATATCTGTTTGGCCCGCGCGGTTACTGGCGATGCGAAGCCTAGTGGGTCGAACATTGACATGATGACTTTCAGCATCTCTCTCTTCGTAGGTTTTCTTTTCGTAACTATGTCTTCAGGTAACCTAGCTAGGTCTAGATTGAAAGCTAGGTCGTCTTGATGCGGCTTCCATACTAGGCCGAGTACGCGTTCTGTTTGCCCGCCGTCCTTGAAGTCTAGTGGCTTGTTCGACGTCGCAGGGTCCCCGAGCGCCTCTAGGACTCGTTTAGAGTTCGACGTCCATTGTCGCAGTTCGTAGTGGGCTTCTCTGTGTATGTTGCGGACGTCCGTAGCGACTTCTATTGCTTCCTGTTCGGTCTTGAAGCTCTGTAAATAATCGTCCACGTAATGGTTTCGAACTATGGCTTCGACGGCGGGTTTGTTCGTGTCTTGATACCGCTGAGCGTTCATGTTCTTCACGTAGATCGCCGTGGCTGGAGATGAGGTCGCGCCGAAGATCAGTGAGGTCATTCTGTACTCTTCTGGAGGCTGATCATCTCGCCGGTCCCCCCGCCACAGGTATCGTAGCGCGTCGCGGTCTTCCGATCTGATTTTCACCTGCATGAACATCTCAGCGATGTCAGATGTGACGGCGATGGCGTGCTGTCTGAAGCGCATCAAGACCCCCGGCAGCGACTGAAGAAGGTCTGGACCTGTAAAAAGGCAATCATTGAGAGAGATGCCCTTAGTTTTCGCTGCGGCGTCATGTACCACGCGCACCTTCCCCGGTTTAAATATATTAATGACCGGGAAGTGCGGCAGGTACCAGGTTCGATTCTCGGTTATTCCTGTCGGCGCGCGTTCTGCGTACCCCTTATCTATAAGCGCGTTCATCTGTTCTATATACTTCATCTTGAGTTGGGGGTCGCGGTCTATTTTCTTCTCTGTATTACGCAGGCGACTGTATGCATTTTCGTAATTATTCGGCATTACTATATTCTCTGTCTTCCACAGCAGCCCGGCTTCGTATCTTCCATCTTCGCGACGTGTAGTTTTTTCTTTCAGTAGATCAAGTGCGCGCTGTTCTGGGTCGTTCCTGGGTGTCCTCGGTGTGATGAGAAGGCTTTCTATGGCGAAATGTTGCTTCAACTGTTCATCCATGGCCGCATCCACTTCTACTATGTGATTTACGTAGTGAACACGCTGTCCGATGATTCGAGTTCGAGTCCCGTGCAGTACCCAGCCCAATGGAGTGAGAGAGGCGACCGGTTGATCGCGCCGTCCCTTTCTCATTGTAGATGCGACGAGTAGATGCCAGTTATCTTGTCCGATGAGTAACTTCGGCTCGGCGTCTTCATATTGCAGGCACGTGGCTATGTCCTTAATATGTTCACAGTCGGCGAGATCTTCTCGAGTGACGCGCTGCGCGGATAACTTCAAACTATTGAATGTTCGTGCTTGAATCTTGTGGCGCCCTCCCGCGGATTGTAGCGTAACGGCGACTTTGCGTGACTGCTCGGACTCGAATTCGGTGCTGGCGATGGCTTCGATGTGTAGTGGGTCCACGGGTCCCTTGGCGCCTACCCGCTGTGCTAACTCGGCGTCTATTAGCGTGACTGTCGAGCCGTCGTCGAGTAGCGCGTGAGTCTTGATGCTGCCTTGCGGGCCCGTGACTTCTATGGGGACGATCTTGAGATAAGCTTGAGTGTTCACTGACGTCCACGTAGATGCGACGACCTCTGTCCTTTGTTCTGTTTCTTCGGGCTGTTCGACGATCACACGCCTCTTGTAGTGAAGGAGAGGATGATGCAGTCTCGTGCACCCTTCTGTAGCGCAGGCCTTCCCCTTGCACGTGTGATTCCTCGCCCGATGACGTAGACATCTGAAACATAAAGATTTATTCTTCGCAAGGTCCCATCTTCTATTTTCGTCCGCTTCTAGGAAACGCTTGCAGTTGCTTGTGTAGTGGCCCTTCTTCTCACATATGGGACACCCAGGTTCTGTGACTGTGCATGTTCTCTGCGGGACTCTTCTGTTTTGATCTTGACCAAATCTCCTGTTCGCCGCCAGGTGGTCTTCCGCGACGCGCTCCGGTTGCGCGTAGGGTCCGCAGCGATCCGCTTCTCTCTGTAAAAAGTTAGCAAGCTTTAGTAAGTCTGCTTCGTCTTGAGGGTTTTTGGCAGCGTAGTCAAACCAGCGATATCGCATAGCCGGCGTTAGCTTCTCTGTTGTGATCTTCGTGACTTCCGGGTTGTACAGGTAGTGAATCTTCCCCAGGGCGCGCAGCGTTGTTACGATGTTGCAGACCCGCGTCGCGAATACGCACAGGTCTCTGGGCGCGTCCGTAGGCTTCTGTAGTCCCCGTAGTCGCTCTAACTCGGCGAGGGCGATAGCGTCGGGCCGTCCGAAGCGTGACTCGAGGGCTCGCAGGATTTCTTCGGGCTTCGCGTTGTAGAGGAGAAGCCCTTCGACGACCTCCCGAGCTCTTGAACGCAGGCTTCGTCGTAGACGCGCTGTGTTTTCTATGTCGCTGTAATATCCCGCTGTTTCTTGATACGCTGCCTTAAACATGAGCCATTCTTGGTATGACCCGCTGTACGGAGGGAGTTCTGCTTGGAGTCTAGGCGGCGGCGGCTGCGGACCCGTCCTGGCGGCGAGTGCGATGGCTGAGGCCAACTCGCTGAGGTCGATCTTCTGTTGCGGCACGGCGACTGTGTCCCCTCCCGCCGGTACTGGATCCGGGGGGGGGATGAAGCTCGCCGGTGCCGGGAGCGCCGCAGGACGCGTCGGTTCTTCAGTCTGTTGCGGTTGCTGTGGAGGCTCTTCAATTTCGCCCTGGCCCTGGATTGCCAGCGGCGAGTCTGTCGGATTATTTTCCAGCCATACGGACACTCTCTTCGTGGTGTCTTCAATGGAGGGTGCTTCAGATTCCTCTTCTAAGTCTGTTTCGTCGTCTTCGAGAGCGGCGACTTCGGCGGCGGCGAGTTCGACTTGTAAACGTAATAACTTCAACTTCGCCTTCGTTATTTTCGAGGATTTCTTCGATTTCGAGACTTGGGATCTCTGTGGAGCTCGCTGTGGCTGCGTAGCTTCGATTTGACGGGTGGTCTTCGTAGTTTCTGTAGCTGTGGCACCCGTCGTCGCTGTGGTTTCTGTCGGCGTCGTCGTTTCTGTAGCCGACGTCGTTGGCGTCGTCGTTTCTGTGGTTTCTGTCGGCGACGTCGTATTCTTGCTCTTCACGGCTTGAGCTTGAGACTGTTCTTGAGCGGGCCCTGTCGAGGCGGCCCGCTCCCCGCGGCCTGACTGCGACCGTGTAAGAGGCATCGCTGTCTCCCAATTGCCCTCTCAAAGATCCGGCTCTCGAAGGACCAAAATGTGGGGGATAGCTCCAGTGGACTGTATAGTCTATGAATCCGATAACGATTAGTCAAATGATGCGCTATCCACCCACTCTATTAGCTGGAATCGATGCGAGGGGCAAAAGGAAAATGCGAATTCACCACTTAACACGGTCGTGAAAGTCCAGCCGCGCGGCACTATATCACTCGCGAATACGCCACAAGCACACTCTATTTCCCGCGCTCTTCTATTACTGTATTCTGCCTTCAGTCTTCTGTATTCTGTCTTCTATATTGACTTCAGGCTTCTATATGAGTCTTCGGGCTTGAGATTCACTGTACTGTTGCTTGAGGCTTCTTTCGGAGGCTTCTTTCTTCCGGAGATCTTCACTCTTCGGGATCTTTTCGGCGAATCCGTCGCTAGCGGAGTGTGGCGCATCCTTAAGTGATTTGGTGCAGGCGCGCAAGGGTACCGCACAAGAGAGAGTAATGCAAGCGTGCGAGCGGGACACACATATGTCTGCCTCGCTCGAATCTAATTCGAACTTTCTAGATTTTTCTAATAAGATTCTGACTAGATTCGATTATTCTTATTAGATCTTTACTATATTCTAATAGGAAAGCTATTTATGAAATCTATTTAGATCTCTCTCTATGTGCGGAAATGACAAGACTTTCAAAACCATTTCTTTATTTCCAAATCAACCCTAATACATATCGAGCTATTTTAAGCTATAATCACGTAAGTTTCATTTCATTGTTAGCTGTTAGCTATGCGTAAATTCATTATCATAGCGGTTATTAATTAATCAAATTCCAATCAAATTACAAAGAATCAAACGATTAAGCAAACACTTTCTCAAGCTAATAAATACTGTTATGAACTTCTTACAAACTAACACTTATATGGGACACTTATTCACTATAAACACTATAAAAACACTATGAAACACTATTTTAAACGTTCTTAGCTCTTTAAGAGTCTTATAAAACACTATAACACTATCTATATACACTGTTTTTAAGTTTATATAACTGTCTTTTACGTTTTGTTGTCACTGTCCTGCACAATTCAGGAGATTCAAATATTATGAATTATTATCACTGTCATCACAAAACAAAGTCATTATATTAGGAAATATATTGATTAATATTTTTCAATGTTACGAACGAATTCGACGGATTTCGCGGGATTAATTTTGAATGACATATTTTAACTGACAGATACATTTTTGAAACGCACTACGTTTTTTTACTACCATATAACTTATCCACGGTAAGCTCAGAGCCCTGCCGAAGATCAAAGTAGAGGTTCATAGTAAAGATAGAAATTCCTCAACTATCGTGTGTTATTGAACCGCAATTATTATACTTGGGCTACTGTAGATAGGTAATTTAACAGTCAGTCAAAGATAGTTACGTTATTAAGACCGGCTGTAAGTCAGCTCCTGAACGAAACAATACCACTACGTGATGTACACCACGGCCTGTCACATAACAACACAACAATATTTGATTTATTGCATACATACATACATACATAACCTCACGCCTGTCTCCCCTTGAGGTAGGCAGAGACAAGGGAACACCAATTGCTGCGATCCAGACATACCTACTTTAAAGCCTAGTTAAAAGTACCTACGGGTACTCTTTTTCAAAATGTCGCCAATTTGATCGGCATACGTTCGCCTTGGCCGGCCCCTTCCAACAACACCATCCATTGTTTTTTTGTACACCTCTTTCGTAAATCTACTTTCAGTCATCCTTTCCAAATAACCACCGTAGCATACCCTTTTCATTTTTCGATAATTTTCTTGCTTCACCCAGAAATCCAACTAACTAATATTTTAAAATGAAGATGAAGATTCTAGTGATTGGCCCTAACGATCGATGCAATAAAATTACAGGATGTAAGTTTTACAGATTTTAGTCGGTTCGATTCCCGGGTTAAGTGAGCGAATTTTCGAAAATCTTGCAGTTTTGGAAAAATGCAGTTTTATTTCTTTTTCAAAATAAAGGAATGTTTCTTTAGAGTTAAATATGCTATCTCTATTATTTAGAGCACTTTCTTCCCAGGAGGCATTCAAAAATTGAGCAACTTAATGAGCTTTAGCGACATATTTTATACCATAATTTGCACCAAAAATAGTTTAAAATAACCTCGCGTCTCGCACTCCTCATAAGATTAATTTCAAACAATATCCAAGGGTAAGTATCTTAAAATCTTAATATTAGGTTTATTAGTTTAGGTAATGTAGGTTTTAAATAACTCCCTTTTATTCGATTGAAAATAACTACCTTCTATTCACCCACTGCGGACTTGAAATATCGTTATGTTTTATTCACTCATATCTTTATAAATTATTAAATCGTATGCTAGCCTGATGTATAAGTTATATTATTGTAAAGTTTCATAAATATCCATTCTGTGGTTTTTGCGAAGAAGAGGAACACAGTATGCATGTTTGTATGTGATTGTTCCCAACGCTCAAACGGTTTAGCCGATTTAAATGTAATTTGGTATTTTATTAGGTCCTCGACTATTAAGTACGACAAAGAAATTGACGATTAAAAGTCAGAAACAATATTAGGTTCCAAAATTTTAGTTAATTTTTTTCGATATATGTCGCTGTACGTCGATTAAATCGAGCAAGAAGAGTAATAAATGATTTAGCTATATTAACTTTGTAGCCTACCTTGATTCATCCTCACTTTTACAATTATAATAATAGTAGGATTGACACTAGTAGCTTGTAAGATAGGTTCGAGATAAATAAATTATAAACTTCTTTTTCTACGACCCCTCATAGCTAACGTTCTATCTACATTTTCTGGAAAAAAACAGTTTTTTGCAACATTATTTCCACCTGCCATGATTTACAGTGGTTAGTTATATTAAAGGCCTACTCTTAATCGCAGCTAAGACCAAAACTCACGACCGTAGACCGTAGTTAGGCCTTTTTTAAATTTTCACTTAGGATCTGATTTTTTCAACAAAAACATAAAATCGCAAATATCTTCAGAACCAGTAAATATTGCTGAACATACCTGGGGGTTTATTTTGGTAGGTATTGAAATACCCCCATCCATGCGAAACGTTTGATCCACCCGTCAAGTAACACCCTGTATATTCGTAGTGGGTAAATGCTCCCTAAAACACTGTCACAAAATATATGAAGGTCTCTATTAAGATTTCAATTCTGAGAAAACTGAACACAAACCTAAACATACATTAAGCTTGATTACAACCAGGTATTGTGTTAGCTCTCCGGCTTAGTTCCACTCACATCACATTAAATAGTTTCGGCTTCATGACTCGAAAAACTTAATCTTCTAATAGTAGTGAGTGCTGGTAGTGGAGAAAGGTGTTTCATAATAATGGTATGTTCAATTTAGAAACGAGAAGGAGCCGCCTTCTCTGTTTGTCATCATAATATTATAACGAAAAAAATCAAGAGATTTTCCGCCGGCTTTTTCTTTCTCTTGGTCTACTGTGATTTCTTACTCGATAACTGTCAACGCCTTGTTAAAACAGAAGTACAAAATTGTGACGTCATTAAGTGGCCATTAGATGGCTTTATGATAAATGAAATATTTTGAATTTTCGACCAATGAATGATGTGTTTCACTTTGTCTCCGAAGAATGACGAGCTGTGAACGGTTGACTAAGGAATTAAACTGAATCTTAATAATGATATCGGTATTTACATAACACAGGCCCGTTTTTCTCATGGCGAACAATATAACCACCTAGGACCAACTTATTCGTTACGCTTGCCTTTGTACTATAATATGTATACAATAAAATTTTCGCGTAATCATATTTAAAACACATTATGTTGGGAAATAAGCGTGAAGCTATGTATGTATGCATGTACATGTTATGTTCAGTAATCATTCTAGACTGTGATTTTTCCTATCATCAAATATTTACCGGTTCCGTTTGTCTCGGCCCATACAGGTAGTTAGGTACTACACTTAACATTAATAGTACCTATGAAGGTGTCATTCTGAAAGTCTCTTCAAATTAATAAATAAAACAATGAAGAACAGAACAAAAGAAATCAAGGATAGAAAAAAGGAAACGATCGTATTGAATCAGCGGCGCTATTTGCCAGGAAGTTCCGGCGGCGGCGGCGTCCCACGAGAGTCTTTGATAGTACGAGACCTTTCAAACAAACCGGAGTTTATATAATGCTCCTCACACACGCTGGAATATACTGCAAAACTATTGTGTTTGAAGTGTTTTATTCGTAAATAAATATCCTTGTGTGGAAACTAATTGAATAGAGATATCGCAAATAATAACTACAGTATTATGTTCCTTCCATGCTGGACTGGGAGTGAAAGAAAAACTTAGAATGTGTCAGCTGCTTCTCTTCCCGGGCATACTGTAAAAGTCAGTTAAGGGACTGAGGTTTTATTAGAGGCTTTTTGTGGGCGATAGGCTGAGCCCCTGTCACTGCAATAGTCTCTGTCCATCATTATAATACCTCAAAATTTGTCAAACGTGACATCAGGTGGTTTTATAAACTCTGTTGTTCTGCCTACCCCATAAGGGATACAGGCGTGAAGTTATGTATGTATGTATTCTGTAGTTCAGAAAGTAGCAGACAAATAATAGGAAATGTAATATTTTCTGACCATGATTTATGTGTTCCGGCAATATTACAATAGAAGCTAGTCCTTTTGTGAACCGATGTACTGTCATCTTCGACCTCATCTTCACTTATCATCAGGTGAGACTGAGGTCAACCGCGGGTTTATGTCACTCCTCACCACTGTATTCCTGGTAATTAAGCGTCGAGTGAACAAGCTCCTGGTGGATGAAAGTGCCACCTTGGTCTTCATAATCACTTTCCACAGGTGTCATGGAAAACAAACGTCCCACCCATACTAGAGCAGAATAGAAGTACATTTATTGACAGACATGACGCATAACCATAGTTCGAACATTAAAAAAAAGAAAATATACGTAAAACAGACAGGAAGACAATTTCACAAATTAAAAATAAATAAGCATAAATGTCAAAAGAAGATCCATCTTAAGTCGCAACGATGCTATTCTATCGTCGCCCCAGTATAGCCGCTTATTTTATAATATAAGTGTATTAACTTAAACTATGTAATAAAATATATTTCTACCTATTATGTATTCTATGCCTGAAGCCACCGTGCCCCTGGACGCGCGAGCTCTCCAACGACACGGGCTACGTCTTGTACTGCCTTCTATATGCCCATGCTTGTTATAAGACCCCCACATGATAGTACATCCCCTTCAATTTCCGTCTGTCAGTCGTACCCCTTCATACAAAATCTACCGCCAAATACCAGCAACCCATTATTGATTTTACCGACAATCGATTATCCACGTGCCGTCGTCATCGACCTCATCATCTTACTACAGAGAAGATTTAGTTCAGGTTAGGGCTTCTTTATATAAAAAAAATGAACTATTGCCAAATTCAATTTCTCTTGTTTGTTTTTACCATTTTAAGCTATTGCATAGCTTCTATCGCGGGCCTTGAGCGTGGGGACCGAATCCAGAAATTGCGTAACGAAAAAACCTAACACCCCCCACTCCGACCGGCACAGCGGTGATACTTTGATTTCATAACTTTATATTTGGGCTTTAATAAACAATCAGGGCCATCTACTAGGAATTTGTGGAACTTCATATTAGATCAAACATTACTGCATTAATAAAATAAATAAATAATTATAATTGCACAAGTTGATAAAAAATGCTATGCAATAGCTTTACCACGGCAGTCTCCGAGTGCCACACGTCTTTTTTATTGGTATATAACAAACTACTAAAGATATAATTTCATAGTATTTACTACGCAGCCAAACCTCGTATAAGCCCATATCTCCAGAAATACTTCCAGCTACAGCCCTCTGTATATTCCGCCCGCAGCCGGAGGACGCGGCCGCGGCGGGCTGGGCGCCGGCGCCGCCGTGCCCGTGGACGTGCGAGCTCACCAACGACGCGGGCTACGTCGTGTACTCCGCGCTCGGCTCCTTCTACCTGCCCATGCTCGTCATGCTGTTCTTCTACTGGCGGATCTACAAGGCCGCCGTGAGGACTACGAAGGCGATCAATCAGGGGTTTCGGACTACTAAAGGTATGTTGATATGGATCTTAATTCGTATTTGTTCTTCTTCTTTGCGTGTCGTTGACTATGTTTATTATTATATTTTGCCCGCCCAGAAACTTGCCACCTTTATGGCGTTATCGGTGGCTTGTGCGAGGTCCTCGGTAGTGCAGGTTTCCGGGCACATGGGGCAGGAGAGAAGGTGTAACATTGTTTGTGGAGTCGCGCCGCACAAACAATGCTCATCTCCGTCAACGCTGAAACCCCATTTTACAATGTTTTCTTTACTACAGCTGACCTGGGTCCGGAGTCTGTTTAGGGACTTCCAAATTGGCCATGGCAATTCTTTTCAGGCGGGAGGTGTTCAGACAGAGTCAAGGGGGGTTGGGCAAATTTTTCACTCCATAAATTGACTCTCGTTTTTGCAGCATCGGCAGGGTTTATTGGGGGGACCGAGTGGTAAAAACTTTTTCGGCTTTTTAGCCTTAGGGGCACGGGACAATAGTGATGCATGAGGTGTTTGGGATCTGTGACCATTTTTGATTTCTCGACACAGCTCGCTGTATATCTGCGAACGTCTGGAGGGGCAATCGTATTTGTTTAAGTGTGTATAAGCAAGAGATATCTGTATAGAGTGTTATTTCTCTTTTCAATGCCAAACTATCGAGAAATCTACATTAAAAATATAGCAATTATCATAATTAGGTATATAGCTTCATATAGCCCTATTGCCTCTGGATATGCGTGTCGTAGGGCAACTAATCCAAGTGGGACCCGATTGGTGGTAATAATAATAATAAAAACTCTTTATTGCACAACTACAAAATTACGATATACAATGTATTTAGAGAAACAAATGTTTAAGTACAAATCGGTGGTAGTATGTGTCCGCTGCCTAGCGACCTCCGGTGTAGCGCTTATATGTTTTGGCACTATTTTATGAAAAGAGCTAGTCCAGATCATCCTAAGCCATTGTGCTGACGTCTTCGATCTCGCCTTCAGTTACCATCAGCTGAGATTACGGTGAAACTAGGGTTTACTCACTAATGAAAAACGTAATTATGTATAAGTATAAATAAGGGGCTAATTATTACTAACTAATTATATATTCCATGCAAAGGAAAGACAAAATGTACCAGCTGCTTTTCTTCCCGGGCATACTGTAAAAGTCAGTTAAGGCTTGCTATTTCTATAACTGCCGCTTTTTAAAACAAGCTGAGACTTCCTGAGACTGAGTTTATAAATATGAAAATATATGAGTTAGTTAAGCATTTGGTCTAGTGGAATTTGCTTTCAGTTACAATATTTAATGAACTTCACTCGATAGAAAAATAATCCTCTTAGAAAAGTTTTTTTCTATATTCTGAATTAAGTACAATGTTTTTGAACAAAAAAAATATACATGATCAAAGTCGCTTAGTAGATAATATTATACTAAATAAAAAAAAATACTTAGAAAAAAATAAAATGACTCTCATCCAGGATCGAACTCAAGTCGAATAAATCGGCGGCAGCTTTATATGCAATGGACTACCACTGCTCTGAGAATCATAGTAGTTGAGATTATTGAACTGTAATTTAGTGGAACCATTATCACGGAACTCACCAAACAAAACATATTAGTCTCGGGCTTAAACTGCGGACGTGACGCCTACGACTGTGAAGAAAAGTAGACATTGTCTAAATTTTACAAAAAATGGCGTGGAGCGCTACCTACCTAATCGGAATAAAAAAACAAATCAAGTGTATAGAGACCTCCTACCCCTTCGTGCACACGTACCTGCAGGCTTGGCCGCCTTTACTGGGACACCCTGTATACGTATACATTTATGAATTGGCTAAAATTTCATAATCAATAGACATTAGAATTAAAATATTCAAATAAAACTACTTTTTAACCGGATTAATCGCGTATAATTTATATTTTACATTTTATTTTATTCCGATTAATCCGGTTAAAAAGTAGTTTTATTTAAATTATGAATCGTGAAAACTTAAGAAAATTAAATATTCAAATTCAGTGGGTTGGTGTAGTAACTTCTATCGATTTGTTTGTGCGTTCATTAGATTCGACCGTATGCCCAATAATAGTTTTTCTACGATATATAAATTCAATTCAGGCAGGTACTTAGATAACTTGGAGAACCTTCGGGGAGGCATATGTCCAGCAGTGGGCGTCAACACATGATGATGATGAAATCTAACTTTAAAGTGCGTGTTTTAACCGACTTCCAAAAAAGGAGGAGGTTCTCAATCCGTCAGTATGTTTTTTTGTTACACGATATTTCGGACAGTTATGAATTGATTTTGAAAATTGTTGTTTCATATAATAGATAGAGGATACTTCATAGTTGGTCCCATTTAAATTTCATCGAAATCGATTGAGTACATCATTGAAAATTTCAAACTTTTGAAAAAATATGTATGTTTTTGGAGAATGTTTACGTTGATGACATTCTCAACTCAGCCAAAGTTTTGACGTGAAGTCGGTTTTTTTAATGCTCTACATCCGTTGATTATTAAATTTCAATTAAGTATTGGAATAAAATTAATATACACAATTAATACATTCTAATTATAACTATAATTTCTTTTAAATTTTACTTTATGTAGTAAAATATACTAAGCAGTAATAATGAATATAACAAATTTTATTTTACATACTTATATGTAGATTTAAACTTCACCATATTTTTACCCACTGAAGTATTTTACGCTATGAAGTAGCGCTAGTGTCATGTCAATCGAATGGCGCGAGAATTTTTTACATCCCGTGTGAACATTTTGGTGGTGCAATCTCTCGGTGCCAAAAACCTCGGTTAGCCTCAACCCATCCCGCCTTAAGGTACAGAGGCTTTATTGTTTTTTTTAAGAGCGATAGGCTGGCCTCCTG
The DNA here is from genome assembly GCA_944452665.1 of Stenoptilia bipunctidactyla. NCBI lineage: Eukaryota > Metazoa > Arthropoda > Insecta > Lepidoptera > Pterophoridae > Stenoptilia > Stenoptilia bipunctidactyla. The sequence goes on along the minus strand of OX101744.1, from coordinate 345,782 downwards.
TCACTGCAATAGTCTCTCTCCACTATTATAATGCCTCCAAATTTGTTAAACGTGACATCAGAAAGGTTTTATAAACTCTAGTGTTCTGCTTACCCCATAAGGGATACAGGCGTGAAGCTATGTACGTATGTAATAATGGTTGGTGGTGGCGCAGGCGGCGGCGTGGGGCGCTTCGACGAGCACCGGCTGACGCTGCGCATCCACCGCGGGCGCGCGGCGCACGGCTCGCCCTCCGCGCTCTCCGCGCACTCCGCCAGCACTTCGCTCAGCGCCTCGCCAGAGAGACTCACCAGGTCAGTGCCTTGAACAGTCCCTCCTATTTACTCCTGCAGTCCTTATAAGTGCGAAGCGATTTGTTTGATAGAGGCAAGGCTGCACAACAAGTTTGCATGATGCGCAAAAAGTCCGTCACAGATATGTCACAGACTCAAGAGGTTAACTACTAACTAACTCTTGAGATAAATCCGACTGAGTGAAACAGCTCTAGTAGATAGGAATGTGCTGTGCACCTTGCTCAGCGCTTCGCCCGAAACTTACTCATTTAATACCTCCTGCTGGCCCAACAAATAACGTTCCCAGTCATAAAATATCGTATACAAAAAAACAATGACGAGTATACCTACTGCTGACAGCAGTAAGACAGGTCGAATCAAAAATATCTACTTACAAATACATCACCATAAAATTTCGGATTAAAATCAAATTTGTAACGCTCTTAGAAATGGTGCTAAAGGGTAAACAATGCATTGAAGCGCTCCCTGTATTGCAACGCAACAATTTTATTCGCTTCTAGCTTTTAGTGGTATTGCTTCAGGCCGTAAAAGTTGCGCTACATGATTGTATTACGTGCCGTGCGACTGCGGCGGGGGAATGTGAGCCTTCTGCTGATTAATTGCGGCTGTGGGCCCCGCCGGACGGTGGACGAGGCGAAACAATGCCATTGTGTAGGCATCCGCTAATGCAGGAAACCAGCTGTTATACCCACGTGTAGTCTGTGTATAGTTCACTTAGTCTTATCGATCCCTTGTGAAGATTGTCCTGATTGAATAGAAATGGTAGAGGAACGTATATCTTCTTATCTTACTAATATTATAAATATGAAGATTTGTGTATGGATGTTTATTCCCCATTCATGGCAGAACGGCTTAATGCATTTAGATGAAGTTTGGCATAGTGATAGTGTACAGTCTGGAATAGCACTTTTATGCTACTTTTTATCCCAATGTTCCTACGGGATTCAAAATTGCACGGGTAAAACAGCGCGAAACATCTAGTTAGTCGTTTATACATTAAAAGTTATAGACGTAACCTTGAACTGTACAAGTCATACGGGACTTCCTTCGTCATGAAAGCTGTGCACATGTTTAGGTATTGACCGCGGTGAGGGTAGTTACCGAATTCTTCTCATATCTAAATTCTAACCGGCAACAAAGATTTGTCACCTGGATTTTGCTAGTCTTTTTTGCAAAAGTACTTTCACATTTATTCTTTCATAGCCCAGTTTTCGGGGTCAAAAATATGCTTAGCACGCGTTTATCCCTCCTTGCTTCGAAATCTACCCACTGCCGCAAGACAAGTGTAAATAAATTTGTGCCTTGTTAATTCTGAATTTTCGTGAATGAGTTGTTTTGTTAAATAATTGTAAATTAAAATAAATTGAAATGATACTTGAAATAAAAAATAGTAAGAAATAAATAAAATAAATCTTTATTTGCATGGAAATTGGTACATGAGAGGTCTTATTGTAGGTATATATTAAAGTTACATAATATCCTAGCAAAATATTAAATTTAAGATATTATGTCGATACATGATTACACTATTCAATTACTGTAGTCTAATGTGATATTTTTTTACTTCACAATATATTTGTCATTACGACCGGTTGGTGTAGTGGTAACATACATTGCCTTCTATGCCAGAAGTCCTGGGTTCGAATCCCGGCGGCGGCGGATATTTGTGTGAAGAACACAGATATTAGTCGTCAAGTCATGGATGTTTATATGTTTATTTAGTTTATATTCTAATTAAAAAAAAAATTATTTATTCAATTAGTATGTTTATAATTTCTTAAGTGTATCAGTTATCTAGTATCCATAACACGAGTTCTTTAAGAAACTTAATTTAAGCTAGAAAATGTGTGAGTTTCAGAAATATAGAAAAAGAACCAAAAAAAATACTAGCAAAATACTCTATCAAATGCGCTATCACGTGTGAGTATTAGTAGTGACGAGCTGAAGGGCATGAGTGAAAACATTATATTAGTTTTAACAAGAGTTTAAAGGAAGAGACTGAAAGATGAAAGTGGCATGTGTCGAGTGGCATTTGTCCCTAAGGTTCCTTCAAACGACTGGTCCGACCAATCAAGGGTTATAGAAATTCTTAAGCCACCGCGATACTACATTGAGTTAAAATTTTGTAAGAAAGATGAGTGGGAGGATAATTTATTGAACTATTCATCCTATTCAATTTTTATTTTTATTTTTGCAAGATAAGAAAACAATTATGTCGTGAACTTAATTGTACACGAGCTGTCTGTGTGAGAGATTTAGATTCTCTATGCGATAAATATAAAATAGACAATCTATGTATAATAAAGTATTAATGACATGTCGCAGTGGTCCGGACCACGCATTTTTATCATTAAAGGAGTTAGGAGAATTCATGAAAGAGACATGAAAATAATTGTTTTAAATGACTATCACATGTTACCTACGAGTGGCCATGCAGGCATACGACGAATGATAAACAATATACGTAAAAAATATTTTTGTCCAGGATTAGCGAAGGATGTAATAGATTTTGTGAGTAAATGTAGTAAGTGTCAAAAAGAGAAGCACCTTAAGCACATAAAACAGCTCTTGTTCATAATAACTACAGCTGATAGCGCATTTGATAGAGTATTTTTACACAAAAAGACCGCTATAACTATATCTACATACTTACGTTACAGTGCAATCGTAGTAAGTAGGTATATTGAAGCTTATCCGCTTACGACTTAGGATACAATATCGGTTGCAAAACTTGTAAAATTTTAAATATAAATCAATTAAAATCAACACCCTATTACGTATACAGACGAATAATGAACCGCAGTCTCGGAGTAGTTGGTTGCCATAGTGGTGCTTTGCGTATAACATGACAGTTCATACGGAAACCATACGCCGTATGAGCTAGTAGGAGAGCCATGTAACATTCCAAATAATCTTACACAATCTGTTGATCCGCTATATAAAAATAGTAGTTATCCTCCTGAACTTAAGTTTAGATTAAAAAGTCTCAACTAGGGGCTAAAGAGAATTTATTTAGGTCTAAAGAGTTAAGAAAATCTTATCAGGACAAACATAGCAATCCTATAAATTATAAATGTGGTGATTTAATTTTTCTAAAATATTAGAATAGAACTAAGTTGGATCCATTGTATCTTGTATCTTTAATTGCTCCGCCTCACATGACCTCCGAACCCTACCTCAATTCGCAAACATATGAACGCACAGACGCGTGTTTACAAATGACTTAGACCAAATTACGAAATATAATTCACAGAAGACAACGCATGTTTGAAACCTGACATAACATTTAAATGAGCGCCAAAATTCCTCTCCTGTTTTACGAAATTATAAAAAGCTGTCACTTAAAGTTCCATGTACATTCAATGTTTTTTTTTCAACTTTGCAGGCACTCCAGCGCACGACGTGCGCACGAAAAGATCAAGATCTCCGTGTCCTACCCGTCGTCCGAGCACATCTGCCCGCACTCGGCGCCGCGCTCGCCTCTGCGCTCGCCCTCGCGCTCGCCGAGCCCGTCGCTGTACGCGGTGGCGTGCGAGCGAGACGGACGAGAGTTGACGGAGAGCCGGCTGCGCGTGCGCCGCGGGAACGACGAGCTGGATGACAAGCCGCGGACTAGGAGGATGGGCAAGAGGAATATTAAGGCTCAGGTATTATAGTCAGTCATTAAATCAGTAAAAGTAATGTTTTATTAACATTAAAAAAGAAACGAACAAAACAAATATGTTTTAAAACTCAAAATATGAATATTAGACTACAATTAATTCTTCAAGGCAATTTACAAATAAAAATCTTGGTGGAAAAGAGTTGTCAGGCCGAAAGACGTCTTGCCACCAAACAGCGCTCGCTTTGATTAGTCAACTTGAAAAATTTTTAGACATTGATATTGCATTGTTTTTTTTTAAGACTGTGGCGTCCTCCGACGTGACCCACAGAGAATCAATATATTATTTCCTATTCATCAAACGTGCTCGATAAAATCAATACCAAGATAAAATCAAATATTGTTAACTTAATTATGCACGTACATCTTACTATATAAACTATTTCTGTTTGTTAATAAATTGTCACTCAAGATGTAATCGTGTCTTGCTTTAAAACCCTTTCCCTGGTCGTAATAAGTGGTGACCCCGAAGTTAGTCACGCAGCCAAATAAGCAAGAAGATTTTTGAGGACCCGACCAGAAGTAATAAGGAAAAATGGCTCTACGTGCTCCAGTCAATCCTGTTACATTGGAACCTGAAGTTGCCGCCAGGAACATATCGGAACGTATCCCACGCTTCTGGCAAGACCAACCCAAATTATGGTTTACCCATTTCGAAGCTATATAACAAGGAGATGACTACAAGTACAATCTGTTTTAGAAAACACAACACCCGAAAAAATAGTGAGATGGCAGACCGGATATTTGAAAACTTAAGTAATGAAGTTAACGAGGTCACTAGACTTGCAAATCAGCTGACACATATGAAAACTGAAATCGCTGCACTACGCGAAAAAGTATTGACGCAGCGAATTCCGTTCAAGATCAAGGTCAAGAAGTGCATCGAGGTATCGTAACCAAGGTCAATATCGTAAGCGATTCAAGAAAAAGACACATAAATGTCAAGAAACGTGCCAGGAAAAACCAGAAAAAAAAACAACGGGCTCTACAATTAGCTTGAACCAGGGCGGAACTTGTGTTATTCACCCCTACGACCGCCTTATCCTAGCCGACCTACAAAGTGGCGAGAGGTTTTTAGTCGACACCGGGGCAAATATATCAGTTTTAAGAGGAAACTCATTTAAGCACAGGCAAGCTACAGGTCATAAAGTACGAGCTGCAAACGGACTACTAACGGAAACTAGAAAAGTGCGAATTTCTCAAGACCGAACTCGATTTCTTAGGTTATCATATAACGAGCCAAGGAATCACTCCAAAGGATGAGAAAGCAAAGGCTATTTTCGATTTCCCGAAACCAGCAACAATTAAAGATTTGAGACGGTTTCTCGGAATGGTAAATTTTTACCAGAGCAGTCTACCACATGCAGCATCAAACTTAAAGCTATTCGCCTCAATTGTTTTTGTGGTCTGACGTCATAGTTTTATAGAAATTGCTAGGTTTACAAATATTTTTAATATTAGGTATGTCAACAAAAAAATTAGTGTTTTGCTTGGTATTGTTATGTAGTATTTAATTTTAGAGTAAGAATATTGAATTGTTATTTTGTGTTTACCTTTTTTTTAAGGGGGGAGTATCTGTGGCGTCCTCCGACGTGACCCACAGAGAATCAATATATTATTTCCTATTCATCAAACGTGCTCGATAAAATCAATACCAAGATAAAATCAAATATTGTTAACTTAATTATGCACGTACATCTTACTATATAAACTATTTCTGTTTGTTAATAAATTGTCACTCAAGATGTAATCGTGTCTTGCTTTAAAACCCTTTCCCTGGTCGTAATAAAGACCAATTGCTAAACAATTGAAACCTATCTATATTTATGCTAGTTAAGCGTTTAGTTAGTTTTTCGCCCAATTTAGCTTTTAGCAACTCATTTGTTTTTTTTTAACTTTGGATTGCCTGTAGATCTCCTAATTTCCGAGTTTAATTCTGCCCTTTGCTCGCTGATCAACTACGAAGTTGTTTAAAGTATAGGTAATCAAAAAAATCAAAGGTAGTTTGCGACCATCATTCGTAATTTTGCTTATTTGTTTATATTTACCTATTGATCGTATAACAGTATATTGACGAAGGCGTTTCCCCACATTGCAGGTGAAGCGGTTCCGCATGGAGACGCGGGCGGCCAAGACGCTGGGCATCATCGTGGGCGGGTTCGCGTGCTGCTGGCTGCCCTTCTTCTCCGCCTACGTGCTGCGCGCCTTCTGCGCCGCGTGCGTGCCGCCGCTGCTGTTCTCCGTGCTGTTCTGGCTGGGCTACTGCAACTCCGCCATCAACCCGCTCATCTACGCGCTCTTCTCCAAGGACTTCAGGTGACAACACTTTGTTATGAATAGCGGCAGAGCGATAAAAGAACTTTATCGATTGATATGTACAGAAGCCAGCAGATCAAGCGTTACATTACCTGTCAAATTTCCCCAATCAGTTGTAGCTTAATGTGGGGGGCGTAGTGTTCAGATTCAAGTAAAAAAAATTGACAGATTTGTAACGCTTGATGTGCTGCCTTCTGTACATACATTGGTACCTACATTACATCACACTTGTCTCCCTTTGGGGTAGGCAGAGATATTATGTAAGCAGCTTGGCTGTGACTTGTTATTGGCAAACAACAAGTCACAGCCAAGCTCAGAATAGCTGTCTTCTGTTTGTTTGTTGATGTCATAGCAAAGCTGTATTTCTGCCAAGTTGTACCTATAATGAGCACATTTTACAAAAGAGTGCCGAGAGTTTTTTTGTCCGCCGGCTCTTTTGCCGAAGAAGTAGAAGTAGACAACACCAAGACACTGATAGGTAATGGGCGATCATTATCTTCATGTGCCTGCGCGCCGGCCGCAGCCTCAGCGCGCGTGGCACCCGCGTCCAGCGTCTGACGTCACAAACTGTATAACAATAGCTGCTGTAAATAAAAGTTTTTATTTCATTTCTAAGAAACGCCACCTACTAAGATCCAGACATACCACTTTAGCTTCCTCCACGTTCATTAAGCATTTCATACATGTATGTTTATGAATTATCGCCTAGTGTGAATTCCCTTGTAAGTTGTGAGCAACACTGGGACTAATTGGTAGATTAAAATTTTTATCTAAAAACTGCTACACGACTAGTATAAATAGCCTTGTTAATTTTAAATATTTGTTAACATTGCTAAATAATTGTAACATAGATCTTTTCAAAGCACCTACTACTAATATGTGAACATAGATGAGGAAGAATCGGTGATACTTCGAAGAAGTAGTAGGTGTTAAGTATTAGTACTAAGCAGTTCAAAATTTACGGAGCACAAGATTAGAAAAGAATTCCCTTTCTAAGCCGATGCTGGAACACATCGCTAGTACTAATACTATAATTTTAATTTTATTTAATCCTATCAAAATATTTAAATACCTATTACCTACTACTTTGCTGGACTTTCAAATGCTAGGAGAACTTTACGAATGTGACTCTTCGTTACTTAGATTAGCGCGTTCAAGTTCTTCATTTTCATTGTATTATCAGCTACAGGTGTATTAAGGGGATCAATAATATTCGTTCGTATTTTTTAGATAATATGTATATTTAATTGTATACAATTATGAATATCTAAAACCTTCCAGGTTCGCGTTCAAGCGTATAATCTGCAAGTGTTTCTGCGGCGGCGGCGGGCGGCGCGAGTCGGACGGCACGCCGGCGTCCGGCGCGCTGCCGGCCGGCGCCCGGCTGCCGGCCGACCGGCGCCGGCCGCCGCCCAGCCACGACCACTCGCTCGACGACCACGAGCCCTGCCTCGACAGGTGCGCACTATGACCGTGTCGTTGAAGCTTCTTCTGTTACTTATCCTGCGTTAGACCTTGTCCTCACCTGATGGCAAGTGCGATCCAAGATGAAAGCACACGGCTTAAGAAGGAACTGGCCCTTCAAAATAAAGTGCGCGAACGTATTACCGTGGCGCAATGATGTTGTACGGACGTGTTGCAATGATAAGACTTTATATGGAGAGTGGTCGCTGACCAGGTGAACTGTGAAGAAATCCTTCCACTTAGTCTTGCCTCTTACAGCAAGCTTATCCAGGAGCGGTACGACTATTCTAAACTGAACTTACGCGGCCAAACACTCCCTCACAAACTTGAACTTTAAGTAGGTATGTGACAGTCCTCTACGGAGAATTCCCCACGACTGTCATACGACTTCTCGCTGGGATGTCTCTATAGTGTAGGTAGGTATTAGGGTGTTAGCACACCACTCGGTCGACGCCGTCGAACGATGGAGAATGGAGTAGTCGACGTTGATCAACTGTTTTTACTAGGCCAGAAATATAGACGCAGTCCCTTAGATATAAGCTTACTTGAAAAAAATGCTATTTTAATTTCATCTATGCTTGAATCTGTTTTAAGGCTTAAGGAAGTTTTCATAGTACGGATTTTAGTGCAGTTGCTACGTTGCTGCTAAGAAAAATGTGCCATAGTAAGTGCTTGCCTCATTGCACGGGTTTTAACCCCGTTTTATCATTTTTTCTAAACATAAAACAATTTTCTTTCTTGATTCTCTTTTCACAAAGTTAGGGATATCCTGTCTTTGAGTATGAGCTTTTCTCCGGATATGCGCACTATCGTGTGGATAGCCCATGCTTGCAGGCTTGATAAAATTAACGCGGTATACAATTGTGTGCGGTAAGACCGCAGCAAGTTTATCCCCAGTCCACGCTCGCCGCGCAACACATAGACTCCTTTGTAAACAATCGAAGCAGCTTAGCACCTATGTAAAGTTATCAATATTAGTCGTTATTTAGGCACAATATACTTTATTATTTTACAACATAGCGTTTTCCTATATTATTTTTATAATTTGTGATTGTTGTTTTTGTGGTAAATGTGCCTCAATTTACCCATAGTCAAGTAATCCCCACTACCTATAGAAACTTGCGAGTCCAGACAACTACCGGTGCTTTGCTGAATACATCATACGGTAATATTATATCTATTATATACAATATTATATTATCTATGCAGTATTGCTACTCGGCCGCATCTTTGAAGTAAATGCCTACAGCAGTAGCGTTCACATGCGGTAAGGCTGTGAACGTACCGCGACGGCAGGTCTTCAGCATTTTAATTACATTTGCCTACTTTGTGTTTACTTCCATTTAGTTTTGTAATTGTAAGTATTTTGTATTATTTCTATGTATTCAATTTAATATTTTGTAAATTGAGTAGGAAGTGTTCAACAACAAAGCGTTTCGTGTTGATGACGATGTTTGAATAAAAAACCTGTCTTATAAATTTGCAACCGTAAAATACTTGCGCCTCGACTGAGACGTACGAAATGATTTATTATTCAATTTTAAAGTATAAAACATCCGCCTCCTAATGTAAAGCTCAATCAAAAATTGTTTCATGCCGAGATGTCGAGGTCGAGTCGCGTTTCGTCCGTTTGAATTGTTGAAATACTATAAAGATAATATTACCGTAACTGAGGCACCTCACAGACGAACACACTGGACAAGATAAATCTCTATCACCAATTGATGATAAGCCTTCCCTTTCAGGTGACGCCAAAAAACGCGACGGCTGATTCCAGAGTTCCAATCTACCGTCGCGTGCGTGTAAACAATCGGACGTTGTGCAGCAACGACACCAACACACAAACAAACATTCATATTCGTTATTCATGTGGTACTACTGTTAAGGGTGTAACAATATTTGTATTACTCAGTTTGTCATATCTGAATGTGTCATAGAATCTATTAGAAATCCTTCCATGTAGATTTTATATCGTGTTATCGTTAAGTAAATGGAGAATTTAAAATTTTACCGTATGACGTTGTGCGTGTACAGTAAGTATATTTGAGACAAAAGATATTGTCAAAGGTGAATTTATTTATTGAGAAGACTGTTATTTAATAAACGCTCTCTATAATGGTTCTAACTCACAGCTTGCTTACGCTTAGACTGCTGTCCTGTGGTCCTATAAACTCTAGTCCGTATTGTATTGTCCTGTCTTACGAAATATTTATACAAGAACTGCGGTATAATGCATAACACCAAGAATTATTCTATAAACGTAAGTGAAAATTAATATTATTAAATATGAACATTCAATTGCCTGTATTGTACAAAATCGTAATTGTTTTCATCCTAAATATTGATTTGAAATACGATATTATGCCTAAAGGTATAGTTTTAACCGATGCTTTTAAAGTGATAAGAGAATCGGATAAAAATTTGAAAAGATTTCTTGACGACTCCAAAGTGAACATTTGTGACTGAAATTAATTTGAAATATTCTGCTCATATTCCCTTACAATATTTAAAAACCAAAAGATCAGTGCTTGAAAATGTTGTGTAAGTAATTCACTGTCAAATAAACTGTATTGCAGTGTTTAGTCAAACTCTTGACTTTCAGTAGTGGATGTTGTGTCTAAGATAGTTTTATTCGTTTATATTTAAGTAGTTGCTCAGAACACGTGATAGTTCATTTTATTTATGTTTTATTGACAAAGATCTCTTAGTTTATTACTGTATAAACCCCATTTCATTTTCTTAAAATAATAGTCAAATTGTAAGTTTGATGTGTGGATGATAAGAACGATGTATAAAATATACAAGATGTTACAGAAGTATTTGTTTTATTGAAGACTACCTGTGACCCGCGACTTCGTCCGCGTGGATACCGGTTGTTGGAGTTGGATAAATACTATTATTATATCCTCCTTGAAGTTTAAACTTACCTTATTCAAAATTTCGTCTATATCGATTCAGTAGTTAAGCTGTGAAAGCGTTACTGATAGATAAACAGACAGAGTTACTTCAAAAACTGTTACAACAAAGCTGTGATCCGCAGTTTCACCTAGGTGTTTTGTGAAAAAGTATAGGTAGGTAGGTATATTACATAGATGATGCCTGCGACTTCGTCTACATTGAATTAGTAGGTATTCCGAGTAGGTTATTTTCTTCTCCAAGGTCCTAAGTACTATCTTTAATAACAAAAATAAAAATAAAGTTTCTTCGCCCATATAATATGTATAACTCCTAACCACAAACATAGGTAACTATATTATGTACATTACAAACGTAGGTAACTATATTAGGCACATTGCGTTATAAACAAATCGGGTGCCAAAGTGTCTTAAATTTTACATATTTCATGCAATACCTATTTTCATTAATTATAGCTTATTGTTATTCTAGGTAAAGCTATATTACTGTAAAGTTTCAGAAGAATACATTCGACAGTTTTTGCGTGAAAGAGTAGCAAAGATCCATCCATCCAACCATTATCAGTGTATAATGTGTATCTATCTATAGTATGATTGGCTACTTTTCACGGTAAAATGGCTGAGCCAATTTAATGTAATTTCTTTTGGTAGTTCTACGGTTTCTAACTTCCAAGAGCTAGAAATGATCACGAAATAAATAAAACCTTGAGTTCCATTATTTTAAGTTTAACTTTCTTACAATATATCTCTGTAGGTATGTACAGAAGGCAGAACATTAAGCGTTACAAATCGGTAATTTTTTTTTTACTTGAATCTGAAATCTATGCCCTCGACATTACCTAAGTTAAAATTGTTTGGGGAAATTTGACAGGTAATGTAACGCTTGACCTGCTGCCTTCTGTACCTACCTGTATTAAATCGCGCAAGAAGCTTTATTAATGATTTAGCCCTATCAACATAGCAAAATTTTCTACTGCATACCAACTATTTTTCAGAGTTTTTATTTTTAAGCCCCTAGTACTTTTACCTGGAGAATTTCCATAGAATTCTTATTCCCATGTTTACTTTTAGTGTAGTTCAGTTTTTTTTTCTTCTGGCTATCCGAACGCTTTTACATCTATCTAATCTACTAATGCCACGTTGCAATATCAAAAACACTGTTCGTTCGTTGCTTCCACGCTGGACTGGGAGCAACAGAAAATCATAGAATGTACCAGTTGCTTCTCTTCCCGGGCATACCTTAAAAGTCATTTTAGGGATAGAGTTTTATTGGATAGAGGTTTTATAACGGATAAATGCGTGAAGTTATATGTATGTTTGTTCGTTTATTCTACGAACAGTAGATTTAGCTATCATACAAGTTGAATATTGAAGCGTATAAAGCGTTTCAATATTCAACGTCTTGTCAAATTACTACTTACTATTCTTATAACTACCTACCATTCGTTTGTAGTAGCTTTTACTCATGTAAAATATTGAAACCCAGCATTCATTGATTTTGACGACAATTTAGTTAGAATTTACCCCTAGAATAACCTTACCGCCTCTGAATAATTGACTCATCCGAGTGAGCCCCGTCTCGGCTGACTGAAATTTGCCGTCAAATATCACTACTGCCAGCGGTGACGCGTCCCGAAAACATTTATAAAGAGCCAGTTCTAGAGCCGCAAACGGGTTTATGATAGAACTGGCTTGGCTTCGGTATTCGACCTCATTTATACGTACCATCAGGTGAGAATGAGGTCAAATTCGGACTTATTCACCGATTTGAAAAAAAACTTAGTATTTTTAATATTTTGGAATAGAAAGTTATAAAATTTAACTCTTGGGTAGTCTGACTCCCAACCGTTACAAAAATTTGGTGGTTCATTCAGAGAAATCTTATTTCCAAGTGAAATAATAAAAGTTGGGTGAATATGGTCATAGGTACCCAGAGTTTGGTAGGTATCTCGAACAATTAACAGCGTGAGTGGCCGGCCATGCCAGCGAATCGCTCGCTCGCCCGCCCGCGTCTTATCGAACATACCTACCTATTTTATTACGGAGTTATTTTAAAATTATTACGATATCTCTTTGGATCTTGATTGAAATCCGACAAACTTACAAACAAACAAACAGACAATTTTTTTTTTCAGATTCGTACTCTTTTTTCATTTCTTTATAACCCTAGATAATTTTTTTTGTAAAAATATTAAATGTACAGACACGTTTTTTTTACTGTTTTATTATATGTACTGTGACGTGTACCTACCTACTTGTATACTTTGTGTACTTATACTATATTCTAACCATGATTACAGTTAGTAAACGATCATATATTCAACTTATAACATCTTTCTTTTCATTCCTCCGTCCCGACCTTATAGTATTGATGTGACAAGTGTCTTCCATGACACATGTAAGTTATCAGGAAAACTAAGGTGATACACTTCTATCCACGAGATGCTTAAAAGTAAGTGTAATAAAATGTATACACTTCGCAACTTATTCAGTTGTAATAAGGTTAAAAGTTGAATGAAAATGTGTACAAATTATAAGACATGACTGTACCAGGACTGTTATAGCCTGTGATTATAGTGATCGGAAAAACAGGAAAAACTATTATGCTGGTCAGGTCAATGCGACCTACATAATGTTGACATACAGTCAGCGTTTAATGCGACTTTTGGAAATATCCACCACTTAATTACGAATGGAAGTTCTGTTTGCGTTCCATTTGTTCAAAAAGAGTACTGAAGCACACAGTTAAACAAGCATCCTTACGAAGATGTACTGCTCTGATATTTGTTGGTCGTAAGTTCGACGTTGCTTATGAGCTTATTTGCTCTTCGGTCAGCAGAGTCCAGCGCTTCCAATTGGTACTTGGCAGAAACACCCTTATCTGACTGCCGTGTACTCCATACAGGATAACTAACTTGGTAAGGTTAAGGTACTCTATTTAGCAGAAAATAGACACGCCTGTATTTTATGCCCTTAGCGATGAATTTGACCAAATTGGACTCTCCAATCGGATATCTTCCGTGAAGTCTAATAAACTCGATCAATCATATTCTTTCTTACCTTTCTGACCAAATTATGATTTAACTTTGCAACCAACAGCAATTAAGAAACCAACTTAAAAAGGTAACGTAAAAAGGTTTCTCTGCTCAGCAGTGCTGGCACGGATCTTTTGTCGATCATAAGTTTACGAATGCTCGTATAGTATGGAGACGGTTTTGCAAGCAATAATTGAAATCTATCCATTGCCGCACGGTCAGCTTAAATAAATGTTTTCCTTGTTAATTTTGAATGTTTGTTAACAGGTTCTACTCTTAAATAACTGTAAAATAAAAAATTACATTGTTACTAAAAACTTGCAACCGACTCCATACTATACGAGCATTCGTAAACTTACGATCGACAAAAGATCCGTGCTTGCACTGCATAATTGGCATGTGTAGGTAGTATCGAAGACACTTTTGCCTGACCACCGTTAAATTAAGTTGGTGAACTATGATATTCAAGTAGCAGGCATTCGCATAATCAAGTTATGGGACAAAGAGAGACTGTTCGTATTTTAGTGTATGCTTCGAGTGAAGTATCTTCACTTGAAGTAGTCTTGTAAATTGGTACACTGTGATAAACGCACTTACCTACAGGGTTAAATGTAGATGTACCTAGTAATTAACGAATGCAGAGCATTAAAAAACCAACTCTACGTCAAAACCTTGGCTGAATTATAACGTCGTCAAGGTACATTCTCCGAATTCAGACATATTTTGAAACTTTCCATGAAGTACTCCATTGATTTAAAGAAAGAAAGAAAGAAACACATTTATATGGGACCAACTATGTAGTATCTCTATCATATGACACAAGAACTTTTAAAATCAAAAAACAAAGACACAAAACAAGGAAAAGGAGGAGGTTCTCAATTTGTGTGTTTAATATTTTTAACCGACTTCCGTTGAAAATTTTCTGTATTTAGATACTATGGAAAAAACTTTTTCCTAGATGTTATCGTTCAATTTAGTAGGCATAAAATTGTACTTTGTAGTATCTATCTTAGTTACCAATCAGTTTATTTTAACGCCATCTGCTACCGAATAGATTCCATCAAAATCTAACAGCTGTTTTTAGGGTTCGCATTTCGATGTTTTGATCTAAACTTTGAACTTGTTGTGAACTTGACGACCGAACCGTAAGGGTAACAAATCTATTTTTATTTTTAGGTAGGTATTATTACTTACAAACTACATCACCAAACATACAGTCTCCTTAAGTATTATCTCCTCATTATGCTACACGTTGTATATGGATGAATCTTTAAAAAATATATTTAGTTCTAATATTTTTTGTTTCTAAACTGTCGAGTTACCTCAGCGAGATGATATCCATGGAGATGTTCTATTTTTCTATACATACTTTATAGTTATATAGATATTAAGTAGGTATAACTAAAACTCTTTTATCTCACTCTCCCAATACAAAAACCATTGAAGAAAAAAAGAGATAGTACTATTTTCATTCTCCTACCGAATGAAAAAATTAAAGGCATGACGTCATACGAATGTCATTAGAGTGCCTTGCCGCCATGTTGTATTTCAGAATTCAGAGTACTTAAGATGTCAAATTGTGTTTTGGCTGAAAGGTTTTTTCAATTTACTAATGAAGTGGCTGCAAATTTGTGTTTTATATGTTAATATCTGCAAAAAGTGCAAGCAGTTTTCAATATGAAATGTTCAATTTTGTGGTGTGGTGCGAAGAAAGATGATAAATACCCTAATTTAACTTTACAAAGGTTAGTAAGATTTTCATTGATTAAAACAAGTAAATTGTTGTTATAAAGTGCTCCACATAACTTTTTTTGTGATTTGGACATGCAATCTTAACTATACACTACATTTTTTTATATTAAACATGTTTTACTTTGCCGAAAACTATTGTTGAAACTTTCTTGTTTGTTTACATTAGAATTTAATAGTGATGTATTTTTCTTAAAACTCTATATCGATATTTATAATTTTAGGTTTCCAAGAAATGTTAACTTAAAGGGACGGTGGTTAGAAGCCATTGGAAGCGAGAACTTAAACCCAAAAGTTAAAGTTTGGTATATTTGCTCTTTACATTTTGAGGAAAATAGCTTTTATAAGACCCTTGATGTAATTAGATTGCGAGATGACACAGTACCTTCAATTTTCCAAAAGGTAAGAAATCTTATTTTGTATTATTCAATAAAAATAGACTTTGTACCTTTTTTTTAGAAATGAATAAATATTTGTAAAAATTACTATGTTGTTTTACTGCTACCTGCATAATACGAGTGTAAAATCTTTCTAACTTTCATAATATAAAAGGAAGGTATGGTTAATTATTACATAGTGGCCATGTGGATAGTTATATTTTATAATTACTATTATTTTGATCAGATTTCACTTTTTATAATTGCAATGTCCACTTTCATTTATTTATTTATTTTCATTTTTATTGTTACTATTTTGTGTTCCTTCGTAATTCATGAACCTCTCCCTCTCCCTCCCCAGTATCGAAAGAATCGAAGGAATATTCTTTCAATACTTCTTTCGATTTTCCAAAAAGGTAAACAACACCTGTCATTAATTCGATACTTGCTCTCAATTTCGAATAAAACGCTTCAAATATGCTTCGAAAACACTCGTAGACTAAAATTCAAAGTCAAAGAAAAAGAAAAAACTGGTATGTATATATAAGTAGTAAATGGAAAAAAAGGCAGAAAGTTTTACTAAATGGCAGATGACGGCTAAGGGGCGTCTCTTTTAATAGTTGCATAAGACGCCCTAGGACCGTTATAAAAAATGGTATGACCGCACCAGGCAGAAGTTTGTAAAAATAACCGTCGCAATTAATCGGATGTACGTTCCTTCCCTGTCAAATACTGTCAATAGGAGAACGTAAGTTTTGAACCCCTAAATTTTGGTAAGACAATTTATTTCTGGTGGCGTGATAAAGTTATAAACAAAGCTATTTAGAAAAAGCGTATATTTTTCCTGACAAATAATAAGTTAATAAATCCCCAGATGAATCATTTCAAGCATTTTCATGGTAAGCATGTGGGATAACTTTAGTAATTTATATATTTTTTTCCAATACCAGGATAAAGCACAGACCTAAAAATTTTTTTTTAAAATATCTTTGATCATCTAGTTTTCAGTTATTTACTAATAAATGATGCTACACCCGAATAGTTTCCTTTCTCTACCAATAGGATAAAGCTTCATTTCGCATTTTTGAATACCTACACATTTGCTCAAGAAAACAAAATAATCGTCCGATGAATCGGACATTTTCGCTGATAAGCGCTTATAAGTTTCCAGCTTTAATTCTGTATACGGCCTTAGAAGTATCGATATCGATACAACTTTAGTATGCTCACTATTGGCGGCCATTTTATGCTACGATTTAACTTTAGGTATGCACCCATTTTTTGCTGTTATTTCAGATCCATAGTGTTAGAGATCTATGGTATTAAGTTCTAATATGTCAATGAGTAGATATCATAAAGTAACTTTTATATTAGTAGATGGAGTCGTAGCTTTTAAATAAAGCACCTAGCGCCATCTAGAAGTTTGGGCGAAAACTTTTGCTTACCGTGCATGCACCCGCGCCATTGAAATCTGTTTTCATTTCTTAGGTAATTCAAATAAAAGAAGAAATATTAAATATGCACGTAAAATTTATAACCTACTTTTTGAATCTTTTTTAAAAATAAATGTATGATAGTTTTTGTATAACATCATATTGACAATAATCAGTCCTCTGGCCATTCAAAATTTTATTTGTGTCTTTACACCAATTTCAAATAAATATATTCAAAGAAATATCTTCAATTTTTTCCTTCACTATATGTTGATGTTTATTACATTTTATAAAAGAATAGTCTAGGACTATTGAAAATATGGTTTTAAATTATTTATTTCAGGCTTATGACTTAGTAAATGAGTGACCACATCTTGTATTCCTGAAAAGCATTTTACTAATTCCTTCGAGGGATAAGTTAGGCCGGTTTTATTTTTATTATATTCCCTATAACTTACAGAATCATGTTCATTGGTAAATAAACAATTTTTACAATTTGGACATCTTATCTTTAGTCTTCGCAGAACATATCCCGTCACATAATCTAATTGTGCTTTGATTTTTATATTGCTAATTTTTATATTTACATCTTTTATGACATGGTCACCATCTACATGATTAAAATCAACTTCAGTAATATAACCTGCCGTCTCACATTTTGAAAAAAAATTGATTTTAAGGAGCTGAATGACGAGCATGAATCGGCCTCACAATTTGCCCCTGGAGAATGCATATTACTATAATTACATCTGTAACGCCTTAAAACCAAATATTATTTTATTTTTCGGTCTTGATTGTCAAAGTTACTGCAAGTCATAATTACTGATTGGCATCCCAAAGTCAAAAAAGTCAAAAAGTCAAAAGAATCTTTATTTCGTAAGTATTTAAATACATTTGAAATAAGTCACAATTTACAAATTGAACTGAATCTACCACCACTTCGGAAAGTCGATCTGTTGAGAAGAAGTGGCAAGAAACACACCAGCAATCGTCTTTTAAAAATACACATATCTTATAATAAAACTTTATGCTTATCCTTAAATCTATCGAAGGGTTAATCTTAAATATTTTGGAATTTTATTATAAAAGCGTACACATTGACCCATGAACGAGTTGGTGATCTTCTGGAGTCTACTATTATATTTATACATTAGGCAATCAAGTACTAGACAGAAACGTAGACATAGATATAGAGGTAAAGATAGAAGTAGATAGATGTAGCGATAGAGGTGAGAGATATTACAGATAATGTGGATGGAGATGAGGATGAGGATAGTCGTGGACAGAGACTGGACACTAACACGGACGTGAACATGGGGGAATGGGATGGAGATGGGGAAGTCAGAGTCAAATTCAAAAAAGTAACATAGTCATAAAGCCTTCAGCAAAACGACCTGGCACCGCTAGCAGCACCCGTTCACGAGTATAACGCAAGCACCAGCCATCACTCTCCTCAACCATATTTTAGGGAAGAGGGTGACCCGACACCCGACGCTACCGCTAGCCATGCCGCCTGAGGGAGCATGACGTTCTTGCTGTTGTATGGATAAGAAGGAGATGGAGATGGCGTTGGATGAGAAGGAAATGGAGATGGTGTTGGAGATGGAGTTGGAGATTGAGAATATTTGAAAAACAATTCACAACCAAGGACTTTTATCGTCTATATATTCAGAAATTGTATAAAAGCCTTTACTACACAATTTTTGTTTTATAGTTTCTTTAAATTTATCAAGTGGTAAGTCTTGAATATCCAAAACACCCCAAAACACTTGTTTTGTTTATGTCCTGAGGATCTACGTTTAGCGACCAATAAGAAGCATTTATTCATTTATAATAAACAAATCCCATTGGTTAATGTAATAGCAGGAGCCAATGGAATCCATAGATCTTCTTTTACCATTGGATGAAAAACTGTCAATGATAACAATCATACAAGTTGTTAATGTCAGATGTGGAAAATGTTGCCATTCTATGAAATGAAATGAAATTTTAAATATGGCAACTAACATAAAACAGCGTCATCTCTTACATTGGGAGGTAACTTTTAAAACATAATGCGCACAAATTAAAATTGACTTTACTTCTTGATAATATCATGAACGTTGTAAACTACCAAAATCGTAAGTGTTATATTTTTGCAAAATGTTCTAAGCGATAACACTATGGTGGGTATATTATTCAGGAATGAGTTTTCATCCAAACTATCTTGCATCCGGTTCGCTTGTTTCTATGTCAATTAGAGACATCTATAGTTGATTTCCTGTAACTCCAATGGACGAAATTATTAATGATCGGTTTTAGTAATTTACTTTTTGCCCGAATGCCGTACGCAAAGGAAGGTTATTATTTAATAGTATTTCATGGTAAATATTTGTCTGAGAATCAATCTTCAATTATGCAAAGGCGTTTATTCCGTAAGTAAGCAGTACCTATGTGAAATCTAAGTATGTCAATTTATAAGTTTATCGAAAGTACAACTTTACCTAATGCATAAAATATATCAATAATATTATTTATAGGTCTACCAGGATCTGATAGAAAAAATTTTTTTAAAAATAGCAATTTTCATATGGCAACAAAAAAATAACATAAGTCTATCAACTGTCATTTTAAGGAATTTGAAGGAATTGTTAATGGTTTGGCTTCAAAGAAAAATGGTCAAGTAGGTAGTATGAAAATTTAACCCAGGCCCGGTGGACAAGTAATTTATCTCAAAATACTGCCAATATTGAGTAATTAAATACTTCGTATCATGGGTCAGCACCTAATGAAATATTTTCCTAAGCGTTTATTAAATATGATATTTTTTTTTGCGTTTCTCCACTTTTTCCCCTGAACGACTGAATCGATTTGAATGAAGCTTGATAAATATATAGATAAGTGCCTGAATTGGCATCGTTCATGAAAACGAAAGCGGAAACTAGGGTTTACCATTTTACTAAAACAATAATATAACCCCTGCCTAACATTGAAAGGAATTTCGCACTTGAAGAAAAATATTCCGGTCATCCCGTCATATCCAGGGTTGTTTCGCAGCCACCAGCCAAGTTTTTTTACACAATAAGTTTAGTATCATTTTTAGCAAAAAACAATATTAAAATGTGTTAAATAAAAATCACCCGACTAGGACTCGAACCTGGGACCTCTCGTTTGCCGGACGAATGCTCTTCCACTGAGCTACCGGGGCCTGGTGGTACGCTTCGAAATTACCTAACACATTTTTAATTTTACGTTATATTGCTAACGTGGCTCCATCTAATGGTATAGCTTTGCAGCTAAGACCACCCGAGACCAATTCCTTTTCAAACAGTTTTCAATTTCCCGGTTTCGAGTCCTTATCGCGTGAGTTTTATTTAACCCATTTTTTCAATTTTTTAAGAGTAATTAAGTAGTATTATAACATGAAAAATTTTTTTATAAAAAAGCTATATGTATATTATAAAAAAACAGCATTTTATTTTTCACAGAGAGATAAATAAATCCGCTTACATATTAAGGTGGAACGATGAGCCTACAAAAAGCTAAAGTCCCGCTAGATGGCGTTAGTTCCACAAATTTCTGGTTTTTATTTATTTGTGAAATCAGCTTTCCAATTTTTTGACTTTAAAAATGTTCCGCGACATCTTTATATGAATATAGAATTTCCAAAAAATAATTCACACGATTTATTGTATTGTACTATCCAACTAATTCAATTAAATCTTTCTTTACGTTGTGTAAGGGTAACGCACACATGCACAGAAGAAACTCTCACAAGTGCGACAGAGAGCGCAACAGATGCCGTCCTTTTTCCGTGTTTTATGGCCTCCTCGTAGCGATTGTTTGATATTTAGTTTGTTATTATTTATTTACGACACAAATCAAGCATGTTGGCGTTTTATGCGTTGGCCCAGATTCTAAGCCGCGAGTTCTCAGTGCGAGCACCGAATTTCTTTTTTTTGTTGGGATAGAAAAGATGTCTATAATATAGTTATATTTTTACCCAATTTCAAACAAATAATAAAGGAGGCTGCGAAATTCTGGTGTTCTATATAATATTTTGTTTCCGTCTATGGTATTGGTATAATAAATACCCAGAGTAGTAATCCATGGCGCCAAAGAAAGCAAGCTTTGTGTAATGGATTATCATATTATGAAAAGCCAACTATGCAGAACTAATTTATAAAGAGCCAGTTTCTTCCTAAACACGTGTGCTTTCATCTTCGACCTCATCGTTACCTACTTACCATCAGGTGAAATCGAGGTCAAACGCGGGTTTAGTCACATATAAAAAAAAATACACAGGTGTTGACGACATCCGCGGCGCAATGCCTAAAGTGCTAGCTTTATTCAATCACCGCACGTTCAAGAATTAAAAATAAATATGTTATGGCTCTGTATATATAATATGTTATGGGTCTTGGATGTGTATTTATACAGGGAGACTTGTAAAACGCTGGTCAAACTCTCAGAGGATTTCATTTATTGCGACCTTGGTTGTAGCGAATGTAATCATTTGTAACAAATTCCTAGAAATCCCATGCAGATATTGCGACCGGAGTCAACCACCAAAGAGACAAAACTTCTTTTATTTCACAAACACTTCCTATATTTTGTTTACATCCACACAGATGGTCAGCAAGTGTGGAGACCTTTACCTTTTGTTTATATAACGTGTCCAAAAGTTGCGCAGTAAACAAAAGAGCAGAGTGTACGAAATTGCCGTTATGTAAAGAATTCCTACCAAACCAATTCTACCTGACCAATGTATGATATTCCTCTATCTGTCTCTTTCTAATATCCATTGAATTTCCAAGAACAAGAACAAAGGAACGGTCTCCGGTGCGTGGCAAAGCGAAAAAGGTTATAATCTAGTAATAGTACCCGTTTTTTTGTGTATTGTAGTATGCCTTATGTAATATACCATTTTATAATAGGGAAAAGTGGCGCTAATTTTTAAAAAAAGTTGCCGCGGTAGGTTTCATTCATTTTTTTACACCACAGTGAGCGAAAGTGAGCGGAAATGAAAAAACTTTCAAAATTTTTTGATAAAAAATATTTTTGATTAACTGTAGTAAAAAAACTATTAGTTTTCTGGAACTTTTAAAGGTTTTAAAGGAAAGCTATACCACTCACGATAGCTTTCTATAGCAAAAAACACTATTAAATTCAAAAAATGTACGAGTAGTTATGACTAGGTACATGCCAGCTTATCGTTGAATTTTTGGACACGTTGTAGATATCAGCTAGTCAGCTAGGTTGGTACGTAGGTAGGGAAGCGTGTACGTTTCGGATTTATGGTTCAGTTACAAAATATTGAATATTTTTCAGTAGGTTTTCAATTTTATTTATATTGTAATAAATAAATAAGGTGTTTATGTAGGAAATAGGATAGGAAGCAGGATTTTTGTGACCGTTGTCTCTGTCAGTAATTGCATGGAGTGGCAACGTAGCCTATCGTGTTATTTTCACACACACATTCGCATTTTAGATGAAAATTTTCAGTTGATTTATTTGTGATTTCTAAATGAACGGTATGTTTTTTGTTAATCTCGCGCCAAATTCAACTAGAAAATAGTTTGTAGAACTCATAATTAAAGCTTTAAACCATATCCTGTATCAGTGAATCCCGATTGTTTTTTGTATGGAAATCGAACCACCTGGTCAGTCTAAATTACCTTTAAAATATAGGCAACTACGCGCTACTAGAAAACATCTTGTAGTAACTACGTCGTATTATTAGCAATGAAATGCCGCTTTGCAGTAGGTATGTTCATCAACAGTGACTTTTTTTTTTTAAGTTTTTTGTTCCACATTTCTACTTTTTGTACTTAGCGTCGCTAAAATAAATATGTCGGTACGATTATATCGTATCAAAGAAACTATCATTTAAATTTGGCTGATGACTACAAATCAACCCTGTACAGTATTTAATTTACACATTTTTTGTAATAACCTGAGATACATTTCACTGACGCCGGGCCTGGATGTTTTTTGGCCATTGTCCTTTCCTTTAGAAACCCCAGTATTGCTAGCATCAATTTCTTTTTTCCCTTTTGCCATAAGATTCTGCGGTACACCTATAATTACCACGGTAATTTACCAAAAGGAAGTCATTTTCTGTTCATACAAGCCGCCTATTTTCGTACCGGGGGCACATGGGTACTAAATTGTTGGGAATGACTAGAGGAATATCATCGAGTTCAAATATTTACAAAAGAGTGGACTAACAGTATAAAATAAAATGTATAAAGATGATAAAAATATGGTTACCTTAGTAATAACAACAGTATAATCCACGGAGTGTACCTCAGTACAAAATAGGTTACTTGTAAATACATTCTTTGATCTTTATATCTCCCATTAATTTAATATTTTACTTTACTCATTTTGAACGGCTTTATATACAAGTGAAATTTTTATAAGTTAAAGTGACCTAAACTATAAGGTTACTTTTACTAACATATCAAAGGTACAAAATTATCTTTGATGTTTTTGTTTCTGGGTAATTATACAGGGTGACAAAATTTTGATATTGAAGGAGAGCACGCTGTGCTCGATTCTGATCATAATTATGTAATAAAAGTAGGTAGATACCTACGTAATTATTCACCATAATTCCCTATAAAGAAATAAAGTCATCATTGCTATACTTTTCCCGACACGCCACCTCGGTCGATACACACACGTACAGTAGTGTTCCCGCCACACACATACCACCACTCGCTATGATTTTATTGTATTAAGCTTGGGTATATAACGCTTATGTAACTTTCGGTTATTTTCTTCATGTATGATTTCAAACTTTCACGTCCTCGAATTTTTAGTGACCCACCTGTCACCCTGTATATCTATTTATTATATTAACGCTGTAGCATTGTGCGGGTGAAAGTTACCTGCATGATATTAAATCTGTCCTATATCACTTAAATTTTAGAGTTCAAAAGTTTATTTGTAGACTTAGTGCAGTTCAAAGGATTACACAATTATTGTTCCATTATTTTGTGAATAAAAAAAATATAAATTAAATTATTTTTTGGGTATTGGGGACCTAGACAGAAAAAATGATTGAAGTATAAAAAACACATCGGTACCAGACCCTGAAAAATCTAAATTGAATATATTTGGTCAGTTAAGCCATTTGTGTCTTAAACATACGTAATCCATGACCAAATATTAAGGGGATACTGATCTAAAGAGTCTCAGCAGCTCGAAAGCTTGGAAATGTTCATAACAAAGAAATCGTAAGAAACTGTTTTTAGACTTATGCCCGTCTGCACTATGCTAGTTTGTCTTCCATACAAATACCAAAATACTATTACTACTGGCGCTACGCGCCGGGCACTACTGGAACTTTTTGTATTTTTTTCTGCGTTCGATATCGATATATCTATAGTACCAGGCAGCGTATTTATAGTATAGTATTCAACCAATCAAATTTTTGCACTCGTTGCATTTGCTTATTTTTCTGTGTGTTTTTTGTCGCTGAATTCTTTTGTTAGTGTTTCCTACAAAGTACGTTGAGTGGAGTGTTCACCCCTCGCGTTTTTCAAAGATTTTACTTTTGTGAAGTGATATTTTTACATAGGATGCTGACTTTCTAGTGAGATAGTGAGTTAAGAAATGGAATTGCATTGATTTTGAATGACTGGTGCAAGGAGGTGAACAATTTGTGTGGCAAAAGCATTGAGTTTGACAAAAACAACCCGAATAAATCTATGGCCTATAATTATTATATCAAACACAAATAATAAAGAAAAAATAAATAATTGTCTGAGATGCATATTTTTTTTTACCCCCAACTCGCATAGCATCATGCTTTGTGTAGTTTATTTCAACTTATTAGTATTGCGCAGTTTGCACAATACTAATAACTGGTACTACGAATTTCTAAAAATTTGAAAGTGGCGGTACGCCCGGGCTGCATTCTAGGGTTGTTTTGGTCAAAAAGGTTCCTAGAGTGGATACTGTGTGGCGCTAAAGTGCAAAAACCGCGAGACGGTCATCTGTACTTTAGTACTTATATTCATCTATGGTCTGCACTAAACTTCGTCCTAATCCCGATCCTAAAACGATGCTTAAGTCTGTACAGTCTGTTCGCAGTTGGTTTACCTCTGACGTATGTTTTCACTATATTGGCCCTACCGTCCAGTTTCCCTGAAAGTTTGCATAAAAAATTTAAATAGCCGTCTTTATTCTATAACAACAAGGTAAACTAAATGGCTGTAAATTTTCCAAAAAAGAACGAAAAATTACGCTCAAATATGAAATAATTATAGTAGACTACACGTTCAAAAATATAAGTGCTTTAATTATTAGTAATACAAACGGTATTTTGTAATCGAAATTTAATACGGCAACCCAAGATTCATGGCAGCCAATCAAACAGCTGGAGTTTAACCATAAAGTAACTTTTGTAGGTTGAGATAGAGATATCAGCTAAAACGGGGAACTAGCGCCATCTAGAACTTAGTGACGGAAACTTTTACTAGAACCAGTCGGGAACTTTCCCTGTATGTTTCTTTAAGAATATTTAAGATTCCTCTAATATGTATATTATCATGATTATATGAAAATGTATATATCAGAAAACCGTTATCACTATCGAAATTCCAATAAACATGCAAAGTTTTAATTGCAGCGTTGTTTCCGAAATCGGAATCGAAAACGGGTGCGCAGTAACGAACACAGGTAACGAATGAAAGATAGATTTAATGAGTCGGTTAGGTGATTGATTGAATGAACCGAAGAATGAAAAGTAGGATGAAAGAGACATTGTCTATGGCATTTTTCTAATTTTATAAATTATAAACAGCGCCATCTATATCTTAGTGATACTAACAAAATTTAGTGAAAGCACCGTGAGTTTAACCAACTGTGAACGCACTGTACTCTGATTTTTAATGTAAATTGTCCTGTCTGGTGGTTGATTTGACACGATATCAGTTACCTACACGATTTGACGCACGATTACCTACTCACTTCCTACAAAATTATTTGACACTAGACAACAAGCGCTATAAATACCTACTTACGGCTATCACATTTCAGCAGAATAGACCCTTTAGTTTTTTACATAGCCGCAAAAGAACAACAATGTAACAATCTGCTGACAACTGCCGACTATCGGCATGCGACACTAGACGGCTCTTTTGATCTTGCCGACGGTCGGCAACTGACGCAAGAGATTATCAATAAACTTATTTATTTATTTATTTATTGCTTTCCATAATAATACAGGTGGTAGGTACAGAGTTGCAATGATTGTAGTTTATATAATAGTAACATGTAAAATTATGAACCGAGTTTAGGTATGGCAATGAAAGTGTAGGATTCCCTTGGTTTTTACGTAATCTTGGATTTTAAATAAAAATCAAAACCTTTAATTCGCGATTAAACAAAAGTACAAGTGAGAGTTGTTAATTAAATATTGTGGCTAGATTAATTTAATAAATGTATTAATTTTACTTATTTTATTATAAAGTCAATAATATATTTGTAGTATTTACTTTTTTTTATAAATAATTTGTAACCTTTAATTTAATAATTTTGTAGTAATGTTATTTTTATTATTTATATGTATTCATGGTATTATTTATTATTTTTATTTAAATATTAATGTTTAACTTTATATTGTAGTATGTCAATGTTTGTTTATCGTTAAAAATTCGTTTAGATTATAATATGATTTATTTACTAAAAATATCTTCAGTAAATTTACAATTTTTTTATATATTTGTTAATTTTTTATGTAAGGTGGAATATGATTTTCAACACACTTGCTTGTAAAGTGAGCGTTATTCTATTGAATTTAGAACTATAAACTGGGCTATAAGTCACGCGTGCATAATATATTATACCCTAGTGCATAATATAATGAATCCTACAAAGTTGAATTGCACCTTTGTGCAAATAACATGCGAGAAAACAGAGCATATTTTATTGGTCCGGGTTATACACTAAATATTTTCAGAAACAACAAAGAGGTTTTATACCACTTCAAATCCATATACATTTTTAAATGTTTGCGCCTTATATTAGTAAAATAAATTTGTATATTAAACAAATTATTCACAATTTACAATCATTTGTCATAAAATATTAAAATATTTGCATTTACCACTCCAAATTAAACATTTTCACTTAAAATAGGCTGTACCTATATGCTATACAGACATTGACACATTTGACGGAAAAAAAACCTACACGCATGTGCGAGGTTCGGCGACATTTTTCAATCACAATTCACAGCTTTGTTATCAAGTGTGTTTGTTATTTTATGACCACGTATGTCTGTGTTTTACTCACAAGTGTGTTGAAAAACGTCGTATGTAACTCGTGAGCGTTGCTAATTACAGTCTCGGCTCATTATTAAGCCCTCGCCTGCGGCTCGGGCTCAAATCACAGCCTCGACTGTAATTAGCTACTTCGCTCACTTGTTACATAATATACTATAAATATTTTTGTAGTCATTATAAATGGGCTTGTACTATGCATTGTCAATTTTGATGATGGACACACTAGTCTTGCTGCTCTACTAGGGCTTAGTGAATACTGTCGAGGCGTTTCTTTTAATAAAGAATACAGGGAGGGATGTTTACGTACAAATTTGCACATTTCCAATATGTAAATACCGGTGGGCGTGTTAAGAGATCAGGATGGGAATATTGTTAGTAAGCATGAAGATATTATGAATCAGTGGAAAGAATATTTCGAGAATTTATTTGAACGAAGTGCGAGTGATGTTTTGGAAAGAAGGCCCTCACCTTCGAGTGGTGTGGCCAATCGTGAAAGTGAGATAAGTATGGAAGAAGTTATGAAAGCAATGGCAGGTTTGAAATTGGGTAAAGCGGCAGGGTATGATCGAATAGATGCCGAAATGCTCAAGGCGGGTGAAAGTGTCACTGCAAACCTGTTGTACCAGCTTTTTAATAAGTGTTGGCGGTCCGGCCGTGTTCCGGGCGACTGGTGCAAGGCCGTTATTGTGCCACTTTATAAAGGAAAGGGGTCACAGCAGGAATGCAAAAACTTCCGTGGCATTAGCCTTTTGATTATTGTAGGCAAAATGTATGCAAAGATATTAATCGAAAGAGTGATGGATGAAACAGAAAGCAAGATCTGGGATGTGCAAGCGGGATTTCGAAAGGGGATGGGATGCACGGATCAAGTCTTTGCCTTAAGATCAGTAACCGAGAAGGTTCTGGCTAAACACCGAAAGGTTTTCTGCTGCTTCATTGACTTGGAAAAGGCGTATGACAGTGTGATGAGGAATGAACTTTGGTCAACTCTATCCGAGTTTGGGGTGGACAGTGACTTGATACGAGCACTCAAATCCTTATATAAGGACTCGAGTGCTTGTGTCAGGTTGAATGATGACTACACAGAATGGTTTAGCATCGATCGCGGTGTTAGACAGGGCTGTGTAGCGTCTCCATGGCTGTTCAACCTATTCATGGATAGCTGTTTGAAAGATCTGAAAGAGTGTGAATGGGGTTTAAAAATGAATGAGACAGTGATCAAAACTCTGCTTTACGCTGACGACCAGGTTCTACTTGCATCGTCAGCGTCGGAATTGCAGCAAATGGTCACTGTGATGCATGAGTCGTTTAAAAGAAAAGGTGTGAAAGTGAATGTTGGAAAGACGAAAGTTGTGGTTATGGAGAGGAATGAAGATATGACGGAATGCAATATTATGATAGGGGAGGAAAAAGTGGAACAAGTGAAAGAGTTTGTATACTTGGGGTCTTTGTTTACAAGATATGGAAAGTGTGAAGGTGATATTGAAAGGAGAGTAAAAGCAGGAAATTGTATTAATGGCGCCATATACTCGATAATGGCAAGCAAAACTATACCAAATAAGGCTCGTCTTGCCGTACTTGAGGGAGTTTTGGCGCCAACGCTTATGTACGGAAGTGAATCTTGGGTGTGGCAGAAGAGACATGAAAGCAAGATTAATGCTGTGGAGATGAGAACGTTGAGAAGCATGTGTGGAGTGAAATTGAGTGATAGGGTGCGCAATAGTGAAATAAGAAAGAGATGCGGATTGAAAGAAGATGTAGTGACTAAAATTGAAAAGGGTATGCTACGGTGGTTTGGACATTTGGAAAGGATGAGTGAAAGTAGATTTACGAAAGAGGTGTACAGAGCAAGAATGGATGGTGCTGTCGGAAGGGGCCGCCCTAGGCGAACGTACGCCGATCAAATTGGCGACGTTCTTAAAAAGGGCCTAGTTAAAAGTACCCGTAACCGGCGATCATGTATGAAAAGATTAATGAACGTGGAGGAAGCGAAAGAGGTATGTATGGATCGAAGCAATTGGTGTTCCCTTGTCTCTGCCTACCCCAAAGGGAGACAGGCGTGAGGTTATGTATGTATGTAAATACCGGTCAGAAGCTGTAAGCCACAATTCCTAGTTTCTGGAAGTGTGGCTTACAGCTTTCAGTTTGTCCTATGTTGGTAATTATTCTAATTGCTTTTTTTTTTAATTATAAAAAGCTCTTGTGCATCAGTGCTGTTTCCCCACAAGGTCACCCCATAACTAAGTCGCGAGTGGGTGTAGGCGTAATAAGCAGTTAACGCGGTAGCGGTGTTGGTGCTGTTTTTTATTTCGTGAAGAGCATAAGTGAAGCTAGATAGTTTAGCCTTCGTGCTCTTTACGTGTTGTGTGAAGTTGATGTGGGTGTCGATATTGATTCCAAGTAGGTTAAAGGTATGAACACATTCCAAATGCTCATTATTGAAGATTGGTTGTAGTTGTAGTTGTAACTGATATGGTCGAAATTGCATTATTTTAGTTTCTTGTAAGTTTGATTCGCTTCACGATCAATACGTCTAAGTAGCAAAATGTCCAACTACCCTAAACGTCTAAGAAGCAATAGGTCTAACTCGCAAATCGTCTTCATAGCAAAACGTCTAACTATTGAAATACCTATGTAGCAAAACGTCTAATTATCAAATAGTCTAAAAAAGAACAAGTACAGTCGTAAGAAAAACCCATTATGAAATTAATAATTTTATATTTCTACTAATATTATTATTTAAGAATTAAGGATCCTCTTGATATGTCCAATATTTATCAAAAAATGCATTGGACTAATTTTTTTTTCTGTTAGTTTTTTCAGTTCCCTTTTATACTTTTCATTAAAATATAACATATCAATTTTTCTTCGCTTGTTGCCTTCAAACATAATATTTTTAAATTTGCGGTCTTGCCAACGGGCTTCTTTCCTAAGAGCATGAAGGAATAGCAGCAGGGTTGGTTTTGGTTTTATAAATGTATTTAACCGTCTATGCCAACCTTCTAATGCATTGTTTGTTCGAAAATTGTCAATGTATGAACAGTTTATTATATGTGAAAGAGATAGCAACCATTGTTTTTCAAAGTAAGCTAAAAAAGTCATCACATCTTTGTTTGTTTCTACAGCCCTTTGAGTGATGGCATTCCAACATTCTGTCATATATTCTGAAGGTAGCAAAGGAAAGTTGGAACATAGTCTGACAACTTCTCTACTCTCTCGGTTTTCATTTAGACTCAGTGCTGATGCTTTTTTCCAAATTGCCTTATTAAAATGATAGTAACAGCCTGCTATTTTGGAGTGTGGAAACTCATTTTTTATGGCGTTGATGAGAGCTAATTCGTAATCACACTTAATAGTTGTCATTTCTATTTGACAATGCCGTTTAATAAGATGAAATAAGCGTTCATAGGTGGTCTGCTTCTTATCTGGGAGTAACGCATAAACTATTCCCATAACGCTAGTTGTTTCATCACAACTATTTAAATCAATGTGTATCGATAACAATTCGTAAAATGGCTTGGGTACAGCCTTGAAAGTTGCATCAATAAAATATAACCTATTTTTCATTGTACTCATGCATTTTATACTCGTAGGTGTTGAAAATAATAAAATTTTAATATTCTCATACCCATCGTCACATACAAGGAATTTATCGGCAAAAATATTTGGGATTACAATTTCATCAAAGTTTAAGAATGCAGTTTTGGGAACTTTTAAAAAATTTCGACGAGCTCTAAATAAAGTGTCCTTTTTTGAACTAAAATGTGGAACCTGTTTGATTTCATCCATTTTTTCAAATTCTTTTTCAAAAATTTTCTGCACTGGTTTTGCTTTTTCGCACACTAATTTTTTGCATTTATCCATCACTTGGTCAATTTTATTTTTATCGAAATCAGCTTTGCAACTATGTTCTTTCAACTGACGAAGTACTTTATCTTCATCTTTATTGATTGTGACAGAAGCACTACATTCATTGCGCTTAGCACACCTCCATAGCGTTGACCCGCCTTTATTAGTAACGTTCAAATTGTACCGATAGCCGTTGAACAGTAGCACTCGTTTTTTCTTCTGACTTTCAATAAAAACAAATTCTATATTCGCATTCATTTTTAGGTACGTATTTCTAGTTCCCGACTCAGGAAATGAGTAATTAATTTCCGTATCTATGTATGCAATGTGATGATGATGAATGATGACTAATTTATAATAAAATTTTTATCCTCATGACAACCTCATGAAACCTATAAAACTTTTTGATCTGAAAAAAAAATTGTATGTAGCTTGTGTATTGTACGGTGTACCTATAGCCGTGGAACTTTGTAGGCGATTGCAATATTAAGTTTTTGAAGGAGTTGGGGACAATTTATGTTGCCGTTGACTAATTTATGAAGAAATGATAGTTCTAACATTTTACGACGTGTTTAAGTGATAATAGATTGAAATGGATTTATTAGGTAAAATAGATCTAAATGTTTTTATACCCAAGTGTACAGTCGTTATGAGAATTAGACGATTTGCTAATTAGACGTTTTGCTACATAGGTATTTCAATAGTTAGACGTTTTGCTATGAAGACGATTTGCGAGTTAGACCTATTGCTTCTTAGACGTTTAGGGTAGTTGGACATTTTGCTACTTAGACTTACATTGAATTACTATTGATATGTCATCTGCAAATAAAGTACAGGGTGTATCCAAGTTTTTTTTGTAGGTCGTTTATATAAATTAGAAATAATAAGCTTCCAAGGACACTGCCTTGTGGTATAGATCCTGTCATGTATTGTGCATCTGACTTTATTTTTGTTATTTCTCCCGTCTTATCGTCAAAGTGTTGTATATCTACGTATTGTGTTCGGTTTTGTAAGTAGGATGAGAACCATTTATAAGCTGTGTCACGAATTCCTAAGTTATAAATATTTTTAGCAAGATATCATATTGTACCCTGTCATAGGCTTTTTTCATATCAAGAAGAAGTCCAATTGCGTATTTATTGTTGTTTATAATGTCCAATATTTTATGTATAAAGCTAAAGACAGCAGAAAAGAGCAATTTTTCCTAAAGCCATTTTGTGATTCGTTAAAAAGTTTGTATTTTTCGCAAAAGGAATAAACTCTGTAGTACCTACATTACTTTTTCTAATATTTTTGAAGGGGTAGGTAATATAGCTATTGGGCGGAAGTTACAAAGCTCGCTCTTTGAGCCCCTTTTGTGGATTGTTTTAATAACTGATATTTTTAATTTATCCGGAAATATGCCTTCTGAAAGCGATTGGTTTACTAAGAGGTAGAAGGGTACTGTAAGTTCGTCTGCACACGTTTTTAGTAGTTTTGGTGGTATATCGTCTATGCCACAACTGTTTTTATTTTTCCAATTTTTTAGTAGGTATTTTATTTATTTCAATTGGTGTTACAGGTTTTATGAATATACTATTTTCTACTGTATTTCTGAGAGTTGCGAATGTTCTTTAGATTGAGTTCCTTCATTTACTTTCCCTACATTAACAAAATATTCGTTAAATAGGTTTGCCACTCCTTTTGGGTTTCGATGTACAATGTTATTTTGATTCAGTGAAATATTTGTTTTTCTTTTTGTCTTGGTTTATTTGTCTGTTCTGCTATTATATTCCAAATACATTTTATTTTGTTATCGGAATTTTGTACTCGTTTTATGTTATACAGTTTTTTTGCTTTACATACCTACTGCTTGTTTTAGAACTTTACTGTATTGTTAGAAATGTTTTATTAGCGTAGGATTTTTTGAAAATGAAGAATTTAGTAGTCTTTTATTTTTACGGGATATTTTTAAACCTTTAGTTAGCCAATTTTTATTTACTTTATAAGATAGTTTTATAACTTTTTTGGTATACATTTGTTTAATATATTTTGCAAAATGTTATGTAGCAATTCGTAATTTGTATTTATATCGTTTATGTCTTTTATTAAATTATTCCAATCTATATCCATTAATTCAGTTTTGAATCGTTCTATGTTATTTTAGTTGTACCTACCAACGTTTCGTCATCTTCAAACAATTGGCTTAATTTCCATACATGTTTTAACTGACACTATTATGCCTCTATGATCTGAAAAGCCAAGTTCTTGTACTGTGAATTGATACTAATGTTTTTATTCAAAAAATTTGAAAAGATGAGGTCTAGGCAAGTTTCCGACGTTTTTGTGACGCGTGTTGGTTCGTTTATATGTTGAATGAAATTATATTCTAATATAAAATTTATCAGTTCGTTGGTTTGTTTTGAATTAATTAACATATGCTGATGACAGCACTGTTGTTGAGAGATATATACCTGTCGCCGCGATGGCTTCGCCGAGCCTCATCGAAATGATTATCGTAAATTATTGAATCGTTTTGCTGTAAGCTCAAATTAAGAAATCTAAATTAATTGATTCTGAATATTTGTAATCCAATATTAGGTCTATCAATCGAACTATTGCTATCAATCAACATATTGAATCCTTTATTATCTGTGATGTTTGGATAGCAAAACAATCCAACGTTTATTATTGATTATTTTGGTTTCTCATGGTAATGTTTTGAGAATGCTTTAAAGTAAAATTATTAAATCTAATCATAAAAGATAAGTATTCAAATCAACAAATACCGTTTGTAATAAGTGTTTTGTTTTAATAAGTAATTGTGTTTACTAAAGATAAAGATTAGTACAGGTCAAGCACCATGTTAAAGTAAGTTCAATATTTGTTATTGTGACAATTACTTATGTGATTTGTTTTTAATTAAGCTTAAATAATTAAGATGTTTCCTATTGCTTTGTTAATTGCTTTGTTAATAGAAGATGTTGATAAAAAGAATTATTCAGTATGTGTCATGACCACCGGCTTTCTGTTGGCTGGTCTCTGATTGGCTAGAATCCGGCCGATAGGAGACCAGACAGTAGAAGGTTTTGGCGGTACGAAAACCAAGATGGAGAAGGCGTCACTTTTGTGGCGGCCTTTGCCTTGCATTGGAGAGTTGGGGGGGATTTTGACTTTCCGGATAGGTTGGGTTAAAAATGGCAGAGTGCAGAACGAGCCGCTTTGTGATAAAGGTCAGTGTCGTTAAGATTGTGATATTTACTTATTTATTGTTCTCTGGCTGTAAACTGTTACTTTGTATTTTACAAGATGATTGCTGTTGAGTTTCTTGCCACTTCTTCTCAACAGATCGACTTTCCGAAGTGGTGGTAGATTATAATAAATAGAAAACTTAAACTGATAAGTTGTTTGATTGAGTGACACCCTTCTGAGACGTTTTCTAACATAACTAGCTTTAATATGAGTCAATCGCCTAGCAGGACTGACAACCCTCATGGGGTTGCCGGTTCTGCCCATTTTAAAAACCCAAGCGATCTCACATTTCCGATATCAGAAGTGGGATCGCCTGAGCGATCCGATACTGCCGGTCATGTTACTGTTTCAGATAATGGCAGGCCGAATATACTGCCTTCATCCGCCTCGCTGCTGCAATCACAATCAAGCCATGTTTCCGACGAGTTCTTCATGCAAATGATGAAGATGATGCAGAACATGAGTGATCGATTTCTGCAGCAGCCCAACCATAAAATTAAATTAGAACACAGGATGGGCGAGCGGATGCAATATACGGACTTTCTTAGGAACCTCCTTACTCGAAGTTAACAGTTCTTGAAAACGACCGCTATCTCGTGATAAAGGTCGTTGCCCATCACGGACGGTCGCGAAAGGTTGCTCACGACAACTTCGCCGAGCTCCTCGACCTGGCATGGACGCGCAGCTGGCCGTGTCGCCCCATGAAGAATCGCAGCCTGGGCCATCGGGCATTGTAGCCGTAGCTCAACTCCAGTTGGGTGATATTGCTGATCCAAATACGGTGAGCTCCTTTCATGCTATAACTCTTATTATTAATTTTATTTATTATAAAAAAAAAGAGAAAACAAACAAAAAAAAAAACAAAAAAAAAATATGAAAAAAAAAAATATGAAAAAAAAATATGAAAAAAAGAACAAAATAATAATAAAAAAAAATGCTGTATACGGGTGGAGACGTATAATGGCATATAACAAGAAGTCTTACAAAAAGACAAATCCCCTCCCAAAAAAAAAAAAAAAAAAGTAAAAAAAAAAGAAAAGAAAAGAAAAAGAAAATGAATAACTAAAATCCCCTGTGTACCACGGCCAACAGGACAGCCCAGAGCACAGCATCGACCTCTCCCAATATTCCTTAGGACCCCTGTTTAATTACAGCATCGACCTTTTCTACGCCTATCCTTCCCTTGATTAAAATATTACATCTAAACTGTTGTCACGTGGAGTGAGCAGTTTCAGTATACAAAATATCAAAATATTTCTATAAACTGTTGTCATGTGGAATGAGCAGTGGAAATTATATTGAGTAAAAGAGTTTAAAAAAAAATATTCAAAATATTTCTGAGTTGTTGTCATGTGGAATGAACAGCAGCAATTGCATTCAATAACATTATGCATTAGCTTATCTTACTTTAGGGTTACTGTGGAAGTAGCACCTATACTCTCATATGAATTTTTCTTACAGAACAACTCTGAAGAGATAAAGCGTGACGGAAGTTGCGCTGCAGAGCACGCAGCGTCCATCAGTATGGCCGTGTCGCCGCGATGGCTTCGCCGAGCCTCATCGAAATGATTATCGTAAATTATTGAATCGTTTTGCTGTAAGCTCAAATTAAGAAATCTAAATTAATTGATTCTGAATATTTGTAATCCAATATTAGGTCTATCAATCGAACTATTGCTATCAATCAACATATTGAATCCTTTATTATCTGTGATGTTTGGATAGCAAAACAATCCAACGTTTATTATTGATTATTTTGGTTTCTCATGGTAATGTTTTGAGAATGCTTTAAAGTAAAATTATTAAATCTAATCATAAAAGATAAGTATTCAAATCAACAAATACCGTTTGTAATAAGTGTTTTGTTTTAATAAGTAATTGTGTTTACTAAAGATAAAGATTAGTACAGGTCAAGCACCATGTTAAAGTAAGTTCAATATTTGTTATTGTGACAATTACTTATGTGATTTGTTTTTAATTAAGCTTAAATAATTAAGATGTTTCCTATTGCTTTGTTAATTGCTTTGTTAATAGAAGATGTTGATAAAAAGAATTATTCAGTATGTGTCATGACCACCGGCTTTCTGTTGGCTGGTCTCTGATTGGCTAGAATCCGGCCGATAGGAGACCAGACAGTAGAAGGTTTTGGCGGTACGAAAACCAAGATGGAGAAGGCGTCACTTTTGTGGCGGCCTTTGCCTTGCATTGGAGAGTTGGGGGGGATTTTGACTTTCCGGATAGGTTGGGTTAAAAATGGCAGAGTGCAGAACGAGCCGCTTTGTGATAAAGGTCAGTGTCGTTAAGATTGTGATATTTACTTATTTATTGTTCTCTGGCTGTAAACTGTTACTTTGTATTTTACAAGATGATTGCTGTTGAGTTTCTTGCCACTTCTTCTCAACAGATCGACTTTCCGAAGTGGTGGTAGATTATAATAAATAGAAAACTTAAACTGATAAGTTGTTTGATTGAGTGACACCCTTCTGAGACGTTTTCTAACATAACTAGCTTTAATATGAGTCAATCGCCTAGCAGGACTGACAACCCTCATGGGGTTGCCGGTTCTGCCCATTTTAAAAACCCAAGCGATCTCACATTTCCGATATACCCAATGCGCGAACGAGCGCCCATGAAATCCAGGTTTTGAGAAGGTCTATGATTGAGCGCGTTGATTCGACCTTGCGGAATGTGTCCGCTTGGGGCGAATCTAACCTGGGCAAATTCAACGCCTCCAAAACACAAGCGTGTCTATTCTCCACGAAAAAGAGCACCTTTACTTTTACGCCCACTTTCCAGAATGTATCTGTTCCCATCACCGACCAACTAGGGCTTTTGGGCGTCACTATAACGTCCAAATTAAACTTCGGTCAACAAATTGAGTCTATGGCAAAAACGGCTTCCAAAAAATTGGGTATCATCTCGAAGGTCCGGCGGCACTTCAGCCCTGAACGGCTGCTCAACTTATACACAGCCCAAGTGAGGTCGTGCATGGAGTACTGTAAGTCACCTTTGGGATGGTTCTGCCAAATACCAGCTCGAAGCGCTAGACTCTGTTGACCGAAGAGCCCGTAAAATCATAAATAACAACAACCTTACAAATAAAAAATTGCAGACGTTGGAGCATCGTGGTAAGGTTGCTTGTTTGACAGTATTTTATCGGCTACATTTTGGTGAGTGTGCGAGTGCTCTTTTTGACCAAATTGAACCCACCCCTTTTTACCACCGGACTACCAGACGCAGACAGAACTTCCATCCCTATATAGTGGATTTACCAAGAAGTCGAACAAAACGCTTCGATAGTTCCTTTTTGGTACGGATTGCCAAGGAGTGGAACAATCTGCCTGCGTCTGTTTTTCCTGACCACTACAGTCCTGGAACTTTTAAGTGTCGAGTGAATAGGTTTCTCGTGGATGGACGTGTAACACCATAGTCTTCATGCGCACTTTCCATCAGGTGGCATGGAAGACAAACGTCCTATCCTTACAATATAAAAATATATCTATATTAAAATCTCCGCAAATATAATTTGCGTTTTTTTTAATTTTTTGTCAAGATATTCCAAAATAGTTTTAAGTCGCGAGTAAAAAACATGGGTCTCTCTACCATTCCAATACAGACTTACTAATACAATATTTAAATTTCTAATATAAATAGCACAAACTTCTATAACATATTCCACTGACATTTCTTTTACATATTTAATTTCTTCATAAGTTAAGTCGTTTCTAGTAATAATGCATACTCCACCTCCTGCGTGTTTTTCCCTACAAAAGGATGCTGCAGTACCTACTGTAATTGTTGAGTTGCAAAAGTTTAAGTTTATCTCCGGTTAACCAGGATTCTGTGATGCATATTGCATGTAGAAAGGTTTCTTGTTCCAAATAAGCACCTAAGATATGTATTTTGTTTAATAGGTTTTGCATGTTTTGGTATATAACATTGAATTGTTTTTTAGTTCCGAAATGTATTTAATAATGATCTCGATGAATCTGAAATTTCAGGAGTAAATGATTCGCTCAAAATTAAGTCTTGATTTTTAATTGCGTTTTAGATTGGGAATTTTGGGTACTATATTTGTATTTTTTATTGTGTTGCTCATAATTTTGATGCTTTTTTTTATCTCTCGTTTTTCTTGTAGTGTTGATGTGCTTAAAAATTCTGTTACACTGAGTTGTGCCCCTCTAAATTGGTTTCTATTAAAAAGAATATATTTCGTCATTCGTTTGCTGATAAGTTCTATTTTTATTGGCCTGGTATAATCTTTCTTCCCTATAAAGGATATTTCTTCAATATAACCTGATATATTTATTCCGAGTATTTCGTAAAATACGCCAGTAATTCTTTGCATTAGGGTCATAGTGTATCTCCCTTTGGTTGTATGGCAATCCGTGTAATACTATATACTTATCTTGGTCATTGTGTAGGTTCGTTCAAGTTATAATTTTGTTTTAAAATCTTGATTTCATTTTTCATTTCTTCATAATCGTCTTTAAGTTTTAAGCATTCTTTATGTAGAGTTTGTACCTTTAGGTCTATTTTTATGATTTTATTTTCTGTTTCTGTTTGTTGTTGGTCTAATTTTTGTACTGTGTCTTTAAGATTATTTTTTATTGGTTGCAATGTGTTCTCTATTTCTTTTTGTATTGTGTCTCGTAGTTGAGTTAATATATATAAGTTATTTTGTTCTAAGTGTTGTTTTAATAGCATGTTAAATTGTTCTAGGTTGATTGTGTTGTTTATATCTGCTGGAATATTTTTTATTTTTGGGCTTTCTTCAATAAATGTGTCTCCTTGTGGTGAGTAGGTTAAGTCACTTTCTAAAGACCTCTCCAATTTTTTAGTTTGTGATATTTTTAAGCTTATGCATAGCTTCTATCGCGGGCCTTGAGCGTGGGGACCGAATCCAGAAATTCCGTAACGAAAAAAACCTAACATCCCCCACTCCGACTGGCACAGCGGTGATACTTTGATTTCATAACTTTACATGGGGGCTTTAATAAACAATCAGCGCCATCTACTAGGAACTTGTGGAACTTTATATTAGATCAAACATTACTGCATTAATAAAGTAAATAAATAATTATAATTGCATAAGTTGATAAAAATGCTATGCAATAGCTTTACCGCGGCAGTCTCCGAGTGCCACACGTCTTTTTTTTCTTCTTGTTGTTATATTTGTATCCTGTATTGTTTCTGGTGATTCACGGTTTATCTCGCGAATAGGTGTATTTTGATCGTTTGCTTTTCGAAGTTTTGATACACATAGGGGACATTTCCATTTTCTTTTATGGTCCGCCGTCAGTGTATTATAAAATCGTGCTTGTGAGACATTGGCGCACTCTATATCATAATTTTGTTTGCAAATCGAACAGTCAGGGGGGGGACATTTGCTTGTTAGCTCAGTTTCTTCAAAGACAGTGGCTCTAACTAACGGAAGGCCCTGAACTTTTATAGTAATACTACTTGACGATAGATGACGCTACTTCTCACATTCATTATATTATGAAAAAAAATAATTACTTTGTTTTGTAAATAAATGCAAACTGGTTTTTCAAATGTGGTTTTTCTATATTTTAGTGTGCTGGTGTAAATTCGTATATTTTTATTTTCAAAACAAAATTTTAATGAATTCCAAGCTATGAATGAAGCCTTGTCAACGTCAGGTGTGTTTGTTTAATTTCAAAACACCACCGCAACACAATATGGCGACTGCTATCTGCGTACGCGCGTGTCTGTAGTTTTTGTTGCTGTTTTGTGTTTCTTCCTGAGTTTCATAGTGATTTCTATATTCCATAAAGTCGAAGACTTCAAAATCAATATTTCTTAGAAAATTTTGAGTTGGAAGTCTTCGAATTAGACTTTAGAAGGACTTTAAATTAGAGAATGCAATGTCGAATACGGCGCATTGCCTACATATATGTACGTATCTATACGGAGCTCTACATATAGATACATTATGTTGCCGGTAGATGGCGGTTTATTTATTTTTTATTTAGTTATGCTAACCACCGATAGATGGCAGCACTAGTATATTTCACCAAAACTGTATTCTTGAGTGTTGTTTATTTATAGGTTATGAAATTGTTTTATTTTATATTCCGCTTTTTATTCACTTTGGTAATATTGATTACTGTTTTTGACTAACCTTCCCTCTTTTGTTCAGCTGAATACAGTGAATCCTTTTGATACAGCTTCCAAAATATCGTTAACAGTCTTTGTCTTATTTGTGTTGTTTACTTGTTTTCTTTTCGGTTTTGAAGCTGCCAACGTTTATCCTGAAGTATTGGCTTTTATTATCGGTAAATCATTACTTTACTTATGTAAACAATGGGATCTATTGTTTACGTGAGCACAACAGCGCCACCTCCACCTATGAATAAAAATCGATCAAAGTAACTGTGGGGGATAGCTCCAGTGGACTGTATAGTCTATGAATTCGATTACGATTTAGTCAAATGATGCGCTATCCACCCACTCTATTAGCTGGAATCGATGCGAGGGGCAAAAGGAAATGCGAATTCACCACTTAACACGGTCGTGAAAGTCCAGCCGCGCGGCACCGTAACACTCGCGAATACGCCACAAGCACACTCTTTTTCCCGCGCTCTTCTGTCACTGTATTCTGCCTTCAATCTTCTGTATTCTGTCTTCTATATTGACTTCAGGCTTCTATATGAGTCTTCGGGCTTGAGATTCACTGTACTGTTGCTTGAGGCTTCTTTCGGAGGCTTCTTTCTTCCGGAGATCTTCACTCTTCGGGATCTTTTCGGCGAATCCGTCGCTAGCGGAGTGTGGCGCATCCTTAAGTGATTCGGTGCAGGCGCGCAAGGGTACCGCACAAGAGAGAGTAATGCAAGCATGCGAGCGGGACACACATATGTCTGTCTCACTCGAATCTAATTCGAACTTTCTAGATTTTTCTAATAAGATTCTGACTAGATTCGACTATTCTTATTAGATCTTTACTATATTCTAATAGGAAAACTATTTATGAAATCTATTTAGATCTCTCTCTATGTGCGGAAATGACAAGACTTTCAAAACCATCTCTTTATTTCTAAATCAACCCTAATACAAATCGAGCTATTTAAAGTGTTGCACAAAATAGCATTTCTCCCTAATTTTAATGCCCCATTAACTTTAATTAACGAAACGTCAAATCGGGACTTAAGCTTATTTTTACGTTGCACAAAACGTCATTAGCGCTAAAGGATCATTAATTTGACAGTTTGAGGTTATAATTTTTAATGTCTTGTCAAGCATCCATTAAACTTGTCATTAAACTGTGAATTGTTTTGTAAATAGTGATATAGTGATTTCTAGCCTTTATTTCAGTATTATTTACAATGTCCCTCTCAAGCCTTTCGTCTTTATCCGATCCCGAACAATATATTCCACGACGACGTCGTGTAATTCCAGATAGGATAAATTTATTTGAAAAACATGACGGAGAAGATTTTCGTGTGAGATACAGGATTTCTAAAGAGGTTGCTTTACGCATTTGTGAGATACTCAATTTAGAACCTGAAACTCGAAGAAATAAAGCCATTGATGGCCTCACACAGTTATTGATATGTTTGAGGTTCTTCGCTACAGGATCTTTCCAGCAAGTGTTAGGCGATTTGGTTAATGTGCACAAGTCTACAATATGTCGAATAGTACAAAAAGTAACCCGCAAGCTGGCAAGTCTAAGCTCAGTGTATATTGAAATGCCATCAGACAGGAATGAGCTACATAAAGTTGCTGAAGGATTTTTCCAAATTGATGGCTTCCCACGGGTGGCAGGAGCCCTTGATTGCACCCATGTCAAAATAGTTAGCAGAGGGGGGTCACTACCTGAACTGTATCGTTGTAGGAAGGGATTATCATTCTCATGTTAATTTATGAATTCTCTTCAATAAACAGAAAATAGAAATACACGCACGTACGTACTGCCGTCGGTTTATTTGAAAAATGACTTTGACGTTAGGAGAATATGAATTTGATGTATAATTGCGTTTTATTTCTACAAATGCATTCGTGTTAACATGACAGAACGCAATAACTAAACGCAACCATTCAATTACTTCATTCAAAATGTGTATTTTAACTTGCAACACTATTTAATGTCGTCTTTGAATGGTCTTTAGTTAAAGGACCATTATAAGGAACCGTAACAGTTTTGTGCAACGTATTTAAATCTAATGGTCTAATTAGCGATAATGACCCATTAACACTTTACAGGACAGTACGGTTATAGCAGTTATATAAAAACGCAGTAATTTGACAGTACGGGCATCGCCGTCGCTAAAAAAGATAGTGTAAAGAGCGCTACGGTGATTGCCGTGCTGGGTTCATACTATCATTGTATAGAACAATATTTACTGTCTATCTACAAGTTAATCAAAGACTGGTTCTGTCAAATCTAAGAACTAAAATAAATACATATCTACATTGTATAGAAGTACGAATATGTAGGTAGTACCAGTGACACTACGGCTATAACCGCTTTGTTCGCCTAGACAATTTATAGGAACACCAATTCAGTGTCGCGCTGCCTGGCGCCCGTGATGGTTGTGTACACGTGGATTCGCGCGAAAAAATTGTGGCAGAAAAAGTAAGTATTTTGCTCATTCTTATAAGAAAAATGCGATAGATTTACAAATTTATGCTGTATTATTGATTACACACTTCCATTCCCTAATTATATCTATTAATTTTAATGAAATCTGATATGGAATTAGTTTAAAATTTAGAAAAGTACATAGTATACAAAACATTTCATTCCGAAAACAGAGACTCAGGATATATCTACGTACATGTTTTTTAGACTTTCGCGCTTTAAACACATGTATATTAACGGGATTTAACACGAACCCTCTATTAAACCGTTGAGATTTCGAACGAGATACATCCGTCGTGGTCTCAAGAAGCTCTCGCAACGAGTACGTTGCAACAACGATGGATGTAACTTCTTCGAAACTTCAACGGTTTAAGGCTCCGTCCCGTTCACGTACCTGTTATTTCTTTAAAAATATGGTATTATTACATATAAGTTACCGTTTTTGTTCCCTTTTTCACAGATGAATAAAAACGAAGAGCGTATCAAAAAGTTATTGGAGGATGTGTCGACCCCGGAAGATTCTGACAATGATAGTTCTTCAGACACATCAGAAAAAACGGAAACAGACCCATTTGAGGATAACGACGGGGAATATGGCACGGATACAGACTATGTGCCAAACAGTGAATCGGATGACTCAGAAGCTGTGGACGTTCATGAGGCTAAATCAAAGAAAGATCCTAGAGACTCTAAGGGTCAACCTAGTCATATAAAGGTCAGTAATAATAAGCAAACGGATACTGTGCCATCTACTTCTGGACACAGAGCTGCCTTATTTGTTCCACCTTCTCCTTCTATTTCTGACCAAAACAGTCCAATAATACCGTTACGTACTGTTGCGACCACACACTTACCCCTAGAAAATGTATCTGGAAGTCCTGTAATACCTCTTGGTGGTCCCATTACATTCCATAAACCTCAAGATTTTGTCGAACCATCAGATACGATGAGCGTGAGAACGGAAAATAGTTTTTTAATGGGATGTCCAAGCCTATCCGAATCCCCATTTCCAATAAATTCGGCACAAAGTTCAAGAGATGCATCGCCTGAAATTCCTCTTCATGAAATATCGGGCCTTGGAAGTCCAGAAGATCCTGTAAATCAAAATTTTGAAGAGCAAGAGCCTGAAGGAAATCCAAATCTTCAATTTTCTCAAAACACAGAAGCACAGGGGCCTGAAGAAGAATGGACATCTACTACTGAACCAATCCCCGAGTTTGGATTTGATTATGGCAGTCAAGGATTGAGAGTAAATATTAATGAAAATCCTACCC
This sequence comes from Stenoptilia bipunctidactyla, assembly GCA_944452665.1. NCBI lineage: Eukaryota > Metazoa > Arthropoda > Insecta > Lepidoptera > Pterophoridae > Stenoptilia > Stenoptilia bipunctidactyla. The sequence goes on along the minus strand of OX101744.1, from coordinate 301,306 downwards.
CATTAGACATATTTAGACGGGTGTTTTCTCTAGAGTTACTCGAATAATTGGTGGCCAGGACAAATGCATATGGCGATTTTTTGTCTAATTCTAATAAACCCCATACCAGGCATAGCCGACACCAATCTTTTAGAGCAGTAACAGTAAATGAGATGGAGATGTTCTTGGCTTTGTGTATGTTGCAAGGTCAAGTAAAGGGGCCTAGTAGGAGATCATTGTTCTCATTCACCGATCCTTTATATTTTCATCCATTTTATTCATACATTATGTCGGGGCGTCGGTTTGAACAAATATTGCGATGTCTTAGTTTGTCTGAAGCTAATGCTAAAGGAGAAAAGAAAGTTTCTGATTTTATTAAGGCTATATGTGAAAATTTTCGGCAAATCTATGGCCCTGATGTCAATCTTTCAATTGATGAATCGCTAATTCTGTTTCGTGGACGATTACATTTTCGGCAGTTTATTAAATCAAAAAAAGCTCGTTACGGTATAAAAATTTTTGTATTGACTACTTCTGATGGATATGTTTTGAATGTACTCATGTACAAAGGTAAAGATGAAGAAATAGATTTAGACCCTGCAATCAAGAAAACAGAAAAAATTGTAATGGAATTGATACAGCCATATCTCATGAAAGGACATCACGTTTATATGGACAACTTCTACAATGACGTTGACTTAAGTCAGAAGCTATTAGATCTTCGTACCCATACTAATGGAACTTTACGTAAAAATAGAAAAAGTAACCCAAAAATGTTGATGAACAAGAAATTGAAAAAAGGTGACTTCTTCTGGCTACGTAAAAAGCAAGTCTATGTTTCAGTTTGGAAGGATAAACGACAGGTTAACATGATTACAACAAGAAATCATCCAAAATTGAAGGTTGTGACAAATAGATTTGGAAAAGTCGTGCAAAAACCAGAAGAAGTTATCAATTACAATGATCATATGGGCGGCATTGACCGCAAGGATCAAATGGTCTCATACTATTCATCTCCCAAGAAGACCATTCGGTGGTACAAAAAAGTATTTTTTCATATGTTAGATATATCGATTTGGAATGCTTTTTATATATTTAAGCAAAATTTTGTGCCGAGGTCTAAAAGATACCAATATTTAACATTTCGGGATGATCTGATAAAAGGGCTATGTAATATTGGCAAAAATATAACAGGTCGGCATGTGGTCAGAAAGGGCAGCATTTATGCTAGCAGGCGCGTCTCTGCTCCGCCGGTCATAAATGTGAATGAACCAGATGATTTCAACGACCAAGGGCAAAAAGAAAACTTTGAACACTGGCCAGAAGAAATTCCCGTTCCCGAAAATGCAAAAAGAGGCATTAAATATCTTAACTGCATGAATTGTACGAAGAATAAAAAGCGCAAGGAGACAAGATATCGTTGCAAAGGCTGTGAAAAAAAGCCACCTCTTTGTCCATCCTGCTTTGAAGAATGGCACAACCGTAAAACTGATTAAGTTACGCCCTTAAAAATTTAATCTATAAGACTGATTAGCATGTTACTTGAAATGATTGACTGTGATTTAGATTAATAATAATATACCTACTTAATACATTTGTACTTTAATACTAGCTATGCATACGAATTGCAATATAAGATTTATTTTTTGATGTTATTAAAACTAGTACTCATAATTATGTGTACACACAAATTGGAGACTGACTGATAAGTTGATTATTTTCGTAAAAATTTGATTAGGGAGTTGTTTTAATAATGATGATAACCAAAGTGCCTTGCTGTGAATCGTAATGTTAAAGAATCGTACTCTATGTTTTTGAGTTAGAATATTTGATGTTTATGTTTGTAATTTGTATTTTTGAGTGCGTAAGCACATATGAATAAAGTTGATTTATTTTCAGTATTAAGGAGTTTATTTTTGTAAATTTCTTCTGACCAGAGAATGTTTAGGGACCTTTACGCTACGGTAAATGCCGCACTGATCTTTTTGTCAGTTTTACTCTTTTATTCATCATGACAGTACGGCATATTCCGTGTACGATAAATCCCGTACTGACTGTCATGATGGCTTAATAATATTAGTTATTACGACAGTACGGCATAGTCCGTTGTACGGTAAATCCCGTACTGACTGTCATGATGGCTTAATAATATTAGTTATTACGACAGTACGGCATAGTCCGTTGTACGGTAAATCCCGTACTGACTATTATGATGGCTTAATAATATTAGTTATTACGACAGTACAGCATTGCCCGTTGTACGGTAAATCCCGTACTGACTGTTTTGATGGCTTAACTTTACTATTTATAATAACAGTCCGGTTGTTGCCGTACAGCGGTTATGCCCGTGGTTACTGACATACATCGGTATTCTAGTACTTATTTAAACAATTACGGCTATAGACGTGGTGATTATTTGTATGGAAAACCGGAGTGTCATCCTGTGTAATTAGAGTTCAGTTTTCTGTCCTGTAAAGTGTTAACTAATGTCGATTTTAAGGACAGCTTTCTGCAACTGAGTGTAAATGTAATGGGAAACAAATTTTTTTCAAAGAAAACCCAGTATCAACTGAGTCAGATATTTGAAACTAGTTTCAGGTAATCTGGTTTTGATAATTGTTTTGTAATAAGACTAAAGCTCAAGTCAAGAATCAGCTGGTGAACAACGCTTACGTGAAACGAGTATTAAGTCTCGTTCTGTAATACGAGCATTAGATTTTTACATTTTAGGGCTTAGTTCCATTAGCTTTCGCCAATTTGAGCTGCATAGCGCTAAAAGCGACAGAATAGTTTTGTAATATCGAGCTTGACTGTTGATTGCAGGAGCTAATGAAGTATTAAAGTCTGACTGAAGTCGTTTTGTACTTCCCTTATGTCAATCAAAATGATTTACTGTCAATGTCTGGAAAATGTCAGTGTCAAAATGTATTGATATTTCGTTCGTCTGTCATGAATGAAGCTGGCTGGCTGTTGTTTATTGTCAGTGTCGTTTTCGCTTTCGTGGCAGGTTGTGTACTGCATTGAAGTAATAAATTGAGACGCGGAAATAATCGAAAACTTTATCTTAGTGGATTCGCGTATCTGGGTTCCCCGACTGCTATAAAATTACGACTAAGTACAGATAATGGAGCCGGTGAAGTACTTTGGAGGCGTAGAAGGGTATGTTTTGAAGTATTCATGCAATTAATCACTAGTATTCATAAATTAAAACTGTTGTCGAAAGTTAAATTGTATCACCTTGAACAATAATTTAATATTATAAAAGAGAACGGACTCATTGTGTAAAATTAATTGTCAATGAAATGCTTATAGATCTGTTTTATAATTTTCGAATTTGAGTTAATGGGTATTTTGTTGATATGAATTGAAAAACTTTTTTATGTTTACTTATACTCTAGTCAGAAGACTGAAGTAAGTTTAAGAATATTTAAAGTAAAAAAATAGTACCTACCTACTGTTTCTTGTAAAATATTAAACTTAATACCTACACATTCCAATAAAATAACAGCCCTCACCTATTGAAGATTATTTTTTATGTTCTAATTATTGCAGAATTATATTATTATGAAATACATTGCATGCTCATGCTGTAGCATGAGAATATTGATTATTTTTTTGAAGTGCGTGAATGTTTATAAAGTTAGGTAACTATTTAATTGGAGCCGATACCTTAGGGGAAGAGTGCTTAAGATGGCATAGTCAGATAATATGACACACCTGTATTATTTCCTAAAATGGCATCGCTATTGGAGATCTCATGACGTTTTATAGAGTGTATTTAGGTGGCACTAGTACTGAAGTTCAATAGGACTGAGAGTGACAGCGCATTGCAAAGTAAGGGAAGTTTTCATGATTTTGTATAGAGAAAAATTTATTAACACTTTTATTTGTTGATAAAAAGACTCCTTAGGTGTATATTGATAATAATGTATTCTAACTTAAAAGATTTTGTGCAGATAATTAAGTAAAAACTTTGATAACTATTTGTTAAGATGACATACGGAATCAGTATAAGATAGCATATTACCTTTATCAGGCGGAAGTGAAGGTAACTATCTTATTTTGTTGATCACAAGAGTTGCCTAAATTTAATTTACTAGCTTAGTGAATAATCTCTGGTATAATTTGAATCATCATTTAAGTTGATATAATAATCTATACAATATTATAAAGCTGAAGAGTTTGTTTGTTTGTTTGTATGTTTGCTTGTTTGGTTGAATGCGCTAATCTCAGGAACTACTGGTCCGAATTGAAAAATTCTTTTTGTGTTCGCTGGTCCATTTATAGAGGAAGGCTTCAAATCAAAATCAAATCATATTTATTTGCATGAAAATGTGTACAAAATCTGATTGAATATGTTGTTGTGGATCAACAATTTCTACTGATAGTTAGCGTGCAAATGTTAATTATAAACTATAACATTAATTTTCTTATGGGAAATATGTCATAAAAATATAAAATGTCAAAGATAAAATATAAAACTACTACAGAGAATTCAAAATGTCAAAATATTTTACATAATGTATATAACATTTATTACAATACAAGCTAGAATACATCATCAATCTAATAGGTAACATTCATACATTATAATTTCGAATCCATAAAATATTAATTAATTTTATAATACTTATCCTTTTGTTTTAAGCAAGTCAAGTATTTTCCGCTTGTATTCTATGAACTGTAAGTTTTTATACTGTACAGGGAGATGATTAAAAATGTCAATTGCCATACAGTATAAATTTTTACTAAAAACTAAATTTTCTGGGTGGCATGTACAGTTTCTTGCCAAGACTGTCTTTATGTCTAGTTCTTAGATTCATATAATCCCCCACTGTCTTAAAATATTCTAAATGTTTTTTGACAAATAATAACATTTCAAAGAAGTAAATGCACGGAACAGTGAGTAATTTGAGCTCAGCAAATAGAGGCCTGCATGAGTCTCTAAGACTAGCTCCACAGAGGGCTCTAATACATTTCTTTTGACACCGAAATACTTGGTGGATTTCAACAGAATTACCCCATAAAATAATACCGCAGCGAAGAATAGATGCCACATACCCATGGTAAGCAAGCATTGCAGCTTGTTTGTTTGCGGTTCTTGACAGTCTACTAATAACAAACACGAAACTATTAATTTTTTTACATAAATTATGTACATGTGGTTTCCAGCTTTAGGCTATAAAACATCTCGCTGTGACTAATAGGCACGAATTTACAAAGGAATATGTTGCAAAAACGGGGAAAATCATTTAATTTTGATAGCTGCCATTGCGAACGCTGCGTAAACGGTATAAATTATGCAAAAACAATGTATGACGTGCATATACATATACCTATTTATTATATTGACTAACAATAACTTTTTTTATGAAATACGAGTTGGGATAAGGTATACATAATTTAACTATAAATACACTAAATAAGAATAGACACAAATAATGTGCTATGATTTCAGTCAGTCAGACATAATACATAAATATATAAACGATACATATATGTATCTTGCACTTGGAAATAAGATGCATCTGAATGAACCACCAAATTAGTTTAACGGTTCGGACACAAGTTTAATTCTTGCGCAATAACATTCTATTCCGAATAATCAACGAATGCAGAACATTAAAAAAACCGAATTTTGGAGAAAACTTTGGCCGAGTTAAATGTCATCCATGTAAATATTCTCCGAACTCATACATATTTTAAATTTTAAATTAAGTTCCCAACATATTTTGATAAAATTTATATGGGACCAACTATGAAGTATCCTCTATCATAATATGAAACAAGAATTTTCAAAATCGATTCATAATTGTCCGAAATATCGTGTAACAAAGACACAAAAAAAAAAACATACAGACAAATTGAGAACCTCCTCCTTTTTTAGAATTCGGTTGAAAATTAAAAATACCAAGTACCTACTACTTTTTTTCAAATAGGTGACGTACCCCGAGTTTGACCTCATTCTCATCTGATGGTAAATGAAAATGAGGTCGAAGATAATAGCAAACTGGCTCTTCATAAAATGTTTTCGGGACGCATCACGGCTGCAGTGGTGTTGTTTGGCGACAAATTTCAGTCAGGCTACCACCACGCGGGAATAACTCGGATTAGTCGCTTTTTACGACACGTTTATCCAGGGGCGGTAGGGTTATTCTAAAGGTAGTAACTAAATTGTCGTCAAAATCAATGAATGCGGGGTTTCAATATTTTACATGAGTCAAAGCTACGACAAACGAATGGTAGGTAAGTATAAGAATAATAAGTAGGTAGTAATTTCAATGACAAGACAATATTGGAACGCTTTATAGGTAGCTAATAGTACCTTGGTAGCTAATTCGTCTGTTCGTAGACTAAACGAACAGATAATTTCACGGCTGTATCGCTTAGACCCCTAACATAACACCAGAGGCTATAACCATATAATGGAGAAAGAGTACTATTGCAGTGATAGGGGGTACATTATTGTTATTGTACATTATTTACATGTTCACTGATGATGTTATCTAGGTAATAAACAAGATATTTAGCTTCGAGTTAGTAAACAATATAGATATATAATATCCTGATAGAAGACCTAGGGTACTGCAATCTGACATCAAATTGCTTTTCAAGCAAGTGAACAAGTTCAGTTTGTGGTCTTAAATAACAATAACTAGGTATACTGACAGAGAGAAAGTCACATGTATTGTCACAACTAATTATACAATAAACTATTTGATACTTTCACCGTCATTACACTGTAGCTACTGCTGCTGATTGATCTATGTCAGGCATGCAAACTATACCTGGTTGTAATGTTTATTAAGTCTTTTTTTATAAAATGAGGGATATAGCAATATTTTATTGCCTATTAAAATTTTTACTTAAAGCTTCAGTGTCTTAATTCTTAACAGACCCATGGTCATAAAAAGTATGTCAGAAATATTTAGTTTAGTTATTATATTATAAAACTAAAGACAGTATTTAGTGTTCATATTGTACCATCGCACCGAGGCTCAGCTTAGCTGCTTCACACTACAAACAACTCAATTTCATTTGCTATTATGTTAGTCCTCCTGCAGAGTGCAAAATATTTTTGTACATTTCAAATTTACATAATTTCTTGGACATTTCTCAGAGAGAAAGTTGTTTTGATTCTGAGCTGCATGGAGATTCTTAATATTAATTATTGATGTAGTGTAAGTTGACCAACTAAATTGTTAAATTAAATAATATATTACTCTTGGATATTTGAGGAGCCCCCAGTATGCCAACATCAACTGAGATTATTGTTTTTCAAGTAATTGGCGATATTTCACCATAAGTCATTCAGTTCATCCAAATACAAAAAGGAGGTTCTTAATTCAACTGTATACTTTTTATGGTTTCTTCGTCAAACAATTATTACGTAAATTTCGATGTTACAACGAAATAAGAAACAACAATCGTATACCTACTCATCGTATTTCAGAAATAGTCTTGTATAAAACTTACGGCTTTTCGAGAAATTGCGCTTTGCAGAAATTAATAACATTCAAAACAAGAAGTATATGTATAAGTATACCTAGGTAAGGTATAGATGTAGTTTTGGTTTATTCTTCCCTTCTGGAAAAAATTGGGTAAGGCTTAAAGGTGATTTGCTTTTGTTGATAATATTTTTTAATCTGTTTCCAAAAGCTCTAAATAGTGGTGAAACTTTGACGTGTGGGATGTCAGCGCAAAGGTTCAGGAAGGACGAAGTGTTACATATACAAGAATGCCCCAACGGGTGCTACCGCGGGGGTGATTCTGTCAGCGCCGCGAAACGCAGTTCTTTCTTTACTACAGAAGAGTGCCGAGCGTTTTTTCTGCCGGCCTTTTTCTTCTCGGTTTACCGAGGGTTCTAATTGTATTTCGTTGTTAAAACCGAAATTCTTGTATTAATTTTGATGTGTATCATCATCGTCCTGTGGATGATCACCTGCGGACGCACACTGCTGGACAGAAGCTTCCCCCAAGTTTCTCCACGTCGCGCCATCCGGGCCCTCGCCGCCCTTAAACAGCGTTTGACTTTAACAAAGTGTATTAATTTATACGTATTGTGAATAAAAACTTTTAATTTTCTTAACAGGCTACTGACCTCCAAGCATTCTGCGGTGGGGTGTGGCGCCATTTTAAAAATAAAAAAGTCCGAGGACAATCACAAAAACTACATGGCCCCAAACTAAATATGGGACACCACGAGGCAAACTAGAAGGGAGACATAGAATATAAAAACATAAATATAGATAAACACCAAGAACTGGAACATTTGTTTTGTCTTGTTCCGTGTGGGAATCGAACCCGCAACCTCACGATTTGCGTAGTAGCGTGTACTACTGCGCCACGGAAGATGTCAAAGCATTTTACTATTTTTATGCGTTTCACTTTAATCTTACTGATAATCAGAAACTACCATAGAAAGTTGATAAGGCAGACATTTGAAAGATGCGTCGCCGGTACATGACCATGCGGTTGGCAAAAGTTAGCCAGATTCATCAAAATTAACGACTTCTGATGCGAGGCCCTCCGTCGATTGGCTAACCCATCACTGGGAGACCGAATATAAAGAATCACCTATGCGGGCATAGAAGCGAACTGGCTCATCGTAAAATTCTGACGGAACACAATGATCGCTCATTGTGATCGCTGTATGATGGATGATATTTATAGGCAGACATATCTCATTGCGATAAAAACACAGACAAGGGGTAAAGGGGGCCCTAAAATTTGACTGTAGTGAATTGCTTTGCGTTCGGTACTTGCATAGGTACTAAATGCATTTTTACATAAAAGTTGTGTCATATCTCAAAGCCTCGATCTTTAACACACTATAACGTATAAACGTTGAAACTACTACCCAGGTGTCTATTGTGTGAAACAATCTGGTATTGAAAACATAGAAGTAATTAAGAAATCTACTATTAGCCGACTCTACACTCCATTTCTCGGTTTTCCCACACAAACAATCCAACCGTAATCGTAACTCGGAAGTTGAATTACTATCGATCGGTTACAGACTAGATCGGCAGATACCAGAAATTTCCGCCCCCATGCCTCAGTTAAGTTTTACGAGGTTTTGAGAAGGGCGTCAAATACGCAAACAAAAGTATGGAAACTAACCCCAGCCTTCACCTGGTTGTTTGCGTCGTTTTAATGCACAGGTTATTTCCTGCTATCTTTTATGCGATTCAGACGCACCTTGTAGATTAGATTGGCAAATACTGCACTATTTTTTGTATTCAAAACCGAGGTGCACATACTCGGCACGGAAATATACGCAATGTAACAAAAACATTCATATCTTTTTTCCCGATAGTATTTGCTGATAAGAAAATACTATCATAAGATGAAAGTACTTTTTGTCTTAGAAGTCATATATTGGAAAGACTATAAAGAGTTGTAATGTGTTTACCTATTTTTCTTTCACTAATAATCTGAGTCTGCTTCTCGCGAATAATGTACCTACTTAGCTTTTTTATGCTAACACCAGCATGACAAAATATAGTCATGGATTTTACGTAGGAAAGCCGTAGGTACCTAAATATTAAAATCTGGTGTATTTTCAATGGCATAGGAGTATTTTGGCTGACAGCTCAATGAGTGTCTGTACAATCGATCATCTATTTTTATTCTTATCTCAAAGCAATGTAAGTAATACACTTGATTCTTGTATGCTAATAATAGGTTATTAAGTGGCTAAATTTTGCGATAGTGCCGTTTGTACCTCCTTCTGGCATTGAATACCTAAAGGATTAAAAAAAGTAATCAGGTTTCTTGATGGTAGACCCCTTTAGGGTTGGTAACCGACCTCCCTAGAAATAAAGTCTTCCGCCAAGAGTTACCGCTTCAGTAACTGTTATGTATTTACGTACTGTTTTCAACCGATTTCCAAAAGGAGGATGTTCTCAATTCGTGCGCATATTTTATTTTTATTTTTGTATCTTTGTTACATGATTTTTTGGTCAGTTATGAATCGATTTAGAATATTTCATATGATAGAGGATACTTCAGAGTTCATCATCATAACTCTTTGTAACGAGCCCACTGCAGGGCATGAGTCTCTCTCCTGGGTGACGAGGAGGTTTAAGCCATTATCCACTAAGCTGGCCCAGTGCTGGGTGGTGGATGTCAGATTATTCAGGGCTCGGGAATGGCTTCTGGCAAACCCTAACCACTACTGTATACCTACAGCACCTGTATAAATCTTTGAAAAAATATGTGCCATGAGTACGGAGAATATTTACCTTGACAACCTTAGCAAAGTTTTGGACGTGAAGTCGGGTTTTTTATGTTCTGCATTCGTTAATATTAAAGGCCAGTTCATTCGTAAACCAGTGTGTTCTTTTGTGTTCGATCTCGTCGGTACTTACAATGAAGTCAGATTGTGGCTAAACGCGGTTTTCATCACCGTTTAAGCATGCCTGCTTCAAATTATCGATTCTCCTCTGCCATAGGTATGAACGATATAATGCGGGTCGCGACTGTTTGTGATGGGCGCTGTCAATTCTATTTGAAATCCATGTTAAAATAATATTAAAAGATTGCTAATTTTAAATTTAATGTAATTGTGAGTACCTACCTATTACTAAATTTTTATACTTGACATTTAATTTTAAAGTTGATTTTAGGGTAATTTATGTAGGTGCTAGTTATTTAATAAGATATTTGACGTGTTCACGTTGACTCCTGCGTGCAGCCGCCTCTACTGTACACACTTGTTGCGCGTGGGGTCTCCTGCCTCACATCGAATGACCAATATTCTGATGCCTGATGTATGAATTTATCGAAGCATGAATAGTCCTAAAACTTCAAATCCCAACCGAAGCCCTTATTAAACTAAAAAGGCTGAGGGGCCAAAGCCCGGACACTATTGAATGAAAGATAGCTTACCTGAATTCACCACTGTGTGTGCCAACCTAACGTTATTTAAATTGGAATACCTGAAGCTGAACCAATAACAGAATGGTTTGAAAATAACTATGTTCTGGGAAATGCCTCTCTCAGCGTAGGTACTGGCGATAGTAGAATTATTGTTTCACGGTCGCAACCCTTGTTCCCATCGTCGCTTAAGTCGGTTCATTTAAATAATGAAAGAGGTTTCCCTTGCTCTCAAAACAACGTCGTGGCCTGGCATCGGTGTTGGAATATCCTGTTTAGCCATAGAAAATTGAGGCTGTAAATAATACGTCATCTGATAAGGGAACTATAAAAGTGCAAAATCATGATATTGAAAAAGCATGTGCAGCTGCAAACCAGAATATATCAAAGAGGAAAAAAAGGCTGTCAAGAAAGCTGAAAAGAAATCGGGAAAAGGCATTTCACATATTTTAAGAGGAATTGCCTCACATAATAAATTGTAAAACATTCCTTGTTCCGTGATAGATAGCGGTGATTCACTGAGATTATTTATGAATTTGCTTGTGTGAAGTACAGCCACGTGTCATACTATGTACCTATGCACTTAGCAACTTACTCGATTGTATTAAGGTTCAAAGTCCAATGAAAATGTATACATAGTATACACGTGACTGTACTTACTCGTATAGTGTCCACTGCAGCTCAGTGTAGGCTGATAGGAAGCTATATTACCTATCTTAATTATCAAGTTGTTCTCACCGAGAACTTGAGTTTATGCAAACTGCAAATACTAGTGTTTGAATTTGTATGAAGTACCTACCTATGAGTTCATTTATTTTACCTGTGAATTACAATAAACACTTCTTTGATACAAAAAGCAACATTCTTGCAAAATATAGCATACCTTCCCCAATAGCTAGGCTATCAGAATTAGCTCGAAGCAGAATAAATAAGAAAATATTTCTGACACTCACACAACATTATCTAGCCCAAATTAAGTTTCTTAAAGAACTTGTGTTATGGATACTAGATAACTGATATACTTATGAAATATATGTATAAACATACATTTTGAATAAATATTTTTTTAAAAATAAAATAGGATATAAACTTAAATAAACATATAAACATCCATAACTATGCTAATAGCTGTGTTCATCACACAAATATCCGCCGCCGCCGCCGGGATTTTGTACCCAGGACCTCAGGCATAGAAGGCAATTTATGTTACCACTACATTTTTTTTTTAAATTGCTGATTTTTTGCCGTTAAATGTAATATTATCAAATTGGTGAGCTTTTTTTATTATTATTAAGTCTATTAAGTATGTCGAAAATGGTTAGGTTTGGGGTACGGTGTTTCATACACGCCCTTAACGGATCTAGGTCGACTTAACCAGTATAACCCTATATATATCGTACTTAGAATACCTATACTTCATAGTTTATCTTGTATACACCTGAAATAAGTCGCATACAAATTGAAACTAATCTGGCAGTACCTCAGAAGTTCAACGTGTTGAGGAGAAGTAGCAGGACACTCTTACTAAAGCAATCATCTTTTCTAAAGAATAAGGTAATTGGCTGTAAACAGTGGCAGACTTTTTGTGACCTTTGATAAATCAGACGAATTCAGAAGACAGCTCTTTACTTTCGTTTACGAGGCTTCTGGAAAAAAATAATAACAAAACACTTATCTCGACATTTCCGATAAACATTATTGCGCTATCACTACGCCAGCTGTTTTCATAAATGAATTTCGGATGCTGATAAAGTTTTATGACTTAATTTATTCATAGCTTGCTTTCGCCCGCGGTTTGTCCTAGAACTAGTTTTTTTTTTTGACTTTAACAATATCAGCATATTCCCATTACCTTAATAACGTCCACAATGTTAGACTACGCCTCTCGAATGAAAGGAAAATGCCATAGTAGATACAATGTGCGAGTGGATTGGAAAACGCAATAGTTTTCCCCGCTGAAGCTTCCTACCAAATTATCTCGTTTATTCCGGGACTCCAAAATATTTTTTTATAGTTTTGCAGCAGTCGTTGCAGCCTGAAGATGCGACTGGTTGAAAAGTCTCGAGCGTGATGAGAGTGATGAGAGTTGTATAGTGATACTGGTGTGTTCGTCGCACTGCTTGTTTCTAGGCAGGAAGGACGGCGCAGCACCGCACGAAAATCTTGCAATACTCTTTTGGGGTCGCAAAATTACCATGATACATTGGTTAGAGTAGTTATGATGGATTTTTGCAAAGTAACGCCTGATTCAATTAATTATCCCAAGCATGATTTTGCAACGCAGATATTTGGGTGAATAAGGTGTCTGATGAGTTTCTAGCCGGCTTTTCAAAATGCTCATAGGAGGCTCCCAAAACCATATTTAAAATACTACGAGTTTAAATAGAGCCTGAGGCTGCAAACTGGTTGGCCATTGACAGCAGCGCGAGCAGCGATTTCCGCGACACGATAGAAAGTATTGAGTTTCTATAAAACTGCAACAAATCGCTCGAGCGTCCGCTGGCGTCGAGAACGGCCCAGATTCCCCGCGCCGCTGTCGCTCTCGCTGTCGCTGCCGTCTAGTTTGCAGCCTTATTTTTTCTTACGTTTATATATTTTGTAGATATCTAATATCTTTATCAGTGAGTACAATAAATAGCTATGTATCTATTAAACAGGAAGATGCTCAAACAATAAAAAATGTATACCTGCTGTTTTGACAGTCAGATATGCGCTGGAAACCTGGAAATTGTAAATATTGTTGTAATAAATTATGTAGAAGCCTTTATTTATTTAGAAGTCGTCGTAGCGCAGTAGCTCCTGTGTAGAATATATAGAGTGGAATTTTTTAATGCCTCCTGGAGAGAAAGTACTCTAAATAATAGAGATAGCAAGTTTTACTGCAAAGAAACATTCCATTATTTTGGAAAAGAAATAAAACTTTAAGGGGAATCTAACCGACTAAAATCTGTAAAAATGACACCCTGTAATTTTCTTGCATCGATCGTTAAGGTCAATCACAAGAATGAAATCTTTCTAACATATTAGGTTAATTTAATGAAAGAAAAACCATGAAATCTTCGTAATATTTAGATTTTAGTTGGTTCGATGTCTGGGTGAAGAAAGCAATTATTTTACAAAAATCATTGAATGCAGTTTTATTTCTTTTCCAAAATAAAGTAATATTTCTTTGGAGTAAAATTTGCTACCTCTGTTATTTAGAGTACTTTTCCTCCAGGGGGCATTCAGAAATTCCACCCTGTATATACCTGATTCACTTATCTAGTGGTAAAATGTTTAATTTGCAGAGAATAAATAAATAAATTCGAATTCTGTATAGCCGGTTCAGTTACGTTCGGTGTATTCACTACTAGGATGAGTGACCTGCGATTATTAATGTCTCACGAGGACTTCCGTGCTTTGGAAGGCACGCTAAGTAGCTGTCCGGCTGCAGTACCTGTAATTGTTGTCGTTTGGGTTTCTCAGAAGCCATTGTGGCGTTCTGAACATTGTGCATTCACCATGCAGCACTAGGCTACCTTGATGTTCTGCAATGGGCTCATTACATAGTATCTTAAGCCATCGCCTCGGCGTAAAGCCACCAAGAGTGATTTAATTAAGTTATGCGGTGGACTTATATTGGGATTCACTTATATATGCAATCATTTTCATGATGTTTTTTTTTTTATTTAAATTGAGCCAAACGCAACAAAGCGATTTAGATAATTATATTTCAGTTCTATACGTAAATACGTCGTGTTTTTTCAAAGCTGGGTAACGGGTTTCATACGAACCAGGCAATTAACATTTACAACCAACAACTACATATTTAGTGCCTTTTTGTGGCGAATATCATCATCACAGCTCTTTGTAATGAACCCACTGCAGAGTTTTGTGTTTCTGTCCTAGATAACGAGGAGGTAAACCTCCTCTTGAACCACCCAGTGCTGATTAGTAATGGAACGGATGAATATTTTTGGGATAACACGCTGGATTGCCATGGACATGCATGCTTTAAGGACAGGATAATGTTTAACTTCATATTCCGCGATCGAATTTACATAGTGAACAGCTAGTTGAATCCGGGCGTTACTTGCAGAGGCGCCACCCACTCCAACGCCGTGATCTGCGACGGCGGCGGCGCGGTGCTGGGCGCGGCGAAGGGCGCCGGCACCAACCACTGGGCGCTCGGCATCGACGCCTGCGTGGACCGCATACTGGACATGTTGAAGGCTGCCAAGGAAGACGCGGGCCTGCCCGCTGATCTTACACTGGATTGTTTGGTAACTTTGTAGGGTACATTAGCTATAGTAAGTTGCCCAAACTGTCACTCTATGTGGCCTTCTAGTAAACTTTTATATAAGCTCATGTTATTAAGACAACAGTAGGCGATATCCTTGTATACAGTTCAGAAAGGTTGATTTCCTAAACTGGCGACATTACATACTTAACTTCACGCCTTATGTACCCCAGGCAGAACACCAGAGGTTATAAAACCATCTGATGTCACGTTAGACAATTTTGGAGGTATTATAATGATGGAGAGAGATTATTGCAGTGATAAGGGGTCAGCCTATCGCCTTGGTCCCTTAACTGGCTTTAACAGTATGCGCGGGAAGAGAAGCAGCTGGCACATTCTATGTTTTTCCTTTGCTCCAGTCCAGCAAGGAAGAAACTGGCGACAATACAAATAAAAATTGCAGAGGTTAGATCATCCAGTTTATCTGCGTTTTGGTGAGTGCGCGAGTGTTTTGTTTGGACAAAGTACACCCAATTTTTTACCACCGGACTATCAGAAGAATACAGCTTCCAACCATTAAAGCTGTCTGACAGTTCTTTATGGCACGGGTTGTCAAGTTGTTGCACGAACTACCTACGTCTGGTTTTCCTGAACGTTAAATAGACCCTGGATAAGCGTGTTGTAAAAGGCGACTTATTCAAGTGGCTCTCGCTCGGAGGTGGCACCTTCATAGTCCGCCTGGCCAACGACCACTCTACTAAAAAACCTATCGCCAAATGAACCGCTCCAGTGCTGATGTGTTCCGGCAATATTTTATGAAAAGCCACTTTGTTTCTCTTTTGTTTAAATTTTGTGCTGTTTTAGTTCAACAGCTTTGAAAGTTTTTAAGTGGGCCCACCTGACCACCTATCATACTCATTTTGTTTATCTTGAATAGCCCTGCCCATGTTATAACTGTGACACAAAACCTTTCCAGGGTTTGACGCTGTCAGGGTGCGAGCAGGACAGCACGAACGAGCAGCTGGCGGCGCGGCTGCGCGAGCGGGACGGGCGATGCGCGCGCGCCGTGCTCGTGGCGTCCGACACGGCGGGCTCGCTGCACACGGGCGCGCCGCTGGGCGGGATGGTCGTCATCGCGGGTGAGTGCTGCTGGCGGCCGCTGGGCGGGATGGTCGTCATCGCGGGTGAGTGCTGCTGGCGGCCGCTGGGCGGGATGGTCGTCATCGCGGGTGAGTGCTGCTGGCGGCCACACGGCGGGCTCGCTGCACACGGGCGCGCCGCTGGGCGGGATGGTCGTCATCGCGGGTGAGTGCTGCTGGCGGCCGCTGGGCGGGATGGTCGTCATCGCGGGTGAGTGCTGCTGGCGGCCGCTGGGCGGGATGGTCGTCATCGCGGGTGAGTGCTGCTGGCGGCCACACGGCGGGCTCGCTGCACACGGGCGCGCCGCTGGGCGGGATGGTCGTCATCGCGGGTGAGTGCTGCTGGCGGCCGCTGGGCGGGATGGTCGTCATCGCGGGTGAGTGCTGCTGGCGGCCGCTGGGCGGGATGGTCGTCATCGCGGGTGAGTGCTGCTGGCGGCCACACGGCGGGCTCGCTGCACACGGGCGCGCCGCTGGGCGGGATGGTCGTCATCGCGGGTGAGTGCTGCTGGCGGCCGCTGGGCGGGATGGTCGTCATCGCGGGTGAGTGCTGCTGGCGGCCGCTGGGCGGGATGGTCGTCATCGCGGGTGAGTGCTGCTGGCGGCCGCTGGGCGGGATGGTCGTCATCGCGGGTGAGTGCTGCTGGCGGCCGCTGGGCGGGATGGTCGTCATCGCGGGTGAGTGCTGCTGGCGGCCGCTGGGCGGGATGGTCGTCATCGCGGGTGAGTGCTGCTGGCGGCCACACGGCGGGCTCGCTGCACACGGGCGCGCCGCTGGGCGGGATGGTCGTCATCGCGGGTGAGTGCTGCTGGCGGCCGCTGGGCGGGATGGTCGTCATCGCGGGTGAGTGCTGCTGGCGGCCGCTGGGCGGGATGGTCGTCATCGCGGGTGAGTGCTGCTGGCGGCCGCTGGGCGGGATGGTCGTCATCGCGGGTGAGTGCTGCTGGCGGCCGCTGGGCGGGATGGTCGTCATCGCGGGTGAGTGCTGCTGGCGGCCGCTGGGCGGGATGGTCGTCATCGCGGGTGAGTGCTGCTGGCGGCCGCTGGGCGGGATGGTCGTCATCGCGGGTGAGTGCTGCTGGCGGCCGCTGGGCGGGATGGTCGTCATCGCGGGTGAGTGCTGCTGGCGGCCGCTGGGCGGGATGGTCGTCATCGCGGGTGAGTGCTGCTGGCGGCCACACGGCGGGCTCGCTGCACACGGGCGCGCCGCTGGGCGGGATGGTCGTCATCGCGGGTGAGTGCTGCTGGCGGCCGCTGGGCGGGATGGTCGTCATCGCGGGTGAGTGCTGCTGGCGGCCGCTGGGCGGGATGGTCGTCATCGCGGGTGAGTGCTGCTGGCGGCCGCTGGGCGGGATGGTCGTCATCGCGGGTGAGTGCTGCTGGCGGCCGCTGGGCGGGATGGTCGTCATCGCGGGTGAGTGCTGCTGGCGGCCACACGGCGGGCTCGCTGCACACGGGCGCGCCGCTGGGCGGGATGGTCGTCATCGCGGGTGAGTGCTGCTGGCGGCCGCTGGGCGGGATGGTCGTCATCGCGGGTGAGTGCTGCTGGCGGCCGCTGGGCGGGATGGTCGTCATCGCGGGTGAGTGCTGCTGGCGGCCGCTGGGCGGGATGGTCGTCATCGCGGGTGAGTGCTGCTGGCGGCCACACGGCGGGCTCGCTGCACACGGGCGCGCCGCTGGGCGGGATGGTCGTCATCGCGGGTGAGTGCTGCTGGCGGCCGCTGGGCGGGATGGTCGTCATCGCGGGTGAGTGCTGCTGGCGGCCGCTGGGCGGGATGGTCGTCATCGCGGGTGAGTGCTGCTGGCGGCCGCTGGGCGGGATGGTCGTCATCGCGGGTGAGTGCTGCTGGCGGCCGCTGGGCGGGATGGTCGTCATCGCGGGTGAGTGCTGCTGGCGGCCGCTGGGCGGGATGGTCGTCATCGCGGGTGAGTGCTGCTGGCGGCCGCTGGGCGGGATGGTCGTCATCGCGGGTGAGTGCTGCTGGCGGCCACACGGCGGGCTCGCTGCACACGGGCGCGCCGCTGGGCGGGATGGTCGTCATCGCGGGTGAGTGCTGCTGGCGGCCACTGGGCGGGATGGTCGTCATCGCGGGTGAGTGCTGCTGGCGGCCGCTGGGCGGGATGGTCGTCATCGCGGGTGAGTGCTGCTGGCGGCCGCTGGGCGGGATGGTCGTCATCGCGGGTGAGTGCTGCTGGCGGCCACACGGCGGGCTCGCTGCACACGGGCGCGCCGCTGGGCGGGATGGTCGTCATCGCGGGTGAGTGCTGCTGGCGGCCGCTGGGCGGGATGGTCGTCATCGCGGGTGAGTGCTGCTGGCGGCCGCTGGGCGGGATGGTCGTCATCGCGGGTGAGTGCTGCTGGCGGCCACACGGCGGGCTCGCTGCACACGGGCGCGCCGCTGGGCGGGATGGTCGTCATCGCGGGTGAGTGCTGCTGGCGGCCGCTGGGCGGGATGGTCGTCATCGCGGGTGAGTGCTGCTGGCGGCCGCTGGGCGGGATGGTCGTCATCGCGGGTGAGTGCTGCTGGCGGCCGCTGGGCGGGATGGTCGTCATCGCGGGTGAGTGCTGCTGGCGGCCACACGGCGGGCTCGCTGCACACGGGCGCGCCGCTGGGCGGGATGGTCGTCATCGCGGGTGAGTGCTGCTGGCGGCCGCTGGGCGGGATGGTCGTCATCGCGGGTGAGTGCTGCTGGCGGCCGCTGGGCGGGATGGTCGTCATCGCGGGTGAGTGCTGCTGGCGGCCGCTGGGCGGGATGGTCGTCATCGCGGGTGAGTGCTGCTGGCGGCCGCTGGGCGGGATGGTCGTCATCGCGGGTGAGTGCTGCTGGCGGCCGCTGGGCGGGATGGTCGTCATCGCGGGTGAGTGCTGCTGGCGGCCGCTGGGCGGGATGGTCGTCATCGCGGGTGAGTGCTGCTGGCGGCCGCTGGGCGGGATGGTCGTCATCGCGGGTGAGTGCTGCTGGCGGCCACACGGCGGGCTCGCTGCACACGGGCGCGCCGCTGGGCGGGATGGTCGTCATCGCGGGTGAGTGCTGCTGGCGGCCGCTGGGCGGGATGGTCGTCATCGCGGGTGAGTGCTGCTGGCGGCCGCTGGGCGGGATGGTCGTCATCGCGGGTGAGTGCTGCTGGCGGCCGCTGGGCGGGATGGTCGTCATCGCGGGTGAGTGCTGCTGGCGGCCGCTGGGCGGGATGGTCGTCATCGCGGGTGAGTGCTGCTGGCGGCCACACGGCGGGCTCGCTGCACACGGGCGCGCCGCTGGGCGGGATGGTCGTCATCGCGGGTGAGTGCCGCGATGCCTGCTCCCAGCCATAGGCTGCGTAGAGAAGCCACCATGCTGCCGAAAGTTATTTCAATATTATTGGCTGTCTTCCATGCTAGACTGGGAGCAATGTGCCAGGTGCTTCTCTTTACGGGCATACTGTTAAAGTCAGTTAAGGGACAGAGGTTTTATTGCAGAGTTTCATGTGGGCGATAGGCTGACCCCCTGTCACTGCAATGGTCTTTCTCTAATATTATAATAATCCACCACGATAATCAGTGCACTGTTAGGAGGTACCAATATGACTTGAACTAATTGTACTTTGGTACTGCAGATTCAGAAACTCGCTTATCAAAGCTGATCCCCGTACAAACTTCGCGTCCCTGAATAGTGAATAGTTTGGCAGTTGTTTTGATAATTAAAAAAAATATTTAATTGTTATAAATTGCCAACAGGTAATACACTATACATGATATAAAAATAAACTTAAAATAAAAAAAAATGGTCGGGTGTATACCCAATTATAGGCAATAACATCATAATTAGATATCTATTACAAATTTAACAATTATTGTGCAAACATACTCGCATAAAGTAAAATCCTAACTCAAAGTATTACCATAATTTACTTTTATAAATAAGTAAAAACTTAAGAAAAACTAAGTAATAAAACAAATAACTAAAAAAACTGTAAAACTTCAAAGAAAAAAATATTACAATGGTAGGTACGCTATAATTACATTCTAACTTATTTAACTACTAAACTCTTTTGCTTTGTAAATACTGGAATAATTGTTTTTTGTAACTATCTAGAGAGCCTATCAAAATGACGATTTTAGTATCCGTGAACAATTTATTATGATCGCGACGTATTCGAGGAATTGAACTATGAAAACCCACGTTAGTTTTAAATCTGCTGACGGCAAGCGGTTGAACATTATCAAGTCTCTTGTTCCACCTAGGGACCAAGAAACCTATCTCACTCAGTAACTGTGGGCAATTGATGAAGTTTCGTAGGACTTTAAAAAGAAAAACTTGGTCAGCTAACCAGCGTCTCTCAGTTAGTGTTACGCATTTGAAGCGTGCCAACCGTAATTCATAGGTGTCCAACTGTCGAAGCCTTTTTTGGTGGACTGATGCTAGAAAGAGGAAACGTTTTTGGACCCGCTCTAACCTGTTGATATCGCATTTGAAATGAGGGCTCCATACACTTGACCAGTATTCTAAGTTGCCACGAACTAATGATATATACAGGGTTTTAAACTATTTGCTATTATAATTTGTGTCGGATTTCTAAGAAGATTGACCGCTCAGTAGGCGTGCTCCTAAGTGGTCTACTGGGCGTAGGGCATATAGATTTACAGTTTAGATTATTAAAATGATTACCTTTATGTTTTATGAAATCTTATGTAGACGTAATAACAACAAAGATTTTTTCCTTTGAATACGATGTGTCAATGCCGCGCCGGGTTACTAGGACGCCGGCTCAGATAACCCGACATACTGTGACACATTTTCTTATTATGACAGTTACTTGGTTAATTTATAAGCAAAAGATAATTATTGCTTATTTTTTACCCATTGAAATCTGTTCAGTATTATTTGCGCAATTGAGTGTTTTTTCAACCGACTACAAAAAAGAAGGAGTTTTTTAAATGTTTATTACCTCATAACTTTTGACTGGGTGAACCGATTTTGATGTTTCTTGTTTCGTATGATACTTTACATTTGGTCCCATATAAATTTCATCGAAATCCATTGAGTACTTCATGAAAAATTCCATTTTTTTTTGCAAATATTTATGAATTCGGAGATCGTTTAACTTGACGACCAAAGTTTTGACGTGAAGTCGGTTTTTCAATGCTCTGCATTCGTCAATTATTTATTTATGTGTAGCTGTCTTTTCAAATCTGAAAGACCAGTTACTAAAACATTGACGAACTACATGATTGGTGGTGTTCTGTGGGTGCAAGGCGAATCCGGGAAGGGCCCTACCACGAAGCACTTGCATTCGTCGCGTGCTACGACACGCTAGTTCAGCGGTGATACAGCTATTCTGAGCTACTGTAGGCGGCTGAACTATCAAACTCTAAACATTTGTAGAATCCAACTGCTCGTTTCTGAAATAATTGAACTCGAACAAACGAACTCTTCACCTTATATATTAGTACAGATGAACTATTACAAACACTTTTTACATTATAAAGGACAGATCTCGCAGCCTTAACGCTACATAGCATCATATAATATTAATATAATATACGTAGGTAGGTACTGATAGCCTAAATTATACGTGAACCACAAATGATTTATACATATTTGTAAATAGAAAGGACTGCCTGCCTGCTTTAGATAATCGCACGACCACTTTGGCGATGGGGTAACACTGTCTGCCTCAGATGCCAGTGGTAGCGGGTTCGCTTCCCGCACGGAACAGGAAAATAAAATGTTCCATGTCTGGGTGTTTATCTATTTATATATTTATATTCTACGTTCCCCTCTAGTTCGCTACATGGTATCCCATAATACAAGCTATGCTTACTTTGGGGCCATGTAGTTGGTGTGATTGGCTGGGGATTTTATTTTATTTTTTTATTTATCATCTTCCACACAATGTTAACCTTTTAAAGCTTCTTATTTCTCAAGTTTGAATTTCCTGGTGGTTGTTTCCAGGCACGGGATCCAACGCCCTGCTGCTGACCCCGCAGGGCCAGCGCTACAGCTGCGGCGGCTGGGGACACCTGCTGGGAGACGAGGGCGGAGGTAACAACAGATACTAAATATCCCCAGACAATCAAAACAACCATATCTTTCGTAAGCCCGGGTGCTTTCATCTTGGTCCTCATGTTTACTTGCCATCGGGTGAGGTTGAGGTCACGCGCGCGCTCATTCATTAATAAAAAGATGGTCGCAAACTAAGCATTGTGGCTAGTAGTCTAAAGTTACAGCATTTAGCGCGCGATATTTAACGAATTATATGCTGCTGTATCACATTTAAATTGTATGAGTACTTACTAGGCTGCATTCGACATTAGAATCTCTAATCTAAAGTGTCTCCAATGTCAAACGTGGAAGCGTCAAAATCAGTTTTGTTGCATCTTGTGAATTTGAAGTCTCCTCATTCAGAAACTTCAGAAAGTTATTGCGTTGATCGAGTGAAGTCGTTAGTGCTTATCCTCTCACCTTTAATTGACTTGTTCAAAATGTATAAGAGTTGTGTTTCTTGTAACAAATCGCGAAAGGATGCTATCATGTTTCATTTTCCGGCTAGCGAACATAGACTTAATGTGTGGTTAAAGGGTCTTAAACGTGATGATTTGTACAAATTATCACGAGCAGAACTGTCGAATCAGTACGTATGTGAAGATCATTCTGAGAAAAGGTTCATCACTCGTAAATTTCGTCTCATTAGCAAAGCATATCCATCTTTGTTTATTGATGACGAGATTGCCAAGGGAGAACCCTGTCTGGAAATCGGTAACTATCCTTGGACGTGCATGAAAACATATAATTTGTATACCTACCTACCTATGAGTATGATACTTACTATTTGAAATGATGTATTTGACTAATTGTATGAGGCTAGCATAGTTGCTAAGAGTGACTGAAGCCTCAACAAATAAAAGAAAAACATTCTTTTGAACGACTCAAGAGTAAGTAATTTTGGTTATTTTTTATACTTCTAATGAGAAAACATGTTTTTTTTATAATATTAAATATCAAAGTATAATTCCTATAAAATGCAGTTAGATATCCAATGTTAGATTTCAACACTCGGGTAGATGTATTGCAAATTGCATGCAATAAATGATTGTGTAAGCTTTAAGACGGAATAGGTTTGTTTGCAAAGTTGTTTCATAATCTTTTATTTTCAGAAAACAGAGACCGAAGAAGAGCATAGTTATGCTCGTAAAAGACATTTCGACCATACATATTGCCGTCAAAATATCCTTGAACGAAGCTCGCAAACTCATAAATAACAACAACCTTACAAATAAAAATCTGGAGCATCGTCGCGTCGTAAGGTTGCTTGTTTGACAGTATTTTATCGGCTACATTTTGGTGAGTGTGCGAGTGCTCTTTTTGACCAAATCGAACCCACTCCTTTTTACCACCGGACTACCAGACGCAGACAACACTTCCATCCCTATATAGTTGATTTACCAAGAAGTCGAACAAAACGCTTCGATAGTTCCTTTTTGGTACGGATTGCCAAGATGTGGAACAATCTGCCTGTGTCTGTTTTTCCTGACCATTACAGTCCTGGAACTTTTAAGTATCGAGTGAATAGGTTTCTCGTGGATGGACGTGTACCACCATAGTCTTCATGCGCACTTTCCATCAGGTGGCATGGAAGACAAACGTCCTATCCTTACAATATAAAAAAAAATCCTGGCAGGTTAGCCATAAAATTATAATTCCTATTTTATATTTATTAAGTTTCAACTATATTAAAACTAAATTGTTTGTTATATTCAAATTTGATAATATTTACTATTGACAAAAATTTCATTTCAGCCGTTGAGCTTCATTTAATTTAATTTTATGTTTCAGAATCGTCAACTTCTGTTGCTAACATATTACGGAACTTGCCATCAACCTCCCAAACTTTTGAAGTCAAAGGTAAATTTATTTTTTTATTAACTGCTTGCTTACTATTTTTTACCAATAAATAAATTTGTCAATATACAATTCCCAGACCTTACCCAAAATTTTGCTAGATAATTTTGTAAATTGAAAATATTTCTGTTTCCAGAACCTTGTACATCTTCCTTGGAAATTGTTGTAGAGAATATTGTAACTGAGACATCAAAAACTGTTCCAGACCCAGGTAAAACGTCAAATAACTCAATGATTAAATAAAACATGGAAAAAATATTTTTGTTAAAATATGAAGACATTCAATGATTTTAAGTTACACATTATTTAATTGATAGTTCGTTACACTAGGTAGAGCTACAAACACTGACAAAGTATTTTTATTTTGTGACCAAAACAGGTTATTAGATTTGTGCTCAAAATAATTTAAAAAAAATTACTTTTAGCTGATTTTACTGTTTGTTCCTATTATGAATAAATAAAATAAAATAAAAATAAACTTATTTAAAACATTTCTATTTTCAGAACCTTCTACATCTTCCTTGGAAATTGTAGAAAAGAAAATTGTACCTGGTACATCGAAAACTGTTCGGGACCCAGGTAACATATCAAATAACTCAATAATTATATAAGATCTGGTTTTTTTTTTAAATATGAGACCTTCAAAGACCGAAGAAAAAAAAGAAAGAAGAAAGAAATTACTTGAAGATCACAAAATACACAACATTTTATTATTAAGTTGTTACACTAACATTTTATTTTATTTTGTAGCTTCAAAGCGACAGGCTTATAATATTTAAAAGCATAACAGCAATTGAATTTTTCCCGAAGAGCTAAGAGGGCACTTAAATTTTGTAAAGATGAATCCTTTCAAAAATTGACAAACGAATTCAACCCATTTGCAAAGAAGTCATTTCAAATGCAAGTCAAGCTTAGTTCAAAAAAAGAAGAAAGCTCGCCGGTTTTCTACTGAGGAAAAACTAATTGCTTTATCGATTGACATTTTAAAATTTATAATTTGATAATTTAATTAGATTAAGATCTAATTTTATGACGCCGCAAAGATTTGCACACCGTTTGACACGGTTAAATATGATGTTCTCAATAAATTATAACACCTATTGTATCGACCATATTTTGCAAATAAATTGATTTTGATTTTTGATAATGAAGCAAAAAAATATTTATATTGCCCTCCAGGTCAACTTTGAATAAAATGATAGCGAAGTTTAAGATAAATGCGGGAGTTAATGCACAACTTTTTTACTTGTTACAAAAAGAGGTAATCTTCGAAATTTTTTATTTTGAATATCTTTTTTCTCTATCTTTTCTATCTTTGGGATGGCAAAAAAAAATACAAAAATGTAATTCCTCTTACATTACATAAACTTTCACATAACATAATCATAATCATAATTCACATCAACATAATCGATGGGCTTCCAATTCAAGGATAAAAGGCGAAGGGAAAGGCGGGAAAGTAGCGAACTTATGGGACAGTTTGCTGTAACGTAATACAAGTAAAGAAATACATATAAGGTAATACAATATAGTATCACTTAGGAGTGATTTCTTCCAAAATCAAAAGGACTTTATGACTTGATTTCAAATAATATCATAAGTTCCGAGTCAGCAACAAATCTTTTCTACAATAAACATATATTAATGTATGTATATACTTCTTGCAAAAAAAATGTAACGCCATTGTCAGTATAAAACTACTGCCACTAAATAGGATACGGAGCTATGGAAATTATTGTCAGATATTAAGTAAACCTAATTATTTGCCATCAAAGTAGTACCTAATATTTTTTTTATATTTTCAGGTTATTATCCAGATCTAGTCTTCCACCAGTTAGTCCAACAATGAAAAATACTTCAGAAATGGTAATGTTTTTTGACAAACTGTTTGACAGCCTTAATGGCTCCTCCGTATTTTCAAAAAAAATGAAAAAGGAAAAATTTTGCGGACAGCTGTGACTCAAAATTCAAGACATATCGAATTTTGGAAAGAAACTATTAGAACATTAGAAAATATTAAATTCGTAGATTTGAAGGGGAGACAAAAATCAGTGCCTTAATTGTGGCAGTATTTCAAGACTCAAAATGTTAAAATAATGAGAAAAAACCTCATTATTAAAATAATAATGAGGTTTTTTAATTCCGACCCAATTGAAATGTTTTTTGGACAAATAAAAGCCTATAATTACAGAAATAATAACCCAAACTGCTAGTTATAACTGCACCTTTAAGTCATTGCTGGTAGCTAGAATAATTAAATTCCACAGTGACTCTTTTAATTGCGAGGAGGACCCGGCAGATCATGTAATAAATTTAACATCATTATTTAATGAGAAAAGTAATGATAATGTCAGGCCAGGTCCATCCAACAGTTTAGAAATTACTTTAGAAAAGGCCCGAAAAAACGCATTAATGTTCATTCTCGGGCCTACACAGCTG
Organism: Stenoptilia bipunctidactyla; assembly: GCA_944452665.1. Taxonomy (NCBI): domain Eukaryota; kingdom Metazoa; phylum Arthropoda; class Insecta; order Lepidoptera; family Pterophoridae; genus Stenoptilia; species Stenoptilia bipunctidactyla. The sequence goes on along the minus strand of OX101744.1, from coordinate 274,767 downwards.
GATGGGTAGTAAGGATTTTTTTTTTAAATTAAAGGTTGATTGCAATATTTGTAAAAATAATTTAACTGGTAGCCAAAGCAGTATTCATGAGTGGATCAGTAGTAGGGAATATAATACTGTGAAAAACCGTCTCAAGAGAAGAAGGAGCCGTCAGATGTTTCGGTACAGTCACCAAAGAAACAAATGAATACTTGGAACGATAGTCTCATAACAACTTAATAGATCAAAAAAAGCAATAATCTTTTCCAAGTATTCATTTAATTTTGTTGACTGTACTGAACATAGAATCTTCGTTCTAAATTACTTCATAGAATTCACAATAAGATTCGCAATTATAAATTGGTGCAGTATAATAAGTAAAATTTTAAACGGCACTGATGTCTTTCGTTTGAAGCAACGCGAACTACCAAGTATGCAAAAGAAAGTTTATGTAAAATATTGTAAAAAGTTAAAAAATAAACACCATAACAAATATTTATTGCATTTTATTTATATCAAAACAAAGACCCTTAAAATAAATAGTATTATAATTAAGATATTGCTGAAGGCAAGAAAATTTAAAGGCTGTATAAATGAATTCTTTGCAACACACTAAAGTGTAAAACGGAACAAAGCACTGTTAAACATATTATTTCCATAACTGTTACAATTTTAGTTCGTTAGATGGCAGTCTGATACGTAGTACCCCTTCTTAGTCTGTGCTTTATTGACATAGATGCTTAGGTAATTTGATTGTTTTACTAAATATTTAATTTACCTACTTTTAAATGTAGATGTCTCACTCAAAAAAGTTATGTTTAGGTATAGGATAATGTTATAGATAAATATAGGTAATAAATAAATAAGAATACGTAATTAAACATACATATACAACGTGTAACAAAATGGAGAGATAAAACTTTAGGGTTAGCTTCTATACCATACGTAGAATGAACAGTAAAAGTATTAGCATGATCAGTGCTGGTATAGACTTTCATACAAATTTTTTAAATTATTTTACTATAAAATATTTTGACAACCCTAGTCAACCTAACAAGCTAAAAATAGACTTGCGCCGCAATCAGTGACCTTATGACCTTTCCCGCACCGGCTGAATAGCGAGCGATACGCCGCGCCGCCGCGGCCGCCCACTGCGAGTAGCGCGGATATCAGCGCAGCTGATTGTTACTTACCTATCGTTTGGCACATTGATTAACACAATTGTTATCACACTACCTAGCTTATGAAAACAAATAAAACAACATGTTAGTACAACTTTCAAGTTTCTATTTATTAATAATAAACGGGTTGCCCGGAAGAAATCGGGTTGCCTGAAAGAAATCGCTTAAAGCTTTTTAAATCGCTAAAATATTGTGTACATAATTATTTCTATGTTTAATGACAATAAATAGTGTTTGTTATAATTATTACAACTTAAATTTGTAATATCTGACAAACTCCTATGGCAAGTATCGCACTTATTTCAATCGACATTCAGTTCACTTTGCGTAAAAACACTCACAACTGTATCTAGGGTTTCCCTTACACTTGGCCAGAATTACAAAAACGGCTCACAATTTCTGCCTTCTTTTTCAATACACACACATCCACATGAAGTTTGTGCCACCGACAAAAGCCTAACCGAGGAGGTCACAAATCCGCTGGTATCAGCTCTTGCGTCCATCGGGAATGATAAGCATGTTGGCCATCATCACTAAGCGTGCGCCATATCACCATGTGATTGACATCCAAAAGAGCGCCGACTCGTCGAGTGCTGCTCCTCGGATCCTTCTCGAAATGATCCAAGACTTGCTCTTCTAAGTTCTCGGAACGCGAAGGTGGCCGCGCTGGGTTTCGCGTGAAAAGAACCGGCGCGCTGAGCCGCAGACTCATGCTTCAAAACACGCCATAGCCGGGTAAGTGGCGCTGTTCAGCTGCCGGCCTGCACTCCACAAACCGCTGCCTGTAAAGCCTTCGAGCTTCGTAGATGCTGTGGTTACTAGCGGCTCCAACATACAGAATCATATCGTAACATTTGTTGTTTGAATACACATGTCGTCGAGCATTACCTCCAATACTTTCAAGTCGAGAAATTTTAAGAAAACTTCGAATAAAATAGCGATAGCAACTGACGTGCACACTTCAAAACGGACATGAAAGAACTGAAATAAATTTCTATAAATTTTACTAATAACCGAACCAAACAGTTCTCTAGTACCTAATTTTTTTAGGGTTTTTCCGTATAGGGATATGATAAACAAAATCTTAGTACCCAATTTATTTCATAATACAGTGAAATGACTTCATTATATTATGTTTTTGTATTTTTAAGTTATTCTGTTACAAATAAATAGTTTTCAATCGTGAAATCACTTAAATAGTTTTTAAGTTGTTTGTTCAATATCAAAATATTAAAAACTGTTATTTGTTAATTTACGTAACTTATTTTTACGCTTCACACATTTTAAATAAAGAAATTAATCCATTTTGTTTCTCAAGAAAGAGAATAATAATAAAAGATAAAGATTCCTCATAAAAAATAAAGTTTTAGGACAGGTATACTTAGGATATTTTTCCCTATAGCGTTTGAAAATAATTTCAGCTGCCTGAAACAAACGCAACTATAAACAATAATTAGTTAGTCATCAGTAATTTAACTTTTTTAAATAAAAAATTTTGTTGAGTTGAGAATTTGTTCATAATAAATATTGAACGGAACAACCTTTAGTTTGGCTTGGAAGCGGCGCGGCGCGGCGGCGGTAAATCTCAAAGGGTATAATTCCGAAAGACGCAAGTTCGCGACGAGATGCCGAAAGAAGTCCCGCGATTTGAGCGATAATACACCTTGTGTCTTTGTTATAAGAGCTATGCACGGGTTATCTTTTATGAAAACGACTTTACTTAGTTGCTAGTTGCTAATTTTATTAATTTAAAGCGTTGTTGTCGTATGTATTGATAGTTATAAGTATGAGAGAATACAAGAAGTACAAGAAGCTGTAAGTATTGTATCATAGTTTGAGGTTTACAAAATCATAGGTATTTACCGAATATGTTTCCTATTATAATTCTTAGAAAGTTTGAATGTAAGAGAGAGAGGATATTTCTTCGTTTTTTATTAGAATGATGGTTAAGTTTGATTGTCTATTTGAGTCTCTCTTCATTAGGTATAAGTTGCGATTTGCCGCCGTGCGAAAGAATTTCCACGTAATACCTACTGATAGATTTGTAATAATTTCATATTAGTTTCTTGCAATAGCGTATTTCTAAATAAATGTGATAGGTTTTTGTATGACAAGTTTGATACCTATCATAGTTTATTGAGAGTACCTAAATTAATGTTTTGTTTTACGTTTCTCTTAAATTGATGATTAATTATGCTTAATTTGATAACATTTTTGATTTTAGTCGTAAATGTATTTCGATCATGTATGTTGTTAAGTATTAGAAATAGAAGGCTACCGAGCCTCAGCATCCGTTCATAACCACAAACAGTGCGACTAAGAATAAGTATTAAACGGTTTTAAAATACGTAACACTTAAACGTGAGAGCCCGGGAGTACCGAGCGAGCGATCCGCGGCAGACAAAGGGCATCGAACTTGCTATTTCATAGACTATAAAAATTATGCAGAATGCTGGATTACTTAAAATTTATTTCAAGCTTTATTGTATGGTGGTGATGATAGTTGTAAGTTTGTGAGAATAAACAAGAAGTTAAATATCCTTGTCAGTGATGCATCATAGTTTAAGGTTAAGAAAATATATTATCACGGATAGTTAAAATTAACGTGTTGTCGGTTCGAACGTGCAAATCTATTATTTCAGTAGAATTTTAAATTGGTAAACCGCGTGATAAACGCACATATTGGTGAAAAGGTAGTTTTAAAAATATTCTGCACTTAGATACTACCGAAAAAAACATTCCCGAGACGTTGTTGTCGTCTAATTTAGTAGGCACAAAATTACACTTTGTAGTATCTCTCTTGGTTACTTATCGCTTTATTTTAACGCCATCTGTTATCGAATAGATTCTATCAAAAGGTAACAGCTGTTTTTAGGGTTGACACTTAGATATTTTGATCTAAACTTTGAACTTGTTTTCCAAACGAACCGTAAGGATTACAAGTTTATGTTACTGTTACTTATAAACTACACCACCAAACATACAATCCCCTTAAGTATTATCTCTTCATTATGTTACACGTTGTATAAAGTAAGTTTCAGAAATCGAAAACAAATATCAATAAAGAATTATATTTTTAGTTTCAATACCTACGATATTTGGAATATATGACTTTCTACGTTATCACAAAAGTCAAGAGTGTAGTATGTATCGCAAACCGCAATGTATTTAAAGTATAGATTTAGCTGCCTATTGTTTCAAACATTCCTATGTACTGCGTGCGACGTGCGCTGCAACACAGTAGTATTTAATGTACATATAAGATTTACAAGTACATTTTTTGGAATGTACAATTATAGTGCAAATTGTGAGTGATGTGTTCGATTATGCCTTAAGATTATTATGCCCTGTTCACACTTTGAGTGTGTTGGACATCTCAAAAATCTCTCTATCTCACCTAATGGTAAGTGACAAATACCGAACACAAATTTTTGGAACCCGTCAATTTCATTCACAAAAGGTCTTGCGCGCTTCAATCGACAGACAGCGCCATCTAGTAATGAAATGAAATAAATAGTAGTTGGGGGTGTGTCCGGCAGCGTGGTGGATATCGCGGCTGGCGGTGAAGGCGGTGCTGGACGCGCAGGACGGGCTGCGCGCGGCGCCGCACGACGCGCGCGCGCTGTGGCGCGTGCTGCAGCAGTACTACCAGGCCAGCGCGCCCGCCGACCTGCTGCCGCACGCCTACACGCACTTCGACAAGAGCAAGTTCGCAGGTACGCCGCATTGTGATCGCACGACGCGTGCTGCAGCAGTACTACCAGGCCAGCGCGCCCGCCGACCTGCTGCCGCACGCCTACACGCACTTCGACAAGAGCAAGTTCGCAGGTACGCCGCATTGTGATCGCACGACGCGTGCTGCAGCAGTACTACCAGGCCAGCGCGCCCGCCGACCTGCTGCCGCACGCCTACACGCACTTCGACAAGAGCAAGTTCGCAGGTACGCCGCATTGTGATCGCACGACGCGTGCTGCAGCAGTACTACCAGGCCAGCGCGCCCGCCGACCTGCTGCCGCACGCCTACACGCACTTCGACAAGAGCAAGTTCGCAGGTACGCCGCATTGTGATCGCACGACGCGTGCTGCAGCAGTACTACCAGGCCAGCGCGCCCGCCGACCTGCTGCCGCACGCCTACACGCACTTCGACAAGAGCAAGTTCGCAGGTACGCCGCATTGTGATCGCACGACGCGTGCTGCAGCAGTACTACCAGGCCAGCGCGCCCGCCGACCTGCTGCCGCACGCCTACACGCACTTCGACAAGAGCAAGTTCGCAGGTACGCCGCATTGTGATCGCACGACGCGTGCTGCAGCAGTACTACCAGGCCAGCGCGCCCGCCGACCTGCTGCCGCACGCCTACACGCACTTCGACAAGAGCAAGTTCGCAGGTACGCCGCATTGTGATCGCACGACGCGTGCTGCAGCAGTACTACCAGGCCAGCGCGCCCGCCGACCTGCTGCCGCACGCCTACACGCACTTCGACAAGAGCAAGTTCGCAGGTACGCCGCATTGTGATCGCACGACGCGTGCTGCAGCAGTACTACCAGGCCAGCGCGCCCGCCGACCTGCTGCCGCACGCCTACACGCACTTCGACAAGAGCAAGTTCGCAGGTACGCCGCATTGTGATCGCACGACGCGTGCTGCAGCAGTACTACCAGGCCAGCGCGCCCGCCGACCTGCTGCCGCACGCCTACACGCACTTCGACAAGAGCAAGTTCGCAGGTACGCCGCATTGTGATCGCACGACGCGTGCTGCAGCAGTACTACCAGGCCAGCGCGCCCGCCGACCTGCTGCCGCACGCCTACACGCACTTCGACAAGAGCAAGTTCGCAGGTACGCCGCATTGTGATCGCACGACGCGTGCTGCAGCAGTACTACCAGGCCAGCGCGCCCGCCGACCTGCTGCCGCACGCCTACACGCACTTCGACAAGAGCAAGTTCGCAGGTACGCCGCATTGTGATCGCACGACGCGTGCTGCAGCAGTACTACCAGGCCAGCGCGCCCGCCGACCTGCTGCCGCACGCCTACACGCACTTCGACAAGAGCAAGTTCGCAGGTACGCCGCATTGTGATCGCACGACGCGTGCTGCAGCAGTACTACCAGGCCAGCGCGCCCGCCGACCTGCTGCCGCACGCCTACACGCACTTCGACAAGAGCAAGTTCGCAGGTACGCCGCATTGTGATCGCACGACGCGTGCTGCAGCAGTACTACCAGGCCAGCGCGCCCGCCGACCTGCTGCCGCACGCCTACACGCACTTCGACAAGAGCAAGTTCGCAGGTACGCCGCATTGTGATCGCACGACGCGTGCTGCAGCAGTACTACCAGGCCAGCGCGCCCGCCGACCTGCTGCCGCACGCCTACACGCACTTCGACAAGAGCAAGTTCGCAGGTACGCCGCATTGTGATCGCACGACGCGTGCTGCAGCAGTACTACCAGGCCAGCGCGCCCGCCGACCTGCTGCCGCACGCCTACACGCACTTCGACAAGAGCAAGTTCGCAGGTACGCCGCATTGTGATCGCACGACGCGTGCTGCAGCAGTACTACCAGGCCAGCGCGCCCGCCGACCTGCTGCCGCACGCCTACACGCACTTCGACAAGAGCAAGTTCGCAGGTACGCCGCATTGTGATCGCACGACGCGTGCTGCAGCAGTACTACCAGGCCAGCGCGCCCGCCGACCTGCTGCCGCACGCCTACACGCACTTCGACAAGAGCAAGTTCGCAGGTACGCCGCATTGTGATCGCACGACGCGTGCTGCAGCAGTACTACCAGGCCAGCGCGCCCGCCGACCTGCTGCCGCACGCCTACACGCACTTCGACAAGAGCAAGTTCGCAGGTACGCCGCATTGTGATCGCACGACGCGTGCTGCAGCAGTACTACCAGGCCAGCGCGCCCGCCGACCTGCTGCCGCACGCCTACACGCACTTCGACAAGAGCAAGTTCGCAGGTACGCCGCATTGTGATCGCACGACGCGTGCTGCAGCAGTACTACCAGGCCAGCGCGCCCGCCGACCTGCTGCCGCACGCCTACACGCACTTCGACAAGAGCAAGTTCGCAGGTACGCCGCATTGTGATCGCACGACGCGTGCTGCAGCAGTACTACCAGGCCAGCGCGCCCGCCGACCTGCTGCCGCACGCCTACACGCACTTCGACAAGAGCAAGTTCGCAGGTACGCCGCATTGTGATCGCATCTTCATTGTACACAGCATTCAGAAATTGTTACAATATTATACATGACCATCGATCGAGACTCAACTCGACAACATGAATATTTCCGAATTATTTTATCCTATCATGTTAGCGAGCAAGCGTTCCATAATGGATAGAATTACTCTATACACTACCTTATGTTAGAAAAAAATACATACTCTCAAGTGCACTATTCTAAGAATATATCGATATACAGGCCCGATTTAGCGTTGTCGATGTTCTCATGTTAGCCCCGCAGGTTACCTTGTCATTAAAAAATGAACTCTTCTTGAAACTCCTTTTAGAGATTAAAGCTATTTTCAAACTTTACATTTGAAAGGTTAGAAGTCATTTTTTATTAATTTTTCTTTTGAAAATATGATATAAGCAATAATAGTAATTTAATAAGCTTTCAAATGAGATATAATTGAATAAAATACACATAATACCATTGTTATACTTAGATATAATCATTATTATTTTATCTAGTCTAGCCATAAATACTGTTACAATTAAAAATAAACAAAAGATTACATTTGATTTTGGAATCTGTATATTTATATGATTTTTCATTGTTTTCTCATTTTGGCATTGTTCAATACAATATTTTGCGTTATTAAACTGGAGTGGGATGATTAAGAGAACCGAATCGCTGTGATTGCATTACACAGAGTAGGTATGGAGCCAAATGCAATTTTTAAAACACTCCGTGTGCTTGGAATCAAATGTTTGTGCACCGGGCTATTAATAGGTACAATGCGACTTTCTTTGTTCGTGACAGAAAAAGATCTGGCTGTCCATGTAGTGTTCGAATAAACTTAAGAGTTTACCTTTTTAATAATATTGAATTCAATAGCAAATAAAAAAAAAGATAATGTTACCTCTAATTTTGTCAGTTAGTGTAGTTCTTAGGTATTGTTACACGTTCGTTATGTAGTTTGTTGCTTTTCGATTTATATTTTATATTTGGTTCACGCTGAGTTGACTGTACGCCATTACGAATATACTTATATGAAAAAGTGATGAACTGCTTAACGTGCGTTCAATCAGCGGCTGATGATGTTGTGTTGTTTTGGTGTGTATGATCCCTTAGTATATTTTATATGTTTTAGTTTAAGGTGTACAAAGTGTTTTAAAAAATAATAGGATATGATGTATCGTCATAATGTGATGCCTTAGTTGTCTATTTGGATTGGTTAGGTAGAGTAAGTGTAACGTTATTATTTTCAATTGAATACAAAAATATATTGTGAGTTTTCAGTTTTTTTTATAGTCAATGATATAAATTTAAATGCATTCTTTATTTGTAATGCCGGTATGACTTCAGAGCTTTTCCTCATGAATGTTTTGGTAACTTTTGTTGTTTTAGAAACGTAAATAATTAAAGTAAAATAATAAAACAAAGTTTTTATTTCTATTTGATATAATAAAAAAGAAAAATAGAAAAGAAAACCTCCAGACAATCACACCGAGTACATGGCTCCAAAGGAAGCATAGCTTGTGTTATGGGATACCATGGAGCGAACTAGGGGGAATCTAGAATATAAATACGTTGAACGGTTTTGAAAGTGGACTGTATACGATAAATTAATGAAGTATGAAATGAAATGGATGTGAATGAAAGTGCAAAGAAATAACTGCGAATGAACTCACCTTGTACGTACAGTCGAAACCTCACAAGTCCAGGAACCACGTTATCCTTGGATTGAAATCAGTTTATCTAGACGTACCTCAGTCGCTCCGCGAATACCTGGTAGTGGATAATGAGCGGTGATGATGACTCGATGAAGTCCAAACACAGGTTTCCTCTTACACGTCACAGACACAATCACAACAAATAAATAAATAAACAAATTAAAATACACTAAAATAACGACAAACGAGAATTAATTTAACGAGAACGAAAATGCGACAGATTTACTTAAATTCGAAAGAACAAGTGACCGCGAATGATAAAGTGTTGCCAAATTATAAAATAAAAACTACACTATTCATTATCAGTGTGGCCGATGCAAAAATTAAAAACTACTTATTACTTAATCCTAAACATTCCGCCCACCTAAATGCATAATTTACGAAAATAGTTAAAATTAAATAAACAAAAGGCTCGCGAAGAATGTCCAATAATTATGACAAAAAAAAAAACGACAAAAAAATAGAAATAAATTAGGTAATGAATACTTAAATGAGACTCAAGGAAGAATGGGCAAAGGGCAAACCTTTACGACAGGCCGTTTATACTCTCCAGAAGAAGTCCTAACAGTTACCACGCGACAAACTCCATCTCCACCTGGATGCAGACAGGCAATGCGACCCATGCTCCAATGCAATGGGTTGGTTTGCTCATTTATGATCAGGACAAGCGTACCTATTTTTAGATCAGGGCTCGACTTATCCCATTTCATCCTCTGCTGTAAAGTGTGGATGTATTCGTTGCGCCATCTACTCCAGAAGTCTTGGTGCATTTTTTGAATAAGCTTCCAACGATGAAGTACACTTATGTTCTGAGCAGTTAGGTTTTCTTCAGGTAATGCAGTCAAGGGTTCCAAAGTTAAAAAGTGCGCAAGAGTAAGCGCCAAGCAGTCGTTAGCGTCAGTACTTAAGGGAGTTAGTGGACGGGAATTCAACATTGCCTCTATTTGAGACAACACCGTATAAAACTCCTCATAAGTGAGACGTTGGAGACCGATGACACGAGACAAATGTGTTTTAACTGACTTGATACCAGCTTCAGCCAAACCGTTAAAATGGGGACTACCTGGTGGACTAAAGGTAAACTTTATTGTTAGTGAGTCCGCCGCAGTCTGCATAAGACTTGCGAGTTGGTTAGCAGCTCCAATGAAGTTTCTACCCTGATCGGAAACAATATGAATGCAACGGCCTCGGCGTGCAATAAAGAGCTTCAAAGCAGCCAAAAAAGCATCCGTACTGAGCTCCGATGCGAGCTCGATATGAACAGCCTTGGTGCTTGTACACACGAATACACAAATGTATCCCTTGAACGAGTCGATTACTACGCTCGAAAAAGGCTTTACTTCGCTTACGCGGTACGATGGCAAATTACCCAACAATGGGGGTTGAGCAGGTCTTGGATTTGCGCGAAAACACTTAACGCAACCAGAGACTACCGACCGAATAGCTCGTTTAGCCGATAAAATCCAAAAGGACTGCGATATCAAATTTTGAAGCGTCTGTGCGCCAGAATGCATATGTTTATGATGATAATCATCAATCAAAAGCAAGGTGAAGCGATGATCCCTAGGTAATAAAAACGGATGCTTGATGCCGAAGCTGACATCGGCATTAGTCAAGCGGCCGCCCACCCTCAAAAGACCCGCCTCATCTATGAAAGGAGACAGCTTGCGAAGTCCTTTAGGTAATGAATTTAATTCACCCCTTTCCAGATACAACAGTTCTTGACGAAAAGCTGCCGATTGAACTTTCTTGATTAAGAAGATAAGTGCACGGTGGAGCTCGTCAGGTTGAATTCCACAAGAAACGCTGTCCCTTTGAAGTTTGGTCGATGAACTATTTCGAAAACGAAAACAGTACGATAAAATTCTTAGAATTTTCGATAGTTACGAGTATTTTTTGAGCAAGAGATCAAGAAACTCAACCTCTTGCTCCGTTGCTAGGAGAGCTACACATTTTTGCTCACTGTGCAGAGCTTCAGAAACAAGCGGGAATTTTACTACTGGCCATTTTTCTTTAGGCTCCGATAGCCAAGAAGGGCCATTCCACCATAGTTCCTGCTTTAAAAATTCTCCTGGCAAAGTCCCACGTGATCCACAGTCAGCGGGGTTGTCAAAAGTTCTAACGTGACACCAACTTTCAGGAGGAATTTTTTCTTGGATATGGCTGACTCTATTGGCCACGAAAGTTTTCCATTTAGATGGACACGATTTGATCCACGATAATGCCACACTAGAGTCTGACCATGCGAAAATGTTGAATGTGTTATAAATTGATTCCAGCGAAACGAGAACTGAAGTAAGAAGATCTGCCAACAGTACTGCAGCTTGAAGCTCCAACCGTGGAATAGATAAGGTACGAAGGGGTGCGACTTTCGATTTGGAGCATATTAATTGCACGAAAATATTACCCTTAGAATCCAAGGTTCGACAATACACAACAGCGCAATAGCCACGCTCCGATGCATCACAAAATCCGTGAAGTTGTGCCTCAACAAAAGTCCCCCTGAGGATTCGACGAGGAATTGAAATAGACGAGAGACACGATAATTGAGATTTAAAGGTCCCCCATTCCCGAGCTATATCCTCAGAAACATCGTCATCCCATGCCACACCTGATGTCCATAGTAGCTGCATCAAATACTTGGCATGAAATGTCACAGGACCTAAAAATCCCAATGGATCATACATGCGAGCGATATGCGATAAAATAATACGTTTTGTGCATCGGGAGTCATGACTAGCAGACGCCTTGAACTGGAAACAGTCAGAACGAGGACGCCATAACAGTCCTAAGATCTTGAGGGAGGTATCCTCAGCATCTTCGAAGTTAATTAACTCTTCCGAGTAAACATCCGATGGTGAAAGGCCTTGGAAGAAGGACTGGTTATTTGAATTCCACTTTCTTAGATGAAAACCGCCGGACGAAAATATGTCGGTGAGCTCTTGTCGCAACAACAGAGCTTGGTCAATGGAATCAGCACCTGATGCCAGGTCATCAACGTATATATCTCTGGCGAGAACCTCGGCGCCAGAAGGATATGCTTCGCAAGACTCACTCGCCAATTGAGCTATACTTCTAAGAGCCATATATGGTGCTGAGGATACCCCGTATGTCACGGTCCGGAGACGATATACCCGCACAGGTACATCGGATGAGGGACGCCATAAGATTCTCTGGTATTCTGCATCCTCATTCGGGACCAGTAATTGACGGTACATCTGCTTAACATCTCCCGTAAACACGATGGCATGCCAACGAAAACGAATTAGTAAATCAAAAATGTTTGTTTGTAATTTCTGACCAGTATGCAGTATGTTTACCACTCAAATCCTTGGCACTAGCATCAAAAACGACCCGAAGAGGAGTACTGTTTGAGTCAGGGCGCAAGATACCGTGATGTGGAATGTAGTAGAATTTACCAACATCAGAAATAGGGGCCTCAACCTCCTCCATATGATGACAAGCCAAATAGTCTTCCATAAAAGCCACATATGCTCTGCGGAAGTCGGGATTAGAATTAAGTTTCCTTTCCAGTGAAACAAATCTCTTGAAGGCAATGCTACGGGAATTACTGAAAGAAGGCTTAAATAAATGAAAAATGTGATAAATAAAAATTACCCGACCAGGATTCGAACCTGGGACCTCTCGTTTGCCGGACGAGTGCTCTTCCAACTGAGCTATCGGGGCCTGGCGCTACGCCTCGAAATTACTTACCACATTTTTGTTTTTACGTTATATTGCTAACGTAGCTCCATCTAATGGTATAAGCTTTGCAGCTAAGACCACCCGAGATCAATTTCTTTACAGAAATTGTAAATCCCAGTTAAAGTGAAGCATTGCAATGTTTTAATAATGTTTTTAAGGTTTTTGCATTTAAAATGCTCAATTATTCTTAAATAAATGAAAAATGTGATAAATAAAAATTACCCGACCAGGATTCGAACCTGGGACCTCTCGTTTGCCGGACGAGTGCTCTTCCAACTGAGCTATCGGGGCCTGGCGCTACGCCTCGAAATTACTTACCACATACCACCATTACCACGTAGCGCCAGGCCCCGATAGCTCAGTTGGAAGAGCACTCGTCCGGCAAACGAGAGGTCCCAGGTTCGAATCCTGGTCGGGTAATTTTTATTTATCACATTTTTCATTTATTTAAGAATAATTGAGCATTTTAAATGCAAAAACCTTAAAAACATTATTGAAAGAAGGCTTATCTAGCGGGTCTACAAAAGGCAGGGGAACGATAAATCTCCCAAAATCATGACATTTATATTATGATACTTTAAAAAGTACTCCTCGCATTTTGCTTCACTGTGTGACAAGTGCACCTTAGGTGCACTAACACCTTCTAATTCCCAAAACCTTCTGAGTGATGAATCCAAAGCTACATTAGACAGTGAATGTGTAGAATTTGATGCAAAAAGGCAATCTCTCTTTGCAACTATACTAGTATTATTAGCATGTGTCACATCACAGCCTCCCATGACAATCCAACCCAAAACTGTATTCAGTGCCTTTGGCTGACCCTGACTTCCCTGTCTTAGCCCAGAAACGAGAATGGAGGCAAAAATGTCAGCATTAAGCAACAAATCAATTGGGCCCGGACAAGCAAAGTTGGGATCGGCCAAAACTAACTGTTTAAGATGTGCCAAGTTTGAGGTCTCTATTTGGCAAGATGGCTACTCAGCACAAATTGTAGGCAGCACTAAAGCTTCCAAATTAAATGTGTATTTGCTATCATGGAGTGACCTAAACTCACATGATAGCATACCTTGAGGGTGGGCCGAAGAATGACCTATTCCGCTTATGGTCTGGTCACTTCTACTAACTTGCAAACCTAACCGCTTGGCACATGGTGCAGTTATAAAATTGCATGCACTAGCGCAGTCTAGTAATGCCCTAACTGTTTGCCATTTTCCGTTTGAGTCCCTTAATAAAAGCCTGGCTGTAGAAAAAAGGACATTGCTAACTCGAGTAGCAGATGTTAAGGCTACACTTGAAAGAGTATTAACAGTGGGTTGGCTGGTAGGATCTCCTTGTGCTACTGTCTTTAAGGGCCTATTAAAATGCAACAGTGTGTGATGTGAGTAATTACATTCCTCACAACGAAAACGAGAAGAGCAGGCTTTTACTTGGTGGCCACTTGATAAGCAGCACACACAAAGCTTCCTATCCTTTACAAATTTGAAACGTTCACCTACATCCAAATCTAAAAAACCTGGACAGCTAAAAAGATTATGTTGACTATTACAATATGTGCATGTTGAGGTATAATTAACTATCAGTGCTGGCTTAGGTCTCTGGTTGGCTTTAGAATGTGAAAAGTTAATTCCTGATGTGTCTAAAGCTCTAATGTGCTTTTCAATAAAGGCTTGCAAGTCATTAAACTGCGGAATCTCATCTGAATTAAATTCCAACTGGAATGCTTCTTGAGTTAATCGATCTAACTTTGACCATAGCAGGTGGAACAGCATAAAGTTTCTATCAGGCAACTTATACTTTTCCAACACTGCTAGGTTTTCTATGAAAGTTCTGCTTACCCGCTCTAACTCAGTACCAGTTTTAGAAGAAATTGGTTTGCAGAAAACCAACTTCTCATAATAACTGGTTGCTATTTGTCTCTTCCTATCATAATACTTGGACAGACTATGATATGCATCCGAGTAACTGTCATTGGTGAGGGAATAGTTTTTAATTAAATCATATGCACCATTCTGCACACTCGACAATAAATAGTGCAGCTTTTCAACATTTGATATGTTCCTGCTGTGAATTAAGGAATCAAACAATTGCTTAAATGATACCCAATTCTCTAACCTACCATCAAAAGGCTTTATGTTTATTTTAGGTAACTTAGCACAAACAGACTCAGCTACAATCAATTTACTTTCACTATGAGCCTGTTGTCTAATAGAACATAGAACTTTTTTTAACTTTTGTTCAAAACTAATTGTTATGCCGCACTCAGCCCGTTGCTCAGCTTTGTTGCAGGTTGTTAATAGCTAGCGTTGAGCATCGTGAAACTCATTGGCTATATCCTTCACGTCGTCCTCAATATAGCCAACAAGGTCCGAGGCCTCCATATATTCAAGACGCATTACCGCGTAATCCCGAGCAATCCTATTTACATCCGCAGTCGCATCCAACCGAGCATCACCTTTCTTTTCTGCCATAATTAATTAAAATTTATTCAAACTAAAAATAAAACTTTACACCAACAAACGAAAAAATAATATAAACAAACGAAGTTAGGTTATGTATGATTGATTATTCGACAGATGACAGAAACGATGGTGACACTGACAGATAATGGATGACTGACGGATGTGACAGATGTCCTGAACGAATAATAGAATTTATTCTACAGCACTAAGCAATAGTGCCAACATAAAAATACAAATTATAAATTTACAAGTACCTACCAATTTTTTATTGAAAACGGCTGTTGAAATATTAAAATTGCCCACTATTACAATGGGGAGTTTTCTGACAGCTCATGAAAAAAACAAAACTGTACAAAATTGGTACAAAAGGCTTCGATAGATGGCGCTTTACAAAAGGCGAAGGCGAAGAATTTATTCCACACTGCGTTTTTAAAAGTAAAATAAATTAATTGATGTCTATATCAGAAATTGAACGTATAAATAACCATAGATGGTAGATACCACTTACCTACATTATAGTTTACAGACTTAACGCCTTCGGCTTTTTAAAAGTGCCATCTATAGAGGTGTTTTGAACTAATTTTTATGAGCTGTCAGAAAACTCCCCATTGGCACGATAAAGTACATACATACATACATAACCTCACGCCTGTCTCCCTTTGGGGTAGGCAGAGACAAGGGAACACCAATTGCTGCGATCCAAACATACTTCTTTCGCTTCTTCAACGTTCATCAATCTTTTCATACATGATCGCCGGTTACGGGTACTTTTGACTAGGCCCTTTTTCAAAATGTCACCAATTTGATCGGCATACGTTCGCCTAGGCCGGCCCTTTCCAACTACACCATCCATTCTTGTTTTGTACACCTCTTTCGTAAATCTTCTTTCACTCATCCTTTCCAAATGTCCAAACCACCGTAGCATACCCTTTTCGATTTTAGTCACTACATCCTCTTTAATCCGCATCTCTTTCTTATTTCACTGTTGCGCACCCTATCACTCAATTTCACTCCACACATGCTTCTCAACGCTCTCATCTCCACAGCATTAATCCTACTTTCATGTCTCTTCTGCCACACCCAAGAATCACTACCATACATAAGTGTTGGCGCCAAAACTCCTTCAAGTATGGCCAGACGAGCCTTATTCGGTATAATTTTGCTTGCCATAACCGAGTACAAGGCGCCATTAACGCAATTTCCTGCTTTTACTCTCCTTTCAATATCACCTTCACACTTCCCATCTCTTGTAAACAAGGACCCCAAGTATACAAACTCTTTCACTTGTTCCACTTTTTCCTCCCCTATCATAATTATTACGACCAGGAAAGGGGTTTTGAAGCAAGACACGATTACATCTTGAGTGACAATTTATTAACAAATAGAAATAGTTTATATAGATAAGATATACGTGCATAATTAAGTTAACAATACTTGATTATATTTCGCAGCTTAATTCTTTGCGATTTATTAGGTTTACTTATTGTAGTATCGGTCCCATGTGTCAGCCTTTCACGGTTATTTTAGAGTCTTTTTTTTTTTTTTTTGTATTGGCAACACTGCTTCACCTCCGGCTCCTAATTAACCGGCCCTTTTGGAATCATTGTTCGTTCCCGTGCTCAAGCCTTCGCACGTGTTCCTGGCAACGCTCAAGACTTCATTGTAGCGGTCATCTAGTGTTACACAAAGCTCTCAAGATGGGGAAGAAGCGCAAGAACGAAGATAAGAATGAAATAATACGAAGAAAAATAAGGAGACTCGAAAATAAGCTGAGGAAAAGAATTCGCGTTATTTCATCTGACGAAGAATCCATCGAATTTAAGTAAATTATGTAACAATGTCATTTAACATTGTTTAAAAACTTGTATTCTGCGCGTCTGTCTGCAGATATACTTACTTTATAACCCAATTTGTACTTATTTAAAGTACTCACTTGTCAAATGACACAAATTTGTACCACGCCTGAGGGTAGGTACTGACTAAAAAATATAATATAAAATAATGCTTTACTTAAGCACAACACACTTACTTTATAACCCAATTTGTACTTATTTAAAGTACTCACTTGTCAAATGACACAAATTTGTACCACGCCTGAGGGTAGGTACTCACTAAAAAATATAATATAAAATAATGCTTTATTTAAGCACAACATACTTACTTTATAACCCAATTTATACTTATTTAAAGTACTCACTTGTCAAATGACACAAATTTGTACCACGCCTGAGGGTAGGTACTCACTAAAAAATATAATATAAAATAATGCTTTACTTAAGCACAACATACATTATTTGTGCCCGGTAGCATTTATGAAATAAAACGTATTCATGATAATATCAAAAATTATACTACAGAACTAAACCTATTTTAAAAATACCCACAAAAAAAAATACGAACATGGTGAAGTTCTAATCACAGCTTCACCGAACAACCGTGAATCTATCGTGGAAGTCATTCCCGAAAGTTCACCACATCACGAAGAATCGCTTGAGGAGGAAACCCCTAAAAGCTTTTGGGGTTTTGTTAAAGATAAGAGATGCAGCAGACAGAAAATTAACTCATACACATACGGAGATAAAGAGGTGTCTGGACAAGACGCAGCAGATGCATTCGCGCAATACTTCAGCTCCGTATTTCTTAGTGGAACGCCAAAACTAGATCCGAAAGCAGCAATTAGAGAAAATTATTCCACTGCCAATTCCACTACCATCTCTGTTACCGAGGTTACTCAATCTGACCTTATCACAGCGGCAAAAAAAATAAAATCATGCTCATCCAGTGGTCCTGATGGTATACCTACTTTCTTAGTAAAAGATTGTATATCGGTGCTTATAAAGCCCCTTCTATTTTTATTTAATCTATGCCTTACTAGCTCTACGTATCCTTGCTGCTGGAAAAAATCCCGTGTAACACCGATTCCTAAGGGAGAGCCTGGTACAAATATTATTAATTTTAGACCGATTGCTGAACTCTCTGTTTTTGCAAAGACTTTTGAATTCATATTAAACCGTGGCATAATTAATCAGGTGGATAATTTATTGAGTAATAGTCAACATGGGTTTCGGAAAAATAAATCGACGGTGACCAATCTTGTATCCCATGTAGATTATCTATTCTCAGAAATGGATGCAGGAAGACAGGTTGACGTTGCCTACTTTGATTTCCGCAAAGCCTTTGACTTAGTTGACAATGATATTCTTTTATGTAAAATGGCTTTGTTAGGTTTTTCTCAGAATTTACTACAGTTTTTCTCAAGTTACCTTAAAGATCGTCGTCAATTTGTACGGAGCGGCAAGTTTGAATCAAGTGATTATTATACGAGGTCCGGATTGAGTCAAGGAAGTACCCTCGGACCCACGCTATTCTTAATCTTTATCAATGATCTGTCTTGTACCATAAGATCTGCTGATTGTTCACTGTTTGCAGATGATCTGAAACTTAGTTTGGGTATAAGGTGTGAGGAGGACGCCAACGAACTCCAAACAGATATAAGTAGTGTTGTTGAGTGGAGTCAACTGAATCGCCTACCATTAAATGAATCAAAATGCAAATTAATGTCATTCTCACGAAAACGCAAACCCTTAAACCTGTCTTACAAATTAGCTAGCGCTCCTTTTGATAGAGTACACGAAATTCGTGACTTAGGTGTTATTTTTGACCCCCAGCTCGATTTTCACACGCATATAATAACTATTTGCAAGGCAGCAAACAAACTATTGGGTTTTGTACTGAGAACGGCTTCTCAGTTTGACAATGTTGGTGTAGCCAATGTGTTATATAATGCCTACGTGCGTAGCAAACTGGAGTACGCAGCTATAGTTTGGGATCCATATGAAGATAAATATCGCCTACTAGTTGAGAAAGTGCAACGTAAATTCGCACGTTGGCTTTACAAGCGTAAATATGGGTACTATCCCTATATGTACCCCTCTGGTTTTGTTAGCGGTATGGTGGATATGGAAACCCTATCAATCAGACGGTTGATATACCTTGTGGTTCATTATTTAAACATTGTTCACAACAAAATATACGACCCGGCAATTTTACAGCGTCTAGATATAATGGTACCAACCCGTATACCGCGAGGTCCGGATGGCCTGATAGCGCCACGCCGCCGTCCGCGCCTGCTCCGCCGCCCTACTACGCGAACCCGCCACGCGGCCAACGCGCCAACCAACCGCGCCCTGCGACTCATCGGGGACATCTTGGCTCAACACCATGACATTGATTTATTTGCAGATCCATTTGGACATTTATGTAAAGTTGCCTATTTTATAATTGATGACATGATTAGCAAGAACATTATCTTTTAATTATAATTGTATATTTTATTAGTATCTTTGACCTAGTATTTTATTGTTTGTTTTTTATATTTTTATACTTTGACCCAATTTTCATTTAATTTAATATGTTTTAGTTTTTAGTCTTATAATTTTTTATGTGTCATGTTAACGTGTTGGATATAGTCTGTAAGTTAACATTGAATTTTAAATAATAAATAATAAATAATGTATGAACGAGGCAGTTCCTCATACGTCGTCGTCGGCACAGAATCCAGTACCTTCGACGTCGGATCTCACAAAGGAGGTACGAGGAGACAGTGGTATTGATGTCGAAATACTGTCATTATTAGGGGAAGTTCCCCAGTCGCAAGATATTTTGCGAGATGAAATTAATAAAAACATATCCGATAGATGGCAGCTCATACTTAACAAGGGTCTCATCAAAGAAACAAAACAGTCCTTGTTACAAGAATATCGGGTACCCAAAAACTGTGAAATGCTATTAACGCCTATCCTCAACCCTGAAGTTAAAGCGGGTATTTCAGAACTGACAAGCAAAAAAGATTTTTCCTTAATGCTTAGTCAAAAACAAATCAGCATTGCTTTGGCTGCATTAGCGCAAACGACAGAGAAAGTCATTACAAAGAAATATTCATCGCAGGATATTCTAAAACCCTTAAGTGATGCAAGCAAATTGTTGTGCGATTCCTTCTACTACATAACGAAGGCCCGAAGAAATTTAGTTATTAATACTATCAATGCAGAACTAAAAGATACCCTTCGTCAGACCACCATAGATACATTTTTATTTGGGACCGATTTACCAGAAAAGTTAAGGTCCGCAAAAACTATACAAAAAACCGGAGAATCCTTCACAACCATTTATTTCAAACAGAAACAACCAAAATTATAGGATTACTTCTCAAAATTCTTTAAACTGGAAGCCCCCGCAACGGAAGCCTGCTGCGCGGCCCGAAGCGGGGAGACCTCGCCCGGTGCAGCGTTCGGGACCGCCGCCGCCGCCTCCGCCGCCGCCGCGACACACCCCGAACTTCACACGCTCACGCTCGCCGCCCAAGAAATACAACAGGAGATATTAACATCTGAGGTCAGTTATTCTGGCCGTCTAAAGCTATTTTACAAAAATTGGTTAAAAATAACTAATGATCCTATAATTTTGTCCTGGATTAAGGGATATAAAATACCGTTTATTAAAAAGCCCTTCGGAAATAGTAATCCTGACTCAAGATATAAGCCAGATAAAAATTTTAACGATTTTAAAATTTGCATAGATTACTTGATTCGAATAAAAGCCATACCTAAGTGTACATACGATAGTGAACAGTTTGTATCCGATATGTTTTAGTACCTAAACCAAACGTAGACAAAAGGTTCATATTGAATTTGAAAAAATTAAACAAGTTTGTTGAAACCGTCCATTTTAAAATGGAAGGCTATAAAACTGCATCTAAATTCGTTACCGAGCGATGTTTTGTGTCAACTATTGATTTAAAAGACTTATATTTTTTTCTACCAGTTCATAACTCGCACAAAAAGTACTTAAGATTCAAATTCAATAACAAACTATATGAATTTAATTGTCTACCTTTACAAAACTTTTAAAACCTGTTATGGAATTTTTGCGATCACATCAAAGAAATATGATATCAGTTATTTATCTCGACGATATTTTTTGCGTTGGTAAAACAAAGGCAGATTGCTATAATAACGTACTTTTTACAAAGACACTTTTAGAAAGTTTAGGCTTCTAGATTAATTGTGATAAGAGTTCTTTACAACCCTCAAACACATTTAAATTTCTAGGCTTTGTATTTGATTCCCAAAACATGGTTTTAAAATTACCTCAAACAAAGAGGGTAAAAATAAAACAATCTCTTTTAAAAATCTTCGAAGCAAAAACAATTAAGTTACGTAATTATGCACAATTGATTGGACTTCTCATATCGGCTTGCCCTGCTATTCAATATTCGTGGCTTTATTCTAAACGTCTTGAAAGACTTAAGTATTTAAGTTTATGTGAAAATTCATCATATGAACGACAGATTAGTTTATCATTAAATATCCGGGAAGATGTTTATTGGTGGCTAGACAAAATTGATAATGGTTATGCTAGCTTAAGATCTGATGATTATAAAATTGAAATTAATTCTGATGCTTCTCATTCAAGCTGGGGTGCCTCGAGTAATAACAAGGAATGTTTTGGTTATTGGAAGGAGTCTGAAATGACACTTCATATTAATTAATTTGAATTAAAAGCGGCATATTTAGGTTTAAAAACGTTTGCTAAAGAATTATCTGATTGTCAAATTTTGTTACGCATTGATAACGTAACCGCGATATCTTGCATTAATAGAATGGGCAGCATAAAGTACCCAAATTTAAATGATATGTCCAAAAAAAAAAAAAAAAAAATATGGCAGTGGTGCGAAACACGTAAAATTAAAGTATTAGCTTCTTATATTAATACGAAGGACAATTTTTTACCCACGGCATTGTCTCGCAAAAAGTTTCTAGATACTGAATGGGAATTAAGTGAACACGCTTATTGTGGTATTAAACGAGTATTTGGTGAAATAGACCAGAAATAGATTTGTTTGCCAGTAGGTGTAATACAAATTGCCCATTGTACATTACGTGGAAAAATGAACCCGAAGCATTTGCTGTTGATGCGTTCACCATCAGCTGAACTAACTATTATTTTTACGCATTTCCGCCATTTGCCCTCATTTTAAAGACACTTAGGGAAATAATAGATGATAAGGCCGAGGGTATATTCGTAGTACTAAATTGGCCCACACAGCCATGGTTCCTATTATTGAAAAAGATATCTATTTCTGAATCAATTTATTTTGAACCCAGTATTAACCTTCTTCAATCTCCTATCAGATTGACACACAGCTTACACAAGATACTCGGTTTGATTGCCGTGAAGTTATCAGGCAGGTTTTATTAAATAAATCGTTATCTGTTGATTCTACAGAAATAATGTTATCTTCTTTATCTAGTAATACTTACAAGCAATATAACAGCTGTATCAAGTCTTGTTTAGTTATTGTTCCGAAATGCAGCACAATTACTTGACCTGTTCAGTTCATGTCGTAATTAATTTTTTAACCGATGTTTTTAACAAAGGTGCAAAATACGGAACTATTAATAAGTACATATTCTGCAATACATATAAATATGAGGTCATATGGGACACAAACATAGTCCTTGATTTTTTGGCTCAAAAAAAAAAAAAAAAAAAGCAAACATTATATTTAATGCACCTCGATAATATAAGTAAATATAGTGTTGAAATGTTTATTAAAATTCCAGACATAATCCAAACTACATTCACCCTAACCATTATTAAGGCTCCCTTTTTATAATGAACGTCCAGAGATTTGTCCTGTCCGGTGTATAGAATCATATATTAACAAAACAAGAGAACTTCGTAAAAACTGTAAATATTTATTTATAAGTTATAAAAAGCCACATTCTAAACTATCTTCACAAAGATTAAGTAATTGGATAAAACAGACTCTGTATGAAAGTGGAATCGACACTTCGCTGTTCCGTGCTCACAGCACTCGGCATGCTGCAACATCTAAGGCCAACAAGCTTGGAGTTAATTTAGATACAATTAGAAAAGCCGCTGGCTGGAGTAACTCTTCCAAAGTATTCGCTAAATATAACAAAGAAATTATTGAAAATTCTAGCAATTTCGCAACAACTATTTTGAGTGATTTTATGCCTACATAATAATTAATGTAGGTACCTAATTATGTTGTTATATTTTGTATGGAAATTGATTTAATTGCTATATTATAACTAAAAATGGATAATAATTGTTGATCATGTAAGCTATTTTACTTATTTTCTCTCTGAACATCCTACAATAAGTAAACCTAATAAATCGCAAAGAATTAAGCTGCGAAATATAATTGAAGATCAAACGAACTTCTAAGTGAAGTTCGATCGAAATTATATGAGCAGCTTAATTCGAAGCGATTTATAATCACCCTCCCAGTTTAAAACGAAACATATATATTACTTATTTATTTACTGAAAATAAATATCCCAACCCTTATATCTTAATATATATTATATATATATATAAGTAAAATACTTACCTGTGCTTATCGTTTTTTTTACCTTACCATGCAATGGTTTATCCTATAAATAGAATAATCCATTACATTTTTATATAATTCGGCTTTAAACAAAATGATTCCAAAAGGGCCGGTTAATTAGGAGCCGGAGGTGAAGCAGTGTTGCCAATACAAAAAAAAAAAAAAAAGACTCTAAAATAACCGTGAAAGGCTGACACATGGGACCGATACTACAATAAGTAAACCTAATAAATCGCTTCGAATTAAGCTGCTCATATAATTTCGATCGAACTTCACTTAGAAGTTCGTTTGATCTTCAATTTTATCTTGGTATTGATTTTATCGAGCACGTTTGATGAATAGGAAATAATATATTGATTCTCTGTGGGTCTGGTCTGAGGACGCCACAGATACTCTCCCCTTAAAAAAAAGGTAAACACAAAATAACAATTCAATATTCTTACTCTAAAATTAAATACTACATAACGATTTCAAGCAAAACACTCATTTTTTTGTTGACATAATATTAGAAATATTTGCAAACCTAGCAATTTACTATGATTACGTAAGACCATAATATCAATTAAGACGAATAGCTTTTGCTTTCTCATCCGTTGGAGTGATTCCTTGGCTCGTTATATAATAACCTAAGAAATCAAGTTCGGTCTTGAGAAATTCGCATTTTTCTATGTTAATCGTTATCCCAAGTTCATGCAGGCCTTTTAAAATTATGTCCAGATGTTGCAGGTGTTCCTCTTTTGAGCTTGAAGTTAGATGTGTTGGTTGCTGCCTGGGTTATATCTTCATATTTTCCAGTAATTTTCTTATGCTACTTTCCTGTGAAACAGTTTCAACGATAGGATGATTTGCTCTGATAATTGTTGCAGGCATTGTCAGCTCAGTAACTTTCTCAATGAGCTTTTTCCGTCGTTTGATCTGCTTTTTCCTGGCACATGGTGGTTTACATTTATGTGTCCTTTTCTTGTATCGCTAATGATATTGACCTTGGTTACAATACCTCGATACACTTCTTGACCTTGATATTGAACGGAATTCACTGCGTCGATACTTTTCGTCGCGTAGTGCAGCGATTTCAGTTTTCATCTGTGTCAGCTGATTTGCATATCTAGTGACCTCGTTAACTTCATTACTTAAGTTATCAAATATCCGGTAGAATAAACGTTGAAAACCTCTTATGCTTCGTATTTTCGTAACAATAAATGAGGCGGTCCTTAATAGTTTTATAATTGTTTTCTTCCGGAGGGTTAACGATGATGTCACTGACTTCGCGTAGTTCATTCTTCGATAATTGTGCGATTACCAGATTGTACTTGTAGTCATCTCCTTGTTTATATGCGGCGACTATAGCTTCGAAATGGTAAACCATAATTTGGGTTGGTCTTGCCGGAAGCGTGGGATACGTTCCGATGTGTTTGTGGCGGCAACTTCAGGTTCCAATGTAACAGGATTGACTGGAGCACGTAGTGCCATTTTCCTTTTTATTTCTGGTCGGGTCCTCAAAACTTCTTGCTTCATTGGCTGCGTGACTAACTTCGGGGTCACCACTTATTACGACCAGGAAAGGGGTTTTGAAGCAAGACACGATTACATCTTGAGTGACAATTTATTAACAAATAGAAATAGTTTATATAGTAAGATATACGGGCATAATTAAGTTAACAATACTTGATTTTATCTTGGTATTGATTTTATCGAGCACGTTTGATGAATAGGAAATAATATATTGATTCTCTGTGGGTCACGTCTGAGGACGCCACAATAATATTGCATTCCGTCATATCTTCATTCCTCTCCATAACCATAACTTTCGTCTTTCCAACATTCACTTTCACACCTTTTCTTTTAAACGACTCATGCATCACAGTGACCATTTGCTGCAATTCCGACGCTGACGATGTAAGTAGAACCTGGTCGTCAGCGTAAAGCAGAGTTTTGATCACTGTCTCATTCATTTTTAAACCCCATTCACACTCTTTCAGATCTTTCAAACAGCTATCCATGAATAGGTTGAACAGCCATGGTGACGCTACACAGCCCTGTCTAACACCGCGATCGATGCTAAACCATTCTGTGTAGTCATCATTCAACCTGACACAAGCACTCGAGTCCTTATATAAGGATTTGAGTGCTCGTATCAAGTCACTGTCCACCCCAAACTCGGATAGAGTTGACCAAAGTTCATTCCTCATCACACTGTCATACGCCTTTTCCAAGTCAATGAAGCAGCAGAAAACCTTTCGGTGTTTAGCCAGAACCTTCTGGGTTACTGATCTTAAGGCAAAGACTTGATCCGTGCATCCCATCCCCTTTCGAAATCCCGCTTGCACATCCCAGATCTTGCTTTCTGTTTCATCCATCACTCTTTCGATTAATATCTTTGCATACATTTTTCCTACAATACTCAAAAGGCTAATGCCACGGAAGTTTTTGCATTCCTGCTGTGACCCCTTTCCTTTATAAAGTGGCACAATAACGGCCTTGCACCAGTCGCCCGGAACACGGCCGGACCGCCAACACTTATTAAAAAGCTGGTACAACAGGTTTGCAGTGACACTTTCACCCGCCTTGAGCATTTCGGCGTCTATTCGATCATGCCCTGCCGCTTTACCCAATTTCAAACCTGCCATTGCTTTCATAACTTCTTCCATACTTATCTCACTTTCACGATTGGCCACACCACTCGAAGGTGAGGGCCTACTTTCCAAAACATCACTCGCACTTCGTTCAAATAAATTCTCGAAATATTCTTTCCACTGATTCATAATATCTTCATGCTCACTAACAATATTCCCATCCTGATCTCTTAACACGCCCACTTTTGAGTCTCCAACCTGCCCTCGGGCTCTTCTGACTAAGTGCCAGAACAGTTTGGAATTGGCTCGAAAGTTTTCCGAGAATTTCCTATCAAGCTTGTTCTTACATTCTTCTTTCTTTTTGCTCACAATATCTTTCACAGTCTTTCTTAATCTATCATACTTTTCTTTTGCCACTCTTTCATCATTCAAGTCATCTCGTATTCTATTTCTGCCCCTCACTGCTAGTAGATCTAGCCACGCTTTCTTCTTTTCTAGAACAAAACCTTTCACTTCATCATCCCACCACTCGTTCTTATCTCTTCTCACATTTTTCTTCACACTTACCCCACACATTTGGGTGGCCGTTTCTACCATACCATTCTTAAATCTACTCCAATATTCCTCTATCTCGCAGTCTTCATCATTCAATAGCTGTCCCAACCTTTCTTTCAATTCTAACTTATATTTCTCACGGACAGTCTCTTCTTGCAAATTTTCGACTTTCACTCTTTTCCTTCCAGACATACGTACCCGTGGGCGATGTCGCCATTTTTCAAGCAGACCTGCTATTCGTGACACCACAAGGAAATGGTCGCTTCCGACATTTACTCCACGGTACACTCTCGTATCCTTGACTTTCGTTCTCAACCGTTCATCCACAATTACAAAGTCAATCATACTTCTCTCAGACTGTCTCTGCCATGTATACATATGAATCATTTTGTGACTAAACATAGTGTTAGTCACCACAAGCTTTCTCTCCAAACATACATCTAACAGACTAGTGCCATTATCATTTATCCTTTCATCACCAAAATTACCTAACACACTTTCATACCCATCACGCTTTACTCCCACCCAGCCATTACAATCGCCTAACATAACAATTCTTTCATTATCTTCACACTTTCCAAGCACATCTCTAACATTATCCCAAAACTCTTCCCTGACTGCCTGTGGCTTGGACATATCTGGCGCATACAGACACAGGATAAAAATCCTGGTCAAGCCTACTTTCAGTCTCAGCCACAGGAGCCTGGGACTCACATACTCATAACCTTTCACACAATCACTCATTCTTTCTGACAAAAGAATGCCCACACCTTGGCTTCCTCTCTCAAACTCTTCTACTCCCGTCCAGTAAGCAGAGAGTCGGCCATGCGTGGACATTCCACAACCTTTCTTTTTCGACTCACTCACACCTAGCACATCAATTTTCCTGGTATTCATCACCTCGCATACTTCGTCAATCTTATCGTCTATTCCTCCGCAAACATTCATCGTCGCAAAAAGGCATTCCCCTGCCCTCTTTTTGCCTGCTGGGGGGACAAGACATGACGTGTGGCAATGCACGTCGCCGTCGGGAATTTTGCCCCCCCCAGATACGATGGGGCTGCCTGAGGTGGCCTCAGGGAGGGATTCTCCAGGTGACCTGGTACCCTCCTGGGGTAGTATATTTTTAATTCCCTTCCTCATTGTATCTGCTCCTACTTCGTCGGATAGGAAAGGATAAGGTCCGTTTTGAAGAGGATGAGGAAAGAGAGAAAGGAAAAAGGTATTTTGAGGATACTGCATACACGGAGGGGACGTTTGTAGTGTACGCAGTAGCTAGGGAGGCCGGGGTCGCTTACCCGAGTGCCTTTTCTTCATAGTCGGACAGACCAATGAAGAGAACACCCCCTGACCTATATAAAGTGTTGCCAAATTATAAAATAAAAACTACACTATTCATTATCAGTGTGGCCGATGCAAAAATTAAAAACCACTTATTACTTAATCCTAAACATACGTAAATCGATAAATCAATGATAAACGAAATAATATAGATTTTACTGAAACACAATTTTTGGTAGACCTTAAATTTCAAGTGACATTTGACGGCTAGAGTGGTCGTTGTCGTTCAAACCGCAAATTAAATGTATGGGTTCTTTCTTTTCTCGTATTTATTGTGCCTATAATGAATGATGGTTATATGTGGTGGTGTGTGTGGCGCAGGCGTGTGCGTGCACATCGCGGAGCTGGCTTTGCTGGGCGACGCGCTGGCGCGCCACGTGCTGTGCTGCGCCGGCGCCGCGCTGGCCGCGCACGTGGCGGCGCTGTGCGCGCGGCTGCCGGCGGCGGGGGCGGGGGGGGCGGCGGGGGAGGGGGGGCAGCCGCTGCGCGTCGTGTGCGTGGGCTCCGTGTGGCGCAGCTGGCCGCTGCTCAAGCCGGGGCTGCTGCACGAGCTGCGGGAGAGGAAGGTGAGCGGCTCACTTGCACTTGGACATAGATCCTTGCTCTTTGTTCAATCCAGATCTAGAAAAATCTAATTTATTCTTTTGTTTGAATTTTAAGTTTTCCCGATTACTGTTGTGTATGATAGAAGTTTGGATTTGCAATTTAGACTCAATATTGATATGCAGCACTAAAAACTCTCTTCTCTGGATTTTCCACATCTGACTTCTTCCCAATATTATAAATATGAAAATTTGGATGGATGTATGAATTAATGTATGTTCCTCAATCGCGACAGAACGGCTCAATGGATTTCGATGAAATTTGACATAGTAATAGTGCATAATCTAAAATAGCACATCAGCACATAGCCAGTATTCCCGCGAGATTCAATATGGCGCGAGAAAATATCATTTTGCCGAGATGTTGCAATATCTTTACAATCTTTATATACATTGTGATTACAAGGTACTGGTGACACGACTACGATATCTATAAATATATACGTCAAGTACTTATAGTAAAATTGTGACGTGGTTTTAATGGTATTCTTACATTAATTCATCTTTACCTTTTACTGGTATGATCAATATAAGCTACTAAAATAGACATAAAAAGATACTGAAGTGACAAGAAATCGAAACTATTTAATCGTAATCTCACCTGATGGTAAAAAATGATAAAATAAAATGAGAACCTTAATAGGATAGAATTGGCCATTTCAAAATTAAAACCGGAACATATGATCGCCGGCGCGATGTGACTTGTTCAACACGTGTAAGACATTCAGCATTATGTCATTAGGTCGACGTAGTACAGCACGGCCGCTCCTGGGTAAGCGTGTCGTAAAAAACAACTAATTTGAGTGATCCTTGAGGGACTGCCTAGCCTTTCATATAAAATATGCCATTTAACATCGCCATTGTGGTGATTATGTGTTTCGGCATTATTTTATGAAAAACCAAATCTTTTAAGATGACATTGATTTGTATTTTATTTACCTACTCTAAAAAGTTTATATTATTCACGCAAAACAGTGAATAAAAAGGCCTTTTATTCACTGTTTTTGCGTATTCATGCAAAACAGTAAATAAAAAGGCCTTTTATTCACTGTTTTGGTGCTTGATAATGATAATATTAAGAAAATTACGCTTAATTTCAGTCATTGCTCTAATTTTAATGTCCATTTCAATCAATGTAACATTTCTTATTTCTTGATTAAATTTCTATTTTCGCTTAAATTATGTCCTTTTCTCGTAGTCATGGTATAAAGTATAGTATGGAACTCCTGAGTAAAGTACGAATTTATATCGAGGGCCATGAATCACTCGCGTCGCTCAGGATTCTAACAGTTGGATTCTAACTCGCTACGCTCGTGATTCAATCGTTAGAATCCTTCATTTGCTCGTGACTCATCTACGGCCTTCGCTTTAAATCCGTCCTTTATTCACTAGTTGCATAATATACTATTTTTTGTCATTTATAATTTTATTGTCTTTCTTTTTTATTTTTTTAAAAGCGCGCTTAGTTTACAGTAAAATAAATCTGTTTGAAATGTATCAGGTAGGAACGCCGCTGGAGTTCGTGCGGCTGCGCGTGTCGAGCGCGCTGGGCGCGGCGTGGCTGGCGGCGCGGCACGTGGGGCACGCGCTGCCGCGCGACGACAGTGCGCACGTGCGCGTGTTCCACGCCTACCGGCCCGGCAGCGACCCCGCCGACAGCGCGCAGGCCGGCGCGCGCGGCGGCGACATCGGCGGCGGTGACGTCACGCAGCCTGGCTGCGGCTGCGAGCGCTGGACCTGGACCTAGTGGCGCCAGCTCTCCACACAAACTGACAACTCGGTGTTTACGAACTTTTACGACCGCGACGAGTTAGGTTAGTGAAGGCACACGATTTTTGTTTCCTTATTTTTTACCTCAAAGGTCCTATTATAGAAAGAGATTTTATTTAATTAATGCTGTAAGTGCTTTTAGTAAAGGAAGGAAGTATATTATGTTTTACTATGTTCCTATGTAGTTCTGTACCTAAAATCGACTATTCACAAATTACGTATATAGATAATCTTTAAGTTTTTTTTTTGTTGAGATTATATTTATATTTTAAATTATATTTAAGTTACGATAAATGTGAAAACGTAAGAAAGTGAAAAGATAACCATAGAACCTTAATCTTTATAACATCAATTTTTTACAATATATACAGGGTTGTTTTTTAGTCCCCCGACAAATTTTTTATAAACAATAAGTATAATTATATATAATTATAATTATATTATAAATTATTTATAGTAACGATTTTTGCAAAAAAGAGGTGTATTTTTTTTAACAAGGAAATTAATATATTCTCTAATATACTCGTATTATAGAAAACATGGTCACTCTAAATTATGAATGTAAGACGGGTATGCGCTAACAAAATGCCGCGTCATAGTAGTTGTGTTTAACAACAATGACTATTTGTAAAAGAGTTTGTGATGCCATGTCTTTATTTTTTTTTCTACTGTTACTTATTAAAATAAATATGAAGGGACTTTTATATCGTATCAAAGAAAATAACATTTAAATGTGGCTGGTGACTAAAAAACGACCCTGTATTTATTGAAACACAACACATCACAAGTAAAGAGAATATAAACAAAATTACAAAAAATGACACCAAGTAAAAAAGTAAAAGGAAAACAATTTATTCATTATTTTTTATCATTGTTACCGTTGAGCCGGCAAATGGCTACGACTCATATCATATTAGATAACTACTATGTAATATAAACTTATGTCACAAAGATGCTATTCTGTCATAGCCTCAGGATGGACTTCCATTTTATATCATTAGCATATAAGTAACGTATAGACAAGTAGGTAATGAGTGCCTAAACAGCATATTATATACAACTGCATATCAAAATATATATACTTATTTTATTTATTTGTAAATATTAAGTGCATAAGAATAAGAAATAGCGCTGATTTTTCTTATTTTTATTAACTGTTATATGGAAAACCTCTAAAGTGGTAGCTATAATATGTAATAGAGGTTACGTAGCGTTTCACCTTATAAAGTACCTACGTTTAGTCACTCCTATGTGGGAACTACATCGCGGACGCTGCGTCAGACATCTTTAATGTCAATAATAACCAGAACAAGATCTTTTGTAGTAAGGACTTAGTCATGCTTATAACTTAGGAATTATTAATTCTATATAAATAATTTTAAAACTTTTATCCCCCTTCTAGTGCCACACAGATGTCTATTGTTGATAATGATAATGATGTTCTTTATTGTAAATCTACTCTGAATTGTTATTACAGTTATACACTGTATTAAATTAATACTTCCACTTCCATAAAATATGTAGTAAAAGATAATTAAAAGTAATATATTTATAAGCCATCAGCAAGTTATGGAATGTCTGATTCTATTCTGATTATATTCTATATCTATGATGATTATATTCTGACTCATGACTATAATCTTTGACTTCAATTAATAACAATACATTGTTAAAACAAAAAATGCTTCCCAAGAATGTTTTTATATAAAAAGTATGCATTGAGTCTAAGACATCGTCCTAATAAGACGCGTTTACGCATACCAAAAACCTATATAAGTAGTTCGCGCCAAACATCGAGTCCCCTCTGAAGTTGTTACGAAATGTTTGTTGTGAGTCACAAGGACTGCTGCGCGACACGTCTGCCAACCACTTCAGATGTTTGCCGCCATCCATGGCCACTATATCAATCATACCATATCATACCAACCTGACAACATTTTTAGTCAGACAATATAAGTCAATGTTTCCAGTACCTAGTTTTTAAGTAGGTTAAATATCTTTGTGTGTCAAAATAACTTTGTATTTCAATTTTACATTATATTATAAAATGCTATTTTTATTCCTATACAATTTTTTGTCGATCTGATATTTATTAAAATTTTTATATTTTATACAAACGTATAATTTTATACCTTCACAAAAAATGTTAAATAGTGTAAGTTTTAGTTGTAAAATATTGACATATTAGTGAATATGTTTTAAAATTTTTATTCCATTTTTCAAATAAAATTGTAAATAGTTTTTAAATTTCTTATAATTTGTTCTCAAATACATAAAATTATAAACTTTTACTGAGTTTTTTTCATCTATACTCCTTTATTTTCAAGAAATACTTAAACAAACTAAGCTGGTAAATCAAAATAAGAAGCTGCCCATTTCTCTATTGTTGAATTCCGAAAATATCGACCGAATACTTGAATGCAGTAAACTATAAAATGGAGCAATCGACACCGTTATTGCCTGTATAAAGTGACGATTTCGAAATATTCATCATCGCCGTCCAGCAGTGGGCGACACCAGAATCCCACGTCGCTCGGCCCCGCACCGGCGATAAACGTTCACCAGGGCCACGATTCTGTAATTACCGCATGTTAGCATAATTCGCAGGTAATGCAATTTTGTTTCAGAAAGTAAATTTTTATTTTTTTATTTTTTATTTTATTTTTGATGGAAAACAAACGGTTACAATATTAACAAACAAATAGACAAACATCATAGCTTACAAAGAACACATTAAACATGTTTTCACATATATTAGAAGATCAAACGAACTTCTTAAGTGAAGTTCGATCGATATTATAATATAATATGTTTCCTTCATATTATGAGTTGCTTCATTCGAAGATATATTCATTTACCAAGTAGTCCCTTTGACTCACACGGTAGCACGCACGAATTTAAGAGTTATGAAATGACTAAAAAGGTCAAAACACGTGTTTTCGATCGTTTTAGTTCAAATTTTTCACACCAGTCTGGATCCATAGGATGCGCCTCTGTCGAGCTCATTATTTTAGAGTTCTTCATTTTATAGTTATGGCAAAACTTTAAGGGCAATAGTTTACTACATTGACAGGGCGGGTGGGACCTTAATATATCTTCGAATGAAGCAACTAATATAATATCGATCGAACTTCACTTAAAAAGTTCGTTTGATCTTCTATTATATTTCGTTGCTTCATTCTTCAGATATATTCATTTACCAAGTAGATGTTCAGAGCATAAGGTAAAGTTTTGCTTTATAAAAATTCATTAACTAATATTCAACAGTTATTTAATCAACTCAATGTAAATGTATAACTTTGAAACATTTTATTTACATGCATACTGAATAAAATTACTTAAAGTAAATTAATAATTAAGGATCAACAAAGGAGTTTACTTCTTCATTTGATTGAAAAACTGCCCTTCCAAAATTACTTTTATTGATCGACCATGGGGCGGTTATAAAACTTAGCGAATGTTTGAGACTGAGCGGTCCTGCAGGCCGTGCTGCGAATGGCTAGCAGCGATAGGCCGCCACGCGCTCCGGCCGCGGACGTTGCTGCGCGTGCCGCGTGCTGTGAGCGCTGAACGCCGCGCGCCGCCGCCACGCCCGCGCCGCTAGACCCCATGACATGCTTTATCCAGCGACTGATAGACGGTGAGATCGTTGTTTTGTAAGGTCGCTTTGGTTTGACTATAAGGCAATCTACACGCTCTGGCCTAAGTTAACTCGTTACAAATAACTAATTTTCTAAAGCTAATGCCGGGCATATACAGGAATGGCATGTTCATGGAAATATGGCAAAACTAGAGTTGGTTACTAGCAGTAGCTGAAATTATAATCAAATCCAAATTCCCTATTTTGATTTCATTTGCAAAAATTATAAGAGAAATTGCACACGGTGTGCTAGTGGCCTAAAAGCCAGTAAAAATACCAGTTACTGTGTGTGTACTTTGCTCAAGAGTTAAATAACTATTGGGATACCATTTTGAAATATAATCTTAAAACGACTTGAAGATCTTAATCTTAAATCAAGTGTAATTGTGTTATGTTGGTAATGGCCTTAACCTAAGGTAATGGATTAATTAGTTCATGTGATCCTATATTGTTTCCTAATAATAAGGCCAACCTATGACTATTTACTATATCTATTAACTGTTTTTATTAGTTTTACTTTAATTGTTCCTTAAAAAATTATAAAATTCAGTGAAATCGAACGATTAAAGATATCTCCACTGTTATTGTGACAATAATTCTAGTACCGATACGTTGTACCATGCTACGTTGTACTGAGCGTAAGTTTTGTTAGAAAGCGACGAGACCACGACTAGGTACTGTGGTGACCGCCTACACGTCTTCTCTTAATGAAACCGAGCCGGGAAGCCTCGCTGGTTCGTTCTGGAAAG
Organism: Stenoptilia bipunctidactyla; assembly: GCA_944452665.1. Lineage (NCBI taxonomy): Eukaryota > Metazoa > Arthropoda > Insecta > Lepidoptera > Pterophoridae > Stenoptilia > Stenoptilia bipunctidactyla. Next base: position 239,896 of record OX101744.1, on the reverse strand, counting down.
ATAAATAATTTCTTTTCAAAATCGTTAGCTCAGTAAAAGAGCACTCGTTCGGCAAGCGAGAGGTCCCAGGTTCGTGTACTGATCGGGTCTTTTTTTTTTTTTTTTAATTTATTTTTCCCGTTACCTATTCAAGAATAATTGAGCATTATTAAATGCAAAAATTTCAAAACGGCTTGAATGTTTTAATTTAAAGCAATTTGGAGAGAGAGTAAACGCGTCTCTAACCGTAGCTTCAAGATCTCGTTACCAAGAAACCTATTGTGAGCATTTAACATTGGTGCGAGAAGCAAACAGATTTACTTGAGGTTGACTAAAAACTTTGATACGCATAATTGGGTAGTGCTGTATTTTTTCCCGAGTTAATATACGGAGCAAATAGTCAAATATTCATTTTCTCAAACTATTACCAAATACTTTTAGCTAATGCATTTAAATGAGGAAATCGAATTCCTCCCATTAAATTAATATAGATAGTACCTACATACAGCGCAAACGTGTTAATCCTTTGCAAAACACTGTAACCCATTAAAAGCTGAAAACATGTCTCACTATTTTTCCAGTTTCCATTTGCATGATTATCTTTACAAATTACCCCCCCGCATCAGGCTGTGACGCAAATATTCGCTAAATATTTCTATGACAAGATGTCTTTCACATGTTTTTCCACCACTGTAAATCTTCTAAAATCTTACTATGTATTTGTATTTTTGTATCGTTATTATTGCTATTTTTGAGAGCTTTGTATCTATCCTTTCGAAAGTTTGAGTGGTAGTATAATCACTAATATTTAACCGTTGGACAAGCTGAAGTTAATGGTTAGTTAGTTGTGAATTGTGCTAATTCTCTGATGGTGCAACACCTTACTGTTTAAAATTTGTTCCTTACTTTTTAAAACTGAATTTAGGATGGCAACACAGATTTGAGATAGTGAACACTGATTGAAACTGGTTGATTCGATATATGTTTTTATACGTGTTGTTATTTATGACAAATTGTTTACTTCGTATTTCACTTTTTTCTTGCAAAATCACTGGTTATATTTCCACGGAGCAGTATTAATTATCTTTACTAATATTTGCAATTCACTTTGAGTTAATTTTAATATGTTGATATGCGACTTTGTTATAACTTTTCCAAAAATCTTTAAGAGACCTCTTAAACACTGTATTCATTTGACAGATCCGAGTTGAAGTCCTCGAATTCATAAGTTTGTGGTAAAAACTGAAATCGTAATTATTTACGATTTTCCTTTAATATAGGAACTAAAAGATAAGATTCTCTGAAATTAATGCAAGCTAAAAAGGACTTTTTTGTCACTATGCTCAGGGAGGTTCTAAAATGTTCTTATAAAATGGAATTTGTTATTAAGGAATTTATATTATTTATATAAGATTTAAAATAAATCTTTTGTCTCCATTTGATTTTGGTGCAAAAAATATATTCGGAACAAACTGATCAGACTGAGGAGAGCAGGAGACTATTGCTCCTAGATTAATTGATTTATCTATGGAGAGAGCCTATCTCGAAAGCCTGATTTTATTTAGGAGCAAAATTGTTTATAGGAGTTACGATTTGTATAACTTGACAGATTTTTGGTAATGAGACGCCTTTGGAGATCCACTTTAAACCAACAGAGTCATTGGTAATAGCTGTACCAGAATTATAAAAATATGCCATTTTATTGATTTATTTATTTATACTTCATTGCACACTTACAAAATAATAAAAGGAAAAGAATACATTAGAACAAAAACAGTTTTGAAAGGTACAATAGGCGGCCTTATCGCTATAAAGCCATGTACCTGCGTTAACGATGGGCTAGGGATCATTGTCTCGTTGATATCATCCACCGAGTTCGGGGGCGTAGCGCTGACAATAATACTGTTGCGTAGTTGCGAGCCGATATTCGGTCCAGTTACCTTGAAACCGCGGGCGTGGGTTCGCTTGACATGTGGATATTTTAAGCATGTCAACATGCTTTTTTATCCCTTTCTTCATTTTCCAATATGTTAACAAATCTAGACCTTCATGGCAGTTTCGTTCTTGTTTCAGTTTCAAAAAAAAAAATGTAAATCAGACAGAACTCTGCAATTCTCCACTAGGAATTTTATTGTGTTTACTTTAATATCCAACCAAAGAATAGTCATAGCTTGGCTTATGGCTTGTTGTTCCGAGCCCAAGTGCTTACCTTCAAATTTTTGGTTTCAGACTAAGGGTTTTCAATAATCTGGTTGATCTTAAACCTCTCTGGGTAGCCCTTTGCGCAATAACGGCAGCCATCTTTGAGCTAAATCTTGGTGAATACATTCGCCATGTTTAGGGCCTTTGTTAACGGGAACTACCAGAACCGTTAAGATTTAAATTGGAAGCGTTTGTATTTCCGCTTGAATTATTGGGTTTTAAAGGCGTTTTTGTGGGCGATAGGCGGACCACCTATCACTACAATAGTCTCTCCATCTTTATAATACCTCCAAATTTGTCAAAAGTGACATTAGATGGTCTTGTAACCTCTGGTGTTCTGCCTACCCCATAAGGGATACAGGCGTGACGTTATGCATGCATGCATGCATGTGTGAAGAAATTAATAGAAATTATCATGAACTTGAAATTATTATGTAGGTTCTGAAGGTAGAAATCGATTGAAACAACAAAATAGTTAATTAAACATGTATAATAAAGCAAATTAATTAAAAAGGGCGTGAAAGAAAATAATAGCATTTCTTTTTATACTTATATATAATACATCTGGTTAATGATACCCAATAATATCATATACTATACACTAGTCACTAAGGGCTAATCACCTATAAGTACAACTATAATGTAATATACACATCAATAATTTAATTAAAATAAATAATATAATATAATACAGGATTAGAACTTAACTTATTTTTACACGTCGTGTTACCCGATCCAAAACAAAGACTGCCCGTAGCGGTGGGCCATTATCCCTCCGTGTATCCCTACTTATTGCATCACGTCATCACCGTCCAATCAGCAGAAGACAAAACAATTAACCAATTACAAAACAGTTTTACTTGACAGTTGACATTATAATCGATTCAAATCAATATCGATTCAGTACGTAATGTCTAAGCGGTATCGTAAAAAAGACTATTATTATAACACGGCCATACTGACTATGCTTCGTTCTCGAAGCGTTGTAAATAAGTAAGTGGAAATATTGAATAAACTCATTGTGTGTATGTGTATTTAATGTTATTTATTTGTAGAAAATAAAATCATATGGCAATCTGTCTTGACATGCCAATCCCATCACTCGCTGCCAGTGAAGACAGACCAACATCAGACATGAGAGCCGCCCAGCGAATAAACAAAATCATATGATATACCTACATGTGACCAACTGCCTTGACATATCAACTCCAACACTCGCTGCCAGTGAGGAAAAGCTGACATCAGGCGAGAAAGTCGACCAGCGAATAAATAAAATCATATAATATGTGTGACCAACTGCCTTGACATATCAACTCCAACACTCGCTGCCAGTGAGGAAAAGCTGACATCAGGCGAGAAAGTCGACCAGCGAATAAATAAAATCATATAATATATGTGTGACCAACTGCCTTGACATATCAACTCCAACACTCGCTGCCAGTGAGGAAAAGCCGACATCAGGCGAGAAAGTCGACCAGCGAATAAATAAAATCATATAATATATGTGTGACCAACTGCCTTGGCATATCAACTCCAACACTCGCTGCCAGTGAGGAAAAGCTGACATCAGGCGAGAAAGTCGACCAGCGAATAAATACATGGCCATAAAAGTGTAGGTTATGTACGAGAAATAAATTTTACTTAATGTGTATTCGTGTATAATTTATAGTCCTTTTTATCTAAACAATATTATAGTTTATACTATATATTTTGCATTACAATGAATACTGTGGTTTTGCATTTAAACAAATAATAATTATTATCATATAATTAATTAAATTTATAATTTAATCAAATATGTTTATTACAATGTCACTCATTGCGATTTACTTAGCCTATACACAAATCTTCTTTTATACGATATAATTCTATAATTAATATAATTCAATTCACATTCGAAATCATTATTACAAGTGTAACAAATTGTTTTACAAATTTAATAAAATTTAAAAATATATTCCTCGTAGCTTGTACTTTTCGATACAACCAAAAACTTATCTAAAGTTAAGGATAACTATAAAGGTTACTTAAAGATTACTATACACGAAAAACATTGTGTCACTTTAATAACATGATATGTATCTTACAAGACAATTATAAGGAACGAAACATTTCTTTGTAACTTTTGCTCTGTATGAAATTTGTCAGGATCAAAAAACAAAAAATTATAGACACTTCAAAGCAAGGAATCTAATTAGAATTTGGTAAATAACTTAAATTTATTTTATGATAATATTTGTTAGCACGGCAAGAATGTTTATATACATAAGGAAAAAATAAACTCTAAAACAATGTATAATTCTAATTTGAAAAATTATAAAACATAGCGCTTTTTTTTTGTATACAAAATGATTATTTTCAATAAATAGAAAAATTTATGAACAGCATCTTCTACAGTGGCATCGTCAACCCATTTACCTGGCCAGAATCTTAACTTATCTTTTGCGATTGTTATGTCTCTTTGTCCACTACGACGCAAACGATAACGATCATAGTTCAGTAGGTCTGCTATTTCATATGGGCCCCTAAACTTTGGTTTTAACTTCTCTTTACGCCTATGATCTTGGTAAACGTACACAATGTCACCAACATTATAAGTTTTGTCATTACGTTTGGTAGAATCGAAACGTTCTTTAAACTTTAATGCTACATCTTGTAGGCGTCTATGTGCAAGTTCCCTATCATCACGAACGTCGAAGGTTTGGTCTAAAATTTCGGGGTTGAACATCGTTCAGACGAGCTTGTATGCAAGGTATATTAGCGTTACAGCCAATCAATAACCGTAAGGTTGAAAAGCCAGTTGATTTTTGGGTTGTCGTATTAATTGACTGTTGGACCTTCCATAATCCGTTCGGCCAATCTGACAGCTCATTACATACCGTGGAATTAGAATCAAACTTATAATGTACGGCAATAAATCGGCAACAATGCCCTTCTTTCCTAAGTACTCCAAATAGCTTTTTTGTAATTTAATAAAAACCAATATCTTAGAACCACAATGGAAGAAAGATACCTCGCTGTCTTGTTTTTATAACGATCGTTTTTTTGTGACTGTTTCTTTTTCTTTTGTGTAAAGTGTTAATATAAGCTATATTTATTTTATTTATTATTTTATTTATTTATATATAAGCAAAATAGCAATATCTACATTTTCCACAGCGTGGTAAATAAGAAAAAGTCTTCTATAGTAATCACACATAGATTGTTTCTTTAATTTGATTTTTTCTTTTTAAACCAACATTTATTTTAAAGTTGAAATTATACTTATGTTAAACAACATTTAAAATCCATAAATACAGAATCTACTATAACGTTTTTTTCCTTCTTTCTTTTTTAAAGACGCTGCTTTCAAATGTATTGTTTACTAAACCGCTACAAGCTTAAGCAAATACCACACAAACTATAATTAAGTGAGGGTACTAAATATTATTCAAACTACACTTGCATTTTTGTATTTCTAACGCAGTATTCTAAGAATGTACCGTAGGTTTGATGTTATACATTTCTCTGATACTTTATTATATAATTTCTTGTTTATTGTAGTTCTATATTGTTTTTGAGGTGGGCGTAAACGGCTACGACACAGTCATTGAATAATGTTGCTGTTTTCGATTATGTTTATATATGTAACTCTGTTTTAATGAATAAATAAATAAAAATAAATAAATAAATAATCTAATTATAGTGTTTTAATGTTTATGGAACGTAAAACAACATTGTATATGAGTGACATTTGTATATTTCAAAGCGAGACGGTTTAATTAATAATATTAAACGGACAAATTTAAAATTATTTTTCGGATATTGCTGTTTATTAAATTGATATCTGGATTTTTTTTTTTTTTTTTTATATTGTAAGTTCATAATATAATGCTGCATTTGTCACAACGGGCGCCATTTTAAATCTAGGCTTATAATGTACGAATATCTCGATACTTCTCGATATTTCAGGTCATCATTAAGTAAACATGAATTTATTTATATTTAATTTTATAATATATTTAGTTTTTTGATACCTTCTACCGCTGTTACAACTACGGGTGTGTGGTTCGTTGTGTTCTGCATAAGTGGAAGGGTGGTTAAGAGAAATTACAATGATGAAACGCTTAACAATCATAAGCACTTGGTCAGCAACGCGTTGTTAGTCTCTTTGTATAATTGTGCTTGAACACTAAATACCACAAGCTTTTGAACTTGATTGAAAACATGGGAAAAAAATATGGTCCACTTTTCTGATGCGGTTGGGAAATAAAAAGCTTACCAACTTATTATTTATTTACCTAAAATTTCATGACGCTGTCATTAAATCAGATAAATAAATGAGTCCTACCTTCACCCTATTAACATAGATCGAACAAGGTTGGAAATGACGATTCAACCGTTTTGCAAGTGATTATTTTATGATACTGATACTAGCTCCTGAGTCAATAGAAAGCGAGTCAATTACAATATCATTAAAAGACATTTTTGTTAATTTTAGTTTAGTACCTGCTGGAAATTGTTGTACTTATATCTGGCAATAGTCATGCTTAATTTTTGCCAGAGTTACTTGTAGAGGTGTGACTTTCGGTTGTAAGAGCTCGCTTTTTGACAAAACACACTGCCTCATCATGTCCGATCTTCTTGCAGAAGGAACATGTTTTGATGCCACTGGTAGTTGGAGTTTCTAGTTTAGGATTTGTTTTAGAGTCATTGCTTAAACCAATTTTAGACATTTTATAACAATCATTGCGTAAATGTCCTCGTTTATTGCACAAAAAACATACTTTTTCTAATTGCGGCACAGTTTTAACACGCTTAGCTTCACTTGCACCTGACGTATTGTTAGACGTATCATCAAATGATCGCTTTCTCGTTTTGACGTATGTAGTGAACAAAGAAATCAACTCAGAAACTGTTTTGACGCCACTATTAAAAGATGCCATCCTAACATTATGGTCACGTATACCTCCGCAAATAAGTTCGATTTGTTGCGCTTCCGTAAGGGTGATTTTAGTAGCCTTAAATAACCTAATCTTTTCCCTAGCGTACTCGCAGTACGAATCAGCAGAATCAGTACAATAGGTAACAGCTCGGTAAAGTTTATCCGAAAGGTTTTTCTTTTCCGGGTACAAAGAAACTATTTCCGAACGGAAATTAACCCAGGATCTTCCGTCTTGAGGTTGCCACGTCTCAAACCATAATAAAGCAGACCCCTTAAGGGCTTTACCTGCCTTAGCAACTTGGGTTAAACTGCTCCACCCTAGCTCCTTTCCAAGTTCTTCGATGTTGTCGCACCAGGCAGAGGCACCGCTGTCGCTGGTAGCAGGGTCGAACACCGGAAGCGCCACATCGTGTTCTTGTTTATTTCCAGTCACTGCATCTCGGATGGCTTTCAATAGGCTTTCAAGCGTAGTCGGATCCATGACTCTTCACCTGTAACATTTGTTAGTTAGAAACATTGATTAGTTAATGGGCTTAAGATTGATCCCACTTCTGATGTGAAGAAATTAATAGAAATTATCATGAACTTGAAATTATTATGTAGGTTCTGAAGGTAGAAATCGATTGAAACAACAAAATAGTTAATTAAACATGTATAATAAAGCAAATTAATTAAAAAGGGCGTGAAAGAAAATAATAGCATTTCTTTTTATACTTATATATAATACATCTGGTTAATGATACCCAATAATATCATATACTATACACTAGTCACTAAGGGCTAATCACCTATAAGTACAACTATAATGTAATATACACATCAATAATTTAATTAAAATAAATAATATAATATAATACAGGATTAGAACTTAACTTATTTTTACACGTCGTGTTACCCGATCCAAAACAAAGACTGCCCGTAGCGGTGGGCCATTATCCCTCCGTGTATCCCTACTTATTGCATCACGTCATCACCGTCCAATCAGCAGAAGACAAAACAATTAACCAATTACAAAACAGTTTTACTTGACAGTTGACATTATAATCGATTCAAATCAATATCGATTCAGTACGTAATGTCTAAGCGGTATCGTAAAAAAGACTATTATTATAACACATGCGTATTAGTTTTTATTTGACCTCCGTGTCGATTTATCAAATCAACATCCTGGGTACTACCTCCGTGTCGATTTAAAAAATCAACATCCTGGGTATTTTATCCTTCGTGTTAACGCTAGTTAAAGTTCCTGAAGATATTAAACAGTTTCCTTGAATATCGTTGTATTTGAATACCTCCGTGTCGATTTATAAAATCAACATCCGGGTACCACCTCCGTGTCGATTTAAAAAATCAACATCCGGGTGTTTTATTCTTCGCGTTAACGCTAGGTTAAGATCCTGGAGACATTAGATGCTTTTCTTGAATATTGTCTGCATGAAATCACTCGTCTATGATTTTTTCCGCTCCAACCTTCTAAGCTTGCGTTTATAATATTCTTCTTTTCTTCGGCCGTCTGTAAGAAAACAAACAAAACGAAAAGAAGCGTTACTCATAAAACACGATAAAATTAATCGCTGGACAGTTACTTAGTACGGAGTCTGTGGGCTTGGGTATAACCCTGGCTTAGTCACAACAAAATCTGTATTCGCGAGTCCGTTCCGTCATTTACTTTACAGTTACAATGCCAACGCAATTAATACCAAGCTACTATCGACCGTCAGTTCGAGATACGTCCGCGCACCTAGCCGTCCTAACCGTATCTGTGTCACTTGCCATCATCCTACTTCAAGATACAACCTATGGCGCTGCAATCGAATGTCAGTCATTCATTGCATTTAGCTCCCTCTTTAACAGTGCTACCAACATACTTCCGCTACCATGAAGTCATACAAACATCTTAATATCGCAATCTCATCGTTATCGCCAACACGTCTTCTTCGGCATTTTTATGACAGGTGTACTTGCTACCGCGCACGAAAAAGGAATGAGCTCGACAGAGGCGCATCCTATGGATCCAGACTGGTGTGAAAAATTTGAACTAAAACGATCGAAAACACGTGTTTTGACCTTTTTAGTCATTTCATAACTCTTAAATTCGTGCGTGCTACCGTGTGAGTCAAAGGGACTACCTGGTAAATGAATATATCTGAAGAATGAAGCAACGAAATATAATCAACTGAGAAGCTTATTCAATATTTAATTTTAAATTACAAAGTGAGATAAATTATTCCTGTGGTACAAACCAGTTTTTGGTGAGTTTCTGCTTTAAGCAGTTAGCTGTTATATTGAAGGGATGTATTCCGGACTTGGCAACCATGCTATTTACTGTTTTTGGAGCTCGCACGAAGAATGCATTCTGTCTATAGTTTGTTGCGCATCGAGCGGTGACAAAAGTCTTATGCTTTCTGAACGTGCGTGTCGAAATTGTAAAATAAATAAGGATAAAAGAAATGGGGAATCGATTTGTGATGTTATAATGTTGTGAAGGAAAGTGGTGTCAGCTATATTTCCTCTTACATGAAGTGGTAGGATGTGATGTCTTTTGCATCTTTTTTCATAAGTGTTATCAAAGTTTTTGCATTTGTACTGAACATAATTTTTTTTTTTGAATTTTTTCTATTCTATTAATGTAGATATCATATTGTGGGTTCCATACTTGAGAAAAATATTCAAGTAAGTACCTATACTACGCACAAATGAGCAATAAATGATTTCAATAACTTTGATGCTTGAAAAATTGGAGCAGGTCCTATAAACAAAACCTAGTGACTGGTACGCTTTTTTAACAATGTAGTCTATGTGTTTTTCGTGGGTACGTTTCGAGTCATGTATTACACCTACGTCTTTGAATTCCTTCACTCGTAAGAGTTCGTGGTCTATCAGGCTATACGTGAAGTTGACGGTTACGTTTTGGTTAAGATTTGTTAACATTAAGGCATAACTTATTAAGCTATTGCATAGCTTCTATCGCGGGCCTTGAGCTTGGGGACCGAATCCAGAATTTCCGTAACGAAAAAAACGTAACACCCCCCACTCTAGGATCTTCACTCTTCCCCCCTAGAGGGGACGGTGGAGGCAGTTCGAGGCATTGGCCTCTTTCTGCGGTTGCAGTCGCCTCCTGTAAAGACAGGAGGGGCGTTGGGGCGGACATTAGTGTCCTGGGCCCATGGGTCATGCCGCAGCACGCTGGCGAGGTTCAAGCCCGTTAGAAGTTCTAGCGGGCGATCCTCTAGCCTGCGGCCGCAGCGACGTCTCATCCGAGGCCGTGCGAGGTGCTTGGCGAGCAAGTGATCGCTCAGCCGGCGCGCACGGGTAGTCAATAAGGGGGGGGGGCTAACGAGTGTTAAGCCCGCGGCGGGCGGTCGACACTCTAGCTGGCCACCACTTGTCTAGATTCGGGGGTGCCACCTGGATGGCGCAGAGTCTGTTCAGGGGGGCGCGGGGCCGGCGAGGTTCAAGCTCCTATCCGTGAGCGATCCTCCAGCTGGCGGACTACACCCCCCACTCCGACCGGCACAGCGGTGATACTTTGATTTCATAACTTTACATGGGGGCTTTAATAAACAATCAGCGCCATCTACTAGGAACTTGTAGAACTTCATATTAGATCAAACATTACTGCATTAATAAAATAAATAAATAATTATAATTGCATAAGTTGATAAAAAATGCTATGCAATAGCTTTACCGCGGCAGTCTCCGAGTGCCACACGTCTTTTTTTTTGAATACAGTATGCTGCGAGCCTAGCAAGATCTTGTTGAAGAAGAAGACATTCGTTAATGGTGGTAATGGTTTTAAAAAAAATTAAGTCATCGCCATACATTAGAAAGTTAGAAAATCTGAAAAATGTGGCAATATCATTAACGAAAATGTTAAAGAGTAATGGAGCCAACAACTTCCTTGAGGGACGCCTGAGGGTACGAAAAACCAGTCCGATGTGTAACCACCAACTACAACGGCTTGAGTTCTTTTATTAATGTAGGAACTAAACCATCTGAACAAATTGCCATGAATCCCGGCTGCCAGCTATTTCCATGGGAGTTTTGAAGCAAACATTGAACTTTATGGTACTGTGAGGTCCTTCAGGGATTCGGAGTAAAAGAAAGTTGATTTCCAGAATACGATATTTATTGTCAAAAAGATCCTATATATATACTTAAAAATCTATTTACAAAAGGTTACATTACAAAGGCGAGTTATCTTGTTTGACAACATCGATCTCTCTCTAAACTTCTTCCGTCTCACACCTATAAATAGTGACATGTATAAATATTCGGGCCTCAGCATGCCGCTAGCCAGTCACGAACGAGCAGAGAAGCGAGACGGGTAAATGTCAAAAAACCTAATCCTAAAAGTTACGTAAAGATGACAATCAAATTAAAACATACAATATATTTACAAACAATTACATGTTCCTACATCACCCCCCCTCAAGTGAAGCGTACATTTTTTCGCACTGTTCTGCCGAAACGCGTCACGTAGGGCTGCTGGTCTGTCGCAGTTGCATGTGGTGATGTGGTAGCCGTCGCCGTTGCCGCCGCGGTGCACTCTGGCCGTTCTGGTGCTCTCTGCGCCGGGAGTGTCCAATGTAGTTGGCCCGGGGCTGAAGCGACGTACTCGGCGTCCTCTTCGTTGCAGAAGTAAGCGGGCTTGAGACGGTCCAACGATACAACCGAAGTACGATTGTGCAGTTGTAACTTAAAATACTTCTCATGCTTCTCAAGTACTTTGAAAGGACCCTCGTATGGCGGTGTTAATGGTTTTCTGACTAAATCGACTCGAACAAAGACGTGTGTGCAAATCGACAAGTCTTTATGAACGAACGTCGTGCGTTGATTGTTGTATGAGTTAGGTGCGAGTGACGTCATCGTGTCTTCTATTTGACGTATGTATTCAGCTGGTTCGTCGCTGTTGTTTGCTTTGGGTATGAAAAAGTCCGCTGGCAAACGTAACGTCATGCCGTATGTATATAGAGCTGGACTCATGCTTAAGTTCTTGTTAAGTGAGGCTCGTAATCCCAGTAATACTGTTGCTATCTCTTTCGTCCAACTTGTATTAGAGCTACGCGCTGTTAGCGCGGCTTTTAATGTCCGATGCCAGCGTTCGACTTGCCCGTTCGATTGCGGATGGTAAGCTGTAGTCCTTAGGCGGGAAACTCCTAGCTTTTTCATCAATGTGTGAAATAGTTTTGACTCAAACTGTCTGCCTTGATCGGTTGTAATTTTTAGCGGGCAACCGAATCGACATATCCAATGTTCATATATAGCTCGCGCTACTGTTTCTGCTGTAATGTTTTTTACTGGTACTGCTTCTGGCCACTTGGTGCGACGGTCAATCATAGTTACGATGTATGTACAATCTTCGGAAGGTGGTAGTGGACCGACGATATCTGCATGTAGGTGATCAAATCGTGCAGAGTCTTCAAACTGTCCTAATGGTGTAACTGTATGACGATGTACTTTACTTGACTGGCACTGAAGACAGGCTTTGGTCCAAGTTGCTACATCTGTATTCATATTTGGCCAGAAGTATCGTTCGGCAATCTGTTTTCTTGTATTTCGAATTCCCGGATGGCTTAATTCGTGCAACGCTTTGAATGCAGTTTTACGAATTGAAACCGGTAAGTACGGTCTCGGGTTTTCAGTAGACATCTCGCATGCGATTTTCTTAGTAATGCCTGGCAAGCTTATCATGACAAATTTCAAGTTTTGTTTACTTTTCAGTTCCTGAAGTTCTTTATCAGTTTCTTGATCATTAGCAAGTTGATTATAATCTAATGTTGAAGGAATTGTTAGCTCTTCTATTCTTGACAGTGTGTCGGCAACTGTGTTGTCATCTCCCTTTACATACACGATTTCAGAACAAAATTGACTTATAAATTGTAACTGTCTCTCTCTTCTTGGCGTATCGTTGTTGCTCGGTGGCTTCGTTAACGCGTACGTGAGTGGTCGATGATCTGTATGTATTATGACTTCCTGTCCTTCTATGTATCTTCTAAAATGTTTTACAGACGTGTAAATAGCTAATAATTCGCGATCGTACACGCTGTATTTTCTCTGGGCTTCACTGAGAGTTTTTGAATAAAATGCAATTGGTCGCCATATTGAATCCTGTTTTTGTTGCAATACGGCTCCCATACTGATGTCAGACGCGTCCGTAAATATGTGTAACTTGGCTCCAGGGATGGGATGAGACAATGTAGCCGCTTGTTTGATGCTGTCGCGACATTGTTCAAACGCTTTTTCGCTTGCTGGAGTCCACTTGATTGGCGTCTTATCTTTCCGTTTCGAGTTATGCAATAATTTGTTAAGTTCTAATTGTTTTTCAGCTTGACTTGCTAACGCGTCTCTGTAGAAATTAATCATTCCGAGAAATCTTCGTAACTCTTCAATTGTGTTTGGTTTCGGAAATGATGATATGGCGGAAGTCTTGTCTTCAGGTGGTTGAATGCCGTCTGGTGTTACATGATATCCGAGAAAGTCTATTTCTTGTTTTCCGAATTCACATTTGTCTGTGTTTATACTTAGACCATATTCGCTAAGTCTCTTGAAAACTAAGTGTAGATGGCGCTTGTGTTCTGTTTCATTCTTCGAATAGATTAATATATCATCAACGTAAGAGAATGAATACTCGTCCATGCCTCGTAGTACTTGGTGCATGAAACGTTGAAACGTCTGGGCTGCATTTCGAAGTCCGAATGTCATAGAAGTGAACTCGAACAGCCCAAAAGGCGTTGTTATCGCTGTTTTATGTGAATCTTCATTGCTTCTCATCGGTATCCAATAGTAGGCCTTTTTAATGTCAAGTTTTGAGAATATTTTACCTACCTACCTACTCCCATAGTTTTAACCGACACTGGGACCTTTTCTAGTTAACTTCAACCTTCTTCGTTCTATAAATTAGGTATGAATTCAAAAGTTTTCCAAACCGGCGCGGGCGCGGCATAAGTTTTTTAGTATTATTAGAGCTATACAGCGGTTGTCAAAATTGGAGAATGAGTTAGGATCCGACTTTCGATACCTACCTAAGGGATATAGAGAAAAAAATGATAAATATCTTCATTAAATAATAAGAAATGTAACTGAGATGAAGAAGTTATTTATATGATTATTACAAAAATTAAATTTGATTTCGCTTTCGACTAGGTCAGCACTAGCACTGAATTGATTGACAATTATCAAGTTACTGACATTCATGACATTGCATGCACAGCATACTTTGCGTCACACGTCAGATGCACGTCAGTCAGTCAATTCACTCTCGTACGTAATCTCGTATCATGTTTTGGTCGTATGGAATTCTTACAAAATGATAACATTACGATTATTTTCTCAATTTACCAAAATAAAAACAATACTAAAAACCAATTCAAGGAGCTTATATGGAATAGTATTAATTTCTAAAAAAAATACAAATAATAGCCACAATGATAAGTTTTATTTTAGGGGTATTCTTGCTGTAGCTGCAAGTTTTGTAGGTTACGCCAGTTTTAAGGAAAGGTTAAAAGCGGCTACTCCAGTTGTAGGAGCAGCCGAGCACTTAGTTGGTAGAAGAGAGAAATACAACTTCATTGCAGATGTAGTAGCAGTCTCAGCTCCAGCTGTTGTTTATATAGAAATCCAAGATACCAGACGACACGATTTATTTACTGGACAGCCAATAACGCTCTCTAATGGATCTGGGTTTATCGTTAAGGAAGATGGTTTGATTCTAACAAATGCCCATGTTGTTGTCAACAAACCTAATGCATTGGTCAATGTACGGCTCATGGTAAGTAAGTATTCATTGTTATATGACTAATATTAATAACTTTTAAAGGTTTCAAAGGCGTTTTTGTGGACGATAGACTGAGTCCCTGTCACAACAATAGTCTCTTTCCATCTTTACAATACCTCCAAATTTGTCAAACGTGACATCAGATGGTCTTGTAACCTCTGGTGTTCTGCCTACCCCATAAGGGATACAGGCGTGACATTATGTATGTATGTATTATTAACTTGTTAACACTCTTTTCTGAGACTTTTTGACTTTATGAAAATAATATTTCTATGTACTTTATGAGATAATTAATTAAACAAAAATATTCCTTAATCTAATTAACTCATTTAATACCATTATTAATGCATATTATCTATACTTATTGTGTGTAACATGGGTGTGTGTGTGTGTAATAATATTAATAAATTATTGTAATATATCGTTGGTTGCAATAATTTTAAACTCGGTACAGAAGTGGTTTTATTGATGTAAAGCAATTAGCTCCAGACAATGAGTGTCAGAATAATTTCAAAATACACACAAAATAATTCCAATATTGATTTTTAACAAAGGGTGTTTAGATGATATTGAGTTCTTTAGTTAGAACTAAAAGATTCCATTGTCTTAATTGAAATTAGTAAAGTCATAAGTTCATTTCTGGCTTAAATTGTATGCAATTTAATAGATATATTCTTACTCTAATCCAATTATTAAAAAATCATGGAAGTAAATCAGTGAATTGTAATAATACAGTTTATACCAGCAAGTTTACTCACACAAACTTTGATTCCACAAGAATTTCTTTATAGTTCAATATAGCCCATTATCTGCAACAAGAGCCTGGCTATGAAATCCTTTTTAATTCAAAGTAGTTTTGAGACAGGGTTGTTCCAAAATATATAAACACACTTTAGCTGTTTTAGCATAGATAAAGGATATAGGTATGTATTTTTTATTTTTATTCAATTATTTAAGATATGCCAACAATATTAAAGCACTTACAATCCAAATTCAAAGATGTCTTAATTCTGGTACAAGTATCACTAAGTAATAGGCATATTATTCTGTATTATATTCCATACTAGCCACCGCGCGCGGTTTTACCCGCGTAACTTTTGATCCCGTTGGAATTTCGGGATAAAATATAGCCTATTACCTTCCTCAAGAGTTGGGCTATCAAATGCAAAAAGATTTTTTCAAATCCCACTTGTAGTTTCTGAGATTAGCGCATTCAAACAAACAAACAAACTCTTCAGCTTTATATATTATTCCATATTTACAATAAAATTAATATTAAGTAATGTATAAAAATACATTATCTTAATATTTATTAAATCTTGCATTGTAAAAAATCATTTTATTGCCATGTCGCTTTTTAACAATGCAAACTGTATTGCTTACATTTATAGTTCATATTTTTGCAACATTGTAACACATCTCAAAACATAAAACTTAGTATACCACTTTGGCTATGGGTTGAACCTATCTGCCTCAGACTACAGCGGCTGCGGGTTCAATTCCTGCACGGAACAAGAAAAAAAAATGTTCTGGGTCCGGGTGTTAATATTTTCTGCTCACAGGTGAATTTTTAGGCTGATTGTGCCATTAATAATCTAACTGCTGTACTTCATTGTATCATCTAAATATGCTATATTTTTTTCTTAATAATAAAACTTAATCTGAAGAATACCTACTATAAACTTACACTATTACCGCACTGATGGTGATGTGTTCCAGCAATATTTTATGGAGAGCCAGTTCTTTCCTAAGCCCATATGCTCTAATCTTTAATATTCTATTCACTTACCATCAAGTGAGATTGAGTTTAAACAAGGGTTGGATCGATACTAAAAAATAATCAACGAATGCAGAGCATTAAAAAAATCGACTTCACATCAAAACTCTGGCTGTGTTGAGAATGACATTAACGTGAACATTCTCCACAATTTTACATATTTTTTCAAAAGTTTGAAATATTCATTGAAGTCCTCAACTGATTTCGATGAAATTTAAATGGGACCAACTATAAAGTATCCTCTATCATATGAAACTATTCATAATTGTCCGAAATATCGTGGTAAAAAGACATTAAAAAAACAGACAGACGAATTGAGAACCTCCTCCTTTTTTGGATGTCGGTTGAAAGGTTACAGAACTGTAAAATATTTCACTTTCAATTTTATAGTTTTTTTATTAAAAATTAGTATCGTTTCCAGGACGGGTCCACGCACACGGGGTTTGTTGAGGACGTGGACATGAAGTCGGACCTGGCCACACTGCGGATCCCCGTCACGGGGCTGCCCGTCATGAAGCTGGGCTCTTCCGCCGATTTGAAACCAGGCGAGTGGGTAAGTAATTATAATGATATGATTGAATTTTACCGATTTTTTTTTATTAAATACAGGTACTTCCATGCTGGACTGGGAGTGAAAGAAAAACATAGAATGTGCCAGCTGCTTCTCTTCCCAGGCATACTGTAAAAGTCGGTTAAGGGACAGAGGTTTTATTGGCATTTTTGTGGGCGATAGGCTGACCCCCTGTCACTGCAATAGCCTCTCGCAATCATTATAATACCTCATTAGTCAAACGTGACATCAGTTGGTCTTATAACCTCTGATGTTCTGCCTACCCCATAAGGGATACAGGCGTGAAGTTATGTATGTATGTATGTAATTTTGGGGGCGTAAGCCAGAGCCTTAGTTCTATTAGGTAGCTTAGGAAGATAAAGCGTGCGCACGGCAAGCGGGAGATCTGTGGATCTATTACCGATCGGGGCTTTTCATATAGCTTATCTATAAATTATAGGCATTTTAAAATGGAAAAAAACGTTTACAATTTCTGTTAAAAAAAATTGATTTAAACTTTCGGGTTGTTCGGTATGCTAACACTGAGTATCTGTATAGACACAACCAAGCAGCCAAGATTCTCCACCAAGAGCTCGCTCTGAAATATGGTCTCATCAATCAGAAACTGCCTTATTACCATTACATGCCGAAGCCCGCTGTCGAAAACGGCAGCGCCAAGCTCTACTGGGATCGGCCCATTATCACAGACAGGACTATTCTAGCGAATAAACCTGATATCGTGTTAATGGACCAATCGTCGTCCAAGGTGTTTTTGATGGACATAACTATTCCGCATGACGAGAACCTCATGAAGGCCGAGACCGAAAAGCAACGCAAGTGGTGAAGCAATAGCTGTATCCCTTAGACATTTCCAAGGCCTTTGACAGGGTCCGGCATGATGGTCTCTTAAGTAAGCTTCCAGATATGCGGCATACCGATTGGGTTCTGCGACTGGATATCTGATTTTCTGAGGGAAAGGTCGATTCGAGTAGTCTTAGATGGCCACCCCTCCGACCGAATGGCAATTAATGCCGGGGTACCTCAGGTATCTGTTCTCTCTGCAGAATTATTCTTGCTGCACATTAATGACCTTTTAACAACGGGCATTATTGGTTATGCAGATGACAGCTTTGTTGTAGAGAGATACGTATCCAATGTGAGAGTGAGCCCCTGTGAAATCCAGAATTTAATAAAGTCAATGATTGAGCGCGTTTATTTGACCTTACACTCACAAACATGATAGTTATACTTGAGTAAGTGACAAGGACTTGTACTACTTGTCCTAGTACTTTTAAGCGTTGAGTGAATAGGTTTCTCGTGTATGGACGTGTACCACCTTAGTCTTCATGTTCACTTAACATCAGGTGTTATGGAAGACAAACGTCAATGATTGAGCGCGTTTATTTGACCTTACACTCACAAACATGATAGTTATACTTGAGTAAGTGACAAGGACTTGTACTACTTGTCCTAGTACTTTTAAGCGTTGAGTGAATAGGTTTCTCGTGTATGGACGTGTACCACCTTAGTCTTCATGTTCACTTAACATCAGGTGTTATGGAAGACAAACGTCAATGATTGAGCGCGTTTATTTGACCTTACACTCACAAACATGATAGTTATACTTGAGTAAGTGACAAGGACTTGTACTACTTGTCCTAGTACTTTTAAGCGTTGAGTGAATAGGTTTCTCGTGTATGGACGTGTACCACCTTAGTCTTCATGTTCACTTAACATCAGGTGTTATGGAAGACAAACGTCCCATCCATACGTTAAAAAAAAGTCATGTCAGAGGGACTCCCCAGATTAGCGGCACGCCCGATATACGTCCACTGTGCTGTCCCTCATAATGTATTTCCGGTAGATGTTCGTCTTGGTGACCTGATCCTGTATCGCAAAGACAAATCCTTTGGTTTCCCCAAAGAGGTCCCCGAAGCGCAGCCGATGCAATTATTATTATTGTGTTGTTCTTATTGCTGTATAAACTTATTTAAGTTATAATAAAGGAACGAGTGTTTGTTGTGGCGATGGCAGGTGGTGGCCATGGGCAGTCCGCTGGCGCTGAGCAACACGGTGACGGCGGGCGTCGTCAGCTCCACGCAGCGCGGCAGCGCCGAGCTCGGCTTGCGAGGTACGTCGTTAGTGTTTTTTTTTTTTATAAGTGACCAAACCCGCGTTTGACCTCAATCTCACCTGATGGTAAGTGACGATGAGGTCGAAGATGAAAGCACACGGGTTTAGGAAGGAAAGGGGCAGGTGTGGCCATGCAGGCCGCTGGCGCTGGGCAACGCGGGGCTCGGCCTGCGAGGTACGTCGTCAGTGCTGGGGCAGGTGCGAGGTACGCGCGGCTACTGATGTAGATAGTTCAACTCAGTTGTGCTTGCGGCACTATGGGTGGGTAAACCTTGTACGTATACAGTGAATTTATGTGCGTACAGTGACATAGCGCCGCGCGCGCACACATAGTGCCGCGCACACAACTTAGTTGAACTATCTACTAATGTAAGACTTCAAAGGACCATGCAAAAAATCCAAGGCAAATGTAATTTTAATGCTGAAGGCGGGCAGCCCTATCACATGTGAACGGACCGCGGCGCTGTAGGCATTTATTTCAAAGATGCGGCCGAGTTGAATTATTGTAGATGCCTGTACTGTACCATTGACCTGACAACATTTTATGAAGAGCAAGTTCTATACTAACCTGTTTGCTATTGTCTTCGACCTCATCTACACGTATTATCAGGAGACATTGAAGGTCCAACTCGGGTTTAGTAAGAAGTATCTACTATCTAGTATTTTTTTAAGTTTTGGGAATCATTCGGATGCAAGCATAGAAGGACCTGCTGTGTAACCAATTATTGCTGGTCAAGTCAAAAGAATTGAAACAATCACAATTATTGCGCAGAAATACTTGAAGATAGTCTGACTCTGAACACGTTAAACAAATTAGGTGGTTCAATCAAATAACTATTATTTCTCAGTGAAATAAGAATAAAACTTGAGGGAATATTTCTATAGGCTACACAGAGGTCGGCAGGTGTCCTGGAGAACCTAACAGCGCGAGTAGCCAGCGAACAACCTGCTCGCAAGTGGTGTAAAAGACAAATTTGTTTACAATGAAATACTTATGATCAATAACGTAATAATTTGGATAAGGATTACTTAATACCATATTGATATAACTCCATCGCAAATAAAAATATTAATTTCGAAACCATCGATTTCAGGAAAGCATCTTTCATAACTATAGAAAAGGTTTTTGTGAGTAAACCTTAAAAGATAGTAATTAATTTTTGCGCAACGTAAACCGTTTACGCGGCGCACGCAATGGAAGCTTTCAAAATTAAATATATTTCCCCGTTTTCGCAACATTTTCATCTGTATATTCGCTCCTATAATTTTTTTCTAAAATAAAAAAAGACTAAGTTACTCCTTATTACATCAGCTGCTTGTCAATAAAAGTCCCGTCAAAATCGGTCCAGCCATTTCAGAGATTAGCCGGAACAAACAGACAGACATACATACAGACAGAAATATTGTAGAAAATGCTATTTTGGTGTATGTACCGTATATAATATTCATATGCAAGTGGTAAAACCGTTATTTCAATATGACAAACAGACACTCCAATTTTATTTATTTGTTTAGATTCAGGTAATTACATGATATACATCCAGACATGCATAGAATCCCATAACATAATCTTTGCTTACTTTGGGGCCATGTAGGTAGTGTGATTGTCTGGGGATTTAATTTATTTATTTAATCTCTTATATATATTCCCTGTCCAGATAATAGAATGTGTAATGAAGTATAAGGTTGCGGCGTGAGGTCATGTAGCGCGTGTGTGTAATGTAATGTAATGTAATGCGATGTGTGGCGCAGGCAAGGACATGGTGTACATCCAGACGGACGCGCCCATCACGTTCGGCAACAGCGGCGGCCCGCTCGTCAACCTGGACGGCGAGGCCATCGGCATCAACAGCATGAAGGTCACCTCCGGCATCTCCTTCGCCATCCCCATCGACTACGTCAAGGACTTCCTGGCCAAACGTAAGCTTGCTTCAATCCCTCAAAATATGCGGAATAACTCCGCTTGCCGGACGGCCGCTCTTCCACCTGAGCTGCCGGGCCGCGTATTTACAAAAGCTATACCATTAGAGTGAAAGTGCAAACTGAACTGGCTTAGCTTTTGTATGACAAAAAGTTGCCCAAACCCTAATCCATTCTAGTACAGAAATTGACCGAAGTCGTGTAGACTTTGTGAGATAACTTCAATTGAACATTGCAGCAACAAAAGCTATCCCATTTGATATCGATATTTACCGCTCGTTGGCTTCAATTTGATACTTAAATGACAATTGTTCTGATTTTCAAAGATAGAAATAAAATGTGCATGCATTATGACCATCGTTATTTTCATGACTTAACGTTTGACTTTTGACCATGTCGGGATTGTCCAGGGTTGACTATAATAGCTGACCAGGTTTATGGCGCTTCGCCGGCCGCTGCCGCGGCACCGCTCGCTTCGCTCGCTCGGCTCGCGCACGTGTATAACTATATGCAACCTAACATGCTCCTCCTCGCTGCGCTCGTCGTCGCACCTAACCGTACTGATTCCGCCTTCCGGTGCGGGAGCCCTTCTCGTAGCTTATCTCTTACATCGCAATGTATATCAAACAAAGATATACCTACTTTTCATCTTGACAAAAGCTTATCTATTTGAGTGAATATGTATTATACAGTACTAGGTTTTGTCATTGCATTTCTTTGAAAATTACAAGAGCAAAAGCTAATCCATTTCAGTCAATTTTTTTACTGAGTTCGATTAGGTATTGTCGTGTAATATGCATAAACAAAAGCTCCTCTATTAGAGTCTGACTCGTGACTCAAATAGTATAGCCTTTGTATATTCGCTGCCGGGCCTGGCGACGCGCCATCGACATTGCTAAGCATATTCTGTTTTACGTCATTTTGCTACCGCAGCTCCATCTAGTTTTTGGTCAAGTCTGATGGTCCTGGTCGGGTGATTTTACTTTGCATATTTTTTCAGTTATTTACGAATAATTGATCGTTATTAAATGCAAAAAATTTAAAAATAATAATAAGTTTGGTTATTTATTTGTTAGGTTTTTAAATAAATTCTATTCTATAAGTTAATGACATTACGGTATTGACACCACCATTTCCGACTTTTTTCACGCGTCTGCGTCGATGCTGTAACAAAAACTATGATCGCGGACGGAATCGAAATATGGATCGATAAAAACCGTAAATCTTCGTAAGTCGACCACTTTGGCGATAGGGTAAACATGTCTACCTCAGACGCCAGTGGGTTCGATTCACGCACGGAAGAAGGAAAAAAAAAGTTCCGTGTCTGGGTGTTTATCTATTTATGTATTTATATTTTAGGTTCCCCCATGCTGGACTGGGAGCGAAAGAAAAACATAGAATGTGCCAGCTGCTTCTCTTCCCGGGCATACTGTAAAAGTCAGTTAAGGGGTGGAGGTTTTATTGACGTTTTTGTGGGCGATAGGCGAACCCCCTATCACTGCAAGTCTCTCTCCATCATTATAATACCCCCAAATTTGTGAAACGTGACATCAGATGGTTTTACAGCCTCTGTTGATCTGCCTACCCCATTAGGGATACAGGCGTGACGTTATGTATGTATGTATGTTCCCCCCTAGTTCACTACATGGTATCCCATAACACAAGCTATGCTTACTTTGGGACCATGTAGTTGGTTTGATTGTCTGGGGATTTTATTTTGTAATCCCGTGAATTCATTAAAATGGTAGTGAAAATAACCGCGATAGTCATAAACAAATAAATATATTTTATAGGTAAATTACGAAGGCCTCAGTCGGAGGATGCAAAAAAACCCGAACTTAATGAAAACTTATTTAATTCAATGTATTACTATGTTAAAATAATACATTAATTACTTATATTAATTACAAACTAAAGGAGCGACTAATTGCTCGAAGTGTGAGACAAGTAGTGATTCTTCAAATCGGGTCTGCTGCTGGTACGAATCAGCACCTGCTGACCACCCAATTGGTTACTTGCGACGCCGTTCCCACCGAATACGTAGAATTAGCTTCTCACCTGTGGCCACCCAAGTCGTTGAATCATTGCTTGCTGCTTAATTACTCTGGTAGGCCCGACGATTAATTATATAGTTAATTAGTGTGGGACGTATGAGCGGTTGCAATATAACAGGTGTCTAAATATTGTATGTTTATAAAACAGTTCTGTAGAAGGAACCTAATATAGTGGGTTATACTTTTGTGTGTAAATGCACGTGCAAAATGTCTTTTCGTGAGTAAGCAGCAAGCAAACAAATGGTCCACGTCTGGGTTCGTACTGTGGCTAGGGTCCCGCTGGTGCGCTGCGTGGTGCCCCGTGTCACAAGGTTTGTGTTTTTGACGCTAAGCAGTCGGTGTGCTTATCTGGGGAATTAGATGTTGTAAAATCATCTGATGTCACGCTTGACCATTTTGAGGCTTATAATGGTGGGGAGGGACTACTGCAGTGACAGCCTATCGCACACAAAAACATCAGTAAAACCTTTGTCCCTTAACTGACTTTTATAGTTAGCCCGGGAAAAGAAGCAGCTTGGTACATTATTACTTTTTAATATTATTGTAATAGAATGTTATGAATAGGTACGTAATAATCTATTTTTTGTTATTGAACATAATAAATACGTGGCAATGATTGCGTGGTCGCAGGCAAGACGAAGTCCCCGCAGGTGTCGAAGCGCTACCTCGGCATCACGATGCTGTCGCTCACCAACAACATTCTGATGGAGCTGCGCATGCGCAACCCGGAGGTACGTGCGCATAGATTATACTACGTTTTGTTAAATTGCGGTACTTGCATTCAATTACATGAAATCACACAACTTTACGCTCAACTGCAATACATTAAATAACATTACGTTTCGTTAATGCCGTAATTCTAAGCCGACCCAATAGGAACAAAAACTAATTTACATACATGAATATTAATACATAATTTACATATTTGGAATTGGTGCATAGAAATGTATACTTTGTTTATTTATAGTTATAAATCACTGTTTGTTTTCCAAATAAATAAAAATAAAATAAATAAAATACTTATATATGTTCTGTGTATTGTTTTTAATATGTATATAAATACAACTGTCTAGTTTTGTTCCATTTCTTTATTTATTTATTAAGGTATATCAACAATAAACATACAATTTACTATATGGGATACAAATTTAAAAATACAAGTTCTTGTACGTTTACCAATAACATATATACACAACATTTAAAATGAAATATCAACGACAAATTTTGTTTACACATATTATAGCAATAATCTAATACAAAAATAGTAACTATGTAGCTTAAAAAATAAAGTTTATAACAGAAATGTATACATTTACTAATTTATACAACAAGTATGAGATCATAATTTAACTTAACTTACTGAGAAAGTGAGAGGAAGTTTAGAATTTTGGTTCTTATTTCTTTGCGAGAACAGTGAAAAAGGTCAGTTGCATGTTTGGCGTTAAAATTATTATAGGTTGAGCAGATTCTAGGTAGAGGACTATGAAGCATTTGGTTTGTCCGGCATCGAGGTATATGGAATGATTGAGTAATTGCATGACGTGGGAGCTTATATGGTACATTTATACATAGGTTATCCAGGATGTTAGAACATTTAATGGTGTTATTTAGTAGACCATGTAAAATATCAAACAATATACGGCGATCACGAAGAGTAATCATTTGGAAGTGTTTTAGCCGCTCAGCATAGGGGTGTCGATTTGAGATTTCAGATGACAAATACGCTAAATTTATAAAATTCAAAAAAGTTTTATTCATCTTAGGAATTTCACAAAGCACTTGATGAAGTCAGTCATCACATACTTCGGCTTTAACTACTTGTTGATAGTTGTTAAATAAGATATTACAGTAGACCAAGAGACACAAAAAGCCGGCGGAAAAAAACTCTTGGCACTCTTTTTCAGTCAGAATTATCAAATTAATACAAATAGGTACAGTACAAATTGACCGTGACATGAAAAAAAAAACAAACACAAGACAGCTAATTGTGAGAGCCAATGTCATGCCACAACCAAATTGCTTACATAGCAGATGCAATTAGCTATGGATGCACAATACGAACATGACAAACTGGTACCAGAGTATTTGAACAAGAATGGAATAAAATAGTCATAGTATCATTAGCAAAACGACCTGGCACCGCTAGCAGCACCCGTTCACGAGTTAACGCAAGCACCAGCCATCAACCTCCTCAACCATATTTTAGGGAAGAGGGTGACCCGATACCCGACGCTACCACTAGCCATACCGCCTGAGGGAGCATGACGTTCTTGCTGATGTCTTGACAAGAAAATAAGTGAGTGGGACAGTCACCAGTATGTCATACATGTACTGCACAACCAAGCCGTAAACAAAATTATAAAGTAATTAGAAACTTTTAGAAATACCCTGTTGTGCTTAATCCCATGCCTTTTTATCATCTAAGTAATCTTAAGTTTTATAATAAGCTTTTCGAGATAGAGTGTTTTTAATGATTGATTTAAATTTATTGAATGGCAGGGATTGAATTGACTTCGGAATTTTGTTATATATACGTATTGACATTCCAATAAATGATTTGCTGCTTTTAGCCAGCCTTAATTTAGGAAACGCTAACTTATGGTCGTTCCTAGTCCTTACAGAGTAATTTGTATCATGATTATCTTTCCTAGTTTTAAATTTATTACTATTCTTATAAATATACATAATGTTTTCATAAATATATTGTGATGCAAGGGTCAAGATACCAATCTCTTTAAACTTTTCTCGAAGAGATTCTCTGTTTCCAAGTTTATACATTCCACGAATAGCCCTTTTCTGCAGTGTAAATATCGTGTCAATATCTGCGGCATTGCCCCAAAGTAGGATGCCATAGGACATTATACTATGAAAATAACTAAAATATACCAGCTTCGCTGTATTAACATCAGTCAATGAGCGAATTTTCTTTACCGCGAACGCTGCAGAACTAAGTCTACTCATTAGTTGTGAGATATGAGCGCCCCATTGCAATTTAGAATCTAAGGTAATTCCAAGAAAAACAGAGTTATCTACTAGATTCAATCTGTTCCCATATAGTAAAAATACGCTGAATCTTTTCTAATCTTCGCGAGGTGGCGCAATATACGGGGTTTCAAACAACACTGGCATACTCGAGTTGACTTCTTACGAGACTATTATATAGAAATACTTTTGTTTTAGTGATACGCAACAATTTTAAATTACTGTGGAGACCGTTTATTAAATGAAACTAGTCATGTCCACAATTACGTGTATTTAACTTTACAAACAAGAATATTATACATTTTACATTGCTACTTAAATGACGAATGACGTGCGCTCTGTGTCGAAGCGCATTGGAAGAGGAAGCTGCTCCGGCGCGTCGGTGATTATATACCAGGGGCGCGGGGAGTGCGGGCGGTGCTGTCGCGATGCTCGAATAATGATGCCGAATTTCCGGCCGTCGTGTTTATTTGGCGTAAACAGTTACGTTTAAGAAAACCCAACGTTTCTGCCGCTTTATTTGAAATATTGTTAACGTGATTGTTAAAACTAAGTCCACTTTCCAATGTTACTCCAAGATCTTTAATCTGATTTACTCTTTTAATTAATCTATTATTATATTCATATGAGACTTTGATTACGTTTTTACGTTTTTTAGAAAATGTTATGCTATTTCATTTTTCTGCATTAAAGATCATACCATTGCTAGTGCACCATTGGGTTAAATTATTTAAATCCTTTTGTAAAAGTTCCGTATCAGATATATTATTAATGGTTTTGTATAATTGCTGTCAGTTGCTGGATTTTATTGTTGAATTTATGTCATTAATAAACATGTTAAATAAGATAGGCCCTAGATGTGATCCTTGAGATACGCCAGAATCCGCGAAAAGAAATTTGAGTTGTGTCCGTTTATTGCGACAAACTGTGGTCTTTTTGAGAGGTAAGATTGAAACCATAATAATAGGGATCTCTCAATACCAAAACTTTTTAATTTTTGTATTAACCGTGAATGATGAACTTTGTCAAATGTGCTTGAAAAGTCAGTGTAGACGGTATCGACCTGTAAGCCACTATCCAGTTCTCGTGACACGTGTGAAACAAAAGAGATTAGGTTACTTTCAGTTGAGCGGCCAGGTGTAAATCCATGTTGGAAATCTGTTATGCTATCCTTGGCTATGTTGTAAATGTAAAGATATATTAGCGATTCGAAGCAAATTTCTTATTGTTCACTAATATTTTTTGGTTTAAAATAACAAAATACGTTATATTTTCAGATGCCTACGGACATAGCGCACGGCATATTGGTGTGGAAAGTCATCATAGGATCCCCGGCTTACAAGTAAGGTTTCATTCTTTATAAAACAAGATTACACTATGTAGTATTCTTCATATCATATAGTTTGTATCAAACGACTGGCTGGTGTAGTGGTAGCGTGCATTACCTTCTATGCCAGAGGTTCTATGAATTTCGGTGGCGGTGGATATCTGTGTGATGAACATAGAATGAGCCGTCAAGTTCTGGTGGATTGGCGTTATTTTTCGGCAACTCGTTACAATTTCTATGATTAAGTGACCTTGCTAATTCCGCGACTCCATAGCACTAGTGATGTAGGATTTTCGTGCGCTGGTACACCGCCCTCCCTCCCTCAAGAAGCGAGGAGTGCAAGAAATTCCGATCCGGTGGTGGTCGGCGCACCTTGATGGTGCTTAGCGTAGAAGTGTGGGTGTGTGTTAAAGTGTAAAAGTGTTGAGAGTGTGTGTTCGTTGCGAACGTTACACTTCTTTCTTCTTGAGGGAGGGAGGGCGGGGCACTAGAGCATGAAAATCTCACATCCCTAGAGCTATGGAATAGCGGAGGCAAATTTAAAAAAATCAAAAGTTTTATTCATAATGAAATCATCGCAGATCATTTAATGACGTCCGCCAGCATTTACTTCGGCTTTAGCGAGGTAACTTAGGCACAGTAGGTAGACGGTAAGGCATGGAGTTTTATATGTTTATTGAAGTTTAATGTCCAACAACAAAACATATGTACATTGAATGTACGCTGGTATGTTTGTGTGCAGCGGCGGGCTGCAGCCGGGCGACATCGTGACCACTATCAATGACAAGCCCGTGAGCTCGGCTAGCGACATCTATAGTGTGCTGGAGGCCACGGCCGGCGCGCTCAAAGTGGACGTGGTGCGCGGCAACCGCCGCCTGTCGCTCGTCGTCACGCCCGAGGCGCACTGACCGCCGCCGCGTGCGCCGCGCGTGCGCCGCGCGTGTCGCGACACCTGCATGCATTGTTCAACTGTTATCGACATTCAATATAATATAGGAGAATTGTTTTCATACGATATTCGTGACAAGTCAAAATTGACTATCTAACATACATTTTTTTTTCACACAAAAACAAATCTGAATTTTGGTGATCATGACACCGCCCATACTTTTTAAGTGTTTACGAAGAAAGATTTTGGATAAAGATACAATATTGAAACCTACCATTGTGCCGCCGTAGTAAAATTATTCGATATTCCATTCGATTGTTTTGATTTATGACTAAGTTCACATTCAAAATTCAAAATTATCTTTATTGCCTAATGTGGTATTGAAATTATTATTGTGCTAGTAGGCAATTGATTATAAACGAGTATTTAAATCACATATTTTACTGTCATACAAACGACATGCTATATTTATAAAAATTAAAAAGAAATAGTACAAATTTAATTTAATTTAATTTAGCTCTTATAAATAATATATCTTTCAAACAAGGCATTTATCCTGATAAACTCAAAAATACCGTAATTATACCTATTTACAAAAAAGGCAACAAAATAATCCTTTAAACTACCGACCTATAGCCTTAATAACTGTTCTATCAAAAATATTCGAAAAATGTATGCATAATCGCTTGACCAAATTCATATCTACATTAATATTCTTCATCCTAACCAGTATGGCTTTCAAAAAGGAAAGTCAACAACTCTTGCTGCATTTAATTTAATTAACGATATTATAAAATTGACAAACAAAAAAACTAAAGCTGTAGTGGTATACATTGATATGAGCAAAGCGTTTGACTTTGTCTCTCACAGCTTACTTTTGCGAAAATGTGAAGCTTATGGCATTCGGGGCTTAGCGGCTAACTGGATAAAAAGTTATCTAGAAAACAGAACACAATTTGTCCAAATAAAAAATACGAATAGTTATTTCCTAGAGACTACTTGGAGATCTACATCTAAAGTAAATAAGACTGGCGTGCCCCAGGGTAGCTTACTGGGACCCCTTCTCTTCCTATTGTATATTGACTTGCCACTTATAACTAAATTTCACATGACACTTTATGCAGATGACATTTCCATTTTAATTCCAGATAACTCAAATAATAATTTCAACGACATTATCAATAATACGATTCTTGACATAATCAATTGGCTTAGACACAATAATTTGACTGTTAATATGACTAGGACAAAGTATTTACAATTTTTAAATAAAGGGGCAAAAAAATTAAAACTAGAATTAAAATATAATAATGAAACAATTCAAGAGGTAGACTCATGACTCATGTTAATGACTCATTCTTAGGCATACATTTTGGCCAACACTGTTCTTGGAACTTGCACATAGAATATGTTTGTTTGAAAATAAACAGATTTGCATATGTTTTATGGAAATTAGGTAAAATGGCTGATAGGAAAACAACACTCAAAGCGTGTTATGGCTACGTTGCCTCAATTTTTAGGTATGTCATACTCATTTGGGGTAATTCGGTTAAAATAAATACAGTCTTTCTATCTCAGAAACAATGTATTCGAGCAATTGCTGATGTAGATTCTTGGACGACTTGCAAGCCTTTGTTTAAAAGTATGAAAATCTTAACTGTACCTTGTTTATATATCTATGAAACGACATTATTTGTAAAAATACACCCGGAATGTTTTGTGGAAAAAAAAAGAAATCTTGTAATTTAATACAAGATTTCCAAATAAATTATGTTTACCAAATGTCAAAACTGAGATATGTATTAGAAATAGTTATGTCATGTGTATTAAAATATTTAATAAATTACCAACAAAGTTAAAAAACTTGCCACTGACAAAATTTAAATTTATCCTACGCCAATGGCTTATAGAGCAATGTTTTTATACAATTAATGATTTTTTTAATAGCAAATTTGACATTTAATGAATAAAAGTATCTGATTTTTTTTCTAACCTAAGAATACATAATATTAAATATTTAATTAAATTGTATGCATGTATGATTTTTTAATTTGATAAATTTTAATTGAATTATATAGTTATTAATTGTTTACACATTGATATTGCATGCTGTAAGACAGTAAAATATGAGCTCAATAACGAAAAAATTGATTTTTGATTTTTAATCACATATATAAGATAATTTAATGTCAATAGTTTTTAAATGTCCAATCAATTGATGAAGAAAAAATTGTATTCAGACTTACGATTGAAAGATAGCCGCTCGCATCCATCGCTTCAACAGCGTCAATCCCTGTCAACTGAACTTTCCGTTTCTTTGCGTCTGTCAATTTAAGATGATTTTTTTATAACATTTACTTAATTTATTTATATACCTAATGTTTAATGTTTTATCGCACCAATTTATATTAAATTAGCTATAAATATTTTGGCATATTAGAAAATGAGAACTGACACGAATATCGTATGAAAACAATTCAACTTTGTTTCTTCGTAAGTTCTGTGCGTGGGTGTAGCATACTAAAGTACCCCTACTTGTTCTTTGTGGTCTCCATTGTACCAGCTTAGTTAGAAAACTTAATATGGGGCCATCTGATTGGTGTGTCGGTTTCTATTATTTATTTATTTACATTTAATGCCATTTAAATGGAATAGCATAGTCGCAAAGTATGATTCATAATAATTGTTTTAAACTATCGCGATAGTGTTAAACTCACTATAATTTATTGATTGTACGGAATTCTTACTACGATTTTCGAATTGTATATCACGCGTCCGATATTTCGATGATGTTATTAGTAGTATTTAATTTAATTTTAATCAAAGTGACATTAGGTATAATTTTAATTTAGTAGGACATACACTAAAATTTGAACTTCAATTAGTTGACAGTTGGTACAATTTTAATTTAATTTTAGTTGAATTGGCATTTTATTGGACATACATTGTAGTTTAAACCAAATACAACAGTTTTACCTGAAATTTAAATTAAAAGGCTAACGACTCATCAAATGATTAAGGCAGTTACGGGATTTTCATTTATTTTTTGCGTCCTATATTTCGGTAGCCTGACCGTCTGCCAGCATTGTAATAATAATAATAAATAATAAATTCGTTATTTGCTGGTATATGGTAATTACAAGTAGGTCTTAAATTATTTTATATGTCCAATCACATACTGCCGTAGTTTCAGCGTGCAAATATACATGTAAAATTTTTTGATTAAGCTAGGTCAGGTCTACAATTCAAATTACAATGTATGTCTAATAAAATGCCAATTCAACTAAAATTAAATTAAAATTGTACCAACTGTCAACTAATTGAAGTTCAAATTTTAGTGTATGTCCTACTAAATTAAAATTATACCTAATGTCACTTTGATTAAAATTAAATTTAATGTAATATAATCACAAAGTAACCCTGTTTATATAGTTTGTCATGTGTATTTTCTTTTTTACGTTGAATCTATACATTTATTTATACTTTATTGCACACATTTACAAAAAAATAACTTATAAAATAAGAAGAACATAAATATAGGCACAACAGGAGGCCTGTCTGTGTAATGTCTGTTAGTAAATGTATTCCTATTTTATTCTAATCAGATGTAAAAACTTGCCTATTCATAAAATTACGTTGTTAGACTTGCTACTAAAAAAGTTTTGCAGTGTAAAAGTGTATTTAAATCGCAAATGAGTTTAAATTATATGTTGATAAATTATATTTTATTTTGAGCTGGTTCTACATTTTAAATCGACTTTTCGGTGTCGTTTTAGACACTGTAGCTTCAAGAGTGACTTGGGTTTAATGTCACCGAAACGTCGAGTTAAAATGTGAAATAAAATTAGGAGCGATAAAACTCTGCTAGTAAAGTATTTTATTTAATGTTATGAATTGCAAATAGAAATCTAAAGGAAGGCCCAGCAGTGTGACAGCGCAGGCTGGTATCATTGTGAAATGTTGAATTGCGAAAACTTAGAGAATATTGTCGAAGCAGTTTGAGATGCGACTCGTGCTTACTAACTAGTTAACGATAGTAAAAGTGACAAAACGGGCATCACGCCTTACACAATGAAGCTACAACACGACGACTTGAAGACGACATATTGTTATTGAGACGGATGTCGCAATTGTAGATCAAAAAGACGTTTTTTTACTTAATTTTATCGAGTTAAGTTGTATTATACGATTAAATTGAATATTTTATAAAAAAAACAGCTTTTTTTTTCATAGTAGCTTAGCTTCTGATCCGATCCTGTTGGTACAGTACAGATATCTACAGTAATTCAACTTCATTGAGTTTGACGTATATATGCGTATTGTTTATACTTTAAAATTTAATAATACAGAATTTCGTGCATCTCAGTCGAAGCGCAAGTATTTTTCGGTCGTTAATTTTTAAGACCGATTTGTTATTCAAACGTAAACATGGTTTTTGACACAAAACGGATTTTATTTGTTTATATTAAGTAAGTATATTTGCAGTCACAAAACTATCCGGTAATAAAAACGGAAGTATATAAACTTCCTATTTCCTTTTATAAGTTTTTGTTATTTTCCGGTGACACAATCAAATTATTGAGTTGGTGGATAGGTAGCAGGTACGTCCAACGACGGTTGTTTTATTATAAGTCTTGCATGTGAAATGATGAAAAGTAACGATAAACACGAATGTCTTTGAAATACTCCAGCGACCCGAACTAAGGTACTAATCGAAGCTTTGGAGTATGCGCTATAATAGATAGGATTGGAACTGGGTCTGATGGTGAACGAGCAACATCGCACCGTATTGCTGAAACTTTGACCTCAACCACACCTGATGCTTAGTAAATATGAACTGCATGTATTTTATGTCTGATTCATTTACTTTATCTCATGATACTCAAGTAGTCTCGATATTTGATTTCAATATTTGCAGACATGTTGACGTGTAGGGCAGAAAAACGGGAACCTAAAAGCAATATATCCGCTTGGTCTTCAGTTTAACAAGCAACAATATGTGGTTTTACTTATGTTCATTAATCACGAACATAGACTCTAACAAGAGGAGACACAGATGAGTTGCTGCACTTTAAGCAACGGTTTGATATTTTTTTATTTAATTCATCAAAATATTATCTGGAAAAATAGCTGATGTAATTCAGAGAACGCGGTGGGCAGCTTTCCGTAAACCGTCTGGTTGCAGAGATATAACGGTCCCACCACGAAAGAAATAAGTTCTTAACTTAGAAATTAGGATCGAACAAAGGTTATATCACGTTTTACTTAATTCTGCAAATAAGCCCCTGGGGGAATGAAGTTCAGGCAGCCTATTTTCCCTGGAGGTACTAGATCCACAATCATCTCATCGAGGAGGATGACAGTTGAGTGATCAGACGGCTACGATAACCGACTGATGAATTGACAGCCATTTAATCCTTCTCTCAACCCTTTGTATGCGGGAATCTTGATCATTCCTGACGTTAGCCGTGTAGGTTTGGTTTAGTATAGCCCTGTCACCCTAGATGAGCGTT
Source organism: Stenoptilia bipunctidactyla (assembly GCA_944452665.1). NCBI lineage: Eukaryota > Metazoa > Arthropoda > Insecta > Lepidoptera > Pterophoridae > Stenoptilia > Stenoptilia bipunctidactyla. Next base: position 205,869 of record OX101744.1, on the reverse strand, counting down.
CCGTAGGGCACACGCTGCGGCGCGCGTGTCCAGTGGCGTGGTAATAAACTGCCACGTCGCGTCGTCGTCATAAACTAAACATAAATAAAAAGTTATCACAAATCTAAGAATTTGCTTGGTGGTAGGATCCCTTCTGGGTCCGCCTGGCTAGCGACCACCCTTTATATAAAGTCTGCCGCCAAATGTTACCGCTCCGGCGGTAATGTGTTCCGGCAATATTGTATAAAGAGCCAGTTCCTTCCTAAACCCGTGTGCTTTCATCTTCGACCTCATCGTCACTTACCATCAGGTGAGATTGAGGTCAAACGCGGGTTTAGTCACTTATAAAAAAAAACCCGACTGCTGAAAACAGTAAGTTTCAATTAAAAAGTACAAAAAAGCAATATCAACGTTCCGTTTCTTTGCGTCTGTCAATTTAAGATGATTTTTTTATAACATTTACTTAATTTATTTATATACCTAATGTTTAATGTTTTATCGCACCAATTTATATTAAATTAGCTATAAATATTTTGGCATATTAGAAAATGAGAACTGACACGAATATCATATGAAAACAATTCAACTTTGTTTCTTCGTAAGTTCTGTGCGTGGGTGTAGCATACTAAAGTACCCCTACTTGTTCTTTGTGGTCTCCATTGTACCAGCTTAGTTAGAAAACTTAATATGGGGCCATCTGATTGCTGTGTCGGTTTCTATTATTTATTTATTTACATTTAATGCCATTTAAATGGAATAGCATAGTCGTAAAGTATGCGTCATAATAATTGTTTTAAACTATCGCGATAGTGTTAAACTCACCATTATATTTCGCAGCTTAATTCTTTGCGATTTATTAGGTTTACTTATTGTAGTATCGGTCCCATGTGTCAGCCTTGCACGGTTATTTTAGAGTCTTTTTTTTTTTTTTTTGTATTGGCAACACTGCTTCACCTCCGGCTCCTAATTAACCGGCCCTTTTGGAATCATTGTTCGTTCCCGTGCTCAAGCCTTCGCACGTGTTCCTGGCAACGCTCAAGACTTCATTGTAACGGTCATCTAGTGTTACACAAAGCTCTCAAGATGGGGAAGAAGCGCAAGAACGAAGATAAGAATGAAATAATACGAAGAAAAATAAGGAGACTCGAAAATAAGCTGAGGAAAAGAATTCGCGTTATTTCATCTGACGAAGAATCCATCGAATTTAAGTAAATTATGTAACAATGTCATTTAACATTGTTTAAAAACTTGTATTCTGCGCGTCTGTCTGCAGATATACTTACTTTATAACCCAATTTGTACTTATTTAAAGTACTCACTTGTCAAATGACACAAATTTGTACCACGCCTGAGGGTAGGTACTCACTAAAAATATAATATAAAATAATGCTTTACTTAAGCACAACACACTTACTTTATAACCCAATTTGTACTTATTTAAAGTACTCACTTGTCAAATGACACAAATTTGTACCACGCCTGAGGGTAGGTACTCACTAAAAAATATAATATAAAATAATGCTTTACTTAAGCACAACATACTTACTTTATAACCCAATTTATACTTATTTAAAGTACTCACTTGTCAAATGACACAAATTTGTACCACGCCTGAGGGTAGGTACTCACTAAAAAATATAATATAAAATAATGCTTTACTTAAGCTGAACATACATTATTTGTGCCCGGTAGCATTTATGAAATAAAACGTATTCATGATAATATCAAAAATTATACTACAGAACTAAACCTATTTTAAAAATACCCACAAAAAAAATACGAACATGGTGAAGTTCTAATCATAGCTTCACCGAACAACCGTGAATCTATCGTGGAAGTCATTCCCGAAAGTTCACCACATCACGAAGAATCGCTTGAAGAGGAGGCATGTATAAACGAGGCAGTTCCTCATACGTCGTCGTCGGCACAGAATCCAGTACCTTCGACGTCGGATCTCACAAAGGAGGTACGAGGAGACAGTGGTATTGATGTCGAAATACTGTCATTATTAGGGGAAGTTCCCCAGTCGCAAGATATTTTGGGAGATGAAATTAATAAAAACATATCCGATAGATGGCAGCTCATACTTACCAAGGGTCTCATCAAAGAAACAAAACAGTCCTTGTTACAAGAATATCGGGTACCCAAAAACTGTGAAATGCTATTAACGCCTATCCTCAACCCTGAAGTTAAAGCGGGTATTTCAGAACTGACAAGCAAAAAAGATTTTTCCTTAATGCTGAGTCAAAAACAAATCAGCATTGCTTTGGCTGCATTAGCGCAAACGACAGAGAAAGTCATTACAAAGAAATATTCATCGCAGGATATTCTAAAACCCTTAAGTGATGCAAGCAAATTGTTGTGCGATTCCTTCTACTACCTAACGAAGGCCCGAAGAAATTTAGTTATTAATACTATCAATGCAGAACTAAAAGATACCTTTCGTCAGACCACCATAGATACATTTTTATTTGGGACCGATTTACCAGAAAAGTTAAGGTCCGCAAAAACTATACAAAAAAACCAGAGAATCCCTTAAGCCTTCACAACCATTTATTTCAAACAGAAACAACCAAAATTATAGGATTACTTCTCAAAATTGTTTAAACTGGAAGCCCCCGCAACGGAAGCCTGCTGCGCGGCCCGAAACGGGGAGACCTCGCCCGGTGCAGCGCTCGGGACCGCCGCCGCCGCCTCCGCCGCCGCCGCGACACACCCCGAACTACACACGCTCACGCTCGCCGCCCAAGAAATACAACAGGAGATATTAACATCTGAGGTCAGTTATTCTGGCCGTCTAAGGCTATTTTACAAAAATTGGTTAAAAATAACTAATGATCCTATAATTTTGTCCTGGATTAAGGGATATAAAATACCGTTTATTAAAAAGCCCTTCGGAAATAGTAATCCTGACTCAAGATATAAGCCAGATAAAAATTTTAACGATTTTAAAATTTGCATAGATTACTTGATTCGAATAAAAGCCATACCTAAGTGTACATACGATAGTGAACAGTTTGTATCCGATATATTTTAGTACCTAAACCAAACGGAGACAAAAGGTTCATATTGAATTTGAAAAAATTAAACAAGTTTGTTGAAACCGTCCATTTTAAAATGGAAGGCTATAAAACTGCATCTAAATTCGTTACCGAGCGATGTTTTGTGTCAACTATTGATTTAAAAGACTTATATTTTTTTCTACCAGTTCATAACTCGCACAAAAAGTACTTAAGATTCAAATTCAATAACAAACTATATGAATTTACTTGTCTACCTTTAAAAAACTTTTAAAACCTGTTATGGAATTTTTGCGATCACATCAAAGAAATATGATATCAGTTATTTATCTCGACGATATTTTTTGCGTTGGTAAAACAAAGGCAGATTGCTATAATAACGTACTTTTTACAAAGACACTTTTAGAAAGTTTAGGCTTCTAGATTAATTGTGATAAGAGTTCTTTACAATCCTCAAACACATTTAAATTTCTAGGCTTTGTATTTGATTCCCAAAACATGGTTTTAAAATTACCTCAAACAAAGAGGGTAAAAATAAAACAATCTCTTTTAAAAATCTTCGAAGCAAAAACAATTAAGTTACGTAACTATGCACAATTGATTGGACTTATCATATCGGCTTGCCCTGCTATTCAATATTCGTGGCTTTATTCTAAACGTCTTGAAAGACTTAAGTATTTAAGTTTATGTGAAAATTCATCAAATGAACGACAGATTAGTTTATCATTAAATATCCGGGAAGATGTTTATTGGTGGCTAGACAAAATTGATAATGGTTATGCTAGCTTAAGATCTGATGATTATAAAATTGAAATTAATTCTGATGCTTCTCATTCAAGCTGGGGTGCCTCGAGTAATAACAAGGAATGTTTTGGTTATTGGAAGGAGTCTGAAATGACACTTCATATTAATTAATTTGAATTAAAAGTGGCATATTTAGGTTTAAAAACGTTTGCTAAAGAATTATCTGACTGTCAAATTTTGTTACGCATTGATAACGTAACCGCGATATCTTGCATTAATAGAATGGGCAGCATAAAGTACCCAAATTTAAATGATATGTCCAAAAAAAAAAAAAAAAAATATGGCAGTGGTGCGAAACACGTAAAATTAAAGTATTAGCTTCTTATATTAATACGAAGGAAAATTTTTTACCCACGGCATTGTCTCGCAAAAAGTTTCTAGATGCTGAATGGGAATTAAGTGAACATGCTTATTGTGGTATTAAACGAGTATTTGGTGAAATAGACCAGAAATAGATTTGTTTGCTAGTAGGTGTAATACAAATTGCCCATTGTACATTACGTGGAAAAATGAACCCGAAGCATTTGCTGTTGATGCGTTCACCATCAGCTGGACTATTATTTTTACGCATTTCCGCCATTTGCCCTCATTTTAAAGACACTTAGAGAAATAATAGATGATAAGGCCGAGGGTATATTCGTAGTACTAAATTGGCCCACACAGCCATGGTTCCCATTATTGAAAAAGATATCTATTTCTAAATCAATTTATTTTGAACCCAATATTAACCTTCTTCAATCTCCTATCAGATTGACACACAGCTTACACAAGATACTCGGTTTGATTGCCGTGAAGTTATCAGGCAGGTTTTATTAAATAAATCGTTATCTGTTGATTCTACAGAAATAATGTTATCTTCTTTATCTAGTAATAGTTACAACCAATATAACAGCTGTATCAAGTCTTGTTTAGTTATTGTTCCGAAATGCAGCACAATTACTTGACCTGTTCAGTTCATGTCGTAATTAATTTTTTAACCGATGTTTTTAACAAAGGTGCAAAATACGGAACTATTAATACATATTCTGCAATACATATAAATATGAGGTCATATGGGACACAAACATAGTCCTTGATTTTTTGGCTCAAAAAAAAAAAAGCAAACATTATCTTTAATGCACCTCGATAATATAAGTAAATATAGTGTTGAAATGTTTATTCCAGAGATTTGTCCTGTCCGGTGTATAGAATCATATATTAACAAAACAAGAGAACTTCGTAAAAACTGTAAATATTTATTTATAAGTTATAAAAAGCCACATTCAAAACTATCTTCACAAAGATTAAGTATTTGGATAAAACAGACTCTGTATGAAAGTGGAATCGACACTTCGCTGTTCAGTGCTCACAGCACTCGGCATGCTGCAACATCTAAGGCCAACAAGCTTGGAGTTAATTTAGATACAATTAGAAAAGCCGCTGGCTGGAGTAACTCTTCCAAAGTATTCGCTAAATATAACAAAGAAATTATTGAAAATTCTAGCAATTTCGCAACAACTATTTTGAGTGATTTTATGCCTACATAATAATTAATGTAGGTACCTAATTATGTTGTTATATTTTGTATGGAAATTGATTTAATTGCTATATTATAACTAAAAATGGATAATAATTGTTGATCATGTAAGCTATTTTACTTATTTTCTCTCTGAACATCCTACAATAAGTAAACCTAATAAATCGCAAAGAATTAAGCTGCGAAATATAATTGAAGATCAAACGAACTTCTAAGTGAAGTTCGATCGAAATTATATGAGCAGCTTAATTCGAAGCGATTTATAATCACCCTCCCAGTTTAAAACGAAACATATATATTACTTATTTATTTACTGAAAATAAATATCCCAACCCTTATATCTTAATATAAGTAAAATACTTACCTGTGCTTATCGTTTTTTTACCTTACCATGCAATGGTTTATCCTATAAATAGAATAATCCATTACATTTTTATATAATTCGGCTTTAAACAAAATGATTCCAAAAGGGCCGGTTAATTAGGAGCCGGAGGTGAAGCAGTGTTGCCAATACAAAAAAAAAAAAAAAAAAGACTCTAAAATAACCGTGCAAGGCTGACACATGGGACCGATACTACAATAAGTAAACCTAATAAATCGCTTCGAATTAAGCTGCTCATATAATTTCGATCGAACTTCACTTAGAAGTTCGTTTGATCTTCAATAATTTATTGATTTTACGGAATTCTCACTACGATTTTCGAATTGTATATCACGCGTCCGATATTTCGATGATGTTATTAGTAGTATTTAATTTAATTTTAATCAAAGTTGACATTAGGTATAATTTTAATTTAGTAGGACATACACTAAAATTTGAAATTTAATCTTAATTGAAGTTGACATTTGGTACAATTTTAATTTAATTTTAGTTGAATTGGCATTTTATTAGACATACATTGTAATTTGAATTGTAGACCTGACCTAGCTTAATCAAAAAATTTGACATGTATATTTGCACGCTGAAACTACGGCAGTATGTGATTGGACATATAAAATAATTTAAGACCTACTTGTAATTACCATATACCAGCAAATAAAGAATTTATTATTTATAATTATTATTACAATGCTGGCAGACGGTCAGGCTACCGAAATATAGGACGCAAAAAATAAATGAAAATCCCGTAACTGCCTTAATCATTTGATGAGTCGTTAGCCTTTTAAGTTAAATTTCAGGTAAAACTGTTGTATTTGATTTACTTTTATTTAATGTAATATAATCACAAAGTAACCCTGTTTATATAGTTTGTCATGTTTATTTTTTTTTTTAAGTTGAAACTATTAATTTATTTATACTTTATTGCACACATTTACAAAAAGAAAACTTATAAAATAAGAAGAACATAAATATAGGCACAACAGGAGGCCTGTCTGTGTAATGTCTGTTAGTAAATGTATTCCTATTTTATTCTAATCAGATGTAAAAACTTGCCTATTCATAAAATTACGTTGTTAGACTTGCTACTAAAAAAGTTTTGCAGTGTAAAAGTGTATTTAAATCGCAAATGAGTTTAAATTATATGTTGATAAATTATATTTTATTTTGAGCTGGTTCTACATTTTAAATCGACTTTTCGGGTTCGTTTTAGACACTGTAGCTTCAAGAGTGACTTGAGTTTAATGTCGCCGAAACGTCGAGTTAAAATGTGAAATAAAATTAGGAGCGATAAAACTCTGCTAGTAAAGTATTTTGTGTCCGTATCGACCGCGCGGCCACGGCGTTTTTTCTTACATCTAACCATGCCAAGATTATGTAAAAATTTGTAAAAGTAGATTCCTAAAAACATAAATTTGTAAAAGGTATAGTCAAAAAGTTATAAGGGTTTGAACGTGGCCGCGCCATTGAAACAATGCGAACCGCGCGGCCACGTAGATCTTTAAAACTAAACATTGCAGAGACCTGAAGTTTAGGTAAAACACGGATTGAATATGTAAAAAATTTGTAAAAATATAGAAAAAAATCCTGGATTTACATTTTAGAAGCTGTAAGCTTATAACACCATGGCCGCGCCATTGACCGGTATAAAATTACGTTAGTGTCGATATCTCGCTGGAAAAGCATAGCAGAGGTCTGAAGTTTTTTGTAAAACCTGGATTCGAATTTGTAAAAACTAGCAAAAATATAATAAAAAATCATAGGTATACATAAAAGGAGCTGTAAGACCAAAAACCCATGGCCGCGCCATCGAAACGTTAGAAAAGTACTTTACCGTCAATATCTTGCTGAAAAAGCATCGCAGAAGTCTGAAGTATTTTGTAAAACCAAGATTTAAATTTGTAGAAACGATTAAAGATACACAAAAAACTCCTAGGGTCATATTTAAGGAACTGTAGCACTGAATCTTTAGTACGGCTTGAATACGTCGATAGGGTGACCATGGTTTGTTGATGACAGAAATGTCATTTATAATATAAATGATATAAAACTACTTTTTAACCGGATTAATCGCGTATGATTTATATTTTACATTTTAACTCGACGTTTCGGTGTCTTTGCAGACCACTTGGTCACGAGATCAAATAAATTATACACGATTAATCCGGTTAAAAAAATAGTTTTATTTAAATTATAAATCGTGAAAACTTAAGACAATATTATAAATTATATCCAAAGGATTGTAAATTGAATAAAATGAATCGATAAAGTAAAAAATATATGTTCATTTCTTTAAAAACACAGATAATCTTAGTCTTCGTCTATTAGACCATATGTCAAATTATGGATTGTCATAGGTTGTAATGAACTTGCGTGTGTTCCGAATTTATTATCGTCGTAACAAATCATTTCAGAGGTATTTAATAAGCAATGACACTTGTAATGCCCAATGAGTCCTACAACCGGGGGAACATATTCTACAGCACCTTTCAGTCTATATTTTTTTTGTTTTATTTTGATAAAATGGGGTATTTCTTCGAGTTTGATTTTATCTATGCCATTAAGATCAAATAAAATAATATTATTTAATTCGTATATATACCTCTTGGTTTCGTTGTTACAAATCAAATATTTCTTTAAAGAATCGTCATCGATAATGACGGCATCTTCCAGTCCTCCGATTCCGAATAAATTTATAATTTCTAAATTAATTGATAAAAATACAATGGTTCTTTTTGACCGGTATGCGCACGTTTCGGTTAAACATTCATTTGCTACACCGGCACTATATAGGTCATCTAATAATATATGTTCGAAAATAAAAGCCATGTTACTGTCGCATCTATATTGTTTTCGCTTTTATAATATTTAGCTACTATTTCCTCCCGTAGTTTGTAAGCACTATTTACATTTGAAGATTGTGTTAATGTTTTTATAAAGTCACATATTAATTTGCTTGCGCGTGTATCAATCATTTGTTCAATGTGAAAGTTTTGTTTGAATGCAAATGCTAACAAAAAAAAAACTGAGTCAAAAGCACATGTGTTACTAATTATCGTACTTTTATTGATAGAATTTACTAAATTACCATTCCATATGGATTCAAATATCGATTTGTGATATAATTTCTATTAAATGGGTGGAAAGTTTTCTATTATCAATAAGCCATGGTCACCCTATCGACGTATTCAAGCCGTACTAAAGATTCAGTGCTACAGTTCCTTAAATATGACCCTAGGAGATTTTTGTGTCTCTTTAACCGTTTCTACAAATTTAAATCTTGGTTTTACAAAATACTTCAGACTTCTGCGATGCTTTTTCAGCAAGATATCGACGGTAAAGTACTTTTCTAACGTTTCGATGGCGCGGCCATGGGTTTTTGGTCTTACAGCTCCTTTTATGTATACCTATGATTTTTTATTATATTTTTGCTAGTTTTTACAAATTCGAATCCAGGTTTTACAAAAAACTTCAGACCTCTGCTATGCTTTTCCAGCGAGATATCGACACTAACGTAATTTTATACCGGTCAATGGCGCGGCCATGGTGTTATAAGCTTACAGCTTCTAAAATGTAAATCCAGGATTTTTTTCTATATTTTTACAAATTTTTTACATATTCAATCCGTGTTTTACCTAAACTTCAGGTCTCTGCAATGTTTAGTTTTAAAGATCTACGTGGCCGCGCGGTTCGCATTGTTTCAATGGCGCGGCCACGTTCAAACCCTTATAACTTTTTGACTATACCTTTTACAAATTTATGTTTTTAGGAATCTACTTTTACAAATTTTTACATAATCTTGGCATGGTTAGATGTAAGAAATAACGCCGTGGCCGCGCGGTCGATACGGACACAAGTATTTTATTTAATGTTATGAATTGCAAATAGAAATGTAAAGGAAGGCCCAGCAGAGTGACAGCGCAGGCTGGTGTCATTGTGAAATGTTGAATTGCGAAAACTTAGAGAATATTGTCGAAGCAGTTTGAGATGCGGCTCGTGCTTACTAACTAGTTAACGATAGTAAAAGTGACAAAACGGGCATCACGCCTTACACAATGAAGCTACAACACGACGACTTGAAGACGACATATTGTTATTGAAACGGATGTCGCAATTGTAGATCAAAAAGACGTTTTTTTACTTCATTTTATCGAGTTAAGTTGTATTATACGATTAAATTGAATATTTTATAAAAAAACAGCTTTTATTTCATAGTAGCTTAGTTCTGATCCGATCCTGTTGGTACAGTACAGATATCTACAGTAATTCAACTTCATTGAGTTTGACGTATATATGCGTATTGTTTATACTTTAAAATTGAATAATACAGCATTTCGTGCGTCTCAGTCGAAGCGCAAGTATTTTTCGGTCGTTAATTTTTAAGACCGATTTGTTATTCAAACGTAAACATGGTTTTTTGACGCAAAACGTATTTTATTTGTTTATATTAAGTATATTTGCAGTCACAAAACTATCCGGTAATAAAAACGGAAGTTTATAAATTAACAATTTTTGTTATTTTCCAGTGACACAATCAAATTATTGAGTTGGTGGATAGGTAGCAGGTACGTCCAACGACGGTTGTTTTATTATAAGTCTTGCATGTGAAATGATGGAACGTAACGATAAACACGAATGTCTTTGAAATACTCCAGCGACCCGAACTAAGATACTAATCGAAGCTTTGGAGTATGCGCTATAATAGATAGGATTGGAACTGGGTCTGATGGTGAACGAGCAACATCGCACCGTATTGCTGAAACTTTGACCTCAACCACACCTGATGCTTAGTAAATATGAACTGCATGTATTTTATGTCTGATTCATTTACTTTACCTCATGATACTCAAGTAGTCTCGATATTTTCAGTATTATTTCAATATTTGCAGGCATGTTGACGTGTAGGGCAGAAAAACGGGAACCTAAAAGCAATATATCCGCTTGGTCGTCAGTTTAACAAGGAACAATATGTGGTTTTACTTATGTTCATTAATCACGAACATAGACTCTAACAAGAGGAGACACCGATGAGTTGCTGCACTTTAAGCAACGGTTTGATATTTTGTTATTTAATTCATCACAATATTATCTGGAAAAACAGCTGATGTATTTCAGAGAACGCGGTAAACCGTTTGGTTGCAGAGATATAACGGTCCCACCACGAAAGAAATAAGTTCTTAACTTAGAAATTAGGATCGAACAAAGGTTATATCACGTTTTACTTAATTCTGCAAATAAGCCCCTGGGGGAATGAAGTTCAGGCAGCCTATTTTCCCTGGAGGTACTAGATCCACAATCATCTCATCGAGGAGGATGACAGTTGAGTGATCAGACGGCTACGATAACCGACTGATGAATTGACAGCCATTTAATCCTTCTCTCAACCCTTTGTATGCGGGAATCTTGATCATTCCTGACGTTAGCCGTGTAGGTTTGGTTTAGTATAGCCCTGTCACCCTAGATGAGCGTTCCGTAGGGCACACGCTGCGGCGCGCGTGTCCAGTGGCGTGGTAATAAACTGCCACGTCGCGTCGTCGTCATAAACTAAACATAAATAAAAAGTTATCACAAATCTAAGAATTTGCTTGGTGGTAGGATCCCTTCTGGGTCCGCCTGGCTAGCGACCACCCTTTATATAAAGTCTGCCGCCAAATGTTACCGCTCCGGCGGTAATGTGTTCCGGCAATATTGTATAAAGAGCCAGTTCCTTCCTAAACCCGTGTGCTTTCATCTTCGACCTCATCGTCACTTACCATCAGGTGAGATTGAGGTCAAACGCGGGTTTAGTCACTTATAAAAAAAAAACCCGACTGCTGAAAACAGTAAGTTTCAATTAAAAAGTACAAAAAAGCAATATCACTATAACAGCTTTTCAGACAAGCATCGAGTACAAATATGAAATTGTTATAAACTCAGGCATGTTTAATTAGCAAAGAGTTACAAAATATACAGTTCAGTACTTTCTGTGTTAGCTGGTCCCCGCCTGCCGCTGCAAGTGTTTTTACAAATATTATTTGAAGGTTAAAAAAGCTCTTATAGTAATATTTCTTGTTTTGTACTTTTTAGTTGAAACTTAGTGTATTCAGCAGAAGGGTTTTTTAGTTTTTGTTATTACTTTTTTTTTATTTCCCTCTTTTTACCCACGACGGAACGGAGACGGTATATGCGTTTGGGGTGAGAGGGTGTTTGTTTGTGCAAACCAATGTTACCATTTATCTCCAGAACCACTGGTCCGATTTTAATGCGGTTTTCAGTAATCGCTTTGGATTTGATTGGTGCATGTTCTTAGATAGGTGTTACGGTAACAACTCACCAGGGGGCGCTGCAGTAAATATTTGTTTGCAAACCATTGGTCCGATTTGAATGCCGTTTTCAATAAGCGCTTTGGATTTGATTGGTATAATGTTCTTAAATAGGTTTAACGGTGACAACTCAGCAGGGGGCGCTGCAGTAAACATTTGTTTGTCATAACAACCATTAATTCTGCAAAACCATTGGTCCGATTTAAATGTGGCTTTCAGTGATCGCTTTGGGTTTGATTGGTGCATGTTCTTAGATAGGTGTTACTGTAACAACTCGCCAGGGGGCGCTGCATGTTACCTATGTATTTAAATAAACTACATGGGTTTTCCAGCGGTGGTGGGGACATTAGAGGGCTGATGAGGAACGAGGTGTTGTGTAATGTAATGTATGGTACCTATATTATGCTTTTTAAAAAGTTTGAAATAAAAAACAAAATAAAAATTTTGAAAATTTTAATGCGGTTTTCAGCAATCGCTTTGGATTTGATTAGTGCATTAGCGGTAACAACTCACCAGGGGGCGCTGCAGTAAAAATTTGTTTGTAAAAGCCAATGTTACCGTTTATCTGCAAAACCATTGGTCCGATTTAAATGTTGTTTTCAGTGATCGCTTTGGATTTGATTAGCGCATGTTCTGAGATAGGTGTTACGGTAACAACTCACCAGGGGACGCTGCAGTAAATATTTGTTTGCAAACCATTGGTCCGATTTGAATTCCGTTTTCAATTATCGCTTTGGATTTGATTGGTATAATGTTCTTAAATAGGTTTAACGGTAACAACTCATCAGTAATACTTCACTATGTATTTAAATAAACTACATGGGTTTTCCAGCGGTGGTGGGGACATTAGAGGGCTGATGAGGAACGAGGTGTTGTGTAATGTAATGTATGGTACCTATATTATGCTCTTTAAAAAGTTTGAAATTAAAAACAAAATAAAAATTTTGAAAAACCCACGATGCGGCGGTTAAAAAGTAATTGAAAAAGAATAAAATAATTTAAAATCCCCCGAATGAAATGATTTATGTGAAGAGAGATAATTAACAATATTTTAAATTTCAATATAATACTACAAAACGAATTCATTCAATGGCAGCCCCAGACAGATTTTCTTGCTCTTCTTATAAAGTTCATAGGGAGTTGAATACCTATGTTATTGCGACATCTACATCTTCGAGAACCGAATAGGTAAGCGTAGGGAAGTGCTATGAAAACGAATAGTATGTTGTTCATAATATGACCGACTCTGTGTGAGATCAAGTGAACTTTTAAAAAAGCTTTTCACGTTAATTATCTCTCGTCACATAAATCATTTCATTTTAAATTATTTTATTCTTTCTCAATTACTTTTTAACCGCCGCGTCGTGGGTTTTTCAAAATTTTTATTTTGTTTTTTATTAGTTCGGTAGTTACTACCTATTATTTGTGTGACCAGAAACCTTAAAAACCATAAAAATGGTGATACACAATTTGATTATAAGTGTATGTAGGTACGACGATAAAGCCTCAGACATGGTATAGTTTCCTTCAAGTAAACTAGTCAAATATTGCTTCCTCATGCAAAATTTGGACCCCATTGAATAATTTCAATTTTGTTCAAATTTGTTTTGTTTTTCAGTGAAAATGTTAAAGTTAAAGTATACATATGTAATGCCGCAGTCATCTGGTTGAATTAGCCACTCAATTGGACGCCTAGGCCGTTTCAACTGTCTTAAGGACAATTAGTCAAGTCGTTGATCGCAACGTTTAACCATAAACGTTGTTTAGACATTTAGTTAAATTGGATATTGTTAAATTTATGATGTTTGGTTAGGGTGTTGTGATTGTACTGAATAGTCGTCCATAAAAGGAGATATTTAATAGTTTTCATATAAAAACCGATATATATTTTTTTAAATATTAAAACATTAAAACGGAATTTTTATTTTTTTATGATATTTATATTTATGCGCGAGCCGAGCGAGTGGAGCGAGTGGACCCGGCGATGCGCCACAATGGAATTTATTTCCTTGTAATTGAAATAAATAAAAAAAAATCCGTCATGACAGATAATTTTACCATGACCTACTTGTTTTATTACTTTATCCAAAACTGTACCAAATTTAAATCACTTGGCTGAATTTTGGCCAGCCATCTTCAAAGGGCTAACTTTCAACACGCCAAGTTGTTAAACGTCGAGTGTTTCGTGTTCAATCAACTATCGGCCTAGGCCGTTGATTCGGCCTAGGCGTCAAATTGAGTGGCCAATTCAACCAGATGACTGCGACATATACATATTTAGAACAAACTGATTATAAGCTTTCATTTGATACGAATCTTTTGATACCTCATTTTTTCAAATCCATCCATCCGTTTAGTAGAAATCAGGGTACAAGAAACAGACTTACATACTACATACATACGCGTTGAAAACATTAAAAAATTTGGGTTACGTCTCAAATCATCATACAAATTATTAAATTCTTTGCATTTTTTTTTCAATCAGAAATAAAGAATTACCAAATCGTCGTCCATTGCTTTCAACACCTGATTTAAGTCTGCCGGCTACAAGAGCTCGCGCGTCACTGTGGCCAGCGCCCGCCCGCCACCGGCCGCCGCGCCCGCGTTAGGCTTAGGCCCTAGTCACCGCGCATCCAGTGTGGCTGCACACCATGACTTTGACCTACCTACTATTATACGTTATGTCTATGGGCCTAGGTAGAAAAACGAAGGACGTTTTAAGATAGAGTCGTCAAGGGAGAATGAAAATCACAACAAAAATGAAACGACGACTTGATACAGCAAGACATCGTCTCGTCTATGTAGCAGCATCCTGCTCGTGCTGCGGAAACTGAAAAAGTGAGATATACTTTCAAAAACTTCGTGCGAACAGTCAGCTAAGAACAAGCCCAAAACTTAACACTAAAAAATCTATCACGAATATCTATTAATATGAAACTAAGTATGAAAAAAACTAATAGCTAGCCCAAAATATAAATTAAGTAAATTAATGAAAACCAGAAAAAGCTGTAAAATCCAAGCAGCCAAACGGAATATTCAGCGAAATAACATACACACAGACGGATCAAACTGATAACTTCCTTTTTTGAAGTCGGTTAAAAACCAAAAGGTTCTCCTAAATGTAAAAAATACCGCAAGATAATCGTTGACAAACATACATACATACATACAGGTTAAACTGTTGTTAGGTAAATAGTTAAATTACGTAATTTATTCCTTTGTAGTAGCCAATTTTAGATACATACATACATATACATAACGTCACGCCTGTATCCCAAATGGGGTAGGCAGAACAACAGAGGCTATAAAACCATCTGATGTCACGTTTGGCAAATTTGGAGGCATTATAATGATGGAGAGAGACTTGCACTTTTGAGACTTTTTTTTTTTCAATTTTAGAATGAATATAAAAACAACCCATAATAAAGCCAGGTGTGGAACGATGATTTTGTCAACAAGTTATGTAACATAGTATTGTCTTAAGTTTTCACGATTCATAATTGAAGATCAAACGAACTTCTAAGTGAAGTTCGATCGAAATTATATGAGCAGCTTAATTCGAAGCGATTTATTAGGTTTACTTATTGTAGTATCGGTCCCAGGTGTCAGCCTTGCACGGTTATTTTAGAGTCTTTTTTTTTTTTTGTATTGGCAACACTGCTTCACCTCCGGCTCCTAATTAACCGGCCCTTTTGGAATCATTTTGTTTAAAGCCGAATTATATAAAAATGTAATGGATTATTCTATTTAAAGGATAAACCATTGCATGGTAAGGTAAAAAACGATAAGCACAGGTAAGTATTTTACTTATATTAAGATATAAGGGTTGGGATATTTATTTTCAGTAAATAAATAAGTAATATATATGTTTCGTTTTAAACTGGGAGGGTGATTATAAATCGCTTCGAATTAAGCTGCTCATATAATTTCGATCGAACTTCACTTAGAAGTTCGTTTGATCTTCAATTATATTTCGCAGCTTAATTCTTTGCGATTTATTAGGTTTACTTATTGTAGGATGTTCAGAGAGAAAATAAGTAAAATAGCTTACATGATCAACAATTATTATCCATTTTTAGTTATAATATAGCAATTAAATCAATTTCCATACAAAATATAACAACATAATTAGGTACCTACATTAATTATTATGTAGGCATAAAATCACTCAAAATAGTTGTTGCGAAATTGCTAGAATTTTTAATAATTTCTTTGTTATATTTAGCGAATACTTTGGAAGAGTTACTCCAGCCAGCGGCTTTTCTAATTGTATCTAAATTAACTCCAAGCTTGTTGGCCTTAGATGTTGCAGCATGCCGAGTGCTGTGAGCACTGAACAGCGAAGTGTCGATTCCACTTTCATACAGAGTCTGTTTTATCCAATTACTTAATCTTTGTAAAGATAGTTTTGAATGTGGCTTTTTATAACTTATAAATAAATATTTACAGTTTTTACTAAGTTCTCTTGTTTTGTTAATATATGATTCTATACACCGGACAGACCAAATCTCTAGACGTTCATTATAAAAAGGGAGCCTTAATAATGGTTGGGGTGAATGTAGTTTGGAGGTTTTTAATTATGTCTGGAATTTTAATAAACATTTCAACACTACATTTACTTATATTATCGAGGTGTATTAAAGATAATGTCTGCACCCGATGCGCAGTTATCAAGACCAACAAGGTTGCAGTCTTCCTGGAAAGAGTTTCCAAGCTAGGTTTTCGTTAGGCCATTTTTGAGCCAAAAAATTAAGGACTATGTTTGTGGCCCATGTGACCTCATATTTAGGATTTGTAGGCCTTAGCTTGTAGACTCCTTGCATGAATCGCTTTATCAATATATTATCTAACGGATAAATAATAGAGATAAGGCAGAATATGTATTAATAGTTCCGTATTTTGCACCTTTGTTAAAAACATCGGTAAAAAAATTAATTACGACATGAACTGAACAGGTCAAGTAATTGTGCTGCATTTCGGAACAATAACTAAACAAGACTTGATACAGCTGTTATATTGCTTGTAAGTATTACTAGATAAAGTAGATAACATTATTTCTGTAGAATCAACAGATAACGACTTATTTAATAAAACCTGCCTGATAACTTCACGGCAATCAAACCGAGTATCTTGTGTAAGCTGTGTGTCAATCTGAAAGGAGATTGAAGAAGGTTAATATTGGGTTCAAAATAAATTGATTTAGAAATAGATATCTTTTTCAATAATGGGAACCATGGCTGTGTGGGCCAATTTAATACTACGAATATACCCTCGGCCTTATCATCTATTATTTCTCTAAGTGTCTTTAAAATGAGGGCAAATGGCGGAAATGCGTAAAAATAATAGTTAGTCCAGCTGATGGTGAACGCATCAACAGCAAATGCTTCGGGTTCATTTTTCCACGTAATGTACAATGGGCAATTTGTATTACACCTACTGGCAAACAAATCTATTTCTGGTCTATTTCACCAAATACTCGTTTAATACCACAATAAGCATGTTCACTTAATTCCCATTCAGTATCTAGAAACTTTTTGCGAGACAATGCCGTGGGTAAAAAATTGTCCTTCGTATTAATATAAGAAGCTAATACTTACTTTAATTTTACGTGTTTCGCACCACTGATTTTTTTTTTTTTTTTTGGACATATCATTTAAATTTGGGTACTTTATGCTGCCCATTCTATTAATGCAAGATACCGCGGTTACGTTATCAATGCGTAACAAAATTTGACAATCAGATAATTCTTTAGCAAACGTTTTTAAACCTAAATATGCCGCTTTTAATTCAAATTAATTAATATGAAGTGTCATTTCAGACTCCTTCCAATAACCAAAACATTCCTTGTTATTACTCGAGGCACCCCAGCTTGAATGAGAAGCATCAGAATTAATTTCAATTTTATAATCATCAGATCTTAAGCTAGCATAACCATTATCAATTTTGTCTAGCCACCAATAAACATCTTCCCGGATATTTAATGATAAACTAATCTGTCGTTCATACGATGAATTTTCACATAAACTTAAATACTTAAGTCTTTCAAGACGTTTAGAATAAAGCCACGAATATTGAATAGCAGGGCAAGCCGATATGAGAAGTCCAATCAATTGTGCATAGTTACGTAACTTAATTGTTTTTGCTTCGAAGATTTTTAAAAGAGATTGTTTTATTTTTACCCTCTTTGTTTGAGGTAATTTTAAAACCATGTTTTGGGAATCAAATACAAAGCCTAGAAATTTAAATGTGTTTGAGGATTGTAAAGAACTCTTATCACAATTAATCTAGAAGCCTAAACTTTCTAAAAGTGTCTTTTTAAAAAGTACGTTATTATAGCAATCTGCCTTTGTTTTACCAACGCAAAAAATATCGTCGAGATAAATAACTGATATCATATTTCTTTGATGTGATCGCAAAAATTCCATAACAGGTTTTAAAAGTTTTGTAAAGGTAGACAATTAAATTCATATAGTTTGTTATTGAATTTGAATCTTAAGTACTTTTTGTGCGAGTTATGAACTGGTAGAAAAAAATATAAGTCTTTTAAATCAATAGTTGACACAAAACATCGCTCGGTAACGAATTTAGATGCAGTTTTATAGCCTTCCATTTTAAAATGGACGGTTTCAACAAACTTGTTTAATTTTTTCAAATTCAATATGAACCTTTTGTCTCCGTTTGGTTTAGGTACTAAAATATATCGGATACAAACTGTTCACTATCGTATGTACACTTAGGTATGGCTTTTATTCGAATCAAGTAATCTATGCAAATTTTAAAATCGTTAAAATCTTTATCTGGCTTATATCTTGAGTCAGGATTACTATTTCCGAAGGGCTTTTTAATAAACGGTATTTTATATCCCTTAATCCAGGACAAAATTATAGGATCATTAGTTATTTTTAACCAATTTTTGTAAAATAGCTTTAGACGGCCAGAATAACTGACCTCAGATGTTAATATCTCCTGTTGTATTTCTTGGGCGGCGAGCGTGAGCGTGTGTAGTTCGGGGTGTGTCGCGGCGGCGGCGGTCCCGAGCGCTGCACCGGGCGAGGTCTCCCCGCTTCGGGCCGCGCAGCAGGCTTCCGTTGCGGGGGCTTCCAGTTTAAACAATTTTGAGAAGTAATCCTATAATTTTGGTTGTTTCTGTTTGAAATAAATGGTTGTGAAGGCTTAAGGGATTCTTCGGTTTTTTGTATAGTTTTTGCGGACCTTAACTTTTCTGGTAAATCGGTCCCAAATAAAAATGTATCTCTGGTGGTCTGACGAAAGGTATCTTTTAGTTCTGCATTGATAGTATTAATAACTAAATTTCTTCGGGCCTTCGTTAGGTAGTTGAAGGAATCGCACAACAATTTGCTTGCATCACTTAAAGGTTTTTGAATATCCTGCGATGAATATTTCTTTGTAATGACTTTCTCTGTCGTTTGCGCTAATGCAGCCAAAGCAATGCTGATTTGTTTTTGACTCAGCATTAAGGAAAAATCTTTTTTGCTTGTCAGTTCTGAAATACCCGCTTTAACTTCAGGGTTGAGGATAGGCGTTAATAGCATTTCACAGTTTTTGGGTACCCGATATTCTTGTAACAAGGACTGTTTTGTTTCTTTGATGAGACCCTTGGTAAGTATGAGCTGCCATCTATCGGATATGTTTTTATTAATTTCATCTCCCAAAATATCTTGCGACTGGGGAACTTCCCCTAATAATGACAGTATTCGACATCAATACCACTGTCTCCTCGTCAAGCGATTCTTCGTGATGTGGTGAACTTTCGGGAATGACTTCCACGATAGATTCACGGTTGTTCGGTGAAGCTATGATTAGAACTTCACCATGTTCGTATTTTTTTTTTTTTGTGGGTATTTTTAAAATAGGTTTAGTTCTGTAGTATAATTTTTGATATTATCATGAATACGTTTTATTTCATAAATGCTACCGGGCACAAATAATGTATGTTGTGCTTATGTAAAGCATTATTTTATATTATATTTTTTAGTGAGTACCTACCCTCAGGCGTGGTACAAATTTGTGTCATTTGACAAGTGAGTACTTTAAATAAGTACAAATTGGGTTATAAAGTAAGTATGTTGTGCTTAAGTAAAGCATTATTTTATATTATATTTTTTAGTGAGTACCTACCCTCAGGCGTGGTACAAATTTGTGTCATTTGACAAGTGAGTACTTTAAATAAGTACAAATTGGGTTATAAAGTAAGTATGTTGTGCTTAAGTAAAGCATTATTTTATATTATATTTTTTAGTGAGTACCTACCCTCAGGCGTGGTACAAATTTGTGTCATTTGACAAGTGAGTACTTTAAATAAGTACAAATTCGGTTATAAAGTAAGTATATCTGCAGACAGACGCGCAGAATACAAGTTTTTAAACAATGTTAAATGACATTGTTACATAATTTACTTAAATTCGATGGATTTTTCGTCAGATGAAATAACGCGAATTCTTTTCCTCAGCTTATTTTCGAGTCTCCTTATTTTTCTTCGTATTATTTCATTCTTATTTTCGTTCTTGCGCTTCTTCCCCATCTTGAGAGCTTTGTGTAACACTAGATGACCGTTACAATGAAGTCTTGAGCGTTGCCAGGAACACGTGCGAAGGCTTGAGCACGGGAACGAACAATGATTCCAAAAGGGCCGGTTAATTAGGAGCCGGAGGTGAAGCAGTGTTGCCAATACAAAAAAAAAAAAGTCTCTAAAATAACCGTGCAAGGCTGACACCTGGGACCGATACTACAATAAGTAAACCTAATAAATCGCAAAGAATTAAGCTGCGAAATATAATTTAAATAAAACTACTTTTTAACCGGATTAATCGCGTATAATTTATATTTTACATTTTAACTCGACGTTTCGGTGTCTTTGCAGACCCCGTGGTCACGAGCGACTGAGGTGTCAGGCGTCAGATTGATAGTGGAAAAAGTTATACATCATCTCCATCTATTTCTCAGTCTTCGAGCGTAGCGTTCAGGGTTAACACAAAATGAGCTGACAGTGTTTGAGCTGACTGAAGTCAAACATCCAGCAAGCAGCACGACCTGAAACTCGAGACACTGTCAGCTCATTTTGTGTTAACCCTGAACGCTACGCTCGAAGACTGAGAAATAGATGGAGATGATGTATAACTTTTTCCACTATCAATCTGACGCCTGACACCTCAGTCGCTCGTTACCACGGGGTCTGCAAAGACACCGAAACGTCGAGTTAAAATGTAAAATATAAATTATACGCGATTAATCCGGTTAAAAAGTAGTTTTATTTAAGTTATGTAACAATCATCGTTGAAAACAATTCGGGAAGTGGGGATTTCGGCCGCCCTATCTTTGGCAAGTCAGATAGGCGACACTTGGTCGGGAGTTACGCTTGTGATCACATCTAAAACAGTAAACTATCATGAAATAGTATTAATCTCTTTAGAAGTTAAGGAGGATTATTTTAATGTAATATTGGATGGATATAATATCGTGAATATTGAATGGATTTAATGTTGATGTGAATAATATATTGGTGATAGTAAGGAAAATTACCAAAGCAAGTTTTATTGGCTCCTGGCCTTAAATAAAACCTGGCCCCTTCACTGTAAACCTTGTTTTTTTGAGACGGCTAATAAAAAAAAAAACTTCGGAGCCATCCGTAGTAATAAACTAAAATCATTCATTTCATTATAAACGTGTCACTGTGCCAATCGCACAGTGACAGTGTACAGCCTGAAATAGCACATAGGCTACTTTTGTCATACTTTTATCCCTATACTAGCCACCGCGCGCGGTTTTACCCGCGTAACATTTGATCCCGTGGGAATTTCGGGATAAAATATAGCCTATAACCTTCCTCAAGAGTTGGGCTATCAAATGAAAAAGAATTTTTCAAATCCCACTTGTAGTTTCTGAGATTAGCGCGTTCAAACAAACAAACAAAAAAACAAACTCTTCAGCTTTATAAGTATATTAGTATAGATTCCCGCGCATTGGACATTGCGCCGGTAAAACCGCGCGAAACAGCTAGTATTCGGCAAATGAACCAAACATTCGGCTCATCTCTGATACAAAATATACAGAAAAATCGAGAAACTTCTTTTTTACGAAGTCGGCAATATACTTAAACTTTCTCCTAAACGTGACAAATCTTTCTGAAAACCGCATCCAAATCGGTTCAGCCAAACGCGAGATAATCGCGGACGAACATACAGACATACTTACAGTTCAAACTGAGA
The DNA here is from genome assembly GCA_944452665.1 of Stenoptilia bipunctidactyla. Classification (NCBI taxonomy): domain Eukaryota; kingdom Metazoa; phylum Arthropoda; class Insecta; order Lepidoptera; family Pterophoridae; genus Stenoptilia; species Stenoptilia bipunctidactyla. Next base: position 183,643 of record OX101744.1, on the reverse strand, counting down.
ACCTCCTTTTTTCGAATTCGGTAAAAAATAGCAAAAACTTTACTTTTACTTCTATTGTAACCGTTTTTAAAGCTCGAGGTATGTCTGATAATACATTATTTTCATTAAAGTTCCTACAGTAAAGATAAAGAGCAAACCTCAAATTCACGTAGATATCTATTAATACATTGCTTTAAAGTTTTATACTAAATGAATGAAAAAGTAGAAAAAGATTTGTCATGCTTAGGAGGAGGTTTTAGTATATTGACCAACTTTAAAAAATAAGGATCTCAATTTATCTGCTTATTTTGTATCAGAGTTGAGCCGAATGTTCGGCCGAACATTCGTATTTCTTACAACATTTGTATTCAGCCGAATGTTTGATTGATTTGCAGAATAATTACCGAATACTAGCAGTTTCCCGCAGATTTACCTGCGCAACTTCTGATTAAAAGTAGCCAACTTACAAAGAGGAGTTTAACCTGTATGTTAATTATGTTTGTCATCGATTATCTTGCATTTGGCTGAACCGATGTTGATGGGGTTTTTAAAAGGATATTTGTCCCATTTAGGAGAACCTTTTACCTTTTACTTACTTTCAATTTAGGGCTAGCTTTTAGTTTTTTCATAGTAAGTTTGTTTCCATATTTTTAGATATACGTGATAAATTTTTTATTGATAAGTTTTGGGTAAGTTCTTAGCTGACTGTTCGCATGAAGATTGTTTGCGAATCTCTTTTCGTTTGTCAGTTTCTGCAGCACGAGCATGCTGGCGATACCTAGACAAGACCATCTCGTGCTGCATCAAGTCGTCGTTATTTTTCGTTGGGATTTAAATCCTCTTCTTTCTTAAATCGTCCTCCTCCATAGTTTTCTACCTAGGCCTACAGGTAAAACGTATATAACAATAGTAGGTAGGTCAAAGTCATGATTTTACAGTACCAAAACATCACATTACCAGAAGAAGTAGGTAGTTACTGATACCAGAACTAGCCCAAAACTTATCACTAAAAAACTATCACTAATATCTAGATATAAATGTAGAACCTAACTAACTATGAAAAAACTAATAACTAGCCCAAAACAAAAACCTAACACTAAAAAGTATGAAATAAAAAATAAATAAAAAAAGTCATAACACCAAAACCAAAATGAAAGCAAACTAATTATTTCTTTTTAATAAAAAGTGAACCGCATTCAAAAAACCAACCCACTAAAAATGTTTAAATAATTTTAATAAACGCCATCCTATTCCTGTTTCTATTCCATCCATATTACTACCCCGTATAGTAAATCTCTGCCAATTAACAATTTATCTGGATAGGTATTTACATAGTTTTTGAAGTCGGTGCCAAACCAAATTTTTAGGACAACAAGCACACTGCATCAGAATAACTAACATAGTTAAATTTTTTGTATAATTATAATTTAAATAAAACTGTCAATATTGTAAGGAAATCGAAATAGGGAGGGCACTGTTCTCTAAAATACAAACTTGTAATTTAGAGGCCAGACATTTCACTGGGGTGCTACGCTTTCTTTGGCGGAGAAAATACCGAAAGGCACACATTTGAGGGCCACACGTCGTCGTCGTGAGTGGATGTAACTTCGTTGATACGTTCGCCTTATAATTTTCTGTTTGGCAGCAGTCTTACTTTTATTAGTTTGGCACTGACTTCAAAAACTATAGAAGATCAAACGAACTTCTTAAGTGAAGTTCGATCGTTATTATATGAGTTGCTTCATTCGAAGATATATTCATTTACCAAGTAGTCCCTTTGACTCACACGGTAGCACGCACGAATTTAAGAGTTATGAAATGACTAAAAAGGTCAAAACACGTGTTTTCGATCGTTTTAGTTAAAATTTTTCACACCAGTCTGGATCCATAGGATGCGCCTCTGTCGCGCTCATTATTTTAGAGTTCTTCATTTTATAGTTATGGCAAAACTTTAAGGGCAATAGTTTACTACATTGACAGGGCGGGTGGGACCTTAACATATCTTCGAATGAAGCAACTCATATAATATCGATCGAACTTCACTTAAGAAGTTCGTTTGATCTTCTATTATATTTCGTTGCTTCATTCTTCAGATATATTCATTTACCAAGTAGATGTTCAGAGCATAAGGTAAAGTTTTGCTTTATAAAAATTCATTAACTAATATTCAACAGTTATTTAATCAACTCAATGTAAATGTATAACTTTGAAACATTTTATTTACATGCATACTGAATAAAATTACTTAAAGTAAATTAATAATTATGGATCAACAAAGGAGTTTACTTCTACATTTGATTGAAAAACTGCCCTTCCAAAATTACTTTTATTGATCGACCATGGGGCGGTTATAAAACTTAGCGAATGTTTGAGACTGAGCGGTCCTGCAGGCCGTGCTGCGAATGGCTAGCAGCGATAGGCCGCCACGCGCTCTGGCCGCGGACGTTTCTGCGCGTGCCGCGTGCTGTGAGCGCTGAACGCCGCGCGCCGCCGCCACGCCCGCGCCTCTAGACCCCATGACATGCTTTATCCAGCGACTGATAGACGGTGAGATCGTTGTTTTGTAAGGTCGCTTTGGTTTGACTATAAGGCAATCTACACGCTCTGGCCTAAGTTAACTCGTTACAAATAAGTAATTTTCTAAAGCTAATGCAGGGCATATACAGGAATGGCATGTTCATGGAAATATGGCAAAACTAGAGTTGGTTACTAGCAGTAGCTGAAATTATAATCAAATCCAAATTCCCTATTTTGATTTCATTTGCAAAAATTATAAGAGAAATTGCACACGGTGTGCTAGTGGCCTAAAAGTGGCGTAAAAATACCAGTTACTGTGTGTGTACTTTGCTCAAGAGTTAAATAACTATTGGGATACCATTTTGAAATATAATCTTAAAACGACTTGAAGATCTTAATCTTAAACCAAGTGTAATTGTGTTATGTTGGTAATGGCCTTAACCTAAGGTAATGGATTAATTAGTTCATGTGATCCTATATTGTTTCCTAATAATAAGGCCAACCTATGACTTTTAGAGTTGGTGGGTGAGCCCGGTAGTTCCAAATAAAAATGCCAAAACACGGTACTGTTCATGTATTCATGGATTTACAAAATATTATTTTTAACCTTAAATTAGATTATATTTGAGTTTTACAATTAATTATCTTATGTCTGTTTAGTATGCGTGTCTTTACCGGACTGCTGTAAGTAATTCAAAATCGAGCAAACGACGAGCGACGTACAAACACATACAAGGATTTGCGCGTGCACTTACAAACACATGTATGCATTCTAGTCCCTACATCATTCCCTCTCCCAAAAAAAAATGACAAAATTTTGAAATCAGTAAGGTAACAAAAGAATATAATCATATAAAAACGCATATTTCAATATAACATATCTTACTTAAAACATAATAGCATGTTGTGCATCTGGTAAAAATACAAAACATAAATATCATATTTCTTAGTTGACCATTATAACGATTTTACTAACACTGTAAACATTGTATTTGCTTAAATGCATTATTCACTTGCGTTCCCACACTGTAACACGACACTTAAGATAAACTCAACACATAATAAAGTTCTAAATTACAAATAACCCGTATGCGCAGTGGTTGGAGCGCCAGCCTCGCCGGGCTGATTCACCGTTTGAACTCGCACCACGGAAGGGTTCAAGTTTGTGGATAAAATCTCTCTCCGTAGCCACTTCTTAACTCGCCGATGGCATCTTTGGCGAATGCCATACAACACCGCTGCAATCACTATGGCAACAAGTATAATGACCGTGATGCTCATGGTATTCAACTTTCCGGTTAAATCACCGGTGTTTACTTGAGCCTGCGCCATGGCGATATTATCCTTCGATCCATAATTACCCATCTTGAATCAGTAACTAGTAAAATAAAATAAAAATAAACTCTTTAACTTGTTTACAATACAAAGGTTCTATAAGAAATGAATCGATTTCCGATATTATTTCTACTAAATTATTAAAAATTGGTTAAAATTGCAAGTTAGATATTTTGTAAAAAAAATATAATTTTAACTCGAAATTACATTTTATGTTGTCATGTACATGGTCATCACTTTCATTATTCTGGTCAATTTTAAAACTATAAAGGTACTTACACATTATCAAAATCCTTAATATATAAGATACTCTACTTAACGATTCTATTTAATAAAATAATCCTGACGAACATATTAACATTATTGTATAGATCATCCGTAGAACGCAACATACCAGCATTTTAATCGTAACATTTACAAGCGATATATGTCTATGAATACTTAGTACTTATTTATTATATTTTATTTAACTTATGTTATATTATAAAAACTTAACTTTTAGTAAAACTCGTAAGTTTTAAAATTAAAAGTTAGTCTCGTTAATATCCATTTATACTTATAATAATTATTACTTAACCTATCAAAAATATATCCTATAAATATTCTGAATTATATTTTCTAGTCTGCGATAACCTTTATATTGAAAGTGTCTACTTAGTACTTTAGTTGCAACCGGTAAACAGTTCGGAGAATAAAGTTGTTTTTCTCGCTTGACGTCATAACAATATTACTTTAGGTACACAGGTGTAGTTTGTTAGAAATTTTAAAATTAAGTATATGAACACTAGCTTAATTATACTTTTTTATTATTCTAATACTTAAACTAAACTATAATGAACCTATAAGGCGAATCTCACCGGTGGTCGAATAATTCGACCACTCCTGGTTACCTTAGGATTATTAATTTCGGGTGATAATTTACTTGATGAGTGCAGACCTGGCATTGGAAACTCTGCCAAAGGGTCTATATTACTAATAGGTGTGTGTTCATAAGTGTCACTTTCCTTTAAAACAAAAGCTGGTTTCAATCTATCTATCGAAATGTTAGTTTCGCGACCTGGTAATCTAATTTTAAAAAATTTTGGACCCCTTTCTAATACTTTGTATGGACCGTCGTACGGTGGTTTCAACGATTTGTGCACCGTATCGTCCCTAACAAAAACAAAATCGCAAGTGTATAGATCTGAATGTACAAAAATTTTTCGTGAGCTCGATTTACTTATATCTCGCGTTGGGCGGTAATTACTTATGGTTTCGCGAATTTTTTCGACGAAACCGTATGGATCGTTCGGGTCTTTGTCCTCGATGCTATCATAGAATTGCCCTGGTAAACGTAAAGTTTTGCCAAAAGTTAATTCTGCTGCGCTAACTCCACTATCCGTTCGTATAGCGGCGCGAAGACCTAACAGAATGGTCGGTAATTCCTCTACCCACGTTGTGCTCTGATGTAATCGGGCTCTGAGGGCAGTTTTTATTGATCGATGTACCCTTTCTGCGGCTCCATTCGATTCTGGGTGGTATCCGGTAGTACGAATTTTATGAATTCCCAAAAAACGCATTAATTTTGAAAACAAATTAGACTCAAACTGTTTACCTTGATCGCTAGTTATTCGAATAGGACATCCGTACCTAACTATCCACCCTTCGTAAATATTCTTTGCAACGGCGTCAGCCGTAATTTCCTTCATAGGAAAAACCTCTAACCAACGTGTACATCTATCTATAACTGTGAGAAAGTATTTATATCCATCCGGAGAGGTTGGTAAAGGACCAACAATATCCGTGTGAATATGCTCAAAACGAGACACTCTAGGAAACTTTCCCAAATCCGATACGACGTGTCGGGATACCTTCGATCTCTGACATTGTATACATGCCTTTGCCCAACGCCCTATATCCTTATTCATACTAGGCCAAAAGTATTGATTAGTAACCATTTTTCTCGTGGTTCGTACACCTGGGTGACTTAAATTATGTATGCTGTCGAATGCAATTTTTCTAAAATTTTCCGGTAAATACGGTCTAACAAAATCATTCGTAATTACACATAAAATTGGTTTATTACACATAGGTAACATAATACGTTTAAACTTAACGATATTATTACTATTTAAACTTTGTGTCATATGCAATAAGTACTCGTCACTTTCTTGCGCCTCAGCAAGTCTATTTAAGTCGAGTACAGTCGGACAGAAAATCGACTCTAATCGTGATAAAGTATCGGCGACAATATTTTCTTTTCCTGAAATATGTTGAATGTTTACCGTAAACTCACTAATAAAAAGTAAATGTCGCGTCCTTCTAGGAGTTTCTTTATCATCTTTTCCTAATTTTGAGAATGCATGACACAAGGGCTTATGGTCTGTATACACCGTCAGAGGTCGGCCTTCAAATAATTTGCGAAAATACTTGATAGATTTATATATCGCTAGCAATTCGCGATCATAGGTGGAATACTTTTGTTCAGTCGGAGTTAACTTTTTAGAAAAGTATCCCAAAGGTTTCCATGAATCTTTTACTCTCTGTTGCAACACTGCACCTATGCAAGTATTAGAAGCGTCAGTCATCAAGGCCAGATGAGCATCCGGTAAGGGATGTGACAAGGTTACGGCTTGTTGTAACCCAGTCTTGCAATGCACAAAGGCATTTTCCGAGATGCTTGTCCATAAAATTTTAGTTTTATCGTTTTTCTTAGCATTAACTAAATATTTATTTAATTCACATTGATATGTTGCCAAATTTGGTAAATGAGGACGGTAAAAATTTAGCATACCTAGAAATCGTCTTAATTCTACTATCGTTTCCGGTTTGGGAAAATTTACTATTGCCTCTACTTTTTCCATGATTGGTTTAATACCGTCTATACTAACTTCATGTCCTAAGAATTCTATGCACGACTGTCCGAAACAACACTTACTTAGATTGATAGTAATACCATACTTATCAAAACGTTCGAATATCATCCTTAAATGTTCTTTATGTAAGGTTGAATTTTCGCTGGCAATTATAATATCATCTAAATAATTATATAAAAAATCAAAACCCTGTAAAACAGTGTTACTCATAAAACGCTGGAATGTTTGCGCTGCATTCCGTAAACCAAAAGTCATCCGGGGAAACTCGAAAAGGCCAAACGGGGTTATAATCGCGGTCTTCTCAATATCGTTTGGCGCAACGCCTACGCAATGGTATGCCCGATTTATGTCTAATTTAGTAAATACGGTTTTATTTGCCAAAACATAAGTAAAATCATGCAATCGCGGTATTGGATATCTGTCGGGCTTCGTTATCGCATTTAACTGCCGGTAGTCTCCACAAGGTCTTAATTCGCCGTTTTTCTTTGGGACGACGTGTAACGGACTAGCCCATGCGCTTTTGGAAGGCCTACAGATACCCAATTCCTGCATAACTCGGAACTCTTCTTTAATTTTCTTATATCTATCAGGTGGCAAAGGACGAGCGCGCGCGTATACGGGTGGTCCCGTTGTTTCGATGTAATGTAAAACGTTATGCGGAGGAGTTTCCCGGAATGACGGCGGTTTGGTAATGCTTGGATACAGGCTTAATAACTCATAATAGGGATGATTTTCAATTATGGAAGAAACAGACGGCTGGTTAATATTTACTATAGATGCTAATACACTTATATCTGTAACCTGATCAATTAATTTACGATTGTGCATATCAATTAAAATTTTATGACGTGACAAAAAATCTGCGCCCAGAATTGGCTGTTTAATATTGGCTAAAATAAAATCCCAGCGGTAGGGCCTACGGAGCTTAAGATCTAAGGTTAACGACTTAGTACCATAAGTAGCGATTTCTGTGCCGTTGGCGGCGTATAATTTATATTCACTGCACTGACCTGATTTTAAAAGTTTATTATTTACTGGTAGTACACTCACGTTTGCGCCAGAATCGACCAAGAATCGAAGTCCTGAGTTATAGTCCATCACTAATAGGCGACTGCAGGGTATGACAGCGCAGACCTCCGCCCGAGGCTGCACCCTGTCCCTTAGTTTTCCGACGAAGTGGGGTTGACGTTGCCCGTCCTGTTGCTGTCTCTGGGCTTCCATGTACACGGTGGCACGCAGCGATGGGCTCTGTGGCGATACCTATAATGGTAGGTACAGAGCCAGTCTGGTGATTCCGGTGTACGGCGGCTTCGTGAACTAGAACGTAAACTCGAGGGGCGTCGGGAACGGCTTCCATCTCTTCGTGATTTCGAACGGGATCGCCCTAACTTATCTAACCTGGCGTTTATCCTGGCTATCTCTGCGGTTAGGGTCGCTACGTCATTTTCCATAGTAGAAGTTTTCCTGCCCTTTGTTATCTCCGCGATCTGCGTCACTCGTGTAGCCTCAGTCACGTTATCCGCTATAACAGCCAAATTTTCTAGATCTCTTGTTTCGGAAACTGCCATAACCGCACGAACTGTATTTGGGAGGTGCCCTTGCCAAAGCACACGTAGAGTCTCGTCCGGGATGTTATCTCGTGCAAGGTCTCGCATTCTGTGCAGGAGCTGGGAAGGTTTCTGATCGCCTAGCTCCATCTCTCCAATAAGCCTTTCTATTTGTCTCGCTTTGGAGTCCTCGTATAGGCTCAATAGTTTGGCCTTCAGCGCCAGGTATTTTCCTGTTTCTGGAGGTCTAATCAAAAAATCGGTCAGCTGCATGATGACTTCTTTTGGCAATTTCGCGACGATCAGCTCAAACTTAGCTTCATCTCCCATTTTCTGAGGTGCCAGGATTGCCTCAACCCTGATGAACCACACCCTAGGTTGGTCCATCCAAAAGTCTGGAATGCGAGATTGCAGTGACACGGACATAATATCAGCTGGCGGAGTGGGTGGAGATGGTGCCATTGTTACGGGTTTCGTCGAAAAAATAATTTCACTACAGTTTATTCACAAAAATGTCACTGATTGATCACGTCGGGGTCACCAATTTAGAGTTGGTGGGTGAGCCCGGTAGTTCCAAATAAAAATGCCAAAACACGGTACTGTTCATGTATTCATGGATTTACAAAATATTATTTTTAACCTTAAATTAGATTATATTTGAGTTTTACAATTAATTATCTTATGTCTGTTTAGTATGCGTGTCTTTACCGGACTGCTGTAAGTAATTCAAAATCGAGCAAACGACGAGCGACGTACAAACACATACAAGGATTTGCGCGTGCACTTACAAACACATGTATGCATTCTAGTCCCTACATGACTATTTACTATATCTATTAACTGTTTTTATTAGTTTTACTTTAATTGTTCCTTAAAAAATGATAAAATTCAGCGAAATCGAACGATTAAAAATATCTCCACTGTTATTGTGACAATAATTCTAGTACAGATACGTTGTACCATGCTACGTTGTACTGAGCTTACGTTTTGTTAGAAAGCGACGAGACCACGACTAGGTACTGTGGTGACCGCCTACACGTCTTCTCTTAATGAGACCGAGCCGGGAAGCCTCGCTGGTTCGTTCTGGAAAGATAAAAAATTTCTTTTCAAAATCGTTAGCTCAGTAAAAGAGCACTCGTTCGGCAAGCGAGAGATCCCAGGTTCGTGTACTGATCGGGTCTTTTTTTTTTTTTTTTAATTTATTTTTCCCGTTACCTATTTAAGAATAATTGAGCATTATTAAATGCAAAAATTTCAAAACGGCTTGAATGTTTTAATTTAAAGCAATTTGGAGAGAGAGTAAACGCGTCTATAACCGTAGCTTCAAGATCTCGTTACCAAGAAACCTATTGTGAGCATTTAACATTGGTGCGAGAAGCAAACAGATTTACTTGAGGTTGACTGAAAACTTTGATACGCATAATTGGGTAGTGCTGTATTTTTTCCCGAGTTGATATACGGAGCAAATAGTCAAATATTCATTTTCTCAAACTATTACCAAATAATTTTAGCTAATGCATTTAAATGAGGAAATCGAATTCCTCCCATTAAATTAATATAGATAGTACCTACATACAGCGCAAACGTGTTAATCCTTTGCAAAACACTGTAACCCATTAAAAGCTGAAAACATGTCTCACTATTTTTTCAGTTTCCATTTGCATGATTATCTTTACAAATTACCCCCCTGCATCAGGCTGTGACGCAAATATTCGCTAAATATTTCTATGACAAGATGTCTTTCACATGTTTTTCCACCACTGTAAATCTTCTAAAATCTTACTATGTATTTGTATTTATGTATCGTTATTATTGCTATTTTTGAGAGCTTTGTATCTATCCTTTCGAAAGTTTGAGTGGTAGTATAATCACTAATATTTAACCGATGGACAAGCTGAAGTTAATGGTTAGTTAGTTGTGAATTGTGCTAATTCTCTGATGGTGCAACACCTTACTTTTTAAAATTTGTTCCTTACTTTTTAAAACTGAATTTAGGATGGCAACACAGATTTGAAATAGGGAACACTGATTGAAACTGGTTGATTCGATATATGTTTTTATACGTGTTGTTATTTATGACAAATTGTTTACTTCGTATTTCACTTTTTTCTTGCAAAATCACTGGTTATATTTCCACGGAGCAGTATTAATTATCTTTACTAATATTTGCAATTCACTTTGAGTTAATTTTAATATGTTGATATGCGACTTTGTTATAACTTTTCCAAAAATCTTTAAGAGACCTCGTAAACACTGTACTCATTTGACAGATCCGAGTTGAAGTCCTCGAATTCATAAGTTTGTGGTAAAAACTGAAATCGTAATTATTTACGATGTTCCTTTAATATAGGAACTAAAAGATAAGATTCTCTGAAATTAATGCAAGCTAAAAAGGTCTTTTTTGTCACTATGCTCAGGGAAGTTCTAAAATGTTCTTTTAAAATGTGATTTGTTATTAAGGAATTTATAAAATTTGTATAAGATTTAAAATAAATCTTTTGTCTCCATTTGATTTTGGTGCAAAAAATATATTCGGACCAAACTGATCAGACTGAGAAGAGCAGGAGACTATTGCTCCTAGATTAATTGATTTATCTATGGAGAGAGCCTATCTCGAAAGCCTTTATTTAGGAGCAAAATTGTTTATAGGAGTTACGATTTGTATAACTTGACAGATTTTTGGTAATGAGACGCCTTTGGAGATCCACTTTAAACCAACAGAGTCATTGGTAATAGCTGTACCAGAATTATAAAAATATGCCATTTTATTGATTTATTTATTTATACTTCATTGCACACTTACAAAATAATAAAAGGAAAAGAATACATTAGAACAAAAACAGTTTTGAAAGGTACAATAGGCGGCCTTATCGCTATAAAGCCATGTACCTGCGTTAACGATGGGCTAGGGATCATTGTCTCGTTGATATCGTCCACCGAGTTCGGGGGCGTAGCGCTGACAATAATACTGTTGCGTAGTTGCGAGCTGATATTCGGTCCAGTTACCTTGAAACCGCGGGCGTAAGTTCGCTTGACATGTGGATATTTTAAGCATGTCAACATGCTTTTTTATCCCTTTCTTCATTTTCCAATATGTTAATAAATCTAGACCTTCATGGCAGTTTCGTTCTTGTTTCAGTTTCAAAAAAAAAAATGTAAATCAGACAGAACTCTGCAATTCTCCACTAGGAATTTTATTGTGTTTACTTTAATATCCAACCAAAGAATAGTCATAGCTTGGCTTATGGCTTGTTGTTCCGAGCCCAAGTGCTTACCTTCAAATTTTTGGTTTCAGACTAAGGGTTTTCAATAATCTGGTTGATCTTAAACCTCTCTGGGTAGCCATCTTTGAGCTAAATCTTGGTGAATACATTCGCCATGTTTAGGGCCTTTGTTAACGGGAACTACCAGAACCGTTAAGATTTAAATTGGAAGCGTTTGTATTTCCGCTTGAATTATTGGGTTTTAAAGGCGTTTTTGTGGGCGATAGGCGGACCACCTATCACTACAATAGTCTTTCCATCTTTATAATACCTCCAAATTTGTCAAAAGTGACATTACATGGTCTTGTAACCTCTGGTGTTCTGCCTACCCCATAAGGGATACAGGCGTTACATTATGCATGCATGCATGCGTATTAGTTTTTATTTGACCTCCGTGTCGATTTATAAAATCAACATCCTGGGTACTACCTCCGTGTCGATTTAAAAAATCAACATCCTGGGTATTTTATCCTTCGTGTTAACGCTAGTTAAAGTTCCTGAAGATATTAAACCGTTTCCTTGAATATTGTTGTATTTGAATACCTCCGTGTCGATTTATAAAATCAACATCCGGGTACCACCTCCGTGTCGATTTAAAAAATCAACACCCGGGTGTTTTATTCTTCGCGTTAACGCTAGGTTAAGATCCTGGAGACATTAGATGCTTTTCTTGAATATTGTCTGTATGAAATCACTCGTCCATGATTTTTTCCGCTCCAACCTTCTAAGCTTGCGTTTATAATATTCTTCTTTTCTTCGGCCGTCTTCTTCGGCATTTTTATGACAGGTGTACTTGCTACCGCGCACGAAAAAGGAATGAGCTCGACAGAGGCGCATCCTATGGATCCAGACTGGTGTGAAAAATTTTAACTAAAACGATCGAAAACACGTGTTTTGACCTTTTTAGTCATTTCATAACTCTTAAATTCGTGCGTGCTACCGTGTGAGTCAAAGGGACTACTTGGTAAATGAATATATCTGAAGAATGAAGCAACGAAATATAATTTAAATACCTACCCAGATAAATAGTCAATGTTCTTATTACATTCATTAATATTAATTAATTTTTGGCAGAGATTTACTATACGGGGTAGTAATATGGATGGAATAGAAACAGGAATAGGATGGCGTTTATTAAAATTATTTAAACATTTTTAGTGGGTTGGTTTGTTGAATGCGGTTCACTTTTTCTTAAAAAGAAATAATTAGTTTGCTTTCATTTTGGTTATGGTGTTATGCCTTTTTTTATTTATTTTTTATTTCATACTTTTTTCAATCAATCTCATTCAGTACCCGGTCACTACGAAGATTTTAACTGGTATCATTAATTTCTCTGTCATTTTACTGCATTGAATTATTTGCCGGGGTATACCTACACGCGCGTACATCGTTTCTCGATTTAAATATAAGTTTAGCCAAATAGTAAGAGATTAAGTATTCCATTTGTTCGGTGTAACCGAACACCGCACCGCTTACCTACACCTAACGCAGCATTTAACTTTAATTGTGATTTTTATATTGTATTTTAGTAACAATAAATTACTCGTCAAGAACAGTCGTATTCTCCTTTTAACAATCAACCTAACTAACTACATAACTACAACTTAACTAAACCTTAACATTCAACATTGGTCGGTACTATCCGAACACCATTGATACGACTACACAAGCCAATGAGGTAGTACGCCAGTACATAGTGACGGACACCAATACAAGCACACCAAGGCAATTCTACTAGCGGCACTGCGGCGCGCGTGTTGCGTGCGCACGCGCCTTGGCCCTAAGCGACGACTAGTCCGATTGAACCCCGGTTGTTAGATGACGGCCACTTCGGGGATGTGGGGTATCCTATCTGCCTCAAACGCTAGTGGTTGCGGGTTCGATTCCCGTACGGAACAAGAAAAATAAATGTTCGGGGTCTGGTCGTTTATTTATATTCCTCCCTAGTTCGCTGGTATCTCATAACACAAGCTTCGCTTACTATGAGGCCATGTAAGTAGTTGGTGTGGTTGTCTGGGGATTGTTAATTCAGTCATGTAATAAAAAAGGTTCCCGGCAGGTGCGCCCGGCTAGCGACCAACCTTCGTATAATATAAAATCTGCAGCACAGCCCGCCGCTCCGGCGCGCGGCGCGGCGGCGCGGCGGTGACGGTGTTCCGGCGACGTGCTATGAAGGGCCACTTTCTTGCTGAACCCTTGTACCTACTTAACACGAGGTGAGATGGAGCTCGAGGGTTTAATCTCACTAATATTATAAATGTGAAAGTTTAGATATACAGGGTCGAAGATGAAAACATTTTAAGGGAAGGTTAAGAATAATATGTTGATTCAATTTATGACAAAAAAATTATATACCTATATATTTTTTACATTGAAATTTTACAATTCTTGTAAGTGACCAAATTTTTCTGACTATCGAAAACTCGGGGCTTAACGTATTTCTTAATAGAAAAAGTGTTTGGAAAAACGCTTTTGTTTCTTGCTATTTAGTCGTAAATAACAGATTAAACTAAAATGTTGTTAACTTATGAGAATTATAAAAATCAAATACTTATATAAAAAATGCATAAATTGAATCCACACATCATTCTTAACCTTTTCCTAAAATATTTTGATCTTCATAAAAAAGACCCTATATGGGTGTTTGTTCCTCAATGAACAGCTCAACGGATTAACGGATTTCGATGAAATTTGGCATAGTGATAGTGTAGAGTCAGGAATAGCACATAGGCCCACATTTTATCCCGATATTCCCCCGGGATTCGAAATTGCGCGGGAACAACCGCGCGAAATAGATAGTCGCCGATCAAACAAACTTCACACAGTCCATCGTCAACGATGGCCAACGATGGCCTTGCTAGATTCACATTCAGCTCAGCCAATGCGCGGTATGGAGAACCTTGGGGCCAGTGTGGGGAGCAGTGGCTGGCTGATGATTAGGGCCGTCTAATAATAAGCCCTACCGACCCATGCACCTAAGCTGTTGCTAGCCAGGAGGAGCTGAAGGGTTCAAAGCTAGATAAGTTGCCTTATAGGTACGACACTCTATCATTACTATCTGGCACCGAGGCCGTTCCAAGACCATTAAAAATTTGCTGAATCATGCCTTAATCGTTAATAATCAAAATTATTCTACAAAATTTATCGTTCACTGCATTTACCTTGACCTATTGTAAGTACTTATATTATTCAAAAGGGTTTTTGTAGGCGAAGTGTGTGGTGTGGCCGCGGAAGTTAATAGTTGCAGCGCCCTCTAGTGGGGGAACAATGAACCCGCGGTTTCAAAAGTAAAAACCTCACGCTACTCGGGTTACAGTTACTTGATACTTAAATAAAACAGGTCTTTTTCGGACTTATTGCGTACCTATACAATACAATTAAAACGTTTATATTAAACATTTTTAATTGAACGTTTTTATTCGACTAACAAATTTAAGATAATGGGTCGTGAAAACTAAGACACTATTAGGTAATTGAGAAGTACATGCTGCAGCCGAATTAGATAAATACCTGTCTGTATTTTCATAAAGTAACGTATAGGCAGGAGCGTTACCTACCTGTCATCAATTTCAACTAAGTAGTGGTTACCATGTTACTTCTGAATCACTTTTTCATAGGCTAACCACGCCCATTGTATATCGTCTTACTTTGTGAACTAAGAGGTGTTTACTTACTCTTTAGCTCGCGTAGGTCCGGCTTGGCATCAACCTACCGCCCCTGGGCAAGCGTGTTCTAAAAGGCAACTAATCTTTAACAGCAACTAAAAGGCAACCTTTAAGGTCCGCCTGGCTACCGAGCACGGTATTATGGTTGAGACTTAATTAAAAGAGAAACTAAGTTTTCCACAAGTCTTCAATTGGTAGAATAGGTAAGAGTCTACCAACTTTCCAAAACTATCAAAACCACCCGAGAAACTCACTGTGGTTTGCAACAATAAAAACCCGCGTCATTGTAAACTTGTATAAACTACACGCACTTCAGGACCGCAGCCTGTCGCTCAGTTTATTTACAACGCCTGAACCGAAGCCTTCTGTTGTTTCGGCGACTTTGACATTTAGTATTTAGGCTTCAATTTATGGGCTATTAAACGTGATAGCTACCTACTAATAATGGTGTTTGGTTAAACAACAGACCGACAGACTGCTCGCTGCTTTTGAATGGTGATAAAGAAATGTCATCCAACGTATCTTGCTATCGTGATAAAGGTGAGTTCTTATTTAAGTACCTTAATTAACTTCACACTCCTACACATACCATACATGAGTTTGACATATTTTGGTGAATAATATTGCAAGGCAGAACGGATGAACTGAAATAAGTGCGATTTATTTGAATCGTATTTCTCATGTAGGTATGTTTTAGAGCCTGCTCTATTGGTGCCGAACCTTTCCTTAGCGGAAAATAGGCCTCCGCGGTGCAGTGGTCGAGTGTTAAGCTGCATTGTATGAGGTTCTATTTCGAATCTTAGTCGAGCCAGCTTATGACACGAACTGTTCCTTTGACCGGGGTGTATACTATCGTAGTACAGTTCGTGTCATAAGCTGGCTCGACTAAGATTCAAAATAGATACCTACCGCTAGTCTCCCTGTGTGGTCTCTATAGATAAGCTTATAATGTACGTTGTTTGCGGCTACATAGGTGGGCCCTAGGTATGACAGTTTGGATAGAAGGTAACAGAAAAATGCTATTATTGCTAACAAACGCGCTTAATTTACCGACATAGAATCTGCTGCCAAGCCAATCGTACCAACTCCATCGTCTCATTGATCATATATTCTGGCATGCATTTTTTATTTCTGACGTGACGTGAAGCAATTTTGCGTAATCATTATGAAATTGAGGTCAACTGCGTGTTCGGTAATAGACAAAATAGGGCATTTTTAGGTATATAGTTCTGCTTTAGATTGTAGTCCACGTAGAGTGTGTGAATGCTATTTCGAACTAGTTTTTATCTCTCCTATTGCACTGGCCGGCTTTCCACTATCATCTTTATGGCAAGGTATACTAAGGTGTCGAATTAAAAGCATTGATAGAATATTTTAGGAATTGCTAATGTGCGTTATTGGAACTACTTAACAAATAAAAGATGATTCAATCTAAAGTCGATTTTTATTTTAATAAGAAAATTATTCAATGACTTGCATGTCACGAACGTGCAAGTCATTGTTAGTTAGTGAAAGAGCTTTATTAAAGGCTAAGCCCGCGTTTGACCTCAATCTCACCTGACGTTTAGTGGAGACGAGGTTGACGATGACAGCACACACGGGCCTAGGAAATAACCGACTCTTCATAAAATATTGCCGGAACACATTCTCGCCGCCGCCGACAAGGGAATATTTGGCGGCAAATTTCATATGAAGGGGGTCGCCTGCATGGACTGCAACATACAAATGGTACGTAACTCAACAAATATCTAGGTACCCTTTACTAGTGTCCACCGCCCAGCTTTGCCTTGTTCCAAATAGAATAGCTGGATAGATTTTAGATACTCCTTAAGTGAATAAAACTTTCGATTTAATTTAGTAGCAAATTACGTCTGCCGGAATTTTTTTATTAATTAATAAAATTATTAAAAAAAAAATAAAAAAAAATTAAATTAAAATTAAAATTAAAAATTATTTATTTCTTTTCACAAACATTTCTTAAAATAATAGTGACTGGTGCCTCCTTTTAGATTATTGTTACAGATAATCTGTACCAGAAGGCACCGCTCCTCCTAATAACTACCAGAAACATATAGCAGTGAAAAAAAAAATATATATATATACGTATACATGTACATTAGAAATAGGTACAAACTTAGTTAATATTTTAAATAGGTACATTGTTGATCTGTCACTAATTACATTGAAATAAGTTAAATTTAATGTTGTTACAACTTATTATATATTTTTTAAGTGAGAGCAGTGTGTGTATGCATTTGTTTGTGTGTGTGTGTATGTGTGAGTGAGCATGTGGATGTGTGTATGTATGTGTGTTTGTGTGTATGTGCAAGAAGGGCTATGAGTATAAAATAAAATATTGAAGATTTCAAAATGATCATACAAAATGTGGCTATCATCTGAATGAAAAACTATTATTTCAACTATTATGTAGGAATATACCATGTCTAGGTCAATAATGCAGTAATATTGGTCATGTTTTTATTTTACATACAAACGTTTCATCTTCAGAAACTATATAGGTATAATCTTAGGGTATAATATACCGAAATATTTTTTTTTAATTGGAAAAAAACGGTCAACTGCTCAGCATGCATCTGTTAAGTACAAGAAGGAGAGAGAGATAGTTAACATAACTGATGCAGCTGCATTGTGTTTGTTATTTTATGTCTTACCATAGTTGTACAACTTATCATACATATTAGATACCTACTGCCAAATTATATTGTGAGCACTTTTAACAAAAGAGTCCCGAGAGCTTTTTCCACCGGCTTTTTTTCTTCTCGATCTCGGTCTTGGTGAATAAGAATTACCAATATAAGTTTTAAAAGTCCTAGAATACCCTTAGATTCACAAGACGTATGTCATATACCTGCAGAGGCAATAAGAACAACATATTTTGATATTGATAGTAGATACCAACATAAGTATGATTGAAAACAAAATCTGATTCTACGGCAAACAGGTACTTAGTAAAAACAAATCAACAAAACCAACGAACAAAATCAGTTACCTAAATCCGAAGCCCAATTAACTTATCCAAAGAAAAACGGTTTCCAATCTAAAACAAATAAAAGCTGTTGACAAGATAGCGTGAGGCGCGAGCTAATTCCACGCGGCCTTGTCTCGTCGTGTGAGGTGAGCCTGAACTTGAGGATCTCACGTGATTGCGAGTCGTTCTAATTATAAACGAAGCCAGCTTGATTAGCCCTGAGGGCTGTTTCGTATAGAATAGGTTGTCACGGAAATTAAAAATATTATATAATAAATATTCCTGACATTTACCTACACAACATTATCTAGCCCAAATGAAGTTTCGTAGAGAATTTATGTTATGGACACTACGTAACTGATAATGATAATAAGATAAACAGTGTGTTAGGCTTCAGAGTTCCGCTACTTCACCCACGTATACTACTAATCGACAAAATACTACACAAAGGGGGTCGCACCCCTCAACTCTCTGAATTACGGCCATTTTAAAATTTAATATCTCGTAGTTCTACGGGTTCACTGAAACTCATTTTTTCACATTTTGTCTTACAGTGGTCTTATTTGAAAGATTATACTATTTGATAGCATCAAAAGTAATTTTTGTTAAGATAAAATGCAAAAAAGTTCATGGAATTCTTAAGTATAGCCTAAAAATTCGCAAAATATATAAGTGCTGCCTACCTACCTAAAAACTGCGCTACCTAAAAACCAGCTCCTTAAAATGTCGTTTTTTCCATTTTATTTGTTTGCAAAGAACTGACCAAAACTACTTCTTATTGTTCTTCCTTAATTTTTCAATATCCCGTAATCCGACTTGTTGAGTGGCTCTTTCTGGCTCTTTTTATCATTTCTCTATCGTTTCTTAGTTATTCTGCTGTCGTCTTCTGAAAATGGCATCCCAGTACATATTTTCCGAAATGTGAGGGCTCACGCATGAATCGGACGACGTACTACGAACGCTTGGCCCCACGGTCACCGGATTTAACTCCGCTGGATTTCTTTTTAGGATCTCTTACATATGATAATGACGACAGCAGAGGAACTAAGTAACGAAAAGAACCACTCAACAAGTTGGATTAAGGGCAACCGCCTGCATTTAAAATAATGGCGGGCATTTTGAACAATTATTGTAAAATTTTAGAAGAAAAAGAAGTAAAAATTAAAGACAAACAATAAGAAGTAGTTTTTGTCTCAGTCACGCCTAACTATCCTTAAAAATACCGCTCACACTGCCACACTTATGAAATGTTAGCTGATTTGTACAACCTAATAGTCGTGTATTTTGTTGTAATTTTGACCAAATTAGCCCAAGTTTCAATACTAATGTGATGTTTATTTGTTAGCATAGTTCCTTGCAAAAAAATGAATGGAAAAAAACGATATATCCAAGGAGCTGGTTTTTTAGGTAGCGCACATTAACTAAAAAAAATTGTGAATTTTTTCCAAGTTTTTCGGCTTTACTTAAGAATTTCATGAACTATTTTGCATTATATCTTAACAAAAATTAATTTAAATGCTAGCAAATATCATAATCTTTCAAATAAAACTTTTGTGTATCAGGGCGCCATGAAAATGTGAAAAATGAGTTTCAGTGAACTCAAGCAAGAGATAATAAATTTTAAAATGGCTGTCATTCAGAGTGGTGAAGGGGAGCGACCCCCATTCGTATAGTATTTTGTCGATAAAATTGAACGTAGTGCACGTGGGTGAAGCATCGGAAATCCGATGCCTAACACACTGTGTATACCTAAACATAATATTGAATACATTTTGTTATTAGGAAATGAAATGAAATAAACATATAAAAAGTTAAAAAGCAAAACCCGACTACTAGGACCGACGACTTTATTTTTTAACTGTGTTACCATGTTGGTGTACAATAAAGAGTTTTTTATTATTGTTACTTTTGGTAAAACAACGTTTTAAAAAGAACGAAACAAGAAAATAGTCTCTGCTGAAATATTTATGTAAAGTACATTTTAATTTGAGTACCTACTTTACTTAAAAGCTTCGAGAGGGCGCTGTAGACAATTTAACATGTCGTCATGTAGCCTATAACCAGTGGACAATTAAGAGGCTTCCAACGACACCTTATTTGTCCAATTATGACGACTAGTTTAGAAGTTCTGAGGAACAGGTGAACATCCATACCCACATTCATACGTAAAGTCGTTTTCATAAAAGATGTACCGCGCATTGCTCTCATGTATGTCAAACACATAGGGTGTATTTTCGCTCGAATTGCGGGACTTCTTTCACGAAAGGGACTACTTAAATACATACAGGTCAAAATCATAACCCTCCTTTTTGCTTCGCCGTAGTCGGGTAGTAAACTATGAACATCCATGAATTGATGGTTATACTTTTGTTTTGATTTCGTTAATTAAAAAAACGCCGGTTACCTAGTAGGTATACAAAGTCAAATGACTTCTTGTCTTTTCTACGCAATTAAATGTAGCCTCGGTCCTTTCGCAAGCTGTAGCAAATTTACAAGGGTTTAGGCACGAAAACATAACCTACCGACAAAGAAGCTTTCGTTAGTATTATATCACCTGGGAAAAATAATTGTTCTGGGCACTAAGACAAAATTATTTTTTGTCCCAGTATTCTTCAATTCATAGCTGTACATTTATTTACACTTCAAATAAGTTACTTTATTTCCAAATTAAAATTAAGAGGTCACCACTTCAGTTGTTGATAAGAGGGAAGAAAATAAACAGCAATCATCTTTTCTAAATCGTTTCGCTCCAACCTGGGATCTTTGTCGTCCATTCAGGATTGTCTTTTAGTCACCGGCCAAATTTTTTATACACAATAAGTGTCATTTACAGAAAAAAAGCAAAAAAAGGTAAGTAAGTGTGTATTTTTTTTTCAAGGTAATTAATATATTCGCTAACATATTAAGCAAAGCTAGCTCACTCTAAATTATGAACTACAACAAAACATCTTGTAGTACTACGTCGTAGTATTAACAGTGAAATGCCGCGTCGTAGTAGCTATATTCATCAACAGCACCTATTTTGTACAAGAGTTTGTGGTGCCATATCTCTTTTTTTTTTCTTCTGAGTGTTACTAAAATAAATATTCAGGTACCTACGTTTATATCGTATCGAAGAAAATATCATTTCAATTTAGTTGATGACTAAAAAATAAACCTGTATATTCAGTTATTATATTTCGCAGCTTAATTCTTTGCGATTTATTAGGTTTACTTATTGTAGTATCGGTCCCATGTGTCAGCCTTGCACGGTTATTTTAGAGTCTTTTTTTTTTTTTTTTTGTATTGGCAACACTGCTTCCGGCTCCTAATTAACCGGCCCTTTTGGAATCATTGTTCCACAGACTAATAAGGAGAACAAGTTCAGACGGACAACTCCCTTGTCATAGATGTCGGTCTATACGAGGCTCACATATTGATTTTGACAGCTTGTTTTTTTTTTAAATGTTATTCTACACAATGAGGTGTAGCAGTTTTTTTTCTACGGACATGGCAAAGAACTTTCTTAGTATGTTATGCCTATAGGTAATTCCTTTGCCAAATAATAAAATTTACAAATAAATAAATATGGGTCTGGATGTTTTTCTATATAAAAATAAAAAATATCTATGTGTTTATATATTTCTTAAGTTTATTTATCCGTTATCTAGTATCCATAGCACAAGTTCTTAATGAGACTTAATTTAGGCTAGACAATGTGGTGTGATTAAATAAATTTTTCTGACAATCCAATTACAAATCCAATATAGGTATATAATTTCAGTCCTCGCTGTCAGCATATTTCAGATATTGTTGAGTTATAGTTAGGTACTTCCTTTGGTATATTTTCTTGGAAATTCACATAAGGGTAACACACGTTTCACAACTTATACAATATTTTTATAATTTATTTATAATTAAATTCATTTACACATCAATTCACAAAGATTGTTATTGTGTCAATCTCTACAAAGATTGTTCAATTCGAATTGAAACTTCCAATTCAATCAAACTATTCAACCAATTCAAGCAGTCAAGTGTCAATATCATTATGTGAGCCCATGGACAATATCCATAGACTGATGCTAATATACAGTATGGAGATTACCAGCCGTGCATTGTTCGTTCCCGTGCTCAAGCCTTCGCACGTGTTCCTGGCAACGCTCAAGACTTCATTGTAACGGTCATCTAGTGTTACACAAAGCTCTCAAGATGGGGAAGAAGCGCAAGAACGAAGATAAGAATGAAATAATACGAAGAAAAATAAGGAGACTCGAAAATAAGCTGAGGAAAAGAATTCGCGTTATTTCATCTGACGAAGAATCCATCGAATTTAAGTAAATTATGTAACAATGTCATTTAACATTGTTTAAAAACTTGTATTCTGCGCGTCTGTCTGCAGATATACTTACTTTATAACCCAATTTGTACTTATTTAAAGTACTCACTTGTCAAATGACATAAATTTGTACCACGCCTGAGGGTAGGTACTCACTAAAAAATATAATATAAAATAATGCTTTACTTAAGCACAACACACTTACTTTATAACCCAATTTGTACTTATTTAAAGTACTCACTTGTCAAATGACACAAATTTGTACCACGCCTGAGGGTAGGTACTCACTAAAAAATATAATATAAAATAATGCTTTACTTAAGCACAACATACTTACTTTATAACCCAATTTATACTTATTTAAAGTACTCACTTGTCCAATGACACAAATTTGTACCACGCCTGAGGGTAGGTACTCACTAAAAAATATAATATAAAATAATGCTTTACTTAAGCACAACATACATTATTTGTGCCCGGTAGCATTTATGAAATAAAACGTATTCATGATAATATCAAAAATTATACTACAGAACTAAACCTATTTTAAAAATACCCACAAAAAAAATACGAACATGGTGAAGTTCTAATCATAGCTTCACCGAACAACCGTGAATCTATCGTGGAAGTCATTCCCGAAAGTTCACCACATCACGAAGAATCGCTTGAAGAGGAGGCATGTATGAACGAGGCAGTTCCTCATACGTCGTCGTCGGCACAGAATCCAGTACCTTCGACGTCGGATCTCACAAAGGAGGTACGAGGAGACAGTGGTATTGATGTCGAAATACTGTCATTATTAGGGGAAGTTCCCCAGTCGCAAGATATTTTGGGAGATGAAATTAATAAAAACATATCCGATAGATGGCAGCTCATACTTACCAAGGGTCTCATCAAAGAAACAAAACAGTCCTTGTTACAAGAATATCGGGTACCCAAAAACTGTGAAATGCTATTAACGCCTATCCTCAACCCTGAAGTTAAAGCGGGTATTTCAGAACTGACAAGCAAAAAAGATTTTTCCTTAATGCTTAGTCAAAAACAAATCAGCATTGCTTTGGCTGCATTAGCGCAAACGACAGAGAAAGTCATTACAAAGAAATATTCATCGCAGGATATTCTAAAACCCTTAAGTGATGCAAGCAAATTGTTGTGCGATTCCTTCTACTACCTAACGAAGGCCCGAAGAAATTTAGTTATTAATACTATCAATGCAGAACTAAAAGATACCCTTCGTCAGACCACCATAGATACATTTTTATTTGGGACCGATTTACGAGAAAAGTTAAGGTCCGCAAAAACTATACAAAAAACCGGAGAATCCCTTAAGCCTTCACAACCATTTATTTCAAACAGAAACAACCAAAATTATAGGATTACTTCTCAAAATTGTTTAAACTGGAAGCCCCCGCAACGGAAGCCTGCTGCGCGGCCCGAAGCGGGGAGACCTCGCCCGGTGCAGCGCTCGGGACCGCCGCCGCCGCCTTCGCCGCCGCCGCGACACACCCCGAACTACACACGCTCCCGCTTGCCGCCCAAGAAATACAACAGGAGATATTAACATCTGAGGTCAGTTATTCTGGCCGTCTAAAGCTATTTTACAAAAATTGGTTAAAAATAACTAATGATCCTATAATTTTGTCCTGGATTAAGGGATATAAAATACCGTTTATTAAAAAGCCCTTCGGAAATAGTAATCCTGACTCAAGATATAAGCCAGATAAAAATTTTAACGATTTTAAAATTTGCATAGATTACTTGATTCGAATAAAAGCCATACCTAAGTGTACATACGATAGTGAACAGTTTGTATCCGATATATTTTAGTACCTAAACCAAACGGAGACAAAAGGTTCATATTGAATTTGAAAAAATTAAACAAGTTTTTTGAAACCGTCCATTTTAAAATGGAAGGCTATAAAACTGCATCTAAATTCGTTACCGAGCGATGTTTTGTGTCAACTATTGATTTAAAAGACTTATATTTTTTTCTACCAGTTCATAACTCGCACAAAAAGTACTTAAGATTCAAATTCAATAACAAACTATATGAATTTAATTATATTTCGTCGCTCCATTCTTCAGACATAATTAACCAGGTAGTCCCCCTATCTTGCTAGCATCAACGCATTTTCAGAGATTATTTGGAAACACCAAATAAATTTTTAAAAAGGCAACACTATACTCGGCTCGACTCCTTACTCCTGCTCGAGTCATGGCACCATTCTTTTATCATGCGTAGCATCGAACGTACGTGTATTTAAAAATTAATTACTCTTAGTGATTTTCGTATCAAAATGTTTTTGTGATTAAATAACGAATCACATTTAGTAAGATGTCTAAGCGTACAGTAAAAAAAACTGAAGAATATCTTAAGAAATTCAAAATGGAAAAAGAAGGTAGTCGAATCGACTACCCACTAGTTTGAACTGCGAACCATAAAACGAGTTATTATGTACTTACAAAAATATGCCCAAAAGGGAACATGAGAAAAAGATCGAGCGCTGCCAGCGCAAAAGCAGTAAAATCCAAGGAATGCAAATGGAGGCTAATCATTTATACTCAGACGACTTGGATAAAACGGGTTCGCACCTAACAGTTTGACAATATTTAGTGCTTATCAGTGATTTTGAAATATATTGCTTAACAAAATACGCCTGGAGGTTGACCGTGTGTCATCACGAAGGCAGATCAACCCCTAGAGATTAACCGTGTGTTAATACGTGGGAGTTTATTAATTTGTTTAAAATATAACGAATACGCCTGGAGGCTGACCGTGTGTCATCACGAAGGCAAATCAACCCCTAGAGATTAACCGTGTGTTAATACGTGGGAGTTTCCTAATTCGTTTCAAATTATTGCTTAACTAATACGCCTGGAGGTTGACCGTGTGTCATTACGAAGGTAATTCTACACCCCAGAGGTTGACCGTGTGTTAACACGTGGGAAGTTGAAGGTGTTTTGAAGTACCCTAGAGGTAAACCGTGTTTCAACACGTGGGAATTTCAAGATGGTATACATAAAATACCCTAGACTTAAACCGTAAGTACAATTTCAATAATTGAAATACCTATCTAGGTTTTTTAGTACTGCCTGGAGTTAGATAGGATATCCTTACGAAGACAATTCTTAAAAATTATTTTGTCTCTGTTGTATAGGTATCCTTTTTTAAAACCTATTTAAAAAACATATGACCATTCTAGGTCTGTTACATATCAAGACGATATAATATGTTATTTAGGAAATAACTATTCCGTGTGTCAAAATAATGATAACAAAACAACCGAACAATTGAATTCATTATAACTAAATTTTTAGCTAAACTATGGACACCAATTCTAAAACGAATATGGTGAAAGACAGTTGTGTCTTGTTTATGAAAAATTATTTCATACCCGAAAACTGTCTCTTTCGAAAATCTACATTAAATCCAGAAATCCACAGGTGCCATACCCAAAAAGGTTTCTTATCCATAAAATAATGAATAATGATGCCCTGATCCGTGACCGACTGGTTAGATTGTGATGTGATTTAAACTTATAATCTTTAAACGGCTTTGTTACTAAATGTGGACAAGCCTATTAATTGATAAATTTATAAATATTGTATTCCAGCTCACACCAAGTGTGTGTCATAAATACATCATAAATATTGTACATTTCAATTCAAAATTGAACACTTACTTAATTGAGCTTCATTATTTGAGAGTACAAAGCAATGCTTAACAGGTTGTCCGTTGCACTTAATATGGACATTTACAAAAAATATAAAGGAGTTTCTAAAATATTTTAGAAACCAAGGTTATCAATCCGTCATATTTCTCGAAGATTTATGTTGAATTGGCAAAGATTATAACAATTGTCTTAAAAATTTGTTTGTAAACAAATACTGTATGTACTGTTTACTTGTTGACATGTCTCATTATTACTCAATTACCTCAGTTTTACAAAAACCTATAAAAGCTCTATAGTGTCAACACGGTATTGTAATTTTTTGGATTAATCTTTAATCCTTAGGCACAAATTATCTATATCAGATAATCAAGATAATCATTCTAAGATTTTACAAAGAAACAAAAGTTTTCCTAGCAGTCATACACTATCACAGAGTTTTTCTATTGATTGAAGTACCTTCCCAACAGCCGGTATAGCTGTAAATGTGTTCATTTTTTAAATGTTTTTTTTGTAACTAGACTGAAGTTTATCTAACATAATTTAAGTTAGAATAAAATAAAGTAAAATCCCCAGACAATGACACCAACTACATGGCCCAAACTAAGCAGAGCTTGTGATATGGTACCATGAAGCAAACCTAGAATATAAATACATACTTATGTAGATAAACACCCAGACACGAAACATTATTTTTCTTGTTCCATGCGGGAATCAAATCACTGGTGTCAGAGGCAGATAGGTTTACCCTAGTTAGTGGTTGTAATAGTAAAGTGGTTGTCAGAGAGATTGTTATGTGAATGACAGAAACATAAAAATATTTATTATTTATTGGCTAAAAATATGACAATAATGCCAAAATTTTGCTCTCTAATGTATTTTAGAAGACATTAATATAGCAATTATATAATAAGATAAAATAAAGGTAAGTCTGTAAAAACAATTCAAATATAGTTTTGACCTCAAAATATTTACAGGCGCTTTATTTGAGGCTGGAAAGTCATGGTGCATGAAATGAGACTGAGATATCATTTCATATCAATTATTTAGAATTTTTTACCGTTTTACTTTGCTTGGAAAACAATTTCATGGGGAAACAAAAATGCTTGCACCAACAGTTTATGTTGGCTTCAGCAATATTCTCCAGCCAGCATTTATAAGCCGCAACCTCATCGTGGGTACCTCGCTTTACTCCTTAAAGTTGATAGTAAATCTTTGTTTTACTAAGTAAATGTAATATTTTAGCACCTATATAAAATATTGCGATTGTACAATAACAATTGTTGTCTTGTTGTATCGCACTGGTGCTTCAAGGAATAAGATAATAATTAAGAGCATTCAAGACCATAACACTGCTTAATTATATAGTTTCAAGCTATACTGATAAATTTCATAATCAAAAAAGAGGGTGTTTGTTTGTTTATGTTTGGATACTAGGTCGACAAGTGACAATTGACATATTATGACAGAGGGCGACTAACGAATGAAATTTATCATCTGACGTTTGAAAAACGAGGTGCGTTCACTTCAATCAAGTGTCTGGTCCACTATAGAGACCATATACTTAAGCAATAGATTGATCCAAAAATTCAATATGGTAATTTGTGGTAGATGTGGCGAAGAGGTTTAGAAATCCCTGCAAGGTACTTTCTGCTTTTAACATTTTAACAACCCATGCTCTGAGATAACCGAAATTGGTTATAGACAGCTGGGCGCCCGTCAAGCAACCTGCAGTCACCAACTCCTCTTTCTGCGCTCAGCCTAGATAATGTAATGATGAATTGGGTGGAGTAAAAATCTATTATGGTAATGGTAGCTGTCGACCAGCCAAATTGAAGCTGTTGTTGTTATTTCAAGTCTTAGTAATACAAAAGTGGTTGCAATTTTTTTTCAATGGTAAACAAATATGCTCATTTATATATTTTTTCTATTCTTCGGTTTTTCGATGTTATATCCTTCTTGGTTCTTTAATTTCATTGAGATTTCAGCCACAGCGCACATAACACCCATTGGCCAACATTTTCTTTTCTTTTCTTTCTAGTAGGAATATGAGTTCCAACGAATATGAAAAGAGACGATAAAAATGTGTTTTAAATGTAATCATTTAAAATCTCAATTTGTCCATGGGATCCACAATTAGTAAGAGAATATTTCGAAATGAAGCATTAATAGTCAATTATTTTTTATAAGATATCAAAAAGTTAGTAATACTTTTAGACTTGTCTAATGTTCAACGGGTTAAGAGTCTTTACTTGTTAAATTAGACACCTAAATAGGTAATATTAAAATACTATACAACGGTATACATATTCAACGGATATAATATTATTATTATTATATGGTGAATTTTACCAAAACTTTTTTATTCTTGTGTTTTAATTTTTCTTTTTGTAATTTGTAATTTTTCTATTTTTTTGTTGTGTGTGTGTCAATAAATTTCTCATTCATTCATTCATTCATTCATTATTATTAATCGGTATGTCAAAATCAACTCGCCTTTCGGCGGAAAAGACCCGACAATAATTAAGATTATTATGTAATATTATTATTATCAAGATTAATATTAAGACATCGGCTCCAGGACGAGATCAACCTCTTCTATTTATTTACTCTTTTTTGATAGAAATATTGATAGGTATTTGTTCAGCTAATCTCCGTTAGGATAATGATTTTATAGAAAGTATAGAAACTGTAACAATCTCCTTTTGTCGTCTAAGAAACTTATTATTTCTCAAGGTATAGATGAGCATGTGCATAAAGTTAATATTTCTTATAGCGGATCATACCTCATTTTGCTATATTATATAATATATAAAAAGAACAAAGTATTTTGCAGAGTCTGTGTGTCTTAGACATTAAAACTAATAAAGAAAGTTTTGAAATTATGTAATTCAAAACTTTAAAGTAATTATTAGTAACCATAAAAAACGACTGGTTTGCTCGGTTGTTAGATAATTTTGATTTAGATGTAAAAAAAGAGCTCTGCTTAAGACCTGTGACGTTTCGTTTTGCTTTAAGTATGTTCTTAAAAAATAGGTCTCTAAACATCTACCTGGTTAATTATATCTGAAGAATGGAGCGACGAAATCAATATATATAAAACTGTTCCGTTACTGACTGAGTGACTGAGGTACTGAGTTACTGAGTGACTGAGGTACTGAGTGACTGACAGACAACGTACAGCCGTAACTACTGGGCGTAGAGAGCTGAAATTTGGAACATACATTCTTTAGGGGATGTAGGGGTGCACTAAGGAAGGAATTCCCGAAATTCCCACGGGAACGGGAAATATAGGACTTTTTAGTTTGTATGAAAAATCTTATTCCTTGAGTGCACCGATGTGAAACTTGGTGTAAGGGTTTTTCAATGTGTGTCTGGTTGTGTTATAAAAGGAATTCCCGAAACTCCCACGGGATCGGGAAATATACGATGTTTTAGTTTGTATGAAAAAATCCCATCCCTTGACTGCACGGATGTGATACTTGATATAAAAATTCCTCAATAAGTGTCTGTTTGTATTATGGAAGGAATTCCCGAAATTCCCACGGGAAGGGGTTGGACTTTTGTATGAAAAATCTTATTCCTTGAGTGTACGGATGTGATACTTGGCTTGAAGGTTCTTCAAAAAGTGACTGGTTGTGCTACGAAAAAAAATCCCAAAATTTCCACGGGCACGGGAAATATATGATTTTTAGTTTGTATGAAAAAAACTTATTCCTTGAGTGCATGGGTGTGATACTTGGTATAAAGGTTCTTTCAGTGGGTGTCTGGTTGTATAGTTTCTGAAATTTCCACGAGAAGGGTAGTTAAGCGCATACGAAGTTGCGGGATAAAGCTAGTATAATATATAATCAAACGAACTTACCTTAAGTGAAGTTAGATTGTGATTATATGAGTCGCTCCATTCGAAGATATAACAACCCAACCCACCCATCCCTATAGGATTTTTTAAGAACACTATTATACGTCTCTAAAGGAATGATGCCATGACTCGAGCAGGAGTAAGGAGTCGAGCCGAGTATAGTGTTGCCTTTTTAAAAATTTATTTGGTGTTTCCAAATAATCTCTGAAAATGCGTTGATGCTAGCAAGATAGGGGGACTACCTGGTTAATTATATCTTCGAATGGAGCGACTCATATAATTGAAGATCAAACGAACTTCTAAGTAAAGTTCGATCGAAATTATATGAGCAGCTTAATTCGAAGCGATTTATTAGGTTTACTTATTTTGTTATTTTAAAGTCTTTTTTTTTTTTTTTTGTATTGGCAACACTGCTTCACCTCCGGCTCCTAATTAACCGGCCCTTTTGGAATCATTTTGTTTAAAGCCGAATTATATAAAAATGTAATGGATTATTCTATTTATAGGATAAACCATTGCATGGTAAGGTAAAAAAAACGATAAGCACAGGTAAGTATTTTACTTATATTAAGATATAAGGGTTGGGATATTTATTTTCAGTAAATAAATAAGTAATATATATGTTTCGTTTTAAACTGGGAGGGTGATTATAAATCGCTTCGAATTAAGCTGCTCATATAATTTCGATCGAACTTTACTTAGAAGTTCGTTTGATCTTCAATTATATTTCGCAGCTTAATTCTTTGCGATTTATTAGGTTTACTTATTGTAGGATGTTCAGAGAGAAAATAAGTAAAATAGCTTACATGATCAACAATTATTATCCATTTTTAGTTATAATATAGCAATTAAATCAATTTCCATACAAAATATAACAACATAATTAGGTACCTACATTAATTATTATGTAGGCATAAAATCACTCAAAATAGTTGTTGCGAAATTGCTAGAATTTTCAATAATTTCTTTGTTATATTTAGCGAATACTTTGGAAGAGTTACTCCAGCCAGCGGCTTTTCTAATTGTATCTAAATTAACTCCAAGCTTGTTGGCCTTAGATGTTGCAGCATGCCGAGTGCTGTGAGCACTGAACAGCGAAGTGTCGATTCCACTTTCATACAGAGTCTGTTTTATCCAATTACTTAATCTTTGTGAAGATAGTTTTGAATGTGGCTTTTTATAACTTATAAATAAATATTTACAGTTTTTACGAAGTTCTCTTGTTTTGTTAATATATGATTCTATACACCGGACAGGACAAATCTCTGGACGTTCATTATAAAAAGGGAGCCTTAATAATGGTTGGGGTGAATGTAGTTTGGAGGTTTTAATTATGTCTGGAATTTTAATAAACATTTCAACACTATATTTACTTATATTATCGAGGTGCATTAAAGATAATGTTTGCTTTTTTTTTTTTTTTTGAGCCAAAAAATCAAGGACTATGTTTGTGTCCCATATGACCTCATATTTATATGTATTGCAGAATATGTATTAATAGTTCCGTATTTTGCACCTTTGTTAAAAACATCGGTTAAAAAATTAATTACGACATGAACTGAACAGGTCAAGTAATTGTGCTGCATTTCGGAACAATAACTAAACAAGACTTGATACAGCTGTTATATTGCTTGTAAGTATTACTAGATAAAGAAGATAACATTATTTCTGTAGAATCAACAGATAACGATTTATTTAATAAAACTTGCCTGATAACTTCACGGCAATCAAACCGAGTATCTTGTGTAAGCTGTGTGTCAATCTGATAGGAGATTGAAGAAGGTTAATATTGGGTTCAAAATAAATTGATTTAGAAATAGATATCTTTTTCACTAATGGGAACCATGGCTGTGTGGGCCAATTTAGTACTACGAATATACCCTCGGCCTTATCATCTATTATTTCTCTAAGTGTCTTTAAAATGAGGGCAAATGGCGGAAATGCGTAAAAATAATAGTTAGTCCAGCTGATGGTGAACGCATCAACAGCAAATGCTTCGGGTTCATTTTTCCACGTAAAGTACAATGGGCAATTTGTATTACACCTACTGGCAAACAAATCTATTTCTGGTCTATTTCACCAAATACTCGTTTAATACCACAATAAGCATGTTCACTTAATTCCCATTCAGTATCTAGAAACTTTTTGCGAGACAATGCCGTGGGTAAAAAATTGTCCTTCGTATTAATATAAGAAGCTAATACTTTAATTTTACGTGTTTCGCACCACTGCCATTTTTTTTTTTTTTTGGACATATCATTTAAATTTGGGTACTTTATGCTGCCCATTCTATTAATGCAAGATATCGCGGTTACGTTATCAATGCGTAACAAAATTTGACAGTCAGATAATTCTTTAGCAAACGTTTTTAAACCTAAAAATGCCGCTTTTAATTCAAATTATTTAATATGAAGTGTCATTTCAGACTCCTTCCAATAACCAAAACATTCCTTGTTATTACTCGAGGCACCCCAGCTTGAATGAGAAGCATCAGAATTAATTTCAATTTTATAATCATCAGATCTTAAGCTAGCATAACCATTATCAATTTTGTCTAGCCACCAATAAACATCTTCCCGGATATTTAACGATAAACTAATCTGTCGTTCATATGATGAATTTTCACATAAACTTAAATACTTAAGTCTTTCAAGACGTTTAGAATAAAGCCACGAATATTGAATAGCAGGGCAAGCCGATATGAGAAGTCCAATCAATTGTGCATAATTACGTAACTTAATTGTTTTTGCTTCGAAGATTTTTAAAAGAGATTGTTTTATTTTTACCCTCTTTGTTTGAGGTAATTTTAAAACCATGTTTTGGGAATCAAATACAAAGCCTAGAAATTTAAATGTGTTTGAGGGTTGTAAAGAACTCTTATCACAATTAATCTAGAAGCCTAAACTTTCTAAAAGTGTCTTTGTAAAAAGTACGTTATTATAGCAATCTGCCTTTGTTTTACCAACGCAAAAAATATCGTCGAGATAAATAACTGATATCATATTTCTTTGATGTGATCGCAAAAATTCCATAACAGGTTTTAAAAGTTTTGTAAAGGTAGACAATTAAATTCATATAGTTTGTTATTGAATTTGAATCTTAAGTACTTTTTGTGCGAGTTATGAACTGGTAGAAAAAAATATAAGTCTTTTAAATCAATAGTTGACACAAAACATCGCTCGGTAACGAATTTAGATGCAGTTTTATAGCCTTCCATTTTAAAATGGACGGTTTCAACGAACTTGTTTAATTTTTTCAAATTCAATATGAACCTTTTGTCTCCGTTTGGTTTAGGTACTAAAATATATCGGATACAAACTGTTCACTATCGTATGTACACTTAGGTATGGCTTTTATTCGAATCAAGTAATCTATGCAAATTTTAAAATCGTTAAAATTTTGATCTGGCTTATATCTTGAGTCAGGATTACTATTTCCGAAGGGCTTTTTAATAAACGGTATTTTATATCCCTTAATCCAGGACAAAATTATAGGATCATTAGTTAGTTTTAACCAATTTTTGTAAAATAGCTTTAGACGGCCAGAATAACTGACCTCAGATGTTAATATCTCCTGTTGTATTTCTTGGGCGGCGAGCGTGAGCGTTTGTAGTTCGGGGTGTGTCGCGGCGGCGGCGGAGGCGGCGGCGGCGGTCCCGAGCGCTGCACCGGGCGAGGTCTCCCCGCTTCGGGCCGCGCAGCAGGCTTCCGTTGCGGGGGCTTCCAGTTTAAACAATTTTGAGAAGTAATCCTATAATTTTGGTTGTTTCTGTTTGAAATAAATGGTTGTGAAGGCTTAAGGGATTCTCCGGTTTTTTGTATAGTTTTTGCGGACCTTAACTTTTCTGGTAAATCGGTCCCAAATAAAAATGTATCTATGGTGGTCTGACGAAGGGTATCTTTTAGTTCTGCATTGATAGTATTAATAACTAAATTTCTTCGGGCCTTCGTTAGGTAGTAGAAGGAATCGCACAACAATTTGCTTGCATCACTTAAGGGTTTTAGAATATCCTGCGATGAATATTTCTTTGTAATGACTTTCTCTGTCGTTTGCGCTAATGCAGCCAAAGCAATGTTGATTTGTTTTTGACTAAGCATTAAGGAAAAATCTTTTTTGCTTGTCAGTTCTGAAATACCCGCTTTAACTTCAGGGTTGAGGATAGGCGTTAATAGCATTTCACAGTTTTTGGGTACCCGATATTCTTGTAACAAGGACTGTTTTGTTTCTTTGATGAGACCCTTGGTAAGTATGAGCTGCCATCTATCGGATATGTTTTTATTAATTTCATCTCCCAAAATATCTTGCGACTGGGGAACTTCCCCTAATAATGACTGGAATGACCTAATAAGGTACTGGATTCTGTGCCGACGACGACGTATGAGGAACTGCCTCGTTCATACATGCCTCCTCTTCAAGCGATTCTTCGTGATGTGGTGAACTTTCGGGAATGACTTCCACGATAGATTCACGGTTGTTCGGTGAAGCTATGATTAGAACTTCACCATGTTCGTATTTTTTTTGTGGGTATTTTTAAAATAGGTTTAGTTCTGTAGTATAATTTTTGATATTATCATGAATACGTTTTATTTCATAAATGCTACCGGGCACAAATAATGTATGTTGTGCTTAAGTAAAGCATTATTTTATATTATATTTTTTAGTGAGTACCTACCCTCAGGCGTGGTACAAATTTGTGTCATTTGACAAGTGAGTACTTTAAATAAGTATAAATTGGGTTATAAAGTAAGTATGTTGTGCTTAAGTAAAGCATTATTTTATATTATATTTTTTAGTGAGTACCTACCCTCAGGCGTGGTACAAATTTGTGTCATTTGACAAGTGAGTACTTTAAATAAGTACAAATTGGGTTATAAAGTAAGTGTGTTGTGCTTAAGTAAAGCATTATTTTATATTATATTTTTTAGTGAGTACCTACCCTCAGGCGTGGTACAAATTTGTGTCATTTGACAAGTGAGTACTTTAAATAAGTACAAATTGGGTTATAAAGTAAGTATATCTGCAGACAGACGCGCAGAATACAAGTTTTTAAACAATGTTAAATGACATTGTTACATAATTTACTTAAATTCGATGGATTCTTCGTCAGATGAAATTACGCGAATTCTTTTCCTCAGCTTATTTTCGAGTCTCCTTATTTTTCTTCGTATTATTTCATTCTTATCTTCGTTCTTGCGCTTCTTCCCCATCTTGAGAGCTTTGTGTAACACTAGATGACCGTTACAATGAAGTCTTGAGCGTTGCCAGGAACACGTGCGAAGGCTTGAGCACGGGAACGAACAATGATTCCAAAAGGGCCGGTTAATTAGGAGCCGGAGGTGAAGCAGTGTTGCCAATACAAAAAAAAAAAAAAAAAAGACTCTAAAATAACCGTGCAAGGCTGACACATGGGACCGATACTACAATAAGTAAACCTAATAAATCGCAAAGAATTAAGCTGCGAAATATAATCACAATCTAACTTCACTTAAGGTAAGTTCGTTTGATTATATATTGTCTACCTTTACAAAACTTTTAAAACCTGTTATGGAATTTTTGCGATCACATCAAAGAAATATGATATCAGTTATTTATCTCGACGATATTTTTTGCGTTGGTAAAACAAAGGCAGATTGCTATAATAACGTACTTTTTACAAAGACACTTTTAGAAAGTTTAGGCTTCTAGATTAATTGTGATAAGAGTTCTTTACAACCCTCAAACACATTTAAATTTCTAGGCTTTGTATTTGATTCCCAAAACATGGTTTTAAAATTACCTCAAACAAAGAGGGTAAAAATAAAACAATCTCTTTTAAAAATCTTCGAAGCAAAAACAATTAAGTTACGTAATTATGCACAATTGATTGGACTTCTCATATCGGCTTGCCCTGCTATTCAATATTCGTGGCTTTATTCTAAACGTCTTGAAAGACTTAAGTATTTAAGTTTATGTGAAAATTCATCATATGAACGACAGATTAGTTTATCATTAAATATCCGGGAAGATGTTTATTGGTGGCTAGACAAAATTGATAATGGTTATGCTAGCTTAAGATCTGATGATTATAAAATTGAAATTAATTCTGATGCTTCTCATTCAAGCTGGGGTGCCTCGAGTAATAACAAGGAATGTTTTGGTTATTGGAAGGAGTCTGAAATGACACTTCATATTAATTAATTTGAATTAAAAGCGGCATATTTAGGTTTAAAAACGTTTGCTAAAGAATTATCTGACTGTCAAATTTTGTTACGCATTGATAACGTAACCGCGATATCTTGCATTAATAGAATGGGCAGCATAAAGTACCCAAATTTAAATGATATGTCCAAAAAAAAAAAAAATATGGCAGTGGTGCGAAACACGTAAAATTAATATTGTCTTAAGTTTTCGCGATTCATACTATTAAATAAAACACTTTTTAGCCGGATTTATCGCGTATATTTACATTTTAAATTTTGACTCGACGTTTCGGTGTCTTTTCAGACCCCGTGGTCACGAGCGACTGAGGTGTCAAGCGTCGGATTGATAGATTGAAAAAAGTTATACATCATCATCTCCATCTGTTTCTCAGTCTTCGAGCGTAGCGTTCGGGATTGACACAAAACGAGCTGACAGTATCTTGAGTTACAGGTCGTGCAGCTTGCTGGATGTTAGATTTAATGTTTTTCAGGATAGGGTCCCATGTCGGTGATAGTTTCCAACCATCTTCTCTATTGAAATTAGGGTGTTTTTTAATTTCAATCGCTTCTCTGATCATTCTAGGAATGTAATGCTTCTCTCTAGATAAAATTTTCACAGAGTCAAACCTTAAGTAGTGGTTGGGCTTGTCCATGGAATGCTCACAAACTGCAGACTTTGAAGCTCTTCGATTTTTAATATCAGCTATGTGTTCTTTTACGCGGGTTGATACGTTTCTTTTGGTTTGACCAATGTAGGAAAGCCCACAGCCGCAGTCAATCTTGTAAACACCTGGGTCTTGTAAAGGGATGCTGCATTTAACTGAGCGAAGATGTTGACTTATTTTTGAATTAGGTTTAAATACTGTTTTTATTGAAGCGCGCCTAAGAATGTTTGAGATTTTATCTGTGACACCCTTTACAAAAGGTAGAAATGCAGGTTTGCGTTCGACTGTCTGAGGCTTCACGTGGTCACTGCGGCGGCGACGAGGTGGTTTGAGGCCGTTTTCACGAAGCACCTTGACAACATGTTTCAGTTCATCATCAATGTGCTGAGGATCGCAGATTCCATGTGCTCTCTGAAACAAAGAGGAGCCTACGGCGAGTAACTGGCTTGGGTGGTGGTGGGACTTTCCATTTAAATAGCGGTCAGTATGGGTGGGTTTCCTATAAACTGTGTGACTGAGTGTACCATTTGGATTTCTTTTAATTAAAACATCAAGAAAGGCTAACTTATTATCCTGTTCTAATTCCATAGTGAATTGTATTTTAGTATTAAGGGAATTAAGATGGTTTAGAAAAGCAGTTACTTTATGTTGAGGTAAGATTGTATATGTATCGTCAACGTACCTCTTGTAGATCTTCGGCACGACGGGTGCCATGTGGAGAGCACGCTCCTCAAAGTCTGCCATGTAGATGTCAGCAACTACAGGTGACACTGGGGAGCCCATAGCAACACCATCAATTTGTAGATAAAACTCATTATTTCACATAAAGTAGCCCGATGTAAGGCATAATTCTAATAATTCTGCATATTCAACAGGCAAATCTGATTCAGTTAGCTTTTTCTTGACAATTTCAATGCAGTCTTTGATAGGTAGTGATGTAAACAAAGACTTAACATCAAAACTAACCATGGTTTCATTGTTTGCAATTTTAAGATGTTTTAAATCACTAACAAATTGGTAAGAATCCTTTACATATGCTGCTGTTTTGCCTCTCAATTGTGAGAATACACCTGCTATATGTTGAGCAAGCTTGTAAGTTGGTGTGTCTATTTGGCTCACAATAGGTCTTAGTGGTACATCAGTTTTATGCACTTTAGGTAGCCCATACAGTTTTGGGGGTTTTACACAAGCTGGGATTAATTTATTCACATCTAAATTTAACCATTCTTTGTGTTTTTGTATTAATTCGGAAGTTTTCTTCATAATTCTAGAAGTAGGGTCATAGTTTACTTTTTTATAAGTTAATTCATCCGACAAAAGGTTAGTAATTTTTGTGTTATATTCAGATGTGTCCATCACAACAGTGGCGTTTCCTTTATCTGCACGAAGGACAGTTAACTCTTCATTGTTGCGTAAGTTCTTTAATGCAAGTCGTTCTTCTCTAGCAAGATTCGCTTTCGGCAATTTACATCGTCTCAAAACGCCAGAAATATCTTGACGAATACTTTCGGCGTCTTCCTTAGAGATTTTATTCTGAAAGAGACAGTCTTCTACTTTGCAGATAATCTCCTCTGTTGGTATTTTTGATGGAACCGGTGCGTAATTTAATCCCTTGCTTAAAAGTTTTATTGTATTTGAATCTAATGTTTGTTTTGACACATTAACTACTGCCTTTTCCACAGAGCATGATGACGACTGAATTGATTGATTACGGTTGATTGAATGACTCATTCCATTGTTCTCTAATTTGTTAAACTTTTTGATTTGTTTACTTTTATAAATATCATGGATGGCCAATGCTCTTTTAGAAGTTATGTTTTCTATGCTATTAAAGTCATTTTGAGACAGCGTTAATGAGAGTTGATTTTTTAAATTACTTATTGATTTAGCTATTTGAAACGTATCATACCGGTGTTGTTGGATGGATTTGATGAGTAACTTTTTGCTTGCTTGGCGTAGAATGTCGGCACTTCCCCATATGTCTTTCTTTGGTGAAATTCTTACGCACACAGGGATAAGGTCGTTGTCACGACATCTCTTCAAGAAATTCAAGGATGTTAACAGTCGTGATTGCCGTTTTTTTAACCATTCTAACTGCCGAATTTTGTTTGCACTTTCCAGTCCGTACTGGTCCACATAATATTGTCTTAAGTTTTCGCGATTCATACTATTAAATAAAACACTTTTTAGCCGGATTTATCGCGTATATTTACATTTTAAATTTTGACTCGACGTTTCGGTGTCTTTTCAGACCCCGTGGTCACGAGCGACTGAGGTGTCAAGCGTCGGATTGATAGATTGAAAAAAGTTATACATCATCATCTCCATCTGTTTCTCAGTCTTCGAGCGTAGCGTTCGGGATTGACACAAAAATTAATTTAAAAAATCAACTCTCATTAACGCTGTCTCAAAATGACTTTAATAGCATAGAAAACATAACTTCTAAAAGAGCATTGGCCATCCATGATATTTATAAAAGTAAACAAATCAAAAAGTTTAACAAATTAGAGAACAATGGAATGAGTCATTCAATCAACCGTAATCAATCAATTCAGTCGTCATCATGCTCTGTGGAAAAGGCAGTAGTTAATGTGTCAAAACAAACATTAGATTCAAATACAATAAAACTTTTAAGCAAGGGATTAAATTACGCACCGGTTCCATCAAAAATACCAACAGAGGAGATTATCTGCAAAGTAGAAGACTGTCTCTTTCAGAATAAAATCTCTAAGGAAGACGCCGAAAGTATTCGTCAAGATATTTCTGGCGTTTTGAGACGATGTAAATTGCCGAAAGCGAATCTTGCTAGAGAAGAACGACTTGCATTAAAGAACTTACGCAACAATGAAGAGTTAACTGTCCTTCGTGCAGATAAAGGAAACGCCACTGTTGTGATGGACACATCTGAATATAACACAAAAATTACTAACCTTTTGTCGGATGAATTAACTTATAAAAAAGTAAACTATGACCCTACTTCTAGAATTATGAAGAAAACTTCCGAATTAATACAAAAACACAAAGAATGGTTAAATTTAGATGTGAATAAATTAATCCCAGCTTGTGTAAAACCCCCAAAACTGTATGGGCTACCTAAAGTGCATAAAACTGATGTACCACTAAGACCTATTGTGAGCCAAATAGACACACCAACTTACAAGCTTGCTCAACATATAGCAGGTGTATTCTCACAATTGAGAGGCAAAACAGCAGCATATGTAAAGGATTCTTACCAATTTGTTAGTGATTTAAAACATCTTAAAATTGCAAACAATGAAACCATGGTTAGTTTTGATGTTAAGTCTTTGTTTACATCACTACCTATCAAAGACTGCATTGAAATTGTCAAGAAAAAGCTAACTGAATCAGATTTGCCTGTTGAATATGCAGAATTATTAGAATTATGCCTTACATCGGGCTACTTTATGTGGAATAATGAGTTTTATCTACAAATTGATGGTGTTGCTATGGGCTCCCCAGTGTCACCTGTAGTTGCTGACATCTACATGGAAGACTTTGAGGAGCGTGCTCTCCACATGGCACCCGTCGTGCCGAAGATCTACAAGAGGTACGTTGACGATACATATACAATCTTACCTCAACATAAAGTAACTGCTTTTCTAAACCATCTTAATTCCCTTAATACTAAAATACAATTCACTATGGAATTAGAACAGGATAATAAGTTAGCCTTTCTTGATGTTTTAATTAAAAGAAATC
Source organism: Stenoptilia bipunctidactyla (assembly GCA_944452665.1). NCBI lineage: Eukaryota > Metazoa > Arthropoda > Insecta > Lepidoptera > Pterophoridae > Stenoptilia > Stenoptilia bipunctidactyla. The sequence goes on along the minus strand of OX101744.1, from coordinate 143,078 downwards.
CAAATGGTACACTCAGTCACACAGTTTATAGGAAACCCACCCATACTGACCGCTATTTAAATGGAAAGTCCCACCACCACCCAAGCCAGTTACTCGCCGTAGGCTCCTCTTTGTTTCAGAGAGCACATGGAATCTGCGATCCTCAGCACATTGATGATGAACTGAAACATGTTGTCAAGGTGCTTCGTGAAAACGGCCTCAAACCACCTCGTCGCCGCCGCAGTGACCACGTGAAGCCTCAGACAGTCGAACGCAAACCTGCATTTCTACCTTTTGTAAAGGGTGTCACAGATAAAATCTCAAACATTCTTAGGCGCGCTTCAATAAAAACAGTATTTAAACCTAATTCAAAAATAAGTCAACATCTTCGCTCAGTTAAATGCAGCATCCCTTTACAAGACCCAGGTGTTTACAAGATTGACTGCGGCTGTGGGCTTTCCTACATTGGTCAAACCAAAAGAAACGTATCAACCCGCGTAAAAGAACACATAGCTGATATTAAAAATCGAAGAGCTTCAAAGTCTGCAGTTTGTGAGCATTCCATGGACAAGCCCAACCACTACTTAAGGTTTGACTCTGTGAAAATTTTATCTAGAGAGAAGCATTACATTCCTAGAATGATCAGAGAAGCGATTGAAATTAAAAAACACCCTAATTTCAATAGAGAAGATGGTTGGAAACTATCACCGACATGGGACCCTATCCTGAAAAACATTAAATCTAACATCCAGCAAGCTGCACGACCTGTAACTCAAGATACTGTCAGCTCGTTTTGTGTCAATCCCGAACGCTACGCTCGAAGACTGAGAAACAGATGGAGATGATGATGTATAACTTTTTTCAATCTATCAATCCGACGCTTGACACCTCAGTCGCTCGTGACCACGGGGTCTGAAAAGACACCGAAACGTCGAGTCAAAATTTAAAATGTAAATATACGCGATAAATCCGGCTAAAAAGTGTTTTATTTAAACGTAAAATTAAAGTATTAGCTTCTTATATTAATACGAAGGACAATTTTTTACCCACGGCATTGTCTCGCAAAAAGTTTCTAGATACTGAATGGGAATTAAGTGAACATGCTTATTGTGGTATTAAACGAGTATTTGGTGAAATAGACCAGAAATAGATTTGTTTGCCAGTAGGTGTAATACAAATTGCCCATTGTACTTTACGTGGAAAAATGAACCCGAAGCATTTGCTGTTGATGCGTTCACCATCAGCTGGACTAACTATTATTTTTACGCATTTCCGCCATTTGCCCTCATTTTAAAGACACTTAGAGAAATAATAGATGATAAGGCCAAGGGTATATTCGTAGTACTAAATTGGCCCACACAGCCATGGTTCACATTATTGAAAAAGATATCTATTTCTAAATCAATTTATTTTGAACCCAATATTAACCTTCTTCAATCTCCTATCAGATTGACACACAGCTTACACAAGATACTCGGTTTGATTGCCGTGAAGTTATCAGGCAAGTTTTATTAAATAAATCGTTATCTGTTGATTCTACAGAAATAATGTTATCTTCTTTATCTAGTAATACTTACAAGCAATATAACAGCTGTATCAAGTCTTGTTTAGTTATTGTTCCGAAATGCAGCACAATTACTTGACCTGTTCAGTTCATGTCGTAATTAATTTTTTAACCGATGTTTTTAACAAAGGTGCAAAATACGGAACTATTAATACATATTCTGCAATACATATAAATATGAGGTCATATGGGACACAAACATAGTCCTTGATTTTTTGGCTCAAAAAAAAAAAAAAAAGCAAACATTATCTTTAATGCACCTCGATAATATAAGTAAATATAGTGTTGAAATGTTTATTAAAATTCCAGACATAATTAAAACCTCCAAACTACATTCACCCCAACCATTATTAAGGCTCCCTTTTTATAATGAACGTCCAGAGATTTGTCCTGTCCGGTGTATAGAATCATATATTAACAAAACAAGAGAACTTCGTAAAAACTGTAAATATTTATTTATAAGTTATAAAAAGCCACATTCAAAACTATCTTCACAAAGATTAAGTAATTGGATAAAACAGACTCTGTATGAAAGTGGAATCGACACTTCGCTGTTCAGTGCTCACAGCACTCGGCATGCTGCAACATCTAAGGCCAACAAGCTTGGAGTTAATTTAGATACAATTAGAAAAGCCGCTGGCTGGAGTAACTCTTCCAAAGTATTCGCTAAATATAACAAAGAAATTATTGAAAATTCTAGCAATTTCGCAACAACTATTTTGAGTGATTTTATGCCTACATAATAATTAATGTAGGTACCTAATTATGTTGTTATATTTTGTATGGAAATTGATTTAATTGCTATATTATAACTAAAAATGGATAATAATTGTTGATCATGTAAGCTATTTTACTTATTTTCTCTCTGAACATCCTACAATAAGTAAACCTAATAAATCGCAAAGAATTAAGCTGCGAAATATAATTGAAGATCAAACGAACTTCTAAGTAAAGTTCGATCGAAATTATATGAGCAGCTTAATTCGAAGCGATTTATAATCACCCTCCCAGTTTAAAACGAAACATATATATTACTTATTTATTTACTGAAAATAAATATCCCAACCCTTATATCTTAATATAAGTAAAATACTTACCTGTGCTTATCGTTTTTTTTTTTACCTTACCATGCAATGGTTTATCCTATAAATAGAATAATCCATTACATTTTTATATAATTCGGCTTTAAATAAAATGATTCCAAAAGGGCCGGTTAATTAGGAGCCGGAGGTGAAGCAGTGATGCCAATACAAAAAAAAAAAAAAAGACTAAAATAACCGTGCAAGGCTGACACATGGGACCGATACTACAATAAGTAAACCTAATAAATCGCTTCGAATTAAGCTGCTCATATAATTTCGATCGAACTTTAGTTAGAAGTTCGTTTGATCTTCAATTTTACACATTGGTTATAGTACCTTTATTTGGCAAATGGTAAGTTCTGGAATATTTGTGGGTACCTCATAATAAAAGCGTACACATCTTGCTAATATTTAAAATGTGAAAGTTTGGAGTGTGTTGAACCCAGCAAAATGTTCTTGGAACTTTTGTTAAAAATAGATAGATATATACAGGGTTCATTTGACAACATCTACCAAATTTTTTTTACGTAATAAGTATCATTAATAGAAACCATTTCTGCAAAAAAAAAAGTAGTTATTTTTTTACACGGAAATTCATATTATTCACTAAAATGTTAAGCACTACATGGTCATGCTATTTTACGAATAAATACTATAAAGACTACGCGCAGTGGTACAACTTGTTTAGCCGAATGAATTACATCACAGACGTCTAAATTTTCAAAAAACAATCGTATCCTCTTGACAATAAGTGCCATTACATCGAGCAGGTAAGATACCGACATGTTCGCACGTGAACGAAACCGGCCGGCGCCGCGGCGGCGCCGTCGCAAACCCGGAAACACTTGTCTGTCTGTTGCCATGACCTTCAGTCGCTCGCGCATCCTCGGCGAAAGTGCTCGCGCAGCGTGCGTAATGCAGCTGCGTTCGCGAGAGCCCGCGAAACCTGCGCCGCATGTGTTTATTACACAATGAGTCGTCGCTAACTATCGATAATGTTTACAAATAGGGAATCGTTTATCAGAACGAAGCTCGAAGCCTTTCTGATTAAAAAAACCAAATAGTGTGTGAATTTGACAAAGTGACACTGCAGTGCTAAATAAAGCCCATGAAAATACTTACGTTAAAACGTGCTAGACTCTGCCTGGAGAAAAATGGTATGCATTTTGATCACTTATTACACAGATTAGAGCTTTAATTAATGTACATAAGTTTATTCAATCTTTTTAAATACGCCGAAATGCAAAATGCTTCTTCTTTCTATCTATTTTTGCATTCACTTAAAAGTATTATGTTAAATTTTCTCACATTAAATCCCTCAAACCTTTTGCAATTTGCCGGTTCTAAGCCTGTAAAAGTATGAAGAAAAGATTGTACGTAACTTGTGTAGGTAACTTTTTTTATTGCCTGTAGGTATGCATAACTACTGAACTCAAAGTGTGACCTTGCAACCTCATATCGTTAACATGTTTTGTCGCGCGACAAAACATCTTGTAGTACTACGTCTTCGTAGTATTATTAAACGTAATCAATAAAGTGCCGCGTCATAGTATCGTATTGTGTATAGGGCATTCATCAATAACGACTATTCGTGAAACAAACGAAGGTGCCATATCTTTACTTTTTTCTACTGAGCGATACTAAAATAAAAATGTAGGTTATTCGTATTATATCAAAGTACGTAATATTTAAATTTGGCAAGCGCCTACAAAACAACCCTGTATATAGATACTAGCTGACCCGGCAAACGTTGTTTTGCCATATAAATAAAAAAAAATAGATGTTGGCCGATTCTCATAGATACCGGATAAGCACAAAAAATTTCATCAAAATCGGTCAAGCCGTTTCGGAGGAGTATGGCAACGTAAACTGTGACACGAGAATTTTACGTATATTATCTAATATTAGATATGTATAGATGTTTGGTCCTCAATCACAGCTGAACAGCGGCTACATTAAATACGGTCTGGAATAGCACATAGGCAACTTGTTATCACAGGAAATAATGCTGCAGGTAAAACTGTGCGGAACAGCTATTTATATCACAAATGACCTTATTAAGTGTAAATCGACGGTTACACGTCTAACTCCTATCATTTACATTATGTAGGTAATGATGAATGGAGAGATGATTGTCACCTGGTCCCCTTGTGCTACGTCCTCATGCTCATTGTCACTTAATGTCTGGTGATAAAGGTAACAATTGTGACCGTGCCTTTACATAATATGAGTAAAGTATAATAGTACATTATGATATAAGTGCTGTAATTTTCAAAGCGCACGTACGTCACACGACGTTTTATAACATATTTAAGAGGAAATTAATAAAACTCTGACTTTGTTAAACGAATAAATCTTTAATTAATTGTTAAAGCAGTTATAAAAATTTGAACAATTTTTAAAAGTGATTGTTACGTTGCCAGTTGGCACTTTTAATGTTGACAAGTTATTATTATTAGTCACAATTACCCCAGTTTCTCTCTCACTCTCTTGAGTGAAAGTAGGAGAAACGAGACCACAGAGTTCTGCAGTCGTCGGTGGCGGTGGCGGAGGCGGTTGCGGCTGCGGCGACGATGGTGGAATGTACGCGTGTGTGCTCGTAGATGGTTGAAAGTCAACACTTGACTCCAAATGTATGTTCCTTGTAATGCGCGATTTCTTCTTTATTTCTCATCGAGTCATCTATGTATCCCTCGGCTACACTGCTCGACCGCCACCCTCCGTGGCGTTTTAGTGTTAATAAGTCCGCACCTGAATCGGCCAGCAATGTAGCCGAGGACCTTCTGAAACTGTGCCCTGTGTATTCATGAGCTTCAGGCAAATTTAAGAAAGTGGCAATTTCTTTCGGAATTGCTCCAAATTTATTAATGCCAATGGGTTGGTTAGTGCATTTTCCATTTTGGTAATTTTGAAAAAATCTGTTGGAATTAGCTTTTGTTGAACGAAGCGCTTCGTATTTCTTCACTATGTAGTAAAAAGGGCCCTGTATTGTGAACGACCTTGGAATTTTATTTTTTGTGTTTTTAACCTGGACAAGAAGAACTCGCCCATGGTTCGCGATATCATTAGTTGTGATGTTTGCCAACTCTTGACGTCATTCACCATTTATACCGAATATTAATGCAACCTGAAAAGAGATAAAAATGACGTATAAACAACTATATAGTAAAGAAATACGAAAGTGAAAGAAATTAATCACAATTATTTATTTTCAACTGACCTTTGTTGCTAAATATCGGCAATCCGGAGCTTCTTTTAGGAACGTCTTGATATTGTCAGCCAAAAATGCTTTCGACTTTTACTCATATGGCCATCTGAGCGTCTTTTTAGAAATGCTAGCAAGTTGGAGTATGACTTGATATCAATACCATGGTTTGTTTTCATAGTGCTATTTAGCATTAAATAGTAGCACCACAATGAGCTTGATTTATATTTATGAGAAAGTTCCATGAAATAGGCTAAAAACACATTTTGTGAAAATGAATTTGCATTTTGGCTTGTTTTCCATAAGATGAAATTTTGATAGGCTTGTAAGTATCTAACGGTCGATTTTTCAGGCAAAAGGCATAGAGTAGCCTTTTTCGCCGCGTTTAAGAGTTGTGGCGGTGTCAAATTAATAAATTCATCACTACTTGACGACATTTTCAAATAAAAACAATAGAGCGAAAAGAAAAGCGCGCGGAATTATTTTTACTTGTCCACAGATAAGCGATGCACGCGCATCAACGATTTTTTTAGGCAAAGTTACAAAAACAGCCAGTATTACTAATAAAGTAAATTAATATTTTTGTGTTTTTGTTACAGATAAATGGTTGTAATTAATTGTCAAAATTAATTAAATTAAAGAATTAAATGTTTATTTGTAATATTTTATTTCTCAAAGTTAATTTTATTCATAAAATATTGACCACTTTCTTGACATAAAACCTCTTTGCTAAGATTTTTAAAAGTATCGTTCATTTTTAGACGGAGTATCTTAAAACTTTATTTAAAAAAAACACGTGCGTTTTACATTACAATATCGCACAAGTACGTAATGAGATACATTACGATATTGAAATTGGTGTAATTACAACCACTTTACGAGCAAATATGTTATAAAAATCATTATTAGGATTACGAGTATATAGTAAAAAAGTAATTAAAAATGTTTTATAACTGGAGCCTTAACAAAGATACCATACCATATTGTATCGATTCAAATTTCCTTAAATTAGACTTCCGCTTCTGCGATAAGTCTTTTAAATGTAATAATTCATTATATTTCTAATGCAGGTACAAATAAGTAGTCCCTACTAAAAGTGGCTGCCTTAACATGGAATCATGCGACAGCAACATGTCAGCAGCTTCGCTACACGACTTCAAGGCATGTTCTTTGCTATTATCTTATACCTACAACTAACTTATATAACTTAGTCCTATCAAGTCTCTAAGCTCAAGAACACCAAAGTGTTGAATATTTAATTCCCCACCGAATGCCTCGAGAGTTTCCCTAGGTAGAATTAACATAGGAATTCTGCTGCGATGTTTCAAACTGAGAAACAAATGACGATCTGAAAGTGTTCCGAATACACGTATCTAGTTAAAGTTTATTATTTTTCTGCACATTTAAAACTAAACGCCTTTCGGCGGAAAAGACCCGACGTAAGTACTTGCGTTGCTTTTCGGTCTCGGCTTTCACGAGGTTCTCGTCATGCGGGATAGTTATGCCCACCAAAAACACCTTGGGCGACGATCGGTCCATTAACACGATATCAAGTTTATTCGCGAGAATAGTCCTGTACATGATTATTATTATATTAAATATTATTAAACTAATTATAAGAAAACCCTGCTCTCGTGCCCAACGTTTCTTATATTGTCATTATATTATACTGTCATAGAGACCTTTTCATAAAGTAGGTACGTGGATGTTTTTGAAGCTCTCAAGTGAGCATTTTACTTACTCATGCCAATCGTTAATGTTGTAAAATGTCATTAGCTACGATCGATCTTAAAGCTTTCACTTATTTGTATCGGTGGCTAAACTTATACGTGTATTTTAAAAACAAACTACTTAAATATAATTCGCTACCGATCAACTACATAAATTGCGCTTCTATTACATCCACGTTACATGAATCCGTGTAAAATAAAGTAAGACAAAACAAATCCAAAGATACTCAATCGAACTAACGATACATTATTCTCTAGGAGAGCACAAGGATGGACCATTTGACAAATTATTTAGTATACAACCGAGTGCCTCCCAGTCCCGACTTCGACTACGACGCCCTCAAGAGGGATCTTTTAAATAAGGAGGCAGGAGGAAACAAGGACAGGAGGATGATGCTTATATCTCCGGAGCTAGACAGCTTAATTGAAGGTAACTTACCACAAGAACATACCACGAGATTATATTAAAAATAGTGAATTATATGGACAAAACAATGTTTCTTTATAAAGGACTGAATAATAATATATATATTTTTTAAAAATAAAAGTGACATTAAGATTATTAGGGTTTGAGCCCAATATTGACGGTTGAATATGCTGTTCCTTATTAAGACCTTTTACTGCCATATTACTCTGCTGATATATAATATTCTTTTTTTTAGTAAAAAATATATCAAAGGCATTAACATTCGCTATAAGATCTTATAACTAGTTGGTGGAACCTCCTTTTAAACTAATAAAACTAAGACGACCACTATGGCGTTGGGGTAAACCTATCTGCCTCAGACGCCAGTGGTTGCGGGTTCGAACCCCGCACGGAACCAGAAAAAAAAATGTTCCGTGTCTGGGTGTTTATCTATTTATGTATTTATATTCTAGGTTATGTATTTATATCCCATAACATAAGCTATGCTTACTTTGGGGCCATGTAGTTGGTGTGATTGTCTGGGGATTTTTTTTTATTTTTTATTATTTATTAATACTGCCTGTGCCAGGAGACAGTTTAACTCTTCAATATCTACATGTGCATTCACGGGTCTTATTCATCCCATGCATGCATAGAAAATTAATATAGAAAGAAGGGTTGATTATTATTTATAAATATAATAAAGCAGCCAATTTTTCTAAATTTGAATGGAACATCTTCATTTCTCTATCCGATCACAGACCGATGATTGTTTTACTTTTGTGACGCTTATTGTTTTATTTTGTCGATGTGAGCGTGAACACCAATCAATATATAACTACTTAGCTGTTTCGCGCTACTTCGAATTATATCCGCGGGTATATCGGGAAGCCTATGTGCTATTCCACACTATCACTATGTCAAATTTGATTTAAATCCGTTGAGCCATACTGCCGCGATTACGGAACAAACATCCATCCCTACATCCAAACATGCACACTTATAATGCCAGTAAGATATTAAAATGTAATAGAGTTCAACCAACCGTGTCTTGGTAAAGTTGATGTTCATAAAAACAAAACGCTTTTGTCTTTATTCAAACAGTAAACCTACATAAATTCAAGGTTATCGACCATGAAAACCTTTTGGCAGAATCCTATAGATATGTTATGGCGTTTAAGAAATTCGGCGCGAATGTATTGTGAAATATGATGGCCAAATATTATTGCAGCCCCACACGAGAGATAGCAACGACTGCAGGGTGAACGTGTCGCTGTAATCTACCAACAACTTTGGATACCTGTTTAATGTGGACCCTATATTCTGTGGCTGTATGTTTTTCAAAGTTGTTTCGTAACCTTGTAATTTTGTTTTAATTATTTATATACGATGTTCGCGTTAGAATTCGTTATTTCATTGGTTGGGCTTTCCCAACTGATAGTACGAGTAGAAAAGTTGAAACAGGCACACTGAACTTAAAGAGTCAGTGAGGTTGAAAATAGAATACAATCTCAGGAGAGACGGGCATTTCGTAAATCATTTACATGAATGATTCATTACCGCATCGATGATGCTTTTATGAATGGTGGCCGTAGATTGGCTGGCTCTTTCGACACGCTAATGCAGGGGAAGCAGAGCTAATGCTACGTGACTTTATATTGTATACAGGGTTGATTTGTAGTCACCGGCCAAATTTTTTTTAGACAATAAGTATCATTTATAAAAACGATTTTTGCAAAAAGGGTTTTTTTTTACAAAGAAATTAATAAATCCGCTAGCATATTAAGCAAACCATGGTCACTATAAATTGCCATTAAAATAAAGACAACTACGCGCTTCTACAAAGCATCTTGTAGTACTACGTCGTAGTATTATCAAAGAATAGCCGCGTCGTAGTAGCTTTGTTCATCAATAGCGACTATTTCCATAAAAGTTTGTGGTGCCATATCTTTATTTTTTTGTACTGAGCTATACTAAAATAAATAAGCAGGTACTTTTATATCGTATCAAAGAAACTAACATTTAAATTTGGCTGGTGGCTGCAAATCTACCCTGTATACAGGGTGGAATTTCTTAATGCCCCCTGGAAGGAAAAGTACTCTAAATAATAATGATAGCAAATTTTGCTCCAAAGAAACATTCCTTTATTTTGGAAAAGAAATAAGACTGCATTCAAAGATTTTTCGAAAATTTGCTTGCTTCACCCGGAAATCGAACCGACTAAAATCTAAAAATGAAGATTTCATGGTTTCTCTTTTATTAAATTAACCTAGTGTGTTAGAAGGATTTAATTCTTGTGATTGACTAACGATCGATGCAATAAAAATACAGGGTGACATTTTTACAGATTTTAGTCGGTTTCGTCGGTCTGTATTAACCAAATACCGCGAACTACTTTATTGATATGATTCCATGATTTTTAGAAGTTTGTTACGATTGTGTCCATGAAGAGTATAAAAGTACCTACTGCCTGTACAAGTTTCCCTCTTGTCTCATCTTAACCTTTATAACCCGCTGCAGGGCTACGACGCTCACACCTGGCTGACGAGGAGGCTTAGATCGTTGAAAACATATTTGCTTTATTACGATGTATCTTAATTTCATAACAGATTAATAATTCTTCACACCTGGCCCCAAACATGACTATGGCTTTAGCACTGTTTTTAAAAACCCAAAGCTCAGATTGTATGATTTTGTTTTCAAATGTTTAACTCAACCAGTTAGGAATCGTATACAGGCGCCCTCATTTGCGAACTCTTATTCAGAAATATATAAGGGCGTCGTGTACGGGGCGAGTATTGCGGTGATTAAACATTAATTAGTAATGTTTAAAAAACTGTCCAAATTAAATTTAAAAATGTTTTGTGAGGCACAGCAACTATAGTTTATCATGCGGCTTTTACTTACAATGTATTGTGTCCGACTATCTTCGAACTCTTATGGAGTCCTTCTATCAGGGGTGAATGCAGTCGCGGCTGTTCTAATGTTTATCACTTATTTATTTAATGTAAAACTGTTGAAACTATAAAATATAAACGTTAAGTAAAATGTTAAAAATGTTAGAATGCACCCGAGTGTGACGCTAGTTGTACACTGAAATTATATCGATATAAAGTTATTAACATAGGTAATTAAGTAGGTCGAGGCCTACGTCAAACAATATTACAAAGTAAGTAAATGTTCGGTAAATCACCGAACAAAGGGTGTTGCGTTACTGACTGAGTGACTGAGCAATTGATTAACTGAGTGACTAACATACAACGTAGGTAACTACTGGGCATAGAGAGTTGAAATTTGGAAAATACATTTCTCAGGGGATTTAGAGGTGAAGTAAATAAGGAATCTCCTAAATTCTCACGGGAACGGGAAATATCTGACTTTTTAATTTGTATGAAAAATCTTCAATACTGGACTGGGAGTGAAAGGAAAATATAGAATGTGCCAGCTGCTCCTCTTCCCAGGCATACTGTAAAAGTCAGTTAAGGGACAGAGGCGTTTTTGCGGGCGACAAGCTGACTCCCTGTCACTGCAATAGTCTCTCTTCAACATTATGATAAAATTTGTCAAATGTGATATCAGATGGTTTTGATCCTCTGGTGTTCTGCCTACCCCATAAGGGATACGGGCGTGAAGCTATATATGTATTTAGGTATGTATGAAAAATCTTATTCTTTAGTGTACCGATGTGTGGTTAGTGTCTGGTTACAGTATGGAAGAAATTTTTGAAATTCATATACGAACGGTAGTTATAGCACTTTTTAGTAAAATTTGAGATAGGATCTTGGAAAAGAATATAACATACATATATAACATCACGCCTGTCTCCCTAGAGGCGACAGGCGAGAAAATAACCTACTCGAAATATTAATTCTGTTCAGACGAAGTAATCACACGAGGTAAGCACAAGCTAGGTTAATCTATGCACCATGACGCCTTTTTGAACGATTGTGACTTGGTAATATTCAGTCACAAACCACCAAAACGAACTCTAGGTTTAAAAGTAGTATGAACATCAATGTTTACTTAACTTTTATTTATTTTTAACGATTTCAGTGATCTAACCTACGCCATTAATAACCGTAACTACCCAAATTTATTTATAGAAGTCTACGTTTTATAGCTTAGGGGAACTAGGTAGGTCCAATAACAACCTAAAGATAACAAAATTTATTGTACACCGTCTTAAGCCATATTACTATTTAATAAACGAATATTTTACAAGCACCACAGAGGCATCATTAAAATAACTTACTAACTGTTGCCCGCGCGCGACTTCATTCGTTTGGGTAATTAATAAACTTGGAAGGTTCTACGAATTAAAAGCTTGACTGCTCGATTCGAAATATTAACTGCTCCATCTAGAGTAAAGCGACAAATTAAATTCGAAACCAATCTAGCCGGCAAGAAAAAACCATTCAATTTATAGGGATATAATGAATGTACAGTTCGGCACTTAGGCAATAGGGTGCTTTGAAAAATAGCGTTGTCACTTTCAAGCAACATTGCTGAAAGTAGCCCTTTTGACACAAAAAATATATATTTCTTTGTTGTATATTTGTATTAATTTGGTTGTCAATAAAGTTAGTAAATTGAAAGTATTAATGAGTGGTTCATATAACGATCAATTGTTTTCAAATAAGAAACCAGACATCCGTATAAAAACACCTAAATTCACAGCAATAACAAAAAAGAAATGATTTAATACTTATATGGTGTGCATCACGTGGTTGATAGCGTGAGCTGGATCTGTTTGAACTCCTTGCAAGTTCACATTATTTCAATAATATGCAGTAGGTTGGGCAACACCATGCACTTTCCAGCAAAACAATCTGTACCTGCACCTTATTCAAAAAAATAAATGAACATATTTATCGTTACTACTAACATGAATAAGTGCAGAGCTCACGAAATGTTTCTTTTAAAGGAACTGCTCAACTTTTAAAGATAATATCGGCATATTATGTTGAACCGCTTTCACAGATTTTCAAAATAATCTGGACAACGTAAAATTTAAAGTAGGTACTCCTTATTTTGTTGGCTAATGTAAGTGTTTTTAAACAATGCGTCGTTTAAAAAGTAAATAAAATAACTTTTTAACGACTTATGAAAATAATTCATTGCTATCATCAGCCGGGCTAATAGCAATATTTTATTGCTATTAGACATCCAAAAACAAAATCTTCCCAACCACTTTGCCCACACGTAACTGATATAATATCAATGACATATTATTTTACATTATTACCTTTGACATTCATATTTTTGACATTACTAACATTTTTTTGCTTGATTTCGATTATTACGTCAGAATTAAATTTTATTATCATTTTATTCCAATATCTTTTCACATTTTTAATTTAATTTTAATTTTATTTCTTTTTATAAATTAAATGAATGTTTTTCACACAATTTAATTAATTATTATTTATTTATTATTTTAAACATTTGAATTTATTTTAAGAATTATTTCATAATATTGATTTTTATAAGGTATCTGTATATAACATTAAATAACGTCTACAAATATAACATCTCTGAGCAAAAATGACGCTGAGCTGTGGCTTTTTGCACTGCTACAACACACACCTCATTATTATTATTATTTTGTCAAAATTATCTTTTGTAATATGTGTGTTTGTGGCAATCAATAAATGAATCTATCTATCTATCTGAGACGCCCACAGCTGGACATAGGCCTGACCCAAGCTTCACTAAATTACAATGTCTAATCAAGATACATCTAGCGTGTATCGGTGACCATGCTCTGATCATGCGCTCTGATCTCTGGTCAGCCTAAGCTCTGTCTGTCAGTATTGGCCGCTTCTCGAGAACCCTTTTTTAGAGTTCCGCACCCTAAGGGTAAATCGTGGCCCTATTACTCTGCTATCCGTATGTCGCCAGGCTGTAGAGATTGAACAATGAAAGCTGTCCAAACAAATGCGTGAATTTAAGAAAATCAAGATCGGGATGAGACAAAACAGGGTGGCTTTACGCTGCTTAAACGAATTTGATTCCTAAAATTATTATTTTTCGGCGCCTTTCGTTGGTTGGACTCTATCTCATGAACCGTGATTTTTAGAAGTTGAAATTTTCTTAGATGATGTATTTCTATTGCCGCTGTAACAACAAATAAAAATTAATAATAATAAGGGGCTTCCATAGAACAGAAACATAGAAATACACATTTAATATTGTATTAAGTTTTCGCGATTCATACTATTAAATAAAACACTTTTTAACCGGATTTATGGCGTATATTTACATTTTAAATTTTAACTCGACGTTTCGGTGTCTTTGCAGACCCCGTGGTCACGAGCGACTGAGGTGTCAAGCGTCGGATTGATAGATGGAAAGTTATACATCACCAAACGTCGAGTTAAAATTTAAAATGTAAATATACGCGACAAATTCGGTAAAAAAGTGTTTTATTTAATACAAATTTAATTAACTCACGTTATTCCGTTTCATGACTTTGTTCATTTTTATTATTATTACGTACCTATATTTACAAATGCACGCCTTTTGGTGGAACAGACCCGACAATCTGACTAGAACAATAATTTATCCAGTTCGCTTTACTCTTAAATAAAACCAATAAATAATAAATTAGCCAAACTGACCAACTATGCGACCAACTATAACACTCGACCACAACGGGGGCCTTCAAAGTCGTGGTAATGAGATGTGTTCTCACAGTATTTTATGAGGGCTAACATTTTTTGGTGCACCTAAAGTAAGTCGGAAAACGAGCGCTGCATTCACCAGATGCTGTAGTAATGGATTTGTGATGCGCTGCCGACCCTAAGGCCTTAGTGATAAAGCCCATAGTTTCCTATAATGTTCTTATATGATACTTCCCTTCGGAACACACAAGTATTCTTATTTATTAATTGAACAGTTTATTTACAACAATACTCCAATGTAATGAATAAACACGGTATTACCTAACAGTGGTTTGGTTTCAAACGTACCTACTACTATTTATGACCCAAAAAATATTAAGTACTTCTTTCTATGCTAGATGTCTAGGTTCAATTCCTGATTGAGGTGAAAATTTTTAAGATGAACGGAGATATTGTTTACCATCTAGTAATGCTTGTTTGTATGTTTATTTAAATTTATTTCCAATACATAATTATTTATTACGTATAGGTACTAATATGTAGGTATCTGTCTTAAGTTTATTAATAAGTTCTTTAATTTCATTAATAACATAATTAATTGAGCTCGAAAATGTAGTGCATGTTATGAATATTATTAAAATTTATTTATTTTCAAGAAATATATTGAAATAATAATAAGAAATACAATGGCCAAATGTTATTGCAGGCTATAGGTACCGCGGTGGTATCTACCAAAAACACGGCTAAATCTCACCTCCACATCGCCTGAACAATAAACCTTCCCTAACAATTTGTTTCTGACTCAATACTTTGATTTGCGTGTGAATAAGCTTTTCATTGGAACGTCTAGCACTCACGTTATATAAGATGGTGGCTCTATAATAGCACAGGGTGCTCTGAAATCGCTTGCAATTCGGCAAATGCAGCCATTTACCGAGCTTCATTTGTTCAAGATTGACGTGCTACTTTCAACACCTATAGAGCTATTAAATTTTCAACTTTATCAAAAGTACTTAAGGTATGGTTTTGTTTGTAATTTGAAGTTCATTTAATTTAATGTGTGGTTTTGATGGTTCGGTTTATTTGATGGACGTGTACGGAACTCAACGTTTTGCATTGGTCATGCGTGGATCTGAACGTTTTGATTGCCAACTTTATCAGGTTATAATGTTTGTGTTTGATTTGCTTTTTTTTTGTTATTAACCTAGGCCGTTGAATAAAATCATGAAAAGGCATTAAAACAAAGTGATGATGAAGACAATACCGAATTCATCTATTAATGAGGTGTATTTTGCTTTATTCTGGAAAAATAGCATTAAAACCGGTAAAATAAATACATGCATGTCGTACGAGACAGAACTTTCAAAAAGTTTGTTTAGACTTAGGAGTAGTTTAATGAACACCCTGACTTTACCTGGCAGTAAAACAGTAAATATAATGACTTTACTTCGTTCGTATAGCACAATTAAGAAAACTACATAAAGTTTTTAGGGCTTCAGTACCTACAAAGTTCTCAGTTCTGCTAATTTGCAATCAAACTATGTAGTATAGAAAACTAAATTTTAAAGACTTCCAGTTGTTTTCGAAGACTACCTTTCAAGCCTTGAATATATTTAATTTTTTTCGAAATTTAATACAAAATTATATAAAATTAAAGGCCTCTCCTTATTTTAAATATATGAAAATGAAAATGATGAATTCTTAGTTTTGACAGACGGACGGACAGGTGGACAGCGGAGCCATAGTAATGAGGTATCTTTTTACCTTTTGTGTACGAAATACTAAAAACGATTTTAAAAACGAACAGCTGGCGAGCATCGTTCGACCTCAATTTCACTGAACATCTGGCGAGCGGCGTTCGACCTCAATCTCACCGAAAAATCGGTGAGCGGCGTTCGACCTCAATCTCACCGAACGATCGGTGAGCGGCGTTCGACCTCAATCTCACCGAACGATCGGTGAGCGGCGTTCGACCTCAGTCTCACCAAACAATCGGTGAGCGGCGTTTGACCTCAATCTCACCGAACAATCGGTGAGCGTCGTTTGACCTCAATCTCACCGAACAATCGGTGAGCGGCGTTCGACCTCAATCTCACCGAAAGGACAGTGACGAAGAGACTGAAGGTTCAATCGCAGACCAACGAAGTATTTGTGACTTCAAAAATACTTACTGATATTAACTGCGAAACACATCACAGAAACTATCAGATTTTATTTTGTTCTCGTAGGAAAACTTATATAGCTATAATAATGATAAAGATAAGAAAAGTAGTTTTATAAGGCATTTTACAAAATTTCACTTTCATTAAACGTTTTAATTTAGTGCTATTTTTCTTAATGACTAATCTGGCCAAACCAAATGATTAAATAGTAGAATTCTTATTCTAATAAAAATACAAAATCCATCACGTGACGACCTGCAAGACCTCGTACTCAAGTCACTGACCTAATCCTGAATACTGCATTCGTAGACTGGGAAACAAATAGAGACCCTTGATCTCTTGCACAACCGCAGACTTGACACCATTGTCACTCGTGACTACGACAGACTACCGCAATAAACATAATATATCTGACCAATTGAATGGTTGTCTGGAAGAAATCGACGATTAGACCGCCAAGTTTAAATTTCTAATGAAACAGTTTTTTTTCTTTTACTGTCTGTAATATAAATGAAGTGTAAATAAATAAATAAACGATAAAGAGAAAAGAGTTAAGGTAAACGCAGGTATTACCGCGGTAGTCAAAAATCTGCAGGTAACATCGAGGTATGTAATATAATTGTAGTTTTAAGCAATTACAGGCATATTTTACTCAAAAAGTTAAACTTTTATGAAAAATCATTTTATATCCATTTGAATTGATTCGTGGCGCTCTGTGCACAACAAAGCAGAAAAACGAAACAACGATTAGTTTGCTTCAAACCGGCGCTGGAGCACGGCGTCCATATAAACGCGAGTCGCCAAATGTAACTACACTCAATATTTTTCTAAGGTTAATGTGTCGTAAAGAAACCATTTATAAAGATTCGAAGTAGGTCACAGGGTGGATTATAGTTTCAGCCATGATTGTAACTAACTAATTTTCGTTTATTTTGCACTATTTTTCGACAGTAAATAAAAATAAAATACCGCGATGATAGCTTCGTAATTTTCTTCTAGAATGTATTGACCGCGGTATACTCGGTAATAGCATAAAGCAGTGCCAATAGTTTTATTTAATTTCTATGAAAATTGTATATTGAAGTCACCCAAATGATTTAGAAACTCGTTTAGGTAATTAGGTATTTATCGTAAAAAACTATTTCCGTCGTATGAAAATTGCGCTAGAACTCTTATTTTTTTGTCCCAAATTGAGCCAAAAAAAATAGCTTTGTATGAGAGCACTAAATTGAATACGACATGAAACCACACCTTAGTCTGTATTTTAAACTTAACTGCATAATGCAGATATCATGTATATGTTTAGGTAACTTTATTGGCTTTCGATTAAACTTATTTTTTGCTTAAAATAAATCAAATTTTATCCCTCGGTACTAGATTATTTACAGTATCGCGTATGAAGCTATCACCGATGGTGAAAACAAGCCATTACTCGGCAATAACTTGTATAAGAAGCTATTACCGAGTCTTACCACTCGGTATTAACTTCACCATAGAAATCTTATACCAACTGATTAAAGCATTTTTAGGGTTCCGTACCCAAAGGGTTAAAACGGAGCCCTATTACAAAGACTTTTCTGTCCATTCGTCCGTCTGTCTGCCCGTCTGTTACAAGGCACATCTCATGAACGGTGATAGTTAAGGAGTTGAAATTTTCACAGATGATGTTTTTCTGTTGCCGTATAACAATACTAAAAAATAGTATAAAATAAATATTTAAAGGGGCTAAATTTTAAGAAATAGTTCTTTTGAAATAGATATCATAGATTAAGATTATCCAAACTATAAAAAGTGATACATATTATGTAAGTCCCATACTAATAAAAATAGGGTACTAGGTACTAAGTCGGTACTGTAGTTATCATGATAAGTAATTTTATGAGGCAAAGATTATTGATGAATAGGTACTGAAAGGAGCCAACAATTTGATTTTTTTAATAAATATTTTGTACGGAACCAAATTGCTTATTATTTTTCTACCCTCGGTAATAGAATCACGATTCGCGGTTTTAGCTGCAATCACTTTAGCATACCTCGGTAATAGCTTCATCCGGCTTTTTATATTTAATTATTTTTTTATTTATATTTTTACTTCGAAGCTATCTACATCTTTATAGATCCCTAAAGTCCAAAACTCAAAGAATCGGAAAATATATACTTGTAACTATTTATACGATCGGAAATTCTTATTTCGAAACTTTAAACCTTAAAGCCTTGAAATTACCTCGGTGATACCTTCGTTTACCTTAATAAGTTTATTAAAAGTATATAAAATATAATTTTAACTATTGCTTAAAACAAGATGATAAAATAAATGTTATTTTCAATTTAGAGCTAACAATGCGTCGTCGAGAATCTCGCGAGGCAACTCCACTGGTAACGCCGCACGAAGGTATGATTGTTTCTGGCATCAAGTGCTTTATTGAAAAACTTTTAACGATACCTATTTGATGCACAATAAAATCACAGGCGAATACAAGTTCTTTGTATGTGTATTATGAAGAACACTTGTTCGAAAGAGATGCTTTGGTTCAATTATATTTTTGCACTTTTATTCTTATGTAGAAAAAGTTTAGAATAATTATTTTTCTGTCGCGTGCGATGAAACGCGTGTACCCAAAAGGTGAGTGATGTCGGTAGTTTTAGAAACAGTCAACAGAATGAGTCGAAAGCTTTTGAGAAAATGTAATGTTCACATCTGCTTAGCTACTTATTTTTTTTCAAATTTTTTTATTTTTTCAATTCTTTCTAAGTCTGCTTGTATTAAAGCAAAATTTTATTATTATTCTTAATTAAAGGTAACATAATGAAGCTAGGCTCAAACATTTGGTGAGTCCTGAAGAAACCGTATTTTGTAGATAAGATCCCTTGCTTGGCCCTTTTTACTTTCGTTTACTTATTGTTATGTACATACGTTACTAACCTTGAATTGAAATAAGAAATAGAAAAAAACTTTTTGACCAATGTGTGTTGCCAGCGATAACGTGTGGTACTGAGACGGGGGCACTAACTATGGTCCTTATAGAATAGGCCCAAAGTCGCTTAGCGAGCAGCGGAAAGGGCTATGCTCGGAGTTTCCTGTGACTAGAGACTAAGACTATTTAGGCACAATTTAGAATAATTCCTCAAAAATTTCAAGGATGATCCAAAAATTGTGCAGCAGCCGTTATTAGAACTGACAGTATCGTGAACACATTAATTGAGCGACTCTCGCTCGTGATCACAAAATAACATCCAGTTAAATTTGTCAATATATTTGAATCACATATTTTTTTCTTTTTTTATAGAATTTTGAATTTAATTGGCGAGATTTCATCATTTGAGAGAAATCGATTTAATTTTTTTAAATCGAATTGAGAATTCCTCATTGTACCTAATTGGTTCCTTCGGCGTAAAGTGGAAAGCGTATTATTAAACTTCAAACTGTTCAGGCTGACAGTGAAGATGACCTTGCTTGTAATAAAAGCTGCCTTGTACGCTTCACAGGTGTTCCGTACACGCCCTCCCCCCCGCGGGTAATTAATGATATGCAGTAGGTGTATCAGTAGCGCGCAAGGTTGGGGTTGCCGCGAGATTACGTACAATAAACAAGAGTGATGGGTGTCAGCCACGAGACAGGCCTCATTAACTCGTGCTCCATGAGCTAGATAGTTCATCGTTTTGTTGAAATTGCGAACTGTGACTGTGATAAGAACGGAAAATATTGTCTGTATTTCCATGATGCATAAAATGTGAGTTACATGATGATAAAACTAGAAATAAATTTAAACTAACGGGCCTTCATAGTATACTAACAGGAAGTGAAGTCTTCATCGAAGACTTGTTATGGATATCCGACTGGTGTAGTAGTTACAAACATCGCCCTTTATGCCAGAAGTCCTGGGTTCAATCAAATCCCGTTGGGGCGAATATTTGTGTGATGTGTAATTCATTTATTCTAAACTTTTTATTCAACATGATATTAATAATAAAAATAACAATACATGACTGTTAACACCTGACATGAGCACAACTTGGTAACTGTACTTACCAAGTTGTGCTCATGCTTAAATAACCCAATAACACGTTTATTTAACATACGAATACAATTATGTTTGACTTTAAATTCAATTTTATAGTAATTAACGAATTTTTAAAATAAATATTTTAAATAACCTGAAATTTTAATTTATTTCTGATATATTTTTTTCAAACTTCGACATGTCGACATTGTGGTCATTCGAGAGCAATAAATAATACAAAAATAAAAAAAAAAAACTCTAATAAACATAAAAATGATTTGGTTAAAGTAAGTCAAGTGTAGTTTGGAATCCAGTGTATTGTGCAGGCTCTCGGAGACTTGAAAGTATCCAACGAGCATTTACAAGACATCTATGCTATTTTTCATCAGGAATATCTTATAGACAACCTTACAAACAAAGACTTAAGCATTTTCAAATGAGTTCTCTCCGCAACCTTCGTTTAGTAACTGATATAATGTTCCTACATAGCTTATTAAATAATAGAATTAAAAGTACTCAGCTCTTGGAACAAATAAATTTAAATGTGCCGTATAAATTTTCCCGAAGTGTGATTACAAAAATATTTTATGTGCCCCGATGCCGGACAAACCTCGCTTTGCATAGTCCTATTTCAAGAATCTGTACCACCCACAATGAACTAAACGCTAAGTTTGAATTTGATGTTTTTTATTCTTCGCGTAATTCTTTAAAATTAAAAATTTCTCAGTCGCTTTCCCTCTCTGAGTAGTATTTTGTAATCTTTTTACTTTGTTTTATTTTATTTTGATGTGATTTTTATATGTAAGTAAGTGATGTTAAATTATTTGTTTAATTTCAATTAATCTTTTTTTTTGTGTGTTTATCAAATTATTATGTAATGCTGTGTATATCTGTAATAGGTAGACATATAAGTACAAGACAAAGTGTCAAAATTGTTAATTTAATGTTTATGTATGTACTACTGTTGATATACCTAATAAATAAATAAATAAATAAATAAGTCAAGATCTTTTTCAACCACTCTTACCGAATTTTATGAATTGTATAAGAAAAAACATCAGACAAAATATCCAGTTAGGGTAGGTCCATCGTGGATTTCAACTCGGCTAGGAAGCATTCGGGAAGCTCCGTAAAATATAAATAAATAAAATCCGCAGACAATCACACCAACTACATGGCCCCAAACTAAGCAGAGCTTGTGATGTGAGATACCATGTAGCGAACTAGGGGGAACCTAGAATATAAATCAATATATATAAAACTGTTCCGTTACTGACTGAGTGACTGAGGTACTGAGTGACTGAGTGACTGACAGACAACGTACAGCCGTAACTACTGGGCGTAGAGAGCTGAAATTTGGAACATACATTCTTTAGGGGATGTAGGGGTGCACTAAGGAAGGAATTCCCGAAATTCCCACGGGAACGGGAAATATAGGACTTTTTAGTTTGTATGGAAAATCTTATTCCTTGAGTGCACCGATGTGAAACTTATTGTAATGTTTTTCAATGTGTGTCTGGTTGTGTTATCAAAGGAATTCCTGAAATTCCCACGGGATCGGGAAATATATGATGTTTTAATTTGTATGAAAAAATACCATCCCTTGAGTGCACGGACGTGATACTTACTTGATATAAAGGTTCCTCAATAAGTGTCTGTTTGTATTACGGAAGGAATTCCCGAAATTCCCACGGGAAGGGGTTGGACTTTTTAGTTTGTATGAAAAATCTTATTCCTTGAGTGTACGGATTTGATACTTGGCATGAAGGTTCTTCAAAGAGTGACTGGTTGGGCACGGGAAATATATGATTTTTAGTTTATATGAAAAAAACTTATTCCTTGAGTGCATGGGTGTGATACTTGGTATAAAGATGCTTTCAGCGGGTGTCTGGTTGTATAGTTTCTGAAATTTCCACGAGAAGGGTTGTTAAGTGCATACGAAGTTGCAGGATAAAGCTAGTACATTTATAAATAAACGCCCAGACCCGGAACTTTTTTTTTCTTGTATCCGTGCGGGAATCGAATCCTCTACCACTGGCGTCTGAGGCAGACAGTGTTACCCCATAGTTTACACAGGGTCCGAAGACAAAGGCTTTTGACCGATGCTTGTTGCCAGTAATGACGCATTGCACTAAGACGTGGTCGCTAACTTGCCTTATAAACCCGCATAAAGCTACTCAGCGGGCAATAGAGAGGGCTATGCTGCCCTGCGGGATTTAGTCAGAAATGAGGAGATTTGAACCACAGTGACATAGCTAACTAGACAGATTGAAAAGCTGAAATGGCGATGGCCAGAGCACAAGGCTCGCAGAATGATGGCCGTTGGTGTAGTAAGGTGCTCAAGTGGCATCCACTTAGAGGGTGATCTAGCGTAGGCAGGCCCCTATCGAGCATGCAATTCAATTTTCAATTCATTTATTTCGTAACAATTTACAATTGTGTTGAAATGTTTACATTATTAAAATTACTTACATACATAAAAACACTAATTAAAAATTAACAAATCATAATGGCATAGTAAACAATTAAATCTAACAATGTCCTAATTAAACTTAATGTTGATTATAAGAATAAAATAAATAAATTGATGAACTGCAGCGAGTTGTTCATATGCGGAATCCTTTACCATAGCGATTTGTGAATAATTGTATGAAGCAGATTTACAGCAGATAATGGAAGAACATCATCAGCATCTGCCTAGGAACTTAAAAAAATTGAAAATCCGGAACGCTACACTCGAAGACTGAGAAACATATAGAAGTTATGATTTATAACTTTTTCTACTATCAAGACGCCTGACACCTTAATCTTTCGTGACCACGGGTCTATAAAGACACGGAAATGTCGAGGTAAAATTTGAAATGATAGTATTTTTTTAAACTCAAATAAAGTCTTATTTCTGAAAACTATTTTACCGCTCCTTTGAATTTTATACCGTGATATTTTAATTGTCTTTTTAATGTTCAATATGTATTCTTGTTTTTGTTTCATTAGAATATCTTTTTCTTATTTTAAATTCTCTAATTACTGGCATTATTCTGGTATATGTTTTTTTTATCAAAATTTTGAAAGTGTTATCAATTTCATATATTTAAGTGTTATTCTTCGCTAGATAGTTTATATTTTATTATTTTTTAATATTTCAATAATTTTGTATGGTTCTTAAAATTTACACTCAACTAAATTGTTTGAAATCCAATTATTGTAATATTTTTGTATCCTTATTTCTATTCTATTACCTCGTGTATTTCTTTTTGTGGCCTTATTTTAAAATAATTTGAAGTTGCATCTAATACTGTACATAAACGCTGTAGAAAACCTTTAAATACATAATCAAAATGTTTTATTTAATGGGATGAAGCGCGAAAACTTAAGACAATATTAATAAAAACATGCAGAAGTATAATATACTACGAAATTCATTCAAGAGTTTGCGGTACATACGTAAAAACTTATATAGTGGTAATTAAAATAAAAAGACACATTTCTGCAAGATACTTTTCTTCACATTAGTTTTATCACAAATCTACTTCTAATATTTTGGAAGTAATCAAGGTTTCTGCAAGCAACTCAAATTCAATAGGACTATAAAATTTAAAGAATCGTGAAAACAAATTGTATTGCAAAGCCATGTAGCAAAATAGTTTTCAATTTCAAAGCACATGACGTCAATTTGCATAGATTCCTCGCGACGATGACGGCTGAGAAATTGGATTGGTGCGGTTGACGGGTCGGTGCTGCGACGCACGCCACCGCCTGCAGCCTCGCGGATAAGTCACTCGCGCGTTGGTCTGTCGCAAAGTGTGTTCGTGTACCGGCAGTGTTGGAGCTAGTAGTACTCTCAATATAACAGGAAATAAGTTTATTCGCATTGGTTTCTGCATACAAAATATTACAAGAATACTTACTTTTTCGAACTTTGAAATTCCATTTCAAAGCAGGTCTTTCAGTTTTAAGACAGATTTTTTGCCGACTTAATTGAGATGCATAACAACAATTTGGTGCGTCTTAATTAAGTCGCTTACCTCAAGTTTCTACGCTCAATTTATGGTGGACCAGTGTTTTGTTAAGCTTTTATTCATATTGGTAATATCTACATAAAAATCTTAAAAGTCTATATTTTGGTTATTTTCCGGGAGATATTAACGCTTAGAATATTAAATCTTTTTGTCTACTTTGTTAAACAATTTATCTTTATACCCTTCAATTTCGCAGCACTCGGGAGAATTTTGATTGCCGCCTTTATTTTATTGGCTATTTTCTTCAATAATTGTCATTGCAAACCGAAGCATATATTCAAAAATATGAGATCTTGAATTTTTGAAGATAGTTATTAGTACCCAAATCTTAATATTATTAAAAAAATGAAAAATATTGAACTGAATGATATTTCACAAAAAAAATGTGTTGAATGAGTTTT
The DNA here is from genome assembly GCA_944452665.1 of Stenoptilia bipunctidactyla. Taxonomy (NCBI): domain Eukaryota; kingdom Metazoa; phylum Arthropoda; class Insecta; order Lepidoptera; family Pterophoridae; genus Stenoptilia; species Stenoptilia bipunctidactyla. Next base: position 117,906 of record OX101744.1, on the reverse strand, counting down.
GAAATGAGTTGAATTTGTTTTAAATTATAAACCTTGGACGACCACCTAGGCGATGGGGTAAACCTGTCTGCCTCAGACGCCAGTAGTTGCGGGTTCGATTCCCGCACGGAACAAGAAAAATAAATATTCCTTGTCTGGGTATGTTTATCTATTTATGTATTTATATTCTAGGTTCCCGCCTATTTCGCTACACGGTATCCCATAACACAAGCTATGCTTACTTTGGGGCCATTTAGTTGGTGTGATTGTCTGGGGATTTTATTTTATTCATTTTATTTTACTAACCTACATAAAATAATTTCATTTCAAACTCCAGAAGGACTTTGGAAAATTTACCCTCAACGGATAAATTATCTATTCAATTGAAAGCTGTTGCTAAGTGAAGAACGGTGTAGTTGTATCTGACTTAGCATCGATGAATCGCAAGAATACCATTCTGCGCAAGAGTGCGCTCGGCACCTCGCAGGAGGAAGTGTACGGGGCGCGGGAAGCAGGTTCTACACTTTATTATTAACCTTGAGTTAAGCTAAACTTTAAAATAGTTCGTAGATTATTATTGCTTTTCAACTCTCGGGTCTGCGGGACGAAATTTATTTAGACTTAATTACTTGTTCGCTTTTTAATTGTATCTGATTTGGTTGGATAAATCATTAAACAAGGAAATTTATTGCTCGAATTCAAAGGTTTGCATACCTTACCATGTAGTTTTTATTTTTTAAAATCCATTTCGTTTCGTTGGCCACGTTCGAATTTTTCGAATAATTTCATTTATAATTCATGTATTTCTGAATAGGAAAATATGAGGCAGTACCGAGGCACTCACCAATATTAACAATAACAAAGATGTTATATCATTAATATCACACGTGTACGTAAATCATTGCATTCAATAGTACAAAAATGCAACCTTGAGACACGCCTAGATAATTCTTATAGGCTTTAACCATTAATATCGACCAATTGTAATCTGATGTTAGAAAACAAGCTTTTTTACATCGAGTACTCGATTTATTTATTATCGGTTTTCCATAGCGGAGAGGCGTCCTAAGAATCATAAATCAATGCATTAGAAAAAAATATTACAATAAATACCGAGCTTCCAAATACTATCTTTTTAAAATTTGATAACATAACAAATATCATATTTGTCTTTGTGAATTAAAAATTAAACACATTTTATAAAAAATTAACAAAATGAATTACTTTTGTGTTATATTGTTAATTTTTATGAAATATTTCTTAGAATAATGCACCACTATCGAATCTTTTTTAGCATACATGCTAATTATGGTTTTACTACATATAAAAATATATTATCATGCATTGTTTAGATATAGATATGAGCAGATATTTTGTCTTCGTTAAAAGGACTTTGCCTTTGCTTCATACGTTGTCCGCCCTGATAGCAGGGACAGTGGAAACATACTTTTTGTGTTCCACATTACTGTTAATTTCATCCCACGTATCGTTTTTGAAACGGACAATTTGTTGCATATTCCTATCACCCTTCGAATTCCAGAATTATAAAGGACCAAAATAGTTGAATACAATATGTGTGATAGCAATATTTAAACATATAATGATGAACACTACTAACCTTTTTGTAATGCACTTCCACTGAAAACTTCACAATTAGGAATTGGAATAAAATAATGATTCAAAAACCTTGTGTGTATTTGGATGGATTTCGAATAAAGCAATGATTCACTGATTGATGAAGTAATGTACTAAATAACAAAAGTCGTCCGATTGAATCAGTGGACCAGACTGTATCGATATTATATTAAATAGAAGAGGGAACGATATCAATTTCTTAGTGTACATTATTGCTGAAATAGTTAGTTATAGTTAACATTACTATGCAAATTGAAAACACTGATCATGAAGAATAATTGTTTTTTTTTTTTACAAAATGTTGACGTAAAATCATAAAGGGAAAGACCTTTAATCGATGCAATAAAAAGAGAAAAAAATAGTACCTTAACCCTAAAGACAGTTTTGTGACAACAATGACATCTTTTAACAAGATTTTGAATTTGAAGAAATTGCGAATTTGAAGAGTTTTGATAAAATAATTTTAAAATATCTGTTTTGAATAGCAAATTGTCCGTTCAATATAGAAACTTGTAACCAACTCAATAAAATATATGAACAATAACTATTAACAATCTAGATTGCCTGAAGCCAGGGCGAATCGTAAAAAGACATTTGGCATACGATATCTTCTTATCACTTTGCGGTTTTGCGAGCTTCATTTCAAGCTGGGTGCACTCACTGCAAACGCTTTTCAGCTAATTGTGATAAGTATGACACCAAGGCCAAGCTAATTGTTTCAAGAAAATATATCAGCAGATTTCCATACCACGTCACCATAGTGTTGAAGCTCCTATTCATAACCTTCAAAATAGCACTTAGCAACTTTGATTCGGGTCGGTTTGGGGTCGGTACATACAAGGATAGGTGAAGAATAGGAAAAGGATAGGATAGGTTCTCCGTGTGCAGTGGTATAGTGGTCCCCGAATGGAAGAAACAAAAATTTTGCGAGTCTAGATGTTTATCTTTATATTATGTATTTATAATTTAGGTCCCCCTGGATCGTTACATGGTATCCCATATCACAAGCTATTATTACTTTGGGGCCATAAAGTTGGTGTGCTTGTCTGGGAAATTCATTCATTTATCACGATGTCTTTTTGCATACTGCCGCTAAGCAGTCAGTTTGTTGTTTGTTGGAAGCAAATATCTCAAACATGCAACAAAGACTCGTAGCACGGGACCAGTTTGGTCTTTATGACTTGAGTGGGTTCGATAAAAAGGATTGTGATGATGATGATTCCATAGCTTTTTTATTATACCTAAAACATAAAATAAACTCTAATACTCTGAAGCAAAACTCCACATTGAATATTATTTTTTATGAAGTCCCAAAAAAAGTCTTTCATTTGATGTTTTTAAACTCTTGTCCCAGAAATTAACCTTGAAAAAGAAATACATTTTGTAATTTAAGTTATACTGTGTTACTAGGAGTCAATATCAATGATAGAAGCTTTTTCCGGAATGTCAAGGAAAAGTTTTACAAAGCCTATTTATCATTGTATTTTTATAAACAATAAGTTTGCAAATCTTGGTCCACGGTGTTGCAGAGCGCATCCTGTACGCTCGCAACAAGCCGCCGGCGGGCGCGCGGCCGGCACTGCCGCCCGGCGAGCCCATCACGGAAGAGCTAGCTATCGTAAGTCAAATCATTTAAAGGAGATGTAAGTAAGTATATTACAAATCAATGGAAGTACAATATTATTAAAAACTAACTCATAAATTAGTCTACATCTTTGTCTTGTATAATGTAACATCAGTTTACAAGATCCAGTGATAAAATTGACTGCTATTTTTGTAACCAAAATAAATGAACCAGCCTGCGATATTGAGAAAAAGATGGAGGTGATGATTTAAAACTTTTGGAACGAACAATCTGAAGTCTGTCACCATAAATCTTTTCACAAAAGTGTTCTGTCTCACCTGATGTTTAGTGCAGCAGATGAGGTCAAAGATTCACGTGAGCACAGCACGTGGTTTTGGAAAGAACTGGTTCTTCATAAAATATTGCCAGGATACAACACCGCCGGAGCGGTAATATCTGGCAGCAGATTTTATATAATGTGTAGTCACTAGCCAGGCGAATCATGAGGGGGTCCTAAGGGGACGAAACTGGCTGATCCCCGCTTAAGAAACCTTATATGATATTTATTATATTTATATTTATTTCCATAAAATCCAGGATCTCCGCGTAACATGCTTCGGCTCAGCCTCAGTGCCCACCCGCGGCGAGTGGGTGCGGTCCCCGCTGGTGTTCCGGCCGGCGTCGCAGCCGCTGGCGTTCGGGCTGCTGGCGCCGCGCAACGCCACGCGCGCGCTGCTGGCCGCGCTGCAGGCGCTGCTGGTGAAGGCGCTGCTGTTCGACCTGCGGCCCGCCGCGCGCGGCAACACGCGCTCCGAGGCGCCGGAGACGTGAGTCATGCGGCGCGCCACTTACATGAGTTCAATCTGCTTTGAATCTTGACTTTGATGTCTTGAAGTGGTTTTTAAACTAGACTTTACTCTCAATTTCAGTCGATAGTAAGGCTGTAGCACACGGGCTTAGGAAAGAGTTGGTTTTTCATAAAATATTTCCGGAATACATAGGTACTTTGTGACAGACTTATTATTAAGAGGTCTGCTGACCAGAAGCTGACCTTAACATCCTACCGCGTGTCGGAAAAACGACTAATCCGTGCGAGCCCCGCTTGTTTGTTTGTTGGACCCGTTGAGGGTCTCTACCGTGGTGAAATGTTTTCGGCACTATTTCATGAAAAGCCTGCTCATCATCGATCTCATCACCTTAACTTTACTTATCATTAGTTGATTGAGATCTATGGCAGGTATAGTCACCCTTTAACATAAAAATTTGCAAAGAATTAGTTTTTATGGATTTCCTAAGAATATAACCTGAATCAAATACTACATTGGTTGAAAAGTTCGCGGCCTGGCCATTAAAAAAAAAACTTTTGTTATTTTTTCTGCCGTCATTTTGAACTGTCATTATTCAATTGTCAGCCTGCGAATTTTCAATTTGATATCTTGTTTAAATAAAATTTTACGAACAATATAAATACGTGTGTAGAACAAATTTTCACTAATGGAGAAATTTGAACAACGTGCTGTGATTAAATATTTGTTTAAAAAAAGATTAACACCAAAGGAGATCCATGATGACATGCAAACAACATTAGGGAAATCTGCCCCGTCTTATACCACTGTGAAAAAATGGGTTGCAGAATTTAAACGTGGACGAGAGAACATCGAAGATGACCCTCGCTCCGGCAGGCCAATGACGTCTACGACCGAAGAAAACATCAATAAAGTGTGTGATCTCATATTGAAAGACCGTAGATTGACTATCAGAGAAATTGCAGACACTATAGGCATCTCATATGAACGAACGCAAAACATCATTGTCCATGAACTCGGCTTTTCTAAGGTTTCGGCTAGGTGGGTCCCCAGATTGCTTTCAGTAGAGCAAAAGCGAATTCGACTCACGATTTCTCGCGACTGTTTGGAGATGTTCGAGGCTGATCCACAAGGTTTTCTTGACAGATTTGTGACAATGGATAAAACCTGGGTTCACCACTATACCCCAGAATTAAAACAACAATCCAAACAATGGAAAAAATCAGGTGAACCAACTCCGAAAAAAGCAAAGGCAATTCTGTCGGCTGGCAAGGTGATGGCATCGATTTTTTGGGATGCTAAGGGTGCCATTATGGTGGACTACCTTCCAAAAGGCGAAACAATAAACTCTGCATACTATAGCACCCTTCTGCGCCGTTTACGTGAAGAAATTAAACAGAAACGCCCAGGATTACTGAGAAAGAAAGTGTTGTTTCACCAGGACAACGCCCGAGTCCACACGTCTGTCGAGTCTATGGCTCAAATTCGTGATTGTGGTTTCGAATTGTTGCCACATCCAGCTTATTCTCCTGATTTGGCACCTTCGGACTTTCATCTGTTTCCAAACCTGAAAAAACACCTCGGTGGGCAGAAATTTTTAACGAATGAAGAGGTCGAAGCCGCTGTTAACCTGTATTTTGAAGACCTTGAGGAATCTTTTTTTAAAACAGGTATGGAAGCTCTGGAAAGCAGATGGAAGAAGTGCATAGAGCTAAATGGAGATTACGTCGAAAAATAAAAATATTTTTGTATGTACTTTATTCTGTTTTCTTGACTAGGCCGCGAACTTTTCAATGCACCCTCGTATGTCTGCTGTTTAGCCAAAATAGTACTTGGCTTCGATATCCCAACAGTTACCTACGACCGTCAGAGGAGCGGCAGGAGGAGGCGCTGTGGCGCGCGCTGGCAGAGGCGGTGTGGCGCTGCGCGGGCGCGGGCGGGCCGGCGGCCGGGCCGGCGGGGCAGCCCGGCGCCGCCGAGGCCATCGCGCGTGTAGCGCTGCCGTCGGCGCGGACGTATGTGCAGCATTCTACCGCCTACTACCAGGATGGGATTACAGAGAAGGTATTGTCAGGGCATACTTACACTATTGGTAACAACTTCACAAATTTTAGGTGTTACACAATTTTTTTATCACACACGTATAGATACGAATTCACCGTACTGTCACAAACACGGCAGTTATACTTGAATAAGGAGTTTAAAAACGGTCAGCAGCAGCTGCCGATCCTCCTTATCAGCAAATATTTGCTGTCACAAAACTATTTTTTAAACGGCTTACACATTTTTACTCATTATTGTCGGATTCTTATGGAGTCTATTTATTTAATTAAGGCAAACCAACTATACGCTACACAAAACATTTTATAATAACATACATTAGGTATAATTTCTGGGGAGCATATTAATGACAGGATTGCACAGCATTATTCTATTACTTATGTAAAGATTAAATAATTGATTCTTTAACAATACAAAGTACCTAAAAAAAACTAAACATATAAAAAAAATACAATCAGCTTAGAAGTGAATTAATTATACACAAAAAAATATAATCATAAAACAAAAAAAAAGTGATAAAGTTTTTAAGTTTTTTGCATTTAAAATGCTCAATTATTCTTAAATAAATGAAAAATGTGATAAATAAAAATTACCCGCCCAGGATTCGAACCTGGGACCTCTCGTTTGCGTTTTTATTTATCACATTTTTCATTTATTTAAGAATAATTGAGCATTTTAAATGCAAAAAACTTAAAAACTTTATTAAAACATTGCAGTGCTTCACTTTAACTGGGATTCACAATTTCTGTAAAGAAATTGATCTCGGGTGGTCTTAGCTGCAAAGCTTATACCATTAGATGGAGCTACGTTAGCAATATAACGTAAAAACAAAAAAATGTGGTAAGTAATTTCGAGGCGTAGCGCCAGGCCCCGATAGCTCAGTTGGAAGAGCACTCGTCCGGCAAACGAGAGGTCCCAGGTTCGAATCCTGGTCGGGTAATTTTTATTTATCACATTTTTCATTTATTTAAGAATAATTGAGCATTTTAAATGCAAAAAACTTAAAAACTTTATTAAAACATTGAAATGCTTCACTTTAACTGGGATTCACAATTTCTGTAAAGAAATTGATCTCGGGTGGTCTTAGCTGCAAAGCTTATACCATTAGATGGAGCTACGTTAGCAATATAACGTAAAAACAAAAAATGTGGTAAGTAATTTCGAGGCGTAGCGCCAGGCCCCGATAGCTCAGTTGGAAGAGCACTCGCCCGGCAAACGAGAGGTCCCAGGTTCGAATCCTGGTCGGGTAATTTTTATTTATCACATTTTTCATTTATTTAAGAATAATTGAGCATTTTAAATGCAAAAAACTTAAAAACTTTATTAAAACATTGCAATGCTTCACTTTAACTGGGATTCACAATTTCTGTAAAGAAATTGATCTCGGGTGGTCTTAGCTGCAAAGCTTATACCATTAGATGGAGCTACGTTAGCAATATAACGTAAAAACAAAAAAATGTGGTAAGTAATTTCGAGGCGTAGCGCCAGGCCCCGATAGCTCAGTTGGAAGAGCACTCGTCCGGCAAACGAGAGGTCCCAGGTTCGAATCCTGGTCGGGTATTTTTTTTTTTTTTTATTTATCACATTTTTCATTTATTTAAGAATAATTGAGCATTTTAAATGCAAAAAACTTAAAAACTTTATTAAAACATTGCAATGCTTCACTTTAACTGGGATTCACAATTTCTGTAAAGAAATTGATCTCGGGTGGTCTTAGCTGCAAAGCTTATACCATTAGATGGAGCTACGTTAGCAATATAACGTAAAAACAAAAAATGTGGTAAGTAATTTCGAGGCGTAGCGCCAGGCCCCGATAGCTCAGTTGGAAGAGCACTCGTCCGGCAAACGAGAGGTCCCAGGTTCGAATCCTGGTCGGGTATTTTTTTTTTTTTTTTATTTATCACATTTTTCATTTATTTAAGAATAATTGAGCATTTTAAATGCAAAAAACTTAAAAACTTTATTAAAACATTGCAATGCTTCACTTTAACTGGGATTCACAATTTCTGTAAAGAAATTGATCTCGGGTGGTCTTAGCTGCAAAGCTTATACCATTAGATGGAGCTACGTTAGCAATATAACGTAAAAACAAAAAATGTGGTAAGTAATTTCGAGGCGTAGCGCCAGGCCCCGATAGCTCAGTTGGAAGAGCACTCGTCCGGCAAACGAGAGGTCCCAGGTTCGAATCCTGGTCGGGTAATTTTTATTTATCACATTTTTCATTTATTTAAGAATAATTGAGCATTTTAAATGCAAAAAACTTAAAAACTTTATTAAAACATTGCAATGCTTCACTTTAACTGGGATTCACAATTTCTGTAAAGAAATTGATCTCGGGTGGTCTTAGCTGCAAAGCTTATACCATTAGATGGAGCTACGTTAGCAATATAACGTAAAAACAAAAAATGTGGTAAGTAATTTCGAGGCGTAGCGCCAGGCCCCGATAGCTCAGTTGGAAGAGCACTCGTCCGGCAAACGAGAGGTCCCAGGTTCGAATCCTGGTCGGGTAATTTGTATTTATCACATTTTTCATTTATTTAAGAATAATTGAGCATTTTAAATGCAAAAAACTTAAAAACTTTATTAAAACATTGCAATGCTTCACTTTAACTGGGATTCACAATTTCTGTAAAGAAATTGATCTCGGGTGGTCTTAGCTGCAAAGCTTATACCATTAGATGGAGCTACGTTAGCAATATAACGTAAAAACCAAAAAATGTGGTAAGTAATTTCGAGGCGTAGCGCCAGGCCCCGATAGCTCAGTTGGAAGAGCACTCGTCCGGCAAACGAGAGGTCCCAGGTTCGAATCCTGGTCGGGTAATTTTTATTTATCACATTTTTCATTTATTTAAGAATAATTGAGCATTTTAAATGCAAAAAACTTAAAAACTTTATTAAAACATTGCAATGCTTCACTTTAACTGGGATTCACAATTTCTGTAAAGAAATTGATCTCGGGTGGTCTTAGCTGCAAAGCTTATACCATTAGATGGAGCTACGTTAGCAATATAACGTAAAAACAAAAAATGTGGTAAGTAATTTCGAGGCGTAGCGCCAGGCCCCGATAGCTCAGTTGGAAGAGCACTCGTCCGGCAAACGAGAGGTCCCAGGTTCGAATCCTGGTCGGGTATTTTTTTTTTTTTTTTATTTATCACATTTTTCATTTATTTAAGAATAATTGAGCATTTTAAATGCAAAAAACTTAAAAACTTTATTAAAACATTGCAATGCTTCACTTTAACTGGGATTCACAATTTCTGTAAAGAAATTGATCTCGGGTGGTCTTAGCTGCAAAGCTTATACCATTAGATGGAGCTACGTTAGCAATATAACGTAAAAACAAAAAATGTGGTAAGTAATTTCGAGGCGTAGCGCCAGGCCCCGATAGCTCAGTTGGAAGAGCACTCGTCCGGCAAACGAGAGGTCCCAGGTTCGAATCCTGGTCGGGTAATTTTTATTTATCACATTTTTCATTTATTTAAGAATAATTGAGCATTTTAAATGCAAAAAACTTAAAAACTTTATTAAAACATTGAAATGCTTCACTTTAACTGGGATTCACAATTTCTGTAAAGAAATTGATCTCGGGTGGTCTTAGCTGCAAAGCTTATACCATTAGATGGAGCTACGTTAGCAATATAACGTAAAAACAAAAAATGTGGTAAGTAATTTCGAGGCGTAGCGCCAGGCCCCGATAGCTCAGTTGGAAGAGCACTCGTCCGGCAAACGAGAGGTCCCAGGTTCGAATCCTGGTCGGGTAATTTTTATTTATCACATTTTTCATTTATTTAAGAATAATTGAGCATTTTAAATGCAAAAAACTTAAAAACTTTATTAAAACATTGCAATGCTTCACTTTAACTGGGATTCATAATTTCTGTAAAGAAATTGATCTCGGGTGGTCTTAGCTGCAAAGCTTATACCATTAGATGGAGCTACGTTAGCAATATAACGTAAAAACAAAAAATGTGGTAAGTAATTTCGAGGCGTAGCGCCAGGCCCCGATAGCTCAGTTGGAAGAGCACTCGTCCGGCAAACGAGAGGTCCCAGGTTCGAATCCTGGTCGGGTATTTTTTTTTTTTTTTATTTATCACATTTTTCATTTATTTAAGAATAATTGAGCATTTTAAATGCAAAAAACTTAAAAACTTTATTAAAACATTGCAATGCTTCACTTTAACTGGGATTCACAATTTCTGTAAAGAAATTGATCTCGGGTGGTCTTAGCTGCAAAGCTTATACCATTAGATGGAGCTACGTTAGCAATATAACGTAAAAACAAAAAATGTGGTAAGTAATTTCGAGGCGTAGCGCCAGGCCCCGATAGCTCAGTTGGAAGAGCACTCGTCCGGCAAACGAGAGGTCCCAGGTTCGAATCCTGGTCGGGTAATTTTTATTTATCACATTTTTCATTTATTTAAGAATAATTGAGCATTTTAAATGCAAAAAACTTAAAAACTTTATTAAAACATTGCAATGCTTCACTTTAACTGGGATTCACAATTTCTGTAAAGAAATTGATCTCGGGTGGTCTTAGCTGCAAAGCTTATACCATTAGATGGAGCTACGTTAGCAATATAACGTAAAAACAAAAAAATGTGGTAAGTAATTTCGAGGCGTAGCGCCAGGCCCCGATAGCTCAGTTGGAAGAGCACTCGTCCGGCAAACGAGAGGTCCCAGGTTCGAATCCTGGTCGGGTAATCTATTCAGATATATCTAACTTATTATATGACCGGCAAAGTCTGATAAGCGGCGCATTAGCCCCTACGTTATTGTTGGCGTTTTCTTCTGGTATTAGGCAGAGGAACGCAGTAGGAAATGCTATTTGTTAGGTCTTGACAATCAATCATGTTATTAGTTATTTTGCATAAGAAACTCAAGTCCAACATCAAGCGGCGGTCTTCTAGTCTGTTAAATTTAAAAAAGGACAAGTGATCCTCATACGATGCTCTGTGACTGATGTCAGCTGAATAGTAGGCCAAGTGTCTAGTAAAACTATGCATCATACGTTCCAACCTGTGCGAATGTATTGCGTAATTTGGATTCCAAATGACACTAGCATACTCCAAAACACTCATGACCAAGGAATTGAATAGCATTATTTTAGGTCCAGTGTGTGTGTGCTTAAAATCGTTAGATGATCTTTTAATAAAACCTAATATTAAACGTGTAAAACGCGCCTCTATCGACTTTCATTGGAATTGGGTAAGGTCCCCAAATCCTGGAAGCTTACTAACGTACAGCTAATACCGAAGAAGGGCATTAGCTGTACGTTAGTAAGCTTCCAGGGCAATAATAATACCTAACTATCTCCTGTCAACTATCTCGGACCGCGCTTGCGTGTAGACGTGCGCAAAACGTAACGCTTTATTTCGCCGCGAAAATCTTATTCACGCTCCTATGTTAAAAAGAGACTCTTAAAATCAACGTGCATGTGAGTGAGATAGATAGATAGATAGATAGATAGATTCATTTATTGATTGCCACAAACACACACATATTACAAAAGATAATTTAGACAAAATAATAATAATAATGAGGTGTGTGTTGTAGCAGTGCAAAAAGCCGCAGCTCAGCGTCATTTTTGCTCAGAGAGCAAAGCGCTGGTATTCTGCTACAGCTTAGAAGTAGAGGAGCGTTATTGAACGTTATATACAGATACCGTATAAAAATCAAATATCATGAAATAATTCTTAAAATAAATTCAAATGTTTAAAATAATAAATAAATAATAATTAATTAAATTGTGTAAAAAACATTGATTTAATTTATAAAAAGAAATAAAATAAAATTAAATTAAAAATGTGAAAAGATATTGGAATAAAATGATAATAAAATTTAATTCTAATGTAATAATCATAATCAAAAAAAAAATATGTTAGTTATGTCAAAAGTATTAATGTCAAAGGTAATAATGTAAAATAATATGTCATTGATATTGTATCAGTTACGTGCGGGCAAAGTGGTTGGGAATATTTTGTTTTTGGATGTCTAATAGCAATGCCTTAAATTTGGTTTTGAAGTTAAATTTATATTGCAACATTCTTATCGGTGGTGGTATGTTGTTCCAACACTTTGCCGCACTATAACGAAAACTACCAGCGAATGCTTCTGTTCTGTGGTGTTGCATACTCAGTGGAGGCCGCGAGGGTCTAGGTTCGCAGCTGCGCAATGTGTTCGAGTGGTGGAATGTTAACTTTGCAAGCAAATATGCAGGGTTTTTATGATTGATTACATCAAACATCAATGACGCAACATGCAAACGGCGACGCGATTCCATGTTGAGTATGGAAGCCTTGTTTAGATACGGTGTGATATGACTTCTAGGTGGAATATCATATATATATCTACAACACGCGTTCTGTACTCGTTGTATAAGTCGACTAGTCCTGCACAGTAAACGAGGGCCATACAAAATATCACCATAATTCAGTCGAGATAACACCAGCGACTCGCACACAGTAATTCTGGCTTTTTCTGATAGCAAATGACGTATTTTGTACAAAACCTTCAGCCTATAAAAACAGTTTTTGACCAAATTTTCGACGTGGGCCTCGAACCGCAACTGACTGTCTAGCAAAATACCCAGATTTTTGGCTTCTTTAACCTGACTAATATTTTGTCCAGAAACTTTGACATTTGGGCTTTTATTTATAATTTTATTTATTTGCGCTGTAGAACCCAAAACCATGAATTTTGATTTATTTGGGTTGAGCATTAGAGCATTCCTATTCGACCAATCAGAAACATTATCTAGGTCTTTATTAAGCAATTCCACGGATTGTAATATTGCATTAGGTGCATCAGATATGCAAAGTTGGACGTCATCGGCATAAATGTGGTATTTGCAATGCTTGATTTCTTTGATTAAGTCAGAGCAATAAATAATAAATAACAAGGGACCCAGTATGGAGCCTTGTGGTACACCACGCTGAATCAGCTTAGGATCGGAAACAAGGTCAGTACCATCAGTTTTTTTAAGTTTTACAGATTGATATCTGCCACTCAGATAGCTTCTGAACCACGCCACAGTCATTGTATCAAGCCCATAGTACGATAATTTGGCCAAAAGAAGAGCTGTATCAATGCTGTCAAAGGCACGGGAGAAGTCTAGGAGTGCAAGTACTGTTCCATGACCAACGTCTTGTTCTGTCAAAATATGATCTACTATATCCAACAGAGCAGTGACCGTTCCACGACCCTTACGAAAACCAGATTGAAGAGATGGTAAGATATTATTTTTCTCAACATGACTGGAAAGTTGATCATAAACCGCCTTTTCCAGTATTTTAGACAAAAACGCTAATATGCTTATAGGCCTGAGGTCTGTGAGATTAGTGGGGTTATCCATCTTGGGTAACGGGGTAACCAACGCCTCCTTCCATTGACTGGGAACAACTGCAACACGAATCGACTCATTCACAATGGCAGTGATAATTGGTAAGGTTTTAGGCAGTGTTAGTAAAATCATGTCTTTACTCATGCCGTCACATCCGATCGCATTTGATTTTATTGACATGATATACTTGGATATCTGCGTCTCTGACACCGGCCGTAGTGAAAAAGATGGGGCACCAAAAGTAGTTCCCTCGTACTTATTTCTTTCCGAAGTAGTTGCCATTACGTCGTAATTAGGAAGATCTAAAAAAAAATTATTAATACTATTAGGATTATCGAAATGTTCTGGAAGGTGTTCAGATTTGCTCGAGTCTCTAAGGATATTTTCCTTTAATCGTTTCCAAAATAGAGCACTATTTCCTACATTCGAATTCACACAATTATTAAAATAAGCTCGTTTTTCCAAATAAATACTTTTTTCTACAAGTTTTTTAAGATCCTTATAGTATTGCCTATGAGATTCTGTTTTGTATTTTTTATTCCTGTTGTAGGCGTCATTACGCAACTTTATCATGAGTTTGACAGTGTCAGTAATCCAAGGCAAGGATCCTTCGCTCTTAATCCGGACTGTCTTAGGCGGCGCATGTCTATCATACAGTTCCAGTATCATCGATGTAAATTTAGATACCATGCCATCCACAGAAGGTTCCTTTATTACAGCATCCCAGTCAAGAGATTCCAAATCGAAATTAAAATTATTTATATTCAAATTCTTAAGAGGCCTAAATGTAATAGTTTTCGCGGGCACTTTAGCTTTTTTCAAGGTAAAAATAGCATTTACCATCGAGTGTCCATGGTTACCGGTAATGTTGTTGACCGTGACTTCGCGAACTGGACAATTTGTGCAGATTACATCAATTAATGACTCTGACGCAGAAGTGAAATGAGTAGGTTTGGATACAACTTGTCGCAGTTCGGCGCAGCGCAAGAATTGAGTGAGCTTAATAGTTTTACTGTCGTTACTATCAAGCATGTTAATATTAAAATCACCCATAAGAATCATATAGTCACAATGCGATAATCTAGACACTGAGTCAGTAAGCGCGTCAATAAATTGATCTGTACTTATCCACTGTGGTCTGTATGCAGTGCCTATCACCACACTATAACCATTTGATTTAGTAGTCATCCACATTTCTTCGATAGAACTGTCGTGCTTCTTGAGGTAGCGAACTGGAACATCACTCTTAACATAAAATCCCACGCCACCACCGCGGCCGCGACACATGTGCCGCGGGCGCGGCAAGCAGCGCAGTCTGTAACCCGGCGGCGCGGGCGCGCATGCCTCCTGTCCCGCAGGCAACCACGTCTCGTTGATTGCGATGATGTCGGGCTTATAACGGTCCATCGCTACCAAAAAATCATCTTGCCCGGTATTTAAGGAACCTGCGTTATAGAGTCCCAACTTTAGGAATTTTGTTTTAGAAGCCATTGATTATGGTTATAGCTAAAAAGTAGTGTGTATTTAAGTAATTTAAAAAGTTAAGGTATAAACATACGGTATTTTGATATATTTTAATATTATATGCAATATAGCAAGGTAATGTGGTGTTTATGTAATATAAAATAGATAAGTCTCGATTATAAGAAAATAATAAATATAAGCAAATAAGCTGAGCTACAAATGGCCGTAATGCACTGATACAACAAACACTGCAATCATATAGCATATCAATATACACAATTCGAAAAATATCATTGACAATAATTATTTCATTTAATTTATGATTACACATGCTAAAATATGGATAATCCAAAACTGCATACAATTTATAAAAAAACATATTATAGTATTTATTACATATTATGCAAAAAAAGGTCTCTAACACATTTGTCATATTCAAAGCAGTTACAAGATAGATATAACGATCAAGAGACCACAAAATATAAAGATAAAAGTGCAAAATTATAAATATTGAAAAAATTATTGATATGTATAGACTATTTTTAAAGGAGCATGCAAAAGTAAACAATAAAATCCTCAAAAATCGCATTGAAAATTCTATACATGAAGCATAGAAAACCAATAAACATTGACATCTAAATATTCCATTTAAATTAATATTATTCAAACAATATACACATAGTCTGCGCACCCGCAACAAAGTGTTTACTGTGCCTGGCATTTTTGTAAGAAGAAGATCCACAGTTCTACCTAAGTGTGAGTGAGACGTCACTATAGCGTGTAATCAACGCACTCGTGTCAAATTGTTGCTGTACCGCCCCTTTGTGCGAAGGAGACCACAGTGCTACCGCAAGAGTGAGTGAGATATCACTAAGACTATCTACAGCCTAAACTTAACTGTTGCACTGTAAGTTGAATAAAGGCGCTCAAATAGGCCTACGGCAAAGCCACTGTTAAGATTTTGCTATCACACTGCTGCTACAAATATTGTATTTCGACAAATATTACTTGATAATAACCAAATACCTACTGCTTCTTTTAAAAAAAAAATACATTATGAATAAAAATATATCGGATCCGGTCCATTTGGGCCTCTGAGAAGGATAAAGAAACATCGCCCTTACAACATGTTACCTATCGAACGCAAAGAGATACAAACCAAACACGCGTAGAACAAAGCGATCTTTTTGGAGATTTTAAGGAGGAGATGAGAAAATTAATGACCCATTTTAGCGCGTCCCAAAAACAGGAGCTGGCAAAATTAAATAATAACCTGTCTGAAATTAAACAAACCAATCTTAACATCGAAAATTCGATTAGGTTTTTAACCGATCAGAACACTGAACTACAAAATCGTATTTCATTGATGGAGGAGCATGAAAAGCAAGACAGACAGTATATAATTTTTTTGGAAAACAAGTTAGAAAATTTGGAGTTAGGAAATAGAAAAGCTAACTTTGAGTTAAAAAATGTCCCAAAAAAGGATAATGAAAAAAAAGAAGATCTCATGGATATGATAACATACTTGTTTAAATCCATAAACTGCCAAATATCAAAGAGTGACATAAAGGATATCTACAGGGTGCGAGGAAAAAAAAGCGAGGAAAAAAAGACTCCTATTGTCATTGAAACAAACTCGGCTTTACTAAAAATAGATTTCTTGCGAATAGCAAAGTTATTTAATGTAAAAAACAAAACAAAACTATCTGCTAAGCACCTAGGGCTTAAGTTTCAAGAGGATACCCCAGTCTACTTGTCAGAGCACTTGACTGCTCGAGCTTCTCGTCTTCACTTCCTAGCCCGAGATCTTCAAAAATCCAAAGGATATAAATACTGCTGGACCAACTATGGAAAAGTTTATGTTCGAAAAACAGATCAATCACAAATAATAATTGTAAATAATGAAGACCAAGTCCACCACCTAATGCTTGAAGATTGACTATCAATTGTTACTAATAAGTTCTACCAAACAAAGGAATTAGAGGTTATATATATTTTTTTATTACTTATTTACTATCAACTGTACTTGCCGTCGTATATTTTTGTAAAATTTTTCTTTCATTTATTTTTATATACTTGTTGTACCTACTTCTACTGGCTTAACTATTTTTTTAAGATTAATCTAAATACACACTCAAATTCATACACTCATATATCTTTTAATACACTTATTCAAACACACAAACGCCTATCAGAGCTTGTATATGATCCTCAGCATTCTCAATTTTTAACGGACTCATGTTACAATAATTTACTCAAAGGTCTATATTACTGTAACAATATTTATTTAAAAAAATAGTTTATTCGAAGGTATAAAGTATTGTAACATTACATTTGTTGAAATGCAAAAATTATTGGTTATAGGTAAATATCAGGGTTTTTACAAAAGACTTGCTTACTTTTTTAATGCTCGAGAATGAATAGTAAAATAAGTACCCTACAGGAAATAGACAGTCTTGAAATAGCAAGATCTTTTAAATGCGAAGTAGACAAAATAAAAAAAGAAATACATGTAAACAAGAATGATTTTACCCTAATAACTCAAAATATAAGAAGTATCTATGCAAATTTTGACAACTTTCTACTTACTATCTCCCAATTTCCATTAAATATAGATGTTCTCATTTTGACGGAGTGTAGAATAAATACAAACAAAACCTTACCCTATCTTTCAAACTATTTTTCGTACTTCACAAGTTCTCAACAAAACCAGAATGACGGTGTTGTTATATATGTAAATAAAATTTTAAGACATAAAGTTAAAGAAATAAAATTATCTTGTGCTTCTTGTCTACAGCTGGACATACTTAATAACACCATTTTATGTATATATCGATCGCCGTCAAATCAAAACGCGGACAACTTTATTGCTTCTTTGAGCACTCACCTAGAATCAATTAAATCTGGTAAAAATAATGTAATAATTGTTGGAGACATTAACATAAACATCACACTCAAGGCTTTTGAACCGAACTATGAATATAAAAATAGGACGAATTATCTAAATACGCTATCTATGTATGGCATTCTTGCAGGCCATACCATCCCAACAAGGGAAAATAATTGTTTGGATCATATAATGTTAAAAATAAATAAAAATAAAACTTTGGCAACTATAGCTGTATTAGAAACATCCACTACTGACCATCTCACGCCATTTTTATGTCTATCTAAGTTTAAACAAGTAACACCTATATCCAAAACAAAAGCTAACACTAACTATCAAAAATCATTAGAACAATTAAAAACCAAAAACATTCACGAGCTGCTCGAATGTGATGATCCTACATTAGTTATGAATAAATTTATAACTTTAATAACTGAAACGCTAAAAAATAATACAGAAATCACAAGCATTCCATGTACTTCTCGCGTCATCAAACCATGGATCACTCCAGGCATTTTGCGCTGTATCAGAAATCGCAACAAATTACAGTCTGACGCTCGGAATGATCCATTTAATGAAATTAAAAAAATAACATTTATACGATACCGAAACTACTGTAATAAGCTTATAAAAAAAAGAAAAAGAAAATACGAACAGGAAACCTTAGAAAAAAATGTCAATAATAATAAACTGCTATGGAAGAATATTAAAGATATTACATACACAACTAAAACTAATAGCATAAACACAGAATTACTAAACCTAAAATCATCTCCGATGGCCTCAGCTAACTATGTAAATGACTTTTTTTCAAATATAGGTAAGAATCTCGCTGAGCGTATTCAAACCAATTCGAATGATTTAAACGAATACTTACGTAACCTACCAACACAACCAAATTCTTTTGTTCTACTGCCTACTGACCAGGATGAAGTGAATGGAATCTTGATGAGCTTGAAATCAGAAAGTGCACCTGGCTGGGATAACATACCGACATCATTTCTGAAACTTGCAAAATCGGAAGTAGTTCCTGTCATAACTCACGTTGCAAACTTATGTTTTGTTCGTTGTGTTTTCCCCGCTTCACTCAAACAATCAATCATCACTCCTGTATATAAGGGTGGAGATAGAGACAATGTCAGCAATTATAGACCAATTTCAGTATTACCTGCCATTTCAAAAATTTTAGAAAAACTACTTAACAAAAGACTACTAAACTTTCTTAACAAATATAAGATACATTCCCCTTCTCAATTCGGCTTCCAAAATAATAAGTCAACTGAGGATGCTGTAACTGCTCTTACTGCTCTAGTAACGGAACAGCTTGACATAGGCAAAAAATGTATTTCAGTGTTCTTAGATCTAAAAAAGGCCTTTGACACCGTCTCTGTCCCCATCCTTGTGCACAAGCTTGAAGCAATAGGAATTAGAGGAACTCCACTACACCTGTTCAAAGATTACTTATCTGGCAGAAAACAAAAAGTTAAACTCGAAAAAAACACAAGTGAATGGATAGAGGTGTCATATGGAGTGCCCCAGGGAAGTGTTCTTGGCCCGACATTGTTTTTAATTTATATTAATGACTTGTGCAATATGAAGGTCAAGAATGCCAATATCTTTTCGTATGCAGATGACACTGCAATCGTGTTCACGGGAGATACCTGGGATAATACTAAAAGTTATGCAGAGCAGGGGCTAAGACAGATAAACACGTGGTTGCGTAATAACTTCCTCACCCTTAATGCCGACAAAACTAATTTTATCTGCTTTGGCATTTACAAAAACACTCAACCTTCAGACCTAGGCATATACATCCACAACTGCAACGAAGAACTATCTTCCGAACACTGTAACTGCCAAAACATTAAGAAAGTTACTCAAGTTAAATACCTAGGTATTATATTAGACCAGTGCCTTTCATGGTATCCACATCTCGAACATGTAGTACTAAGAATAAGAAAATTAACATTTATATTTAAAACGCTCAGGCATGTGGTTCCAAGGCCTGTTTTAGGCCAGGAGAAAAGAATGAGGGACATTTTGAAAGAAATATACATGGCCTTGGTCCAATCTATTATCACGTACTGTATTCCCATATGAGGCGTTGCAGCTAAAAGCAGATTCATAGATGTTGAACGCGCCCAACGCAATTTGATCAAGGTCATGTATTTCAAAAAAAGAAGATTCGCGACAGATTCTCTGTATAAAATGTCAGAACTGATGACGGTGAGAAAACTCTATCTTTTGCATGTAGTACTTAAACAGCATAAAAGTCTACCATCTGATCAAAATGTCACCCTCAAAAGGAGATGGGACATTATTACTAAAGTACCAGCAACCAACACCGCCTTTGCACAGAGGCAATATAAAAGACGTGCAATCCACTTATATAACCTAATTAATAAAAACCTTCGGATATTTATGAAAAAGACTAGTGACATAAAAAGACTCATTACCGTATGGCTTGAGTCGCAATCTTTCCAGCAAATTGAGGATCTTTTAGAAATTAAACAATAATAAAAATATACAACACATACACACACACACAGTCACACAGAAACACACTCACACAAAAACAAACAAACATTCATGAACTCTTCTTCTTAAATTTTATTTTTTTATTTTCACCCATCTTGTACGCCAATGTGTCAAAACAGAAATGTCAAATCAGACATATAATGTACCTACGTAGTATATTAAGAAATACGCACATTGTATTATTTAAATAAGTCCACTTAAGGAAGAGCGGTGCCTCCTAACACAGGCTTTTGCAAGCCTAAAAGGAGTCACTAGCCCACGTATAAAAATATTTTTTGTAATATTGAAATAAAAGATTTTATTTTATTTTTTATTTTATTTTTTATCGACCAATTTCAATCACCTCCATACTTTGCAAAGTCATGGAAGTCATGGAACGTGTAATAATCGACTCCTGGCATACCTCGAGACTAACGAGCTCCTAAGCGATAGCCAATATGGTTTCCGCAACGGACGCTCGACCGGCGATCTTCTCGTGTATTCCACACTTATGGAGTGAGGCCTTGGAGGGTCATGGTGAAGAAATAACTGTATCCTTAGACATTTCCAAGGCCTTTGACAGGGTCTGGCATGATGCTCTCTTAAGTAAGCTTCCAGCATATGACATACCGATTGGGCTCTGCGACTGGATATCTGATTTCCTGAGGGAACGGTCAATTCGAGTAGTCTTAGATGGCTACTCCTCCGACTAAATGGCAATTAATGCCGAGGTACCTCAGGGATCTGTTCTCTCTGCAACATTATTCTTGCTGCACATTAATGACCTTTTAACACCAGGCATTATTGGTTATGCTGATGACAGAACTGTTGTAGAGAGATACGTATCCAATGCGTGAGCGAGCCCCCGTGAAATCCAGAGTTTAAGAAAGTCAATGATTGAGCGCGTCGATTTGACCTTACGAAAAGTATCCGATTGGGGTGAGTCTAATTTGGTCAAATTCAACGCGTCCAAAACTCAGGCGTGTCTATTCTCCGCAAAAAAGAGCACCTTCACATTTACGCCCACTTTCCAAAATGTATCTGTCCCCATCACTGACCATCTTGGGCTTTTAGGCGTAACTGTAACATCCAGTTTAAACTTCGGTCAACAAATTGTGTCCATGGCTCAAGTAGCTTCGAAAAAGTTGGGAATCATCTCGAAGGTGTAATTTTGAGGTTGGCAAGATTCTTTTTTTTTGCCTTTTGCCAGCTTTGCTGGTTGCTTATGTTGTGTTTGTCTTTTAACCTTTTATTAAATAAGGCGTAATACTTACAAATGTAGTCACCGCAGTTTGTGTTATAAATAAATTTTTGCCCATATTGGAAACCATATGGGTGCTTTGCAGGAGTAACTCTGGTGGAGTTTTATTTGGGTATATGTTGCTGAAGCTGTCTTTTACATGATTAACAAGATCATGAAAACTACATGGTAGCCTGCAGGTTTGCTTGAGTGAAATGTTGACTGAGGAAATATAAGGTACCATTTTATATTAACACATAAATACACAACAACCTGAAAACAAGGGAAGAAAATAGTCTTCGTCCGCGTGGATACCGTTTGTTAGAGTTGGATAAATACTATTATTATATCCTCCTTGAATATAAAACTTACCTTCTAAATTTCGTCAAAATCTCAGTTTAGCTGTGAAAGCGTTACTGATAGATAAACAGACAGAATTACTTCAAAAACTGTTACAACAAAGCAGTGATCCGCAGTTTCACCTAGGTTTTGTGAAAAAGTATAGGTAGGTAGGTATATTACATAGATGATGCCCGCGACTTCGTCTGTATTGAATTAGTATTTCGAGTAGGTTATTTTCTTCTCCAAGGTCCTAACTATCTTTAATAACAAAAATAAAAATGAAGAATCTTCGCCCATATAATATGTATAACTCCTAACCACAAACATAGGTAGGTAACTATCTATTAGGTACATTACAAAGGCACATATCGTTATAAACAAATCGGGTGCCAAAGTGCCTTTAATTTTAATATTGTCTTAAGTTTTTGCGATAACTATTATGTATGACTATTAAATAAAACACTTTTTAATCGGATTTATCGCGTATATTTACATTTTAAATTTTAACAGTCGCTCGTGACCACGGGGTCTGCAAAGACACCGAAACGTGGAGTTAAAATGTAAAATATAAATTATACGCCATTAATCCGGTTAAAAAGTGTTTTATTTAATGCCTTCAATTTTACTTAATTCATGCAATATCTTCATTAATTATACTTAGCTTATTGTTATTCTAGGTAAAGCTAAGTAGTTTTTGCGTGAAAGAATAGCAAAAATCCATCCATCCAGCCATTATCAGTGTACATACAATACTACCTATAGTTATGTATGGCTGCTTTTCACTGCCAAACGGCTAAGCCAATATTAATGTAATTTGGTATAGTAGTTAACACATACGTTACTTTTTATTCCGAAGAAATCTACGGTTTCTGACTTCCAAGAGGCAGAAACGATCATGAAATAAACAAAACCTTGATTTCCATTTTATCTCTGTATGTACAGAAGGCAGTACATCAAGCGTTACAAATCAGTCAAATTTTTTTACTTGAATTTGAACTCTATGCCCTCGATAATAAGTTAAAATTGGTTGGGGAAATTTGACAGGTAATGTAACGCTTGTTCCTTCTGTACCTACCTATATTAAATCGCGCAAAAGCTTGCGCTCGCCTCCCGCCTTTTTATACCCTACCGCCGAGAGCCGCGTCGAGCGCGGCAACCGTAACGCAAAAATAATCCCTATATCATTCAGTATTCACGCGCGATGGGTTATTAGCGAATTTATGTATAAGTTTAGTGTTTCTATACCGATTTCTATGATTATTTTATTGAATAGGTAATAATGTTAATTTTTTTAATTACGGATGAGTGAGAGTATTATAAACGTAAGAGTAAACAAATATAATCAGAAAGCTCCGAACTGCTAAGCTATCGGGATTTACACGTGTTATTGTGAGTCAACCATAAAATATAGACATATACTGTTGTGGGATATTTTTTATATAATTTTATGAAGAATATTTCTGTCATACATGATTTCTATGTAGCTTTAACCATTAAGGCTGCACACGCGACGGAAGCTTAAAAAATGAAGTAACTTCTCCCGTTTTTCCAATATTTCCCTTCACTGCTCTACTCCTATTGATTGTAGCGTGATAATAAGTATACTATAACCTGCCTAGGAGTATGAAGAATAATTTTACCAAGTTTCGTTAAAATCCGTCGAGTAGTTTTTGTTTCTATAAGGAACATACAGACAGACAGACAGACAGACAGACAAAAATTTTACTGATTGCATTTTTGGCATCAGTATCGATCACTAATCACCCCCTGATAATTATTTTGAAAAAATATTTCATGTACAGAATTGACCTCGCTACAGATTTATTATAAGTATAGAAGATAGATATAGATAAGTATAGATTTTGTTAATTTAGCTTCATGTGAATTTAAAGTACCTATATAAATTGTTTTTTTTTTTTTTATGTATAACAGAGACGGTGAGGTGATTTAGTATGGTGAAGTCCCTCTCCTGAGCTAGTTAAACTTTTTTTCTCACCGCTCTCTGTGTAAAGATACTCAGAACTCGCCTTGAGTTAGTATTCAATAAAATCTGTGATATATCAGTATTAACATCTTTTATTTTATATAACAAGACCTGCTAAGTAGGACCTACCCCGCTACATCTTGGATAAGTAGGATCTAGGGTGATTTTAGGGTGCTTACGCTCAGAGTATCTTTATTTTGTGACCTGTGTTTTGGTATGAGTGTCTGGTTACTTACAACTTAAGCAATCTTCACTTCGGGCACAAACTGAACACTCCCTCCAATCCAAAACGTTACAAAGGTACGGTGGTACTTCGGCCCTGCACAGCTTCTTAACTTATACACAGCTCAAGTGCGATCATGCATGGAGTACTGCAGTCATCTTTGGGATGGTTCAGCCAAATATCAACTAGAAGCGCTGGACTCCGTTGACCGAAGAGCCCGTAAACTAATTAACGACGTCGACCTTACAACCAAAAAACTGCAAACCTTAGAGCATCGTCGTAAGGTTGCGTGTCTAACCGTGTACTACAGGATACATTTTGGTGAGTGCGCCAGTGCTCTGTTTGAACAAATTGAACCCTCACCCTTTTACCGTCGGACTACTAGACGCAGACAGAACTTTCATCCGTATGTGGTAGATATTCCGAAAAGTCGAACTAAGCGCTTTGACAGTTCCTTTTTGATACGGGTCGCCAAGGTTTGGAATGAACTGCCTGCGCCTATTTTCCCTGACCAGTATAGTCCTAGTACTTTTAAGCGTCGAGTGAATAGGTTTCTCGTGGATGGACGTGTACCACCTTAGTTTTCATGTTCACTTAACATCAGGTGGCATGGAAGACAAACGCCCCATCCATAATTTATATATATAAAAAGAAGTATCTTGGCAGATTTCTCAACTATACAATTGTAGTGCTCGGTGTAGGTTAATTTGGAGTCCAATTGCACCCCAAAGTCCCTCACACTGTCCACTCTCTAAATACGCCGTCCGTCAACCATATAGTCCATGATAATGGGTCTTCTTTTCGTGGTGAATGATATTGAGTTACATTTAGATACATTGAGAAGCATTTTATTCTTTAAACACCATGCACCCACCCGATCAACGTCCTCTTAAAGAAGCCTCGTATCCTCATTATATTTATCGGAAATGGGAGATCGCTTGGGTTTTTAAAATGGGCAGAACCGGCAACCCCATCAGGGTTGTCAGTCCTGCTAGGCGATTGACTCATATTAAAGCTAGTTATGTTAGAAAACGTCTCAGAAGGGTGTCACTCAATCAAACAACTTATCAGTTTAAGTTTTCTATTTATTATAATCTACCACCACTTCGGAAAGTCGATCTGTTGAGAAGAAGTGGCAAGAAACTCAACAGCAATCATCTTGTAAAATACAAAGTAACAGTTTACAGCCAGAGAACAATAAATAAGTAAATATCACAATCTTAACGACACTGACCTTTATCACAAAGCGGCTCGTTCTCCACTCCGCCATTTTTAACCCAACCTATCCGGAAAGTCAAAATCCCCCCAACTCTCCAATGCAAGGCAAAGGCCGCCACAAAAGTGACGCCTTCTCCATCTTGGTTTTTGTACCGCCAAAACCTTCTACTGTCTGGTCTCCTATCGGCCGGATTCTAGCCAATCAGAGACCAGCCAACAGAAAGCCGGTGGTCATGACACATACTGAATAATTCTTTTTATCAACATCTTCTATTAACAAAGCAATTAACAAAGCAATAGGAAACATCTTAATTATTTAAGCTTAATTAAAAACAAATCACATAAGTAATTGTCACAATAACAAATATTGAACTTACTTTAACATGGTGCTTGACCTGTACTAATCTTTATCTTTAGTAAACACAATTACTTATTAAAACAAAACACTTAATACAAACGGTATTTGTTGATTTGAATACTTATCTTTTATGATTAGATTTAATAATTTTACTTTAAAGCATTCTCAAAACATTACCATGAGAAACCAAAATAATCAATAATAAACGTTGGATTGTTTTGTTATCCAAACATCACAGATAATAAAGGATTCAATATGTTGATTGATAGCAATAGTTCGATTGATAGACCTTATATTGGATTACAAATATTCAGAATCAATTAATTTAGATTTCTTAATTTGAGCTTACAGCAAAACGATTCAATAATTTACGATAATCATTTCGATGAGGCTCGGCGAAGCCATCGCGGCGACACGGCCATACTGATGGACGCTGCGTGCTCTACAGCG
This sequence comes from Stenoptilia bipunctidactyla, assembly GCA_944452665.1. Taxonomy (NCBI): domain Eukaryota; kingdom Metazoa; phylum Arthropoda; class Insecta; order Lepidoptera; family Pterophoridae; genus Stenoptilia; species Stenoptilia bipunctidactyla. Next base: position 91,839 of record OX101744.1, on the reverse strand, counting down.
CAACTTCCATCACGCTTTATCTCTTCAGAGTTGTTCTGTAAGAAAAATTCATATGAGAGTATAGGTGCTACTTCCACAGTAACCCTAAAGTAAGATAAGCTAATGCATAATGTTATTGAATGCAATTGCTGCTTTTCATTCCACATGACAACAGCTCAGAAATATTTTTAATATTTTTTTTTTAAACTCTTTTACTCAATATAATTTCCACTGCTCATTCCACATGACAACAGTTTATAGAAATATTTTCATATTTTGTATAGTGAAACTGCTCACTCCACGTGACAACAGTTTATAGAAATATTTTGATATTTTGTATACTGAAACTGCTCACTCCACGTGACAACAGTTTAGATGTAATATTTTAATCAAGGGAAGGATAGGCGTAGAAAAGGTCGATGCCGTAATTAAACAGGGGTCCTAAGGAATATTGGGAGAGGTCGATGCTGTGCTCTGGGCTGTCCTGTTGGCCGTGGTACACAGGGGATTTTAGTTATTCATTTTCTTTTTCTTTTCTTTTCTTTTTTTTTTTTTTTGGGAGGGGATTTGTCTTTTTGTAAGACTTCTTGTTATATGCCATTATACGTCTCCATCCGTATACAGCATTTTTTTTTATTATTATTTTGTTCTTTTTTTTCATATTTTTTTTTTCATTTTTTTTTTGTTTTTTTTTTTTGTTTGTTTTCTCTTTTTTTTTTATAATAAATAAAATTAATAATAAGAGTTATAGCATGAAAGGAGCTCACCGTATTTGGATCAGCAATATCACCCAACTGGAGTTGAGCTACGGCTACAATGCCCGATGGCCCAGGCTGCGATTCTTCATGGGGCGACACGGCCGACTGCGCGTCCATGCCAGGTTGAGGAGCTCGGCGAAGTTGGTAATGGGCAACCTTTCGCGACCGTCCATGATGGCCAACGACCTTTCTCACGAGGTAGCGGTCTTTTTCAAGAACTGTTAACTCCGAGTAAGGAGTTTCCTAAGAAAGTCCGTATGTTGCATCCGCTCGCCCATCCTGTGTTTTTAATTTTGTGGTTGGGCTGCTGCAGAAATCGATCACTCATGTTCTGCATCATCTTCATTATTTGCATGAAGAACTTGTCGGAAACATGGCTTGATTTTGATTGCAGCAGCGAGGCGGATGAAGGCAGTATATTCGGCCTGCCATTATCTGAAACAGTAACATGACCGGCAGTATCGGATCGCTCAGGCGATCCCACTTCTGATATCGGAAATGGGAGATCGCTTGGGTTTTTAAAATGGGCAGAACCGGCAACCCCATCAGGGTTGTCAGTCCTGCTAGGCGATTGACTCATATTAAAGCTAGTTATGTTAGAAAACGTCTCAGAAGGGTGTCACTCAATCAAACAACTTATCAGTTTAAGTTTTCTATTTATTATAATCTACCACCACTTCGGAAAGTCGATCTGTTGAGAAGAAGTGGCAAGAAACTCAACAGCAATCATCTTGTAAAATACAAAGTAACAGTTTACAGCCAGAGAACAATAAATAAGTAAATATCACAATCTTAACGACACTGACCTTTATCACAAAGCGGCTCGTTCTCCACTCCGCCATTTTTAACCCAACCTATCCGGAAAGTCAAAATCCCCCCAACTCTCCAATGCAAGGCAAAGGCCGCCACAAAAGTGACGCCTTCTCCATCTTGGTTTTCGTACCGCCAAAACCTTCTACTGTCTGGTCTCCTATCGGCCGGATTCTATCCAATCAGAGACCAGCCAACAGAAAGCCGGTGGTCATGACACATACTGAATAATTCTTTTTATCAACATCTTCTATTAACAAAGCAATTAACAAAGCAATAGGAAACATCTTAATTATTTAAGCTTAATTAAAAACAAATCACATAAGTAATTGTCACAATAACAAATATTGAACTTACTTTAACATGGTGCTTGACCTGTACTAATCTTTATCTTTAGTAAACACAATTACTTATTAAAACAAAACACTTATTACAAACGGTATTTGTTGATTTGAATACTTATCTTTTATGATTAGATTTAATAATTTTACTTTAAAGCATTCTCAAAACATTACCCAAAACATTATGAGAAACCAAAATAATCAATAATAAACGTTGGATTGTTTTGCTATCCAAACATCACAGATAATAAAGGATTCAATATGTTGATTGATAGCAATAGTTCGATTGATAGACCTAATATTGGATTACAAATATTCAGAATCAATTAATTTAGATTTCTTAATTTGAGCTTACAGCAAAACGATTCAATAATTTACGATAATCATTTCGATGAGGCTCGGCGAAGCCATCGCGGCGACATATTTTATTTCTTTGTATAGCTTCATATCTTCTGCAAACAGTGAACAATTGCTATTTTTGACACAATTAACTATATCGTTGACAAACAATGTAAACAGTATAGGGCCAAGATGGGAACCCTGAGGCACTCGAGACGTTGCAAGATATTGTGTGGATTGAAAACCACTGACCACAACTTTTTGTGTGCGGTTTCTAAGATATTACTCGAACCAGTCACGTATTGAGCCTTTTACGCCATATTGATATTCAAGCTTGGTATTAAGTAAATTATCATCGACCTTGTCGAACGCGCTACTAAAGTCCGTGTAGATGGCGTCTTTTTGCCCTCTGCTATTGATCGCGTTAGACAAGGCAGAGACATATGTAACGAGATTGGTGACAGTTGATTTTTTTTCTCAAAACACATGTTGTTGACTGTACACGAGGTGTCTTGAATGGAAAAAAAGGTATGGACATATTAGAGACTCAAACAATTTAGAAAAGGCGGAGAGCATAGAAATGGGTCGATAATTTTTTACTAAGTGCTTTTCTCCTTTTTTATAAATTGGTACGATAGAGTAGTCATCACTCCCGATTGTCGAATAATCAACTTACATTTCGGTGGTTTAGGATGTTTATTTTATACGAATTCGCGCAAGTTTCTTAATTTTTAGAAACCGATCTCAACGATAATTACAGATAAGGTTGAAGATGACAGCACTGTCTGTGTAACACAATGCCTGGAAGCTGGCTAGTAGGTTATGCTTTGAATGTGAAAACTTTAAAAAATGTAGCGGTTAACCAGTTGTTATTGTTTCAAGCTGCATTTATATGATTTCAAAAACCTGGAGGACTTACAAATATTCATCAAGAGGTATCTTTATATGGTAAGTCTTAATGTTTAATAAAATTTTATTTATTTATTTATTTTCGTAATATACACATTTCAATAAATTAATATTACGTTTTCATATTAATATTTTGACTCCACGTTTAGGCGTCTTGTGTTCACGAGTGACCGAGATTAAACGCGATGTAATCTACATTAAAACCTATAAAACGTGTATTTGACATAAGTTATAATATCATATAGGTAATATTCAAATTTTCAATTCATCATCATCAACATTCATTCAGTAGATGTGCGCTGCTGGATAAAGGCTTTCCCTATGGTTCTTCACAGCGATCGGTCCTGCGCTGCGCACATCCAGCGTTTACCGATGGATTTGACCAGATCGTCGTCGGTCCACTTTACGGTGGGCCTACCATTGCTACGTTTTCCAACCTCACTACCCTTTTATATAGAAGTTTACTTTTACTACGAGTTATTTATTTATTATTTACCTATTTATTCTTGCTTCTAGTTCCAAGCGGAGGATGGCGCTGGCGCGATGCTGCTGCTGTATGCTGCAGTGCTCTCCCGCGGCTGCGAAAAGTTAGTTCTTATACAATTATACAGGTGGCCTAGTCACGTTGACACAGGTCGTGTGAAGTATTAAGTCTCAATAATCTGTGTACAGATTGGTGTACTAGTAATGTAAAATCCTGCATTCATTGCACGTTCACTGTGGCTGTATAGAGAGTTGATCTGTGGTCATCGGCCAATCTTTTTTGCACAATGAATCTCATTTTGTAGAAACGATTTTTGTAAAAGTATTTATTTTCTTACAATGAAATAAATTTATCCGCTAACATATTAACCAAGGCATGGTCACTCTAAATTACCATTGAAATAAAGATGACTACGCGCTACTACACACATTTTGGAGTACTACGTCGTAGTACTTTCAAGGAAATGCCGCGTCTTAGTAGCTATGTTCATCAACAGCGACAATTTTTTTAAAAGTTTGTGGTTCCAAATTTCTACTTTTTTGTACTGAGCGATGCTAAAATAAATATGCAGGTATGTTTATATCGTATCAAAGAAACTAACATTTAAATTTGGCTGTATGTGTGGATAGTGCGCGCAAACTGAGCGTTCACCACAAACATCCTGATAAAATCTGTTTCCGTATTTCGTCGATAGCTCTGGTCATCACACGTGTTCTTTTCCCTCTCCACAAAGTATTTTTGTCTCCTTGTAAAAAATAAATTTATAAACAAAATTACTTTTTCGTCACTTTACGCAGTATCCTGTGTTCGCCATGATCAATGAGCCCGCAAACCCCCGTCCACGGCTAGCCCACATTCGTGCTCTCGAGAACCAAATCATGGGAAGTTGTTGTAATACATTATTTACTAGTTAATACACATTACGCGGCATTAGGCTGTATGTGCCACCATTATACGAAGTCAGCTACAAGTGTGCCCGTGGCAGCGTGCGGCGCGACCTGGACGGCTCGAGCGCGCACGTGGCGGCGGCGGCGGGCGAGGGCGCACTGGCGGCGGCCACACTGCTGCTGGCGGGCCGCGCTACGCCCTACTTGCACAACGGCGTCGTGTACGTCGGCGATGAGGACCACTATGTGAGCTAATCTATTTCATATTTTTACATTCATACATAAATTCACGCCTGTCTACCTTTGGGATAGGCAGAGATTAAGGAACGCCAATTATTACGATCCAGACATACCACTTTCGCTTCCTCCACGTTCGTCAATCTTTTCAAACATATTTTTAGACTTATTGATAATCAATTTTACTTTTATTGGTGACTAAATTCACGTTTGACCTCAATCTCACCGGACATGAAGTGAATATGAACTCGAAGATGACAGCACACGGACTTAGGAAAGAACTGGCTCTTAATGAAATATTGCCGGAACACGTCACTGTCGTAGCGGTAACATTTGGCGGCAGATTTTATATGAAAGGTAGTCGTTAGCCAATCCACCACCAGTGCCACCATGCAGGGATCACTCGGCTTAGTCACCTTTTACGACGGCTATTCTAAGACTACCTACTGTGAATAAATACAATGACTATTATGTTTCACGGCTTAATTCTTTGCGATTTAATGTTAACATGTTGTAGTAGTACTTCCAAGCGTCAGCCTTGCACGGTTTTCAGAGACACTTTTTTTTTTTTTTTTTTTTATTTGGCAACCTCTGGCAAGCTCTGATGTTAACATATTTTTTAGAGAACTAGAAATTGTACTGAATAATTTGTCTAAAAAAAAACATAAAAACATTTTAATTTTCGGAGACTGGAATATCAATACTCTTCAACAAAATAAAATAACTAAGCAACTGTTAAGTTTACTGTCAAATTACAATGTAACTGTACATGTAAAGAAACCCACTAGAAAACTAAGCTGTATTGACCTTATTGCATCAAATTTCCAATGTTTAAAATGTAATCTTCATAATTTATCTCTTTCGGATCATGAAACTGCACAAACTTTGACATTTAATATTTCTAGTAAATCTGACAATCGTATGAGTATTCCAAAATTTTATTTTATCTATAGGAGAGATCTTTGTCATGAAAATCAGAAAATTTTTCTACGATGCATATCTGCCTTATCTTTTAGTGATATTCTTTCAGAAAAATCAACTGAAAAAGCTTTCAACTTGTTTCATGATTACTTGATTCTGTTTTATAAACTCTGTTTTCCTTTAAGAAAAATAAAAATAACAAATAAACCTAAGAATAAACAATTTATTTCTAAAGGGTTGAAAAGGTCATGCATTAAGAAACGTCAGTTATATATTAAGTATCGGTTAAATAAGGACAATAAAAAGCAGAATAAAATAGCATATTATAACTATAATAAGTTCCTTAAACAATGTTTTGAGAGTATCCACAAAGTACACAATACAAAATATCTTCTCAACTCAAAAAATGTGTGTAAAGCAAGTTGGAACTTAATTAAAGAAACAACAGTTGGTCATGCTAACCCTAACTACATTCATGAAATTAAATTCAATGAAAAAAGCTATAAAAATCCTAATGACATATGCAAATTATTTAATCAACAATTTATTAATTCATCACAACAACAAGCAAAGTCTGTTCCGCCTAACACTTATAAATTTAATAATTCGAATACAATTTTTATGACGCCAGTTAATGAAGCTGACATCTTAACTATTATTAAGAATTTGAATAATACTCCAACAACTGGGTATGACGAAATTAGCACACAGATAATAAAAATTAGCGCTTTATATATTGTGGCACCCTTGACTCACATTATTAATCTTTCTCTGACGGAAGGCATATTTCCAACGAGACTAAAAAATTCTATTGTCAAGCCTCTATTTAAGAAAGGCGACATATTAGATATTAACAATTACAGACCAATAGCAAAGGTTTGTGTGTTATCAAAAGTATTTGAAAAAGTATTCAATGACAAATTATATAGCTTTTTTACTAAACATAATTTGTTTAAATCTGAACAATTTGGATTCATTAAAAATAGTTCTACAACACTTGCATGCTATTCTTTAATTAAAAGTGTTACAGAATCGTTAAACAAGGGTATTTATCCAATATCTATATTCTTAGATATGACAAAGGCCTTTGATCGCGTTTCATTTGAGATACTATTAAAAAAGCTTGAATGCTATGGTGTTCGCGGTACGGCACAAGAATGGATTAGTAGTTATTTAAAAGATAGGAAACAGTATGTAGAAATAGCTCGGCTGACAAATAATGTACTAAACTATTATCAATCATCATATGAATCTAATGAAAGGGGAGTACCTCAAGGCAGCGTTTTAGGACCCTTGCTCTTCCTGATCTATATTAATGATCTTCCAGACGCGGTCGAACATGACTGCATTATGTTTGCTGATGACACTACCATCACTATTAAATGTAAAAATAAAAATGACGCTGAAAAAGAAACTAGTAATGCTTTGACTAAGGTAATTAATTGGTTGGACATTAATGATTTAAAAATAAATATTTCTAAGACGAAAATAATTCAATTCCAGACTTATAAGAGTACAATTCCTGACATTAAAATTACTTACCAAAATTGCACACTAGACATAGTGGATTCAACAAAATTTCTGGGTTTATCAATAGATAAACACTGCAACTGGAAGGAACACGTACGGAACTTAAGTGTGAAAATTGACAAATTTATCTATGTACTGAAACGAATCACTCACACAATATCACCTCAGGCTGCTATGTTAGCCTATCACGGATATGTTGGATCAAACTTGCGATATGGTCTTATACTTTGGGGTAATTCGGTAGAAGCTCATGATGTATTTGTGATCCAGAAAAAATGCATTCGTTCTATTTTTAAAGCACATTATTTAGATAGTTGCAGACCTCTATTTAAAATCCTAAAAGTGTTACCACTTCCATCACTATACGTCTTTGAAATTTGCTGCTTTGCAAAACGTTATGACTATCTTTTTAAGAGTAGTGATGGTTTTATCGGATGTCGTAGTAACAAAAAGGGAAAACTTTATATACCTGCTCAAAAGCTAACAATATTTAGTAACAATGTTCATTGCATGGCTATTCGAGTTTTTAACAAGTTACCAACAAACATCAAAAATTTACCATTCAATAAATTTAAAACAATATTATTTAATTTCTTACTTGATAAAATGTATTATAGCATCAATGAATTCATGACTGATAGAGAAATGACATAAACTTAAATAATTTAACTTCACTTTTCTTCCTTTTAATATGAACATGACATAATCAATGATCTAATTTTATTATAATTCAATTGACATAGTTGCTTATTTTTATTTATTATTATTATATTCTAAATTAAGTTTAAGGTGACATTAGTAAATAGAATATGTTTTAATTTTAATAATACCTTTTTATTTTTTATTTTATAAAATATTTGCACGCTGTACTGCAGCAGTATATGTATAGATCTTTTTTTTTATAAATACCACCAAATTGTTATGTACCATATACTGGCAAATAAAGGAATTTGAATTTGAATTTGAATTTGCATTTGAACCCTTATCCCCGCTCTTGAACTCCTCTCCACTTACTTCCTCTCATCATCCCTCCTCAATAATCATTCTGTATTTCCGTGCTCAAGCCTTCGCACGTGCGTCTATAATTTATTACTTAAATTAAACGTTAGATAGATAGTCTTATAGTTTAAAAATTTAAATCTCAACTTATTATTTGTCGTTCGTAAAAATGGTGAAAAGGAAATATGAAGACATCGAGACCATACGCAAGAAGATCAGAAAACTGGAAAAAAAGCTTCAAAAGAAGCAAATGCCAAGTGAAATTTGTACCTTATCACTATCCATGGCTCTTTACATCGCATAATTGCGTTACGAATCCTTATTCGAAAACAAAGTTCAATGATCTTTATCACTGAATTTGAATGAGCCGAGTTTAAAACTCACAAATTTACCTAGTAAGAATCTTTATTCTAGACGATGGTAAATGTCATTGTTTAGTGATCATTATCGCTAAAATGACTTTTCGAATCCTTATTCGAAAACAAAGTTCAATGATCTTTATCACTGAATTTGAATGAGCCGAGTTTAAAACTCACAAATTTACCTAGTAAGAATCTTTATTCGAGACGATGGTAAATGTCATTGTTTAGTGATCATTATCGCTAAAATGACTTTTCGAATCCTTATTCGAAAACAAAGTTCAATGATCTTTATCACTGAATTTCAATGAGCCGAGTTTAAAACTCAAAAAGAAGAATGGCAAGGTCCCATACATTGTAAGTACCGCTTTTATTTCACATAGCATTCACGAACCTCAAACTTAATATGTGCGTTTTATTGCTTAGATAACGAGTAATCAGAATATAATTATTAGATTTATACAGAAGTTGGGAATAAAAAGTCAAAACAATAATCTAACCTAAAAATTACAGGAATTTATAGTCCGTCTTTTCTAACATGGCGTCGTATTTTGAAACCATTACATTACATAAGCAGGTATTAACCAATCCAGAGGTTTGAAACGGGGTGGCGGCGCGGGCGGCTTAATTCAAGTTTGACAGTAGGACTTTACAACTATTATTTTTTATTGCCGGGAAATTTAAAAATGTGCTTTCGGCAAGTTTAATTTGATTTTATTGTATTTCTAAATATTCCCAACAACTATCACAACAATAAATGTTGGAAAAAACGTGTCTCATATTGACCTATTAACTACATATAGCCCGGTTTTGATACGCTTGAAAACTCTAAAATTAAGTGATACCGTGGCCGCCAATCCCCTTTACCTAATTCGAATCTTTATTCGAGACTATGGAAAATTTCTTTGTTTAGTGATCATTATCGCTAAAATGACTACCCTACTTTTTGCATTTTATGCTCGTAGGTGCTAAAAACACTTCTTTCGAATTATTATTCGAGACGCTGACTACTTTCGTCTTTTCAGTGCCATCTACCTCAAAACATCCACCAGTAATAATAATAATAATAATAATACCGACTGGTCAAATTGTCGGGTCTTTCCGCCGAAAGGCGTGTAGCTGTAAGCATACGTAATAATAATACTCTTTATTGTACACAAAACAGAACGGAAATCTTAGTTAAAATGCCTGACTTAGTAAAAACTTCAAACCCAAACTCCTTTCAACCCCTTCTAAGGCTACCATTTTTTCATACAAATCCTGCAATATGCCCTGCCAGATGCATTTTAGATTATATAAATAAAACGAGTGGTTTACGTAGTTGTGACACTTTATTTATTAGCCACAAAAGACCTCACTTAAAAGTTTGTCTCAAACTTTGAGTCACTGTATCAAATATACTTTACAACGCAGTGGCGTGGACACATCAGTGTTTAGCGCGCACAGCACGCGCCATGCGGCCACTTCCACTGCTAGCAGAGTCGGTGTCAATATTGATGTCATACGGAAAACCGCAGGATGGAGTAATATCTCCTCAGTATTTGCCAAATTCTACAACAAAGAAATTGTATCGGATGCCAATCAATTTGCAACTAGTATTTTATGTAACTCCTTAGAATAAATAGATGTATATTTGTGATTTATTACTGTTGGTTATACTCTAACAATACAGTTTTACTTATACCTATACTGCAAAAATAATTCACATTAAAATACTCTGAACATCCTACAACATGTTAACATTAAATCGCAAAGAATTAAGCCGTGAAACATAATTAAGGATCAAACGAACTTACCAAGTGAAGTTCGATCACAATTATGTGAACGGCTTAATTCGAAGCGATTGATATAAACCCGCCCAAACAGTATTCCTTTAAAGTAATATCACCCACCCATAATTAATGTGAATTATTTTTATGGGTACTACCTAGGAACTTTAGCTCTAAACAAAATGATTATTGAGGAGGGATGATGAGAGGAAGTAAGTGGAGAGGAGTTCAAGAGCGGGGATAAGGGTTGCCAAATAAAAAAAAATAAAAAAGTGTCTCTGAAAACCGTGCAAGGCTGACGCTTGGAAGTACTACTACAACATGTTAACATTAAATCGCTTCGAATTAAGCCGTTCACATAATTGTGATCGAACTTCACTTGGTAAGTTCGTTTGATCCTTAATTTTATTCTATTCTTGTTTAAATACTCTGGTCCCAGTTTGTCATGTTCGTGTTGTGCATCCATAGCTTAATGCACCTACTATGTAAGCAATTTGGTTTTAGCATGACATTGGCTCTCACAATTAGCTATCTTGTGTGTTTTTTTTCATGTCATGATCAATTTGTACTGTATGTACCTATTTGTTTTAATTCGTATAATCCTGACTGAAAAACAGTGTCAAGAGTTTTTTTCCCCCGGCTTTTTTTGTCTCTTGGTCTACTGTAATATCTTATTCAATAACTATAAACACCTTGTTAAAGCCGAAGTACAAAATTGTGACGTCATTAAGCGGCCATTCGATGGTCTTATGATGAATATTTTTTTTCATTTCATTTTCATTTCATTTCATATTCATTTCAATTTCATTTCATTTCATTTTCATTAAACCCTTCGAATGTACTTACAGGCGATGCCTCAGTTCGGCATGTTGTCCCGCAGCGCGGTGGGGCTGCTGGTGTGGTACGGGCAGGAGGACGGCGCCAAGTACAACGCCAGCAAGCAGTTCCCCGGCTCGCGCCTCAAGACGCCCGCGCTGCCCATTTGGGTATCATGTTTGATGTTATAGCCGATATAAGCTAATAAAATACTTATGAGTTAGTGAAACTCGATAACATTTTATTGTCTCTTGAAAGTTAACAAATTAATTATTAGCTTTAGATAACGTTTAGAATAACGCCAGTTTAGAGACACTAAATATTTTTGGCATGGAAAAACTTAAATTTCTTAAATTATTAATTTTAAAAAGACCTAGAAGAAATTAATGTTGTCGGGATTGATGAGCACAGGCTGCCTGCAATGCGGTGATGCGCTAATTAAAATTAACCCTTTATATATAGCTTTTAAATAATATTTTATTTTTTAAGTGAAAACTTCTATAGCGGCGATGTGCACTTTTTTTGGAATGGGTAAAAAATGTTAAACTCGCGTCAGGGTCACGTGTCCTGATCGAAAATTCGTAAGACGGATGGAGAGTAGAGTCAATTTGAACTTTATAGCTATTCAATAAAGTTCATATTAAATTATAATCACTCACTGTTGTATAAGCAATTTAGGTGTGTTCCTAACGTCAAAGAGTCAATTTGCAATTTATTACCGCTGCATAAAGTTCAAATTCAATCATATCTATCAAAGTCTTCCCGTGCGCTTTGGAGGATCTAATGTCGCGTTCCGAAAACAAACAAAAGTGAATCGCAAACGCGACAAAAAATGTAATAAACCATTAGTAGTACTGATTTTCAATTAATTTGGTCGACTTCGCGAAACTTAATTTTAGCTAGCTTCAGTTGTAAACTGTATCAGATTATTCTTTTAATTCGACAAATATTAAGTTTTGTCACAAATTAAGTTTCTGAACGCAACCATAGTATTTGTTATTAGATTTGACAACCAACTAATATATCAATCATTCTTTCGCACTTCAAAACACAGAGATTTATAAATAAACAATCAGAACACGGAAAAAAGTATTAAGATTGACGAAATTGTGTTACGATTAATGTCTGAGGATGTTTTGCATCGTGTGCGCCGTGAAACTTTGACTCCTACACTACAGATGACTGAAGAAATTTACAATGAGACATTGATCATGATAGAAGATATGAGTTTATTGATAGCAAATAAAGTATTGTCGTGTTTGGGAATGACAGCATCCAGTCGTCATATGCACTATGCATTAAACCACGAGTTGCAAAGGGAACAACAGTACGACATGGGGACTGAAAACTGCTCGCGTCCGCAAGGTTTAGCCCTCGATGCCTTGTACGTGGTCCCTGGGTGGTGCTAAACGAGCAGTAAAATCTGGTGGTAGGCTTCGGCCGTGGCTTGTCACCACCCACTAGACAAAACTATGCCGCCAAGTAACCTAGTTGCGTTCCGGCATGATGTCTAGTGTAGCCATTGAGGAGGATAGGTCTGAGTAATCGTGCTGCATCGGAGAATAGTTTTCAACTCGTAGGATAATGACTCGCCGGGTAACTCGTTTTGGAGGGTAGCGGGATCGGAAGCACGGTGCACCGCTGGCCGACAGCAGGTAGTAGGGGGCCCAAGTAGCATGCCAGCCACATGCGAAAGGCTGCCCCGCCACCTCGCGAAAAATCTCGGGAGGCTCCATCGTGCCGGTTGGCAACCGGTTGGAGAGGACCCGATGGCGACCTCGGGGGGGTTCGGGCGTCCCCGCAGTCTCCAGGCGAGTTCCCCAATGATGCATTGTTCCCTACGAGTTGCTTGGTTCCATTTGCAGCGCTTCACTCAACTTCTATTCTCCTCCCTATTCACTCCACAATTCACAATGAAAGGTTCCAAAAAGAGTACGGTTCAAAAGCGGTTGCACTTCCTCTCCCTCAAAGTGCACTTCTGTAACATCCGAGGAGTGCACTCCAATCTGAACGATGTCCACCACCATCTTGAGACGGAGAGACCCCACCTACTCTTTCTAACGGAGACGCAGATCTGCGATCCGTCAGACTCGGCATACCTTGGTTACCCAGGCTATATCCTGGAGTCACTTTTCCGCCCACACGCCGGGGTGTGCATGTATGCCAGTGACGCGATCTGTTGTCAGCGTCTCCGTTACTTGGAAGTGCCGGACCTTTCAGTTATGTGGGTTCACATAGATAACGGCCTAGACCAAGTGGTTTACGCCGGTATCTATCGTTCACATAGCGGAGATCGGGAGACAACGAGGCTCATAGAATACCTTGGCAATACAGCAGATAAGATTCAGCAACGTTTTCCCACAGCGCAGTTGGTGTTCCTGGGGGTTTTTTATGCTCACCACGGGCAGTGGTTATACCCGTATCAGGACACTGACCATGCTGGAAGAGAAGCCTTTAAGTTTTCGCTGACTTATGGTCTCTCACAGCTTATAAACGAGCCTACGCGCATCCCCGACGTTGCTGGCCACGCTGCGTATTGCTTGGACCTTCTGCTGACAACCGATCCTGACAGATACTCGGTGTCCGTCACTGCACCTTTAGGGACATCCGATCACTGTATGGTGAAATCTGTATCGCTGTACTCGCCACATGACACCCGCCCCAAAGGCTCCAGGCGAGTATGGCGTTACAAGTCAGCAGATTGGGATGAAATGCGCCATTTCTTCGCATCTTATCCGAGGCGGCAAACCTGTTTTACTTCAACCGATCCATCGTGCTGCGCTGATGCTGTCTCAAGTGTGATAGTTCAAGCAATGGAGTACTTCATTCCCCACGCTGATCTATCCCTTGAAACCAAAGCTCGCCCATGGTTTAATACTGCTTGCCTCGCCGCTGAGAAGCGAAAGCGGGAAGCATACAAAGCCTGGGAAAATGCTCGCAGAAGCAAAGACCTGAATTCGCATGAACTTAAGAAAAGATACAATGCTGCTGCCAAGTCCTGCAAAAAGGTAATCAAAAGAGCTCGTTTTGCCCACATAGGCTGTATAGGAGACAGAATAGCAGCATACCCTTCGGGAAATAAAGCTTTCTGGTCCCTTGTCAAGTCGGTCGAAACGAACTTTTGTCGCCCGTCGCTGCCACCACTGAGGAAACCCGATGGTTCTCTGGCCCACACTGCTAAGGAGAAAACAGATTTATTTGCTAGTATCTTCGCGGAAAATTCTCGTCTAGATTGCCAAGGAAAAATCCCACCCCAATTACCTCAGTTCGGACCTACAATGGGTACCGTTCACATTCGCCAAAAGGAGGTTCTTATATGCCTGCTGCACCTAGACGAGAACAAAGTTAGTGGTCCAGACGGTATTCCTGCAGTGGTCTTAAAACGCTGCGCAGCTGAGTTGTCTCCCGTTTTGACGCGTCTTTATCGACTTTCATTGGAATCCGGTAAGGTTCCCAAGTCCTGGAAGCTTGCTTACGTACAGCCAGTACCGAAGAAGGGAAGCCGTGCCGATCCTGTCAACTATCGACCAATTTCAATCACCTCCATACTTTGCAAAGTCATGGAACGTGTATTGAACAATCGACTCCTGGCATACCTCGAGACCAACGAGCTCCTAAGCGATAGCCAATATGGTTTCCGCAACGGGCGCTTGACCGGCGATCTTCTCGTGTATGCCACTCACTTATGGAGCGAGGCCTTGGAGAGTCATGGTGAAGCGATAGCTGTATCCTTAGACATTTCCAAGGCCTTTGACAGGGTCTGGCATGATGGTCTCTTAAGTAAGCTTCCAGCTTATGGCATACCGATTGGGCTCTGCGACTGGATATCTGATTTTCTGAGGGAACGATCAATTCGAGTAGTCTTAGATGGCTACTCCTCCGACCAAATGGCAATTAATGCCGGGGTACCTCAAGGATCTGTTCTCTCTGCAACATTATTCTTGCTGCACATTAATGACCTTTTAACACCAGGCATTATTAGTTATGCTGATGACAGCACTGTTGTAGAGAGATACGTATCCAATGCGCGAGCAAGCCCCCGTGAAATCGAGAGTTTAAAAAAGTCAATGATTGAGCGCGTTGATTTGACCTTACGGAAAGTATCCGATTGGGGTGAGTCGAATTTGGTCAAATTCAACGCGTCCAAAACTCAGACGTGTCTATTCTCCGCAAAAAAGAGCACCTTCACATTTACGCCCACTTTCCAAAATGTATCTGTCCCCATCACTGACCATCTAGGGCTTTTAGGCGTAACTGTAACATCCAGTTTAAACTTCGGTCAACAAATTGTGTCCATGGCTCAAGTAGCTTCAAAAAAGTTGGGAATCATCTCGAAGGTACGGCGGTACTTCGGCCCTGCACAGCTTCTTAACTTATATACAGCTCAAGTGCGATCATGCATGGAGTACTGCAGTCATCTTTGGGATGGTTCAGCCAAATATCAACTAGAAGCGCTGGACTCCGTTGACCGAAGAGCCCGTAATCTAATCAACAACGTCGACCTTACGACCAAAAAACTGCAGACCCTAGAGCATCGTCGTAAGGTTGCGTGTCTAACCGTGTACTACAGGATACATTTTGGTGAGTGCACGAGTGCTCTGTTTGAGCAAATTGAACCCTTATCCTTTTACCATCGGACTACTAGACGCAGACAGAACTTCTATCCGTATGTGGTTGATATTCCAAAAAGTCGAACTAAGCGCTTTGACAGTTCCTTTTTGATACGGGTCGCCAAGGTTTGGAATGAACTGCCTGCGTCTATTTTCCCTGACCAGTATAGTCCTAGTACTATTAAGCGTCGAGTGAATAGGTTTCTCGTGGATGGACGTGTACCACCTTAGTCTTCATGTTCACTTAACATCAGGTGGCATGGAAGACAAACGTCCCATCCATACTTTATAAAAAAAAAAAAAAAACATTGAAGCAGTGGCCGAAACAGTTCGTACAAATGTTCCACAATTAAATCAACAACAAAGAATTGCGTACGACACTTTGATAGAAACTGTGAACAGTGGATCTGGTGGAATTTATTTCCTTGATGCCCTCGGAGGAATCGGAAAAACGTTATTAATTTCATTGCTTTTGGCGAGGATCAGATCGCGAAATGATCTTGTTCTAGCATTGACTTCATCTGGAATAGCTGCGACTCTGCTAGAAGGCGGACGAACTGCGCATTCTGCCTTGAATTTACCATTAAATATGCAAATCACCGAAACACCAATTTGCAACATCGCCAAAAATAGCACAATGGCCAAGGTATGCAAATTAATTGTTTGGGATGAATGCACAATGGCCCATAAGAGGTCACTGGAGGCGCTGGATAGAAAATTGAAAGATCTTTGTGACAACCAAAATATTTTTGGTGGGGCCATGATTCTGTTGTCAGGTGATTTTCATCAGACTCTTCCAGTTATTCCCCGATTAACTGTTGCAAAAATCATCGAATTTGTGGCAGTACGTAAAGACACTCCAATTAACAACTAACATGCGAGTATTTTTGCAACATGATGAAACTGCAAATGTGTTTGCGAAGCAGTTGTTAGATATTGGAAATAATAAAATTGCAATGGACACCTAGAAAGGATTCATCACATTACCCACAGATTTCTGTCAGATCACAGATTCAAAAGAAGAGCTTATTCAGCGTGTTTTCCCAGATATAGCGCAAAAGTGCAATAACCATAATTGGCTGGGTGAACAAGCAATATTGGCAGCGAAAAATAAAGATGTCGAGGATCTCAATGCAACCATTCAGAATTTTCTTCCAGGTCAGTTGATTTCCTTCAAATCAGTCGACACCGTTATGAACCAGGATGACATAGTCAACTATTCCATGGAGTTTTTAAATTCACTGGAATTGCCTGAAATTACCACCTCACAATTTGCAGTTAAAAGTAGTTTGATGGCAGGCCGCGGCCCACGGCCCGACGATTGATGTCGGGCCGTTGTATATACTCGCTGCTATTAAATTAGTTGATAGCGCGTTGTAGGATCCGTTGTGTCGTCATCGTCGTAGTTACTATGAAGCGATACTACAGATGTCGCTACATCACTCCCCTCCGAGACCGGAGGTCGATATTGTCATGGTCCGTCAGCGGTCTTGCGTCTTGAGATGCTTGCCAGCGTGCCCAGTGGGGTTCCAGTGGGTCGGAACCGGGTGAGGATGCCAAATGGTTAGTTCGCGGTGAGTCGGAACTGCATGCGGTGCTGTCCTGGACAATGTCGGGGGAATGGTCCCAGTGCGTCGGGACAAGCTCCAGTGAGTCGGAGTGCCTCAGTGCGTCCAGGAGTGCTCTTCTCTGCAATGGCCCCAGTGAGTCGGGGTGGCTGGCGGCTGCTTCGGGCAGGAGAGTAGAGTGCTCTGCTTGTGGCCGGCCGAAGTGCAGGGTGCTGTGCGGAGTTGTAGGTGGAGGCTGGAGCGAGCGACCAGGCTTGCAGCGCTACAAGCGTAGTGGTCCACCAAGGTAGCCCGTAGTGTGCTGGCGGCGGCTGGCGTGTTGTACTCGCTGCTGGTGGGTGGAGAGTGATGGAGACGATGACGACGACGAGATGTTGGTCCTCTTCTTCGAAGGCTGCGAAGGTAATTCAGCTCGGAGTCACCACTGTAGGAACGGATGTTCGTTCCCAATCCCCAGAAAAGGGATGGCATGCCGCGGCCCACGGCCCGACAATTGATGTTGTACATATACTCGCTGCTATTAAATTAGTTGATAGTGCATTGTACGATCCGTTGTGTCGTCATCGTCGTAGTTACTATGAAGCGATACTATAGATGTCGTAAGCGGTTGCTCCATATGGTCTGCAAAAATTCTCCGGGCACGCTGGGCTCCACCAGGTCTTGGAGATGACCCAGGAATTGGGATGGTTTTCTATCTCCCGGCTCTTCGTGCGTCAGTAACTGCTTGACCCTATTTTCGTGAGAAGCGGTGAGCCTTCGAATCAACTCGCTCTTAATTTTTTCATATCTGTTCCGGAGCGGTGGGTTAACGATTATGTCCTTTACTGCCTTCGCGAGTAAGATATCGAGATTGGTGATGACATTGTTAAAATTAATGGCGTCCTCATGTATGCCGTAGTTTTTAAATTGGCCCTCTAATAAGGCGAACCATATTTCCGGGTCATCTGGTGAAAAACTAGGCACCTTTAAATTTATTTTTTGCACGTCACGGAATCGGTCCGTGGAAACGCACATTTGTTTAGGCGTTTTTTTCGTGACGTTCCCGTTATTTTGTGACCGGACGCTTTTTGCTGTGTCACTGCTGCTGTCACTCATCTTGTGTGTCGGTCGCAAGGTCACCAGTTTGGATAAGATATGTTTGTGTAGGTATATAAAGTTCTGTTACCTTTTTAAAGGGTCTCTCAGGTAAAACAAATGAAAACACTTTTGACACTTAGGTTTATTAACACAAGTCCACAAACAATAGTTCACTCCACAGAAGGTCACGACAGTCACAAACAATAATTTACACAGCTGTTCACAATAACAATTACTACGCGGCGGCAAGGAAATGCACATTCAATATTTTACTGTGGATCGTTTACTTAGCGCAGTTACGAGACCCCGGTAAGATTCGTACTGGTTCGCGATCTCTCTACGTCACGGCGCCGGCTAAGCGCCCGCGCTGCCCTTCTGGAAGCCTCGCTACGGCGAGTACACCCGAACATAGCCGAGGGATGTTTAAGCTATCACGCGGCACGGCCGGTTTTGTGCGTGTCTCCATTGTTAGCAATAGTAGATTAATTTGGATGCAATGAAATGATAGAATAAATGTATTAAATTATTGGTTGTATATTATGGAGAAGGTTTATTTTGAGACAAGAATATTAAATATATTTTGTGAACATGAATTATAATATGGTGTAAATAGAATTACTTATACAGGGTTCATTTGACGTAATAACTTTTAAAATGTAACTACGTTGCCTAGCAACCCATTAAAGTCAAATAGTTCGTAAGCAGTGGTTTAGATGTCAAGATTTTGAATATAGAAAGGCATTTTTGTAGAGTATTCTACTGTTCTTAGGCAAATATGATCTTGTAACCCGCCATTAGTGATATCACCTAATCCATACTTTATTTAATTTTATATTTTTTAATTTGATACGGATAAAGACATTATGACAGTGTTATGAACAGTGATCTCATTTTAACGTTATATTGCTTAAAATAATTGGTCGATTTTTATTTACGTTGTGTAAATTTAGTAATAAATACCCAAATGTTTAGATGCATAGGTCATTTTTAGACAAAGAGTCTCTTTAGATACAATTAATGCCACATTTTGTTTTAATTACGGGGCGTCGAGTTCTTCTGTGCCTTTTATAATCTCATTAAATTGGCTCATAGTTCAAGTATAAATTTTGAAATACTTTGAACTCTAGTTTGTGCAATAAATTCAAATGTCAAAATGTTCCTTAATTATTATATTACTTCATCATCATCATCATCATCATCCACAGCCTGTATACGTCCACTGCTGGACATAGGCCTCCCCCAAGGTCTTCCACGACGCTCGGTCCCGCGCCGCCCTCATCCAGCGTTTACCGGCGACTGTGACCAGGTCGTCGGTCCATCGTGCGGGGGGCCTGCCTACGCTGCGTCTCCCAGTACGTGGCCGCCACTCGAGAACTTTTCTGCCCCACCGGCCATCTGTTCTGCGAGCTATGTGCCCTGCCCATTGCCACTTCAGCTCTGCAATCCTTCTGGCTATGTCGGTGACATTGGTTCGCCTGCGAATCTCCTCATTCCTGATTCGATCCCGCAGGGAAACTCCGAGTATGGCCCTTTCCATTGCCCGCTACAAAAATTACTTGGTTTACAAAAATGATGGTATTACTTGCTTTAGTAACTTTCTATAATAAAAAACTAATATTCTTTAGAAATAAAATAATAATTATCTTTAATACTTCTAAGCACACTAATCAGTAATGTGATTTTACGTCATATATTGGTTACTTGTTTTCACAAGAATACAGTGATTATAAATCTTAGCGTTTGAACCAATCACAACATTTCAGAGAATAAAGCCGCAATATCATCTTATTGTAAGCTATTATATAACAAGAGTGTATCTATACAATCGTAAAAGACTATTGTTAACAAATGAGGCAGCCTTCTACAACTAAATATTGCCGTGACGTGTTCGTTAACGTTTACGAACTTCAATTTGGTATTTTGATTGTTCTTGGATATTTTCCACATTATTCGCTATTGTGACACGTTGTTTTTTATGACGAGTTTTTCAAAATATTACCATTAAAATGATATGCAAATCATGTCAATGAGCCTTCAAGTAATAAAGTAATTCACTAAACTGTTTTGTATTTTTCCTGTAAACTTCTGCATTTTCGATTACGGCTTTATTCCGTAGGGAGTGCGCTGTGTCCCTTATTTTAACGGATAAATCCTCTTCTTTATCCAAATACCGCATAATGTTTATCTTGCTTTTGCTTTATAGTATTTCGTTACTTTTTGTCTTAGGTAACTTGCTGCGCCGGACACTACGGTGTGCTCTTTAACACCAATCGAGAGTTGCTGAGAAACTACCACGCCGAAAGAAGGTATTTGAGTTCATGAAGGCCAGGTATTCCTTAAAAAACGGCAATAATAGCGATTACTGGTCGCGTAAATAATATAATTTTATTAATAAGTTAGGAGTATTCCAACGTTATTCCAACAAAGCATACTTGAACATTATGCTGATGTAGTAGGGATGAATTTTACTATGTGTACCTAAACCGTATGCGTACGTCAGCAGTATCTTGAATGGATAAATGAGAAATATTCCATAAAATATTTTAAATTAATTTATTTGTACAAAAGACTATACATGATCAGTTGTTAATCCTACACCATTCAAACTAAAAAACCGGGAACTAAAAAAGTACTTAATTGTAAAAACTAAAAACAGATGATATGTTTGTTTTGTGCATTTTAGTTGAAACTTTGAAGTGCTCAATATTTTTATATCTATATTTTACTAGCTGACCCGGCGAACGTTGTTTTGCCATATAAATAAATAAAAAAATAGATGTTGGCCGATTCTCATAGATACCGGATAAGCACAAAAAATTTCATCAAAATCGGTCAAGCCGTTTCGGAGGAGTATGGCAACGAAAACTGTGACACGAGAATTTTATATATTAGATATTCCGCAGTCGGGTTTTTGTTGTTTTTGCAATTACTTTTTTGTTTATTATTTATATAGAAATATTTGATACAATGTGATTAAATTCATTAACTTTTTGTACTTTTGCTTAAATTACCTAAAAAAGTTGTTTAGTGCTTCCATGCTGGATTGGGAGCGAAAGAAAAACATAGAATGTTCCAGCTGCTTCTCTTTCCGGACATACTGTAAAAGTCAGTTAAGGTACAGAAGTTTTATTGGCATTTTTGTGGGCGATTAGAGAATGATGATGATAGAGATCCATCATTATAATAATACCTCCAAAGTCAAACGTGACATCAGATGGTTTTTTAACCTCTGGTGTTCTGCCTACCCCATAAGGTATACAGGCTTGATGTATGATTATGGAGAAACATATTAGGAAACCTCATTAACATATAAACCATATTCAAATTATCATAAAACATTAGTAAAATAATATAACAGAGGATGGTCAAAATTAAGAACTTTGAATTAAGAAAATAAATAAGTCAAGGAAAAAAAGTCAATACAAATACAAATGCAGAGCTAAAAACATATATAAATTGAGCAATTGAATTCAAATAATATAGTACATACAATTACAAGTCTTTAAATTTTAAAAATAACAATCAATAACATAAATAACATTAAACATAGCAAAAAATAATAAATGTCAATGGTGTTTATCAATTAAATAAGCATTTATGGAATAATACATATTTTTCAATAACAAATTAAATAATGCAGCTTTGAATTGATGTTGTGGTAGCTCTTTGTATTTCAATGGTAGTTTATGGTAAATGCGTATGGCCATACAATACACATTATTACTATAAAGGCTCAGTTTCTGATAAGGAACATAAAATTTGTCCTTGTCTTTACCACGACGCGACGTTTGAAAGAACTAACTTCAGCTAAGTGTGAATTTCATTATTTATGATGATTCATTACTCACAAAGAACGATTCCCACTCCAAGGAATCTGAAAGCAGTGCCCGTCATTTAGACGGACGCTGGGCATTGCAGGTTGTCAAAAATATTGGGATTTCAATTGTAAGTGTTTCTTAGTGTAACTATTGCGTGCCTTGCAGGTTCGAGCTGACGTACTACACGAGCGGCGGCGCGCACGCGGTGCTGCAGGTGGACACGCGCGCCGCCGCCGCGCGCCCCGACGACATCAGCGCCACGCCGCTCGAGAAGCTCGTGCACACCAAGTGAGTCTCTATACGTACTGCACGAGCGGGCTGCAGGTGGACACCCGACGACATCAGCGCCACGCCGCTCGAGAAGCTCGTGCACACCAAGTGAGTCTCTATACGTACTGCACGAGCGGGCTGCAGGTGGACACCCGACGACATCAGCGCCACGCCGCTCGAGAAGCTCGTGCACACCAAGTGAGTCTCTATACGTACTGCACGAGCGGGCTGCAGGTGGACACCCGACGACATCAGCGCCACGCCGCTCGAGAAGCTCGTGCACACCAAGTGAGTCTCTATACGTACTGCACGAGCGGGCTGCAGGTGGACACCCGACGACATCAGCGCCACGCCGCTCGAGAAGCTCGTGCACACCAAGTGAGTCTCTATACGTACTGCACGAGCGGGCTGCAGGTGGACACCCGACGACATCAGCGCCACGCCGCTCGAGAAGCTCGTGCACACCAAGTGAGTCTCTATACGTACTGCACGAGCGGGCTGCAGGTGGACACCCGACGACATCAGCGCCACGCCGCTCGAGAAGCTCGTGCACAGCTTCATACATAACTTCACCAGAACACAGATGGTCTAATAACCTCTGGTGAAGTTATGTTTGTATACAACTTACACTTACACTTACATTTTCAATGATTTTTAAAGTATTCAATATTATTTTTTCAGGTGGCAAGATGCAATCATAACATGGAGTGGACAGATGCCGAATGGAACCGACGAATCATTGAAATAAAATATTAATTGTGTAGCGTGAACTGGTGAAACCCAAGTCATGCCTAAACAACAGAAATATGTGTTTCATGGCACTTTTTATAGAAATTTATTGCATGAACTCTTAAAGTAAATAATATACATACAATTGATTTGTTGGCAACAATGTCAAACAGCAAAAAAACATAAGTTTTGGTCCCCCTGAATAGGTTTCTTGTAGAAATTAATTTGTGTGAAAACTGTACCTAGTAACTTTAGTTGTTAACTTTGTCAATAGATGACGCTGACAGTACTTTAAAGCCCGCATGTTAAGATCTTAATGATTTAGATAAGCAACGTGGTTGATTTTAATCGATAATGAACTTGCACCAAATATTTTTGTGCGTTTTATTGGACATGTCTTTGGTATCTGAGCTGACTTTGTTCATGGTCCTTCCTTCGTCCCTGGATACTTCTGGCAGGACTTCGTGGTGTTAAGTTTGTTCATTTAAGGACAATCCTTTTTGGAGTTGGGAATTCCTTTTAGTCATAAGTTGAAATTGTTTCCTAAAGTGTGGAAAACAAATAAATAAAAATGAAATGAAATGAAAAAGAAACCTTTTGAAAATGTGTTTTCTGTAGTCTAGTCTAGTTTTCTGCAGATTATCCGTACAGCCAATTCATAGTTGTATAATAAAGAGTTAACTGTTAATGATTATCAAAGAGGTATGTTAATTATGACGATCTCTCTCAAATTTAATGCAGTATTTTAATGTAAATAATATTTTCAACACACTTGCTCGTAAAGAGAGCGTTATTCTATTGAGTTTAGAACTATAAACTGGGCTATAAGTCACGCGTGCATTAATATATTATACCCTAGTGCATAATATAATGAATCCTACAAAGTTGAATTGTAACTTTGTGCAAATAACATGCGAGAAAACAGAGCATATTTTATTGGTCCGGGTTATACACTAAATATTTTCAGAAACAACAAAGAGGTTTTATACCACTTCAAATCCATATACATTTTTAAATGTTTGCGCCTTATATTAGTAAAATAAATTTGTATATTAAACAAATTATTCACAATTTACAATCATTTGTCATAAAATATTTGCATTTACCACTCCAAATTAAACATTTTCACTTAAAATAGGCTTAATATGCTATACAGACATTGACACATTTGACGGAAAAAAAACCTACGCGCATGCGCGAGGTTCGGCGCCATTTTTCAATCACAATTCACAGCTTTGTTATCAAGTGTGTTTGTTATTTTATGATCACGTATGTCTGTCTTTTACTCACAAGTGTGTTGAAAAACGTCGTATGTAACTCGTGAGCGTTGCTAATTACAGTCTCGGCTCATTATTAAGCCCTCGCCTGCGGCTCGGGCTCAAATCACAGCCTCGACTGTAATTAGCAACTTCGCTCACTTGTTACATAATATACTATTATCGTTCATAAATTACAAGATTTTTTTGCCTTCCGCCTGCGGCCCACGCCGCGCTCCGCTCGCGCCGAGCAGACCTCCTCGACGATTTCAATCGATGGAACTTTATATAAAAGCTACTCATTAAAAATGAAATAAAGTTATGTTTCTCTATTATTTACCTTATTTTGGTAAGATTACCTTCAGTTTTTTCGAAATTTGGTGTTTTTGTCGTGATATACCTTTTGTATAACACGACAAAAACCGAGGAAAGGTCAGCGGCGTCATTCTGCGTAGATTAAAACCAACTCAGCTAATAAGCGGGGCATTGCCCCCTCAAATGCTACTAATCCTTCTGAAGTATGTAAATTGCATTAGATATGTTTTCGCGTCACGTTGCGCCGAGTAAGCTTTTTGATACCTGTACAAATACATGGATTTTTGAATTATTAATAAAATGAACGCCGAACAGTGAACTTGTGTTTCATTCAACAAAACCACCGAGTACCAACCCCTCATGGCGACCCTGCCTACCTCGAGCCAGCTACTACTTTATTAATAGAAGAATATATAAAAATAAAAAGAAGAATATATAAATATACCTATAGAAAACAGAAGACTTAATTATGGGTAAAAGTTATTCAAAGGAAGAAGTCATTGTTGCCCAAAACGCGAACGGAGAAGCTTCTGCAAATACAAGATTGAATAAAGAAGGCCAGATTTGCAATGTTATCCAAACCCTGCTGATCATAGTCGTCGTGGTCATCATCGCTGCCGCCGTCTACTATATTTTCAAGAAATGCCGCAAAAGCGCTATTAAAACATTAAGGCGAGAATTGAATGCTATTTCTATTGAAAATCTCGCCCGCCCGTCAAACTTGTAAGAAGAAAGAAGAACGAAGTCCATAGAGATACCGGCCCACATTCAGGATCTGTCAAGATTAAGATATATAAAATCAAGATTAAGATATCAAAGGGTTTATATTCAAGAGGTTCCCGAGGACTATCCAACCACTAAACGCATACTGAAGAGGTTTCCAGAGGTTTCCAGCCCGCAGCCTGACGAGCCCAAGGATATTTCGATTCAAACAGAAGCCATGTTCCCGTGAGGCCCCCTGCCGCCGCGCGCTGAGTAACGCCAGCACACACCGTCCAGGGTATGAAGTGTTAATTTCGATCAGTGCTAGATTAGTTATTTTAGATATTTTTTTTTTAACTTGTTATTATAGTTTTTACCTTAGTTAAGTTATGTTACTGGAGTTAAATAATATCCTTAAAAATTTAAGAGAAATAAAAGAATACGTAATTAAGATAGGCCCATCGCGCAGACAAAGCTCTGAGTCCGCACAAAATAAATTGAAAGAGGCACATATTTTGTATTCTCGTTTGGAGTATATTTCGTCCGATATTAAATTTAAGATAGAGAATTCTGAGATAAGCAGCGATAGTTTAGTTTCTTTTAATAAAACCATAGAGGAAATTCATAGTTTATATAAGAAAATTTTAAGTCTATTTAGTATATCTGAAAATTTTGAAGAAAGCGTAGCCAACATGTCTGCAATTAATTTCGATTTAAAAACGGCGCTTGCCCTTTTACCTATAATGACCGCGCAAGAGAGCGTGCTTATTCAATTAATAGACAGTATTCAACTTTATAGCGACATGTTGAACGAAGATGGCAAAAAACAATTAATAAACTTTATCTTAAAAACTAGATTATCCAGTAGTGCTAAACTTAGATTAAAATCTAATTATTTGAGTGTGCATGACTTAATTCAAGATATGCGTTTATATTTATTACCGAAAAAGTCTGCAGTTGCAATTCAATCTCAACTCCATTGCGCTACCCAAGGTCGTAGGTCTATAGACAAATTCGGATCTGAGTTGGAGCAGTTGTTTGTCAATTTGACTATTGCGCAGTCTGACGGAGATAGCACGAAATTCGATGTCCTCCGTCCATTAAATGAAAAAATAGCAATCAAGCGTTTCGCAGATGGACTGTCAGACTCACGTTTAAGTACGATTATTGATAGATAGATAGATAGATAATTCATTTTATTCACCAAGCACTTTTACAAAACACTTTACAAACACTTTAAAACACTTAGAATAAATTAGTTATTATATATTAATACAAAAAAAAAATAAAAAAAAATTATGTATATAGAAAAAATAATAATCACAAGCAATAAACACTAGAGAAACAGAAAACAATAAGCAATAAACATTCAGAAAAATCACAAAAAAAGACACAAAAACTAAAATAAAATATACAGGCTTGGTGAAAAGGCACTGACTCAGCATGAATGTTGCGAACGTTGCAACGCTGGTCTTCCGTCAGCACCCGGTCGTCACGTGCCGCGCGTCATACATCGACCGCGACACCTACTCCGCGTAGTGTGATGTGGAAAGAAATATATTAATATATATTGGAGGGTATGGTGGTAGTAAGGGTGATAGATAGTGTTGAATGAATCGTAATGTAATGAGATTAAATATAAGAAATAAAGATTAACAATAAATAATTATAGTAACTTAAATATTATATAAATATGATTATTGCTTCGCGCCAGCTTTATTCTCTGCCTGAGGCTATTCAAACAGCTCTCGACGAGTGTTCCTTGTCCACAGGGACACCTTCATCGCCTTCTATTATGAACTATAGGTCAAATAGAGGGCAATCGATTTAATAACAGGCCTAACCGCGCTAACAAGACACGAAATAATTACGTGAATAATCGTCAATTTTCTCAACGCGAGCGTAACGCTAGGACTTTTTATCCGTCAAGAGCTAGGCCATCACGAGGTAATGGTCAAAGGAGATACCAGCGTGGTTCTCCACGTGGACAGTACGGCATATCAAGGCCAATTTTGACGTCCCATAGCGTGTCTCAAGTGCAGCCTGAAGTGAATCACTCGGAATGCACTCAATCTGCACCTAATAGCGAGTTTTTTCGTTCCTACACTAAGTGAACATTTTATACTTAACTATAACAATAATAGCGTAGTACAATTAGAATTAAGTGATAGTAAAATAATAAGTTTATTAGTTGATAGCGGCGCGAGCATCTGTGTCATGAAATATGAGTGGCTACTTGATCACCCACAGTACATGACGGAATTATACTACGATAAGCTAACTATTAAAGGTGTTAGTGGCAAATTAGTATCTGAAGGTTATATTTACTTAGATTTATTAAGCAATGGTGTTAGTTTTAGAGAAAAATTTTATGTTTTTAAGAATTTATCTTGTGTTGCAGATGGAATATTAGGTGAAAACTTTTTTAGGCGTTTTAATGCGACAATTGATTACGAAACGAATACCTTACGTCTATCGAATAATGGATCTTTAGTTTATTTAGACATAGGTACGAGTAATGGTAGTTACAGCCATGTGATACCTGCACGTTGTGAAGTAATTAAATATATTCCCTGTAGTCAAAAAGGGGACTGTGTAATTTTAGCCGAAGAGATAAAGACAGGAGTTTATATAGCCGGAATGATTTCAAGGCCATCGGAAAGTAAAATTCCGATACGAATCTTAAATACGACTAACGAGGACATTAAGTTAGATTTTTCAAATATTTGTGTACAATCTTTGTATAATTTTGAAGTGATTAATACCGAAAAGGAAAGTAAATCAGTAGAAAGGGTAAAAAATTTATTCGATTTACTTGATTTATCTTATTTGAATAAAGAAGAAAGGTTAAGTATTGAGCAGATATGCGCTAAATACGCCGATGTTTTTCACTTACCAGGTGATTCTTTATCAGTATCTAACCTTATGGAGCATAATATAGTCTTAAAAGATAACGTAACCCCCGTTTATGTAAAGCCCTATAGGGTCCCCCAAGCATTGAAAGGTGAGATTGAGAGACAGGTTCAGGAAATGTTAAAAAATGACATTATAGAGGAGACAGTGTCGGAATGGTCTAGTCCAGTTTTACTCGTTCCCAAAAAGGCTGATAAATTGAATCAAAAAAAATGGCGATTAGTCATTGACTATAGACAGTTAAATAATAAAATTCAAGACGATAAATTTCCTTTACCAAATATCACAGAAATATTAGACTCTCTGTCCGGAAGCATATATTATTCAAAGTTAGACTTATCACAATCTTACTATCAGTTATCCCTGAGTCCGAATTCACGAAAATATACTTCATTTAGTTTGAATAAAATGTACCAAGTTTCTTTAGATAAAGATTCTCGAAAATATACAACTTTTACAGCCGGAAAACAATACCAAATGAAACGATGTCCAATGGGACTTAAAACTAGTGCTAGTGTTTTTTCCAGATTAATGACTATAGCCATGGCCGGTCTCAATTACCAAAAATGTTTTATTTACCTTGACGATTGCGTAGTAATAGGAAATTGTATAGAAAATCATAATAAAAATCTCATAGAAGTATTAGAACGTTTAAGAAAAGTTAATTTAAAATTAAATCCAATGAAATGCGAATTTTTACGTAAAGAAATAATTTATCTTGGTCATAAAATAACTCAGGACGGAATTTTCCCAGATCCAGGCAAAATTGACACCATACGTTCTTACCCACGGCCAAGTTGCGCTGACGACGTAAAACGTTTCGTCGCATTCGCCAACTATTATCGACGGTTTATATCAGGTTTCGCCGACATTGTTTTCCCACTAAACAGATTGTGTAAAAAAGGTGTATTATTTGAGTGGACTGAAGATTGCGAAATTTCATTTAATAAATTAAAATCGGTTCTCATGAACCCTCCCGTTTTAGATTATCCGGATTTTTCAGAAAATAATATTTTTAAATTACATACAGATGCGTCTAAATTAGGTTTAGGGGCAGTATTATCAAACGGAAATGGAAAAGTAATCGCTTATGCTAGTAGAAGCCTAAAACCAGCCGAAACCAGATACCCAATTATTGAATTAGAACTTTTAGCAATAGTTTGGGGTGTGCGTCATTTTCGACCTTATTTGTACGGCCGAAAGTTTATAATTTATTCCGACCACAGGCCACTTGTTTATTTGTTTGGTTTGAAAGATCCCTCCAGCCGTTTGACGAAATTTCGATTGTATTTAGAAGAATACGACTTTATCGTACAGTACGTTCCGGGTCGAAATAATGTAGCTGCAGATGCATTAAGTCGACTCCCGGTGACGTCTCAAGATTTGAAAGATATGCAGAATACAAAA
The DNA here is from genome assembly GCA_944452665.1 of Stenoptilia bipunctidactyla. Taxonomy (NCBI): domain Eukaryota; kingdom Metazoa; phylum Arthropoda; class Insecta; order Lepidoptera; family Pterophoridae; genus Stenoptilia; species Stenoptilia bipunctidactyla. The sequence continues at coordinate 62,036 of OX101744.1, read as the reverse complement.
GTAGTTTCAGTTTTGACTCGAGCTCAAAGAAAAAAAACTTAATAGTGAGACAATACAAGGACAGACTGACGAAATTTCTTCAGCACGCGGGCCTGATCAACCTGCTGCTGTCGAAATTCTAAAAATACCTAATAATACCGTAATCGAGTTACAATTCTCGGATTGTCAAAAATATTCGAAAAGTTTGAATAATATTTTATCGGAAGCAAAGTATTGAACATACGTACCGTCGCAGTCAGCGATATTTCTTAATACTCGATCGTTATCATCCGCCGAGGAGTTAGCGAGAGATTTAGAAAAATTGTGCGTAAAATTAAATATAAATGAATTAGTTATAACTAAAAATAAAATGAATAATAAATATATTACAATATGTTTACTGCGCAGTATAAACAAATGCAACATAAAATCGCCAAGATTTTTAATAATAAAAGATTTAAAAAGAATAAATAATAAGGAGGAAATTGTTACTATTTTAAATGACTTTCACCTCTTGCCCACTAGTGGACATGCTGGTATAAATCGAATGATAAATAATATCAAAAAATATTATTTCTGGCCAGGAATGTATAATGACGTCATTAGCTATGTGAAAAAATGCAAAAGCTGCCAAATACAGAAACCGTCGAATAGATATATAAAAGAACCTTTAACGATAACTTCAACTGCCAATTCAGCATTTGAACGTATTAGTTTAGATATAATGGGCCCACTAGATTTAGATAATTATAATAATAAGTATATCTTAACTATTCAATGCGATTTAAGTAAATTTGTACAGGCTTATCCCCTACCACGGAAAGATAGCGAAACTGTAGCAAGGTCATTTGTTAATAATTTTATTTTACGTTAGGGAATACCACGTCAATTTGTAAGTGATAAGGGAACGGAATTTATGTCGTCTATTATGTCGGAAACTTGTAAATTGCTGAATATTGAAAAAATCCATTCAACTCCATACCATCATGAGACTTTGGGCGGAATAGAAAATACACATAAACATTTAGGTGCGTACCTCAGAATTCAGTGTGAAAACAATAAATCAGATTGGAGCGATTGGATCCCGTTTTGGTGTTTTTCATATAATACCAGTGTACACTCGCAAACTAAATATACTCCTTACGAATTAGTTTTTGGAAAACTATGTAATTTACCAAGTAATTTATCAGAGCAGATAGACCCATTGTATAATTTTGAGAATTATCCATTAGAACTAAAGTACCGCTTACAAAAAGCTCAAAAAGATGCCAGAGACAATTTATTACAATGTAAATTTCTAAGAAAAATAAATTATGACAAATACCAAAACAGTGTTTGCTATAAGCCAGGAGATTTAATTTTAGTTGAAAATCAAGTAGGAAATAAGTTTGATTCAGTTTTTAATGGTCCATATAAAGTAATTAGAGATATTTCACCAAATGTATTAATTTTAAAAAATAATAAAGAAATTTTATTACATAAGAACATGACCAAATTGTTTCATGAATAATTATAAAAAAAAAAGTTTTTGCTTTGTAAGATCAGTAACTTTTAATTGTGTGAAAAATGTTATAACTTTTTTTTTTCTCCTTCAGATGGGAAGGGCACCTACCCCTTACTTTTCGGGGGAGGTGAAGTATGTAAATTGCATTAGATATGTTTTCGCGTCACGTTGCGCCGAGTAAGCTTTTTGATACCTGTACAAATACATGGATTTTTGAATTATTAATAAAATGAACGCCGAACAGTGAACTTGTGTTTCATTCAACAAAACCACCGAGTACCAACCCCTCACTTCCTTATATCATTTAGTATTCACGCGCGATGGGTTATTAGCGTATTTCATGTATAAGTTTGGTGTTTCTATACCGATTTCAATGATTCTTTTTTTATTGTATAGGTAATAATGTTATTTTTTTTTAAAGGGATGAGTGTAATATGCAATTAAATGGTTCTACATCGGGGAGTGGTGGCAGCACCGGGAGGGGCGCGCGGTGTCTTGTATTCCGCTCGTCACTCCATACGGGGCTGCTAACGCTACCGGTCGTGGACATACAAGTCAAAATAATATTGTTTTATTTGTGTGCACAATACCTAAAATAGTGGACGTTACAAGTGGCGACGAGGATTAAGGTATGTGCGTGCCTAAAACCTATAAGCTTGCTAAAACTACACCTGCAAAAAAAAATGCCAAATCTTCAAATGTATTCACTTGCTGATATCCACCATATTAATATGTTACATATAGTACTACAAAGTAATTTAAAAAAAAACACAACTAGACTTATTGTATCGTTCTCGGTCTTTTCCTTTGTTATAAACAACAATCTCGTACGGCAAAACGGCGTGCCCAGTAACCGCTACCTGCCTATCACGGCGCCGGCCTGTCCGAGTTGTGTACATATTTTTTAAGCGCAAAATCATTCAGGTAGTACCTAATTGCAAGTGTATTACAATTTCTTGATTTGCGCCTACAAAACTGCAATGCAGGTTTAAAACTAATAAGCAATAACCAAAACATACAATATATTTCACTTTAACTATAAAATACCTCATTACAAAGAGTTGTGATGATGATGATGATAAAAAATCTTACTTGATGAGTTAATGAATAACTTGATGATTAAAAAAGAAACACTTAGAATTTTAACATCGTTGACTTTATTTTAAAAAAGTAATTTCATATTAATTTCCTGTGTTCGTTACCAAACAGAATCTTTAGCATGTATACGGGTAGGACTATTACATATTTGACAATAATGTGTAATTATGAGTAGAATAACCAAAATAAAGTTAACAAAAGAGAAATAACATGTAATGACACTCAATTATTATTAAATTGTGTTACGTAATTCATTCCGATTTAAAAATATTCCTTAAATGTTACTATAATAATGAAATCTTATAACAAGTCATATTGTAATCACTAAAATCAATAAAAAGAAAGTCGGGTAAAATGAATAACTTTAGATCCGCTACTTTAGGCCTTCGTGGAAGTTCTATTCTAAAAATCAAACTGAACACCTGCAATTTAAAAAATAAATGTTTAAAAAAGAATTGATACAGAAATCAAAAAAGCAAAAAACCTGCTTATTTAATTAAAAATAAAAGCAGAATTAGTATTTTTCTAAAGTCACAATAAAGTGATTACTCATGTAGGAGATTATAAATAAATGAAATTAGTCAAGTGAAATATAACTAGCATAATGGTAATTCAGCAAGTCTGAATAGTACCTACTAAAAAGGAGAACTGGTAATCAAGCAAATGCTGAAATGTACCTACGTTTAAAATTACTCCTTGTAACTTGGTAATTCAGCAAGTCTGAATAGTACCTACTAAAACGGAGAATTGGTAATTAAGCAAATGCTGAAATGTACCTACATTTAAAATTACTCCTTGTAACTTGGTAATTCAGCAAGTCTGAATAGTACCTACTAAAACGGAGAACTGGTAATTTAGCGAATGCTGAATGGTACCTAAATTTAAAATTACTCCTTATAAGTTGCCCCACAAAATGTCACAAATTCCGCCGCTCGAAGCCTTTGATTGTGAAGGTGACCCCACTTGGGTGGGTTTGCGCTGGAAAAATAGAAAAAGGTCTGGTCGAGCCTACTGCCGAAGATAATAAAAAAAAAAACTCTGGATTTAATTCATTATTATTAATGTAACTTTTCAAATTTAGATGAAAACATGATAAATCTAATTACTGGAAAATGTCAATCTTTAGAACTAAGAAGGAAATACTTACCTTAGGGGATGATATAACTTTGGACAAATGCCATTGAATCTGTACAAAAACAATAACATCATAATGATGATTTATTTCCTTATTCTTATTCTAGTACATAGGTAAAAATTTAAAATAAATTAAGTGAAATAGTAAAATTAGATTGAATAAAATATAAAAAAATAGATTAATTAAACAATTTGTTTAAAAATATTATAAACAACTGTCAAAATTATATTAAGCGAAAGCATATACATTAAAGATTAATAAAAAAAAATCTAAAGGGAAAGAAAAATTACAACAAAGACAATTGAGTAACTTTAAGACAAAAATCCATACAAACCAACCAATTAATAGCATAGGAACCAAAACTACCCTATAAAACACTAAAATTTGCTGTCGTTGTGGCAGAAAGTCAAAAGTGCCTAAAATGTGGGTACTTGGGGAATTTCCGCAATCTATGCAAAACCGGAACAAAAAGCGTAAGTCAAATGACTCGCTAAATAATCCTTCCAAGCAGATGGATGGTACAGGAATAGATAATGTAAACCAAATACAAAACCCTAACACAAAGTTTTAGCCTATTGTAATAGACCATTGGTCTTATGGTCTTTTGAATCCAAAATGAATGTTGGTTCTCAGATACAAAATGCAAACTTTTTGTTGTAAAAGTTTCCTGAAATTTATAGGTGTTGAATAAGAAATTCCTATTGATAAATCTGATAAGCCAGTTATAGTTAAGCCTTAACACAGAGTGCCTATTCCTTTAGAATTAAAAAAAAATGCAAAATTAAATGAGTTAGTTAAAGCGGATATAATTGAACCAGTTAATGAACCTTCAAACTGGATATCTCCAATGGTACCGATCCTTAAGAATGACGTAGATATTGGAATTGGTATTGATATGAGACGTGCTAACAAAGTGTGTTCAAATTTTTAACAAAGTGAGATCCGAAATTGCACTAGCAACAACTTAGCTGTGTTAAACAGCGTGCCAAAAAATTCTTTGGGGACAGCTGTGGCAAGGTTCAGAATCAATCAACAATACCAAGGCAAAACAAATTGAAGGAGGGAATAAGTGCATGTGAACAATTGTTGTTAACAAAGTCATTGTAAAAATCTCCATTATTAATGACCATGCATTATGTCAGATAAAAAACAAACTAAGGCCACATGCACGTATGAGGCTATGTTAATTCAAAGCAATATAGGCAGTGTGTTAATTTAATTGCTGTAAACTGGCAAGCGGAAATAATAAATTGTTTTCATACAAAAATTTACACGTAATTCCATCTTAACCTATATTTTCAAACTATATAATTGATTAAACTTATTTACAGTTCAGTAATATCTTTTCACATTAATTTTTATATCATTATTTAGTTGAATACTTATGTATAAATACAAAGTTCATTAATCATTTTAGTATAATATTAAAATTTGGTTAGATACCTAGACCTAGATAGAAAAAGTATACTTTTTCCATCTAAATTTGAAAGGCAAATTAATGAATCCATTCAGCCTTTAAGAATATAACCTTACTATTTCACCATAGGTAATTGACAGAAACGGAACGTTCTGTTGATAGGGATTGCCGCTATTGGATCGTACGTTGAATCGATGTACATGAGCGGTCATCTTGAAATCAATATTCTGAACACAATTTTTCACAAACCCATTCACAAAAGAATTTGATACGTTAAATCAATCGCATCAAAGAAAGATAAATTTTTATATTGGCAACGTCAGTAAGATTGTCAATTTTATTGACATTATTCTGAAAGCGTTTTCACTATACCATTAAACTGAGATAAAAGTAGTTTGGTGTCAAAAAAAAACGATACCACCAACACAACAACAACTATTAATGTAACGTTAAAATTTTAAAATATTTTATTTAGTGATAATTTGTGACACTATTATAAGCGTTTTGTTGGTATTTATCTTTTATGCGTGCATAAATAACGTTGAGAAAAACTTATTGTTGTAAAGTTTAATTTAAAGGTTACGCAAAGCATGAACTAAATAAAGGCCTATACAAGCTAACTGAGAACCTTTTATGGACATAAATATGTCCACGCAATAAAATCTTGAAAAAGTATACAAGAGCTATGCAGTTATAGTACTTACTGTTACTGCTTTGCAGTAAATAGCCACGCCAATAAAAGACTCTAAGAGCTACGCAGTCATAGTACTGTTACTGTTTTAAAGTAAATAAAAGTATGACACGCAAATAAAAGTATGTAACTCTAATATGAAATGAATATATACGATAATAAATACTACACATAATTATAACATCACATATATATTAAAATATCAAAAACGTATTTACGTACACTGAATAAAATACCTCTATGGTAATATATTTTAATTGTAAATATAAGTACAAAGGTTAAATTCCATTAAATTGCATATTAGGTATGTATTTTGTACAAGGTATCATTAAATTGGAAAACCAAGGTTCAAAGGAACCTCCATTAAATTAGAAATACTTGGTACAAAGGTACCCTAATTTGAAATATTTGGTACAAAGGTACCTCCATAAAAATGAAAGTAATTGATATAAATATTTATAAAAAAAGAAATATTAATATCATAAGTACCTTAAACTAACTATTACCTACTACAATAAATAGAGAAATAAGTAGGCATGAAATTGAAAACTGTATTTTGTCAAAAATTGGCAAACGATAAAGCGACTATAATGAATATAAAGCAAATATAAAATGAAAAAATATATGTACTTACTTATTATTATACTGAAGAAAAACATCAGTAACATGCAATAGAACATAAACATGGAACTAAAAACTATTTTGAAAATTGGGACTGTAGTGAGAACTTGCTAAATTTGAATGTTAAAGAAATTAATTTAAAAAAAAAAGACAATTCTGAATGAAAAAATGGAGATAAACAGCAAGAAAAAAAATGCAAAGAATCTGGAGAAAAGAGAAGAAGGGAAATCCAACAATAATCTAATAACATCATAAATACCTATTCAATGGAACATTGTAAAAATATAAACAGTAAAAATATAGATATACAGTAAAAATATAAATGAGAAGAATATGAAGACAATAAAGGAAGAACACAATCATAATCCCACCGTGCACACTTGTAAGGATGTAAACGGTCGTGATATTAGTGTTTGGATAAAACTAGAAAAGAATATCAGCAATGTAGTCCATTTAAAGAAAGTGAACGATTCGTGGACTGTGGTTAATCAGGATATGAGTAAAATATTCCGAAGAAAATGATGTTCAAGCATAAGTACTCTGTTGACTGATATTATATGGAAGATAAAACTCCTTGGCTATAAACTGTTGTAATATACTTTTAAAAGATGATTGCTGTTGAGTTTCTTGCCACTTCTTCTCAACAGATCGACTTTCCGAAGTGGTGGTAGATTCAGTTCAATTGTAAATTCAATTCCTAGTTGCTTACTATGTAAAAAAAAATTGTGTGGTTAACAAATCAATTTTTGTTTGCAAATAAGAGATGTAATATGCAATTAAATGGTTCTACATCGGGGAGTGGTGGCAGCACCGGGAGGGGCGCGCGGTGTCTTGTATTCCGCTCGTCACTCCATACGGGGCTGCTAACGCTACCGGTCGTGGACATACAAGTCAAAATAATATTGTTTTATTTGTGTGCACAATACCTAAAATAGTGGACGTTACAGGGATGAGTGAGAGTATTATCAACGTAAGAGTAAACAAATATGTATAATTAGAAAGCTCCGAACTGCTAAGCTATCGGAATTTAAACGTGTTATTGTGAGTCAACCATAAAATATAGACATACACTGTTGTGGGATATTTTTTATATAATTTTATAAAGAATATTTCTGTCATACATGATTTCTATGTAGCTTTAACCATTAAGGCTGCACACGCGACGTTTTCCCAACATTTCCCTTCACTGCTCTGCTCCTATTGATTGTAGCGTGATAATAAGTAAACTATAACCTGCCTAGGAGTATGAAGAATAATTTTACCAAGTTTCGTTAAAATCCGTCGAGTAGTTTTGTTTCTATAAGGAACATACAGACAGACAGACAGACAAAAATTTTGCTGATTGCATTTTTGGCATCAGTATCGATCACTAATCATCCCCTGATAGTTATTTTGAAAATATATTTCATTTACGGAATTTACCTCTACAGATTTATTATAAGTATAGATTATATTAAATTTTGGCGCAAAATAATTTGACAAACGTTTCTATAAAAGTTTTACAAACTAAAATAATTAGCACTAGTATCCGGCTCCTTTCGGGTGCAAATTGACATCAAGTTACAAAATTTGAGAATAAAAAGAAAAATAGTTAACCACCGACTTTTACTAATAACTAAAATCTTTGTGCGATCGAGTCTGCGGTCCGGCGCCGCAGACTCGATCGCACAAAAAGTGTGCCGTCTGCGCTGCACCTAAATAGTATAAAACAGTATTAGAATCTACAAGGTGATAAGATGGAATTATTTAAGCAAACCACATTACTCATCAGTAATTTATTCAAACAACATCATTGAAAGTTTGGTTAAGATAAATGTTTGTGTAGGTATATAAAGTTCTGTTACCTTTTAAAGGGTCTCTCAGGTAAAAACAAACGAAAACACTTTTGACACTTAAGTTTATTAACACAAGTCCACAAACAATTGATCACTCCACAGAAGGTCACGACAGTCACAAACAATAATTTACACAGCAGTTAACAATCACAATTATTACGCGGCGGCAAAGAAGAATACATTCAGTATTTAACTACGAATCGCTTACTTAGCGTAGTAACAAGACCTCGGTAAGATTCGGACTGGTTCGCGATCTCTCTACGTCACGCCGGCTAAGCGCCCGCGCTGCCCTTCTGGAAGCCTCGCTACGGCGAGTACACCCGAACATAGCCGAGGGATGTTTACGCAAAACTATCACGCGGCACGGCCGGGTTTGTGCGTGTCTCCATTTTTAGCAATAGAAGGTTAATTTGGATGCAATGAAGTGATAGTATAAATGTATTAAATTATTGGTTGTATATTATGGAGAAGGTTTATTTTGAGACAAGAATATTAAATATATTTTGTGAACATGAATTATAATATGGTGTAAATAGAATAACTTATATATGTTAAATTATATCTATACTATATAATACATGGATTAATGAAGTTAGATATATTTATAAAATATAAAATAAATAGTAATAAGATGAATAGAATATATAAATGTGCGAATATAAAATATATTACGTGTAAATAGAGTAGATACGGCCCACATCACTCCCCCCCAGAGACCTGGTTAGGGGCGATAAAAATCGGTAAATTTAACGACTCGACCTGAACGAGTTGTTTTGTTTGGTAACTTCTCAGTAGGTGGTGAGTCGATGGGGGCCTTTATGAATGGCTGTGTCGAGGGATTGTTGTCCCGTGCACACAAATCTTGGTTTTCTAAAACGTACGCTGGTTTTAGGCGGTCAACTGTGACGGATAGTGGCTTTCCTTTCACAAGAAGTATATAAACCTTATCATTTCGCTGCAGGACCTTGTGGGGGCCAGTGTACGCTGGCTGAAGGGGTGGCCGCGAGGCGTCTTCTCGAAGGAACACGTATTCTGCGGTTGCCAGATCTTTAAATATGAAGACCTTGTTTTTACAGTGCCTTGAAGCAGGTACTGGCTTCAGTTTTTCAGCGAATGAGCGTAGACGAGCTGTAAAATCTGTCATATCAGATGTGCATTCTGTGCTCGGATTAAAAAATTCGCCAGGAAGTCGTAGAGGTTCGCCGAAAACAAGTTCGGCAGATGAAGTCTGAAGGTCTTCTTTGAAGGCGCTTCGGATTCCAAGGAGTACGAAAGGCAACACTTCTACCCAGTTCTCGGTAGCGTGACAAGTAATTGCTGCCTTAAGCTGCCTATGGAACCGCTCTATGATCCCATTACATTGCGGGTGGTAGGCTGTGGTGCGTTTGTGGCGAAATCCGATGGTTTTAGCCAGATATTGGAATAATGTGGACTCAAATTGCCGGCCACGATCCGTCACAATATCTACAGGGCACCCAAATCTGGATATCCAGCTACTAATGAGTGCTTTTGCCACCGTTTCCGCTGTAATATCGGGTATTGGTACGACTTCTGGCCACCGGGTGAATCGGTCTATCGCCGTCAAACAGTACTTATAACCCTGAGAAACAGGGAGTGGACCTATAAGGTCTATATGTACGTGTCTGAAACGTGCGCGGGGTAAGTTGAAAGTGCTTAATGGTGCAGACACGTGACGACTTACTTTTGCACGTTGACAAGGCAGACATGTTCGAGTCCAGTCTCAACAATCCTTCTTCACGCCCGGCCAAACAAATCTATCTGCAACTAATTTAGCAGTTGCTGACGCTCCGGGGTGGCTTAAGGAGTGGAGACTATTAATAACTTTGCTTCGAAACTCTCGAGTAACAAAAGGCCGGGGAGTTGGTGTACTGAAATCACAGTACAGAGGTATACAACTCCCGGGGTAGTTAGTTTTCCTAAGTTTTAGGGATGAACTGTTATCAGTGAGGTAATAAGCTAGTTCCGAGTCGTGTTCTTGGTCTTTCGCGAGTTCTTCGAAGCATATTGGAGCACCTAATTCCTCTATCCGAGACAAAGTATCGGCTACGACATTGTTTTTGCCGGAAATGTGTCTAATTTCGGATGTAAATTGGGAAATATAGTCCAGATGTCGATATTGCCTAGGTGTACAATTATGTTTTCTTTCGTGGAAAGCAAAGCATAACGGCTTGTGATCGGTATAGATAATAAAATGCCGTGCCTCTACCATGTGCCGAAAATACCTAATAGCTTCGTATATTGCTAGAAGTTCGCGATCATACGGAGAATATTTAACTTGGGAGGGGCTAAGTTTCCGCGAAAAGAATGCCAAAGGCTCCCATACGTCGTTCTTGAGCTGTTGTGAAACTGCTCCGATGGCAACGTCTGATGCGTCTGTCACCAATGCGAGCTTCGCACTGCAGTCAGGGTGTGCAAGGAGGGCTGCATTGGAGAGGTTTTCTTTGATATCCGAGAAAGCCTTCAGAGCTTCGTTGCTTAGATGGATGGGTGTTGAACCTTTGACTGATCCCATCAAAAGGGCATTAAGGGGGGCTTGTATTTGAGCAGCGTTTTTTAGGAAACGCCTATAAAAATTCGTCATACCTAAAAAACGTCTTAATGTCCTAACATCCTTTGGTGGGGGAAAGTTTTGTATGGCCTGTACTTTTTCGTTCAGCGGTTTGGTACCGCTCTCCGAAATAGAGTAACCCAAAAAGGTTACCTCGGGAGCCCCAAAACCACACTTGGAAACGTTTAAGACCATACCGTACTTACGAAGTCTGGAGAATATTAATTGGCGTAGGTGGTCCTCATGCTCTGTCTCGCTCCTGCTAAACACCAAAAAATCGTCAATATAGCAATAGACAAAATCGAGTCCTCGCATCATTTCATCGACGAATCGTTGAAAAGTTTGGCCTGCATTACGCAGACCAAACGTCATATATGGGAATTCAAACATTCCGAACGGCGTGGTGATCGCCGTTTTTGAAATATCGTCGGCGCAGACCGGTATTTGATTGTATGACTTTACAAGGTCAAGAATGCTGTAAACTTTGCACCCTGTGATGTTATGTGTGAAGTCATGTATGTGCCGGATCGGGTACCTATCGGGTATGGTACGTGCGTTCAACTGTCTATAGTCGCCGCATGGGCGCCAACCGTTGTCTTTCTTCGGCGCGAGGTGTAAGGGAGACGACCAGGGACTGTCTGAAGGCCTAGCTGTGCCATTAGCTAACATGGCTTCGAACTCAGCCTTTGCTACCTTTAATTTGTCCGGGGCCAAACGCCTAGGTGCACAGGAAACTGGGGGACCAGGTGTGGTCCGTATGTAGTGTTGTGTGGTGTGTGGTATGCTGTACTGCGTGCCGGCTGGTCGCGTGATATCTGAAAACTCGCGAGAAAGTATACGGTGGTAACGAGTATCACCAGTCAAAACCTTAACGGATAAAATGCTATTACTTTTATTAGCCAGAGAAGCTGGAGTAGTAAGAGTAGTCTTATTATCTATAATTTTTTTGTTCTTACAATCTACGATTAATTCATAATAACACAAAAAATCAACTCCTATGATAGGCTTCGTGACGTCGGCTACAATAAATCGCCAGGGGTAGTTACGGTGAAGCCCCAGGTCTAAATACAAGTGCGCGTAGCCGTAGGTGTCAATGGTCATTCCGTTGGCTGCGGAGAGCTTATAGTTAGTTGGTGCACGGCGCTCCTGAAGTTGACATCTGGGAAAAACGCATAGGTCGCTGCCGGTGTCTATCAGATATTGAGTACGCGTACTGCGATCTGTTATGAATAGGCGACCTGGAGATGTGTGGCAATCCTCGGCCGCCATTACGGACTGCCTGCGGCGTTTCCCGAACTCTTGTAGTCGCATGGCTTCTGACATCTGTGCGCCTTTGGTCCAAATTTAGCATGGTACCAGCATAACGGATAAAGTCTATAATTGTTAGCTGACCTTGATCTGCTGCGTGATGGTGAGCAATGTCCACGGTGGTGCGGTCTCGAGCGGTTGTTCGAGTGCGGTTGCCGGGAGCGTTCATCAATCTTCAGGGCGAGGCGCTCCACCATCTTCCGAAGTGCTGCGATCTCTTGCTGTGTACTGGTACCTTCATTCTCTTTTTGGGGTGCTGAGGCGGCTGCTACAACTGTGGGTGCGGATATTTCCTGAATGCGGTCCGCCAGGTCCGCTAGCTGCTGCAACGGGAGGTTGGGCTGCGACGCTAATACCGTCTGGATGTTTCGGGGTAAGCGGTTGCTCCATATGGTCTGCAAAAATTCTCCGGGCAAGCTGGCCCCCGCCAGGTCTTGGAGATGACGCAAGAGTTGGGACGGTTTTCTGTCTCCCAGCTCTTCGTGCGTCAGTAACTGCTTGACCCTATTTTCGTGAGAAGCGGTGAGCCTTCGAATCAACTCGCTCTTAATTTTTTCATATCTGTTCCGCAGCGGTGGGTTAACGATTATGTCCTTTACTGCCTTCGCGTGTACCATATCGAGATTGGTGATAACATTGTTAAATTTAATGGCATCCTCATGTATGCCGTAGTTTTCGAATTGGCCCTCTAACAGGGCGAACCATATTTCCGGGTCATCTGGTGAAAAACTAGGCACCTTTAAATTTAATTTTTGCACGTCACGGAATCGGTCCGTGGAAACGCGCATTTGTTTAGGCGCTCTTTTCGTGACATTCCCGTTATTTTGTGACCGGGCGCTTTTTGCTGTGTCGCTGCTGCTGTCGCTCATCTTGAGTGTCGGTCGTAAGGTCACCAGTTTGGATAAGATATGTGTTTGTGTAGGTATATAAAGTTCTATTACCTTTTAAAGGGTCTCTCAGGTAAAAACAAACGAAAACACTTTTGACACTTAAGTTTATTAACACAAGTCCACAAACAATTGATCACTCCACAGAAGGTCACGACAGTCACAAACAATAATTTACACAGCAGTTAACAATCACAATTATTACGCGGCGGCAAAGAAGAATACATTCAGTATTTAACTACGAATCGCTTACTTAGCGTAGTAACAAGACCTCGGCAAGATTCGGACTAGTTCGCGATCTCTCTACGTCACGCCGGCTAAGCGCCCGCGCTGCCCTTCTGGAAGCCTCGCTACGGCGAGTACACCCGAACATAGCCGAGGGATGTTTACGCAAAACTATCACGCGGCACGGCCGGGTTTGTGCGTGTCTCCATTGTTAGCAATAGAAGGTTAATTTGGATGCAATGAAGTGATAGTATAAATGTATTAAATTATTGGTTGTATATTATGGAGAAGGTTTATTTTGAGACAAGAATATTAAATATATTTTGTGAACATGAATTATAATATGGTGTAAATAGAATAACTTATATATGTTAAATTATATCTATACTATATAATACATGGATTAATGAAGTTAGATATATTTATAAAATATAAAATAAATAGTAATAAGATGAATAGAATATATAAATGTGCGAATATAAAATATATTACGTGTAAATAGAGTAGATACGGCCCACATCACTCCCCCCCAGAGACCTGGTTAGGGGCGATAAAAATCGGTAAATTTAACGACTCGACCTGAACGAGTTGTTTTGTTTGGTAACTTCTCAGTAGGTGGTGAGTCGATGGGGGCCAACCCCTCTGAAGGAAGGTATCGACGAGATCTACACGAATACACAATAAAAACGCTGAGTTACCGTACTAAATTTTGAAGTTTTCGACCAAAACCCCAGTTTTCTATAGAAAAATTAGCAATATACGATTTGGATGCACCAAAAACGATATAATTTTGCTAAGCAGGTAGCTGATTGAGGTGTCAGAAGGAGCGCCTCAATGCGTTTGACAAAATAAAATCAATTTAAGTAATACAAATTTTCAAAATGACTATGTAAACTACGATAGGTTAGGTTTGGGCCAGGTTAGGTTAGGTTAGGTTAGGTTAGGTTTTTGGTTGCTCTTCTCTGCAAATAACTTTTTTATTTTCAAGCTGATTGCGGAGTTCGACCCCTCTGAAGGAAGGTATCGACGAGATCTACACGAATAAACAATAAAAACGCTGAGTTACTGTACTAAATTTTGAAATTTTCGACCAAAACCCCAGTTTTCTATAGAAAAATTAGCAATATACGATTTGGATGCACCAAAAACGATATAATTTTGCTAAGCAGGTAGCTGATTGAGGTGTCAGAAGGAGCGCCTCAATGCGTTTGACAAAATAAAATCAATTTAAGTAATACAAATTTTCAAAATGACTATGTAAACTACGATAGGTTAGGTTTGGGTCAGGTTAGGTTAGGTTAGGTTTTTGGTTGCTCTTCTCTGCAAATAACTTTTTTATTTTCAAGCCGATTGCGGAGTTCGACCCCTCTGAAGGAAGGTATCGACGAGATCTACACGAATAAACAATAAAAACGCTGAGTTACTGTACTAAATTTTGAAATTTTCGACCAAAACCCCAGTTTTCTATAGAAAAATTAGCAATATACGATTTGGATGCACCAAAAACGATATAATTTTGCTAAGCAGGTAGCTGATTGAGGTGTCAGAAGGAGCGCCTCAATGCGTTTGACAAAATAAAATCAATTTAAGTAATACAAATTTTCAAAATGACTATGTAAACTACGATAGGTTAGGTTTGGGTCAGGTTAGGTTAGGTTAGGTTAGGTTTTTGGTTGCTCTTCTCTGCAAATAACTTTTTTATTTTCAAGCCGATTTCGGAGTTCGACCCCTCTGAAGGAAGGTATCGACGAGATCTACACGAATAAACAATAAAAACGCTGAGTTACTGTACTAAATTTTGAAATTTTCGACCAAAACCCCAGTTTTCTATAGAAAAATTAGCAATATACGATTTGGATGCACCAAAAACGATATAATTTTGCTAAGCAGGTAGCTGATTGAGGTGTCAGAAGGAGCGCCTCAATGCGTTTGACAAAATAAAATCAATTTAAGTAATACAAATTTTCAAAATGACTATGTAAACTACGATAGGTTAGGTTTGGGTCAGGTCAGGTTAGGTTAGGTTAGGTTAGGTTAGGTTAGGTTAGGTTCCCCCCCAAGTGGAGTGTGCCTTGTCGTGGCGGGGGGGCTCAGTAGCCCGTCGCAATCCAGCGACTGGGTGAAGCCAAATCACTCCTACGATGGTGGCGCGCTGCGTCTGTCCCGTATCGGGCGGCAGTGTGCCCCTCCGGTACCTTGCGTCTGACCCGTAGCGGGCGGCAGTGGTATCGGGGTGAGGGGGTGGTAGGCGTGGCGAGCACTAACACTGCCGTCGCGTAGTCATTAAATTGTCACTGCCACCAAAACCGTAACCCGTCGAAGTGTCGTGGAACATGTCTCGCGGCTTTGATGGAACGGGGGTCTTGGCTTAACCGCCCGGACCGTGAGGAGACATCCTCTATAAAAAACCCCGAAAGACCGATCGCTGGGAAACGCGGCGATCGGTTGCCTCTTCGGAGGTGGCAGAGTGGGATAATTCTGCCAATTAGCGACCAACCCTGGGTATCTCCCGACCCCCAGGCGTAAGTAGGGTTGACCTTGGCACCGCGTCACTGCCTCGACTAAGTCAATATCACGAACGCGGTACTCGTGGGTTTTGTTATGGATGCTAAACTTTCAAAAGACGTTGAGCCTGAGACGGGCGGAGTTGACGATGGGCCTGTGAAGGGCGGAGTTGACGGTGGGCCTGTGAAGGGCGGAGTTTGTGTTGTGCCCGAGAAGGGTGGAGTCGGTGGAGATGCCTGTGAAGGCAAATTATTTGTTGTGGGACGCTGTGACAGCGCAGAAGAGAGCGGCCGTGAAGGCAGAGGTTTTGTTTTGCCTGGCAAGGGCAAAAGCCGCGGTAGAAGCCGCAATGTCGGAGAAGGGAGAAGTGCGGGCGGTGCGGGAGTCTGTACCCGGTCGCAGAGGAGGTCCTCCTCCATCTTGAGTGGATTGTCGATGGAGGTCGGCGATAGTAGCGGATCGGAGCTCGGAAGCTCCTGTGCTCGTCAGAAGAGGAGTTCGGAGTTTGGCGGAATCCTTTCTGACACGGAGCTTTCGGGCCTGGAGACGGACGCAGACGCAAACGCGAGGGCAATTATCCCTACCAAAAAAAGGAAGAAGGGTTCCCCTAAAAAGGGGAAAGGTAGTAAACCCAAGGAGACGGGAGAAAGCGGTGAGGGATTAAAAGTTACCTTCCGCAAGGAAAGTCCAACTCTTCCCGTTATGGAAGAGTTGGACATTGAGAGGCTGGCAACAGACCAGATAAGAGAGAGGGCAGGTGTGAAGGTGGCTAGAATTCTCTCGCTGGCTACAACTTCAAATAATTTGAAGGGTACCTACGTGAGAGAATTAAAAGACAGTGCCGGAGACCTGAGCGACATTATCGAATGTCTCTCGAGGAGAACCGAGGGGGATGAAATTCGTAACCTCCGTCGGGATAATATCCGTCTCAGGAGGCATGTGGAGGATCTTAAGTCCGAGATCTATGCCCTGAGACGGGAGTTCCAGGAGGGACGGGAGCGCCACAGTTCCCAGCCTGCCGAACCGGTCTCAACCAATCTGGTTGCAGACCTCAAGGCCGCTCTTTTGCCAGATTTTATGGCGTCGGTGGGATCAATGATGGATGCCAAACTCTCGGACATCCGATCATTGCTCCCGGCCAAAAAATTGCGCCCCCCTCTGGCGCATGAATCCCGCGAGGTATTGTCCACAGTCAGTGCACCGGTGCAAACTAATGCGCCGGTGCAAAGTGATGCGCCCTCCTCGGCAGAGCAACCTGTGGCGTCCTGGGCCACGGTGGCCAGGAGGAAGAAAAAAAAGAAGGCCTCTGCCCCGGCGGTACCGACGGTGGCAGCTCCTGCCCCAGGCAAGCCGGCAACGCAGTCCCAGCGGCTGTTGGCAGCTGTGGCATCCCCACGTCCTGCCCCACCGGCAGCTAAGCCGAAGCTCACCCCTCCAAGGTCCTCTGCAGTGGTAATCACACTGCTTCCAGAGGCCATCCAAAGAGGGGTGAGCTACAAAGACGCAATCCTGACTGCGCGTCAGAGTATCAAGCTGGCTGATCTGGGGATTGCCACTGTGAAGATCCGGGAGTCGGCAACGGGAGCCCGCATGCTGGAGGTCCCGGGCACTCAAAGTGGGGACAAGGCGGATCAGCTTGCGGACAAACTGCGAGCTGTTCTTGCTGAGGTCGCAAGGGTGGACCGGCCGGAGAAGCTGGCCGAGCTGCGGATTGGGGGGCTGGACGACTCCGTCACCGCTGAGGATGTGGTGGCGGCAGTTGCGTCTAGGGGAGAATGTGCACCCGAGCAAGTCAAGGCGGGTGCACTTCTGGCGTCGGTCCGCGGGATGGCCGCGATTTTTGTCCGGTGCCCTGTCACTGCGGCAAAAAAGATAGTGGGAGCCCGCCTGCTTGTCGGCTGGAGTTCCGCCTCCGTGACGGCACTCGAGGCGCGCCCCATGCGCTGTTACAGGTGCATGGGGATCGGGCACGTCCGCGCCACGTGCCCGTCAGCGGTCGACCGATCGGACCTGTGTCACCGGTGTGGACAGCCGGGACACATGGCCGCCGCCTGCACTGCCGCCACACGATGTGCGGTATGTGCTGACGTTGGGTGCCCGTCGGCACACGTGATGGGGAGGAGGAGTTGCAACCCTCCCCCCGTCAAAAAGAGAGGGGTCCGCGGTGTCGGGCTTCCTAAAACGGCGGTGCCCCAACAGGCGGCTGAGGAAATTGAAATGGCCGAGTAATGGGTAGTAGGTCCTTCAATTTCCTCCAGGGGAACCTCAACCACTGCGCCGCTGCTCAGGATTTATTCCTGCAGGCTATGGCACAGTGGGAAATCGAAGTGGCGGTCGTGGCGGAGCCTTATTATGTGGCTCCACGACCGCATTGGGCCTGCTCCTTAGACGGCACGGTGGCCATCGTCGTGCGGTTGGGGGGGTGTCACGCACTGATTGTCAGGGAGAGGGGTCCAGGATACGTGGCGGTCAGGTGGGGGGAGTACACCATTATTGGTGTTTACTTTTCCCCTAATAGGCCGCTACGTGAGTACGAGCAGTACTTGGACTCCCTCCACGCATTGGTCGGGCGTATGGGGCCCGACCAACTGCTTCTAATGGGCGACCTTAATGCGAGGTCGCCTCAGTGGGGTGACACCATCACCAACTCTTTCGGCGTGGCCCTGGGGGAATGGGCTGTGGAGGCTGGACTGTCCCTCTTGAATACAGGGACAGTGCCGACTTGTGTGCGACCGCAGGGATCGTCCAGGGTGGACGTTACGTTCTGCTCTCCTGCGATCGCACACAGGATGTGCAATTGGCGGGTGCTGGTGGACCCGGTGACCCTATCGGACCATCGGTACATCCGGTTCGAAGTCGCCGTCCAACAGCACCTAGCGGAGTCTCCACGGCATCCCCCTGCCTTCCCGCGCTGGGCGATCGCCCGGCTCGACCGCGAAAAAGCGGCTGAGGCGGCCGTCGTCCAGGCGTGGTGTGCGCCGCGCACTGCCCCGGCCTCGGTGGACGAGGGCGCAGGCCGCTTCCGCGCCGCTTTGACTGCGGTGTGTGATGCGGCAATGCCCAGGGCGAGGGTCCACTGCGGTCGCAAGGCCGTGTACTGGTGGTCTCCGGAGATTGCTGAACTCCGGGACGCCCACGGTCGGGCTTGGCGGGAGTGTTCGCACTACCGCCGGCGGCGCCACCGCGAAGAAGCGGAGGAGGCGCGGCTGTGGCCGCTTGCAAGGCCACCAAGAAGGCATTGCAAGTGGCAATCTGCGCCGCTAAGGAGCGGGCCAGGGAGGAACTCCTGGAGGGTCTCAACAGGGACCCGTGGGGGCGTCCCTATAAGATGGCTCGGAACAAACTCCGGGCCATGGGACGGCCCCTCACTGAGACTCTCCAGCCTCAGTTCCTGAGGGTGGTCGTGGGAGAGCTGTTTCCTAACAGCCCCGACCACTCCCTGCCTCCCCCAGCGGGAGTGGCATGGGAGATTGAGGTTCCCCCCATCTTGGACGCCGAGATGGAGAATGCCATCTCCCGCTTGGGGAGGAAGAGGACGGCCCCCGGACCGGATGGAGTGCCCGGACGGATCCTAGAGGTAGCGGTGGAAACCCTGGGATCCGAGCTTCGGAAATTGTTCGACCTCTCTCTGAGAACCGGACGGTTTCCGAAGCTCTGGAAGGACGAGAGGCTCTGCCTCCTCGGGAAAGAGGGCCGGTCGCCGGACAGTCCGTCGGCGTTCCGGCCTTTGGTCCTGCTGGATGAGACGGCCAAGATGCTGGAATTTATTCTGGCATCCCGGCTTGTCCAGCACCTCGAGGGGGTAGGGCCTGACCTGTCCGAGGCCCAGTTCGGGTTCCGACGGGGGCGATCGACGTTGGACGCCGTCTCTGCCCTGAAGGCCCTCACCGCGGAAGGTGCCGCGAGGGGGGAGAGGTCGCTGGCAGTGTCTTTGGACATTGCCAACGCCTTCAACAGCCTGCCGTTCGGTGCAATACTCGAGGCTCTCCGATTTCACGGGGTGCCTCTGTACCTGCGGCGGCTGTTGGAGGACTACCTCCGGGACAGGGACGTCATCTACGTCGACGGAAGGGGGTCACTGACGCGGCGAACCATGAGGTGTGGGGTTCCGCAAGGGTCGGTGCTCGGTCCGCTCTTGTGGAACTTGGGCTACGACGGGGTGTTGAGGGGCGTTCTGCCGCCCCACGTCAGCGTATTCTGCTATGCTGACGATACCCTCATAGTGGCCCAAGGGAGGACGTTCGCCGAGTCAGTGACTCGGATGGAGGAGGGTGCGGCCCTAGTGGTGGGCCGCATAAGGAGGTTGGGCCTCAGGGTCGCGCTGGAGAAGACCGAGGCCCTTTTGTTTCACGGGCCTCGGCAGGGTCCCCCTCCAGGTGCGACGCTGATGGTGGATGGCACCCGGATACCCCTGAAGAGGGAAATGCGGTATCTGGGCCTCATCTTAGATGGGCGCTGGGCCTTCGGTCAGCATTTTAAGGTGCTGGCCGAACGGCTCATCAAGGCGGTGGCTGCACTGGGGCGGCTGCTGCCGAACGTGGGGGGGCCTGGTTCCCCATGCCGTAGGCTCTACCTTGGTATTGTGGGAAGCATGGCCCTCTACGGAGCACCCATCTGGGAGGATGCCCTCAACCGCCAAAATAGGGCCCTGCTGCGGAAGCCGCAGAGGGTCATGGCGGTGAGGGCATCGCGAGGGTACCGCTCGATTTCCCATGGGGCTGCCTGCGTCCTGGCAAGCGCCCCCCCGTGGGAACTCGAGGCGGTAGTGCTCGGTGCCGTTTACCGGTACCGAGCCGAGAGGAGGGATGCGGGCGAGCGCCCCTGTCCCGAGGAGGTGGCACGCGTCCGCAGGAGTGCAAGGAGGGCACTCCTTAGGGGATGGGAAGAGTCCCTCGTTGCGCCCGCTTACGGGGCCTGGACGATCGATGCGATTCGTCCGGTCCTCGTTGAGTGGGTGCAGCGAAGGTGGGGGACTCTGACCTTCCGCCTTGTGCAGGTATTGACCGGACATGGTTGTTTCGGTCACTACCTGCACAGGGTCGCCCGGAGGGAGGTGACGACAGAGTGTCACCATTGTGGGGCGGCCAACGACACGGCGGAGCACACCTTAGTGGTGTGTCCGGCGTGGGGTCGGCTGTGGCACGAGTTGACGTCTGTCGTCGGAGAGGACCTCTCGCTCGCTAGCGTGGTAAAAGCCATGCTAGGGAGTCGAGAGGCTTGGGCGGCCATGACCTCCTTCTGCGAGGACGTAATGTCGCAGAAGGAGGCGGCGGAGCGGTGCCGGGAGGATGACGCCTCTTCGGCACCGATCCGCCGTAGGCGGAGGGGGGGACGGAGAAGGAAATATGCTCACCTTCTCCCTCCCGATAGCCAGCCGTAGCGGGTGAGGGGACCTGCTGCGGCTATTAGGGCTATGTGTGGGGAAATGGTCTCGTGTGCTGGACCATTTCCCACGTGGGGGGCGCTCGGCTAAGGCTGAGCGCAATTTGCCGGGGCTCGCGGGTAATGCCAATGGCGGTACCGTGGGCTCCATCTATGGCAGATGAGGTACACCTTGAGGTTTTTAGTGGGTAGTTCTGGCCTTCTGCCGGATCATCCCCACATACCCCGTCGCTCCCCCTTGGGCGGTGGGGACGTGATTGCACGTTTTCCTCAAGTAAAAAAAAAAAAAAAAAAAAAAGGTTAGGTTAGGTTTTTTTTTTTTTTTTTTTTTTTTTTTTTTTTTATTCCTAGCACCTCCGCCAAAAGGGCGCAGATTTTTTATAACAACTCCTTTCATTCCAGTTCTCGCGTTTATGCTTCTCGTACTTCCATTCTTCATACTTTGTTTCCTTTCATTCATCATATCTTTTATGCTGTGCGGGAGGATATCCCGTCTTACATTAACTTTAATTTTAGTTCTATTTTTACTGGTATCTCATTTCGGGTGGGATTTCCCGTTTACCCTACTCCTACTTCACAGGCTTGGGATTGTAGCCAGGGGGGTTAATAATTGGGTTTTACACTTTTTACACTTTTCATTTTCTTACATTTTTCTTACATTCAAGGTTTTTATATTTACAATCTATGCTTGTTTAACAACTTATATCTATTTTACACTTTTCATTTTCTTACATTTTTCTTACATTCGGGGTTTTTATATTTACAATCTATGCTTGTTTAACAACTTTTATCTATACTTATTACTACTTCTACATTTCAATTTTATACAATAATACTACAATTTTACATGTTATGCTATCACAAAATATTTTATATATTTTTGAAGCATATACTTTTTCTTATACATTTACAATTTTTACAACTATTATACACTTCCTTGTTCTACCACACATAATTGCTTATAATTAATTTCTTATTACAACCAGGCTTATATGCCTATCCCTTATATTATTTACAATATTTGGTAGGCAATATACCTAAGGTTCCCTATTTATTCCTGTCTATAACATTCTTTGCGACAAATGTGCAATATTCCAAGAAAATGTTTCTGTCTTTGCTAAGTAGTAACTCATGAAGGTTGTTTTGGACCATCTTGACGCCTAATTTGTGTTCGGTGTTATACCTTTGCAGATCGTAAACTGGACACTCTAACAATAGGTGCGGTATTGTTTCGTCTTTGCCAGGCTCACAAACGCACGCTGGGTTCTCCTTACATCTGAATCGGTACAGATATCCGGAGAACCCACCGTGTCCTGTCATCACTTGGGTGATTATCCCAGATGGACGGATTTTCCTAACAATTTTGTACGCTGCTATCGTGTTGGGGAAAAAGATTTTGGTTGTCCCGGCAGTGTCTCCAGGCTGGTATCTTTGGTTCCATTCGTCAAGCGATTGCATCCGGATGCTTCGCTTGACGAATGAAACCGGGCACAGGTCGTATTTAGGCCTCTTCTTCGAGCTCAGTGCTGCTTCTTTCGCCAACTGGTCCGCTCTCTCATTCCCTGCTAAACCTGCGTGTGCTTTAATCCAAAACAAATCTAACGATTTGCCTTGTTGATGTAAAGTCTTTATGTTGGATCTTGTTTTAACCGCGAGGGAATGAAAGCATGCTGGACCAGTTACCGTCTGAAGTGCAGCTCTGGAGTCACTGTAAACAGCGTACTTCCTTTCCTTACGTCGTAGAATTTCCTCAACCGCCTCACATATAGCCAAGAGTTCCACCTGATAGACGGTACAATACGAAGGCAGGGCAAGTTTGATGGCTTTGGTCTCGGACTCTCTATTCCATAAGGATAGAGAGGCACCGACCCTGCCATCAATCTTGCTGCCATCGGTGAATATTCGAATTTCAAAATCACTGTTAATGTCTAACTGCTCCTGGTCTATCAGGGTGTGGAACTCAAGGCTTACATGCTCTGCGGGATGAGGGGCCTCTATGAAAGGAATCGGTCGCTCGACGTCTCTTCCTGCTAGTTCTGGCACTGGGAATCCTTTTCTGGCTTCATATAGGGATGCGCATTCTCGGACGCGAATGTCCAAGGGTAGAAGACCAGACAGCACCAGTGCCGAGTTAAGTGACACAGTTTTGTAAGCTTTGCACACTTTTTGGGCGAATCCTCTTTGGAGCCCGTTTAGTTTTTTCCTGATGCAGAGTTTTTTCGATTCTGGCGCCCACACGCTAGCAGCGTACAACACGATAGGTTCTACAGTGGTGGTATATATAAGGCGTACTATTTCAGGGTTTAAGCCCCAACTTATCTTAGCCGCCCTCGACAGTTGTTTGTACACTGCGATACCTTTCTTACATACTGCTGTAACATGTGCGTTAAATGTAAGTTTCCTATCAATTATAACCCCGAGTATTTTTATTTGATTTTCCATATTTATTATCACTCCGCCCATGCTCAATCGTGGGGTGTCGTGTTTCAGCTTGTTCGTTATGACCATGGCGCAAGTTTTGTGTGGCGCAAATTTGAGCTTGTTCGCGACACCCCACGCTTGAACTTGTTCGAGAGTGATATTAGCCGAGTTTTGTATATCCCGGCCCGTATCGCCGTCAAAGACAAGGACGACGTCGTCGGCAAATGCTTGGACGTAAATGCCCTTCTCCTCCAGGTATTTGAGGAGTGGATCGAGCAACAGGTTCCAGAGGATTGGCCCTCCTATCGACCCTTGGACGCATCCTTTACTCGTGCCTCTGCTGTGCTCTTCTCCTGCGTATCGAACGTTCACAGTTCTATCTTTGAGGTAGCTGTTGATGACTCTTCTCAAGTTATCAGGACACTTTTCCTCAGCCAACCGGACTCTGATCTTAGGCCACCAAGCACTATCGAAGGCTCCCTCTATGTCTAGTGATACCAAAGTGACTATTTTCTTTTGGTATAGTTTTGATCTAATGTGTCTCATCAAGGCATAGAGCGAGTCTAAGGTTGTTCGGTGGTTCAGTGGTTAGGTTAGGTTAGGTTAGGTTAGGTTTTTTTTTTTTTTTTTTTTTTTTTTTTTTTTTTTTTTTTTTTTTTTTTTTTTAATATTCTGAACACCACCGGCGGAACCGATGCTTTTAGTTTTAATTTGTTATATATGTGCCTTTTCTATTTTTGTTATCCTCCGTTACGTATGCTACGGTATGCTGAAGGTATACCGTAGTTATAGATGTAGTTTTTGTTATATACTTCGAATATACTTCTTTCATTCTTTCTTAAGATCTTCTCCGTTTTTCTCCTTTTAGTTTTCCATTCATTTCATTTCGTATTTTATTTCTTATTTATTTGACATCTTCAACAATTTTCGTTTTAGATTTTTCACTTTCTTTTTTACATGTTGCATATAATATTCGTTACGATATTATAGAAACATGGTTTTCTTACACAGTTTTGTTTTTATTTGTAACTTTATTTGCTACTCTATTGCAATATTGTATGAAAATTTTTCTGCATTTTTTGTCATCTAATATTTTTGGAAAGTTCATTTTTTCTATTTTAAGGCCAATCTCCTGCTCGGTGTCATATCTTTCACGTGCGTATACGGGGCACTCGGTGAGAATGTGCGGTACAGTTTCTGGCACTCCTGGTTCACAGTTGCACGATGGATTCTCCTTGCATCCGAAACGGTGCAGATACTCGGAGAATCCACCGTGCCCCGTCAAAATCTGGGTGGTCACTCCCGTGATTGGTGTTTTCCTGACAATTTTGTAGGCTTCTATGGCGTCCGGGTAAAATAACTTCGTAACACTTGCCGTGATGCCACTCTTGTACCGTGCATTCCATTCGTCAAGAGTACGCATGCGAATGCACCTCTTGACGAATGAAATGGGACACTCTTGGTAGTCATGTCTCTTTTTAGACCTCAGAGCTGCTTCCTTGGCCAACTGGTCTGCCCTTTCGTTTCCAGCCAATCCTGCGTGCGCTTTGATCCAGAATAAAGACACAGCTTTATCTTGTTGGACCAAAGCGACGAGGTTGGCTCTGGTTTTCACTGCTAGAGGGTGGAGACTTTTAAGTCCAGTGACCGTTTGTAGAGCAGCTCTGGAGTCGCTGTATATTGCGAAAGACCGCTCCTTTCTGCGTTTTACAGCCTCACTCGCTTCGAATAGTGCCAAAAGCTCAGCCTGGTAGACCGTACAGTGTGACGACAGACTAAGTTTGACGGCCCTGGTCTCGGCTTCTCTATTCCATAAGGATAGCGAAGCGCCGACACGACCGTCAATCTTACTGCCGTCTGTAAAGATTCTGATATCAAAATCACTGTTTTCGTCGAGTTGGTCTTGGTCTACCAGGGTATGGAAGTGAAATCGAGCGAGTTTGGCTGGATGCGGACCCTCAATTGCAGAGACTACTCTTGCAACGTCCCTGTCTCCAATCTCTGGCTGGGGTTTCCCCTTCTTTGCCTCATAAAGTGAGGCAGCCTCACGGACCCGCAGGTCTAAGGGGAGAATCCCAGTCAGGATCAGCGTCGAGTTTAGGGACGTTGTGCGGTATGCCTTGCTAATTTTCTGGAGAAAGCCCCTCTGAACGGCATCTAGTTGTTTTTTAATGCAAATTTTAGTAGCGGCGGGTGCCCAGACGCTAGCCGCGTACAGGATTATTGGTTCGACAGTGGCTGTATATATGAGGCTAGGTTAGGTTAGGTTAGGTTAGGTTAGGTTAGGTTAGGTTAGGTTAGGTTAGGTTAGGTTAGGTTTGGGCTACGACGGGGTGTTGAGGGGCGTTCTGCCGCCCCACGTCAGCGTATTCTGCTACGCTGACGATACCCTCATAGTGGCCCAAGGGAGGACGTTCGCCGAGTCAGTGACTCGGATGGAGGAGGGTGCGGCCCTAGTGGTGGGCCGCATAAGGAGGTTGGGCCTCAGGGTCGCGCTGGAGAAGACCGAGGCCCTTTTGTTTCACGGGCCTCGGCAAGGTCCCCCTCCAGGTGCGACGCTGATGGTGGATGGGACCCGGATACCCCTGAAGAGGGAAATGCGGTATCTGGGCCTCATCCTAGATGGGCGCTGGGCCTTCGGTCAGCATTTTAAGGTGCTGGCCGAACGGCTCATCAAGGCGGTGGCTGCACTGGGGCGGCTGCTGCCGAACGTGGGGGGGCCTGGTTCCCCATGCCGTAGGCTCTACCTCGGTATTGTGGGAAGCATGGCCCTCTACGGAGCGCCCATCTGGGAGGATGCCCTCAACCGCCAAAATAGGGCCCTGCTGCGGAAGCCGCAGAGGGTCATGGCGGTGAGGGCATCGCGAGGGTACCGCTCGATTTCCCATGGGGCTGCCTGCGTCTTGGCAAGCGCCCCCCCGTGGGAACTCGAGGCGGTAGTGCTCGGTGCCGTTTACCGGTACCGAGCCGGGAGGAGGGATGCGGGCGAGCGCCCCTGTCCCGAGGAGGTGGCGCGCGTCCGCAGGAGTGCCAGGAGGGCACTCCTTAGGGGGTGGGAAGAGTCCCTCGTCGCGCCCGCTTACGGGGCCTGGACGATCGATGCGATTCGTCCGGTCCTCGTTGAGTGGGTGCAGCGAAGGTGGGGGACTCTGACCTTCCGCCTTGTGCAGGTATTGACCGGACATGGTTGTTTCGGTCACTACCTGCACAGGGTCGCCCGGAGGGAGGTGACGACAGAGTGTCACCATTGTGGGGCGGCCGACGACACGGCGGAGCACACCTTAGTGGTGTGTCCGGCGTGGGGTCGGCTGCGGCACGAGTTGACGTCTGTCGTCGGAGAGGACCTCTCGCTCCCTAGCGTGGTTAAAGCCATGTTAGGGAGTCGCGAGGCTTGGGCGGCCATGACCTCCTTCTGCGAGGACGTAATGTCGCAGAAGGAGGCGGCGGAGCGGTGCCGGGAGGATGACGCCTCTTCGGCACCGATCCGCCGTAGGCGGAGGGGGGGACGGAGAAGGAGATACGCTCACCTTCTCCCTCCCGATAGCCAGCCGTAGCGGGTGAGGGGACCTGCTGCGGCTATTAGGGCTATGTGTGGGGAAATGGCCTCGTGTGCTGGACCATTTCCCACATGGGGGGCGCTCGGCTAAGGCTGAGCGCAATCTGCCGGAGCTCGCGGGTAATGCTAATGGCGGTACCGTGAGCTCCGTCTATGGCAGATGAGGTACACCTTGAGGTTTTTAGTGGGTAGGTCTGGCCTTCTGCCGGATCATCCCCACATACCCCGTCGCTCCCCCTTGGGCGGTCGGGGACGTGATAGCACGTTTTCCTCAAGTAAAAAAAAAAAAAAAAAGGTTAGGTTAGGTTAGGTTAGGTTAGGTTCCCCCCCAAGTGGAGTGTGCCTTGTCGTGGCGGGGGGGCTCAGTAGCCCGTCGCAATCCAGCGACTGGGTGAAGCCAAATCACTCCTACGATGGTGGCGCGCTGCGTCTGTCCCGTATCGGGCGGCAGTGTGCCCCTCCGGTACCTTGCGTCTGACCCGTAGCGGGCGGCAGTGGTATCGGGGTGAGGGGGTGGTAGGCGTGGCGAGCACTAACACTGCCGTCGCGTAGTCATTAAATTGTCACTGCCACCAAAACCGTAACCCGTCGAAGTGTCGTGGAACATGTCTCGCGGCTTTGATGGAACGGGGGTCTTGGCTTAACCGCCCGGACCGTGAGGAGACATCCTCTATAAAAAACCCCGAAAGACCGATCGCTGGGAAACGCGGCGATCGGTTGCCTCTTCGGAGGTGGCAGAGTGGGATAATTCTGCCAATTAGCGACCAACCCTGGGTATCTCCCGACCCCCAGGCGTAAGTAGGGTTGACCTTGGCACCGCGTCACTGCCTCGACTAAGTCAATATCACGAACGCGGTACTCGTGGGTTTTGTTATGGATGCTAAACTTTCAAAAGACGTTGAGCCTGAGACGGGCGGAGTTGACGATGGGCCTGTGAAGGGCGGAGTTGACGGTGGGCCTGTGAAGGGCGGAGTTTGTGTTGTGCCCGAGAAGGGTGGAGTCGGTGGAGATGCCTGTGAAGGCAAATTATTTGTTGTGGGACGCTGTGACAGCGCAGAAGAGAGCGGCCGTGAAGGCAGAGGTTTTGTTTTGCCTGGCAAGGGCAAAAGCCGCGGTAGAAGCCGCAATGTCGGAGAAGGGAGAAGTGCGGGCGGTGCGGGAGTCTGTACCCGGTCGCAGAGGAGGTCCTCCTCCATCTTGAGTGGATTGTCGATGGAGGTCGGCGATAGTAGCGGATCGGAGCTCGGAAGCTCCTGTGCTCGTCAGAAGAGGAGTTCGGAGTTTGGCGGAATCCTTTCTGACACGGAGCTTTCGGGCCTGGAGACGGACGCAGACGCAAACGCGAGGGCAATTATCCCTATCAAAAAAGGGAAGAAGGGTTCCCCTAAAAAGGGGAAAGGTAGTAAACCCAAGGAGACGGGAGAAAGCGGTGAGGGATTAAAAGTTACCTTCCGCAAGGAAAGTCCAACTCTTCCCGTTATGGAAGAGTTGGACATTGAGAGGCTGGCAACAGACCAGATAAGAGAGAGGGCAGGTGTGAAGGTGGCTAGAATTCTCTCGCTGGCTACAACTTCAAATAATTTGAAGGGTACCTACGTGAGAGAATTAAAAGACAGTGCCGGAGACCTGAGCGACATTATCGAATGTCTCTCGAGGAGAACCGAGGGGGATGAAATTCGTAACCTCCGTCGGGATAATATCCGTCTCAGGAGGCATGTGGAGGATCTTAAGTCCGAGATCTATGCCCTGAGACGGGAGTTCCAGGAGGGACGGGAGCGCCACAGTTCCCAGCCTGCCGAACCGGTCTCAACCAATCTGGTTGCAGACCTCAAGGCCACTCTTTTGCCAGATTTTATGGCGTCGGTGGGATCAATGATGGATGCCAAACTCTCGGACATCCGATCATTGCTCCCGGCCAAAAAATTGCGCCCCCCTCTGGCGCATGAATCCCGCGAGGTATTGTCCACAGTCAGTACACCGGTGCAAACTAATGCGCCGGTGCAAAGTGGTGCGCCCTCCTCGGCAGAGCAACCTGTGGCGTCCTGGGCCACGGTGGCCAGGAGGAAGAAAAAAAAGAAGGCCTCTGCCCCGGCGGTACCGACGGTGGCAGCTCCTGCCCCAGGCAAGCCGGCAACGCAGTCCCAGCGGCTGTTGGCAGCTGTGGCATCCCCACGTCCTGCCCCACCGGCAGCTAAGCCGAAGCTCACCCCTCCAAGGTCCTCTGCAGTGGTAATCACACTGCTTCCAGAGGCCATCCAAAGAGGGGTGAGCTACAAAGACGCAATCCTGACTGCGCGTCAGAGTATCAAGCTGGCTGATCTGGGGATTGCCACTGTGAAGATCCGGGAGTCGGCAACGGGAGCCCGCATGCTGGAGGTCCCGGGCACCCAAAGTGGGGACAAGGCGGATCAGCTTGCGGACAAACTGCGAGCTGTTCTTGCTGAGGTCGCAAGGGTGGACCGGCCGGAGAAGCTGGCCGAGCTGCGGATTGGGGGGCTGGACGACTCCGTCACCGCTGAGGATGTGGTGGCGGCAGTTGCGACTAGGGGAGAATGTGCACCCGAGCAAGTCAAGGCGGGTGCACTTCTGGCGTCGGTCCGCGGGATGGCCGCGATTTTTGTCCGGTGCCCTGTCACTGCGGCAAAAAAGATAGTGGGAGCCCGCCTGCTTGTCGGCTGGAGTTCCGCCTCCGTGACGGCACTCGAGGCGCGCCCCATGCGCTGTTACAGGTGCATGGGGATCGGGCACGTCCGCGCCACGTGCCCGTCAGCGGTCGACCGATCGGACCTGTGTCACCGGTGTGGACAGCCGGGACACATGGCCGCCGCCTGCACTGCCGCCACACGATGTGCGGTATGTGCTGACGTTGGGTGCCCGTCGGCACACGTGATGGGGAGGAGGAGTTGCAACCCTCCCCCCGTCAAAAAGAGAGGGGTCCGCGGTGTCGGGCTTCCTAAAACGGCGGTGCCCCAACAGGCGGCTGAGGAAATTGAAATGGCCGAGTAATGGGTAGTAGGTCCTTCAATTTCCTCCAGGGGAACCTCAACCACTGCGCCGCTGCTCAGGATTTATTCCTGCAGGCTATGGCACAGTGGGAAATCGAAGTGGCGGTCGTGGCGGAGCCTTATTATGTGGCTCCACGACCGCATTGGGCCTGCTCCTTAGACGGCACGGTGGCCATCGTCGTGCGGTTGGGGGGGTGTCACGCACTGATTGTCAGGGAGAGGGGTCCAGGATACGTGGCGGTCAGGTGGGGGGAGTACACCATTATTGGTGTTTACTTTTCCCCTAATAGGCCGCTACGTGAGTATGAGCAGTACTTGGACTCCCTCCACGCATTGGTCGGGCGTATGGGGCCCGACCAACTGCTTCTGATGGGCGACCTTAATGCGAGGTCGCCTCAGTGGGGTGACACCATCACCAACTCTTTCGGCGTGGCCCTGGGGGAATGGGCTGTGGAGGCTGGACTGTCCCTCTTGAATACAGGGACAGTGCCGACTTGTGTGCGACCGCAGGGATCGTCCAGGGTGGACGTTACGTTCTGCTCTCCTGCGATCGCACACAGGATATGCAATTGGCGGGTGCTGGTGGACCCGGTGACCCTATCGGACCATCGGTACATCCGGTTCGAGGTCGCCGTCCAACAGCACCTAGCTGAGTCTCCACGGCATCCCCCTGCCTTCCCGCGCTGGGCGATCGCCCGGCTCGACCGCGAAAAAGCGGCTAAGGCGGCCGTCGTCCAGGCGTGGTATGCGCCGCGCACTGCCCCGGCCTCGGTGGACGAGGGCGCAGGCCGCTTCCGCGCCGCTTTGACTGCGGTGTGTGATGCGGCAATGCCCAGGGCGAGGGTCCACTGCGGTCGCAAGGCCGTGTACTGGTGGTCTCCGGAGATTGCTGAACTCCGGGACGCCCACGGTCGGGCTTGGCGGGAGTGTTCGCACTACCGCCGGCGGCGCCACCGCGACGAAGCGGAGGAGGCGCGGCGGGTGGCCGCTTGCAAGGCCACCAAGAAGGCATTGCAAGCGGCGATCTGCGCCGCTAAGGAGCGGGCCAGGGAGGAACTCCTGGAGGGTCTCAACAGGGACCCGTGGGGGCGTCCCTATAAGATGGCTCGGAACAAACTCCGGGCCATGGGACGGCCCCTCACTGAGACTCTCCAGCCTGAGTTCCTGAGGGTGGTCGTGGGAGAGCTGTTTCCTAACAGCCCCGACCACTCCTTGCCTCCCCCAGCGGGAGTGGCATGGGAGATTGAGGTTCCCCCCATCTCGGACGCCGAGATGGAGAATGCCATCTCCCGCTTGGGGAGGAAGAGGACGGCCCCCGGACCAGATGGAGTGCCCGGACGGATCCTAGAGGTAGCGGTGGAAACCCTGGGATCCGAGCTTCGGAAATTGTTCGACCTCTCTCTGAGAACCGGACGGTTTCCGAAGCTCTGGAAGGACGGGAGGCTCTGCCTCCTCGGGAAAGAGGGCCGGTCGCCGGACAGTCCGTCGGCGTTCCGGCCTTTGGTCCTGCTGGATGAGACGGCCAAGATGCTGGAATTTATTCTGGCATCCCGGCTTGTCCAGCACCTCGAGGGGGTAGGGCCTGACCTGTCCGAGGCACAGTTCGGGTTCCGACGGGGGCGGTCGACGTTGGACGCCGTCTCTGCCCTGAAAGCCCTCACCGCGGAAGGTGCCGCGAGGGGGGAGAGGTCGTTGGCAGTGTCTTTGGACATTGCCAACGCCTTCAACAGCCTGCCGTTCGGTGCAATACTCGAGGCTCTCCGATTTCACGGGGTGCCTCTGTACCTGCGGCGGCTCTTGGAGGACTACCTCCGGGACAGGGACGTCATCTACGTCGACGTGAGGGGGTCACTGACGCGGCGAACCATGAGGTGTGGGGTTCCGCAAGGGTCGGTGCTCGGTCCGCTCTTGTGGAACTTGGGCTACGACGGGGTGTTGAGGGGCGTTCTGCCGCCCCACGTCAGCGTATTCTGCTATGCTGACGATACCCTCATAGTGGCCCAGGGGAGGACGTTCGCCGAGTCAGTGACTCGGATGGAGGAGGGTGCGGCCCTAGTGGTGGGCCGCATAAGGAGGTTGGGCCTCAGGGTCGCGCTGGAGAAGACCGAGGTCCTTTTGTTTCACGGGCCTCGGCAGGGTCCCCCTCCAGGTGCGACGCTGATGGTGGATGGGACCCGGATACCCCTGAAGAGGGAAATGCGGTATCTGGGCCTCATCTTAGATGGGCGCTGGGCCTTCGGTCAGCATTTTAAGGTGCTGGCCGAACGGCTCATCAAGGCGGTGGCTGCACTGGGACGGCTGCTGCCGAACGTGGGGGGGCCTGGTTCCCCATGCCGTAGGCTCTACCTCGGTATTGTGGGAAGCATGGCCCTCTACGGAGCGCCAATCTGGGAGGATGCCCTCAACCGCCAAAATAGGGCCCTGCTGCGGAAGCCGCAGAGGGTCATGGCGGTGAGGGCATCGCGAGGGTACCGCTCGATTTCCCATGGGGCTGCCTGCGTCCTGGCAAGCGCCCCCCCGTGGGAACTCGAGGCGGTAGTGCTTGGTGCCGTTTACCGGTACCGAGCGGAGAGGAGGGATGCGGGCGAGCGCCCCTGTCCCGAGGAGGTGGCACGCGTCCGCAGGAGTGCCAGAAGGGCACTCCTTAGGGGCTGGGAAGAGTCCCTCGTTGCGCCCGCTTACGGGGCCTGGACGATCGATGCGATTCGTCTGGTCCTCGTTGAGTGGGTGCAGCGAAGGTGGGGGACTCTGACCTTCCGCCTTGTGCAGGTATTGACCGGACATGGTTGTTTCGGTCACTACCTGCACAGGGTCGCCCGGAGGGAGGTGACGACAGAGTGTCACCATTGTGGGGCGGCCGACGACACGACGGAGCACACCTTAGTGGTGTGTCCGGCGTGGGGTCGGCTGCGGCACGAGTTGACGTCTGTCGTCGGAGAGGACCTCTCGCTCGCTAGCGTGGTAAAAGCCATGCTAGGGAGTCGAGAGGCTTGGGCGGCCATGACCTCCTTCTGCGAGGACGTAATGTCGCAGAAGGAGGCGGCGGAGCGGTGCCGGGAGGATGACGCCTCTTCGGCACCGATCCGCCGTAGGCGGAGGGGGGGACGGAGAAGGAGATACGCTCACCTTCTCCCTCCCGATAGCCAGCCGTAGCGGGTGAGGGGACCTGCTGCGGCTATTAGGGCTATGTGTGGGTAAATGGTCTCGTGTGCTGGACCATTTCCCACGTGGGGGGCGCTCGGCTAAGGCTAAGCGCAATTTGCCGGGGCGCGCGGGTAATGCCAATGGCGGTACCGTGGGCTCCATCTATGGCAGATGAGGTACACCTTGAGGTTTTTAGTGGGTAGGTCTGGCCTTCTGCCGGATCATCCCCACATACCCCGTCGCTCCCCCTTGGGCGGTGGGGACGTGATTGCACGTTTTCCTCAAGTAAAAAAAAAAAAAAAAAAAAAAGGTTAGGTTAGGTTAGGTTAGGTTAGGTTTTTTTTTTTTTTTTTTTTTTTTAAATTCTCACTTTTACCACCGGCATAACCGCTGGCTTTGTTTCGTCTGTTTGTTTAATTTTCAGCCTCGGTTTGATTATTATGATTTGTAGTTGTTTTCCAGTACACAGAAGGTGTACCGTGATGAATATTTGAGTTTTAGTTTCTTCCCATTCAAAATTTCTCCTTTTACTATCTCTTGGGTTACATTTCTATTTCTTCCTTTTATTTCTTAACTTTAACTATCCTTGTACTTTTTACTTTGATCATTCTTGTATAATTCTTTTATTTTCATTTCTAGTTTTTTGAATACTTATCTGGTTTTGCATGTTACATTAAATATACTGCATGATATTTATGAAACATGTATTTTCTTATGCTGTTTTATTTTTGTTACAGGTTTTATTTACTATAGTTTTGCAATAATCAATGAAAATACTTCTGTTTTTGTTGCGAAGGATTTCCGGAAAGTTGGTTATAGTTATTTTAATTCCGATTTTCTGCTCGGCGTCATAGCGGTTTAATGCGTAGGCGGGACATTCGGCTAAAAGGTGTGGGACAGTTTCTGACACACCGGGTTCACAGATGCACGATGGGTTCTCCTTGCATCCAAAGCGGTGTAAATACTCGGAGAACCCACCGTGCCCCGTCAGAATCTGAGTGGTCTCTCCCGTGATAGGTATTTTTCGCACGATTTTGTACGCATCCGTGACATCCGGGTAAAAAAGTTTGGTAACCTGCGCAGTCTGGGCACTTTTGTATCGTGCATTCCATTCGTCAAGGGTTCGCATACGAATGCACCGCTTGACGAATGAAATGGGGCATTTTTCATAGTTATGCCTCTTTTTGGACTTCAGAGCTGCTTCCTTTGCCAGCTGGTCTGCCCTTTCGTTTCCAGCCAATCCTGCGTGCGCTTTAATCCAAAATAAAGACACAGTTTTATTTTGCTGGACTAAAGCGACGAGGTTGGCTCTGGTTTTCACAGCTAGAGGGTGAAGACATTTAGGACCAGTAACAGTTTGGAGAGCAGCTCTGGAGTCACAATATATAGCGAACGTCCGCTCCTTTCTGCGCATCACAGCCTCGCTCGCTTCGAATAAGGCCAAGAGCTCAGCCTGGTAGACCGTACAGAAAGACGGCAGACTAAGTTTGACGGCCCTGGTTTCGGTTTCTCTATTCCATAAGGATAGCGAAGCACCGACCCGGCCGTCAATCTTACTGCCGTCTGTGAAGATTCTGATGTCGAAGTCGCTATGAGCGTCGAGTTGGTCTTGGTCTACCAGGGTACGGAAGTTGAAACGAACGAGCTTGGCTGGATGAGGGCCCTCATATGCAGAAGCCACCTTTTCAATCTCCCTGTCTACTATCTCTGACTGAGGTTCCCCCCTCTTTGCCTCGTAGAGACAAGCAGCCTCACGGACTCGGAGGTCTAGGGGGAGAATCCCAGTCAGGATCAACGTAGAGTTAAGGGACGTTGTGCGGTATGCCTTTGCCATCTTTTGCAAAAAACCCCTCTGGACGGCATCAAGTTGCTTTCTGACGCAGAACTTGGTTACTGAGGGTGCCCAGACGCTAGCCGCGTACATAATTATCGGCTCGACAGTGGCTGTATATATGAGGCGGATGATGTCAGAGTGTAAGCCCCAACTTACTTTTGCGGCTCTCGAGAGCTGTTTATATACAGCCACTGCCTTTAAGCAAACATTTTTTACGTGGCTATTAAATGTTAGTTTGTCATCTATTGTGACACCGAGCAATTTAATTTCTCTTTTAATGGCGATAGGGATCTCACTCATCGACAGACGTGGGGCATCGTACTTTAGTTTCTTAGTTATGACGATTGCGTTGGTTTTTAAAGGTGCGAAGCGGAGTTTATTGGCTTCTCCCCACGCCTGAACGAAACTAAGTGTTTGATTTGCCCGGGTTTCAATTTGGAGGGCAGTGTTACCGGTGAAGGCCAAGACAATGTCATCGGCAAAGGCTTGGACGTACACTCCTTGATTTTCCAAGTCTTTAAGGAGTGGGTCGAGTAGCAGGTTCCACAGTATAGGACCACCGATGGATCCCTGTACACAACCCTTCTCCGTGTTCGTTCGGTGCTCTTTGCCAGCGTATCGGACGTTTACGAAGCGGTCTTTTAGGTAGCTGTCGATAACCCGCCTTAAATTTCTTGGACATTTCTCCTCCGCCAACCGGACCCTTATCTTTGGCCACCAAGCGCTGTCGAAGGCTCCCTCTATGTCTAATGATACCAGTGTGACTATTTTCTTGAGATCAAGATTGGCTCTTATGTGTTTCATTAAGGCATAGAGGGAGTCCTCGGTGCTCCTTTGTGGCATGAATCCGAATTGGCGGGAACTCATTTTGGGCATCAAGTGATATTTAATGCGGGTTACCAACAGCTTTTCGTAAATTTTACCGAAAATGGGAAGCAGGCCTATTGGGCGGTAAGATTTCGGCACGGTGTAGTCAGCACGTCCAGGTGTAGTCCACGTGACATCTTCTGCCCTAATTCTGATGTTTTTGTGGTATTCATTGTCATGTTCTGGTAGGTCTTTCGGGTAGAAAGTCTCCGCCAACATCCGCGCTGAACCCTTTGCGTCAAGAGTTTTGCCGTTACTGACAAGTGGTAAATCCTCCTCTCTTTTCCTAGTTCTTCCTATGACCCGGTAGATGCCATCCCAGACGCTTTCACGGTCTTGTTTTTGGCAGAAATCTTTCCAGCTCGAGGTTTGTGCTGTTTTTGCGGCTGTCTCATATTCCTCTTTTCTTTTTAGGTACTCCTCAACTACTTTTGCTCGGCGGACTGGAGCAGCGCGGTGGATGCGGTTTTTTAGTGTGGAGACTTCCCTCTTCATCTGCTGAAGTTCCTCGGACCACCACGGCAAGGTAAGTGGCTGTTTATTATTCTTCTTTGGTATAGAGTCGTTGCATGCTATATTTATGATTTTAGTAAATTTAGTTATAAATTATTCCAGCTGGTGTGCATTTTGTGTATTTTCTATTTCTTCTACTGTGATGTTATTTTCTAGTTTTAATTGGCTAAATTTTCCATGAAATTTTGACCAATTAGCTTTTTTAGTGTTAAATATTCTTGTTGTTCTGACAATTTGTGTTCCGTTACTATTTTTTAAGATGATGTTAAAAACTATACCGTTGTGGTCCGAGCTTGTGAGATTCTCATCAACTAGCCAGTCGTCCACGCGCCCCAACAGATCCTCCGAGCATGCCGTAATATCTACGTTGCTGGAGTACCTGACGCCGCCTCTAATGGTATCAAAAGTTGGCTTGCTTCCCACATTTTGGATGTGCAGCCCAAGCTCATCGAGGACGCCCAGCACTTCCTCCCCTCTCTGGTCGTTTATAGTTCCCCCCCACCAAGTGCATTTTGCATTTACATCCCCGGCGATTAATAGGCACTTGGTTCCCAGTGTGCTACAGATTTTTTGTAAATGAGCCAGATATGGACCGATGGGTTTGTCCGGTTCAAAGTACAGGGAAACGAAAGTGATATTCCAGTCTTTGGTTCGGGCTTCAATCACAACGATGTTCGAAGTGGTGAGTTGTGGATATTGTACCACCTCTATTCTGTCATCAAAGACGGCTATCGCCGCCTTTGTAGTGCCCTCTCCCGTATCCTGGAATATCCTCGCCCCCCCGTAACTCTTCATATACTTTCCTCCTCCGATATATGGCTCCTGTAGCAATGCCAGAGCAGCTCCTCGTTTACCGGCCTCCATCATTACTTCATCCGTAGCCAGTTTCTTCCTCTGGAGGTTTGCCTGCAGAATCTGGTACGGTTTCCCCTGGGCGCCCTTAGCAATACGCGACCGATGATCTGGCCAGTGTGTCCCACCTTTTACGTACCGGGCATGCCTGGCTGAACGCATTGTGATCTATCTGGTCGCACTTTGCCATTTTGCAATTTTGGCATGATGGAGGTACTGCCGCCAGCCAGTCTGCGCATTCTCCACGAAGATGGGGACCACCGCAGTGACTGCACAGGTCTACAGTGTGCTTACAGAAGCGCTTTCCGTGACCGAACCCTAGGCACCTAGTGCACTGGATTAAGGGCGTCTGATCCTCTACACGAATCCTCTGGAGGTCAATGTGTAACGTTCCGGCATCAGTCGCCCTTTTCCATAAGGTTGGAGATGTTGCAAGAATTATGTGTCCGGTCAGCTGATTCCTGGCTTTCCTTCTGTATTTAACCGCTATGCGGTGATCCCTTGGCTCGAGGTCTCGAAAGAGGTGTTCGTTCTGATTTTTCATGGCCCTGAGTATTTCGTCGTCGCTATGAACAAGGAGGACATCCTTCAGAATGATTAGCGGGTCCTTGTTGTGGACTTCTGCGCAAGTGAGACGTTGGCCGGAATTTTCTATTTTCTCCTTAATTTTTCTTCTGTCTTCTTGTGTCTTGCAGCTCATGATAATCTTTCTATCCTTGGCTTTTCTGACTCGTTCCACATTGACCCATCCTTCCTTGGCGTCCACTGCCTCCCTCACCTTCTCCAACACCTTCTCTCCCGTCAGGTCTTCGTCCTCAGATGAGATGATAACCGAGTGTAAGGCCGTCCTCCGTTCATGTACCGGCCTTGGTGATTTTAGTGCATTTGCGTATGTGCCTTGAGCCGAAAATGTTAGCCTTTGTGCCTCCATTTCATCCCTCAGCTCCTGCATCTTTTTATTATTTTCTTCTAGAGCTGACACTGTGTGCTGGAGTTGAGAAATGAGAGTGGAGTTTTGGCTGGCGGTGTTGACATCGATAACGGTTAGGTTAGGTTAGGTTAGGTTAGGTTAGGTTTTTTTTTTTTTTTTTTTTTTTTTTTTTTTTTTTTTTTTTTTTTTTTTTTTCTCGTCCCCTAACAGAATCAGGGACTTTATTATAATGGCACATTTCTCTTTTTATGCTCTACTTTTTTCCACTGAACCACTGTGTGGCATATACAAATTTATATCAATTTACAGATTAACAGTGTTACATTCTTCAATATTACTTCTATTTTAGTCTAAATTTGATTTCTTACAGTTTTACTTCCAATTACAATTACGATAATCGAATAATCGATTATAACTACATTTTAAGGTTTTTACTATGTTACAATATTCAGATTCTTATTTCTGTGCGAGCGCTCTGGCTTGCGGCTTTACACAAAATAGGTAGGTTACTTTTAATTTTGTTACATGTTGTTATCGATTAAGATTACACTAAATTTATATTACTATGCTTATGGTACGATATTATGTTGCATTCACTGTTGCAAGCTCTTATTTTCTAGGTTTACAGTTTCTTACTTTCTACTTGCATATCTTCTATTTACATATTTATCAAATTCTTATTTACTACAGAGTTTATTTTCTAACATATTTACTTACTTCTAACATACATTTATACAGCCATGAAAGCTATACATCTATTCACTTTATTACATTTTGTATCTTTTTCTTATAACTAATAATGTAAAAACTTAATTTTTATATTTTAGTTACTTTATGTATCCTTATGTCTCTTTGCTACTATTTTACCGATTTTTTCTAGATAGTTTATAACAGCTTCCGTATTTAGGTTTTCCCTTAGGCTTTCCATGCTTATTTTTATACCAATTTCTTGCTCTAGATTATACATATCTAAGCGTTTCAGTTACGGGGCATTCGGTGAGGATGTGTGGCACCGTCTCCTCTACATCAGGGTCGCAGAGACAAGATGGGCTGTCTCTGCACTTAAATCTGTGCAGGTATTGTGCAAAGCCTCCGTGCCCGGTCAGAATTTGCGTGAGTATGCCGGTTGGTTTCAACATTTTAATAGTTTTAAAAGACTGTACCGGGTCTGGAAAAAACAGCTTGGTGACAGAAGCAGTTTCACCTTTGCTATACCTATCTGACCATGTTTCGAGAGAAAGCCCACGTATTTTGCGCTTTATGAACGATTTGGGGCACAGTTCGTAGTCCGGTCTCCTTTTGGTGTTTAATGCGGCCTCCTTTGCGAGTACGTCTGCTCTCTCATTCCCCGGCAGTCCCGCGTGGGCTTTGATCCAATGCAAAGTAACAACTTTGCCCTGTTCCAAAGCCCCGCGCAGATAGTTCCTGATATCCACTGCCAGGGAATGAGTGCTCCAGCTGGTGATCGACTCCAACGCCGCCCGTGAGTCGCTATACACCCCGAAGCTCACTCCTGAGCATTTGAGGATCTCCCGCACCGCCCTGTGTATGGCCAGAAGTTCGGCCTGATAGACCGTGCAGTACGCGGAGAGCTTAAGTTTGATGGACCGGTACTCAGCTGCCCCATTCCAAAAGGATAGGGCAGCCCCGACCTTTCCATCAATCTTACTCCCGTCGGTAAATATTTTTACCGTCTGCACGTTCTGTAGGTCCAACTCCTCCTGGCTGTTTACGCAAGTAAACTCCAGGTCCATACCCAGGGCCGGGTGCGGGAGATCCCCAAATTTTACCACCCTCTCTATCTCCCTATCTGCTGGCGCTAGTCGGGACGACCCTCTCCTCACCTCGTACATGGCAGCTGCTTCTTGTACTCGGAGGTCGAGAGGAAGTATCCCGGCCAGCGTCAGTGCCGCGTGCAAGGAGACCGTCCTATATGCCTTTACAATCTTTTGCGCGAAACCCCTCTGAACGCTATCTAGTATCTTCTTTATGTACATTTTCTGCACTGCTGGCGCCCATACGCTTGCCGCGTATGTAATAACCGGTTCTACGGTTGCACGATAAATGATTTTAATCACTTCCGGATGGAGGCCCCAAGTTGACTTAGCAGCCCTGGACAGTTGCTTGTATATGGTCAATGCTTTTCGTGCCGCGTTGACCACATGTTGTTTAAAAGTCATTTTGCTGTCCAGGGTAAGTCCGAGGATCTTAATGGCTTTGGACATACCAATTTCTACCCCTCCCATCCTCAGGAGTGGGGTGTCGAAAACAAGCTTGTTAGTCATCACCATTGCACATGTTTTGTGCGGCGCGAACTTAAGCTTATTCTCGACCCCCCACTCCCGAACACGTTCAAGGGTTTCATTGGCGCATCGCTGGACCTCCAATCCAGTATCACCGCTAAACACTAGCACCACATCATCGGCGAAAGCTTGACAATAAACTCCTTCTTCTTCCATTGTCTTCAAAAGTGGGTCGAGCAGGATGTTCCACAGGATAGGCCCTCCTATTGAGCCTTGTACACAACCTTTGTTGGTACTCTTAGTACATTCTTCCCCGGCGTACCTTACTTTTACTCTCCTGCAGTCGAGATAGCTGTCTAGCAATCTTCTGATGTTCACGGGGCACTTTTCCTCAGCCAGTCTGACTTTAATTGCCGGCCACCATGCGCTATCGAAAGCGCCCTCTATATCTAGTGACACAACAGTAATTAGCTTTTTAAGCCGCAACTTACTTTTCACGTGTTCTACTAGATTATAGAGTGCGTCTTCGGTGCTCCTCTGGGGCATAAAGCCGTACTGACGAGTACTCATCCGTGGCACCAAATGATGCTTCAGCCTTCCAACGGTCATTTTCTCCAGGATCTTCCCAAGCACCGGTAAAAGACCGATCGGTCGGTAAGACTTGGGTTCGAAGTAGTTGTCCTTGCCCGGTTTTCTCAGTGCCACTACTGTGGCCTCCTTCCAGATGTCCGGGAAGTGTCCCAACTGAAGACACTTGTTTGCCAGGGCAAGGAACAATTCTGGATCCTGGCTGATAGCTCGACTGCAGATATCCGCCGTGAAACCGTCCGCTCCTGGGGCCTTCTTCGGGTTAAATCCCCTAACTGCGGTCTTTAACTCCGTGAGGGTGAATGGCGGGTCGTGGTGTTCATTCTCGGTTTCGGCGTTTATTGTTTTGGCTAGTTTTCTGATTTTCTGGTGGTATTCGCCTTCTCCCTCTTCTCTATCTTCAGGGTAGAAGGTCTCTGCTAGTAAGGCAGCCGATTCTCTTGGGTTTAGATGTACTCCACCATGAAGGAGTGGCAGGTCCTCTGTCCGTGCAGTTGTTCTTTTTATAACCCGGTATATACCTTGCCATACTCCTTCTCTATCCTGTTTTTCACAGTACTCCTTCCATGATGCAATTTGGGCTTTTTTCGCAGCATTTTCATATTTGGTTTTTGCTTCCAGGTACTCCGCAACGACATGCTCCCTTCGTATTGGCGCGGCGCAGCGAATACGACGCTTCCTAGTGGCGGCATCTTTCTTCAGCGCTGCCAGCTCCTCTGACCACCACGGTACGGTAAGCTGATCTTTGTGCTTTTTTGGTGGGATGCTGTGTTTGCAGGCTTCAGAAAGGGCTTCGGTGTATGCTGTAACTGCACTCTCTAGATCGGCTTTCGTTGTAATGTTGTTGATTTCGGCCAAGGCTAGTCGTTTATCGCGCTTCAATTGTTGCAATTTCTCATGAAATTGGTCCCAATTCGCCTTCCTCGTATTATACAGCCTGGTCGTCCTCGCAACATTAATGCCTTTTTCTCTGTGCAACTTTATTTTCCAGAGAATGCAGTTATGGTCAGATGATATTAGACCCCGCTCCACTCGCCAGTCGTCGACTAGGTCAAGCATCTCCGGTGAGCACGCCGTCACGTCTACAAAACTGCTGTAAGTTTTGTTGCCCCTTATGGTTTCAAAAGTGGGCGTATCTCCGATGTTGAGTACCTGAAGGTCTAACTCGTCCAGGGTCCCGGACATTTCTTCTCCCCTGCGGTCGACCTTGTTGCTGCCCCACCAGGTGCTCTTCGCGTTGGAGTCCCCTCCGAATAGCAGTAATCTTGGGCCTACCTCGTTATGTATGCATCGCAACTGCTCCAAATATGGCTCTATGGGCTGATCTGGCTCGAAGTAGAAAGATACGAGGGCGATTTCCCAGGTGCTGGATCGGATCCCTACCACGACGATGTTGTTCGTGGTAAGTTTCGGGTACTGAAAGACTTCAATATCGGCATCAAATACCGCTATTGCCGCCTTATTTGTCCCACTTCCATCGTCCGCTCCCTGGTAGACTCTCGCACCCCGATAGCTCTTCATCCTCCTTACCGCCCCCACATATGGCTCCTGGAGCAGTGCTATGGCGATGTTCCGCTCTCTAGCCTCAAGAATTAATTCTTGTGTGGCCAGTTCACTCCTCTGTAAGTTGATCTGGGCCACTGCTATCCCTCTGGTGGTGTTTGCTACCCTATTATTGCTCATGGTGCCCTTAGCAAGACGCGATCTTCGCTCGCGCTATCGCATCCCACTTGCTGCGGACTGGGCATTCCTCGCTGAATGCATTATGTTCCGCGTTTCCGTATTTTGCTTTGCAACAGTTTATGCAACTTGGCGGTAAGCCTGCTCGCCAGTCTTCGCACTCACTTTTTAAGTGTTTACCCCCACAGTGGCTACACTTAACGGCGTTTTCAACGCAGAACTTCTTGCCGTGTCCGTATCCCAGGCAGACGGAGCACTGCATAAGAGGCGACTGATCAGCAATTCTGATCCTCTGTATATCTAAGTGGACCGACTCCTGGTCTAGCATTCTTGACCAGATTTTTGGTGACGTGGTTATTACTACGTGACTGATGTGTGGTTAGGTTTTTTTTTTTTTTTTTTTTTTTTTTAATACTGGTCCCCTGATAGGTAAAAGGGTTATTTGGAGATCTTTTGGCATGTCTTTCTATTTTTTTCATGCAGTGTTCTTTTCAATTTAGCCACTGTGGGCTTAGTCTTATAATTTAGTTTCTTTCTCGTTTTATTATTACAATATTATTTACTTCTTCTTATTTTACACATTACTATATACTGATTCTACTGATTACAATTTTTACTTTATATTGGCTTTAGATTTACAATTTTCTATAAACTGACATAAGTTTTACAATTATGTTATGTGGACAACTTTACAATTTTGACATTTTTAACGTTTAGGTTACAATACTTATTTACATGATGTGAGGCTTACATTACAATGTTGACAAGTTTAAGAGTTACAAAGTTTTACAAAGGAATGTTAACTTTTATAGATTTACAATTGGTTTTAATCTATAGGCTAAGTATATATACAAATTTTACAGGTTTTTTTTTTTTTTTTTTTTTTTTTTTTTTTACTTTTTTAATATTGTTTTTGTTGTTGGCTGGGCGGGTATCCGCAACTTACAGGCTAATCTTATTTGCTATTTGCGACGTATCAAGGTACTTTTATTTACAGGTATAATTTGGTGCTTATATCTACTATTTACTTAATTACTACTTACATTTTATACTGATATCTATACAACTAAATACAATATAAACACATTTTATATGAATTAGTTGTTTTGTTTATCTGAATTTCGTTTAAATACTATTGTCCCTATCCTAGTGATATAATCAATTATTTCATCTTTCTCTATGTTGT
Organism: Stenoptilia bipunctidactyla; assembly: GCA_944452665.1. NCBI lineage: Eukaryota > Metazoa > Arthropoda > Insecta > Lepidoptera > Pterophoridae > Stenoptilia > Stenoptilia bipunctidactyla. Next base: position 18,060 of record OX101744.1, on the reverse strand, counting down.
CTCTGAGAGACTCCATATTTATTGCGACTCCTAGTTTTTGCTCTAGGTCGTACCTAGTTGCGGCAGTAATAGGGCATTCTGTTAAAATATGTGGCACGGTCTCTTCCACATCGGGGTCACATACACAATTTGGTCTAGTCCTACATTTAAAGCGGTGTAGATATTGGCCGAAACCACCGTGGCCTGTAAACATTTGTGTTAGAATACCTGTTGGTCTGATTTTCTTGACAAATTTAAAAGCTTTTACAGTATCTGGGAAAAATTGTTTGGTGATGGCAGCGGTTTCTCCCGCCCTGTATCTATCACTCCATTCGTTGATGGATTTACACCGTATCTGCCTTTTAACGTAGGACAATGGGCATTTATCGTAGTCCGGTTTTTTCCTGGTGTTCTGCGCGGCATTCTTGGCGAGCTCGTCCGCCCTTTCATTTCCTGGCAGACCGGCATGAGCTTTGATCCAGAACAAAGATACATCTTTGTTCTGTTCCAAAGCCCGACGCAGGTTGCTGCGAATACCGACTGCCAGGGGATGTGTCGACTTGTTACTAGTGACCGTCTCCAATGCGGCTCTCGAGTCACTGTAGATACCGTAACTCATCGCAGGACTTTTCACGACCTCGCACACCGCCCTGTATATGGCCACGAGTTCGGCCTGGTACACCGTGCAGTAATCGGACAGCTTGATCTTGACGGATCGGGTCTCGGCTGCACCATCCCAAAAGGATAGCGCAGCTCCGACCTTCCCGTCGATCTTGCTGCCGTCGGTGAATATTCGCACCGTCTGCACGTTGTACTGATCCAGGTCGTGTTGATCATTTAGGCATATGAACTTCGTGTCCAAATCCAAGGCTGGGTGTCCGAGATCCTGAAAGGGGACGACTCTCTCGGCCTCTCTGTCTGCTGGCACGAACTGGGATGACCCTCTCCTCGCTTCATACAGAGCGGCTGCTTCCTGTATACGGAGGTCTAGAGGCAGTATCCCAGCCAGTGTCAGCGCCGCGTGTAGGGATACCGTTCGGTACGACTTGGATATCTTCTGCGCGAAGCCACGCTGTAGGTTGTTGAGTATCTTCTGAATGCCTATTTTCTTTGTTGCTGGAGCCCATACTCCCGCCGCATATGTGATGATTGGTTCGACGGTGGCGGTGTAGATGGTCTTTATGACCTCAGGGTGGAGACCCCAAGTGGACTTAGCGGCCCTGGACAACTGTTTGTAGACGTTAAGGGCCTTACGCGCTACGTTTACAACGTGGGTGTTAAAGGTCAGTTTATTGTCCAGGGTGAGTCCGAGGATCTTCATGTCTTTGGACATACCAATGTCGACCCCTCCCATCCTCAGGAGTGGGGTGTCGAATTTCAGCTTGTTGGTTATCACCATTGCACAAGTCTTGTGCGGTGCGAACCTCAGCTTGTTTTCGACCCCCCACTCCTGAACACAGGCAAGGGTCTCGTTGGCCCGTCGCTGGACCTCCAACCCAGTGTCACCGTCAAACACAATCACCACATCATCCGCAAATGCCTGGCAAAAAATGCCGTCTCTTCCCATCTTCTTCAGCAGGGGGTCTAGAAGGACGTTCCAGAGTATAGGTCCCCCGATGGACCCCTGGACGCAACCTTTGTTCGTACTTTTAGTACACTCTTCCCCGGCGTACCTTACCTTTACTTTTCTGCAGTCGAGATAACTGTCTAGCAATCTCCTGATGTTCACGGGGCACTTTTCCTCAGCCAGTCTAACTCTGATTGCTGGCCACCATGCGCTGTCGAAGGCGCCCTCTATATCCAGCGACACCAGAGTAATTAGCTTTTTAGAGCGTAATTTACTCTGTACGTGTTCAACCAGATTATAGAGTGCGTCTTCGGTGCTCTTCTGGGGCATAAAGCCATACTGGCGAGTACTCATCCGTGGTAACAGGTGATGCTTCAGTCTTCCTACGGTCATTTTCTCCAGGATCTTTCCAAGGACCGGTAATAGACCAATCGGTCTGTATGACTTGGGACTATGGTAGTCGTCCTTGCCCGGTTTTCTTAGCGCCACAACTGTGGCTTCCTTCCAGATGTCCGGGAAGTGTCCCAACTGAAGACACTTGTTTGCCAGGGCAAGGAATAGTTCTGGATCCTGGCTGATTGCTCGACTGCAGATATCTGCCGTGAAACCGTCCGCTCCAGGGGCCTTCTTCGGGTTGAAGCCCCTAACTGCGGTCATCAATTCTGTGAGGGTGAATGGCGGATCATGTTCTTCGTTATCGGTTTCGGCATTGATTGTATTGGCTGTTTGCCTTATATTGCGGTGGTATTCGCCTTCTCCCTCTTCTCTATCTTCAGGGTAGAAGGTCTCTGCTAGTAAGGCCGCCGATTCTTTGGGATTTAGGTGTACCCCACCGTGAAGGAGTGGCAGGTCCTCTGTCCGTGCAGTTGTTCCTTTAATAACCCGGTATATACCTTGCCATACTCCTTCATTGTCTTGTTTGTTGCAAAAGTCCTTCCATGAGGCAATTTGGGCTTTTTTGGCAGCGCTCTCATATTTTTCCTTGATTTTCAGGTACTCAGTAACAACGTGATCTCTACGTATCGGTGCTGCACAGCGGATACGGCGTCTCTTGGTAGCGACTTCCCTCTTCAGCTCTGCCAATTCCTCTGACCACCACGGAACGGTAAGGAATTCCTTTTGGCTTTTATGTGGAATGCTGTGCTCGCAGGCTTCAGAGAGGGCTTTCGTGTATGCTAAAACTGCGTTTTCGAGCTCAGCAACTGAGCCTATCTTGCGAACTTCGACCAGGGCTAGGTTTTCGGCAAGAACTAATTGGGACAGTTTCGCATGAAACTGATCCCAATTATGAAACTGATCCCAAAATGTGTGGTTAGGTTAGGTTAGGTTAGGTTAGGTTAGGTTAGGTTAGGTTAGGTTAGGTTAGGTTAGGTTAGGTTAGGTTAGGTTAGGTTAGGTTAGGTTAGGTTAGGTTAGGTTAGGTTAGGTTAGGTTAGGTTAGGTTAGGTTAGGTTAGGTTAGGTTAGGTTAGGTTAGGTTAGGTTAGGTTAGGTTAGGTTAGGTTTTTTTTTTTTTTTTTTTTTAAAAAATTAAACTTGCACCAGCGACTCATGGTCGTCTGTCTTTTTTATTTCATTTAGTCATTTCACTGCGCAGGGTCTTTGTTAGGTTTTTAAAAATATTTCTTTCTTTACAGTTGCCTATTACTCATATCACTTTTCTTAACACTATGTGTGCATTTCCTTAAAATTACTGTTTCTTTACATTGACTAATTATGTCTTATATGTTTCACTCGAATATACGTAATATTTGATGAACATATATTTTTTACCTAGTTTTATTTCTTATATTACATTTATTTACTATTTCGTTACAATATTTTAGGAATCTATCTCTTTTCTTACTCTTTATTATACTTGGAATGTTCTCTTGCAGCAATTCAACTTCTAGTTCTTGCTCGATGTTGTGTCGCTCCAGAGCATGTATTGGACATTCTATTATTAAATGTAGGACTGTTTCGGCCTTGTCAGTGTCACAGATGCACGATGAGTTCTCCTTACATCCAAAACGGTTAAGATATTCGGAGAACCCACCGTGCCCCGTCATTAACTGAGTGGTCACCCCCGTAGGCTGTACTTTTCTAATTATTTTATAGGCCTCTATGGCGTTAGGAAAAAAGATCTTTGTTACAGATGCAGTTTGTGAACCTTTATACCTTTCATTCCATTCGTCAAGCGATCGCATACGGATGCTTCGCTTGACGAATGAAATTGGGCAACGGTCATAGTTTGGCCTAGTTTTTGATTTTTGAGCCGCCTCCTTCGCCAGCTGGTCGGCCCTCTCATTTCCCTCCATTCCAACATGTGCCTTTATCCAGTATAAAGTTACAGCTTTATTTTTCTGCGATAAAGACACGATGTTTGCTCTGGTTTTAACTGCTAGGGGATGGAGGCATTTATGACCAACTACCGATTGGAGTGCGGCTCTCGAATCACTGTACAACGCGAATCTCTGCTTTTTCTGCCTAAGAATTTGCTCACTCGCTTCGTATATGGCCAGTAATTCTGCTTGGTAAACGGTACAAAATGACGGCAAGTAAAGTTTGACGGCCTTGGTTTCGGTCTCGTTATTCCATAAGGATACCGAGGCCCCAACTCTGCCGTCAATCTTACTGCCGTCCGTGAATATTCGTATATCATAATCGCTATGAAGGTCTAACTGCTCCTGGTTTACCAAGCTTTTGAATTCCAGGCTCATATGATCTGCTGGGTGAGGGGCTTTAAGTGCAGAAGCCATCCGCTCCACCTCCATATCCCCCAGCGCCGGTCGACACACACCCCTCTTGGCCTCGTATAGTGCAGCACATTCGCGCACCCGAAGATCAAGAGGGAGTATTCCAGTCAAGACCAGCGAGGAATTTAAGGAGACAGTGCGGTATGCCTTGCAGATCTTCTGCAGAAATCCACGCTGCACAGCTTCCAATTTTTTCCTAACGCAAAGTTTAGTAACCGCGGGTGCCCACACACTGGCTGCGTATAGAATTATGGGTTCTACCGTAGCGGTATATATAACCCGTAGTATCTCAGAGTGCAGTCCCCATTCAATTTTCGCCACTCTTGTGAGCTGCTTATATATATTGATTGCTTTGGTGCAAACGTTGTTGACATGTTCATTGAATGTTAGGTTGCTGTCAATTGTGACCCCTAACAGCTTAATTTTTGTGGTTGAGGCTATTTCTGTTTTGTTCATATTCAATCGTGGGACGTCATATTTCAACTTTCGTGTTAACACCATTGCATTTGTTTTGTGGGGCGCAAATTTCAATTTATTTGAGATTCCCCACTCATAAATGTATTTGAGGATGGGATTTGCGTCAGTTTCTATTTCAAGAGCTGTTTTTCCGGAGAAAACCACAACGACATCATCAGCAAAAGCCTGCGCATAAACTCCCCTCGCTTCCAGTCCCTTAAGAAGTGGATCCAATAACAAATTCCATAGGATCGGGCCCCCGATGGAGCCCTGCACACAGCCTTTTTCTGTTTGGACACCATGTTCCTCTCCCAAATATCTGACATAAACGTGTCTATCCATGAGGTAATTGTCAATGGCCTTCCTAAGGTTACTCGGACAATTTTCCTCAGCCAAACGGGTCCTGAGTTTTGGCCACCAGGCGCTATCGAAAGCCCCCTCTATGTCCAATGATACCATACTTATAATACGTTTCTGGCTTAAATTATCACGTATATGGTGCATCAGGTCATAGAGGGCGCCCTCGGTACTCTTTTGTGGCATGAACCCGTATTGGCGAGTACTAAGTTTCGGTAACAGGTGATGTTTAATTCGGGCCATTAACATCTTCTCATATATTTTACCCAGTAGAGGAAGCAGGCCTATCGGTCTATAAGCTTTGGGGTTTGTATAGTCAGATTTCCCGGGCTTTCTGAGTACAATAACCGTTGCCTCTTTCCACAGCTTCGGAAAATAATGTAGTTCTAGGCATTTGTTAAAGAAATCCAAGAAGAGCTGGGCGTCGTTCAAAATAGCATGTGTGCATATGTCTGCCGTAAACCCGTCTTTTCCAGGAGCTTTCTTTGGGTTGAACGATGTTGTTGCTGTGTGGAGTTCATTGAGTGTAAATGGAGGATCGTTTGCTTCCTCCGCTCCATTTCCTGCGTTCAACTTCTCCGCAAGTATCCTGGTTTTTTGGTGATCTTCGTTATCATCTTCTACGGTGTCTCTAGGGTAAAATGTTTCAGCCAACATACGCACTGAGTCCTTGGCATCTAGAGTTTGCCCATTTTTCTGTAGGGGAAGATCGTTTTCCCTTTTTCTGGTTCTACTGATAACGCGGTATATACCGTCCCAGACGCTTTCCCGGTCCTGCTTTTCGCAAAACTCCTTCCAGCTGCCTATTTGTGCACATTTTGCCTCTAACTCATATTCCTCTTTCTTTTCCAGGTACTCCGCAATGACCTTCGCTCGACGGATGGGAGCAGCACGACGGATCCTGTTTTTACGAGTGGCGACTTCTCTCTTCAATTTCTCCAGTTTCTCGGACCACCAAGGTAAGTTGACTTTTTCCTTGCTTTTTATTTTAGGTATGGTCTCACTGCATGTTTTTGTGATAATATTAGTTAGTTTTATGATCAAGTTTTCTAATTGGTTTGTATTTGTGATTTCCGCTATTGCTTTACATGTTAAATTTTGGTTTGCTTTAAATTGGCTGAATTTACTATGAAATTCAGACCAATTTGCTTTCTTTGTGTTGAAAATTCTAGTTGTTCGGATAATACAATTTCCCTTAGATTTTTGCAGGTTGAATTTAAATGAGATCCCGTTGTGGTCCGAGCTTGTAAGGTGTTCGTCGATCTCCCAGTCTTCCACTCGATCCAACAGGTCCGCGGTACAAGCGGATACGTCGACGTTGCTGGAGTACCTTTTCCCTCCTCTGTAGGTGTCAAAAGTGGGTTTGTTCCCAACGTTCAAAATATGCAACTCGAGCTCGTCCAGCACACCCATCATTTCTACTCCTCTTGTGTCCAGTGTTTTTCCCCCCCACCAAGTGTTTTTGGCATTGGCGTCACCTCCGATTACAAGCCTCCTGTTCCCTATCGTTTGGCTTATGGTTTTCAGATGCCTCAAATATGGTTCTATAGGCTTGTCTGGTTCAAGGTAGAAGGATACCAACGTGATCTTCCAGGCTTCGGTCTGAGCTCCGATGACGACGAAATTGGGACTAGTGAGCTGTGGATACTGTATAACATCTATGTCAGGATCAAACACAGCTATCGTCGCTTTCACCGTATCGTTTCCGTTGTCCTGGAAGACCCTTACGCCTCGGTATTCCTTCATCCTTTTCCCTTCTCCAGTGTAAGGTTCTTGTATGAGCGCTATCGCTGTACCACGCTTACTCGCCTCTAGAACCAGCTCATCATTGGCCAGCCTCTTCCGTTGTAAGTTAGCTTGTAATATTTTGTATGACACTTTGTTTACCTCAACGCCCTTAGCAGTACGCAAACGACGATCTAGCGAGTATGTCCCACTTTCTGCGGATAGGGCACTCCTGGCTAAAAGCGTTGTGTTCCCTCTGGTCATACTTTGCCTTGACGCAATTCTTACACGACGGCGGGGCACCAGTTAACCAGTCCTCACACTCTACCTTATGATGTGGGCCTCCGCAGTGGCTGCACAGATCTATCTCTTCTTTGCAGAGTTTTTTACTATGCCCATAGCCTAAACATCTGGTACATTGTACTAGGGGTGACTGGTCCTCTACATGTATCCTTTGGAGGTCGATGTGCACAGTTCCTGCTTCAGTCACTCTTTTCCATACTGTTGGCGATGAGGTTATAACTACGTGTCCAGTCAGTGTGTTTCTGGCCTTTTTCCGGTATTTTATAGCCATTCTATCATCCTTTGGGTCGAGATTTCGGAAGATATTCGAGTTCTGGTTTTTAAGTGCCTTCAGCACGTCGGCGTCACTATGCATGAGAAGCACATCCTTCAAAATGAATAGAGGGTCTTTGTTATTGACGACCTCACAGGTAAGCCGTTTTTCGGACTTTTCTATTTTTTCTTTTATTTTTCTCCTTTCTTCTTCCGTCCTGCAGCTAACTATAATTTTCCGGTCCCTAGCTTTCCGCACTCTTTCCACTTTTATCCAACCTTCCTTTGCATCTACAGCCTCCCTTATTTTGTCCAACACTTTTTCGCCTGTTTCATCCACATCTTCTGAGGCGACAACTATCGAGTGTAGGGCAATCTTCTCGGCTGTGTATTTGCTCGGCTTTGTGGCTGCAGCAGATGCATAGGAACTGTGCGTAGCATTTTCCAGTAGACTTTCTTTTTGCCGATCCATGGCTTCCTTCAACTCATCCATCTTTTTGTTGTTTTCTATAACAACAGCAGTTGTCTGCTTAAGCTGGGAGAGGAGGATGGCGTTCTGGTCATCTTCCTTCTTGCTGCTTTGTCCAGTATTTGGCGCCGTTTCCAGCTCCTTCGCCGGGCTCTTATCTTTTACTTCCTTAACTCTTTCTAACTCTTTACCAGTTAGTTTAAGGGCCGCCTCGGAGTCCTTCACCAGCTGATACATTCTGTCTACTGCCTCAATAACCGCAACTTTGTACTCGGTTTTTAGGTTTCTTGCAGATCTTATATTTAGTTTTGCTTTATTGAGGCAGTACCTTGCCTCAAGGGTTTTGCTGGCAAATGTCTTCGGGGAATTTTTTGCATCAGCTGGTGATGATCCATTAGCCTCTTGCGAGAGTACTGCCCTTGCTTTCGGCTTACCTGTCGTCGCCTTGGTGGTGAGTGGGGACTCGGTAGGAAGTTCTGGGGCACCAACTGCTTCCCATTTTCCTATGCTCCGTCTAACATTAGACGTGAGAGTCACTGTTTTGGGAGGACATACTTCCCCCACGTTGTCCAAAGATTTCTTTGGGGTGCGTATCATGTCGGTGGTGCGCGTCAATTAATAATATAAAAAATAAAAATAAAAAAATCAAAGTTTGTATATTTATATAATTTGTTTACCCAATAGAGGTAAACGATGTCCACTTACAAGTTGATGCAAAAGTATATAAAAATACCGTTAAGGTGACGTCCTAGTTAAAAAGATAGGTATATAAAAAGGGTTCACAAACCCTAGTTGTGTCCTAAAATTTAAAAATAGTAAGGAGAAGAGTATTAAACAACTCGTTCAAAAAAAAAAAAACCTTACTTGTCAGTCAAGTAAAATATGAATTACTATATAGTAGTAAAAATCTATTTTTCCTATCACTAGGGACCGCTTTTCCAAATAAATCAACTCGATCTCAAAGAATACTATTATTTTGAGAGGAATAAAAAATAAAAATATTTTTCGAAAATTCTCCTATGAGACCGAGTTGATATACCCAGTGGAATAAAGGGTGGGTGGGCGGGCAAATTTTTTCGAATTTCTGCTAATAAATTTTTTATTTTCAGGCCGATTGCGGAGTTCGACCCCTCTGAAGGAAGGAATCGACGAGATCTACGAGAATAAACAATAAAAAAGGTGAGTGACAATACAAAATTTTGAAGTTTTCGACCAAAAACCAAGTTTTCTATAGGAAAATTAGCAATATACGATTTGGATGCACCAAAAACGATATAATTTTGCTAAGCAGGTAGCTGATTGAGGTGTCAGAAGGAGCACCTCAATGCGTGTGACAAAATAAAAACAATTAAAACTATAAGACTTACAAAATGACTAAGTAAACTACGTGTGTTAAATTTTATAAATAAACTATTAAATTTCTATAGGATCGAGATAAGATTTTTGTAAAATTTTTCAGAAACTACGCCTGAAAATGTCCTGAAACGATTAAATTAACCTAATACAGCGATATTAAACAGAAAAAATTGCTTTGGAAAGCAGTCAGTCAATATTTTTCGGAAACCGATGTATATAGCTAATGTATGGAGACTGCCGGTTAGGTAAACTTTGAGGTTCGAATTTCTGCTAATAAATTTTTTATTTTCAGGCCGATTGCGGAGTTCGACCCCTCTGAAGGAAGGAATCGACGAGATCTACGAGAATAAACAATAAAAAAGGTGAGTGACAATACAAAATTTTGAAGTTTTCGACCAAAAACCAAGTTTTCTATAGGAAAATTAGCAATATACGATTTGGATGCACCAAAAACGATATAATTTTGCTAAGCAGGTAGCTGATTGAGGTGTCAGAAGGAGCACCTCAATGCGTGTGACAAAATAAAAACAATTAAAACTATAAGACTTACAAAATGACTAAGTAAACTACGTGTGTTAAATTTTATAAATAAACTATTAAATTTCTATAGGATCGAGATAAGATTTTTGTAAAATTTTTCAGAAACTACGCCTGAAAATGTCCTGAAACGATTAAATTAACCTAATACAGCGATATTAAACAGAAAAAATTGCTTTGGAAAGCAGTCAGTCAATATTTTTCGGAAACCGATGTATATAGCTAATGTATGGAGACTGCCGGTTAGGTAAACTTTGAGGTTCGAATTTCTGCTAATAAATTTTTTATTTTCAGGCCGATTGCGGAGTTCGACCCCTCTGAAGGAAGGAATCGACGAGATCTACGAGAATAAACAATAAAAAAGGTGAGTGACAATACAAAATTTTGAAGTTTTCGACCAAAAACCAAGTTTTCTATAGGAAAATTAGCAATATACGATTTGGATGCACCAAAAACGATATAATTTTGCTAAGCAGGTAGCTGATTGAGGTGTCAGAAGGAGCACCTCAATGCGTGTGACAAAATAAAAACAATTAAAACTATAAGACTTACAAAATGACTAAGTAAACTACGTGTGTTAAATTTTATAAATAAACTATTAAATTTCTATAGGATCGAGATAAGATTTTTGTAAAATTTTTCAGAAACTACGCCTGAAAATGTCCTGAAACGATTAAATTAACCTAATACAGCGATATTAAACAGAAAAAATTGCTTTGGAAAGCAGTCAGTCAATATTTTTCGGAAACCGATGTATATAGCTAATGTATGGAGACTGCCGGTTAGGTAAACTTTGAGGTTCGAATTTCTGCTAATAAATTTTTTATTTTCAGGCCGATTGCGGAGTTCGACCCCTCTGAAGGAAGGAATCGACGAGATCTACGAGAATAAACAATAAAAAAGGTGAGTGACAATACAAAATTTTGAAGTTTTCGACCAAAAACCAAGTTTTCTATAGGAAAATTAGCAATATACGATTTGGATGCACCAAAAACGATATAATTTTGCTAAGCAGGTAGCTGATTGAGGTGTCAGAAGGAGCACCTCAATGCGTGTGACAAAATAAAAACAATTAAAACTATAAGACTTACAAAATGACTAAGTAAACTACGTGTGTTAAATTTTATAAATAAACTATTAAATTTCTATAGGATCGAGATAAGATTTTTGTAAAATTTTTCAGAAACTACGCCTGAAAATGTCCTGAAACGATTAAATTAACCTAATACAGCGATATTAAACAGAAAAAATTGCTTTGGAAAGCAGTCAGTCAATATTTTTCGGAAACCGATGTATATAGCTAATGTATGGAGACTGCCGGTTAGGTAAACTTTGAGGTTCGAATTTCTGCTAATAAATTTTTTATTTTCAGGCCGATTGCGGAGTTCGACCCCTCTGAAGGAAGGAATCGACGAGATCTACGAGAATAAACAATAAAAAAGGTGAGTGACAATACAAAATTTTGAAGTTTTCGACCAAAAACCAAGTTTTCTATAGGAAAATTAGCAATATACGATTTGGATGCACCAAAAACGATATAATTTTGCTAAGCAGGTAGCTGATTGAGGTGTCAGAAGGAGCACCTCAATGCGTGTGACAAAATAAAAACAATTAAAACTATAAGACTTACAAAATGACTAAGTAAACTACGTGTGTTAAATTTTATAAATAAACTATTAAATTTCTATAGGATCGAGATAAGATTTTTGTAAAATTTTTCAGAAACTACGCCTGAAAATGTCCTGAAACGATTAAATTAACCTAATACAGCGATATTAAACAGAAAAAATTGCTTTGGAAAGCAGTCAGTCAATATTTTTCGGAAACCGATGTATATAGCTAATGTATGGAGACTGCCGGTTAGGTAAACTTTGAGGTTCGAATTTCTGCTAATAAATTTTTTATTTTCAGGCCGATTGCGGAGTTCGACCCCTCTGAAGGAAGGAATCGACGAGATCTACGAGAATAAACAATAAAAAAGGTGAGTGACAATACAAAATTTTGAAGTTTTCGACCAAAAACCAAGTTTTCTATAGGAAAATTAGCAATATACGATTTGGATGCACCAAAAACGATATAATTTTGCTAAGCAGGTAGCTGATTGAGGTGTCAGAAGGAGCACCTCAATGCGTGTGACAAAATAAAAACAATTAAAACTATAAGACTTACAAAATGACTAAGTAAACTACGTGTGTTAAATTTTATAAATAAACTATTAAATTTCTATAGGATCGAGATAAGATTTTTGTAAAATTTTTCAGAAACTACGCCTGAAAATGTCCTGAAACGATTAAATTAACCTAATACAGCGATATTAAACAGAAAAAATTGCTTTGGAAAGCAGTCAGTCAATATTTTTCGGAAACCGATGTATATAGCTAATGTATGGAGACTGCCGGTTAGGTAAACTTTGAGGTTCGAATTTCTGCTAATAAATTTTTTATTTTCAGGCCGATTGCGGAGTTCGACCCCTCTGAAGGAAGGAATCGACGAGATCTACGAGAATAAACAATAAAAAAGGTGAGTGACAATACAAAATTTTGAAGTTTTCGACCAAAAACCAAGTTTTCTATAGGAAAATTAGCAATATACGATTTGGATGCACCAAAAACGATATAATTTTGCTAAGCAGGTAGCTGATTGAGGTGTCAGAAGGAGCACCTCAATGCGTGTGACAAAATAAAAACAATTAAAACTATAAGACTTACAAAATGACTAAGTAAACTACGTGTGTTAAATTTTATAAATAAACTATTAAATTTCTATAGGATCGAGATAAGATTTTTGTAAAATTTTTCAGAAACTACGCCTGAAAATGTCCTGAAACGATTAAATTAACCTAATACAGCGATATTAAACAGAAAAAATTGCTTTGGAAAGCAGTCAGTCAATATTTTTCGGAAACCGATGTATATAGCTAATGTATGGAGACTGCCGGTTAGGTAAACTTTGAGGTTCGAATTTCTGCTAATAAATTTTTTATTTTCAGGCCGATTGCGGAGTTCGACCCCTCTGAAGGAAGGAATCGACGAGATCTACGAGAATAAACAATAAAAAAGGTGAGTGACAATACAAAATTTTGAAGTTTTCGACCAAAAACCAAGTTTTCTATAGGAAAATTAGCAATATACGATTTGGATGCACCAAAAACGATATAATTTTGCTAAGCAGGTAGCTGATTGAGGTGTCAGAAGGAGCACCTCAATGCGTGTGACAAAATAAAAACAATTAAAACTATAAGACTTACAAAATGACTAAGTAAACTACGTGTGTTAAATTTTATAAATAAACTATTAAATTTCTATAGGATCGAGATAAGATTTTTGTAAAATTTTTCAGAAACTACGCCTGAAAATGTCCTGAAACGATTAAATTAACCTAATACAGCGATATTAAACAGAAAAAATTGCTTTGGAAAGCAGTCAGTCAATATTTTTCGGAAACCGATGTATATAGCTAATGTATGGAGACTGCCGGTTAGGTAAACTTTGAGGTTCGAATTTCTGCTAATAAATTTTTTATTTTCAGGCCGATTGCGGAGTTCGACCCCTCTGAAGGAAGGAATCGACGAGATCTACGAGAATAAACAATAAAAAAGGTGAGTGACAATACAAAATTTTGAAGTTTTCGACCAAAAACCAAGTTTTCTATAGGAAAATTAGCAATATACGATTTGGATGCACCAAAAACGATATAATTTTGCTAAGCAGGTAGCTGATTGAGGTGTCAGAAGGAGCACCTCAATGCGTGTGACAAAATAAAAACAATTAAAACTATAAGACTTACAAAATGACTAAGTAAACTACGTGTGTTAAATTTTATAAATAAACTATTAAATTTCTATAGGATCGAGATAAGATTTTTGTAAAATTTTTCAGAAACTACGCCTGAAAATGTCCTGAAACGATTAAATTAACCTAATACAGCGATATTAAACAGAAAAAATTGCTTTGGAAAGCAGTCAGTCAATATTTTTCGGAAACCGATGTATATAGCTAATGTATGGAGACTGCCGGTTAGGTAAACTTTGAGGTTCGAATTTCTGCTAATAAATTTTTTATTTTCAGGCCGATTGCGGAGTTCGACCCCTCTGAAGGAAGGAATCGACGAGATCTACGAGAATAAACAATAAAAAAGGTGAGTGACAATACAAAATTTTGAAGTTTTCGACCAAAAACCAAGTTTTCTATAGGAAAATTAGCAATATACGATTTGGATGCACCAAAAACGATATAATTTTGCTAAGCAGGTAGCTGATTGAGGTGTCAGAAGGAGCACCTCAATGCGTGTGACAAAATAAAAACAATTAAAACTATAAGACTTACAAAATGACTAAGTAAACTACGTGTGTTAAATTTTATAAATAAACTATTAAATTTCTATAGGATCGAGATAAGATTTTTGTAAAATTTTTCAGAAACTACGCCTGAAAATGTCCTGAAACGATTAAATTAACCTAATACAGCGATATTAAACAGAAAAAATTGCTTTGGAAAGCAGTCAGTCAATATTTTTCGGAAACCGATGTATATAGCTAATGTATGGAGACTGCCGGTTAGGTAAACTTTGAGGTTCGAATTTCTGCTAATAAATTTTTTATTTTCAGGCCGATTGCGGAGTTCGACCCCTCTGAAGGAAGGAATCGACGAGATCTACGAGAATAAACAATAAAAAAGGTGAGTGACAATACAAAATTTTGAAGTTTTCGACCAAAAACCAAGTTTTCTATAGGAAAATTAGCAATATACGATTTGGATGCACCAAAAACGATATAATTTTGCTAAGCAGGTAGCTGATTGAGGTGTCAGAAGGAGCACCTCAATGCGTGTGACAAAATAAAAACAATTAAAACTATAAGACTTACAAAATGACTAAGTAAACTACGTGTGTTAAATTTTATAAATAAACTATTAAATTTCTATAGGATCGAGATAAGATTTTTGTAAAATTTTTCAGAAACTACGCCTGAAAATGTCCTGAAACGATTAAATTAACCTAATACAGCGATATTAAACAGAAAAAATTGCTTTGGAAAGCAGTCAGTCAATATTTTTCGGAAACCGATGTATATAGCTAATGTATGGAGACTGCCGGTTAGGTAAACTTTGAGGTTCGAATTTCTGCTAATAAATTTTTTATTTTCAGGCCGATTGCGGAGTTCGACCCCTCTGAAGGAAGGAATCGACGAGATCTACGAGAATAAACAATAAAAAAGGTGAGTGACAATACAAAATTTTGAAGTTTTCGACCAAAAACCAAGTTTTCTATAGGAAAATTAGCAATATACGATTTGGATGCACCAAAAACGATATAATTTTGCTAAGCAGGTAGCTGATTGAGGTGTCAGAAGGAGCACCTCAATGCGTGTGACAAAATAAAAACAATTAAAACTATAAGACTTACAAAATGACTAAGTAAACTACGTGTGTTAAATTTTATAAATAAACTATTAAATTTCTATAGGATCGAGATAAGATTTTTGTAAAATTTTTCAGAAACTACGCCTGAAAATGTCCTGAAACGATTAAATTAACCTAATACAGCGATATTAAACAGAAAAAATTGCTTTGGAAAGCAGTCAGTCAATATTTTTCGGAAACCGATGTATATAGCTAATGTATGGAGACTGCCGGTTAGGTAAACTTTGAGGTTCGAATTTCTGCTAATAAATTTTTTATTTTCAGGCCGATTGCGGAGTTCGACCCCTCTGAAGGAAGGAATCGACGAGATCTACGAGAATAAACAATAAAAAAGGTGAGTGACAATACAAAATTTTGAAGTTTTCGACCAAAAACCAAGTTTTCTATAGGAAAATTAGCAATATACGATTTGGATGCACCAAAAACGATATAATTTTGCTAAGCAGGTAGCTGATTGAGGTGTCAGAAGGAGCACCTCAATGCGTGTGACAAAATAAAAACAATTAAAACTATAAGACTTACAAAATGACTAAGTAAACTACGTGTGTTAAATTTTATAAATAAACTATTAAATTTCTATAGGATCGAGATAAGATTTTTGTAAAATTTTTCAGAAACTACGCCTGAAAATGTCCTGAAACGATTAAATTAACCTAATACAGCGATATTAAACAGAAAAAATTGCTTTGGAAAGCAGTCAGTCAATATTTTTCGGAAACCGATGTATATAGCTAATGTATGGAGACTGCCGGTTAGGTAAACTTTGAGGTTCGAATTTCTGCTAATAAATTTTTTATTTTCAGGCCGATTGCGGAGTTCGACCCCTCTGAAGGAAGGAATCGACGAGATCTACGAGAATAAACAATAAAAAAGGTGAGTGACAATACAAAATTTTGAAGTTTTCGACCAAAAACCAAGTTTTCTATAGGAAAATTAGCAATATACGATTTGGATGCACCAAAAACGATATAATTTTGCTAAGCAGGTAGCTGATTGAGGTGTCAGAAGGAGCACCTCAATGCGTGTGACAAAATAAAAACAATTAAAACTATAAGACTTACAAAATGACTAAGTAAACTACGTGTGTTAAATTTTATAAATAAACTATTAAATTTCTATAGGATCGAGATAAGATTTTTGTAAAATTTTTCAGAAACTACGCCTGAAAATGTCCTGAAACGATTAAATTAACCTAATACAGCGATATTAAACAGAAAAAATTGCTTTGGAAAGCAGTCAGTCAATATTTTTCGGAAACCGATGTATATAGCTAATGTATGGAGACTGCCGGTTAGGTAAACTTTGAGGTTCGAATTTCTGCTAATAAATTTTTTATTTTCAGGCCGATTGCGGAGTTCGACCCCTCTGAAGGAAGGAATCGACGAGATCTACGAGAATAAACAATAAAAAAGGTGAGTGACAATACAAAATTTTGAAGTTTTCGACCAAAAACCAAGTTTTCTATAGGAAAATTAGCAATATACGATTTGGATGCACCAAAAACGATATAATTTTGCTAAGCAGGTAGCTGATTGAGGTGTCAGAAGGAGCACCTCAATGCGTGTGACAAAATAAAAACAATTAAAACTATAAGACTTACAAAATGACTAAGTAAACTACGTGTGTTAAATTTTATAAATAAACTATTAAATTTCTATAGGATCGAGATAAGATTTTTGTAAAATTTTTCAGAAACTACGCCTGAAAATGTCCTGAAACGATTAAATTAACCTAATACAGCGATATTAAACAGAAAAAATTGCTTTGGAAAGCAGTCAGTCAATATTTTTCGGAAACCGATGTATATAGCTAATGTATGGAGACTGCCGGTTAGGTAAACTTTGAGGTTCGAATTTCTGCTAATAAATTTTTTATTTTCAGGCCGATTGCGGAGTTCGACCCCTCTGAAGGAAGGAATCGACGAGATCTACGAGAATAAACAATAAAAAAGGTGAGTGACAATACAAAATTTTGAAGTTTTCGACCAAAAACCAAGTTTTCTATAGGAAAATTAGCAATATACGATTTGGATGCACCAAAAACGATATAATTTTGCTAAGCAGGTAGCTGATTGAGGTGTCAGAAGGAGCACCTCAATGCGTGTGACAAAATAAAAACAATTAAAACTATAAGACTTACAAAATGACTAAGTAAACTACGTGTGTTAAATTTTATAAATAAACTATTAAATTTCTATAGGATCGAGATAAGATTTTTGTAAAATTTTTCAGAAACTACGCCTGAAAATGTCCTGAAACGATTAAATTAACCTAATACAGCGATATTAAACAGAAAAAATTGCTTTGGAAAGCAGTCAGTCAATATTTTTCGGAAACCGATGTATATAGCTAATGTATGGAGACTGCCGGTTAGGTAAACTTTGAGGTTCGAATTTCTGCTAATAAATTTTTTATTTTCAGGCCGATTGCGGAGTTCGACCCCTCTGAAGGAAGGAATCGACGAGATCTACGAGAATAAACAATAAAAAAGGTGAGTGACAATACAAAATTTTGAAGTTTTCGACCAAAAACCAAGTTTTCTATAGGAAAATTAGCAATATACGATTTGGATGCACCAAAAACGATATAATTTTGCTAAGCAGGTAGCTGATTGAGGTGTCAGAAGGAGCACCTCAATGCGTGTGACAAAATAAAAACAATTAAAACTATAAGACTTACAAAATGACTAAGTAAACTACGTGTGTTAAATTTTATAAATAAACTATTAAATTTCTATAGGATCGAGATAAGATTTTTGTAAAATTTTTCAGAAACTACGCCTGAAAATGTCCTGAAACGATTAAATTAACCTAATACAGCGATATTAAACAGAAAAAATTGCTTTGGAAAGCAGTCAGTCAATATTTTTCGGAAACCGATGTATATAGCTAATGTATGGAGACTGC